>OY992857.1:10000000-12400000 GCA_963921415.1 Pyrausta despicata | reverse complement strand
TCAAATAGTTCTTCTTTTTTTGCCACTGGTTTTGATCGGCAGACCGTTGTTTTTTTTTAGTATATTCCGGTAGACACAGTATAGTATTTATTTATTTTGACGACCACTTTGGTGTAATGGTCAGGTAGTTGACTGTTTACCAAGAGGTCGCGGGTTCGATCCCTGCACTGTACAAACATTTGTGTGCATAAACATGTCTGTTTGTATGTATTTTTTAAGTTTACTTGTAATACCACTATTGATTCTGATATCTGTAACACAAGTGCTTAAGCTACTTACCAAGGAGTCAGATCAATTTATGTGATGTTGTTGTATACATATTTTAAAAAAAACTAGTGAGAGTTATCCCTGGGTTGTGGTCACCGAATGTAAAAATCAATCGATCAAAATGTTTGATCGCCGCCTCAGACAGTTGATTTTAGTTTGTAACTTGAATGCTTTTCACGAAAAATCATAAAACTATTTAAAATAAGACATGTACCCCATTTTAATTCATGTTGCTAATTTAGGTTTGTCGACGACACGAACGTGTACCGCGTGACGATCCACAAGACGTTCGAGGGCAATCTGACGACGAAGCCGATCAACGGAGCAATCTTCATATTCAACCCGCGCACTGGACAGCTGTTCCTCAAGATCATCCACACGAGCGTGTGGGCGGGACAGAAACGTCTTGGACAGGTATGCTTTGAAAGCTAGAAAAGATATCTGTATTGAGTAAAATTACTACACATATTTGAGCTCGAAGTCTAAATATCTTGAGAAAATTAAAGAAAGATCTCGTACGGAATTTTATTATACGTCGTTAAAAACACTGGAGGGGAGGAGTTTCTGCATGGGAACAGTCGCTATCTCGCTTGCTCGCGGTTGCGTGAATGTGCGGCGCGCGAAATGCCCGCTTCCTCCTCTTGGATCCACCAGTTAGATCCATATTTCGACTTGTAATTTAAAATATTAAAACTTTGATCGTTTTTCTCCGTTTATGACATAGTCAGTCGATGCCATATTTAAACGTTGTTTTAGTTCGTGAGGCTATATCTGGTATAATTCTTGATCTAGGGCGCGACTTATACTGTTAAACATTTCTTTAACAGAATCGGTGTCGGATTTCCACAATAATAACGTACAATAGTTCTTGTAGTAACGTTCGTTACTACAAGAACTATTGTATAACACAAAAGTAATGAACAGTGAATTGATTTTTCACCTTACGCCGATGTGAATGTAGCGAAATGGCCAAGCCACATATTTTGACTAAGGTGTAGAGTTTGTGAAGTTAGGCCTTGTAGAGTTAGGGCGTGTAGTGTTAGAAGCTTGGCTCTACATGAGATCTGCGGGTCTAAAAAGGCCGCTTCATGCAACATTGCTAAAATGAATTCATTTCCTGAATTCCTTGCAGATCCTAAGCAATTCCTCTTAAATTTGTAAAATGGTTGCAGATTTTAGCAGAATCGCGGCAATTCAATTCACCTGCTGATTCATATTTGATATCTTGGTTGCCACATGTAAATAACGAGAACCGGTTCTTATACCGGTCATCATTTCTATGTAAAAATAATAGTTTAAGAAGGAAATATGAAATAAAATACATTGTTATTTATCTCAAATTTATGTTAGTAACTCAAAATCAATAAAATTTCAACATTAATAGGTGAAATGTGTAAGTTGAAAATAGAACCACAAATAGTTTTCACGAATGGCAACAAGTTCAGTGTCGTGTCAATCGAAGAAAAAAAGTAGATTAGTAAACATCTTCGCTATAAAATCAGAGTTTATTCGCGATTCAATAAATAAATCGTCGTTTTGTGTGCTTAGCTGCATTTCAAGTGGTTTTGACATAAAATTGGAAGAACAAATATCGACGGCGCCATACAAAATTGCGTCTACGCATCATAAGTCTCTCGATACATTGAGATCACAACAAAGCGGGTTTGTTATGGACTAAGATTTAGACCGAAGATTTGTTTGAAACCCTTGATAAGTCGTTGGAGCTTTTTGGCAGTGAACCTAATAAGTGAACAACAAAACTAAGATGATGGCGCGGAATACAAGGAACTACAACAACAAGCCGAGCTGAGAACAAATAAACCATTGTTACTTCGGTGAAGCAAAGCATAGAAATACTACTACACAACGAGTACTTCTTGATATGTGATAACTTGTTAATTTTTTTAAAAATAAAATTGTTTTGTGGTATTAACGAGTCTTAATTCCCATTCCTGCAAGTTTTGATGAAGTCCAGTGTAATTAAATTAAATGTGTATATAATATACTCGTATATCTTGCATACTTTGCTTTGAATAAGGCACCTAGTTCCACTTTTGGTAAAGATGTTGATGTGTAGGTTACTACTACCCTATTTTGCCCCGTTCGGCCGAATCCCGCTGGCGTATCAATGAAACATTGACTGTGTCTGTGATCTTCAAGTTCGACCGGTTAAAATACTTCATACTGTACCGACGGTATTAAAAAGGGTTTTTAAACAAGAGCATTGAGGAGAAATAAATTATTTAGGCCTAAATTTGCATTGAAAACGTATTTTATTCCGAAATATAAGAAAGCAGAATTGTGAAATGTTGCTCTTGAGTAACTTCTTATGAATCTGCTATTTGACACATTTCTTGTCCCAAGCAATTCCTATTTTGCGGCCCATTTTACGGTTTCTCATTCAAAACTGTCAAATGAATTAATTGCTGAATATGAATCATATCTGAATCATATTGTGAATTGCCGAAAAGTGACCATTTTATGATTTGAAATCTGAATCATAATATGAATCCAAGGAGAATTGCACGAAGCGGCCTTTTTAGGTCCGCTGATAACTTTTTGACAGTGCGAGTCATATGGGCTCGTCTTGGCAACATTTTACATGAAAATGTTTTTGGTGGGATTTCATTTCTTTTTGTAAGTTGTTTGTAATAAAAAATTTTTTTATTTTTTTCTTCTTTTTTGGGGTGTATTTCTTGCACATCAGAGACGCCTTTTTTTATAGCCCACTCTCTATCTTTGCCTTTTTTGTTTTTAAATTGATACTTTGTCTCAGCCCCCTGGTCTCATACAAACTCCCATCCCCTAGTTTAAGGGGTTGGGGGATGAAAGTTACAAGTTTTATAATTTTTTTGTTGTTTGTGTGCTAATACTAGCTTACATACAAAATTTCAGCTTTCTAGGACATTAGGAAATACCTTAATAATTTTGATGATCATCAGTGAGTCAGTGACGAAATCAGCGTTTTTTAGATATTAATAAAATCTGAAGTATAAAAGCTAATGTAATTAAAACTTAATATGTTCAATAAGTCCGCTATTGACAATATATCCCGAAAATTTTGTTGATCTAGCATAATCCAAACCCAAGTTATGAGGGTTCAAAAAAACGACGAAGCTCTTCGAGAAAAGGTAGGTAGTGCCCGTGCGCTTCGCTTGGCTCGTCTTGGCGGGAGCACTACCGTGCCCCCAGATACTGAAACTACTACACACATTATTTCTCTATACAGCTCGCCAAATGGAAGACCGCTGAAGAAGTCGCCGCGCTCATTCGGTCACTGCCGGTAGAGGAACAACCTAAACAAATCATTGTCACCAGGAAGGGAATGTTGGACCCGCTTGAGGTAAGGTTACAAACGAATACCGTACTAAAACTTTTATGAACATTTTATATACTGCATTGTTTATGTTACGCAAGTTAAAAATTCCAGTCATTTAAGATTTCGCGATAAACAGACGAAGTGTTTATATTAAATAATTCTAAATAATGATGTCTTAGAAATGGTAGCCTTTATTCCTACTTTCTCCTCGGCGTGATACCTCCTACAAGAAAATAGAAAAAAGTTCATGAGATCGATATTGCGATGATCAAAGAAGTAGCAACTTAGGCCTTCCTAAAGTGCTAAATGGACTGAAGGCAAATATCTAAGAAAACTGCTTCTCAAGGATCATTAATTGTTAATTTTAGCTTTGGACAGCTGTTGTATGAACACAAATTCGAGCGCTAACTAATTCTTATTTATTTTCCTCCTAGGTCCACTTGCTCGACTTCCCCAACATCGTGATCAAGGGTTCGGAGCTGCAGCTGCCGTTCCAGGCCTGCCTCAAGGTGGAGAAGTTCGGCGACCTCATCCTCAAGGCCACGGAGCCGCAGATGGTGCTGTTCAACCTTTACGACGACTGGCTGAAGACCATCTCTTCTTACACAGTGAGTATTACAAAAAATATTACACGATTACAGCAATCGTCGCGGCTGTTAGCCTCTGATATTATATAAGCCGCGTTTTTTTGGTGTGTTCAAAGTCAACTAAATGAAGAAATGTAGCATGACATGATGGAGATTCTTCACCCTATAAGTAGAATTATCAAAACGGTATTTTGTTACACTTAATTTTTCTTTCTCTCGATGCTTCAATCCTTCATAAAAAAAGGATGGATATTTGTTAGACGAATTTTTCTAATACGACAAGTTTTCACAAATCTAAATGAATGAATGATATTGTTCTGACGTGATGAATCGCGTAGGGGTCCTGAAACCAGAGAGTCCCTGTGCTCTGGGGGCGAGCAGCAGCTGCGCGCGCGCTGATCGCGCGGCGACGTAGCGCTGTTCGCCTGAGACTACGCTATCTGATCTGACAATGTCATAAATCTGTCTACTATCTATAAGCAATATTACTCGGTAAAGCCTTTGCAAGTGCGCGTGGGTAGGCCTGCTATTTTCACTTTGTCGAGGAAAACGCACCTGCGAAGAAATAATTGCACGTCGTATAACAATTTCACACGGCAAAGCTATATGAGATAACCCTTTAGAAACATGTATAGCAAAATTAAATCCCATTTCACAGGCGTTCAGTCGTCTCATCCTAATCCTGCGAGCGCTACACGTGAATACGGAGCGAACCAAGGTCCTTCTCAAACCGGACAAGACGACGCTAACCGAGCCGCACCACATCTGGCCCACGTTGACTGACGACGATTGGATCAAGGTGGAAGTCCAGCTCAAAGACCTGATACTGGCTGACTATGGCAAGAAGAACAAGTGAGTTTTATTATTTGCCTTTAAATCCCAGAGAAAAATTCCTGTAACCTTAATAATATATTTTTTTTTCCTAGATTACGAATATTGGTGAGATCGTTGGAACATTTTTTTAAAAGTTATTTATTTTCCAATAGTATCCACGATACAAATACAGATGAATAATTTCTATTCTTCTTTCTATTTAACTATATTTTTTACTGTTTCTAAACCTATCATTTCTCCCGCAGCGTGAACGTAGCCTCGCTCACCCAGTCTGAGATCCGAGACATTATACTCGGCATGGAAATATCAGCGCCTTCAGCCCAGCGGCAGCAGATCGCCGAAATCGAGAAGCAGAGCAAGGAACAGAGCCAACTTACTGCAACGACAACGAGGACTGTCAATAAACATGGCGATGAGATCATCACGTCTACCACGAGCAATTACGAGTCGCAAACGTTTAGGTGAGGACACAACGTTATGCCCTTTCCGTATCCTATGTTAGTGTGCGTCTAGCACGTTAAGGCGTTGGTCCCGCGCCTGATCCCTCTCCGGTCATGTCGGATTGTCGTCTCACCGAACTTTGAGAGTGATGGGACAGCGAGTGCACCTGTGTATTGCGCTCACGCTTGTTACTATAATATATCCTGCGTAGTTGGCTGATCTCTGTTGAGATTAGCCGCCGTGGTCGAAATCAGCCAGGAGGACTATTATTAGTGTGCGTCTACATTGAATGCGCGGTCGTTGTTCGTTTTGCGTTAGGCTCTCGGCTTCTATACTACAGCGTGGACGCAAAGATGCGTTTCGTATGTTTGATATTTCCGCGCTCGCCGTCGCCACTGCGCTCGCATTGTGGACCCACACTTAAGTACGCAAAGATCGAAAAGGTTTAGGAATAGAGCCAACTCACGGCCACAACCACGAGAATACTTACGAAACAGCATAAAGTTTTGCTCAGGGGTTTACGGAATAGATACACGATTCGGCGAGGCCGGCTTATTCGGTCTGATGAATGGCAGCTGCCTCCAGTAAAGATATTTATAAGCTAAAGGAGAGATGCAGTGCTATATATGACATCGCATCTTGATAGCTAAAATAGGACTGAAGGCATATTCCGAAAACCGTGTACAGACGATGGCAATTTTTTTATTACAAAAACGATAATCGTTCTTACGATTTCATTTTTGAAATAGGCTTTCAGAGCTGTCGATGCCGAGAGCACACTTTTTACACAATCTATATGAAACGTAGCTGCCTCTCTGTTCCTACTAAATGTTTTCTTTCTTTCTATAGCTCCAAGACAGAATGGCGCGTACGAGCTATTTCGGCAACCAATCTACATTTGCGAACGAACCACATCTACGTGAGTTCAGACGACATCAAGGAGAGCGGCTACACTTACATCCTGCCAAAGAATCTGCTCAAGAAGTTCGTCACCATCTCGGATTTGAGAGCGCAGGTATGTGTGACTCTACTTACACTAGATACACGATTACAACGATATACGGTTGAAGTTTTAAAAGGCTTCAAGGGGCTTTAAGGGGTTACTTCAATCAATGTTATGTGTGTGATTGGGTATTCTGTTTCCCCTCTGGCTGCGTACTCCCTAACTTATGCGCTGCGTATTTCTTTGCTCTAGTTGAGAATCCGGCTTAAATCGCGACGGCATAGACATGCATCTCTGTTTAACTTTACTTAAGACATTCGTATTCCCGCTTAGGCTAAAGGTGCAGCCACTCATGACCTTCGGCCAATCCGGCGGCTAGGCCGCCGGCACATAAATCTGTGCCGGTGGCAACCCGGTGGCATAAGCCGAACGGTTGGCAAGTTGCGATAGAATGTCACAGACCTGTGCCTAACCGCTGTTCTAAGCCTGAGATGTTGACTGCGATTCTTTCGTTCCAGATCGCGTGCTACCTGTACGGCACGTCGCCCGCCGACAACCCGATGGTGCGCGAGGTGCACTGCGCGGTGGTGCCGCCGCAGTGGGGCACGCACCAGCAGGTGCACCTGCCGCGCCAGCTGCCCAAGCACCCCGCGCTCGCGCACCTGCAGCCGCTCGGCTGGATGCACACGCAGCCCAACGAGCTGCCGCAGCTCTCGCCGCAGGTATGTACCCGTAGTGCGCTTATTCACACGGAAATGCGCGGGTGCGGGCGCGAGCTACGTGCGTCTCGTACGTGAGCACTTGGATATCACTTCAGTTTGATATTTCGTGACCGCGCCCGCGAGTCTATGGCATCTGTAACGCGTTGTCCTACGTAGGCGAAGCAACGCGGCAAGTGCGACGCGACCAATACTTAAAACGCTTTGTGTCAATGTCAGTCCCGTCTCGTCCCTTTGTCACAGATTACTAAATAGTTACTACGTAACAGATAAATCACTCCATGGAAAAATTTCGGTACCTACAGCGTCTAGACTACTTTTTCTGCCGCGTACAATAATGCACCTGCAGGTCTGAGTATAAAGTCACTGTTGCTTTGCAGCTGCGCGAGACCACGTGACGTGAGACCGAGTGACAGTCGAACTAGGGTTGACACTTTCGGTAAAAATATTTCAACCATTTTTTCTAAAATGGTATTTGATTGACTGTTGTTGAAATAATATAACATTATTGAATAACAAATGTGAAATAAGAAATTCAGCCTGTATAAGGTATAACAAGCGAATTATGAGCTACTTAATTGTGACTTGCTATCTCTTTCTAAAACGAATCTGTCATTTGTGGAATCTGTCGTTTGTAGATTATTAGTAGGTAGGTACACTTCGAGAATCGGTCAATTTTATTGTCAACTACGTGGGTACTTACCTACCTAGTCATTTAGCTAATTAATTAGTCATTAGTCGACTAAACCACCACGTCGAGTAGGTAGGTAGGTAGGTACACACTGTTCGTAGTTGGTATAGGTATAATAGGTACTTAGGTATTATTTCGATAAAGTAACTGACCTATGTTTCACTGTAAGTATTACATTTTAATTCAATAAAGCCGAACCCCAATTTACCTGAATTTATCCAATTTACCTACGTAGGTACCACCTACTAATTTGTTTATTTTTATACTTTGTAAATAAATTACTAACTTACCTGGTAATAATTATTACTAACTTACCTGGTAATAATTACATTTTCTTCATTAGCTGGTAGACTAAAAAAAGAAAGCGTTTTATTACTCTTAGTATTCGACCTACACCCATCAACAGCACATAAATTTCCACCACCAGATATCATTTTTCTTAAATAAACCTAACGTTTAACAAGCACAGATTACTTATTTGGTTCGTATGAAAACTAAATTGATCGTTTACGTAACACGAATAATTATAGTGCGTCGTGAGCGCGTCCGACGGTTGTTGGCAGCCCACTGAATTCGCACTGACGTCGGTGCGGGCGAGAGTAGGCTATTACCGCGCGCAAGTACATCGAGTGAGAGAGGCCTGCCTTTATCGCGTTTTTCGCTCAAGTAAGACAAGGGATAAGCTGAGAATGCTTAAATCTGCCGAAGTTGCAAATGTAATCGTTCCCGACCACTCAACTTTTACAAATTTTGGCTATAACCGACAAAACCAATTGTGAAGTACAACCACCGACATCACAAATGCACCAATCTTATTTCAAATCGTCTTTTCCATAATATGTAAAAACTGGCAATTAATTTTTATGACAATGCAGTATGTAATATAAATATTTGTGCTACCTTGCACTCTTACATTTACGTATGTCCCTATTTGCATGATAAAAACTTATTTCTATTTCTTACAGGACATAACAACACACGCCAAAGTGATGGCCGAGAACCCGTCGTGGGACGGTGAAAAAACTATCATCATCACATGTTCGTTCACGCCGGGCTCCTGTTCGCTCACCGCTTACAAACTCACGCCCAGTGGGTACGAGTGGGGGGCGAGGAACACGGATAGAGGCAACAACCCTAAGGGGTATCTCCCCAGTCATTATGAGAGAGTGCAAATGTTGCTGTCTGATAGATTCCTCGGGTACTTCATGGTGCCCTCGCAGGGAAGCTGGAATTATAACTTTATGGGTGAGTTGATAGGAAATTTATGCGCAGTAGCACAAAGCGCTGCAAGTACAAAGCGTTTTTAACACATTCTCACTCAAAACTTCAGTGAAAGATTGTCCATGTAGACTGGAGTTGCCACTGTAATGCGTAGTTTCTAAACGCTAAGATCGTGTCATGGGAGTCTTATGTTTAGATTCAATGTTCATACTTAACCCATAATAATACCAATGAATTTTTAGTTTTTGTTTTTTATTTTCTTTTATTTTATTAGAATTTATTTGAAGATTTTCTTTTATTTTAGCTTGTACTAGATTAAAGTTTAACCGAAACTTATATTGGTTTCACCATTAAACCAATAAAAGTTAGGATGGCACTAGCATCATTTGTATTCCATATCGGTGCTATGCTAACTTAGCTTGAACTGCAAAATATTAGTGTAAGTGCAGGATGACATGTCGTGGTCACATTATCTAAATATCAATTTGTCCCATTCCAGGCGTCCGACACGACCCGAACATGAAATACGGCGTGCAGCTCGGCAACCCGCGCGAGTTCTACCACGAGGTGCACCGGCCGGCGCACTTCATGAACTTCGCGGCGATGGAGGACGCCGCCACGCCCTCGCTCGCCGCCGACAGGGAAGACTTGTTCGCTTAGATTTGTGCACCTGATACATTTGGTCGACGTTTGAATTGAAGACTTCATTTTGTAAACTAAACTAACTATCTAATAATTAAATTCTCGACTAATAACAAAACTGGTGATCAGGCACTCGCTCAAAAGGAGTATTTGCGTCATCAGTACCGATAATTTTTGCTTTGAAGACTAGACAGACTATGATATGTGATGCTTCTTTCATGGTATTAATGACATATTCAAATATAACTTGCATAAACGGCTGTAAGCAAACAATGTCTAAATGTTTCATGTGTGCTATGTAGGAACGATGTGATGTATGGATCAATGTGTCGCCTGTAAATAGCGTAAGAGAAATACATTTTAATAAATTTCAATAATGTTTTTTATTACATTGCCCCCAAATCCATCGGATTTCGAATAATTTACAGAACTGCAGTTTCTTATTAGACGACTGAGTTCCCGGCCGCCATTAGCGTATATGCATATGCTGACAAGGGTGATGGGGGGGTAAATAATTGTTATAAATCTGCTTACATAATACTTAAACTACTGACCTTATTACTCGATTACCACGCCTAAACACCGTGCGCCTAAAGTAATTTGTGTTTTTTGTTATTAAAGAAAAATAGAGTTCATGGTATGCAGAAACAAGGCAATTTTCTTTTATAAGTTATTTATTAATCTTTAAATGCATTTGGTGGTGTCAACAAAATATTTTCAATACTTCCTAACCCAGTTTCAAGCTCTTCATTTATTTCATCAATTGTTTCTCTCATTAATTCATCAACAGACATAATATCACTGTTATTATTTTGCTCAATCTCAATTGAATAGTCGTCGATAATTTGAGTAAGTGCATCTGCGATGTCTGAATCATTGGAACTAACTGATTCATGATTATTATCACTCAAATCACTGTCAATTCTATTTCTTATTTCAACTGGTGAGCTTAAGTGATGAGAGTTATTAGCCGTGACGTTACTGGCATTTTCATCGTTGTTGGTGTAATTTGTATCGTTTAAATTATTTTGAAGTGCTTCATTTTGCAGCACAATTGATTCTGACACATGCTGTGTATTACTATTTTTACCTGTTTCTGTACTGTCTTGATTTCTGACGTCATCTACAATTTGCATCATGGTGTTAAGTAGTTCATTGGAAGATTTTACATTCGTGGAATTATTATTTACGTCGGAATTATCAATAATATCAAGTTTGTCTGCTGTTTCGGTGTCGGAATCATCAATGTTATGATTCAGCGATAAAGAATCGGATATATTTAAATTTGCTCTATGAGGGTTAGCAAAATTATTAATTTCAACATCCGTTGATTTTTCTCTTGAATGAGAAGAACCTGATCTATCATTTGTTGTGCTGGTCTGTAATCTTAAGCGTTGTATTAAATCTGGGTTCTCATTTCTAAAACTCAGCAGCAATGTTTTCGTTATTCCTTCAGCATCTTCACGTTTTCTGGATTCAACACGTATTTTTGAATTCAACTCGTACAATTTTTCTTCGTCACTTTTTTGGTGTGTCTGAATTGCCTGTGGCTAACAATCAAAGAAATAGCTTAATAGTTTATTTATTTATTTATTTAAGCTTTATTGCACAACAATACTTTGTACAAAAGGTGGACTTAACGCCGTAGGGCATTCTCTACCAGTCATACCTTTGGGCTAAGCAGAAATGATTAGTGGGCGGTGCGACAAAATAAATAAAAGAGAAAACAAACAAAAAATAAGAATAATATGACACATAAGATTAAATATACAATATATGTAAATATACATATATATATATATATATATATATATATATATATATATATATATATATATATATATATATATATATATATATATATATATATATATATATATATATATATATATATATATATATGATTACATATTTAAAATACACATAATATATACAAATATACACTAAATAAATAAGTAAATTTGACGAACTGTTAAAGGAAGATCTATAATGACGGTTGCGATAAAGTAAGAAAGTGGGTGCGAATGAGTCTCTTGAATGATAATTTGCTGGGAGCCTGTTTTATATTTTCGGGAAGAGCATTCCAGAGCCTGATGGCCTGAATGTGGAAGGAGTTGGCTTGAAAACTGGTGCGGTGAAGTGGAAAGGCCAAGGTCTCAATAGTTCTCTTGTATGTATTTTAAAAAACAAAAATACATACTTAATATTATAAATGCGAAAGTAACTTTGTCTGTCTGTCTGTTACTCAATCACGTCTAATCTACTGAACCAATTTGCATGAAATTTGGTTTGGAGATGTTTTGATACCCGAGAAAGGACGAAAGCTACTTTTTACCGCAGGGAAATGACGCTGTCCCATGGAAAAATTCAAGCGAACCGATCGCTTTTAAGCCTACACTACTGAACAGATTTATATGAAATTTGGTAAAGAGATAGTTTGAGACTTAAGAAAGGACATCAGTTAACAGGAGTTACTTTTGACTGCGGGAAAACAACCCGTTTTCCCGCGGGATTACTTTCCGGGGAATCTTTCACTCCAAAATTACCAAAGATTTGAATTATATTTGAATAAAATTAGTATTACGGGAAAACGCATTCCAAAAAAAAACTACCTAATGTGGACGAAGTCGCGGGTAAAAGCTAGTACATAATATAACTTACTTTTCGATTACTGACAATTAGCCCAGCTAGTTCTTCTGCTAATTTTACTGTCTCGTCCGGTAAATTTGATTTTGAGGCCAGTGAGAGGCCGTAATGTTCAATTTTAGTGATTCCAGGGACAATCTTATGTCGGTATATAATCCGTTTGTGTGTATTTTCACTAGCATCACCATTAGCAACTTCTTCAGTAACCTCTGTATGAAAACTGAGTAACACGAAATTACATAATTTTGGTAAAAAACATTGTGACACCGAAAAATTAGTAGTGCAAGCTTACTTTACTACATTGAAGTATAAATCCTGCAATCTCGTCAAATACATGAAGTGAGTAGTGAAGAAAGTGAATGCATCACTCACTAAAAGCTCTTCACAAATTGCCCATGCGATACTGGTCCCCTCTTCTATTGATGTGCTCCTGTATATTATTTAAAACATGAGTGCCTAGTTATAAAGCAATGTATCAATACATTAAAGTCAAGTTGATACATTTCTGTATCTACAATAACTGCTTTTAACCAGACCTGCAGAGTTCATCTATTATCACCAAGCTCGTTGCAGTTAAACCTTTTAATATGTGCTGCATTTCTTTCATCTGCAAATAGTTTCATATAAGATTGTATTCCAGAATCCTGAAACTATGAAATTGAACAAAAGTTTTCATTTGAATAAATATCTTACTTCCAGAACATAAGTTGAAGCATTTAACTCGACACTGTCATTAAAGCCGATCCTTGAAAATATTCTGTCACAGATTCTTAGGACAGCGTTAGTTGCCGGCAAGAAACATCCCAACTGTAATTATATAAAAAATTGAAGTTTGATAATTTACGAGTAAACAATATTCTAATTATCTAATCGAAATATCTCATACTCACTTGCGCCATAACATGCATCATCGCAATTTGTTTTATGTAAATGCTTTTGCCGCCCATATTTGGGCCGGTGATTATAGTAAAATTGTGCTCAGGACTTGCAAACTGAAAACAATAAGAAGTTATTTTAAATCGTATAGTAACAAACTATTGTCATTTTAGTTTTAAACGTTGTTTGTATAATAAATAAATAATAATAATAAACGGGGCAGTTGCTTGTGTATTTATTGCCTAATACTTTACTAACAACATCATTCGGCACTGGCAAAACCTGGCTATTGTAATCAAGAAGAGGATGTACACTGTTTCTCATATCCAAGTAATTATCAAACTGAGGTCTGATGTAAGATCCCACACTGCTAGCCTGAAAAAAGAGATAATAAGTTTGCTTATAGAAACAGGGTATACGACCTGCAATGTCACGAATATATATGTTGCGGTTACCCAAAAGGTTACGAAGGTAGATGTTACTCAAATACTCACGTTTGCAAGAGCGAGCAAAATATCTAGTTCTGCAACATTTTCACAAAGTTTGTAGAGGCTAGCCATAAAAGGCCTAAGATCTTTTAGTAAACTCAAGATGACGCTGTAAATTTTATCATAATAAAAAAAACATGCAAACATATCAGTTAACAGACAAAATATTCTAGCAAGGATGGATACCGACATGTTGCTCATCCTTTGTATTTCGTTGAGAGCTTCTTTTGCTTGCTGATCTAGTACTACCAATTCTTCTGTTGTCATGGACACACTCGCCCCACTATTGTGGACCTATAATTGATAAATTATTTTATAACGATTTGTAAAGCTGACTCCTTACCTCAACCAAATTAAGTTGTTTTAAAGTACCTGTATAAAAACCGTTGGCAAATCTTCAATGCAGAAATTCCGCCTGTTCTTTGGAGCAATAGGTAATACGATATGAAATCCTTTCAGCATGTTTTGATTCAACCTGAGAGGTAAATCATAGCTTTCACTCAGGTTTTCTACTATCTTTTGTATGTCTTCTATGAGCTCAGAGTATGTTCTTCTTGCTACATCAAGCAAGCCATTTATTTCTGGTTTCACTGCAAAGCACCTCTGTAAACTTCCCATGGCTCCTTTTTCTAAATGCGCATCTTCTTGAATGACATTATGAATCCGATCAGCTATTTCTTTGTAGTTTTGATTTTGGAAATCCTGCATGAACAATTTGTAGCGTAAATATATAAATCCTGATGATTTACTTCAATTAAGGTATTTTTTGTTTTACCAATTTTATTTTCCTCAATCTACCGCTCTCGGCAGATTCTAATGCTTCAACTAATTTTGGTATCATATCCATCGTAGTTTTCAGTAAAAGCGTTTGGTTTAGTTGAGCTTCGCCTAATTTGTCCATGTTTTGATTAGGGTTTTCCATACACAATAGAAGTATTTTGTCAATATCGGAGAGTTTCTTGATAACGCCCTATTACCGTACAATAATTACGTCATTATATTTTATTTTTTCTTAAACAATATTATCTAAGTCTTAATCTACCTGTAAATCAGTAATTAAGCCCGTTTCATTTTCAATCAGTTCCTGTAAAGCGTCCAGACGATTTTCAATGAACTCTTTGTTGCAAGAAGGCTGTAGAATAGCAGCTCTCAGTGCTCTTATACCTCCAACTGTATAGGTTGGACCCAAAACTCCCAGAAGACAACACGTTGGTCCTGCTGATGGTACTAACGGTTGGACTAATTCAAGTTGCGTTGCTGTACCGACGTCTAAAAACAAAATTCAGTTGTGCAACAGGAAAATAATACATCTAGCAACAAAAGGTTATTTTTTAATTTCTGAGTCGAGTGGTTGTTATCATTGCAAACAGTCTTTTAGGTATGGGTACTTAAAAAACTAGAATGAACTGGTATAAGTTATCAAAAAACGAATAGGTGACACAGGCAGCTGTTTATGTTTAAAATTAATCCAGCGCAAACTAGTAGCGACCACACTTAATCATGTGAATACAGCGTTATCGCAACTGGAAAAAATAAAGTAAATACATTTTATAAGTGTATTTATGATGCAATAATTTTAATACCAATGATCATCGTGTTCTCGGAGGAATGATATTCAATTTTCAACGATTCTCTGGCGAACACAACGCATTGAATATATTCCACGTATTTCAATACAGCCGCTGCAGCTGTTAGGGCGTAGAATCTAGAAACAAACGAAGGGCCTATTATACTACCACTACCTGTGAAAATCATCTACTTACTTGGGATCAGTATACTCAACGGCAAATAGTTCACTGCTGAACAGGTTGGTTAGCAGGTTGATTGGTTGTAAATGTTATTAGTGGCCTTCATCAAGTTCGATCTTACGATCATTTTACATGTTCGTAGGTCGTAGGTCCGTCTTATCAGTGACCCACGTTGTCTTGTTGGTCTAATAGACTTTTCTGCCTGTTTAAAATAATTGATATTTTGTCGGTTGTTTCCTACAGTAAAATGGCATCTTACTTTGGAAGAACTTGTAAGTACACCGCACTGTATTGCGGAGCACAAAGGGTTTGTATTTGTTGACGACCGGCCGCGTCATTGAAGTGCCTCCTTTGCACAGTGGTCAGGTTTATCAGTGGGTACTGGTCTCTTATCAGTTTGTACAGTTGGCTCGTCTGCACGCCTTCGCAGAACGTGTGAGGCACAATTATCTGTGATGGATGGTAATCGTGAGATTAGTTTATCTTAGTTGTTTGTACCAGTTGTAACCTGTATAAAATAGGTATTTTCTTATGCGCAAAAACAGGAAAACAAAATTACCTACTCAGTTCATGTGAGCATTTACGTTACTGGCACTTGTGCATCCAAAAAAACGGTCAATTCAATGTTTTCCATAAATTGCCCAATAATTTCTTGCGTTCGTGAAATGCTTTTGAAATAGGCGATTTCAAGAAATTCTAAGTTCAAATTCTAACTGCGACATCACACGGTACTAAGTAATTCTGCATCATGTTATGTTATATTCATTTTGAAAAGCTTATTTACAAGCTTCTTGATCTTGATCATAATCTTCTACCAATTTCGGAATAAGTAACTACTGTTGTTCTAACATGAAGGTGTAGGTACATATTTTACCTCGATAGGATTGAAGAAATTGATTTTCGTCAGCGTATGGGTGTACAGGAGTGTGTCACTGAATTGACAGAGCACCAGATTGGGGTGTCTGAGATCCACAGCGGCCATGCCTATTTCCCCTCTTGCCATCCCTCTGCCTTCCGATATAGCTTGAATTTTTTTTTTATTTAGAGCAAGAAACTTAGTGGTAAAATTTTACAATAACAATGATTTTTGTATGAGTTAAATTATGTTCATTACCAAGAATAACGCTGGCTTCGACGGCTGATGTGCTAGTGGACCGTCCTGACCTTGTTCCACTGTGACCACCTAAATCATACATCATCTCTATATCTATAAAATCGAAAGCATTCATCTCAGAAACTACTAGTGCTAGAGATTTCAAAAGCAGAAAAGACGGGATTTTCATGGAATGGGTTTACACGTCATGGGACGGTTTATATCATGCACCCAGATGAGATAGCTATAACGTCAGTCACTCCCAAATTAATCTAGACATGACTGAATTCAACGGAGCTAAGCAGTGAACTATAAACATAAAGAGCTCGCAATAAATCAACGCTGGTGGCAATATAAACCCAAAAGACAATAAATAAATAAGACGGGCTTAGGACTTAGGGGTTGTTTTGGGGGTTGAAAGTTTGTATGAAACTTCTTTGCTAGTGCTAATGGGCTCAAAATTTGCATAAAAGTTTTTTCATAGGTCTAAAGTGCTATCAACGACGCGATATTGTAAAAATCAACTGCTACCGGTGTGTTTTGGGGTGCATAGTTTGTGGGACGTAGTCGCGGGCGACCTCTAGATACACTTACAACTAATGATGAGGAAATAGGCTAGATGATGACACCACCAATCATTGACATCTTAAACAAAGAATACGATGTATATCAATATATAGAGGTCAGTGATGTATAAATACAATATTCTTTGTTTAAGATTGACATACTCTTTATTATTTGTCAAAACGGTCTGCCTCCATGGATGGGAATACATAAACGTGACGTCACGGACATGTATCAGAAATCGGAGTCAATTGACCGAATTTAATCAATATTCGAGTTTTGTGTGTTTAAAAATTGGTTTCTACAGCTTTTTGGAAATATATTGGTTGTGTTAACTTCATAGGGGCTATGTTTTTTAAACGCCATGGTTTTGAAAATATTTAAGACATAATTTATTTATTATTATTTATTTATTAAACAAACAACGTTTTAAACTAAAATGACAATAGTCCCACAAAACTATTTACATAGTTTGTCTGTGGGATCAAGAGTGTCTAACATATTAAATTACATACTAAGTTAAGTTAGCTAGAAAATAGATAGGTGTCATCAGGCCAAGTATTTAGGAGCTATAGTTCCATACCTCTACTACTGCTGCTGATGTACCTCAACGCAGAAGGTCTGTTTCTTGGCGTTACCATGTCCAAAGAGTTGTCGGCAGCCGAGTCGCTGGCCAGTATTCTCGGCCTTGGACCACTTGATGAGGATTCAGGCTTCGTTGAACTTGATGCTACGAGCCTAGGCAGAATATCAGGCCGTAATAAAATTAGGTCTAAGATCATAACGGAAAATCCTTGAATGAGCCAGAAAACACCTGAGATTCAACGGACGGACGGACGGATTTTGAACAGCTATAGCTATTAAAGGTGATAAAATTGTCTTTTGAATTAAAAAAAACGAAATCTGTTCGGGAACAACGTTGCCACAGACAAACAGACATACATGACAACAGACATGAAACTTAAAAAACTTAAGTCGGGCACAAAAGCCTACAGTAAAATAAAAAGATTGTATTAATCTTGACCTAGTACGGTATTTGAGATAGAAGCTGCACCGCTGCAAAGGTCTTTTGGTAACGCAACCCTAATTTATATAAAATCTTACTTCCGTTTTAGACTTTTTGGTGGCTGTAATGGTGGCCCCATACATGACGTCCTAGATGTTACCGTTTCTTCTTTTCCGAAACGGTAGCGAGGCTGTTTATTGGGTATGCGTGAAGAATTCGATGTCGTGTAAGACATAGTTGGTAATAATGATGTTGTGCCACGGATACCTGCAATATTTTTTAGAATACAGATAGATAACTTTTTATTTTTCACTATAAAAATCATTTGTAAAAAGTGTACGTAAGTAAGTCTTTACCCAAAGATGAATCTTTTCGAACAAGATCATTTCTTGTTCTAGATTGATTAATTCGTTTTTCTCTTTTCACGACATTCATTTTAGTATTTATGGCACATGCAGATATTGTGAATCACTGAATTATTAAGCTTTTACAACTCGGGTAAGTTTGGTTGAGTTTGGCGCTTTTTATGTAAATTGTTTTTCTGTATAGGTTCTGGCCCTGCGCAACATGGTTCTCGCACATCTTACCATAAACATTTTTATTTTCTTTTTCTCACATTTGCTGCAAAGTTTTACGTTGCGTTGCACACGGTGTGACACGGTTTATTATTAAGTCAAATATCAATACATCAAATATTTACTTCGTAAGTAAATAGTAAAATATTTGATGATTTAGATGGTACAGGAACAGTGTTTTTTTCTTTATGGCACAGGTAAAGTTAGGTAAGAAACAGCCTGACGCTATGAAAAAAAATATACATTTGACAGTTTATCTGACATCTGTCAGTTTGCCACAATAGAAGAGCCGACACGGGGTGCGTAATTTAAAAATATCCTGTGAAAACAAATTGAAAAATAACTTTATAACTAATGTTATAAATGAAAGCAGTTTACGGAGGGTTCCTGAATAGTCAAATATATCATAAGTAAGTGGTTCCATTATCCTTGCCAATTCTATTCTAATGTAATGAATGAGTCTAACCTTGAACTAGTAGTGGAAAGACCTTGTTTGTTACTGTTGTAAGGACTTTTTATTTGACCTTTAGGACTTTATCCTCTAGTTCACAAATATTTCAAACTCCTAGAGTTTGAAATAGTTAAGATAATATCCCTAATATATCAAAAAAAGTTTGTTCTAAATCTAAATCCAGCTATTTTTGGTACTTCCCGTGGGGTTAAACAAAGCTTTTTTCTTCTATAATAGATAAGCTAGGTATTATTCTATTATTTTTGCAGTAGCAAAAATCAACTGTCTGAAACAGGAAATGGACCTGTGTCCATGGGCATCTAGCTTGTGTGCCTATACCATGAATAAAACGGATTTGCTGCAATACATTTATTTTTAGGCATTTGATATACATTCCACTACTGGTCACAGGACTCACCTTAACTATAAATACTCTTTCGCAAATTGATTTAATTTTGATAACACAGCAGATATACTCTATAAGCACTGGATGAGCACACACAATTAAAACAATGTATGGTGGTTGTTCAAACTATTTTTTTTTGCATGTACTTTGACACATAAGGAGCAATCAGCAAGTGGGATTGCGCAATTGCGATAGTACCTAACCAAGACTAAATGCATTACATGCAGTTCCTGTTTTATCGGGTTCCAAAATAATTAGTTATCATTTTATTCTATTCCTAATTGTTGTATTGACATGTTTAATCTTATTTATCATTACTTAATATTTGCTTCATGAACACATCATCAGATTATAATGCTGTAATTTTTTTTAAATGAAATGATGAAAAGGATCATCTTCTTGCTTCAAGTTATTCTTAATATAGTAGGTCATTTCTTGATAACTATCATGCTTCATTAAAAACAAAAACAAATAAGAAATGATTTCAGAAAGCATATGTCATCCTATCAAAGCGTGTAACAGATAAGGAGTTGTTCAATTACATTATCACATGATATTGTAATAATATCAAGGTCAGAAGCAGTTGTTTATCTATAAATAATTAAATTTCAAATGTTCAATCATTATGATAATGGTATGGATAGAAATGTAAAAAAAAGTATCAAAAACTTTAAATCACTTTAAATCCAGATAATTTTTGAATTTTATGTTGCACAACCATACTGAAATAATAAGTATGGTGGCCAGCATGTCACAGTAAACACTAAGGTATCTTATGTGCTTGTGATAAGGGCGATTTTGCAACAAATGTGGGTAGTTGCAAAGTTGCAAGTTGTGTTGCTGGCCACTGTACATATGTTGCATAATTGTCCCCTTTTTATATTCATCATTTTATATTTATCTTTATTTGTTTTTGGAATTTGATTTTATTCTAAGGAAAAACTCATGTCTGATCTGCCTATCAACATTTATATTTACTACGCTGACGCATTTCCCATAATTGTTTTAAAAATATTTGTATTTTAGTTTCAACCAAAACATATTTATCTTGACAAAACCTAATATTGCGCGGGCGCAACAGTTAACCACTTATCTGTTTGCGCCCGACGCAATTCGCAAAACAAGTTCTCCCACAAATATTCCATACGCTTCTATCGCGAGTGAGCGAGACGGCTGTAGGTTCGGCGCCCCTACTTCGAGTGTGGCTCTTGTCTGGCCATATGTCTTTTCAATGAAGACGGTTCTGTGACGTCATTCATAGTACGTAGCTCTCAGAGAGTAGTTTTGTAGCTCGCATCACACCCGTATCTCGACAGTCACTTGGATATAAGGCGATAAAAGTGATGTGACTGTACTGTACTTTCTGATATCACCACCGACGGAGGCGTGTTTGTTATAATTCCTGACAAGTGGCTCTTTATTAATTCAACCTTTAATTAACGATATCAGTTCGATACAAGACGTTCAATAGGTAACGGTTCACTTTCGTTTTGTTAGCAGAAAATAAAGAAGATGGCTTTGTACAGGTATTTTATTTTTTTGTAAGCATGCTGGGAACTTCTAGATACATCGCATCGTGTTCTAGAAGGTTCTATCCATATTTTTCTTAGTTACTTTTTATAATAATTCAAAATCCACCGTCCAAATAAATTCCTAACAGATTTGTCTAAAATTGGACTTTTAAAAATGCAACTAAATCAGGAATTTAGTATTTAAAAGTACAATTATTCCAACTTACAGCTCTAAAATAATGTTCCGACTTACATATATTTTCTAGATCACTTTTTTATTCGATCTAATTCATTACGAACAAAGTTATTGTTAGCCAGTTCATGTTTTTTTTTAAATTATTTTATTATTCAATATCGGATCATGGTCAATAACACTTGGGTGCACTAAACAACTAGTTCCCGCCATTATGCGTTTCTCCGTAACACCGCGTACTTGTTTCCAAGCCTGTTTACCTCAGGTATTGGGGTCAGATGCGCAGGAGTTGCGGTTTTGCGGTACGAAAAAATTAAAACATATTTTTGTGTGTGTGTGCAAAATGCGTCTTTTGATTGCACACGGCTAGTATTTTTTATTTAAATGTAACTCACATATTTTAAATGTAGTTATTGACTGTAATTCAATGTTATTAGTGGTCGTATAACTGCACCTACGGGAAATTTTACAGCAGGCATTGCCTACGCAGTCTTTGGTCCAAATTTTGACAATCACTTAGTAATTAATTTACAATAATTTAGAAAAAAAGGAGGTGTGGCATTTCGATGGGGGGCGAAGTGGTTAATTTAGATTTAGATATTTATAAAAAAATATCTTCTCAGATACATAAATCTTTCACCAATAAAACTTTACTTTTTTGAAGATAACAAGTGATTTAGTGTTTAATTAATATCGTGGTCTCTGGTTACTTATTTACATACAATCAGCATTGATGCATTTAAAAAGCTTATAAAAACAGTGAACGTGTTAAAAAAAGGGTTCGTTCCAATAAACCAAACGTAATTTAATAAAAAAAAACTCCTTAATCCACAGCATTAAAAATAACCTGCAATTCGCGACGCTCAAGACTCTCTCGCTGGTGTCAATCAGTGTGATGTCGCCACAGCAGAGCGTCCAGGAGCTGTTCCGGACGGCTGACTGCGTCTGCTTCGATGTAGACTCCACGGTCATTCGGGATGAGGGCATCGACGAGCTGGCCAAATTCTGCGGGAAGGGGGACGAGGTTAAGAGACTGTGAGTGAACCCTAGTACATTAAGGATCTTTTGCTACCAAAAGGTAGATGGCAAAGCACTGCTTATGGCCCCTTTTGCTGGTCACTATCAGCGTGTTGTAGCCACAGGACAAGCTGGCCAACTTCTGCAAGAAGGAAGTCGAGATTAAAAGAGTGACTACGCTTTTTGGATTGAGGAAACACAGGTAGATGTAATAATATACCGTGGTGGCGCTATAGCCAATGTCAATTTAACCTGATGTCGCTACAGAAGAGCCTCTAGGAGCTGTTCCAGACGAGCTGGCCAACTTCTGCGGAAAGGGGGACGAGGTGAAAAGACGGTGAGTACGCATTTTGGATTGAAAAACTATTGTAGATGTAGTATACTCGTAATACCTCGCTATACCTATAGCTAGTGATGTCGCCACTGCAGAGCGAACAAGATCTTTTCCCGATAGCTGACTGCAGCAGATGTAAGTACTTTTTTTTGGATTGAGAAACTAAGTTTTTTGTAGTATCATGGCCAAGGATCTTCAAGCTGCTCTTAAATCTACGTAACGTCGTATAAGCAAAACTTTTAGAAGTGTTTCGTATTTTTTGTAAGGCACAGTCATCTCTAGATACAAATTTTCATAGATACAGGTGTTTTTTATAATCATCGTACGTGACTTAACTAAACTATTGTGACATTGACCATGATAACTGAATTGATAACAGAAGAATGATGACAGTGCCGAATTTGTTATGAAGGAATAGGTACCTAAACTTTTGTTTAAACTTACATTAACACATTTCGTACATTCAGCTCTTTTATTGTGTCATTCACACGGAAAAAATATCTGCGATGTTTATTGAATCATGTTTGCTTCAGCGATTGCGAATAATAAAATTTTGATTGCTAAGATGATAAAAGACGATAAGTAACTCACATCAAAACAGCTGTTTGCGACGTAGTAACAAACACAAAAACACGATTAATTATACATTCTCAAGTCCTGTTTCTATATTGCTCGTTTATCTTTATCGTTCAATATTCATATCTATAACGGATACGGTTCTGTTCGTATCGTTTCAAATTGAATTTGATTTAGCTTTGATAGCAAAATTTTCGTCATGCTGTAAGCTTGAGTTTCATAAGACACGGTTATATGTAAGGTTTAACTTTATGGTAGTACAGACGCAACTTCTTTTCTATACCATGCTAAGATTTCTCGAGCTCTTTTTTAAGACCCATGCGATTCACATGCTATCGAGCAGCATTTTCACTCTTTATTGGATTGAAAAGAATTTAACGCGGTTTACTCTAGCTGATTTTGCAGATATCCAACGCGGATTCAACAAAATCTTGAACTAAGTAATTTTAATCTCTATTCCCACACAAACGTCTCACACAGGCGCTTCAAATGACAGCTCCTAGTTGTGATACTAGCTTGCCCACCCATACAAATACCTCCAAACAACCAAAGTTGGTTAAATTATTAATTTCTCAATTTTTTCACAGAACGGCAGAGGCGATGGGTGGTAGCATGACCTTCCAAGAAGCACTGAAAAAGAGACTAGACATCATCAGACCCTCAGTTAGCCAGATTAGAGAGTTTTTAGTGAAATACCCTGTTTACCTGACGCCTGGCGTAGCGTAAGTTATTTTTCAAACGTTTATAACAGCACCCAACAAGCCTAGTACGTCCTTTGAAAAATTTAATGAGTTTGTTAGATATCACTGAGTCTGTTAATAAAATACTGAATAACAAAACCCATCAAATTATTGCACAGACATTCTGAGCTCCATTAGATTTCAGTTGTAAGCCAACTTGGCTGAAATTATTTACGCCTGTTACTCACAGGACACACGTATAAAGTACACTACATATTGCCATTGTTAACATAGAAAAAATATATTATCTAAATGTAACTGGCCTTCCGCATAAGCTAATCATCAGTCATTGAACTTATTAGGAGAACGTTATCTTGGCAAGTATTCACACAGTCGTACTCATAGATTTAACAAAGACCATGCATAATATGAAGGCAAACCGATATTATAATATACGAGAGTGAACTTCCGCATTCAGATGGCATATAATAACAAATAACAAGCTAAGCTAAGCATTTAAAAACGCCTTTGAAAATAAAAGACCACCTTTTGTACAAAGTTGTGTAGGTACAAATAAATAAGAATAAAATTATCGATGGCAAAGATTCGTGAGTCGTTAAGTATACCCTTAAGGTCAAATTCCCCCCTTCGAGAGTGATTCTAGTTATCTAATGATAAATAAATTAAAACTAAAGGTATCACGCGCCGGGTGATAACATGAAATAGGCATTAAATCTTTTCCTTCTGTTATTTTAAATCTTAATATTTTGTCATAGTTATTAAATAACATGGATCATTATGAAACCACGTGATAGTTCAAGTATAAACAAACAAAGCATGACCTGTAAATTGTCTGACTAGTTCGGTCTGCTTCTGAGTCAGGAGTTATCGCATTTCATGAACTGCGTCTGACACAATATGATATATTTTTGCTTATAAAAAAATCTTATGAGTTCAGCAAGGCCACATCTAGATTTTATATATACACTTTATCTTAAAACACTTTCCTTGAAATGATATGTAAATTGTATTTTGTTTAGGACAATGATCCAATAAATTATTATTCTTTGAATGATGTGTAAGGTTTTTTGCAAGGTAATTTTGACAAACGATTGGTTTGAAATTATTGCCAATTGGAACATGTGACAAAACAACCTGATAAACAACCAAAAGTGGAAAAACACTTTGAAAAATATTTTTATTTTTGTTTCCAATAAAAGCAAAAGGTTCATCTTTGCCGATAAACCGATAAAATTAAACCACAACCGGTTTTGGCTTAGCTACCACAAAGATAATTCGTGGATTCTTATTTATCGGGTCAAATTATCAGTTTGTTATCGTATGTTAATGAATTTGATAAACCCACATTACCATTCAGCCACTTTATCTTTTTAAAGAATAGGCTAAGGAAAACTTGACATAAAACATTGTCAGCCTATGTACTTACCGGTATTGATTTAACGCTCTGAGATTTGACGTTTCTGCAACGCGCACTATTTAGGCTCTCCATAAATAAAGTTCAACATCTATTATTGTAGTATTTTCAGTCCTTTCTTTCTACATTAAACGTCTCACTTAATGATATGTTCCCAATATCTTTAAGGACCTCACACCAAGACCTGCCTTAAGGTTTTTGGGATGCAAATCTTAAAATCATCTAGCGAATATTAGTATTATGTTTTCTGACTTGTCAATTGATTTCTGACCATAATTTCTTATATTATTTGCAGGCAACTAGTAAAAGAACTCCACGACCGAGGGGTAGCGGTGTACCTGGTCTCCGGCGGGTTCCGGAGCCTCATCGAGCCCGTAGCTGACATCTTAGGCATCCCTCGCTCCAATATCTACGCTAACCGACTCAAATTCTTCTTCAATGGTAAGCTACTTTCTGTGCCTATTTTCTATAAGGTAAGATATTGGGCTTAGAACAGCACCCCGGGGCAATAAGATATGGTTGAGAACAGCACCCCGGGGCAATAAGATATGGTTAAGAACAGCACCCTGGGGCAACCCTTTTTAGTATCACGATTGCAGTTTTCATTTCTACTGCTCATATCGGCTAGCTTAATTATACAAACCGTCGGACATAATCCTCTTAGTTCAGTTCAAATACACTTAAAAAAAATCGATTGTCTGTAAAGTCGGCTTACTAACGATAGTTGAACGTGATAACGTCTTTGTCACGTTGCCTCTTTGACGCTCGTTTCGCGCTCTCGCTTGCACGTTAAGCCTTGAATGGAACGCCTTAGAGCGAGGTAACGCCGCTACTCCATCGAATTATAAGACGTTGTCACGTCAAACACATCAGTAGCTTTTTTCGTAATATTGCCATATTTAATTAAGATAAAAGTTATGTATCAGTCGCATCTAATAAAAGTACGCTAACGGTCACCTGCGCAGTAGATACATAGGTCTGATTGGGTGGTACGAAGTGGGGAGGGAACGGGAATTTCGTGCGCCGCAGGTCTGCGCCGCTGCGAGCGAGAGAGACAGACTGTTTTCATGCCTAAACTCCTCCCATCGACCGTTCTTTTTACGTGACCTAACTTATAAGCTTGATCATCATCTTCAATTATACACTCCTCAATGTGACCTCACTCAAAACGATCGCAAGTAGTATATCATTTCAATCACAGTACCAACTCTTAAATTAACTTCCTTGTTTCTAACCTTGCTTAAACGCATCCAAGGTGCTATCTTATCCCCTCAATCAAAGCCCAAGAGGTTCGCCATTGAACAACAAGGGTTTTATGACAAATACACGAATGAGGTCGGCCTTATCATATCCGCAGCTGTATTGCACACTCATAGTACGAGTATAATCGTGCAAATGTTGCACTCACGGTCCAATCGTCATGCTATTATTGTGTGAAAAAAATAAGCCCGAATTTTCGTGATAATGCGCCACTTATTTCGCTTATATGAAACCAGAAATTTTTTTTTGTGAAGTAGAAAATATAAAAACTTCGATAACGGATTGATAGTGCCAACACCATTGCAGTGTTTGCTACCTTTCGTTTGCACCCGTTATAACCATGTGCAGTGAATTTTTAGTTGTTGATTTTCAAACACCTGCGTTTAACAGAGCCTGGAAACAAAAATAGCGTCTGCAATCTGCAAAAATGAATCCTGCAGGCTTTCCAAACAATGAGCGTGGCGTGTTAAGCGTGCTTAGTATTAAAATGTATGTGAGTTGTCAAAACACGGCACACAACCGTCGAGCGCCGCTCGCTCTTTGATAACTCAAATAATATTTGAATATTACGTAAGCCTGATCTCTCTCCGGTCATGTCGGATTGCTGTCACACCGAACTTGCGAGTGATGGAACAGTGAGTGCACCTGTGTATTGCGCTCACACTTGTGTACTATAATATCTCCTGCGTAGTTGGCTGATCTCTGTTGATATTGGCAGCTGTGGTCGAAATCGGCCAGGGGGACTATTATTACTGCGTGAGCACGCCAAGGTCGCTTTATGCTAGATTTAAGGCCCGCCAAGCTACCGCCAAGGCTCGCCACACTCGCTGTATGACAAGGCTTTAATAAAGATGGATCGGACTGGGGTAGACCGTTTATCAGATAGCCAATAGGTCAGATACCTCGACAATGTCACGGTTCAAGTGATGTAATGTCATCACTCAAACGTGCCACTAGTGAGTCACATGTAGCCAATTAATTAAGGAGTATCTTTCTCTTTATCACTATTACTATGTCAGTTTTTAACCTATTAATGATTAAAATTTGATATTGGATTTCCAATTTGATGATGGAGTTCTTAATTGATTCAATCGTTTGTGTCTATTATAAAAAAAAGTTAAAATATTTTTTTTAACACTTATCATTTTTTTTTAAATTACTGAACTTACAGTAACTTATCACATAGACTTAATAAATGGATATGCCTAAAGTCACTTTCGGTAATTCACCTGCAAATAAAAAGTAAATAGGAGTTATGTAACATTAAGAAGTTTCCTTATTACAAAAGATTTTTTCAAGTTGTGCAATCGAAACCAAAATGACGTCAATGGCTAACTCATTGTTTGCGATCAATATACTCGTAATATAAAAATAATCTCTCGAGTGCAACTGAACCGATTTCGCTTATTATTTAATAATAAATTTTTAAAGTATTGGTATAGTTTTTTTACGAGAGAAAATTAAAAAAAAAAAACAAGGACAAAACAGCGTCTGCGAGGTCCATTTGTTTAAAAAATATATTTTTTAATATTTTGCGATCCCATTCTCAGTAATGGTGATAATCTGGTCAAGAACTTGCCGGGTTTTGACGCAACTCGGCTGTAAAGATAACCGTTTGAACTGCAGCCTCTTAAGGCGACTTAAAAACTGAGCCAAGGCCATGATTCCATCTAGAAAATACAGGCGTTGGAATAAAGAAACAAATGTTATTTTATTGAAACGCAACACACAGGTCACAAACAAGTGTTTATCGGTACACGCGGGTAAAGCGTGATCGGCTTACGACCGAACGCCGCTTTTTGCGCTCGAGTTTACACAAATGTTGGCGTTTGCAGAAGGCTTACTGTTATAAACGACAGTTAAGTGCCTTGCGTGCTATAAATGTGCCATAAGTGTTACCTATTTCAAATGTCGCAAAGTCGAAGAGACGAGATAGTTTTGAGTGCCGGATTATCAATCCGGCACTCAAAACTGTCTCGTCTTGGTTCACAATGATTAAGGACGAAGGAGGAAGGGTGGCGACCACAAAACGACAGTTAAATTTCTTTCTGTCACGCTCTCACGCCTAAACTACTGAACAGATTTGGATGAAATTCAATACACATACAGAATGTTGATGACCATGTATACCAAATTTCATCCAAATCCGTTCAATAGTTGAGATGTGGAAGCGTAACAGACAGAAAGTCAATTTTCGTATTATCGTCGCCACCCTGTATACCTCAAAGCAAAAAGGCCACCATCAGAGGATAAGACATCATCAGTGTCATCAATAAGGAAACAGCTACATCATTAAGGATGTTGATCTGTCATGATAACAGATTTGTGAAACGTGTCGCGAAAGCTGGGGTGCGATTAAGGCTAGTTTGTTACTCCTACCTGCGACTAAAGGAAGATCCTGCCAGAAATATTTTCATTTGATTTGACCTATCAAATTACGTGATACCTTGGTAAGGTTAGAGGTAAATAAAGCAATATTTCGCGATTAAGTTAGCGGTTACTTCGCACAATGTGATGTGACCCTCCTGTATCAATCTTCCACTGTATCACGTATTTATGAAGTGGGCCATGTATGATATTGTTTTGATTTGTTTAAATTATGTTCCTATGTGGCCCTCTTCGATAAATAATAATATCGTACTCGTATGGGCGTGTTCGCAGGAGTAACGTCACTCAGCTATTTATAGTTGATAAGAAATGTGGGAAATATTTCATTGATATTGCGTGTCTGAGAGGTCTTGCTTAAGTTTTATGCATACTTATTAGCCATAGGAATAATGCTCTTTGTAATAATGTCGACATTAGATATGTTTGTGTAAGGACATTTGTTACATTTTAGATGATTCGGACCTGAGCGTAAAGAACAGAATAATAAAACAATAACTTCTAAAATATAGTTTCGTCAAGAAATCCAATATAAAAATATGTATTGCTTAGAAAGAATCTCGGAGCCAGTGCACTCATTATATTGGCTGTCACGCTGGTCATGTTGATATATGCGCCTGTGTATAGTTCACGTTCGTCCAAACGCATGTTTATATGCTTTTATTGCTCGTCTATACCTCAACTTATATGTAGTTCCTTATTTACATAGGTTTAATCACACTGTAGATTAAATAAATAATACGTTCAGAGTTATGTATCTAGTTGCTTGGGTCCAGACAGTAAATGTAAATAAGATAAGTTATAAAATAAATTGCATCCTTATATTTTTATTGTTATTTGTTTTTGTACCTTATTGCTGGTTTTGCTAACATACGTTGAATTGCGCCATTATCGTGAAGAAAACATTTATTGCTATTTTTATACTTATATCTACTTTTTATGGACATGCATGCCAATTGACTGATAAGAATACAAATGCAGTAGAAAGTGCAATTTATAGGGGTATAATACTATCTTGTTATTTCCGATGTGATGCGCCGCTTACTTGCACACCATATAAATTTTTCATAACCTTAGTTTTGTAAAGGAGAATGAACTAAACTTACAGGCCAATTTTTTTTTTAAACACTCGTAAATCATGTGACCGGCGAGCTTAAATACGAGTTAGTTCTTCACAAGCTCCTTATCTCAGTCTTGTATGACGAGATGTTTATGATCTCTCCGACTTTGCTGGGGGCATCATTATAGTCGAGTTGACGCAATCACACATTAATCCTAGTTAGTTAGTAGTTGCCAACGCTATCATTGAGATAAGAATTGGTTTTCCACTGTTTACATTTTAAAGTTATCACGCAATAGATGTATTTTTGTTAAATGATATGCTCTTTATGCTCTTTGTGGCGCAAAATCATTTTTAATTTCTGCTTAGCCCAAAGGTATGGCTGGCTAGTAGAGAATTCTTCTAAGTCGTCCGTTCGTTCAACTTTGATATACAATAAAGTTTAAATAATAATTTACAAAACACAGTCACGTTATAAGTACAGTAATGATTTTGTGTGTCTATGACTTTAAAGTGATAATCAGTAGCAAAATTAAAGGTCGCCTCTTCTGTCTTAAGACATCACGCATCCATCTCGCTCTTATAAAGCTAAAGCTTTCAAGCGACAAAAAGTAACAATCTCCTTTCCTTTATCTCAGGTGAATACGCGGGCTTTGACGAGAACGAGCCTACCTCCAGGACTGGCGGCAAGGGGCTGGTCATCAGAAGACTTAAGGAGGCGCACGGCTACCAGCGGCTGATCATGATCGGAGATGGCGCCACCGACGCGGAGGCCTGCCCGCCCGCTGAGGGGTTCATTGGTAAGTGAAATAATATATTAATTTATTAATAATATATTAATTATAATATATTAATTTAATTATATTAATATTGTCAAATTACGAACAATGCTACGAAGCTTAAAGAAGGCGGATTCTAATGAAACGGATGTAACAGTCGGTAATCATTGTTTTATGGACACCATAAATCAATCAAATATTCATGTGTGGCAGTGGCTTGTAGCGTCATCTATACATTCGGAGCTGTATGGCATCTTCGTTAAAAAGCATTCTACTTTCTTGAGCGTGTCACAGTTGTGAAGACGACAACGATAGATGTCGCCACATAAAGTCTGATTGAAAACGTCGCACGTGTTTAATAAAACGATTAAACTGGTATCATATTAGTGGCGTTTAATCTGTGACATGATATCACTTGTTTCGTTAGTTTAGGATTTCTACCGTTAATACAGCTTGGGTGCAAAGTTTTTAAACTTTTGATAGTATTTTTTTCCTTACAGTTAACATTCCTATTGAATTTGTTACAGGTTTCGGAGGCAACGTAGTAAGAGAAGAAGTGAAGAAAAGGGCATCGTGGTACGTCACAGACTTCCAGGAGTTGTCCCAGACGCTCGCGATCCAGGCCAAGTGAGCATCTTCAACTTGGTGGTAGAACTAATTGATGATAAGGTTCATAATATCGTTGATCGACGCAGTAAGTGACTGCAGATATTTGCATTGTTTCTATGAAATAGACAATATGTAGGAAATTTTACGTATAAGAACGGTTTATGCTGGGTTGTTAGCTGGTTGACGAACGCACAATACGGCTATCGACCGATTAAGCTGCGAATACGCTGGACGTTTCTGAACTTTGCAGTGTCTGTCTGCCAACAACTTAGGTCCCTACAGAAATTACTTCGCTTGACATTATTGGCCGACTCGAGTTTCAACTAAACAGGAAATACATTTTAGCGCCTAGTGTATCCGTGGTTTTATACTCGTATTGTAACGACTAAGAGAGAAACAAACGAATGAAGTCGGTTGACCACCCAGTGTAACCCAGTCTTAACGTTTGCAAAATACATGAGTATTATGTTTCTCGTTTACAATGACAGCTATTTATTCTAGTTAGATCTGTGAATAGTCTTAATTGAGGTCTACGTGATTTGGAAAGGTCGGGGACCTTTAATGATGTAGTTTAGGGATGTCGGCTTTACAGTGCTCTAGAAAATTAGCTTTTGTTTTGTTTTCATCAATGATGAAATCACCGTATGAAATGAAGTTCACTTGTTGATCATTCGTTCTTCATTCAGTCATTCAGTACACCTAAAAATCCTTCCAAGGTGGAAATACAATGGACATACAGCTTTAACATATTGTATATCAAGTTGAATCCAGCTTAAAATATTGAAACGAAAAATGTTTTACCAATTCGAATGTTTAAATCGGAATTTTCATGTTTGTTGTTTGTGATATTAGAAATGTAATACGGACATGTGTTTGTAACTGGTTGTAGGTAATTGTTAATTTTGAAGCCTAGATGTAAATAATTAGTTTTAATTTATGCAATATGTTTATTTTTAAATAACCACATAAACTGCCAACTTTAAAGCGCATGCGACATGTATTTTTGTATTTCAGTATGTGCATTTATGGGTAAGGTTATACAGTTAAATTATGTTATTTTTGGATATTGTGATGGTCGTACTAAGAGTACAAAATTTTATATAAGTATTTTTGAGACGAAGTCTTAGTTCATAACTTTCTAAATCATGAACAAAAAAACAAAAGTGACTAATTGAAATAGTATATAATATTATTATTAGTTATGTTTGAAGATATAATTATACTTTCGTTAAAACAATGGTCGTTATACATAACAAATGAATTGTCATAATTTGCCTTATTGCTAGTTGATATTTTATTGTTAATTAATACATAACGCATAATATTCTATATTTACACAGTAAAGCCAGATGTATTTACATATTATTGCCATTTCAAATTTATAAGTTTTAGGTACGACGTAGGTGTTAAGGTTATATCAAAACGGCTGTGTACTTTGTGCATTAAATAATAGTAATAAATATTTTATACCTAGTTATAATATGACGTTTAATTTTCTCCTAATTCCCGAATTTAATTAATAGAAACAGTGTGGTTGTTTATTTAAGCTCCCGTATTCACAGATCGAACAATTTTGAAAAGAATACTTGCACTGACTATTTTCAAAATTATAGATGGATCTTCAGATATGTTATTATAATAGATAGCTAAAAATTGACATTGATTTTATTCCGGCTTTAAATAAGAAATTGATTTAAAATCTGTCATCCTTACTGCCTGCTTCAAACAGAATCTGTTCTAAAGTAGATCAGACTGTATTTCTTTGTTGCATTTTCCTTGGCAAAGAGGCGAAGATTTTCATACCACGAATAATACGAATCAGTATTTGATTTTTTTTAGAGGTGTACTTTTAGAGGTGACTGCCTCGTTGGTGAAGTAGCAAAGTTTCTGCCTTACATCCGAGAGGTCCTGGGTTCGAATCCCAGGTCGAGCCAAAAATTGTTTCTGAGATTTTCTGTCATGTATTTCTCAAAAACAGCTCAGAGTCGGGAAGATGGCGGTGTTACACCCCCGTGCCTCGGAAAGCACGTCAAGCCGTTGGTCCTGCGCCTGATCTCTCTCCAGTCATGTCGGATTGCCGTCTCACCGAACTTTGAGAGTGATGTAACAGTGAGTGCACCTTAGTATTGCGCTCGCACTTGTGCACTATAATATCTCCTGCGTAGTTGGCTTATCTCTGTTTAGATTGGACGCCGTGGTCGAAATCGGCCAGGAGGACTGTTATTATTAGGTACTATACCCCACTTCTCACGCTTGTTCCGTTACTACAGGCGTTTGACTAGTACCAATGTCGTAGAAGGTAGAACACGACAACACGAGAGACGCAATTCTAAGTCACGCCCTCCGCGTCTCTGCTACCTTAGACATACTGTCGCACAAGTAGTTGATGTATTAGTGCTACCAATAATAAATAAATATACAACAACATCACAAACATTAATCTGACTCCGTGGTACCTAAGTAGATTAAGCCTTGTGTTACAGAAATCAGAATCAACAGTGGTATTACAAACAAACATAAATAAATAAATATTACACCCAGACCAGTACAAACAGACGTGTTCATGCACATAAATGTTTGTACAGTGCGGGGATCGAACCTGCGACCTGTTGGTTAATAGTCAACTTCCTGACCATTACACCAAAGTGGTCGTCACCAATATTGCTACAGCAATCTGCATTGATCGTAAAGTTGGTTTTTAAACGAAAACTTTTATTGACAAAAAGTACACGGAAGAGAGAACTGAACACGAGCCTGCTCGATCTCCCGAAAAACTTATTAGATAGGGTATTAGATAGTACCTATGTATGTAAATTGTAGACATTTATCCTATGAACTTGCGACTTGAAGCTATCTGGATAGTTTTAATTGATTTGATGATAAGAAAGATATAGAAATTTAAAAGAATGTTGTTTTAGTGGGTAATTTTGAACACGCGTGTCATATTATTGCCTTACGTATTATTTCAGGCAACAATGTAAGTGACATTGCAGTAACACACAAGTCAGGCGTCTGCTTCCCTTAACTACATAATTAACTTAGTCGGATCTTAAATAAATAATTTCTGATTTTATTACATTAAACAGGTGCATTGTTTATGTATCAGAGTAGATTTTACAGTTTTGCAGAAGAGAGAAAATTAAATATTTAAAATAGTACTTGGTATGATTCTTTGACGTAAATACGGGGATAAGACTTTGCATGATAACCCTGAGTGATTTGAGGTGAGTGAATAGTGCGTTCACAGCAGTTTTCCGCCACTGCGATGGTAGAACTTAGGGAGCTTCCGTACTGCTTCGCTTTTCCTTGGATAGGCGCAGTGCGCAGGTAAGTAAGTTAATTTCCTTAGAACATAAGAAGCCGTCTACAGTATACTACTCGAAGCTCTCAATTAGCACTGGACATGCATGATGCTAGTTTGAGTGACCCTTAGTACTATTTGATTGAGGTACAACTCCTTACGCCAATGTCTGGGACCTCTAGACCTAGTAGGTAACATTTCTTAGTTGATAAAATTGATGTCAATTTCGTTTGTCAAATGTTTATCGACTACGCGAATGCAAAAATGTCAGACGAGTGTTTAGGGGCCTAGGACATCGGTTTTCGGAGTTAGGGTTGAGTTATCTAGATTTCGAACCAAGTATAACGCTACGTTATGCTTCGTTACAATATATAGATATAATCATTTAATTCGTGCCAATATCTAAATGAATATTCGGCCGAGTGGAATATTGGGGAGCGAAAATAGACGACCGCTGACCTGTACCTGTCGCTTGCGCACGCGCGCAGTGCAAATATGAACAGTATGACAGTTCTTTCTTTAATCGAACAATTGGTTCGCTTTCGTAAAAAAACGTTGCATTTTTAATTTCTTGATAAATAATGGTACGGTCAGAAAATCTCTTTATGGCAATATTTTTAAAAACAAATAAATAAAAATCTGTAGGTAAATAAATAAAAAACATTGACTGACTTGTTATCAGTTATCACAAGCATGTTTTATCTTTTAGGATTTGAAAACTGTGTAGTCTCGACTTTATGCAGTGCCGGCGACTAAACTTCTACCCATTAGGCTTTTTACCCGACTGCCAAGGGACTGACAATAAAGACGTCACAGACTCGTAGTTGTGTTATAGAATATATATTTAATTTTCCAAGAAACGAATATAATATTATAATTCAGTGAATGAGGATTTTCGCTTTTTTTTCTTCATTACATTACATTTTGTGCATTATTTAAACTGCAAAAATACACTGAGAGGTGGGAAATTATGCAAAATATATTTTCGTATTGAACTTACGTCGTAAACACTTCTAATATTGTGTCACTTACCATATGCTAAAATTATATCTCTACACCAAAATCAACACTAAAATTGTAAATTTCGCAAAATCCCGTTTTAATGCTCATCTTCGTTCCAAGAAGAATGCCCATGCAATGTTCAAATTGTCCAGATTTCTGAGATTTTATGATAAGTTTGTAGCTTTTTGCTATTCTCGAACAACATTTTATTAGATTTATCTCATGTACAGAACCCAAGTCCTCCTGTTTTCTTTACCCGCACATACACTTCATAACACTGAATCTTTATAAAAAACTTTCGTCTTTATAAAAGACGTCGGCCTTTTCAGAATACCCTCATTTATATAAAACCTTTAGAAATAAAATAGGTAAAGATTATTTTTTACGGAAACGCTCAGTTTAGGGTGAAGAGTAGAACGCAATCTTACGAGAAAAGAGTGTTTGTGTCGTTTACATACTAAAGACCGAAGATTTGTATTTTTTTTTCTTAACGTGCTTTTGTGCCATCATCATCATATCAGCCTGTTGCAGTCCACTGCTGGATATAGGCCTCTCCCAAGGAGCGCCACAACGCACGATCTCCCGCCCTTTGTATCCAGTCACTACCAGCTTCCTTCTTCAGGTCGTCTGTCCATCTAGCCAGTTAGTCTTAGCCAAAACGTGGAACATGACAGTCAAGCTGGCTCACCGACTGCACGTCACTCAGCGTGCTATGGAAAGTTATATGTTGGGGCTCTCATTATGGGATAAGATCCGGAACGAGGTCATACGACATAAGACTAAGGTAACTGATGTTGTCCAAAAATGTACCAAGCTAAAGTGGCAGTGGGCTAGCCATGTCTGTCGCAGAACCGACGAGAAGAGAAGCAGGAAGGTTCTCGAATGGAGACCACACTTTTGTGCGATCCATACGAATGCTTGTTCATACGTCTGGCTATAAGTAGCCACCTAAAAAAGTAAAGTTGACAGATGTGCGATGTTAATGTTTTTAGAGTCAAGGTCAGGACGTCTTCCCACACTGATTGTAATTCCTTACCCTTATCGAGTATTTCACAGGAAGCACAAATACGTTTGGCAGCCGCGTCGGGAGCGCGCGCACCCGTCGTCGTATTTTGAACTTTCAACTCTAAAAATACATCGCTTGTGACCCCGCGCGACTCCGGCGCAGTCTCGTCGACTTCTGAAAGGTCAGGCCACGCTGAACAAGTGGCCAGCATTGTCTTATTAAATCAATTAATAATAATTACGGGTCAACAATTAAATCGATTACCGCGCGAGTACCGATTGTGTGATAATTGTGCGGCTCGAGTGAATCCGTTGTGTTTGTGTTTGAATTAGTGCCAATGGGTAATTGCGTTTGTTTTGGATCATGTGATATTCGTATTAGGATAAAAATAAAAATAAAACATTTTCTGCTTTCGCAAAATTGACGATTGTTAATATTTTATTTCGAGCGCAATATTTTATATAATATTTACCATTTAATTATAAGCATTCATCAATTCCACACACTCCATGTAAATATGAAACTTTGAAATTAGTCTCATCCAAACCTTTGATGTTTATAAAAAAAAATTATGAGTCAAACATCCAAATCTCAGTCTCACTTATCAGTAAATCCATTGAAAGCAGCCTGTGACATTAAGAATTCTATTCAGATACTTAACAATAATAATTGTGTTATGATATTAAGTCAGTGTCGAAATCCAAATTATTGGAGTCCAAAGAGTTTTCACGGTGGTTTCCGTTTATCTGTGACAATATTTCTTCTGCTAATTTATCTGGTATGGGTACAATGCCGAATTGAGGAACCGATTTATCACTCCCTTTAAAAGGTGGAACAGAATTTTTTTTTCGAGTTTTTACTGTAGGTAAGGTAGGCCTCACCAGTAGGCCCCTAATTCGGTAAATCTTACCAGCCTTCTTTATTTCAGTTTTAGCTGGTCTTATTCTCCTCTTGGGCACGCAAGCACCTTGAGGTATGTTCGGACATTTTCGTTTATATGGTGGAGGAAAAGTGCTTGATGTTAGCATTACATATTTTAAATATTTCAAATAATTATCAGGTATTAGTGATGTCGATCTTGTTTCTTGACTGTTGTCCGTGTTCTTAGTTAGGGTTTCTTCTGAATCGACATTAATTTCTTTAGGCAAATCAGCTGTTGTAGTTGAAGGAGATGTTTTCGTTTCTTGTGTCGTGACAGCTTTTTGTGTAGTTGTTACCGTCGTTGTAGGCTTTGCAGTTGTTGTCGTGTTCGGTGCTACAGTTTGATTATTAGTTCTTGGCACTAGAAAGGGCACAGGGTAAGGAATTACCACTAACCCTGCGTTACATCGCAGGCACATGGATTTACAGCACGGTTCCGCCTTGTAACACTCGTTACAAGAGCAGGTACACTCCGATGAATCCGAGTACTGACTGTAATAGCCTTCGGAGGATAGGGAAACTGTTCGACCGATTCTTTCATGTTTTCGACGGAATCTCCTCGGTCTTATGTTATTGTGGTTCATCTTGTTGTAATTGTTTTGATAAGGATAGTAGTTCTGAACACTGTGGGAAGGATAGCCCAGGAATTGCGTGACACTTGTTTGAAACAAAATAAATATAATATTGATGCATAAAATCTGAAAGTAACAACCTGCCTTTTATTCATTGCTTGTACTACTTCATGCTATACGATAAAACTCTTGTACTTACGTGTTTCATGATCAGAATGAAAAAATAATTTATGATTGGTCATTATTCTCAACAATAATTGATCTACATGAGTAAACAATCATTTAATATAAATTAAAATATTGGGCAACTCCTGCGAAACAACTTTGCGTCGAAAAATAAATTGTAAAGTACATTTTATTACTGTTTATAAATCATTCAACTATAAAACTATACACGTAATATTAATGCTAAGGATTTACGACATTATTGCAATAAACCTCAAAAAGATATTATATTTTATGTACAAAGGATAAAATAAAACACCCTTTTCCATGAGCTAGGTTGTCCACCAAGTGTTGTTACCAAGAGTATGAAAATAAAAATCTCAATAAAAAATATTAAGTAGCCGTTAAGTACTTAGTGAAAGGTGGATCGAGGGCAATGTAAAGGTTGTCTTCTTTCATGGTTAATTTACCCTAACTTAACCTAACGTACATGCCTCTAATTTATTGTTCGATTCAGAAGCACTTTATCTTGCAGCGTCTTCTTATTCTCTGTTATCATTGATATCCCTCATGTTCCTCATGTGTGACATCAAGCTCTGTGCCAGGTGATCAGGGATAGGCACAATCCCATACTTCGGTAACCAATTGGCTTTTGTTTTTCTCAAGGACGTCAAAATGAATTTGCTCTCGCCGTGTTTGTTTTGCGCCTTAGAAATGATATCGTTGAAATCTATAACATCGTTTCGGCGAAAATTAAAACCTCCCGTTGTAGAGGGTGTAGTAGATTCAGTTGTTTCAGTTGTTGTTGCTGCAGTTGTTGTTACTGCAGTTGTTGTTGTTGCAGTTGTTGTTGTTGTAGCTGCACTTGTTGTTGTACATTCTGTTTGTTGTTGTGTCGTTGGTGCCTCAGGCAACATTATAGGGTAGGGATACGGCACGAACATCACATTCGACTGGTAACAGTTCTTGCATTGGTCACGGCAGCAGGATTTCATGTCGTTACATTGATTGCAGGTGCATTGGCAATCTTCAATGCTGTAGTCGTATTCTTCTATTGGTACAACACCTGTGCTATGAGATTTTCGATGGTGCTTGCGTCTTTTTCGTTGGTAGTCTTCTACTACGGGTAAAACGCCACCGCTGCTGCTAAAAGGCTTGCGATGGTGCCTGTGACTTGAACGTCGGTATTCCATAGGATAATCCATTGTCTGTTCTTGGGAGAATCCCTGGTCGGGGACTTGGAACATGCCTTCGTATTGCGTCGTACAATCTTGAATGAAGTAGATCAGCGCACAAACATTTCTCTGGAATAAATTAATTCAACAATGGGAAAACAATGTCGATACTCGTATTAGTTGCTTTCTTATGACCTGGATAATATTCTATCCTATTTAAAAACACAATCTTAGAAATCTAACGTATTCTGAGCTTTTGTTTGATTAGGGTTCATGAGGTGTTTTATTTATCAATTCAAGGAACTTTTTTAAACCAATTAATAGGATACGTACCAAATTAAACATTTTGCAAAACGGGTTGTCCGGTGTACTAGTTGAACTAAATTGACTGTTAGAAATTTCCTTTTTGCTCCTTTTAAATAGGCACATTGTTCGTGGTTACGTTACCTAGCACGTACTAAGTGCAGATTTATGTAATATTGTAAAACAATCGCTTAGGACTAGGTTCCGTATGTATACTTATTACGCAATTTACTTTACGTTTTTGGTAAATGTAGAGCTTGAAATTTGCGTTATTGGAATAATGGGGTATACGGATATCAAACGATATCGATAAATCGTGGTTTTAAGGCTGTTGCATACCTATGTGGGTTAGTCAATGATTTGCTAAAAATGGAGCAAGGCAGCGTTACCGATCCTGTTTAGATTTCGCTTTCCGCTCAATAGCAGTGCTCTCTTTGAATAATAAGCTAGAACGTACTAGTATGCCATAGTTTAGGGCTCCGGTTTTCGTTCACATATTTTTGCTGTTGTTGTTTTTGTTGAAGTTCTATGGCACCCCCGTGGTGCAAAGGGCCTCCGTGAGTTGTCGCCATCTCCCCCTGTCCTGCGCTTGACTCTTGACATCCTCCCATAGTAGACCTGCAGCTGTTATCTCCTGGTTGACGGTTCGTCTCCACGAATGTATGGGCCATCCGCGTCTTCACTTGCCATCGGGCTGCCATTCGAAGGCCATCAGCGCAGCGTTGTACTCACTTCGACGCAGCAATTTTTTGCTAGTACCGATTAATTAAATTAGCTGACATATATGCAGCTTAACTTCTCGAAACCCAAATATAATCATATAGCGATATCTTCTCTATATATATAAAATTCTCGTGTCACAATGTTTGTTCCCATACTCCTCCGAAACGGCTTGACCGATTCTAATGAAATTTTGTGAGCATATTCAGTAGGTCTGAGAATCGGCTAACATCTATTTTTCATACCCCTTAGTGGTAAGGGTACTTCACACTTAACATTTATGTGGCAAAGCAACGTTTGCCGGGTCAGCTAGTATAGCTATAATCGGAGCGATCATCCTTCACTTAGGAGCAACTATTAAACCTGGATCTTTCACTCGGGTGCAATGATTACAACAAATCGATTTTTTATGGTACGTTTTGGCGCGAATTTAAGTAGTTACACAAATAGGTATATGCTATAATGTGACGTCACGAGTGAGGGCGGCAAGGTGGAGGGGTCACGACCTCGCCCGGCACTCCTGAAATAACCCCGTCTCGGTGGAACCATGCCAACACCTACCGAAATTGTGAGCATATTTCACCGCGATTTGATATCAATAATGTTTTTGTCTGTCCTCTACTGGGTTGAGATAAATTTTCCTACCTAGAGTTTCAATTAAAGGCTCTCGGTTCCTGAAAATACATATTTCAAGATATAGGAACTATAAAATTTATTTTTGTATTTTTACGATTTCTAATGCATAAACTGGCATTTCAAAATAAGCCAAGTTGTCGCTGATAGAAACTACAATTTAATTTCATTGCCTTTAGATAAATTTAAAACAGTTGTAAAAGATGTATTAATGTCGAAAGGATATTATAAAATTGATGATTATATAAATGACAAAGATATATGGAAATGTTTAAATGCAAAGAATTACAATTATTGTAAATCAATTTTGAAAAGAGGCAATGACAATAGTGACTGAGTTTCTTGCGCCGCTTCTTCTCAGCACTGGCCCAAATTGTCCCGAAGCGGTGGTAGGGTTAATTTATATGTTGGGACGTGTAAAAGGGCTAGTTGTTAGCCTACTTACAGAAATAAATGGATTTTATTGGATTTTTATTTTACAATTGTGTATGGTATCGTGGAAGGGTCGAAATGAGGGCGCGATGTCTTATATAATGTTTACTCTACGAAATTAACAATTCCATTTCCATTTATTTACTTCGAAACACGGTACATATTCAGATTTACATTACATTTATAGAACGGCATGTTTCGCCACAATCATGGCATGTAAATATGGTTTTAACTTACTACTAAACTACTACTAACTACTAGATAATTCAGAATAAATACATTAAGTCATAAATCAAATCAAAATAATATGTCAAGAAATATTAGAGCACAACATAACACTTAATCGTTCAATTCAAAAATTCTTTTATGCTGTAAAAGTTATTATTTAAAAGCCATTCGTATAATTTTATGTTAAACAGGCTTGGTCTAAGGTCTTTTATGGATTCAGGTATCTTGTTGTATATTTTTAAACACATATTTGAGCAATTTTTCATGTACAGTGCAGTTCTCGGTACAAAGTTCAAGACAAGCCTATTAGGATTCCTTGTATTTCTAAAGAATACCTGACATGCTTTGTTGAAGAGAACAGAATTATTTTTCACAAATTTACAGACTTCAAAAATGTAAAGACTAGGCAAAGTGAGGAGCCGCAAGCTTTTAAAAAGTGGTTTACATGTATGATAGGGAGGTGCTCCATAAATAGCGCGAATACATTTTTTTTGTGCAACAAAGGCTCTGTGTGCATTAGCACTATTGCCCCAAAGAATTAATCCGTACCTAAGTATTGAAGCGACATAAGCATGATAGGCATAACAAATTACACGCCCCACAATACTTTTATATATATGGTATTTTTACTCAGGAGGCATTTCACAAAATTTTGACAGCCAAGCTGTTTTTTTTCCGAAAACATGAACGTTAAAAACACAAACATTGCCGATGTACGGTCGCCATCAGAAAGTGGTTACCACCATAAGGATCACAATTGCTTGCAGACATTTTATTCACAAGTTCTTAATGTCTATTTCATAATAATTTGATTGACCATAGATTTTTTAAGTTTATAACAAGAAGCAATCATTCCTTCCTTTATGAGGTTGATTGACACTGACTACATAATTCATTAAAACATAGATGTGTACATAGTCAAAATTTTTAAGCAATACAATTTATAATATGAATGTAATTCCGAAATTCCTGCTTCGTAGCGGCCTCTGATTTCTGATTTATCCTTTAAAAACCAAGTTTTCGGCAAAAAACTATTAATAAGTACTAGGTATACAAAGATTTGTTCTTCTTTCTTATGACCCACATACTTCTTCATGGTTGAAACACCATAGATATAGATATAGTAGACTTGGCTTATGTAGTATCGAAGGAATATGCTCCTCACGATGTCCCGTCATTTTTTCCTGCATATAGGTCATCTTGCAAATATAAACAGTCAAAAGGACACAGGAATCTTCCAGTTTGTTTATATTACCCAACCATGACGTCCACGATTGATTTGGTTACTAAAATCACGAAGAATTGTGTGTCTGCACAAAGCTTTGTGGACTCCCGGATTAAATCCGTGACATAGATACAATATAATAAATTCTGCGCAAGTTTTACACGCATCGAGTGCGCAGCGCTGGGCAGGTCACGACCTCCCCAAGAATTAGCCGCGCAGGTGGCCACGCGGGGGACAAACGTACACATGTGTCTGTTATTGAAAGAAAGAAAGAAGGAAATAAAGAAATGCGTTTCCGTTTATTGATTAAGGACATCACATACGCAGAACGAAATGAAAAGTATTGGGTAGCGCCTTTTATTATTATTATGTTAAACTGTTATGGAAGGTCGCACTATTTTGGTTAACAGGTTAAAAAAGTAGAGTCATAGCTTTAGGTTGCTTTTTAATTTTAAAAACGAAATTTGTGGCCGTAACAGCTGAGTGAAATTTGGGCAAGTTGATTATTATGTAATTAAATAGGACTTGTCAAGTAAGTTTTACAGTTATTAGGTATCTACTTCAAAGGTGAAGTTGCTATGAAAGGCTCTAACGCAATGTTTTTTTTTTATCCAATTATGCACAATAGTTAATAAATTTTACATTTGAAAAAGTAATTTGACTTATCAGTGTCACGTACGATGGCGAAAATTGACCCTCCACGTTACAAATACCTACAGATAATATTTCAGGAAATTATAGTTAAATAACGTTTCAGCGTATTTGCTCTTGAACTCTTGTTAGGTGTTGTAAAATGCATTACCTACTTGATATGTAAGTTACCAAATGTCCGAAATCTTTTCAATAACTTGTGGTGCCACTTGATAAGTAATAACTACGTGTATTCAAGAGGAATGGCATTTTTAAAGCCGGTCTCTTAACCTTCTCTTTATTTTATCTAAAACCACAATAAATGAAGTAGTTGCATCATTCGTTTATGACTTGCGTTAATACTGATTGACAAATATATTACATTCCATAAGGTGATGTACTTCAATATATCCATACTCGCTTCTTTCACGATAAGACTTCAGCCTCTTAAAACTTTCAACCTACGGAACATAGGCATGGATTAGCCGCCCTGCATCCAGCTGAATCTGCGATCTTTACAAGGCATCAGGCAATCTTGTCTATGGACACCCTGGGGCCGTATTAGGTGCGACCTATTTATTTTTTATTGTAAACAACAACACCATATACATTGATCTGACTCCGTAAATCAGAATTAACAGTGGAATTATCACTATTACAATTAAACTTAAATACATCCGGACCAGTAGAAACAGACATGTTCATGCACACAAATGTTTGTAATCAATTTCATGCACAACGTTTAATAGTCATCTTCCTAACCATTACACCAAAGAGGTCGTCAATCTTACTTTCCGGTCAATGAAAACGTGCCTATTTAAAAAAAATAATTGAACAAAGTTATTTATATTTAGCAGCATTTCAAAAGTAACATTGAAATAGGCCACCTGGCCCTTATTCATAGGTACATACATACATTGTCATTTCCATACAATTTGCAAACAAAGCGATCTGTTGTTTCATCTCGATGCCCACTCTATTTTTCTCGCAGGGAAAATGCTTTGCGCATACCGTTCGTCCCGAAAGGTTATGTGGGACTCTCTCGTCAGAAGTCAGCAATAGTGGCTGTCACCCGACAAGCATAGGTACCCACTAAAAAACCTGCAGCGTAGGTACCCTCGACGTATATAGCGGCGTGACTTAGGATCCCGTTGGGATTTTATCATGACACGTCAACTTGCCCCCTACAAGGTGGATGCGTGGAGCGGTCCCCCGCTGGATGCGGAAAGCGCGGGACCAATCGCGGTGGGATCCTTGGGGGAGGCCTATGCTCAGCAGTGGGCGTCGAATTGCTTATATAAAGAGGTCAACGTAAGCACATCAATGCCGAGGGTAGTAGTTTTCGTAGGCAGGGTCTCTTCGCACGCAAAAATAACCCTTTAGTCGAAAAGAGGTTATTTGAGAACTACATAGGTAAGGCAGGATGGCGCAGTAGTAAAAACCGTCATGTGGCAGTTAGGTTTCCACCGACGGGTTCCTTTGTCCGCTATCAGTGTTATCATTATCAGCTTATCTGCAGTCACGTCGTGACCGGTCGAAGTCACGTCTCCGTGTGTTTGGTGCCCTTTGTTTGTCATTTTATTTTTATGAAAATTTTATTTACCTCTATAATCAATGAATTACATATAAAAACGATACTTTTTGTTAAAAGTTGATGCAACTCTTCTCCAATATAAAGGCGTCTGTCTAGGTATCTGTGCCTCGTATTACTTTAGCCCGGAAGTAACTTGGCCCATACAGCAAAGAGCTTCAACCTCAAAAAAATTACGAGCAAATAAACGGTAAAATTATTATAATTTTATTTTTTATTTTGTCGCACCGCCCACTAATCATTTCTGCTTATCCCAAAGGTATGACTGGCAAAGAATGCCCTACGGCGTTAAGTCCACCTTTTGAAAGTTTTGTTGTGCAATAAGGTTTAAATAAAAAAATATACTTTTTACTGGTAAAGGGTCAAAGTGGGCTAAAGTAATACACAGGCCCGGTAGCCTTTTTTATTTGGGCTTGCCGCAAGGCTTACTATCTTCTTATGTGCATTGAAAAAAGGAATTCCTCTGCAAACCTTAGTTCCTTCTGACTTTATTTCACAGTCAATATTTAACATGTCTAAATACTTTAGCACCGCGACCGACAAGGTGAATTTTAATTAATTATTGTAGTACCTGACGATGAATTGTACAAAAAAAACTTGTTGAGTTTTCATTTGTCTCTATATGTATGTATCATGTTATGGACCGAATGAGAAATTGGGCATTAAACATAATGCCAGGTCATGATGAAAAATGTCTGATAAGAAGAGCGATTTGATAATAATTATTCAAATAATTAAATTGGCCGGGTATAATACTTATTGCCTTTCACCTTTCGGGCAGAGTAATACAATCTAAGGACCATGACCGTTTTCATCCCCACCCACCAACACATATTTTTTGTATGAAAATAGTAAAAATACTTTTCGATTTTTTTGAAAACAAAAATATTTTAGTCAAGTAATAGGATACTAACGATCACATCGACATCAATTTGATAGTTTGTTAGTAGGTGGGGACGGCACTTATATATTTTTGATAATAATCTTTTAAACTGTAATTTTTTAGCAAATCGGTAACCAATAGGTCCTTAGTGCAGTGCTTTTTGAGTTAAGGAACAGAGACTGTACCTGTGTTGCGCATACACTTGTCACCAGACATAATTTCCCTCGCGTAGTTGGCTCATTATCGATAGATAGGCCACCATGATCGAAATTGGCTGGGAGGAACTTTATTGCAATTTATTGAAACAGGTGATTTTTTTACACTTTTGAATGTTTATTAAAATTACATGGCATTAATCAACTGGTCCATAACATCCATATAATGTATTAAGTCATGTATTGACAAATACTACTATAGGTAGGTAAATGATCGGGTTGAAAATTTTGCATTTTTCAACCAACTTATTACGCTAGGGAAAACTATAGATTAGAGGGTAGCCACTAACCACTCACAGATTTACTCAGATTGTTTCGTAGGTAAACCTTATTCCACTCACATAAAAATGAGCTGAACGTGAAGCTAATCTCGCCAGATCACTACTGCGTAAATAAAAATTGTAAAATTTAAAGAACATAAGTTTATTTTGTTGTGCAACGCATCCATTCAGCTTCTAATCAGGTACTCCCAAAAAAAGTGAAATTGGGGACCAGTTTCAATGCCACTGGCTATCCACAACATAGGTATAACCGCCACAAGTTCTTCAGCCGGTGACATCGTTTCCACACCGTCACCGTCAGAAGGTTAAGAGCCCGTTATCGGGCTTATCAGCGGTACGTACCTAGTGCCGCCCCATTTGCTCGTTTGACCTGACACCAGTTATCAGTTGCTCGCCGCGATAACCGCTGCGCTGTCACGGTGTACCTGTTGATTTTACCTTTTCAACCTCGTTTGTGAATTTTTGAAATTCGAATTGGTGTTCTTTTTCGAAGTTGGGAGATAGTGTTTTGTTTTTGGGATCTTGGATCAGTGTGTGTTGTTTAGTGTTAAAGGTCAGGCGGGGTCACGTTTCGTATGTTAACGTTCTGGGCTGGTCTATGTCTTAATATATATACGAGTAGATCATCCGACTAACTGAATACATTATAATTGTGGATACGTTTTAACACCTGGATCTTCCTTATCGTTACTTCAATTGAGCTGTTTTATCAATTACAGCTTTGTATGCACTGTTAATGGATCAATCGGCACTGAAATGTGATTCTTCATTCATGTAATAAGACGCTACGTCTAATTTAGATTTGTTTCAAAACCCTTATGTATGTTCATGTCATCAATGATTTATTGATTTCCACAGTTAGATTCAGTGGTTGTAAGTTGATGTCATAAATATTTGTTTGATATCAATAACTTAAGTACGTTGTTTCTTTGACGTATTAGTATTGTAGGTATCTATTTAAAATGTCAGACTTCTGATTGATGCAGGTATATCATAATTTATGATAGCGTATTTGGGGTTAATGACCCTTTTGACATTAACCAGTAATTCAGAAAGTATGCTTTTAATAGCGTTGTTATAGTAAAAGCAATAGCTTGTTAGTTTATATAGTTTGATCCGCGTCTGTGATCGATGGCTGAAATTCATGGAACGTATCGTGCTACCAACCATGACTAATGCCTTATCTGTTGCCTTGATTCCAGTTGTGAGCACTGTGGACATTTATGTTATGCATTTCACAATTTTAGTACTTAAAATGGTTTTTTGATATTTTTCGGCATGTTTGAGACTTTGTCAAACGCGACGGCCGAAGGCGGTTATAGGGGCTTTAGTGGTACGCGGGTTAAGTAAACGCCCTGTCACTTGAACAGTCGAACAGCTGATCGACAAAGTAATAGAGGTACAATACATAAATGTATCACTTAATACATGATTTAGTTAGATGATGTCTCATGGTAAAACTTATGTCACGTGGAATTTAATCTGTCATTAAGAATCAAAATATGCGCACTTTCGGGGACATGATTTTTAACATTTAAGATTTTACCGAATAGCCAACGGTTTGAAACAACTTTGTTAATATACGGTTTCTCTTTCTTCATGGTATTTTCTACATATATACCTACTTATAGTTTAAGCAACTTGACCATTTTCCTTCTACAATTATTAGGAACTTGCCGTACCTACCTAGGCCGGTTGCATGGAAATTGTATTCCAAAATATAGTGGCACTTTATTACCATGTCAAAATAACATTTTGAACGCTATTCTTGGCAATCTGTTGATTTATTTTGACATTCTACTAAAATACAACTTTGTTTTTAATGCTCTCTGTACGGCTGGTTTCCCTAGGTACTCACCTACAAAATAAAATTACATAGTGAATGAACAGTTAAAATACCTAAATGAACAGTGAAAACGTTCTGATGCTATCAGAAACCAACAACCAAGAAATCAAAATGGAACCAGTGGAAAGTTTAAGTGAACAAGTGCAGGGTAAATGCAGTGACAGTGATGGTGATTACCAAGACGTGACAGTGCTGAAGTTGGAACCTGATGATGAGGATGTCAAGCCTACCAGCCAGCGGGAGAACAGGCTGACCAGCATCATAGATCAGCTACGATGCCAGAACAAGCTTAAAGGTATGATAGATAAAGGTTATTAATCCAATCACTGAGTTAATTGGAATTTTAATTCCCATACACGTTTTCCTTTTACGAGGATATGTTCTCAAAATGATAACAGTTTTATAGAAATAGAAATCTTTATTTGCGTTTGGTTGAGGTACACTGAAGATGGTCATAGTTATTAATCAGCAATTATACATCCGCTTAATCAACCATTATTAATGGCATGCAAATCTTAAAGTCATATTGGGATAATAAATTTAAATAGTAAAATGTCTATCAAAACAATCACAAAATGTCAACAAGTCATCATTAAATAAATAAATAAATAATAGAACAGTTATTACACTTATTACAAAGGTAAGCTTCATAAGAGCTTTGGGGATTTAAAAAAAATATGTATATTCTATCTATAATTTCTAAGAAAAGGTTCTTCTCATAACCACATCAACAGGATTATTACGCCCACTAATCATTTCTGCTTAGCCCAAAGGTATGACTGGTAGAGAATGCCCTACGGCGTCAAGTCCACCTTTTGTACAAAGTATTGTTGTGCAATAAAGCTTAAATAAATAAATAAAATTATTGTAGAAATTGTAAATAACACATATCGATGCGATTGGTAAACAGATAAATGTTTAATGAACGTCCGTGACTCAGATCAAGAATATCACTTGAATTGCAGAACAACAATTATAAACTAAATCCAATGTTCAACATACCTTTCCAACCTCTTTAAATAAGTGTTATCACATGACACGATTACCCACCACAAATACCTACATATGTACAGATCGATCTATTTCCGCACAGTTTGCACTAGCTTAATTAAAACACAGTTACAAATTTCTGACCATATCCTTGCAGAAACTGCATGAAGACAGCTAGTACGCCATAAATCTCTTGACTTTACACCTGGCGACTTCAACCGAAACGGAGGCGAGTCACAACCTTTGCCGCTCCGATTTTATCATACCTATGTATGTAAATCGCTTAGTGGATTTATAAAAGTAATTACAGCGGACAAAGGGCACGCGCCATGCTTGCTCTCTAGCCCAGACATGTCAGGTTTCCACAGCAATTTGAATTGTAAGATGTTCCAGTTAAGGATGATGATGGTGGAAATTCCCTGGTACAATTAGTGGCTTTTCGCTGGCTGTCTTAAATCGTGGTAACAATAGCTGTGATCGCAGATAGCAGTATCGCTACATCACGACGTTTCCACTGCTCTGAATTAGTTCGTAAGATGCAGTGCTGGTTCGGGGAGCATGTGTTACAAGTTAGGCGTTACAATCTCAAATTGGCTGATGACTTTGCGATTTTGTCTGATCTGGTACTCCCATAAGAATTTGCATGCCAATTAAGGCATCACCTATTGTGTGCGGTTTGCTCACCATGCTTCCTTTCTAACCGTAGATTATGGCATTATTAGACGTCTCTTTGAACTCTTCAGAAAACTTTTCGCATATCACTTGAAACAGTGAACGAGGGTTTATTTCGTCGTTTATACATAGAAAATATTTTTAATTTCATATAATTTAGAAACGGACACGTAAAGTCATCTCGGTGAAAACAATATGCCCATTTCCGTCGGATATAAAAGTACAACATACAGGAAAGTAATCTCGTATTAATCTGTTCATCTCAGAAATCCGAAGCGAAAATAATAACTCTTGCATGCAGATACATCTTAGATAGCTTATCTCGTGTACTCCGGATTTGATTTGACATGAGATAAACGATCTTTGCATTATACAGAGGTATTCAGAGGCGTTTTGACAATGTTTTGAATGTGACACAGTTTTTGCTGATTAATTTATTTGATAAAGTCGAACGAGCTTCAAAATAACGGTGGCTTTGCGACATAAAAAATTGCGACTTTGCCAAGAAGCTTTTGGGTCCTGTAGGTTGACACTAAAGTTTTTTTAACCGGTGAATCGGGAAGATCATAGACACTGTGATTGTAACGTTATTGACCATACAATGTTCGTAAAACATAGTGATGATAAATAATAATCAATGAATATCGGAAATCTAAGGATTGTGTTTTTTTATATCTGCAAGACAAAGTATTTCAAGACACTTAAGCTTAAATAAACTTTAAATCTAATTAATTGATTCACAACCCGTACAAACCAAATCGGCTTAAACCCCACCAAATCAGTACAATCCAGGTCTCAAAGCATCAACTCCTTGAAAAGGCAGTATTTATGTTACAGTATCGGTTATTTGTTTCTGTTTGTCCCTAAAAGGGGTTTGACGGCTGGCATAGGACCTTTCTTAATCAATCTGTTCAATTAGCGTATCGGATAGAGGCCGTACTTAGGCTAATGAATGGATAAATCGCTGTCTAAGGCTGGTACTTCCGTCCAGATAGCGTTCCAGGCGTAGACTATTTATGTGGACGTCAGTAAGTGCGGTGGTAATAAAAGCTTGTTCGTGGTGAGCAAATTCTGGCAAGGATTTTTCGCTCGGTGCATATTTTAGAACAAGCAATTTTAATTTCCATGTAACTGATCGCTTCGACGATGTTTTTTAAAGTCTTTGATAAAGCATCATTCAGGAGGTTGAAAGTTGTTTATCAAATTGATAGATAACTCTTAATTGTAACTAATAAATTTTTCTTTGTGGAAAATAAACACCAAGCACCACGACCACCATCAAGTTACACCAATTTTATTTTGTCTTTCTTATTCATGGAAGAATTTGCGTTTGAAATGTGGTTTACTTATACGTTAACGAAAGAAAACCGAAGAGTTCTATTGAGTCTTATTAGACTGCGAATGGAAAAACAGCTTTTCCAAAGCTACACTAGCTAGCTAACGAGTTTGCAAAAAGTCCTGCAGAGAATTTGAATCTGTTCTATTCAGATTCCAGGAATTTAAATATCCCTTCTTTGAAATGGGGTAAAAAATGCAAACGCTCCAAATGTATCTAGCCCACGTCCTATGTTTCTCAAAGAGGAATGTTTAGGAAACGACTTGCAAAAACCTGTTCACACCTCGTCAACTCGGACCACCGCATCTTCCTGCAAAAAACCCCTCTGTGAGCATATTCACGACTCTAATCTCTTGAGATAAGGGCCACTTTAAGTAAGGCGGGTAGTTGATGATAATTTCTATCGGTCGTGAGTAAATAGAGAGTAAGACTAGTGATCTATAGATGGCGCGCCGACCGCGGAGCAATCTGCGCGCGCAGCGTAATGGTTTCAGAGATTAAAAGATTGATAGATGGGTCTGTATTTTTATCAATTGTACGGTTGTCCCAGGTTATCTGGGGTCGGTGCAGTATGTAGTTCTCTTCCAACACCTAACAATCCTATTTTTTGATTTTTTTACACTGACGATAATCTTTCTTTTAAAGGAAACATCGTTTCTCTAAAAACCCGAATGTAAACATTTGTATTGGTTTTTGATGTTCTTAAGTTTGGTCTGGCAGTGTTGTTATGATGAAAGTAAAGGGGCTGTCTCTTTATAAAGGAAGAATATATAAAATGTATGAAATACAGCGCTTCTGCTCTACCTGATCTGTGCCTGGAGGTCGCGTGCGCCTCCGCCGTTAGCGCGCCGAGTGGAAATTTATAATGATCGATATTCGCTCCATTCCGAGCGCGGCAGCCGCGGGTCGCGGTGCACTGAAATTTATAATTGTTATTAACAAACGCCCCGACGCCTGCGCAGATTCGTGGGCGTATTACGTAAATGCAGGGTCAGGATATTATCTTTTGAGTCTCGTTGAATTAGCAAAGCCAGTTTTTGCGTCTGTTCTGTTTCTGTCACTTTCCACAGAGCTCAAGTCTACTGGTTTGGTCCTTCTATTGAGTATAGGTTCTTTCATTGGTCAATTTGAAGGTTGAAGTTTTAATAAAGAGTCTAGTTGTATTAGCGAGCCAGCGAGTTTCTGCATTGGTTCCGTTTTCGTCACTTTGCACAGGGCCTGACTACTGGTTTGGTCTTCTTTCCATTAATAAAATGTTATTTCTTTCTCTCGTTGGTCAATTTGAAGGTAGTAGTTTTTATTTCCCATTCAGCGTCCGGGCGTCTGGCCACTTGAAAATTTGCTTTGCCTTCAATACATTTTCATAGCATGAGTACAATCGGGCAATGATTCTAATAGTTAAAATTGCCACTGTTCTCAATTCCCAGCAAATGTTTCAAACATAACATAGAAAAAATTATCTATCGCCTTATGTCTATCGATTTGCTCATTTCGTTCAGATGTTCAGATCGGTTGCTCATTGCCTTTAGGAGTTTTTAATGAGTCTTCAAAATCTCAAAGTTTGAACCTAGTAACAGTCAACGCTCTGCAATTACGATTAAAAAGTCACCTTTTTGTACTTCGTGACCGCGTTCACCTCACAACTAGCGCAGCGGTCTCAGTGGACACCTTTTCACAAAAACCGTTCAATTTATCTCGGATCGGGTGAAAGCCAACCTCTAACAATAAGTGGCTGGCGATTATCGGCGATCGCGTTCACGTCACGTAATACAGTTCCCGTGGTTCAAGTACCAGGTCGAGGCTGCGCAAGTGCAAGATCTATTAAATTACTGCACAGGTGCTATAGGTTATATTATTTATGTAGAACATGCAGTGGGTCGGCACTGATAAAGGCTTTTACGAGAACCGAGTTTGTGTTTACAATGCTGTTAGGAAGGTAACAGGGTATATGAATCAGGGCTGGAAGACGTGTTGACATGGTAGACAATCGATACGAAACTGTAGTGGAAAATACTTCGTTACTAGCTACAGCTTACATAGAGGAGTATCTTTTGAAAAAAAAAATTGCCAATTAATACAAGTAATAATGAATTGATCAAAGTCATATTGTTACTTCAAAGAATATCAGGACTGGTAGATTTGTGGTGTGTAGACATTTGATAGGAAAAACAGGAGAATACTTTGTTACCAGCTTTGGATCCTGTCGTTAAGCATCGCTTGGAAAATTAAAATTGCCATTTAATAAATTGAGGCAAATTAAATTGTTATTTACAATTAAATACATTGCAGCATCGCGGGCTGCGTTTGTGCATCTTTTGACGGATGCACATAAATCTGCACTTCTCTTGAGACTGATGTGCCTGCTTATCTATGCAAGATGCCCGAGGCATTTAGCTACCCTTAAAGTGCTTTTACAATGTACTAAGTGAGTACTTAATGGCCTCTAGCTGCAATAAGAATATATTGCTATTTTAATATTCGATATGCAGAATTTTTTGTAGTAAGTACTACGAATGACCAAAATTACTTGTCAAAGATTGAATGAAAAAGAAAAATGACAAAAGAATAACGACTATGTAGCTCTATAGATGAACTGCCATGCGCGACTTGAAGTCAGTGAAGGACTTTTCAGGGGACCTAAAAAGGCCGCTTCGTGCAATTCTCCTTGGATTCATATTGTGATTCAGATTTCAAATCGTAAAATGGTCACTTTTTTGCAATTCACAATATGATTCGGATATGATTCATATTCAGCAATTAATTCATTTGACAGTTTTGTATGAGAAACCGTAAAATAGGCCGCAAAAAAATGATCAGAACATTCCTTATCAAAAAATACACAAACTGTACTAACTGAGTGAAATAATAATAGTGGATTATGTGGCTAAAACTGCAAAAAAGTGTTACATTAAATTGACAGTCATCGAGTGCAACAAGTGTTTGTGTGACTCATCGTGTGACCGTGCTTCTCAAAAAATGACCATATATGGGCATGGAATAGCAACGACAAAATTATTGTACAGACCTAAGTCATTTTTCGCCATTGCGCTCGTAGCAAGCATAGCCGAACGCGCACTGTGACGGACTTTCAAGGGAGGTTAAACTGTGGACGCTTGTTCAAAACAACCTTTGTCAACAATTTTTTTTTTAATTTTTTAAAAATTATAACGATTGACATCATCATAATATACGTTTTTGTTTTTTTTTTTTTTTTTAAAAAAACCGTCACAATATGGATAATGAAAATATAACATTTCGCAACAAACAGCAATTCATAAAAACTTCCTCTGGTGACACTGAAAGTGACCATGACACACCATTGTTTGACTGTTCAATGAGAAGTTTACCACCTATGACGAACTATGACTTTGATTATCAGGATAAAATTGCTGATTTGGAAAATAAACTATCCTCAGCCGAAGAAGAGATCGACAATTTAAATAGCCAAAATACTGAACTGAAAAATCAGCTTGAAAAAACCTCAAGAGTTATTTCCCTATACAAAAAGATTGGTATAACGGAGAACTCTATGGGTTCCATTACTACACCGGTTATTCACAGAATAAAAAAAGTCATATCAAATAGATGTCTAACTCCTCCACCAAGGAATATCTTTATGGCTGTCAACCAATCGACTCAAACATCTCCTGACACAACTGACGTACTTAATGACATGCATAAACCCGTCATCTCCAAGAAATATAAACTACACCTTAAGAAGCAACGAAAGAAAATATCTAACCTAGTAAAACGTATTAATAAGTTAAAAATACAAAACCAGAGAATCACAGAAGAAATGGCAAATCTGTTTAAGATAAACAACGAACAATATGAGGAACTTATTTCAACCTATAATAATGAACTTTCTACGACATTTGCGACAGGGGACGATCGACTTGCCCACGATACGATCCACGAAGAACTTAGGACTAATAATAATGAAAATACGAAGAGTGAAATATATAATACACATGAAAAAAGAAGCAAAGTTGTGATACTGGCAGATCAATCGGGGAGAGGAGTTCGCCGGGTGCTGCATCAGCTATTAGAACCAAAATACGACGTCTTCTGTTTCTTGAAACCGTGAGGACAACTTTCGGATCTTCTCAACTCTTGTTTCTCTGAAATCCCAACTCTTACAATGACTGACTATGTAATTGTGCTAGGCTTTTCTAATGATGATGGCTTAACCTACATCAGGCAGCATCTTTCATCATGGATTGCAAAAACTCAAAATACAAATGTTATTCTATGTGAGTGTTCTGAGAATAAATGTATTAAAGAGAATCGAATTAACTACGAACTTTGTAAATTATCTGAGAAATTTGTAAACACTACATTTATTGACATGAACTTTCAAATGTATAAACCGAAACCAAATCACTTTCCTATATATGTCAGTAGATATGTCTTGAGGGAAATCATACGTCAAAATTACATCTCACAACGAGAAATGTACAATATGAAGGCTCAAAATCAGTGTAAAACTCCCTTATTATGTAAGGCTCCTACTGCAGTAATTTCAAAAAATGGAATGTTTGATAAATCTTTTGACAAGGGCACTCAAACGGATATTAGCGCAGTTCAAAAACAATCTGACCCAAATGTTAACTGTAATAATGACTTTTTTCGTATTTAAGCATATTAATATATTACATCAAAACATAAATGGTCTTTTGACAAAACGTGACATTATGACGGTCTGTCTAGATGACCTTAAGGAAGATGGGAAGAACATTGATGTTTTGTGCTTTACAGAGCACAACATGATCAATCAAGACACAGAACTTTTAAGTATCCCAAACTTTACCCTGGCTACATATTTTTCCCGTGATAAGCGAGAAGGCGGATCTTGTATCTTGGTGAGACGTAACTTAAAATTTATTGTCATGACATCTGTTAAAAAATACTGTATTCCGAATGTTATTGAATGCTGCGCAATTGAACTAATTGATCATGACCTAATCATATTATGTATTTACAGAGTACCCAAAAACAAAAGGAAAAAATATTATTTCGACATATTCTTAAATAATCTGAATGACATACTAACTATTCTAATTAATAAAAGTACTAAAAAAATTGCAGTCTGTGGTGACTTTAATATTGACCTCTTAAAAAGAAATAAACAAGTAATTGCCCTTGAGCGGCTAAACATTAGTTTCAATCTAAAAGCCTCTGTCCATGAAATCACAAGGCCATCATCTGGAACATGTATCGATAATATATTCCACAACATACGAAGTGCCAAATGTGAAGTAATAGAACTAGCCATTTCAGATCATAAGGCACAAATTTTAGTATGCCCTGTAAAAAAGACATGCGTATTTGACAATTGGTTTACGTTTAGACGTGATTATTCAAAAGAAAATCTAGTTAAATTCAGATACTGTTTGGGTCAACTAACTTTTAGTGAAGTCTATGAAACGGATAATGCTGATACCGCATTTAACTCATTTTATGACTTATTCAAATTATTTTACGACTTATGCTTTCCTACATTAAAAATAAAAAATAAAACAAAACTTCGACCAAAGTGGATCTCAAGTGGCATTAAAAAGTGTAGTAAGCAAAAGCGCACTCTTCTCTGGAAATACCGGTTTTCTAGAAACCCTGACGATAAAGTAAAGTTCAAAAATTACTCCAAAAAATATAGCAAAATAATAAAATTGACCCAAAAAGCCCAAAATAATTACTACATACAGAACTCAAAAAATAAATCTAAAGCGACATGGAATATAATTAATAAAACTAAGTATAACTTCCCTGAGGAAAATATAGCAAAACTACTGGTCGATAACGACGAAATTAAAGACCCTCAACATATTGCAGACGTATTTAACACCTACTACGCAGATTTAGCAAAAGAGATGAATTCTCAAAATCACACTTTTATTAAAAAACATCTTCTCAACTGTATGTCTAATACGTTTTTCCTACTTCCAACCGACCCCTTCGATGTATACTCTATAATTAAGCAACTGAAAAATACAAAAAGCACAGGATACGATAACATTTCTGTTCTGGTCATAAAATACGTAAGCAGCATTATTTCTCCTGTACTCTCCTACATTATTAACTTATGCTTTGAGCAAGGTGTATTTCCATCAGCACTCAAAACCACTATTCTCAAACCTCTTCATAAGAAGGGCGATAAACTTCTAATGTCGAACTACCGGCCAATAGCCCTAATTCCAAATTTTTCCAAAGTATTTGAAAAAGTCTTATATAACAATATCTACAATTTCTTTGAAAAACATAACTTATTTGCTGACGAACAAAAGGGATTTCGTAGGAATAAATCAATAAATCTGGCAATTTATGATTTTTTACGTCTTATATATCCAAAAGTTGACAAAAGGAAACCAGTCTATGCATTATACATGGATATGTCCAAAGCATTTGACTTCGTAGATCATAATACATTACTAAGCAAACTTGAGGCATACGGAATTAGAGGTAACGCATTGGACCTTATAGTTTCCTATTTACATAACAGAACTCAAATAACATCCATTACTAAAGTATGTCCCAAAACTCAAGAAGAAAAATATTATCTATCGTCACCAAGGACTACTTCATTTGGAGTTCCACAAGGAAGTGTCTTGGGACCACTTCTCTTCTTGATTTATATCAATGATCTACCCAAGTCGATGAATAGTCAAGTGGTCCTGTTTGCGGATGACTGTACTGCTGTGTTTTACAATCAAAATGACATAACCAGTAGTTTGGATCAAATGGTTAATTGGTTGCAGAGTAACAATTTAGTTATTAATTTTAATAAAACCAAAATCATGGAATTTAAACAAAGAACGAAACAAAGTCTTACATTGCCAATAGAGTACAGTGGTAAATCTATCGAACATACTAAGACAGCTAAATTTTTAGGCCTTCACATTGACAGCAATTTAAAATGGCAAAACCACATTGACTACGTCTGCAACAAGATTACTCAGGCATCGTACACCCTCTATCATTTAGCAAAAAAAGTCAATCTTCCTACGCTTTTAACTTTTTATCATGGCATTGTAGCGTCCAGACTGAGATATGCGATTATTTTCTGGGGAAATGCAACTAACTGGGATGCTGTATTTAAATCACAAAAAAAGTGCATCCGTGCTATGCGTGGCTTAAACATGAGAGATAGCTGCAAACCTCATTTTATAGAATTAAAAATATTGACTGTGCCCTGTCTCTACATTTTCGAACTGTCCCTCTTCATCCGACAAAATCCAGTCTTATTTAAAATAGTTAAAAGATCTCGCAATCGAACATTCTTGCGGGCCATAGATCCCACCCCACATAAAACAGCCCTCTATAGCAACAGCATTCTTGCTATGGCCCCAAGGGTATATAATAAAATACCTAAATATATTAAAGAATGCAATGAGTTTGTAACGTTTAAGCAAAGACTTTTTATGTTTCTGATCTCGCAGTCATTTTATTCTGTAAAGGAATTCCTAGATTCTCGTTCACCTCATAAATGAAGTTTCACATATCCGTTTGACTGCCTGCCATTAAATAATTGACATGTTATATTTTATTTAATTTGACTTTATTATTTTGTAGATGTTGTATTATGTTTTTTTTTTTCACTACATTTGTATGCCGACAAGGCTGATCACAGCGCACTCTTTATACCTGTATTTGTACATTGACATCTATTCACCTGTGTATCACAAATAAATGATTTGATTTGATTTGATTTGATTTGAAAATAGGAATTGCTTGGGACAAGAAATGTGTCAAATAGCAGATTCATAAGAAGTTACTCAAGAGCAACATTTCACAATTCTGCTTTCTTATATTTCGGAATAAAATACGTTTTCAATGCAAATAATAAAAAATAATATTAAAAGGCCTAAATAATTTATTTCTCCTCAATCCTCTTGTTTAAAAACCCTTTTTAATACCGTCGGTACAGTATGAAGTAGGTATTTTAAACGGTCGAACTTGAAGATCACAGACATAGTCAATGTTTCATTGATACGCCTGCGGGATTCGGTCGAATGGGGCAAAATAGGGTAGTAACCTACACATCAACATCTTTACCAAAAGTGGAACTAGGTGCCTTATTCAAAGCAACGTATGCAAGATATATATTATACACATTTAATTTAATTACACTGGACTTCATCAAAACTTGTAGGAATGGGAATTAAAACTCGTTAATACCACAAAACAATTTTATTTTTAAACAAATCAACAAGTTATCACATATCAAGAAGTACTCGTCGTGTTGTAGTATTTCTATGCTTGCTTCACCGAAGTAACAATGGTTTATTTGTTCTCAGCTCGGCTTGTTGTTGTAGTTCCTTGTATTCCGCGCCATCATCTTAGTTTTGTTGTTCACTTATTAGGTTCACTGCCAAAAAGCTCCAACGACTTATCAAGGGTTTCAAACAAATCTTCGATCTAAATCTTAGTCCATAACAAACCCGGCTTGTTGTGATCTCAATGTATCGAGAGACTTATGATGCGTAGACGCAATTTTGTATGGCGCCGTCGATATTTGTTCTTCTAATTTTATGTCAAAACCACTTGGAATGCAGCTAAGCACTCAAAACGACGATTTATTTATTGAATCGCGTATAAACTCTAGTTTTATAGTGAAGATGTTTACTTACTAATCTACTTTTTTTCTTCGGTTGACACGACACTGAACTTGTTGCCATTCGTGAAAACTATTTGTGGGTTTATTTTCAACTTACACATTTCACCTATTAATGTTGAAATTTAATTGATTTTGAAATACTCACATAAATTTGAGATAAATAACAATGTATTTTATTTCATATTTCCTTCTTAAAATATTATTTTTACATAGAAATGATGACCGGTATAAGAACCGGTTCTCATTATTTACATGTGGCAACCAAGATATCAAATATGAATCAGCAGATGAATTGAATTGCCGCGATTCTGCTAAAATCTGCAACCATTTTACAAATTTTAGAGGAATTGCTTAGGATCTGCAAGGAATTCAGGAAATGAATTCATTTTAGCAATGTTGCATGAAGCGGCCTTTTTAGACCCGCAGTTTTCAGTAAAATCTAGTTCTTGATCCTCCTAGACAGACATCTAAGTACCTACGTCTATATATTATTTTTGTAAGTATTCCTTTCCCACCAGCCTGTGTTGCGGTGCAAGGGCTTAAAAATATGATTGAGGTACCGTTTTAAAGACGTCGGCGAGTAGACTGGTCCAAAACTTTAACAATTTTGTTCGAATTCGGCGGCTGCCTAATTTTTATCTTAATTTTGTAAATCAATAAAAAACATTTGAAAAATAATCCCTGATGATTTTTTATATATAAGGTTTATGCCTACTTAGATTTTCCGAATAGAATATTTCCGGGCATGTTTAAAATCATTTCATTTCATTCGTAATTTTCATTTATAACTTTGCATGTTTAAAAATTGCATGTGTAGGCGCTCTACATTCGTCTAGTAAACTCTGCAAGCCGTCTCTAAGTACTAAGCTACCCTTAATAAACTGGACGGCTTACAACTTTACGACTACAATAAGAATTGCTGTAGTGAATCAGCGCAGAGAAATCCTTGAATATGGTCTAATTATTCGCTATTAGGGAGGCAAGGGTTGTCAGATGGGATATATTTATTGTAAAATGCGTTAATACTAAGAAACAAAATATGGAGCAAATAGACCTTGAGAGTTTCTTACATAAGTTGACCAAAGAAGAGGGTTGATGATTTTCAATACTATATTTAAGACAACACAAACATAGGAATTCAAAGAATCATTTTCCTTAATGTTTAAAAATAACGTTAATCTAAACCTTTAAAGTACTCTTTAACCCACTTCAAAAAAATAAACCAGTTTTGTAAAAACCTAGAAATATTTTTGTCTACTTGGTTTGAATGAAGGCAAATAAAAAAAGTTCAAACCACCAGGTATTATCATCACAAAAGACGACTTACTTAATTTTGCACTATAATTGCTCTAGTTGTTGAAATCAGGCGTTACCTTGCGTAAATCCATGACTAAAGCTGAAAAAGAGGATTCTTTTGCTTTAAATTTCCACTAAACGAAAGTGAAAATTTAAAGCAACATAATCCTCTTTTTCAGCTCTATAATTGCTCTCTAGTTTCAATTTTAACGAAACGTAAACATGTTTTTTATTCTAATAATGTTGATGGGCCGATTGTTCAATAAATTTATTTTATTTTATTTTATTTATTCATGGCTCACATAACAAGTTACAGTCAGTGAATAACAAAAAGTAAAGCAGTATACAGAGCTAGACTGAAACTCTTAACATGTAAGCACAATTTGTGCTAAGTTAAATGAAATGTTAGAGGGTTAAAACTTAAAAATACAGATAATATATAGTCTATCAACTATATTAGTTGTGTTAGTATTATAGTAAAAAGGAACTAATAACAAGAACAGGTGTGAATAACTTACTTAATTATACACAAGTAAATACAACTGGTGATTTAATCGACACGACAAGAGAGAATCTTATTAATTTCTTTTTTGAATTTGTACATACTGCATGAAAAAATATCCAAAGATGTATATAAATTGTTCATATAAGTAAAATACTAGTTGTACCTACCTTTCTATCTAGTCTCTTACAAGTGTCGTTGACAACTTAATGGGTAGACTCGGCCATATTATGTAACCGAAACTTAAGAAATGTTTTATTTTTTTATTTATTTATAGACAACCCTAAGCATTCATATCAGGGATCTCAGTCTTACAGAAGTTCAGATTGCCAGCCACGGATAGTAAATTTAGTATTATGCATATTGCTTTCACACATTGTTGCGGCTTGTTTTACAATCCGCAGGTAATAAACTATAATACGGTTTAGGATTATGTAGGTGAAGAAACTGTTGTAGATAAGTGTTAATAGAAAGCCGAATATTTAATTAAAATCACATGTAAATTGTGTGCTATTGCTACAAACATTAATGAGAGTTGTGTGATAAGTGAATGTGAAATGGAAAATAATACTTAATTATTTTAAAACTGAGAAATATGGCTGGTTGGCGCAGTAGAGTCTAGGTGAATCGGCAGAAGCAAAAAGGTCTCGGAATTGAACCGGAAATCGTTCCGGTAGATTTTTGACATTGTTTGGCAATGCCTCTAGAAAATTTAAAAATCGTTTCTATTGAATAAATGATACTTTGAGTGTATGGTGGTAAGATGTCGACATGTCACCATTATTATAAGGACCCTTGAAAATTCATTTCCGAATAAACTTAAATCTCTAAGATGGTATTTTTCGCATTTTGATGGCTTAGCGACCGTTTTTAACACGCTTTTATTAGCTTGGGCTGTATGTATGTATGTAACTGAATTTTTGAACTCAATCTCCACCAACTTCCAGAAATCGGATTACTTTGAAACTTTGCTCACGTATCAAGTACCGATGACAATGCAATAATTGATAAAAGTTTTCCATTATCCTTACTAACAAAAAAAATAGTTAAAAAGCTTTAAAAAAACACAATCACACAAGTATCTGAAAACATGGCTTCAGGGGGATTTTACCAGCCACAATGGTCAATGCCAGATAAGCCACCGTTGTAGCTTAGATACATAAAATCAAGCTAAGCATAACGGCATCTTATTCTCCTGTGATAAGAGTGATTTTTGCAACAAAATGGATAGCTTGATATGCTGTCGTCTGTACTAAGATACAGCTAATTGCGCCTGCGCAGTCACGCTCTCGATGCACGTGTTACTTGAATGAGTTACGGTGCTATTAGTTTTAAAGTGGAGAAATTGAATTGCATTTCATGAAAAAAAAAATGTTATAGCTACAAGCCTTTTCGTGAAGAACCACTCTTTAAGGAATGAAAAAAAAATCATTTGGTAGTACAGAAAAAACTTATTTTCATCTATTATTGCGTTAGCTTTGGTAATCAAATAATTTGTAGTGCAATCTAGGCACCTAATTTTTGAGCACGAAATCAGTTCGTTATTTAGGGGAGCCCATTTTGTGCCCAGTTTAACTGTAGTCAAGATCGCATGATGCATTTTAAGACAGATTTACACACTGGCCGAATCTTTAGCCCGAAAAGTAATATACTATGTTAATGCATCAATCAACGTTGAGGCCAATGCTTTTTTAGATCTGCTCTTTGGGCGATGGAGTCTTGAGCCAACTAGGGATAGAGAACAGTTTCTCCATTTTACTTTAAAACTATTGTAAATGCAAAACTTCTGAAGTAAGATACAAGTAGCTACATGCATTATTATGCATATGCGATATCACGAGCGATAAATCGAAAACGAAAACGTTTGCATCTTGTCAGCATGCTATATACATTTACAGCACATCAAGATCTACACTAGGTACGTAATCTTACGAGGCTGGAACAAGGGCGATTTGGCAATAAGAATAGATAGCCTGATGTACTATCGTCGTGCCTATGAAATGTTTTAGTCATGCCGGAACGCGAAACACGCGAAATGTCCAACGAATGAGGGATCGCCGGCGTTTGATCCGAGTGACATTGACAGGCGAGTGACGTATCGACTTAGCCGGGGATATGTTAACGAGATTGTGACGAGCTGTTACTGATACTGGGGGAGCTGGGAGTCAAATAAAAGTTTTCTAGTTAAAAGGTACAACGTAGTTGGTGTGACTCAGGAAGATAAGTTTTTCAGCTTATTAAGAAAATCACTCTTTTTTAATATAATTATACAACAACATCACATATATTGATCTGACTCCGTGGTAAGTAGCTTAAGCACTTGTGTTACAGATATCAGAATCAACAGTGGTATTACAAATAAACTTAAATAAATACATATAACACCTAGACCAGTATAAGCAGACATGTTCATGCACACAAATGTTTGTACAGTGCGGGGATCGAACCCGCGCCCTCTTGGTTAATAGTCAACTTCTTAACCAGTACACCAAAGTGGTCGTCAAAAGATTATTGACAAAGGAAGTGGTCATGGCTTGATATTAATGTTCTGTGTCAAAATTCTGCAAACTTTACAGAAGTAAAACTATTTAACCTCTTCTGACCAACTTCTGTGGGTGCGTAATGGCAGGTTTTTGTGTACTCGTATGTACCTACCAAATTAAATGATGCTATTTGCTGTTAGCTATTTTACGGAAATGTATTAATGAAAACGAAATGGTATTAATTTAAATTTTGTGTTGAATCCATTGTTTTTTTCTATCCATTTAGTTTCAGGCCACAAGCCACGGCCCGTAGGTAACGTTGCGCGTTGATGCATCTTGCCTTGTTTTTTATAACTAACAATATTAACAGTAGCGCTAGTTTTCCGCTGAGCTAGGGGTAGGTCAGGCAAGAACGAGAGCGTGATGAGTCGATGACCGCACTTTTTGTTCAGACCCACTACTCGGTATAACGTCTGGACTGTAGTCGTCTTTTGCTGTCTCATAGTAATGCTTGTGTGTGTGACTGGGATGACAATAGTCGAAAATATGAATGACAAAGCACAGAGTAAGGCCTCGCATCCGCGATTGAACGCTGGTATTTAGAAATACACTACTGCAGTTTTTCTTGAGATTGTCGGCATTGTGATGGAATCGCTTGCGTTGATTGTCACCTCTTACAGTCCAAAAGATAAATCAAATTAACTAAAATATACGAATAGTGTCATCTTTGTCATAATCCGGGTTAGGACACCGACTACTTTGTTTTTCTTATTGTTATATCTTCGATCAATGGCTTCCACCAAACGAAAACGTGGTTTTCAAATTTTTTGACGAATAAAATTACAAGGAATCTATCTTACTTAGTTTTAGTACCCATTTAACACTTGTCATAGTAAGTGTCACAAGAGCGTGTCGTATAACATGAAAGGTTGTCGCACATTATACCTGCACGGATCCAACCCAGCATTTAACTTGCCATTCAAATAAGAGCATTAAGTTGTGAGTCGTGCAATACATTTTGCAATATAAATATGAAAAAGCCAACGGCGCGCGGCCAGCCCGCTTACCGATCAACTCAACTACACCTTAACTTACAGCTCGCGTCCTCACAGCGCGCTTACGGTCGCCAGCAAAACATGGGACCTTGTGGCCGACGTGCAGACTGCGGGCTTGCACTTCGCGGCCGGCGCGTGGGCTGTGAGCTTGGGCGACGCTGTCGGGCTGCTGTGCCGATGCTGAGCCGGTAGTCTGTGCGACGACCTTTATTCGGCGCAGCCTACGGAAGCAAGATTTTTTTGGAGGAAGAAACCGTGTCCCGAGAGAGTATCGTATAACATTACTAGCGGCCGCCCGCGACTTGGCCCGCGTTTATGTTCGAACAAATATTTGAGTGTGTGATTTATTGAGTTTTGGCCCAGTCTACTAGCCAAGATCTTTAAAACCAAACCTAATTGTATTTTTAGGCCATTACACCGCTAAATAAGCTGGTGAGAAAGGAATGCTCTTCCACAGATAATATATTTTCTTCAAGGAAGAAATCCCAAGTGATCCTTTATTTTCCACCGATATCAAGTCTCTCAGATTACATAGAAGCTACATAATCATAAATAGTTGATCGATGGCCGCGAGGGCTGTCGTATTCGTCATAGCGCTGGACAATGTGCTGTCGCCGCTCCCGCGGTCGCGCGGCTTATATTTTATCTGGGCGGTCTTCATTGCGATCGGGCCGGGATAGTGTTGGGAAACGCTGGGTCGATGACATTCTTCTGTAAGTCTTTTTGGGTTTGCTGGGACCCGAGCATCGGTGGGTGAACACGAACTACTATCGTAACGTATTCGTCGCATTTACTATTCGTTAACTAGCTACTAGCTTGTATGGGGAAACTGACAGTTACTGAAGTTTTGACGATATGATTACGTTACGATAATGTTCGTGTCTACCCCACGGAGCCAAGCGATCCTCCGTGGCCCTGCTACGGACATTAGAGAACTCGCAGAAAAGGGTACCGGTACCAGTACGGCCAATAAAGTCTTTTAGGTTTACAAGAGAAGTTACGTTGCTGTAGTGAACTAAAAGTTCATGCATAAAAAACGGGGTAAGTGACGCTCAGGGTGTAATTTATCAGGAGATCACTTCATTAATTGAATTGGATTAGTAGCTAATATAAATCGCTTCCCTTGCCCGCGACTCTGCTTGCCCTTCATTCCTAATGCTCATCTATGGCCCGCCCTTCAGTCCTTATGCTCATCTATGGCCCGCCCCCGGTTACAGCTACAAAATATCGACATGCCAATGTCCGAGCACGGTCCACTCAATTTTGCCAGGTTGTATTGATTTAAACGACTGGATTATATGGTATGATCATTTCAAAGAGTTTCGAATCCGAAACTGGCTTTTTACACACCACACTGAGAGGCGCCTAAGTTTGTCTTTATTATATTATTTTTAAACTCGTTATAGATACCATTTCTTCCAATCCGTGTAGAATACTTATCTTGGCGTCCCGAAAGAAAAACCAACATCATAATCTTTAACTTTCCCTGCTTATTTTCAGCAACAAAGTAACAATTTCATCGACAACACCCCCACACTAGTAGAGTGAAAGAGGCGTGCGCGGGTTGCTCTCATTAATCTTTCATTTCTACGTTATATTATTAGAGGAACGGGTTTGCACGGATGCTGTGAGAGGCGGGAGGGGGGCGTGAACCCGAGTGAACCCGCGGTAGCACCTGCCGTGTCCGGTCGAGGCAACTGTAGGGACTCCATGGGTTTTTAGGGTAAGACCATGTGTGTTAGGTTCGGACCGAAATATTGATGGAAACTAGCATTTTAGTTATCGAAATCGAACGGATGATTGAGCTTACGGTCATTCACCTTAAATCAACTCCTCTACTAATTCGCACTGAGCCCGCGTGCTGGATTCCCCGTAGTTGAGGTGAGACCTGTACCCAGCAGTGGGACGTATATGGGCTGATGAAACCCTTCCTCTTTAACCACCAAAATTTGACTATTCTTTGACTGTTAATTATTTATTTATTAAAAACTTTATTGCACAAGATATTATGTACAAAGCTTGTCCTTAATGCTAAAAGCATTTCTGCCAGTCAACCTCATGGTCATGCAAAAAGATGGCAATGGGTGCAGTAACAATTCACAATAAAATATATTTTTATTGCGCTCTAAAAGAATCGCAACTTACAATTCTAACTTACACGAAGTCACTTAAGGTGCTAATAAGCGATTTCGTTTTTGAAGTTTTATACGAGTATACTCGAAGTCAAAGTCGCCAGTTACAATCATATTTTACGTCCAGTAATGAAATAAATTCCACATGTCAATTTAGTTTCCTACTCAAAATAAATATAAACAAAATGACATATAAAACGTGTCAAGCGAGCGTTGGACTTGCACAAAATCAATAATTGTAACAAGGTATAAATAAATAGAGTCGTATCTCAATAATGATGCATGCAAGAAAGCGCTTTAACACATGACGACCACCTTGGTGTAATGGTTAAGAAGTTGACTATTAACCAAGAGGTCGCGGGTTCGAACCCCGTACTTTACAAAAATTTGAATGCATGAACATGTCTGGGTGTTATCTGTATTTATTTATGTTTATTTGTAATACCACTGTTTTGATTCTGATATTTGTAACACAAGTGCTCAAGCTACTTACCACGAAGTCATATCAATGTATGTGATGTTGCTGTATATTTATTTAAATATTCCTAACAGATAAAATTAACGACTGGCTGCAACAACACGAACTACATACCATCGAACTACATAATAAGCTAAATACTTAGAAGTATTTAGCTTAATATGTAGTTCGATTGGACTTTTCACCATGAAAACTTTTCTTCAAGTGTACCTCCGGAAACACATCCCCAATATAAAGGACTCCCGTCTTTCCTTATTACTTGGTCACCCTGTCTGAGGCTGCCGATACAATTTTGTTGCGGAGGTCGTAAAGGTGACTTTTTAACGGCAGCGATATTTTTTAACTGCACCGGGGTTAAATGCTGCACAGTTATTTTCAATATCCTTTGTATCGTTTTTGATTCCAGCTAGAGGTTGGTCCTTCTTTTTAAATGCCGTGAAAGTCACTATTATGATTTTCCTAGAAATTAAATGCATTAGTCTTGATCATCTACTTTTTTTAGCTATGTATCTTTCTGATTATGAATGAGCGGTCACGGGAGCACTTTGCGATTGTTTTTGACGCAATAAATGCTTTGCTTTTTCTTTCGGTTTATAAAGATTACTCAACTGAATTCCTGTTAATAATTTCCTTGTTTGACAATCAAGATTGTTAGCTTGTTAAAGAAAGTTACAAATGAGTAAACCCACACACTATGCAAACATGTATATAACATAGATAATCATATTTCAACATAGGCATTAAACTGCTAACTTAGCGTGGAGTAAAGCCAAAAGTTTATTGCCTTATGACCGCTGCAGAAACCTTGTTTGTTGCCGGATTGTTTATAGACAGAATGGATGGATTCCGCACTTCAGCTTTAGGCATTAAAACAAGACAGCGGTGTCATGTAATTTAATGTTTGAAGACTATTATACTTGTTGAACTCGAGAGCTTATTCTGTTTTTAGTTATTTAATTAACTTTTCGGTGTGGTTTCTTTATGACATTCTTTGATTTAATCAGGAAATTACTTAATTTTGTGGCATATAACTAAGTTGTTCATCTGTCGTTACAGACTATCAAAGATTGATGCTGAGTAAAACAGAAAAGTGGTAAGGCATATTACCGAATGAATATGTAAAGTTGTTTATATTTTCTTAATTGAAGTTATATAGTTTGTCTATAGCAATGGCCTGTTACAGAATTTTAATATTAAAATAATATTGCTAATCTCAATTCTCAATTTACGTATTGTGAGAAATAAATGAATTCCCGTAAATATCATTACTTATTTTGGGACATGGAGATGAGGGCCTAGGTATTAACCAACTTCAACCAAGCGTGTCTTCTGTTCCTCTGCTTAACCTTTGCTATAGGCGCGGGAGTGGAGTTCGCTCGTAAACCATACATTCAATTATTATCACCAGTAATTGGTGGGCCTCAACACTTACTATGAGCTAGTGTTGCCATGGGTTACAATGCGAGTGTAGTAGCAAAACCTTGGGTGAGCATTGTTTCAAAAGCGAGTGATCAACGTTCAATTTGTTCATGTACCTACTCGTACGTACTTAAGTGAAACGAGAAACAATTACGGCTTCCTTTCTCTTTAATAATTTTCATCTTTATTTAATATTTCAAAGAACGCATTAATTAAGCAAGATTAAACTACGGATATCACCATAAAGGCGTGTTATTTATTGATTTCTTGTATCAAAATTCACATCTTTTAGTATACAGTTATCGAAAATTCTTGGTAATAATAACATAGGGCCAACTTTGGGTTTATTTTTCGATTTTTGTTATTTTGAACCACAATCGAGAGACAAAACAGTGTGTGTCTAGAGTTTCAAGAGTAAATTGTAATATAAATTGTATTGAAAATGTTTGTAACGTTACGGTAATAAATAAAGCTACAATAGTCACTAGTTCACATCCTACAGAAGCCATGGTCACCGTACACTATAACACTTGAATATAATGACCAGTGGCCACAATTGGTCGCTAGAAAATACTTCCCAGTGGAGTAAATCAAACGCACAGATAACTGACAGCCTGATTTATTGCTGATCAGCAAACCGCGAGCCCTAGTTTGTTTTTCCTTTGCTACCTGCGACTATAAATTTATTCCGAGTCACTGATTGTCTATGGCCTATGGCTTCGAAGATGTAGCCGTCTTCGTGGGCTGTGAGTTCGATTTTTTTAAGCTATTTTAGCTGAAGGTAAACCTTTATTGTGTACAGTTTCATGACATTCATTCACAGACACTTACCCACTTATCTGATTTTGTAGTTTTGGTTTTTTTTACTATCTAACTTTTTAATGGCGTAGTTCATGTCCTTTTCAATAAGCTGTTCTTTTTTTCTTTTGAACTATACTCTTATAAATGGGTATCATTGATTTGTTTTGCAATATCAAAGCAGACTTTTTTACCTAAAACATAGACACATAATTCTAGCGCATGTTACGTAGCATTATGCATTTGTAAATCTTGTAAACAAATGTTCTGGCCAATTAACAAACTTCTTCTAAAGGGGATATTATCTACTTGGTTAATACAACACGCTTTCAAATTGCAACAATCATCTACTTAGATAAGATCATAATCTCTGTGTCTAATAACTCTGCGATTGCCCCATACAATAAAACGCGTCAAGCAAAACCGCAGCACACCGTTAACAATAAAAATATTACCGTACAATGCAGAACTATAAACACACACAAATATATACCTTGTAATTAAAGTGATAAAGGTTATAAGTGGAAGAATGTACATATTTAACCCGCGCACGCGCCGATCTTTATTGCTTTTATGAAGAACTGTTCAAAGAAACGGTAATTTATTAATTTAAAACTTGATTACGCATTAAAAAGTCAGTGTATTGTTTGCGCTTTTATTAGTCATGTTTATTGGATAAAAGATCTGTTATTTTTTAACTGCTATTAATGATGGTATTTTATTCAGTGGTCAATTTATCATCAATGATAGAGCAATCCACCAGAATGCTCTATCGTTTTAACAGTTGTCATGACTTAGATAGTGTACATTTTGGGCAAAATAAACCGCTAAAAAAATATGATTTTGTTGTATTTATTATGTCTCTGGCAGCGTTGCCAGTTTTAATTTTGCGATGTAGGGATTTTGAAGCTTTTCAAGTGAAAACAGCGGGCTTAATCGTCGAAAACTGACATAGTAAAAAAAAAAAGTAAATTGCGCTCAGGAAAGCAGTTTGATGATGGTATACTCGAAATGAAAGACACTTGCTTAAACATTTTTCTGTTATCCCAGAAAGCGGGACAAAGCTTGTCCCGCGCGTGACGTTTACTTTTTGCTTTGCAAAATGGGACGTCCTGCTTTGATGTCTGACAACCCTGGACTCTCTGGCCACAGTTACTCAAGCTTACCGATCCGTAGAGAAGGATTCCTAGAAAGTATTACTGGAATGACGACAAAGGCCTCATTGAAGGGGCTGAACACTGAATTCAATTTAACGATAGGCCCAGGCGGACCCGTAGTCCTTTCTAAAACAATATAAAATAAATAATTGCAAAGTACGGAGAAATCGTGACCTTTTGAATTAATTGCGATTCTTAGGAAGCCCGCCTCGACAGTAAAAGGTTTAGATAAACGGTAAAACTGTTCAGAGTAATTAAATGAATGGGCTATTTTGATGGTGTCGTAAAAGTCATGTGGATATCACAGTTGACATTAAGTTAAAATTACCTTTATTCATTTCTTAAAAACGAATAATCGGTAGTAATTGATTTTTTTATATTTAACTAAAGCAGAATAGTAGCCTGTCGCACTTACTGAATCGTATGTTGTAGGAATTTATGATATCAAATACACTGAGAGCAACGACTGGCAAGGGCGCTATTTAAAAATCATGAAATAATTATCGCAGGAACTGAAGAAGTTCGGGAAAATCCATTTCCTCGTAGATATTATACTGCAAGCCTTTAATTTAAACATCACGATGCTTCATTTACTTACGCATAAGAAATCCTCTACAATAGACAGTAAAATAAAGGTTAAAATTAAAATTACTAGTTATGCATGCTCCATAACTCTGTGTCCCGACCTTTTAAAAGAAAAAATTGATGGTAATAGACAATAATCTATGCTCAGAACCTTTTTATATTTCACGGGTTATGCCCACGAACTATTAAGAGTCAGTAAGCAGCTGTAACTGATAAATATGAATTAAACAATCAGGCGCGCTTCCGGGAGAAAAAGCTCGGCAAAAAGTTGGCGTGCGCAGCAAAAACTGCGCGGGCACATCACTCATACATCATATTCGTAGGCTAGGAGATTGGTAAATGTGATTGTTCAATTGACGGCCACTTTGGTTTAATGGTCAAGAAGTTGACTTTAACCAAGAGGTCGCGGGTTCGATCCCCGCACTGAACAAAACTTTGTGTGCATGAACATGTCTGTTTGTACTGGTCTGGTTGTTATATGTATTTATTTAAGTATATTTGTAATACCACTGTTGATTCTGATACTTATCCGTAACACAAGTGCTTAAAGCTACTTACCACGGAGTCAGATTAATGTATGTGATGTTGTTGTATTAAAAACATGTTCATCCATAAATCATCTGCTACTTTTCGATTAAGAATACAGTATTGTTTTTCAGGAAAGTACCATTAGTGTAGGTTTACTGAACCGGCTTTGGCTGTCCAAATCTGTGTAATAAATAATGTGGGTAAGATGTATTGACTTAGGCCTTTTAAAACCATTTCGAGCTCTTGCTATATTCGTTTTAAGTCGCTCGCATCGGTGACTGCGATTGAGACCGACAATTCGCTATTAGGTATACATATATATATAAAAACCTCATGACGACGGAAATTTTTCACTGCTTGAATAAATTTTAGATTTTGTAACCCTACTACAACGAAACCCAAAAAGTTACCACTTTTTTCATTATTTCTCTTATATCTTATTGACTTTTCAACTACCAGATTAAAAAACATAGCCTGGCAGTGGCCGGTTTTCAATGAAGGAGGTCTTTGTGGCTCAACCTTAGTAGCACAATTGATCCTTACGGTGTCTTCATAAGGTCTTGAAATGTTAATGTAGGTTTTTAAGATGTAAGCAATAAAGATTTTCTATTATGTAAAATATAATTTTTCCAGACTTTTTACATTGGGTCGGCGTCCTGCAACTTTGCAACTTTATTTGCACAAGACACGGTTATACAAATACAAATACAAATAATTTATTTCATCAACTTAAAAATAAATACATCACTGTGGTTAGAAGCTCCTTTTAAGCTACGACAAGCTTGTGTTAGGAGCATCTTCTCTTCCATAACAATGGATATATCAGTAATTTAATTATATAATAATGATATAACAAAGGTACAAGCTCTGCAAGTTTTGTCAGACATGCAAATATAAACAGTCGAATTAGTTACAGAGTTACTGAAGTTAAATTACAATTTCCATTAAACAGTTTAATCATTTATAAATCCGTGCCTGTCTAGCTCCAGTACTATACGCGGTGGATGGCGCGCGGCGCGTGCACAGCGCGTGCCACACAACCAATTACATTTCTTCGCCTTTATTACACGATGCTCATTAGAGTTGCGCGAGGAGCCGAGGGGCGGCGGATGTGCCAATGCTGTAAAACGAATTTGATAAGTTTTGAACAAAAGTAGTCATTTATTTAAAACTTTATTGCACAAGAAATGGAAAGAGGGTGTTAATGCTAAAAACATTTTTTGCCAAATACAAGGTTATGCAGAAAGATGGCAATGGGTGCTGTGAAAATATTTTTTAGGGTTTTCAGAAACTGGTTTTTAAAATCCCAAGAGCAAAATAATAGTCACAATTTACTAATCACGACTTTTCCCTTTTGTTGGATGTTTTTTGTTTAAGTCGAGATAGTTTAATTTATTTCTAAGAATCTGTATTAATTTTTAAAAATAATATTTCGTTGCCTGCGGATTTTTAAATTGAAACAAAGTTGAGGAACAAGGCCTGTGACTTAATTATTTCGCACAATCAAATAAACCAACATCGGGATAGGTGAAATGAATTAAAGCTTGTAAAAATGCCGTATCCTCTTTTTCGTAGCGCATGGCCGATTGAGTAGAATCACCCAAGTGCATCGCCGCTAGGTCAGAGCGGCTGTTTTTCTGCACTAACCGCGCCCATCGGTTTCGCTCGCTTTTTGCAGCAAATTATGCCCCCGATGGCCGCGTGCCACCGCTTTTAAATCCTGTTATATTTATCGGTTCATAGATGATGGTTGAAGTAAGTGATAGATTAGAATTGTAAATCTTTGATTTATGGTTATACCAAGATGATGGGTCTGTATCTAGGCAGTTAGCTGGGAAAGGGGAGAAACATAGGTTATGTTTTTCATGCCTTGAACCTTTTACGCGCTCGTGTGTGTGGGTATTGAAGCCTTAAAGTTATGAAACCCTTTACCAACAAAATAATGGTAGTTTTGTATTTACTAACCGTGGTTATTTTTACATCCTATCTGTAATAAATACCAACAGTTTAACAATGAAATTGTTAAACTGCAGAATCATACTTAATTGATTTGCAGACTTTTTTGCATGACAGTTGGATTTGAATTTTGGATCAAAAACTATGAACTATGTAGTCCAAGATAAGAATAGATATTAATATCGCTTTTTATAAACTTTTATGTAATTTTTAAACGCCACAGACAAAAACTCCTACACTCCCTTCACATACATGTCTAGCTATGTCTCGTTACGTACGTACCTGTATGATTAGTGGTTGACAAAAATTACAAGACGCGTGCGCAGCGACCCGGGGCGCGTCCGGTGCGATATGTCATTACGGAGGTTAATATCTTATTACCCTCCGAAATAGTACACTGCCAGGTGCCGTTCTACCGTAAAAAGTTTGTGTTTGTTTTGCCGTATATTAAAAAAATACTTTTCTTCGTAAAAAAGTAGAAATGTTTTTTTTAGACCGCAGACCAGCCAGGTTCATTCGTAAGTACATAGATAGATTGTTTAACACTTTATTGTATAACACAAAACAAAATTACAGACAAATTTAACAAATAAAGATGTACATTTTAGGCGGTCTTATCGCTTGTAGCGATCTCTTCCAGACAACCTTTGATTAAAGGAACATTAAATTAAATGTACTTAAGTCAACTAAAAATCCACGCACAGTTTAGGGACAATGTTGGGACAATAAAATTCAGCTACTTATGATAAAAGCAACTTATGTACTCGCCCGTGTGGAATTCGTTTCTTTAATATTAAGGATTATGCATTAAGGGAGGATAGTCCCATATTGAGGCACTGGGTGGCAGAGCATTTGTCACCCACCAAATTTAATTATTTTATAATTTTCAACTTTTTTCTAAAAAGTAATACTAACGTAGTTTTAAGTCATCTGTCACTAAAACTATATGGATTTATGGTCCAAAATAAAAGTTTTTTTTTTAATTAAGCAAAATATAGCACTTGTTGATAAGCGATACTGTAGGATTCTAATGGTAAAAGATTTTTCTTAAATTGGTCTAGTAGTTTCGGAGCCTATTCAATTCAAACAAACAATCAAATCTGTCCTCTTTATAATATTAAGTGTACTTAGATGAATTTTCGTCTTCCTTAGGTATTCCCTTTTAAAAAGCTGTCGATCGCAAACAAGTTGATTTACCAATGCCACAGAAAATAGGCATTACACATCACTTTCAACGTTTCTAATTTAAGCATCGACAGCCTACAGTAGACTAGAATATTACTTTATAGCACAGCGTGACCTAAACCCGCACTTTACGCACGCTTTTCCGGGACCTAAGTTGTCTATTTCTGCACGGTGCGTAAATGAATCGACTACCTTCGCATAATGTATAAAAATGATCCTATGTTTCAATGTTCGATGATCCAAAGACTGGTTTCAATGTTTTTTTTTTCAATAAATCAATTCGAAATCAAAATCATTTCAATGTTTCTTTTAAAATAGCAATCTCATCCCTGCTGACCCCCCCCCCCCCACCCCCCCCCCGCCATCCGTCCGGGGCGGCTTTAGGTCACTTGTGCTATAAAATAGTATACGATACTCGCGACCTAAGTTGCCTATTAATGCACGGCGTTTAGCGCCGTGCAATAATGGGCAACTTAGGTCACTCGTATCGTAATGTACTATTTGTCTAGGCGTCCTACACCTCTCAATAATCACACGACAAGCCCGGTAAAATATTTTCATGGTAGCCTAGGTTTGACAACACTAACAAGCTGTGATTATGCTTTTCTACAGTCGGGTAATAAACTATGGTTAATGCTGAAGTTCTCTATGGTAACTAATGGTATGAATATGTTTCCTCTCAATAATTTTCTATGGCTATGTTAATATGCACATTCATATTAAATTATTTTGGTCCGTTCCCGAGTCATAAAGTCACATACATTGATCTGACTCCGTGGTAAGAAGCTTATTCACTTCTGTTACAGAAATCAAAATCAGTAGTGGTATTAGAATTAAACTAAAATAAATACATAATGTGAAATTAAAATACACTTAAATAAAAAACGGACTGCCACAGGCGGGACTCAAACTCGCACCTCTCGCAAGCCGGGATCGCTCTACCAATTGAGGTACCGTGACACTTACTCATCTGACCGAATTTCTTTAAGTGTTCCGTAGGCTGCAGCTAGCCGTGATTCACCCATGTTGTGGTAAGATACTTACAACAGCCTAAGGAACACTTAAAGAAATTCGGACCGATGAGTGAGTGTCAGTACAAACAGACATGTTCATGCACACAAATGCTTATGCAGCGCTCGGATCGAACCCACGACCTCTAAGTCTAATAGTCAACTTCTTAACCATTACACCAAAGTGATCGTCGTCAATAAGCTTTATGATGAATCAGTGAATTCGAGAAGTTCCTATCAAGTGACTCTTAAGTATTGATAGGTAAAGTCACTTAAAGCAGTTATATCTAAGTAGTTTTGACAAGTGTCAATGACGCAAATGTATGTGAAACTAGATAAATTTTAAAACTTAAAATATCCCCGACATGAGCCAAGAAAACATCTGGTTAGCTTACAACGGCCAACGGATTTTGACCGATTAAATGTATCTTAACAACGTGATTAGATGTATCTTACCAATAAGAAAAAAAGCACGAAAATCACTCTATCCATTCAGGAGCTAAGTACGATACTATAGACAAACACACACAAACAGAATAGAGTTCAAACTTATAAAAGCCCTCTTTTCCGTCGGGGGTTAAAAATCAAATTCTAATCGGCGTTATATTCTTTCGACGACCACTTTGGTGGAATGGTCAAGAAGTTGACTATTAACCAAGAGGTCGCGGCTTCGATCCCCGCACTGTACAAACATTTATGTGCATGAACATGCCTGTTTGTACTGGTCTGTGTGTTATATGTATTTATTTGTAATACCACTGTTGATTCTGATATCTGTAACACAAAGTGCTTAAGCTACTTACCACGGAGTCACATCAATGTATGTGATGTTGTTGTATTATTATATTTAAAAAAAAAGAGAGTGATTGTCTTAATAAGCTGAAAATCTAATCTTCCTGAGTCACACCAACTACGTTCTAACTTTTAACTATTTAAGTGTTTTTGTAATACCACTGTTGATACTGATACTGTAACACAAGAACTTTAGCTATTTGCTACCGATTCAGTCAATGTATGTGATGTTGTTGTATATTTAAATTTATTATTATTATTCTAAAACCTCTTGCTAAGTACATACACGGGCTTGAGGTGAACAAACTGGAGTAACCATTTACTTTTAAACTCGATTTGCCCGAGGAGTGCGCGTTTACATTACAAGTTGCCTCCAAAAATACCTTTTTAAATATATTTAATTAAAATTCACCTCATTCATAACATAACTAACATGTAGTGAAGTAGACTTTTAATACGAATAGTGTCGGTTTTTTAGAATGTTGATCAAATATTGAAGTGATTGATGACAAAGCATGAAAGCACACAGCAATTAAATGGTTACAGATAATCCATACTTCCATACTAATATTATAAATGCGAAAGTAACTCTGGATGTCTGTCTGTTACTCAATCACACCTAAACTACTGAACCAATTTGCATGAAATTTGGTATTGAGATATTTTGATACCCGAGAAATGACATAGGCTACTTCTTACCGCGGGAAAATGACACATTACCATGGGCAAAAATACTTTCCGGGGAATCTGATCGCTTTCACTCCTACATTACCAAAGATATTTGGATGAAATTGGTATTACGGGAAAGCATTTCAAAAAAACTACCCAATGCGGACGAAGTTTCGGGTAAAAGCTAGTATAATATTTTTATATATTATTTATCTCTTTTTTATTAATATGTATTTAACATAATATTTACTGTTATTGTTTGTCACGAATGTTGTGTTCACCTATAATAGGTATACATATAAGATGTAAATACTAAGGTTTAAATTTAAGATGAGCAATGTATATATATGTATACTGTTGGTGTTCCTTTTTAAATAAATAAATAATATATTTTTTTATCGCCAATTGCCAATGATGGAGTTAAACTAAGTTCAAAGAGATTCTACTTCTTAATGATTACACCTACAATTTTTTTGCATAGCATTTAAGTAATCCTACTGACACTTAACGCGTTGCGGTATATAACTAGGTATCGCACAAAGCACATGCGCACGAGTGAACCTCGTTATAAAATCTCCAATTAAGAAATGTCTTAACTAATGTAGTTATTAGAACCATTGCGGAAAAATTGAAATCGTGACTGTCCAAAATGCTTGTTATTACTAATAATAGGCCTAACAAGATTGTCGTTAAACAGTCCCAAGTTGAAGAACCCTATTTAAATAAAGACGTCTTTATGGTGAGTTTAAGTTTGACGACCACTTTGGTGTAATGGTCAAGAAGTTGACTATACCAAGAGGTCGCGGGTTTGATCCCCGCACTGTACAAACATTTGTGTGCATGACCATGTCTGTTTGAACTGGTCTGGGTCACAGATTACTAAATAGTTACTACGTCTGGGTGTTATATGTATTTGTTTAAGTTTATTTGTAGTACCACTTTTGATTCTGATATCTGTACACTAGTGCCTTAGCTACTTACCACAGAGTCAGATCAATGTATGTGATGTTGTATATTTATTATTTAATAATATTTAACTATAATAAGACTGATATGGATAAGAAAAATATAAGCGCCAGGACGTATATTTCGACTCTCTGTCACCGCGACACGCGAATAATATTGCGCAAGTGTGCATTGGCCCTAAGATAGTCATACATTTCAACTTATATGCAGATTATTTTTAAATAGATTGAGTGATTTAAGAGGCAGTATAATACAGCGGGTAGGTAGCGTCTGCCGGGTTCACTTGTTTAACATAAACAAAAGCTTTACGTCCACGGTAGTATACGTATTTTATTTTAATTAAATAATAATTATATTAATCAATTTTTCAACGAACACACCAATTACCTAGCCCCAAACCAAGTGTTAGCTCATGCTATGTTGTGCATGCTGTGGCTAGAATAACGGATAGAAATACTTAAATACATTTATAAACACCCATGACTCAGGTACAAATGCTCGTGCTCATCACACAAACATTCGCCCCTAGCAGGATTCGAACCCGCGACAGCAGGTTTTGTAGTCTGGACCATAGCCCACTAGGCCAAAGCTGTCGTAGAATTGAACCATTTATATTGCCCTCATCAATTCATTGCTTAACTGTCTCACACTGAACTGTGGGTACAATTTATTTTGACACGTTTATGATATATCGCCTGTTCCGTTCGCAATTTTCTTTTACCGTTTACTCACACTGACAAATTATAGCTATGTCACTAACTATGCCGACACGAAAGAAGAAGAAGACTAACTATGCTGCATTCAACTTTTGACTTTATTACTGAAGGCGTAATAACGTAAATGGTAACGGAAACAGTGGGGGTTTAAGTACAGTGTTGTAGAATAGAGAGATTTTGACTTATTGAGACTTAGCGGAGCGTGTTGACTTTACCTCTATCTATAGTACATACCTAAACAGAGTGGGCCTCTACAAAGAGCTATGAAATATTTAGAAATGCCACAAATGTAAGTAATCGCTTTAATACATCCACGGACACTGCACATATAACAATGAAACCTTGTGTCTGGCAGACTGTAAGTGAATGTGTTAAGGAATGATGACAAATATAACATTTTCAGGTTTGACCGAGCTGCTACATATTCTAATGTATTGTGCGATGTATGTAACAGGCCTGTTTGGAATAAATGACAATATCTAATTATTTACATTATAGAATCTCTTCAATGGAGACTGTTCTCCATTACGAGTATTTAAATCAAAGAAACACTATCCTAATAAGCTACTTTTAAGAACGTTCTTTCGACTGGGTTTGATAAATTAAATTCTGATAAAAAGAAAACACTTCGTTGTTAATGTCGTTGTATAGGTTAATTAATTTGCTTTTGTTAAAAAAATGCACAAATAAACAAAAACAAAACAACGGCAAAAAGCAAAACTGTTTTGCTTATTATAAAGTTGAAAAAGAGAATTATTTTGCTTTAAATTTCCACTAAACGATGCCAGCGCAGGAACCAAATACATCTAACTACAACTAAATACATTTGACAAAACTAGAGCTGGAAGTCGCAGAACTTACAATACAACTCATAATGTGAAAATGTGATACAGAAGATGCACCTGAAAACACAACACTTGACACAAACAAAACACTCGACGTGTTTCGCCACTACTCGCCACTTATTTATGTCGTAGCTCTATGGTACGGTAGCAATAGACAATTTGGGCAACGACAGCGTTGCGCCCGCGCCGTTCAGCGGGTAACAAGCCCTAACACTCGGGCTAATTTGACGGCTATGAGCTACGCAATTTGTACACGTCTATTTATGGTTTTGGTAGATAATTACAACGTAGTTATTATGTATTTGTGAGATTTTGGAGCTCATAGAAGGATGTAAAATTAAGAGCTCATATTAAGATTGCTATCAAACACTTATTATTTTGAAGAATTGGGGAGAGTTGTTTCAACAAAGTAACCTTAACTTATGTGGAGTACCTACAAGTTTTTAAGGTTGTTACTTTTGTAAAACGGGATCAATGCAGATTCGTGAAGGAGTCATTTGTAAGGTAAGTGACCAACCTTACTGTCAGATGTTATTAAGCCGCCCGATTGCCTCTGACTAGGCTTACTATCGATATTAACTGGGTCCAACAGCTAAAAGGGCCTTCCGTAGCAGGAAGACGTTGTAAATATAGATGTCACTTCCTATGGTCGGATCACCCATCCCAAACACGGCCTTAGGTTTCTTAACTTTGATACCACGACCAAAGCGCCACAAACTCCTTACCCGGGGTGGTATTTTTCCACCTCTGTTATTGTTGTTTAGCCAGGTTCTTCAAATTGACCAAATTGAAAACCCAGCGAAAGTTAGTCCCAGGAGAACTATAAACTGTCTCAGAAACTGCAACGAAATTACTCAGAAAATGGTCCCTTACCTACGATTTTTTTTTCTGGAGATCGGCTTTAGCGATTATATCGCCTTTTCTCTAAGTTTTTTTTTCTGTATGGTATGTGTGTCTTATTTGTCTGTAAGTATTATTACCTGTGGTGTGCAGAATGTTTCTATCTAACTATCCATTCAGTTCCAAGCGAGACAGATAGTAAACAGGTTCACTACTCCATTTCAAAATACGTTTCGTCAGATTCTAAACAACATTCGATGAAGTGAACCCTCATGTAACGTCTTTCGGGTATATAACGCATCGTTCAAACTAATAATCGACTTGTTGTCATCGATGAATTGTAATTCGAGGTAACGTATTTCGAAATGCAGCTATGCAGTAGTGAACCCATAGTTAACAAAGCCTTAAAGAATCCTCAAACATAGGACTTATGCATTTTTGTGTTACATATAGGTCTTAAAATCGTTTGGCATTTTATTCTGGTTATCCTGGGTCACTAAACCAAAACCGAGTTAAATCTAGAACGGTCTACATTTTAGTAGAAAAGTATTTAAAAAAGATAAGCTAGCTAGACGACGCAACACTAAAACTGCACTAGATTTCTAACACCACAGTCGCGTTTCTTTCATTTTGTATATCAATAAGTCGTGCTACAGTGGTTCATGAAGCGAGCGGTACAAAGTAGCGTTAGAGGTTTTTACTTTAATTTTGGTAATTAAAATTATAACAGCCCGTTATACTTGTACCGTCATGGATGTGGGCATGTGTAGTGATCGCATCTCGGTCTTGAATATTCGCATGTGTGTTCATGGGAGAGATAGTTATTATTATTATATTTTTGTTTTTTTTTCCACGTGTGTAGGATGCATCCCGACAGGTGGGCCCGAATCGTTACACAGTGGGTGCCTTCGGACGGCTTTCGCCGAAGGGGAAGGCCTATAAAGAGATGGTGCGACGATTTAGCAAAAAAAATAACGGATTGGCAAACTCTGGCCCTAGACAGGGATCGGTGGACAGGTTTGGGAAGGTCTTTGCCCAGCAGTGGGATGATGTAGGCTAACAAAAAAAATATTTCATACATACATTTATTATTTGGTTTTAACGAGTTACAGACTATTGTCGCAATTTGGGCTACCCAATCTTTATGTATCCCAAACGCCTTTTACTCCTCCTATTTCACTTTCCACCACTGAAACCTCTGTTACAGTTACAGATACAGTTTATTTTAAACTCATTGAAACATAATCCAGTAGTCTCTATTGAATCTGTAAATCTTTCAAATACTTAAATAAAAATAAAATAACTATTTTAGCTTACGTTTTATATGACGTGCATTTGGAAAAAGATTTAGAATACGTAATTTTCTGAATATTCACGATTTAAGGCAAGCTACTCTCAAATCAGGAGGCTATCCCATCATTGTGTAGTGTCGATTGGTTGTTTGGCTGCAAAGGAAATCTTTCGTTTTCGTTTGCCTCTAAGTATTACGTTCGGTAGCTTGGAACAAAATCTTATTATAACAGCTACAGCTCTGTTACATTAATTCTAGTATCTCTTGAAAACATTGTCAAAAATCTCTTGAAGCATCATGCTATGTACACAACACAATATTGGATTAGGGGTTAACATTTGACATTTGCTTTCTACACTTATTCGTCTTTCCGATCTATGATTACAGCGTAAGCAATCCATTGTACCAACAACCAGTGATTACAGTAGCCCGGTAGCGCGCACGCACCATGCGATACGTTCCCTCAGGAAGCGCGTTGTTTTCTAAAACACAGCCCACGGGAACAATTACGCTGGCAATTTTGCATAAGTGCATATATCACGGGGACAGTAAGAATTGCGGTTTCCACTGGTGACGACTTTAGTTAAAGTTGTCTGTTTTGATTATAAATCCTTAGTTTAGGTAGAGGCCTATGCAGTAAGAAGTTTTTACACTATCATATTTAATAAAAATAATACACTTACAGATTTTCGCTAACATAACGTTAGCAGTTCCCGGTAATTAATTCTTTCATGATGCAATATCATCTTTACTACGCTACCAGGAGATTTTCAAAGTTACTGCAATTAAAATCATAAAATTATAATTTTACTGCGACTTTCAACGTCTGTCACAATGATTTTGGTCTTTAGGTTCTCTTTAATCTAGTCATGAAATGAAATAAATACAGGATGTCTGTCTGGTCGTCATGTCTTTCGTCGCCTCAAGATCCCCATAGCTACTCTTACACGAATTTCAGCGCAATGTCGAAACCATTGGCAAACAACCGTACGCGTGAGAACGGGGACCCGTCCGGTTTTCTCAAGCGCAAAACAGCGCGCTCTGATTATGGTGTGTTTGCAAATACGCGTTTGTCGCAGATACAAATACCTCGCGAACTGTCTCCGTGGTGTTTGGCAATACGCGGCCGTGTTGATTGATGCTCGGTGTGGCCTTTGCTCTTACGTTTTGAAATGCGCGGACTGGGATTTACCCGCCTCTGTGTTCAAGAGGTTCACACCACCGATTTAATACACTGAGGGCCGGGGTTCGATCCCCAGTGTGGGTACATATTGGACTCGATTTGGCGAGGTGGTAGGCAATACTTTTTATTCGTCCGTCTGGATAGCTAAATCGGCACCAGCTTATAAAAGTCTGCTGAAATAGCAGGCTTTTCAGCATTCCTTCGTTCCTTAAGATAAAGGTAAGCCAGTTCCTCAATGGTTGAGGGTTTCGTCACAGTAATCGCGATCGCTATTGTATGAAACTAACATTCGCATTGGCTAAATCGTCAAGTGAATCGAAGCTAATTGCAAACGAAGTCGACAACGAACTTGTTCTTCGACAGTGATAAGTAACTCTGTCTAGGTCCCCAGCAATTCTCATACGTCTCATCACCGTGGTTTACCCGTTCGGGTCGGCCTGCGCCGGCGCATGCGCGCTCTCCCATGAAGGGCTTCGCCTTTGGGCGGGAAACGCGAGCGCAATCGCTGTAAGGCCGGGACTACACCTGCTTGTATTTGCAAAGAGTTTGTTAAGCTGGGACTACACTTGCTTGAATGTGAGAAAGATGTAAAAAAGGTTGTTTAATTTCTATTATCTTAGTCTGTTGCACAAAAAAAATCTAAGTATGTATTTGACAGCTATTAAATAGATAGAAAATGACTGGTTTCTATTTACACTTTACTGCTTTAGATCAAAATCAAAATTGATTGATTGAATCATTTTAAGATTTTCAAACAAAATTTCATAAGACGGGACGGGTGCAAGAGCTTTTTAGCTTTCGCACGGCAAACAGGTTTCTCCTGCCCTTACTTACAAGTTGTGTGAACCAAGCCTAAGATAGGCAATATTGTACACGCATAAATACAAATTGTTTTAAGATAAGTACAACTGTTCATATCTACGCATCTGTAACGATTTAGGTTAGAAAAATGTACGAAAATGTAATTAGCCGTAATCAAACTTGTGTTGCGTTGTTAATTTTAACTAGCCCGGACTTTCGACGAATAGTGTATTTTCTATTAGTAGGTACACATACTTAAAGTACCTGTTTACGTACTGTAAAGTTGTGTACTGTTTGCTTTTAAATAGGTGATGGCAAAAAAAACCCAGGTTTGACAAAAACTTCTTGTATACATACTCGTATTTCATTTACGTTTAGCGTATACATGTAAATGAAAGTCCTTAATTCTTTGAAACCTCAGGGGGTAGGAGGAAAAAAATTGCATGTTATGAATGTACATCTAAGGCCTATTCGAACTGTATCACTGACAAGATCAGCTGTTCGACGCCCACTGCTGAGCATAGGCCACCCCCAAAGTGGACACCTTGCTATTTTCTTTTGGTGGCATTATAAAAGTAAGATGTTTTTGAATGCAGCTGTATTTTAAGTTAAACTTATTAGAAACTGTATCATTTCAAAAGAACAGATAAGTAAGTAAAGTAATAGTCTCCTGGCCGATTTCGACCACGACGACCAATCTCAACAGAGATCAGCCAACTGCGCAGGATATATTATAGTGCACGAGTGAGTGCGCAATACACAGGTGCACTCACTGTTGAGATGAGACGGGAATTTGACATGATCGGAGAGAGGTCAGGACCGACGGTTTTAACGAGGTCCGAGGCACAGGGGTGGAACACCGCTGTCCGAATACGAGCTATTTCTGAGAAATCATGAAGAAAATCTCAGATAAAATTTTTCGCTTGACCTGGGATTTGAACCCAGTAACTCTCGGATGTAAAGCAGAAAATCTGCTGCTAAACCAACGAGGCAATCAAATTCATGTGCCCTCATTGTATTACTCAGATATAAAGTATTTCTCATTTACAGCCGTCACAATTACCAATCACCATCTTTGTGCTAAAATACCTATATGCACTGTCTCAAAGAAGATAGAACCTAGAGAAACTGCTGAATTAACTTTAATTATTCCCTTAAAACAGTAGTCACACAACACAACAGATAATAATATGGCTTTTGTAATTTCCGTATTCCGTTTGCGTGTTTCAACACAGTTTAGCTTAGATCAGGGCTTCCGCGATCGGGTTCACTGTGGGTCGCTAAGCAAAGCGGTAGCCATCATTGCTGTCGACTACTTACTGCAGTTAACTGGGGAATAAAATGCTGTACTGGTTTTTTTTTAGTAGATTAATGAATAATAAATACAACAACATCACACACAATGATCTTACTCCGTGGTAAGTAGCTTAAGCACTTGTGTTACAGATATCAGAATCAATAGTAGTATTACAAATACACTTAAACAAATACTTATAACACCCAAACCAGTACAAACAGACATGTTAATGCACACAGATGTTTGTACAGTGCGGGGATCGAACCCGCGACCTCTTGGTTAAAAGTCAACTTCTTGACCATTACACCAAAGTGGTCGTAATTTTTTTTTGCATTACCTATAAAATAGTTAGGGTAAATAAATTCTTTCCATCTCAAACTAGGGACTAATTTAGAGGCGTTGCGTTGCTCATCAGAACTCAGAAATCAAAGATAGAATATGCTAATATACTAGAGGTAAGTTAATCTATTAATATTCATGAAGTTTCTTGGTCTGATCATATCGTCTATACAGCTGTTTTGTATCACTTAATAAGTCTTAGAATAAATGTTGCGGAATTAGTCCCTTGAATGATTCTTTTATTCTTCGCACCTGATCTCTCTCTGGTCATGTCGGATTGCCGTCTCACTGAACTTTGAGAGTGATGGAACAGTGAGTGCACATGTGTATTGCGCTCACACTTGTGCACTATAATATCTCCTGCGTAGTTGGATGATCTCTGTTGAGATTGGCCCGTGGTCGAAATCGGCCAGGAGGACTACTAATTAATTGTACTCAGAGAACAGAAATATTTTCCACGATTAGCAGGCAGGAGAGTTTTCAATTCATCATCGTAGTTCCGTCGCCTTTATGAGTTTCTCAATAAATGAGGCCAAGCGGTAGGCATTAATTTAGCCTTCTTAGAAAAATAGTCCTCGAGTATTAATAAATTGTCTAAGTAACTAGCGTACAGGGCAAAGTATAGGTTGTGCTTGCGTACCCTGGGCGAATGTAAGTGATGCTACACGACGGCTAACGATAGAGAACTTGAGTAATGGTGTACTTTCGCATAATAAACATTCGGTTTAGTCGAAAAATGTTATCTTCTAAACAATTTCACCTTTTTGGATATATTTTGAATTATTTTGGAACTTGTTGGAAGCCCAAAAGTGACACCGACTAGGTCGTCTGAAATCAACGGTTTAAATATTGTTTAACTCGAGCCTAACTATGGTACAACGATGGCCAATGAACACGGTATGATTGTAAAAAAAACTCACTTCCTATATCTTTGACGTATTTCTGTTTTCAGTTTAACCAGCATAATACCGATATCATCAACACTTGTTACCCGTTGTCCTACATGAGCGTTGCAAAGCGATAAAGAGTCGATCACGCAACTGACATTAACACAAAGCGTTTGACGTATTGGTTGCGTCGTGTCCCGTCAGACTAGTCGTTGCGTCGGTTCGCACTTGTCGCATTCCTTTGTTCCCGTAAGACAACGCCTTAGGGTGAACTATCGATAGTGTAACATCACTAGACGTAAGTAGGGGCGTAGGAGCCGCCCGCCATATCTCACGGAGCACTTCCGCCGCGTTTACGCCGCGCGCGTCCGCTAACTGCTGGTTTATGCGCGTTTCCACTGTACAGGTCACGTTACGTAAAAAAACGCAAACAATTACCTGCGCAGAAGACAAATACATGGGTGGAATTGAAAATTGAAACTTTCCATTAAAAAAAAACTCCAAATGTGCCAGAAAATCAACTGATGAGCTTTAACAACTATACGGATTTTAACCAGCCATAGCTTAAGCAGTGGTCTTAAGCTATGGCTGGTTAAAATCCGTATTAAATATACTGTCGAATTAAAAAAAAACGCTTCGAATTCGGTTCAACCGTTCGGGAATACGGTAGTTGACACCACCAATCGTTGACGTACTTTTTATCAACTGTCAAAACGCTTTTCTTCATAGAGTTTGTATGGGAATAACACACTTTGACGTCATCGCGTGCAATGCCGACTGAGTGACTAATTATCATTTGAATTCCAATTAAAAATCAAATAATACGAACTGCAGAAAAATATTAGTGTAAAGGCATCTGAAATTATGAATTATTTTAGAGAAAATCAGTTTTTGAATATTTCTTTCATAGTGGAAACAAGCCTATTATGATGTCAGACAGAACAGACATACAAAAACGTAAACAGGCAAATGGGTCAAACTTATAACATCTCTCTTTGTCGTCGGGGGTTAAAGTGACAAAGCGATGATTTTTCGTAATTGTCACTCAGAAACAATGTACGAATACAACACGATTTGGGTCGTTTGAACACCGATTCTTGATACCTTCAGCTCCAGCCCATTACATAATAAAAACTATAGTATTATACTCAAATCACAAAGTACGGTAGCCAGAACATTAGGCTTCCCATTTTTCTTGGAAAACACCGTATCACAAACTCATAAGCTGCCGCAGTGTTTTCCTTGATGTGCTGACGTCTGTACCATTCCTGAATTAACTTTAATTATTTTTTTTCGATCATCGATTGATATTGTGGGAGGCGTAAGAGGTGAGGCGTGTGATCCGAAATCTTCAGAAAAAGTCTGTGTAATTAGTCTTGATGTCATGCCGGCGGTTGCGGGTTCGAATTTTGCTTAGGGCAAATGTTTGTAAATCACGCCTAGATTAGAGCACCGAAATGGATACGTCTGAAAAAAATATTATTTAAATCTTGTCAATCATTTAAACGACTTATTATCGTCGTTTAACGGAAACAAACACCGATAGAAGAGAAACGCGACATTACAGCGCACGCGACCCGCCCCGCCTCCGCCGCGGAGCCGCGCGACTTATTGCCTTAAGTGGAGTGTGGCCTCATAAGTGGCCAGCTGAACTATGATTACGAGGGTATACGCATTTACATCATTGGAAAGGGTATAGTGACATAGAGGAGGCCAGTGCTGTAAGATGTTCTTCTCCTTCTCGTCTTATCTCATTCTTATTCTCTGGCCCTTCTTTCGAACCCTGATCTTATATATAAAATTCTCGTGTCACAATGTTCGTTCCCGTACGCCTCGGAAACGGCTTGACCGACTCTCTTGAATTTTTGTGAGCATATTGAGTAGGTCTGAGAATCAGCCAACATCTATTTTTCATACTCCTTATTAATAAGGGTTGTCCACTGTCAGCAGAATAACGTCTCCGGGGTCCGCTAGTAATTTTGTAGATTCGTTTATATAGAATATTCCTGAGTGAAGTACTAAAGTTTGCCTCGTGTTAAAGGTATTTTTCAAAGCTTTCTATTGCTACCTTTTCGTTGCTGTCGCTTTAAAATAATAAATAAATAAAACCCAATTTATATGAAGGTAAAACCGAATGATAAAAAAAACAGTAACCTCTCTAAAGTTTAAAAAAAAACATGGGTCATAATTGTGGTAAAAACGAATTTCACTTCAATATCGCCTGGTACTTGTACTGTTGATTGTGCCCAGCAGTGGGACCGTATACGGCTTCTGAGAAAATGACGATGACTGTACATTGTGACCACTTTATTGTGTTCTTGCTGTAGCATAGTACCAATTTATCAACTGACCTTTCTATTACTATTAATATAATAGGCATGACGACACCTATCGTAAATATTCAGAAGACCATAGTTTTTTAAAAACATAACCTCTATGAAGCTAGTAAAACCAATTTATTTCAAAAAGCAATTTTTATTTACATAGAATTCAATAAATATTCAGCCAACTGACTTTGATTTCTGATACTAAATTATGAAGTCAAATTATAGTTTTTCTATACACAATCTGTGGACGCAGATAGTTTTGACAGATGATAAAGACGTGTCAATGATTGGTGGTGTCATCTCGCCTATTGTTACACCGCACTGTTTACATAATGGTCAAAGTTTAGATCTTGTTAAATCATAACCGTTTAATAAAATCATCATTTGTACACGTATACGCCGATGTTCACGCGATCGATACGCATTAACTTTATTATCGATTCAATTGGCGATATTGAAATGAACGTCGAGTCTAATTGGAAAGCATTACAATCGCACCAGGGTTCACGAATGAGAAATCGCCTTAATGAATATCTTGCAGCTGCGTTAAGGGGGCGCTATTTGTTTAAGAACGAGACTTTTACTTGTTACTGGTATTTTCATGCAAGAAGGTAGGTATATTCTGAATTTGCTTATCTAATCAGCATTACGTCCCACTGCTTGGCACGGGGCTCATCTCAACTATGAAGTGGTAGGTACGAGCCACACTCCACCACGCGGGCTCAGTGCGAATTGGTGGATTTTGTGATGATGTTTGTAAGTGATTGATTACCTACCCTTACTGATGGATGTTTCTAAGTTTTGTAAAAAGTTTATCATTTCACTGACTCCGGAACATGTTCTAATGACCAAACACAGCATAGATATGAGCAGTATGGAAGCAAAGAGAAAATTAATGCTGGGAAGGACACATTCACACGCCCGTCTTAACAACAGCTCAACAGTAAAAACCATTTGAGAAGATGTGCGTGTGTGACATTCTGATCATATTTTCTTTGCTATCGTGTTGCTGCAGCTCTTCTATGTATACTATTACCTTAGCGCAATTAAACTTACAAGGAATTTCGGACCATCTAATGACAGTGGTATAGTTAAGATTGGGAATTCGGATCTTGATTCTTAACGTTAGGTAGACTCACTTGTCATTTTTTAAAAGTTTTACTGTTTCAGACCTTACTTCTTCTCATTCAAAAATCTTCTACTCTTCTTAACGCTAGTAAGATTTGATCTTTCACGTGAAGAATCATGCGTGATCGCAGCCAGCGCGCAAATGACCTGTTCTGAAATTCAAATCGAACCGCCGTGGAACGGTTATCATTAGAGGCAGTACCGTAAATGGCATCAGCTTGTAAAATGTAAGTAGATTATGCTGCTAAGTGCGCAGTGTTGGACGATGTCCTTTTAATCAATACCTTTTTGACAAATGATATCTATATTATGACCTTAGCACAATGAAACAAACAAGGAACTTCGGACCATCCAAGGACGACTAGTGGTATAAGTAAGATTGGGAATTTGGGACTCGATTCTCAACACACGTATCATTTTTGAGTAATACCGTTTCACTGTTTCAGACCTTCATATTCATTCTTTTCATTTATATATGTTCTACTCTTCTTTACGCTAGTAAGATCTGATCTTTTACGTGTGAAGGATCATGCGTGAGCGCAGCCGGCGCGCAAATGACCTGTTCTGATTTCAAATTCAAATCGAACCGCCATGGAACGGTTATCATTGGAGGTAGTAGAGTACCGTAAATGGCATCTGCTTGTAAAATGTAAATAAATTATTCTGGTAAGTGCGCAGTGATGGAAGATTTCCTAGATTTATGAAAGATCATTGTGCCTATAATTACAACAAGACGTGATGGAGAGTACTTATAAAATATACTTAGTAGCTCTCTCAAGCAAACTGAACCTTAACTTATAACTGGTTGCTTAAGGGTGAAATACGTAAGTCTATTGTCCCATGTTACAGTTTCTCTGAGTTTCTACCAATACGAATCAAAATCAGATCAGATTAGCCTATTAGGAATACAGCAATTTCAAGCGAAGCTAGTCTGTGTTTCCCAGGTGTTAAAATAACAATCCACTTAATCAAAAATAAACTACCACTTCAAACATACATTAAACTACTCGTAGCCTTCTAAGGTATGTAACAACAAAGGTCCTACTCTCTAAGTCCTTGGCTGTAGTTTCGGATGTAGCCATCTCTAACTCTTACAAACTTTACTATGAGAGCGAACAGGCTGGCTAGACAACATAGAAAATGCGATCGAAACATTTCGTTCGTACCCTAGATCGTTACGTTTAATAAGCGTACACATTTGTGTTGCATGCAAATGTGGCAGTTTGTGGTTTCCGCGGAGAGCGACGTTTTCTCTAATTGATTTGGAGACCAGGACATCAATCAGACGGAAAGTGTATCGGTGACCGACTGCGGGGACGCTGGGTTAGATGGAAAACGGGATGTTTCCGCACCAACCCCGACGAAACAGAAGAGTGTTATAACACTAACTATTGGTTATCGGGTCTAAAAGCGTTTAGACCCGATAACCAATAGTTAAAATGCAACGCGAAAGTTTAAAATCATATAGAGTGTTATAAGTTTGATCCCTTTGCTGCTTCTGTGTGTTTGTCTGTGGTATCGCAGCTCCCTTAGGGATGGACCGATTGCAGTGAAGTTTCTGTTATTCGAAGGATAGTTTAATCACGGTGGTTCTTAACTATGGCTGGTCAGGATTCCTCCAGCCGTTGAAGCTCATCAGCTGTTTACGAGTACCTGGCTCATATGGTTTTTTTTTCAACTGGAAAGTTAGTTACCCGAGGCGTCTGTGGCAAAATGTTTTTTGCAACGTTTTCTTGGCGACTATTATCCGGTGTCGTACGTGGGCCACAAACGGGACAAGTGTGACGCGATGCGACAATATCAAATTTAAGTGTGTTCTACGCGACGACGCGATATTGACATTTTCACAAGTTGATATTGGTCGCGTCGTCTCGTGTTGCAATTGTCATTTTAACTTTGAAAAACTTAACACATTGTTTCAGTACCTGTAATTACTATATTTTATGTCTTTTTGATTTTTATGAAAAAGCTTAAGATTGTTCTTACTCAGCAAAGTTTCACTGTAACATGAAGTCAACTTATGAGCGATTTAGTGCTTGTTTAACTATTATAATTATCATAAGCCTGGACAGCTGGTGAGCTTCAACGACTGGACGAATTTTGACCAGCAATAGGTTAAAACCAATTGGTATTATTAGCAATAGGTTATTATTGGTATTATTGTTTTAATAAAATTCTTTCGAATAAAAAAATCTGCGCTGAATTTAGTCCATCTGTGCTACGAAGCCACAGACAGACACACACGAACAAAAAAAGAATCAAACTTATAACCTCTTTTATCGTCTGGTGTTAAAAATGGAACTTCGTAACTATTTTGGGTTGGAAATGCCAATAATGAAATAATTCAGGTATATTTAGGTTAATGGGTAGAAGAGAGCTCAATCATTCATTTTTATCAGTGCTGGTACGTTTTTTTTAGTGCGGTGGCCAGCACGTCACGGTAAACATTGCCGAATCTTATACGCTTGAAATACGGGTGATTTTTCAACAAAACTGGATAGCCTGATGTGCATACCACTGTACCTAGCAAGGAATGTCCGAGTATCCGCTACAGGTTGGCTATCACAAGCAACGCTAATGGTCGCGGACGCCGATAAATATTCATCGCGGCAAAAACACGAGCGCACGCGCCGCTCACATCGCGCTTTCTTCTCGAGGATCTTTGCGCGATCTAATGTGGATGCGGTATCTTAATATTGTTTTGACGACGGCTTTGGTCTAGTGGTCTGAGGTGCAGACTACAAAACCGGCTGTCGCGGGTTCGAATCCCGCTAGGGGCAAATGTTTGTGTGATGAGCACGAGCATTTGTACCTGAGTCATGGGTGTTTATAAATGTATTAAAGTATTTCTATCCGTTATTCTAGCCACCATAGCACAAGCTAACGCTTAGTTTGGGGATTGGTAATTGGGGTGTTCGTTGAAATATATAAAACTCAAAGGTAACTGACTGACTGACATAGTGGTCTATCAACGCACAGTGCAAACCACTGGACGGATCGGGTTGAAATTTGGCACGCAGGTAGATGTTACCACGTAGGCATCCGCTTGGAAAGGATTGTGATAAATTCTACCCGAAAGGGGATAAAACAGGGGATGAAAGTTTGTATGAAATATTGTCAATTTTCAACCGATCGGCTTGAGACCTTGCATGCATTTAGCTACTATGTCAAAGGCATCCTCTATGAAAGGTTTTTGATCAATTCTACCCCTTAGGGGATAGAGTAGGAGATGAAAATTTGTGAATATTGGTGGCATAAAACTGAAGTCCGCGCAGACAAAGTTGCGGGCGGCCGCTAGTTGTAAAAATAATAGTACAAAAAAACAAGCGTTAAAAAAAAACAGCTGGTTTTGGTACACCATCACCAAAACCAGCTGTTTTTTTTTTAACGCATCCTGATCTTGTCGGTTTAGGTAATTTTGGTTAACAACTTAGGGCGTTGCGCTTTGTCTTGCGCTTGGTATATATATCATATTACTTATATATAATCCGTAAAACATATTTTATGGATAGGACTGGGGGCCTGAAATATAGAGCGCCAGCACTTTCCTCACTGGATGTCGTTCGGGGACACGAAAAATAAATCTTACATCAGTACAGTAACAGAAGTTATATAACGAATTAAAATACATTGCAACTTAATCCATTGCGTGCGAAATCATGTGCTGTGTGTGCGCGCGCCCTTACTTAAACAAGCGACAAACACCCAACCAGATTTAAGTCTCCAGCCCATGCTGTGTTATTTTTTTAAATAGTTTGATACAAATAGTACATAGTTTTGATACCATAAATATTATCTTGGCAATGACAGAGGCTATGATGCTTGTGTCTTCAGTGCCCTTCAATTTTAGATAAAAATTGGTTTGATAAGCTATAGGAAGTCCCACAAACTCACGAACTACGAGTTATATGTAAATAACAGGCGAAAGAAAGAGGGATCATCATTAGCATCAAGAATAGCAAGACACAGTTGCAATTAGGCTATCAATTTTAAAATTGACTTGTTATAAATTCAAGTTTTCGATAACATCCACTTAATATTCCTGCCCTTTGCTTGATTGATTATACTGCACATCTTTAAAAGTAATCGCAGACCGTAATGGGCATATACACAGTGATTCGGAGCCAACGATAGGGTATTTAAATTCGTTGTTCGGAGCACTTAGGCTTCATGTAAACAACACCGGAACCGCACCGGCGCCGGACCGGAACCGCATGTTTACAGAAGCGGCAAGATGAGCATGCGGTGTCAGTCCGGCTCATCACATAATCTCAGCACGATATTTGTTCGTAAACGGTTGGTGTACGGTTTCGGTCCGGCGCCGCCGGCGCGGATCCGACGTCGTCTACATTAAGCCTAAGTGCTCCAAATCTTCGTAGTTCTATGCAGTCGGAATGCCCGCGTTTGCGCAGGTCAGCCACGAGAAAAACGCGCGGCACCGACACGCTTGCTACCTGCACGGTGTATCGCTCTATCTATGATAATAGTTTGCAGCGCGAAGTAATTCAATAATTATACTTGACGTACTGGGCAGACGACCGACAAGCTTTTTAAAGTCGCAGGACCAAACTTGATGAAGTGACAACGGACGTGCCGACGACCTAATGTCGCAGGTCGCAGGACCTGTCTATATATTCCCCGAAGGCTTCATCAAAATTAGAGTTCTTTTTTTAAATTGCTCCCAAAAATTCAAATTTTCGTACTATAAAACATTAAAATACACTTTTTTATTAACTCAGGGATAGGTGCTAGCTCTGCTTTTTTTTAACCACCGTATTATTTTTTAACCAAGTATTACCACCTACATCGCCTAAAATTTAAAAACATATTTTAAAAAAAAATTGGGTTTTCCCCCATCATCATAGTGGAAAATTAAGAATATCCAAATAGAACGGCCAAAAGTGAATTTAATTAGTACCCATTAACGCTTTAATGCAAAAATGTTACCGAGGGTTAGATAATTTAAAAAAAAATAAAGCGCGATTTTTTATTTATAGAACGCCCTTGAAAAGATTATGCTATGACGTTGCATATAAATCTATTACATGCAAGTCAAAGGAAACAATCATACAGTTCTTGCATTTGGAATGGCAACAACCGGCTATCAATACATATTGAACCCACACGACACTCGTACGAAAACACCTAATCTATTCAACTGGCTAGTCGAAGGGGTCGCGACACCAGCAACAGAGACGCCTAGATACATAAAAACCCACGATAAAAGAGGACGGCACCACCGCCGATGTTCAGGTCAGAAGTCACCCGATATGTCATAACCTGTTCGAATGAAACAGCAATACCCCCAACTACGCACGACGGAAAAAGAAAGAAATGACAATGACGTGAAGGGTTAAAAGTCAAGCAAAGTGTCGTGGCCTGTGAGAGCGGGATGGCAACACATTTTTATCGTGCGTATGTGAAGGTTCGAGATACAAGGGTCAAAAGACGAGCGTCGCTAACCCTGACCTCTCCAGACGCGCCGTGGGCCGCACTCGGGAACTTGTAAATAAAATGTTTAAAATGTTCGCAACAAGTACGAGATTCTACAAGAGGTCTAAGGATTGTTTGCTTTCAATAGGCCGACCATTTGGCATAGGTTACAGTTTTCTGGAGTCGTTAAAATACGTGTTTCGTATTGCATTGTCTCGTTTCTTTATGGAGATAGATAGTGTTTTAAGTGCCAGGCCTGTGAAAGAGAATTCTTGGTCGGGGTTTAGTGGAGCGTCTTTACATTTCTGAACACGGCGAGGTCCTGGCAGGGACACATTATGGGTGTGCTCTCATTCAAGCTGTGCTTTTGTTCTGGAAAGTTTATGAGTGGGAACCAACTTGGTTGTGTGAGATAGGTGACTTTGTGAAACAGCGCCTGTGTTTTAGTGAAAAAGCTTACTAGACTATTAGATTGACCTATATGATGCTGCTGCTATATCGATTGGAGTTGGTCATATGTGAAAAATATGCGATAGCACATGGACTTAAAAATAATGTGTCCAAAATTTTATGGTTTTTATAGTAGGTACCAAGACTTATCATCGGTTCCCCACCAAACACTCTGTGGTATGCCCTTAAATCAGGTTAATACATTTACATACCTCGGTCACTGGGTAACTGAAGATCTGCACGATATTGTAGATATGGAGAGGGAGCGCAGGGCACTGTCTGTGCACTCCAATATGTTGGCTCGCAGGTTTGCGCGCTGTGGTGAGACGTAAAAATCACGCTTTTTAAAGCTCATTACCAGACATTTAACACGTGCAGCCTGTGGGTCAGGTTTACGCGCGTCCAATACAATAATGCGCTTAGGACGCTACTCGGGCTTTCGCGATTTTACAGTGCATAGACTATGTGCGCTGAGGCACACACACAGACTGTTTTTACGCGGTTATACGAAAGAGATGTGCTTCCTTCCTAAATCGCCTACGAAACACGAATGACATCCTTAGTGCAATAGTTAGCAGATGAGACTTACCGATTCTGGCTTGCTAGGTTAATTTGCACGCCAGGTTTGGTTAGTCACCCCTCCTTATTAGATTTTTTTATTTTGTTCTGTACTTACTATCATAGGTTAAGTCTAAAAATTGTTACTAACAAGATTATGGACGCCGGTCTGAAAATATGTTTTTTTTTTCAATTATTCAGATATGCCCTAGTTTCTTAAAAGAGATGCGAAGTATTAGAGGAACATAGCTAATGTCTGTGGGTACAATGTACCTAACGAACCGCGTACCGTAGTACCTTAGTTCGCGACTTCAAAAGATAATTTGAATAAATATTATGTACTACAAACGAATATTAACAGTTTGACAACCATTAATAATGTAGTAGACATCTTTTCAAAATTACCGAGACGAGCTATCCCACGGCAAGTAACAAAAAAATGTATTTTTTTTTAATTTTGGCGGTAAGTTATTTTTACAAACGATTTATGTATTTTTTTTTTCATTCTGTGGGAATCTGAAAAAATAAAAACTCGAGCCGTCCCTGATTCCCTAGTGCACTAATGAATCGGGGCAGGGTATAATGAAACAGTTTGCGACAATCGGCCTCGGCCGTGCTTCGAAATTTAGTTCTCGCGCGTTTTTTTATTTAGGTCTGCTATTTTTAAGTGTATTTTTTTTGTAGCAGCAGTTTTGTGTTTTTTTTTAAATCAATAAATTATTTGTGACCATTACGATTGTTTTTTTTAATTTTGGAGTGTCACGATAATTAAGTGGTGTGCTGTTTTTAAATTAAATAATATTGTGTGTTACTTTTTACATTGAACGCTCCTTCATGTGTCACGATAATATGTTCAATTCTGAGTTCCATTTTTCGAGTAAACTTTTGGAACTTTTGACCGGAGGTAATCAAATAAAAATTTATCTTACTATAATTATGAGTACCCTGAGAATCCTGTGGTTAACATAATCGCTCATTTAAAAAAAAAAAACTGTGGTAACTTTTCAAACCACTATATTGCAAGTCAATCTACTGAAGAAACATAACCTTAATATGTTTTACTTTATTTTTCAGGAAACCCACAGCGGGACAATTTAAGCTTCACTTCAAATAATGGTAAGTTTTACTTTAATAAAAACAAAAACACTAAAGAGTTTGACGCGGAAATATAAGCATGGACATAAACTCTGGACTTTGACACTGAATGAATACAATATTCAAGAAGTAATCAAACTGCGCAGGCACATACACAATCAACATACTATAGTAGTAGTTACTAACAGTTTGCTTTTAATTTACTTGACACTAAGGCTCTGAAATACTGCTATGTGGGAATTTAGGTAGAGTAAATGGAAACACCTCTAAATTCACTGATGCGTCTTTAATGTGCCAAATTAGTCATTATATGAGCTTATATACTATAGCATAAGTATGTGTGAGGTGCACACACACAAACTACAGTACCACCGAAGACGATGTAATCATCATCATCATCATATCAGTCTTTCGTCGCCCACAGCTGAGCTTGGGCCTCCCTTTAGGATGTCCATCGCGATCGGACCTGCGCTTCCCGCATCCAGCGGCTCGAGACGTTCACCAGCCACAACGTGATCACATTTGTAACATTATATTATAAAATTACGCAAAATTAATGAATGTTCGTCATTACGAAAAATCTATATTTTTTATGACGACCACTTACGTGTACTCGTAATAGTCAAGAAGTTGACTATTAACCAAGAGGTCGCGAGTTCGATCCCCGCACTGTACAAACATTTGTGCGCATGAACATGTCTGTTTGTACTGGACTCGGTGTTATATGTATTAATTTAAGTTTATTTGTAATACCACTATTGATTCTGATAGCTGTAACACAAATGCTCAAGCTACTTACCTACTACGGAGTCAGATCAATGTATGTGATGTTGTCGTATATTTATTGCTGTTGTATATTTATTTTATATTGCTCTTATTGCACAATCATAACTTCACCACCATCAAACAGCTGGTCCTCAGTGCTTAAACGACCTTTAAATTACTGCACACCGCCATTATTTCAATTGTGCTTGCAATCTCACTAATCCAGCATTTAAAATATACAAAGACAATAACTCCTCGCATCACCAGATAATGCTTAACAAAGTTATAGTGGACGTTTAATTTACAGTTGAGTCTTATCCTTTGATTAAAATAAAGTAGCGAAGACATGTGACGCCCTTAAATAAGTTTTCATAAATTAGATTAAGCTCTTTATTTATTTTATTTTATTTAAGATAATCCACCGCAGGTCCATTTTGTTAGTAAAATAATTTGACATGCTATATTAGTAACAGGTAAAAAACAATACACTATAGAGAGATAACACACATAGCCATTATTGCATAGCAAAATTAGAGCAATTTTACAAAGATGTACAATGTGGACGGTTTTACCCCAAAGATCAATTTCTTCCTGACAACCTGTAAGTAAAGGAATAAAACTAATGCAGTAGGGGATTTTGGTGCGAAAGTAGAAAAAAAAACATAAAATAAATTACGCGGCGAACAAATGGAGTGGATAGGTTCTCGCATGGCGACCGCGTGCCAGACGACGTTCCGTGGGCATGGTGTTCCTGTTGTAAGGTGGACCGAAGATCAAGATATGTGGTGGCGGTCGTAGGAAGCCGCTGAAGAGCGGGAAGCGCAGGACCGAACCCGGTGGAGTCATTGGAAGCGGCCAATGAACAGCAGTAGGCGTTGACAGGCTGATAAAATTGGTGGCGAGCTAAAGAGATGAATCATCACAGGTCGCAGTCGGTTTGCTTGCGATAGGCACACCAAACGTGAAGATTAAAATATGAAGATATACCACCAAACATTCATTTTATAATCATAATCATAAATTTTTATTGCATCAGTTATAAAGCAGATCCGAGAGGTCCTGGGTTCGAATCCCAGGTCGAGCCAAAATTGTTTCTGCGATTTTCTGTCATGAATTTCTCAAAAACAGCACGGAGTCGGGAAGTTAGCCGTGTTACATCCCCGTGCCTCGGTGCGCACGTTAAGCCGTTGGTCCTGCGCCTGATCTCTCTGGTCATGTCGGATTGCCGTCTCACCGAACTTTGAGAGTGATGGAACAATGAGTGCAGTGCATTTCTTGGAGATTGGCGGTCGTGGTCGAAATCGGCTAGGAGGACTACTACTACTACAGCAGATGGTAATAAACTGATAAAGCTTAAATTAAAAGCACAATAACTTGCCAATTATGAGGCATACAATGTTATTTAAAACATACACTAAATGTTGAAATTATATTTTTTTACTTATAAATTTTAATAAAAGGTCACTTCCCTAATTTATTTTAGTCAAACGCCTTATCTAATCTGGCAAGTAAGTGATGTGCCCGGCCGATCGGCTGAAATTTCAACCGGTTTTCGCATTGTCTGCTCGCTGTGCATAATTTATGTCGATAAAATGGTCACTGAAATCATTGTACTGACGGTTTTTTGGAGTTTAAAATGTATAGTTTATTATTGCGTTGGACAAATCTGAAAATTTGTCGCGGTGACTGTACTAACATTTTTAATAATGAAAATGTAAAGGTGGATCTGGAAAACAGAAGACGACGCCGCGCGCCACCAGACAGCTCGTGACGAGGACTGTGTGCAATCCATACGAAACGTCGAGCAGTGAATACCTAATACTCATTAAAAAATTATCGCGTTTAGACCCCGAATACAAGTAATTAGTGTTTCAAATCTGAAGTTTTGGCACATGGTAGTAAAAATTAGGTAATGCAACGCTTTTGAATTCAATTAAACGTATCAAGAGTATTTGTTTCTTCCACAAAAGGCACGTTAACCGAACTAAACAAGTTTTCTTGCAATAAATTAAGACATAAAATTTGTTTCTCGTTGTTTTTATCTACGCTTTTTACTTTCGTTAAGTTCAACTTTTTGTGGGTTGTTATACCAAGTCTTGTTTCCGCTTGAACAGTACTGAGGATTGGAGTAAAGAAGTATTGGTTTACTTTAATAACACTATACATTTTTGGATTAACTCAAGTAACACAAACATTAACTGCTTACATACAAATAACTTAACGAGATCGTAAGTATAGTAAGAAAATTATTTACATATGATATAAAAAAAGGGAATCAAAGAAGTTCATCACGCAGACCTACCCGCGTAAACGGTGCTGCTGTGCCAAGAACGCTAGCAACACAATGGCCTAGCTAATTCTTTAGCCGAGGTAGCTGCCGGTTGTCGCCGGTGACACGGCGAAATCGCGAAGACATCTAAAGAAAGAGTTTTTTAGTCTCAGGGCCCCACGGACAAAATACAATAACAAATAGGTTATTTATTTGTTTATGCGAACAGTAGACACTGAAATGAGACACTTTTTACGGATTATTTCGAGATTTATTTACATTTTATTACAAAATAAAATCACATAGAAAAATATTACAAAATCTTTTTCTATGTGATGACAACTAACACCTTAGTCTACCTATGATCACGGACGCTGAAAGGATCCGGAATGTCAGGTTAAAATAAAATGAAGATAATCCGTAAAAAGTGTCTCATTTCAAATAAGGTTATTGTTATTGAGTCGTACAATTTAGGCACTTGTATGAATGCAGATATTTAATCATTTAAAAGTATGGGCTCTCTCCAAGTAAATCACTCACCACACGACAAAATGTTTTGCTTGTTTAACCTGCTGTCAGGTTTCTACATGACTGGTTAATTCTAACTGACATGTGGCTAAAAATTTTCTACCCAAAAAAGTAGGGCTGAATGTGAACCTTGATTCAAAGGGCATAAAGTTTTGATTGCATCATTTTTGACTTTATATTGTTTTGAAGGAGTTCGCAGAAAGTCGCGAAACTGAAACATAACACCGAAAAAGATTTAACCCCAGTAGCCCAGTTCTTTACGCAACGCCAATTCATATTGCAGTGGTGAGGTTTCGCCCGCTCATATCGTTTTTATAGCTAAGAATGGTTCAGTCATCTTATGATACAGTGATCTCTTAATTCTAATGTACCGAGATTTAAAGTTTGTTCTTATCTATTACTAGCGGCTGCTCCTGGCTTCGCACGGGTGGACAATTATTTTTTACATAAATATAAACATAAAATATAGCCTATGTTCATCACGAAAATGTAGGATTCTTATGGTATAACATTTTTTTAATCGACTCAGTAGTAGCCTATTCTACTCAAACAAACAATCAAATATTTCATCTTTATAATATTAGTGGGTTACATGATATTTGTTTCTTCGGTTTACGCGAACAGTAGACATTGAAATTTAATAGAGAAGATAGTTGGAAAATTCCACCAGCTTAGGATCCTGTTTTAGCCAAGATTCAAGCTCGACTCCACACTGCAAAACCTCATGATACTGTTAGCTCATATCGTGTGGTTTACAATATTTTAAAACTATGTTATGACAACTAACACCTTAGCCTACCTGTGACCAAGGACGCTGAAAAGGTTCCGAAACGTCATCAGGTTAAAACAAAATGTAAATAAAAATATCCAAAAAATAGTCTCATTTCAATTTAAGTGTAGGTTGTTTATAACGTGTTAAATTAGACCAGGAAGTTTTCTAGTTTCTAGTTTCAGGAGACTCAGCTGGAAGGTTATAGATATAAAACTTAACTCTACTTTGCACAATAGTTCTGAATGAAAAAAACTGAAACATGAACTGTACTAAGATTTCCTATAGTTTCCAACTATCTCGAATGAGAGTCTCATTTACACCATTTCCCATCCCAGTCCAACCAATCTGACGTTCCATCCTAATTGGCTGACACCAACGCTCGCTCCGCTCCCAATTGCCTAGCGAACCTTATTTATTTACCCTCTTTTGTAAAACCACTAAATCCCATTTCCCACAAACCGCACTACGCTATCAGAATCGGTTCGTTCTCACACCATGACGCGATGAATCGGCCCCATTAGTGGGTAGACAAGAAAACTATAAGGTTAACTATGCCCAAAAGTAGTGGGCGATAGGCCATACAATTTGTATGGAGCGACCCGAGTTGTAGCTACTAGAGATTTAGATAACGCCACCGCTGCGGTCGCTGCTGATGGTATCTGTTTTGTTATACAGGGTGCCAGAGCAAAAAGCGCCATTGTAAGTATTTAAAAAAAATACTTTGTTTGATCATGATGGGTCATCGTTTATGATGCGGGTGAAATTCAAAATGTTAATACTGATATTAAGATAATATTAACAGCCATATTACAAAATCTTGAGAGCTAAGCAGTTTTTATTCCGAAAACTTATTTTGTCAATGCCATGTCAATGTACAAAACGATAATAAAAACTGAATTTTCCTTTTGCATCATCGCTCTTTAGACCAACAGTTAGTTGTTACGAGTACACAACTAAAATACACTCAAAAACAACTGGCAGATATGTATAAATTCTGGTCTCAGTCGAACTTAAACGACTTCGTTTAATTTTACAAAAAAATGCAAATACCATCTGAATATTATAAGGCATAGCAAACATTCATATCATTTTCACCTCGCGGTACATTAGAACGCATTTTTACTTAACATTCATTCATTTTTTATCTCAACTGAAATGTTCTTTGCAGTAATAGTCAGGAAGTTGACTTTTAACCAAGAGGTCGTGGGTTCGATAGTGTGCATGAACATGTCTGTTTATACTGTTCAGGGTGTTATGCTCGTAAGTATTAATTTAAGTTTATTTAAATAAATTTAATTTAAATTTTGTAATATCACTGTTGATTCTGATATCTGTAACATAAGTGCTAAAGCTACTTACCGCGGAATCAGGTATGTGATGTTGTTGTATATCTATTTATTTATTAGTATTGAACTTTGTTTAGCTTTGATTTTATTATGAACTCATTTACAATTAGAATATCTATTCGAATGTAAAAGGTATTGTGATCCTAGTATCACATTTCCGAAACATCCTGTATAATCTCGGTAAGCGCTCTGCGTCCGCGCCGATTGATGGACCAATCGGAACAATGAGAATTGGTATCATGTGATTTTAATCGTTTCTGATGGAAATTAGGATCGCTTCGAAAATGTTTATTGTAAGTCAAGATATTGCTAATATTAAACGAGTTTATAGGCGTTTTTTAATATAATATTGTAATAATCAACAACAACATCACATACATTGATCTGACTCCGTGGCAAAGTAGCTTAACCGCTTGTCTTACAGTAATCAGAATCAACAGTGGTATTACAAATAAAATGTATCATACATAGATACTCGTGTAGCACCCAGGCCAGTACAAACAGACCTGTTCGTCTAATTAGATGTTGTTTAAGGTTAAAGGTAATATAATTAGTGCAGAATTATTAAAAGGAATTCATAAGATCCATTCAAAGAGTAGTTACGTTACAACTTCTGAGCGACTTTTGAACTCAACTTCTTTCGGTTACTTTAAGGTGAGATTTCATTGTTTTACCGAATCCTATGTAGACTCTTGTTTATTTGGAAAATTGACAGTTAGTTTCTAAAAGTAAACTGCAACTTAGCAAGTAATTTGTTAGCATCGTAATAAGGCAATACACCAAGTGGGTATTATTAAATTACGTGGTAATTTCATCGACAGGACTATCGACCTACAAAAAGAAACGGCGATGACTTTATCCCGTAATGTCAAAAACCGGAGCACACACACTCGCACAGGTCACGATTTCGACTGTAATTTTCTCAAAAGTCTCCTTCGAAAAGATCGCGTCGTTCAGAAAGTATCGAAAATCGTCCGATCGCGGGTAGCCGGGTTTAATTTTAGCAGTAAATCATGGCCTTTCCCCGCGCGGAGGCGGCCGGGACCGGTTCGACTCCCGCGCAGCCTCATTTAAACTGTAGCACATTCCAGTGGCGGCCGTATGTATGAACAGATCGCGAGTTTTGCTTTATTTTTGAGAATTGTAATGCTGTCACTAAACGACGTCGGCTATGCGACTGAGCAGTTTTTGTTTCTTGGAACATAATATCTGTTGCGAAATTGTTTTACTAATTAAGCGATTTTTTTTAAATCTTCAAATTGAAATCTACAACGTTATAGGAGTCGTTGAAGTAATTTTTCTTATCGAAGTTGGTAACTATTTTGTGTCCGTAGTTATAAGATATTTTGTGACTATTTTGTGACTTCACTGCGTTGTTTTGTATTAAATAATGCGTAGAATGAATGTCTTTATTCTTACAAACCTTCATGAAAAAAAGGTACTCATAATTACCTGAGACATGGGTCACAATTTTTTTGTAAGATAAAGCATTCGATTTGATAACAACCGGAGTCTTATGAGACATTCTTCTATAGCCATTGTAAAAAGGAAATGAACAGCTTGGTGTTTCTAAGAAACATATTTCATGGCATATTTTCATGAATACAACGAGCTAGATGAGATGAATTATAGAGAGAAGATCCTAATGAAAGCTGTCTGCGAAAACATGATACGCCATCATTATTAAATAGTGAATCGGGCAGACGCTGTTTTGCCTGTGTTTTTGCATTTTTCCAAATATTTATTTATACAAAACTTCCTCATAAATCACTCATCTTATAAAAAACTTCATCAAACCCCGGTAAGTAGTTTTAAATGTCTAGGCGTACACACAAACAGGGACAGACGCAGAAAGCGATTTAGCTTTAACCTACTATGTAGTAAAATGTATTATCTGAAATAGAGGACCGCCTTATAAATACGGGAGGGCGCGTAAGTGCAGGTCCCCTTTTATCTGCGGCCGATACGCCGCACACTGTCATATTTTGTGTGTGTTTTTATCAATAAATATCGTAATTAAACTTTTACGCAATAAAAATATGTAATTAAAGCTTTACCGTACAAAACCGTTCGAGACATTATGACTAAATAATAAGGTTTATGTGAATTTTTAATGGCGGACTTGGTTTTACAGCTAACGCAACGTGACGGGTAGATGCAATTATTTTTCAGTAAACGTTTTCATGTTCGCCAGATTTTAAGCCGACATGTTTATTATCACAAAATGTGAAGGTAGAAATTAACAACTTCATGACTCGTTAACTTACCTGTAATTAGACTTAATGTTTCTGCTTCCTTGATTTTGGTCTCTTTTGAGGTGTTTTTGAAGGTTTGGAGATGTATTCGAAGAGTTAAAGTATTATTTTGTACACGATTTATCTAAGGTCAAATCATTTGATGTGCGAGTGTGTGTGATTTTACATAGTATGATTACCTATAATTTCATAAAGGCCTGACGTCTTGACGTAAAAGGTACTGCCAATTATTAACTAAGAGTCGTAACTGAAAATCACAACTCTCTTGTATCTTCATCTATTCATAATATGGTTTAAAATTGCGTTTTTCATACCCTAGCTAGTCAATAGATCCCCCGCGTGTTAATCCAAACGGAATATGACATTATTATCTTCAGAAGCACAGATTCAAAAGTGATTTTGATGATAATTCTCTGAAACGTCTTCATCAATATCACCCTGTAAAACAGTCTAGATGCTGTTAAGTTCGACTCAACTCAACTTGACCGAGTGTTGCTCCAGTTTGTGGCACAGATAAACCGGGGTTTCGCGGGACGCGTGAAAGGGGTTTTGTACGGCTTGATTGGGTTGACCATGCTTTATTATATACACAGTATCGAACTTACCTTGACCTTAACTATTAACTTGACGTTAAGTTTGCTGTTGAAGATTAAGTAATATGCTTGCTTGTCCACTAAATAAAATAGGAAGGTGTGCCACCTCGCGAACTACTAGTTACTATTTATTTTTTATTTCAAAACTTTATTGAATAGTAAAAAGTTGTACAAAAGACTTAATACTAAATAACATTTACTACCTAAGTAAACCGTCTTCAGTATCCCTTAGTTTTGAGCGTTCGCCTGCCCAATCTTTATTTTTATTTAAATAAAACCAGTAAATTAATGTTTTAGGGACGGTTATAGCTATTTTTCAATTAGCCTACGATTCGGTGCCTCTAGTTCTATAATGCCTTACAAGCCCGCCTTGGCACTCTTGAACGCAGCCCGATGACCATTTAATACTCTCCTGCGCATGTGGCGATTTATGCAGGTGCGACGAACAAGCGGCCTGGTGCTTTGTAGCAGATTGTAAGTTTTACTATAGTGATATACACTGCTGTAACTATGAAAATGATTATGACGAAAAAAAGTATCGAAAGTCTGCTGTTAAACAATGTTTGTAGTCAATGTCTTGTGTTTACTTTTAGAGCCATAACACACATGTTGCATATTGTCACAAGGACTCTCGATTATATGAGCCCTGGAGATTCTAGGATAACTTTTAAGAATTCGGATGTAGATAAGAAGATATTTTTTACACTACACTGCACGCCTAATAGACGTTATGACAATGAAATTTCTGTTGTGCCAAGCAGACTGTCCGTTGATGTGTTAAAGAAAATAAAAGAATGGAAGGTTTTCAGAATATAAGATGACAAAATATCAAATATTAACAATATTTACATCACTCAAAACGTAAACTTCGCACTTTACAACGCGCCTATTTCAAAAATATCAGCCGGCCATTACAACAAAATATTTCACGGCCAGCATCAGATGAAAGCAGTAAACGATATTTCATTGCGTTGCAGGCTCTCTATAAAATCAACAACGCACAGTAAAGCTCGAAGAAAGTCTTATAATAACCCCGCTCAATATAATATCTGGTTGGGGACGGCGCGGGCGCAGGCTACTTTATTCGCGCGGGTTCGCGCTCGGACATAACTTCGCGCTGGGCGGTTATTCTCAGAGTTCTACAACCTCCAATATTTTGTTTCGAGAATTCGTTAACTTATTCCCAATTTCAAATTTTCAATTAAACTTCAAATTGACTTTAATTTAATGTTAAGTCGGTTAGAAAAAAAAGCGAAGAATTAAACTTCGTTTTTTTCTCAAGTTTTGTGTTCTATGGGAAATTCTTTTTTCGTACGAATGTAATACAGGTTACATACGAGTTGCATATATAATATGTTGGTTGTGGGTTGCGTACGGTTATTTACTTGGTTGCTTATGACAAATCGGGGTACATCGACTATGAGTTAGCAAACTAGTGCTGCTGTCTTCGCTTTCAAAGGACTAGCCTAATTTTGCCTCTTGTAAAGAACGAATATATAAGCTGGCACAGGCTTGAACAACTGACCTCATTATATCTTAGGTATTTTTTTTCAATAGGCATGATGCGACCTATCGTAAATACTTTCAAGATCATGGTGCTTAAAAATATAACCTCTATAAAGTTAATAAAACAAATTTGTTTCTAAAAAGAAACCATTTTTTTATTACATAAAATTCAATGAATATTCAGTCCATAGACTCCAATTATTGAAACTTCATCGTGACGTCACTTTAGAGTATTTCCATACAAATCTTTTGAGGTAGATCGTTATGACAGATAATAAAGAGTGTGTCAACGATTGGTGGTGTCATCTAGTATATTGTTTTTTTTGTGGACAATTTAGGCAAATTCGGGGATATTTGGGAATCACCCCTTAGTTTGTCGACAGCGCAATCGGCTCGCCCACTCGCGGCGTAAACTGCCCGCGCGTCATTTGTGAGACAACAATGATAAGCTATGATAATTTTACGCTATCACTGATCTTACTGAAGGCTGTATGCAACCTACGGCGCAGCTGCGGAAAGAGACTTGAGGGGTTATTCATGGAATTAAAGAACAAACGCAAATTAAATTCGCGTTATAACGAACAAAGATTATAGAGAAATAAAGTTATTTTTGTCACAAAATTTAACTTGCTGTTATAGATCAAACCAAGAAGGAGACAGTTTTAGGTGTGAGCTAGTCACGCGTAGTGCTACTAAACCGAGTCCAATGGCTTAGTCGTCGTTAATACTCAGAGTTGTTCACATGTGCGTACGTGTGCAGCCCATTTTTATGTTGACGATTTTTAGGAGTTACTGTTTCTTCCTCTATTTGGTTTAATCTAAGCTGACTGTCCATTTTTAGGAAATATAAACTGGCAAAACAGATTGCTCTCGGGAAAATTTACTCTGCTGTTGATCTGCCCTGTAAAATAAGCACTCTAACGCATTCATTGCCAGACATAACAAATATTTGGTCCTAATCCTAAATTTAACAAAGAACAATTCATCAACAAGGAATAATTACTTCTTTTGTAGTAATATAAAACGGTGTCTGAAAGTGCACTGGATCACTTACTGTTACAATAATTATTTAAGAGGTAGGTAGGTCCTCTATTCCTAAACCACTGCTATTATAAATGTGATTGGCATACCTATAAATAGAATAAGCAGTATGCAATGTCTTAGCTAGGGGGCGTTGATTATGTATACTCTAGATAGAGCGTGGATGGACCGTGGTCGCTTGAAACCGGCCCAACCGCACTTACTCAGGGTCCCGTCCCACTAATGGCACCGTAGAGCACCGTCCGGTTTTTAGTGGGTATACGAGCTCCTATCGAGTTCGGGAGTCCCATATAACCCATCGCCACCCCCGCTGGAGGTGGGTATGCGTAAAGCATTTTCCAGACGCAAAAAAAAGCTTGGATAACCAGAAAAATTGCGAACTCTTTGAAACTAAACCGGTGTAGTAGTAATTTTCAAGTCAAAATTTAACTGAAAGGTACACGTCACTTGTAAAATGTATTTTTTTTCTCTTTTTTGGCGAGCAAACGTTGGTAAGCTGGGGGGCTGATTGTTGTCCAATACCATCTCCATCCTGGTAGCGATCTTCTGCATGTTGCAAAGTGCAAGTACATTCTACCACTTGTCACCGTAGGCTTACTGTTCCGCCAAACATCACCTGTAACGCCCACAACTGTTGGTCAGTTCTTGTGCGACGTCAAAGAACCAAGCTCTATCTAAAATAAAAATGATCAAAGGCCAGGAGATAGCCACTAACATATCTCCGTATTAGCAAACTGATAGATTAGAATTTTTAACAGTTGCCAGTTTTCAGTTTTAAGTTGAATTTTAACTGAAACTTACATGTCGATTGTAAAATGTTTTCTTTTTTCTTTTACCGCGAGCGAACGAAAGCTTGCCACCCTGGGCTCACCTGTTACTTGATCATAGCTGTAATGCATGTAACGCCCAATATGCTGGACTAGTTTTGCACAAAGTAAAAGAACCAAGCTCTATTTAAATAGTATAAATAATCAAAGGCCAAGAGTTAGCAACAAACACAGTGACACCCGCCCACGGGCACAGTGTCAGAAGCAAAACAAATGGCGGCATTTACTTCGACTAATGAAAGTGCAGTCGGATGCAAATTGATATTGCAGTTTCCGAAAAGAGATAAGGAAGGCACAATCCGACAATATTTGAATATGATATGGTAGACCAGAGGGTTTTATCAGAGCGAAAAGAGAAAGACAAAATTTACGGATTGGACCCACGAACCGTAATGAGCCGAGTTATCCGCCAGCGCATACCTACGGCATAGTGTCGCCTTGACTCGTGCGTGACGTGACGGTGTGTCAACCGATTACCGCTGTTAAATCGCTGACAGTCAATAATCATATTGACAGTAGGCCACAGATGAGCTTAGGGTCTAGTGACTGAAGGTCAAATGAGCCCAGAAGCTTAATTTTACTGTCGATATCATCATGTCTGCACTGCCTCTTTACAGCCATAGGTAGCATCGATGCATTATTATCTCATAAACCCTTTCATGTTTGTCAACGTAAAACTTTAAACCAACAATTTCGCTATGGACGGATGGTAAAACGTCCGTAACAACCTAACGCTACGTCCTGAAAGAGTCTTTATCATCACAAGAGCATCACCAGGGTATCATCATCATCGTTATTTAGTCATGTACACTGCTAAAAAAACCTTCCCCATAACATTGCATTAATAACTTTTTAAACTAATTATTAACTTTTTTAAGCACGTTAAGCCGTTGGTCCTGCGGTTGATCTCCCTCCGGTCATGTCGGATTGCCGCCTCACCGAACTTTGAGAGTGATGGAGCAGTGTTTGCACCTGTGTATTGCGCTCACACTTGTGCACTATAATATCTCCTGCGTAGTTGGCTGATCTCTGTTGAGATTGGCCGCCGTGGTCAAAATCGGCTAGGAGGACTATTATTATTATTAATAACTTTTAACCACCTGCATCAGTTAGTCTACTCTGAACTTTGATCTAATGGCCTTCAATTTCAAACTTTTCTACCCCAACGGCCATCAGTTTTTCGCGCTATGCTCTCTGCCCGAAGTTCATACCTCATTAAATACTTTAAGATTTTAGTAATTGCCCTGAATTTTTTCAACTGCATTTCAAACCCGCATAAAATTAGTGGTATAGAGGTAAAATCGGCAGCCGGTGAAAATGTCGCGGGTATTGACGTGTACATTTCTGGCCTTAATTAAGCGGCTTAATTGAAATTGATAGGTTTTAACTGATACGGTTTTCGGTTCATTAACGCCGTCAAAGAGTCTTTATCTTCGTGCTATATTTCATGGAGTAGATGAAAGCATGGAAATTGAGTTTTAGGTATATACGTTAACTATCTGGCTTTGTTAATTGATGCGCACCTTCTTCTATTGACATGGAAATGTCCGAGAGGTGACTGTTAGGAGACTTCCTAACAAACGGCTTAGACTTACTCTAATGAAAATTAGACAGGACAGGATTAGACAGGTTCTTCTCGTATTAAAATTGACTATGGGCCATACGACTTAAAATGTACCATATCAATCATAATCGTAGGCATACATACTAATATTATAAATGCGAAAGTTACTCTGTCTGTCTGTCTGTCTGTTACTCAATCACGCCTAAGCTACTGAACCAATTTGCATGAAATTTGGTATGGCGTGTTTTGATACCTGAAAAAGGACATAGGCTACTTTTTACCGCGCGGAAATGACGCATTGCCATGGGAAAATTCAAATAGGCCCATCACTTTTAAGCCTTAACTACTGAACAGATAGAAATGAAATTTGGTAAGGAGATAGTTTGAAACTTAAGAAATGACACATTTACTTTTTACCGCGGAAAACCACGCATCCCCTTAAAAAAAATACTTTCTGGAGAATCTGATCGCTTTCACTCCTCAATTGCTAAAGATTTGAATTATATTTAGATAAAATTGGCATTACGGGAAAACAAGGCATTGCAACAACACCAAAAAGCTAGTACTAAATAAAAGTACTAAAAGCTGATGCTTAGCTTTACCCTCGTTTTGACGCTAAAGCGGGCAAAAACAACCCGCACAGAAGCGGCGCGGTTATATTTTCCAATGGCCGTAGACGCTGTCGGTCGTTAGACCCGATACCACGGATGCCCTAAGGGCATGCGCATGCGTCGGTTTGTAATAAGTATATTATTTTCAATCAGGAAATTCATTTGCTCTACAAATGCATTCGGTCCCTCTTATTCGCGTAGTGTGCTTGTTGGTTTATTTGCTTTAGAAATAGTATTATCTCTTCAAAGCTGGTTTAAGTTCCGTAAAACGAATACGAACTTTATCATAATAATTTATAATTAAAAGAAAGCTTACAAAATAAGTCCTCAGCTGGTATATTGAATAGTAGCAACCGTAGCAAATCTGTAGGCTTTGTAGCGCAACTGTTATTCATTGATGACACTTTTTTACGGGAGGCCTTCTTGAATGAATAAATAAATATACAACAACATCACATACATTAATCTGACTCCGTGGTAAGTAGCTAAAGCACTTGTGTTATAGATATCAGAATCAACAGTGGTATTACAAATATACTAAAATAAATACATATAATACTCAGACCAGTACAAACAGACATGTTCATGCGCACAAATGTTTGCACAGTGCGGGGATCGAACCCGCGAGCTTTTAGTTAATAGTCAACTTCGTGACTATTACACCAAAGTGGTCGTCACGGTTTAAATTCAAAGCTAATAATTTGAAAAGCTTTTGTGAATGTAAATCAAATGTCTTACATAGTCTTTGAGAGGCCTACGAACGCCTACATTATTTCAAAGCTACTTTTTAGGGCCGCTCCACACCTAGCGGGCTGCGGTCGCGCGCTCGTTCGCGTTCCGCTTGTTAAATCAACATTATTATACGAGTATCAGTCGATGAGAGTCAATATTGAAATATTAGTGTACTAGAAGACGCCCTCGAACTCCGTTCGCCATTATTTGATAGATAGATAGATTAGATAAATTAACACTTTATTGTACAACACAAAACAAAATTAACAGACAAGATTCACAAAGAATGATGTACTATTTAGGCGGTCGCATGGCTTGTAGCAATCTCTTCCAGACAACCTTCGGTTACAAGGAACATTTATAAGTTTAATTCTCAAAATAACTTCATTACACGATCTTCTAGAACTTTGTCTTTTTATTATTATCAAAAGGAAATGCTTAAGGCGTTATAGTCGTACCTCATAATGTTAAGCTGGACTGCTAGTCTTCCACATACAGTAGGTAAACACTGATTTTTCACGGGTTTTACGCAACACAAACACTTTTTTAAAGGTAAAACTTAGTATTTACCTTCCCGACGTTTCGATCTGGTTGCACAGATCATGGTCCCGGGCGAACTGGAGGCTGGCGGCGTCGTCTACTCGGGCGCGTCGAGTTTTCTTCTTCCACCCGCATTTGTTGGATATTTATATCTGCAGTACAGTCAGTCCGACAAACTACACTAACAATGTCCGGGTTTCTTTGAGAAGGCCTAAAACGCGGTTTAAATTTTGTAATCACTGGATTCCATGCAGATGACACGATCAGCTGAGAGGATTTTTGGGTCATGAAGTTCCATCCAGTGATTAACGTTGGAATTTAGTAGATGTTCGGCTATTGCGGATTTGCACGTCTGTCGATTCTTTACAGCTGCGATATCCGAACAATAGCCGAACATCTACTAAATTCCAACGTTAATCACTGGATGGAACTTCATGACCCAAAAATCCTCTCAGCTGATCGTCATTATCATACCAGATTAGTACGTGAAGCTATTGAAATAAAAAAGCACAAAAATTTCAATCGTGATGATGGATTCAACTTGTCATCTGCATGGAATCCAGTGATTACAAAATTTAAACCGCGTTTTAGGCCGTCTCAAAGAAACCCGGACATTGTTAGTGTAGTTTGTCGGACTGACTGTACTGCAGATATAAATATCCAACAAATGCGGGTGGAAGAAGAAAACTCGACGCGCCCGAGTAGACGACGCCGCCAGCCTCCAGTTCGCCCGGGACCATGATCTGTGCAACCAGATCGAAACGTCGGGAAGGTAAATACTAAGTTTTACCTTTTAAAAGTGTTTGTGTTGCGTAAAACCCGTGAAAAATCAGTGTTAATTGTAAAAATTCCACATACAGTGCTACGGATATTAAGTATATATTTTTTGTATGAGGAGAAATTTTTCGTTCAACTTTTCCCGAGGTTCTACATTAAATAAAAATCCAATAAAATCCATTTATTTCTGTAAGTAGGCTAACAACTAGCACTTTTACACGTCCCAACATATAAATTAACCCTACCACCGCTTCGGGACAATTTGGGCCAGTGCTGAGAAGAAGCGGCGCAAGAAACTCAGTCACTATTGTCATTGCCTCTTTTCAAAATTGATTTACAATAATTGTAATTGTTTGCATTTAAACATTTCCATATATCTTTGTCATTCATAGTCCTTACGGTATAGATAGCTAGGCTGCCGAAGTGTCACGTCAGATCTTCATTCTTTTGTTATGGGGACAGAAAGTGGTCGTCACGCTGAACTTCATTTCTTAAGTAATCATATATATACTTATACCTTTTTTATTGACCTATTTAATTTTATATGCTATATATAAATTGCTCGTGACGTTGACCAACTTTTCCTTAGGCGCTATATTCGTACTTGTAACAGTTTAGCTGGGCTCCTGTGTGTCATATATCAGTTACTCCAGATCTCCATTCTTACTACGGGGGCGAAAGGTGCTCGTCATGTTGAACTATTTTTGCTATGGCGTCATATTTCATAACTCTTACAGTTAAGCTGGGCTGCTGGGGTTCCACCTCAGATATTCAAATCTTTAAAATAAATTATAGCCTATAACTTGGTCAGGATTTTTCATGACAGTTTGGTTAAGTTTTCATTTAAATCAATTCAGCGGTTTTCAGGTGATGCTCGGACAAAGAGATAAACAGATACACTTACAAACAATCGAAAATTATGAATAATATTGAAATGTGATCTATAGTGGATTCTAAGATGGATTCTTTTATTATTATTTTTTAACATCCTTCAAGCACAGACATTATTCCAGTTCGGCTTTATTTATTTTCGACTATTGTTACCTACACAACTTACTCCCGCTCCAGACCTTTATTAAATACTCAACGCAGTAATTAGTTTGAGGGTGAAATTTTCCGAGCAGTAATAGCATAATATAGCTTAAAACATACAAAACTTCACCCACAAGACGTTTCATTCACTCCGTCCACTGAATGCCGTGTCATTACGCGCGGTATCTCCTGCGCAGGAAGCCTTGAGAGCGATCTCGAGCAATTAGCAATTCCAGTACCACGCTCGTCTTAGTGCTAGGGACGGGGCGTGGGTACGACATGGGAATGTAGGAGATTGTATTAAAAAACAGGCTTTCAATTGAACCAAACATTCATCGTACCTTGGCCTCTCAAAAACATTTCGAGGTCAAGTGCGTGAGCACCATTGAACTGGATGCCGGCCGTTAGTGATAGCGGCCTGCATCCGTTTTGATCCTGAGGCCGTACACCCTAACGTTTCGTTCGTATTTCCGGATCGAGCCAGCGCTTTCGCTCGCACCGTGAAGCTTGTAAGAGTGACAGGGATGGCTACATCCGAAACTACGGACAAAGGCTTAGAGAGTAGGGGGGCTGGTATTTTTATAAGGTTGTCAGCCCATCTCGCCTATAATGTGTTTTATGTTAATTATTAAATAATTCGAAAAATGCTAGTTCGAGTAATGGGAATCTTGTCACACATTAGAGTAATCCGTCGTATAATCTGTCAAAATAATATCACGAATGGATAGTTCACAAAATCGTTCGTGTATGGGAGCTCATAAGAACTCATAATTTGATACTACTTTTCCTCTTGTATTTATTCTTTGTGTGTGATTCATTTTATTTTTTGTAATAAACGCCATTTTAGATTACTTCATCGCATCACTAGCTTAGGCCCCAACGGGATATCGCTAAGGTTTTTTTACAAATAGTTCGCAAAGAGAGTAGCGGCGGCGCGATGAGTTAATGTGCTACTACGGTCATTAGCTGAACTTTCTAAGGTGATAACTATACGGTTTTAATCTATTCAAAAGATACTTTGAATGGATTGAATACATTATAGTTCAATGCCTCTTGAGATAAATTAATTTAAGGAGGATCCTAGTCCTTCCCTCTATGTAGTAGGGTATTAATTCAAAGATTCTTATTAAACGTTGGATTTAGCTACTATTTAGTGAGACGGTTTGAGTCAAAAGGTCGAAGGTCCCTGAGCTTTCTTCTGAGTAAAAAATTGGTTGCCTGTAAAGTCGGTATACGCGCGAAAGTTTTACGTGACAACGACTCTGAGTGGTAAAATAATTTTAATGTGAATATTCATTCGTATAACATGAACCGGTGTGTATGTCTATCTCTCTCTCTCTCTCTCTCTCTCTCTCTCTCGCTCTGTCTCTCTCGCGCGAAACGTGAGCGGAGCAGCGTAACGCAGTTTCTTGAGGTGTCACCCGGCAAACCAATTTATAAGACGTTGTCACGTCAAAATAAAAAAAATAAGTTGCTTATGTTACGATAACACGGAAGATGAGTATTGTGTTAGCCCAGATCTAGACGTTGTGCAAACAGTTGGCCGAAAAATCTATCTATCATCCAATTAGTGTACCTAGAAAAATCGTTGGCAATCAACGATGAACGTTGATTGGTGCTTTCTTGGTATTTTGTTCTAATGGTCAAAAGCGTTAGTTTTCGAGCCATCTGTTAGGCCGACGTGTTAAGCCGGCCTTACCAAATATACAACTCAGATGACCAATAAAGCGTTACGTAAATGAAATATTTAACTTCTCGCTGTTGAACTTGGCAAACTTAAATAAATTCAAATCATTTATTTTAATCTCTTGGATCATAATTTCATTTAAAAAAATCATTTATTCACACATCACACAAAACATTAAATTCATTAATCATTAAGTGTGAATGTCACAAAGAAGATAAAGACATGTGTCGCTTGTTATCCTTAGTCACTCATGTGTTTGTTTATTTATGTTTATAGTATTTTGTTTCAGGTATGTAATATGATAAGCAGCTGAGGAATTCGAGTTCATTTCGGTAAGTACATTTACAGATATTTCAGAGAGGAAACAACGTCCTGTATTTCGACTGAAATGAAAAGCTCTCCAGAAGGTATTTTTCAATAGGTTTTAGTTTAATACCAATACCATGCCATAAAGTTGTTTTGGAATACACATCATACAACAGTTTTTTTTTAATCGTTCATATTTATCCTCATGTGGTAATCTGTATTTTTATTGTGATTTTTGATTTATAAAAAGGTCATAAGGTTTGAAAAGGCAATCATTATTTCTTACTACTTCGCAGAAATTGCATTTTCTAAGCTACCGGTATCACATATCTTACCTTTATGACACATCTCGAGAACCCATCACACTCGCGCTGCGTTTTGTCGATGGTTCGACGATACTGGTACACAATTAGTGTTGTTCTATCGATAATTGCCATCGGTAGCGCTACACGATACTGCTCGTCAGTTTATCGCAGGTGCTCAGGTGCTTATTTTGCAGTGAGTTGTCGAAGGTTCATCTAAATAGGTAAGGAATTTAAGAAAACTTTATTAAAAAAATAGTTAGGATAAAGGATTATTGTTATTAAGAACAGACTTATTACCAATTATTGAACAGACTTAATACCATAGTAGGATCAGGTCACGTCACGGCTACATGTTAAGTTAACGTGTGTTAACTGTGGCATCTTATACTTATGCAATAAGGTTGATTTTGTAAAGAAAATAGAAAGCTAGGTGTGGCGTCGTCTGTACACTGAATACAAATCTAAATTGATCTAGATTGGTCTCAGAAAGACAAAATTTTATCTTTATCCGTAATCATCAACAAATAATGAAACAGTCCACCTTGATCAGTAAGTATATTTATTTTATTCATCGAACGACACTTCATACATACATACGTTTTTTGCTTTTGCATGAATTTAATTTCGTACAAGGCTATAAATTTTTAGAGCTGCTTTAGTAAACAATAAGCACGGAAGTCCAGTTTCATCCAGATCGGACCAGATCTCTTTGGCGAGCTTTCGTCGACTCTAACCGGTTTTATGCGTTATATTTATGTTACGTATATACGTGTAATGTTGTTACTTAGTATGTAATGTGTACGTAACTTTTTTTCCTACACGAAGCGAAATGACCGATGTAATTTAGGGTAAAAATTTTAGAAAGCCGGCTGTTTTCTAAATGTGATAAAATCTTTGTGGGCTTAAAGACAGCCTTTGGCGCTGATTCTAAACTTTTAACATTACTGAAGTTCTTGAGTTCAAATCGTCAATCAATAAGCATTAATATTTGACGACCGCTTGGTGCAGTGGTCCACGTGTCGGACTTCTAAACCAAGGGTCGCGGGTTCGATCCCCGCACAGTACAAGCATAAGTGTGCATGAACATGTGTGTTTGTACTGGTCTGGGTGTTTTCTGTATAATATGTATTTATTTACACAAAAAAAAGTATTTAAGTATGTTTATCCGTTGTCTAGTACCTATAACACAAGCCTCGTAGCTTAATTTGGGACTAGAGAATTGGTGTGATTGTTGTGAAATATTTATTTATTTTATTTAATAAGCTTGATTCCTAAACCCAATTTCTAAACGTTTCAGATGTGTAGACTTATATTTGGCTGGGCCCGTCACTTAAAAATATATTTTCAGAAAGAGGGTGTTATGTCTGACCCGTATTTTGTTTGTGTTGTTGTGTATCCGTCAGTAGCATTATATCTTCCGAACGGATGAACGGATTTACATTTTTTTATTCAAAAGATAATTTAATCACGTTGCTTCTTAGCTATAGCTGGTCAAAATCCAGCCAGTCCAGTCTTTAGGCAGAGAAAAAACCGTTGAAGTTCACCGGCTGTTTCCCTGCCTAAAGACTGGACTGGCTGGATTTTGCCTAAATTCGTTTGTTAGCAAAGTACATTTCATTCATTCATCAGCCTATATACGTCCCACTGCTAGGCACAGGCCTCACCTCAACTATGAGGTGGTGCGAGCCATACTCCACCACGCGGGCTCAGTGCGGATTGGTGGAGGTGTGTGTGTAAGGTAAGTGACCAACCTTACTGTCAGATGTTATTAAGCCGCCCGAGGGCCTCCGACCAGGCTTAACGACTAATATCTATCGATATTAACCGGGACCAACAGCTTAACGTGCCTTCCGAAGCACGGAGATGCTTGCAAATAGACGTCACTTGTATGGTCAGAATGGTCACCCATCCCAAACATGACCGCGCCGTAGGTTGCTTAACTTTTGGTATCACTACCAAAGCGCTGCAACCACTGCGCCACAAGCACCAAGCCACAAGTACATTTCAGCAAAGAGGAAAAAGCCTACTAAAAGTTGCCTTCAGTCCATTTTTGATTTATAGGGAAAGGCAACAGATCTCAGTAATTATCTAAGTATAGTAATGTGATACCAATATTGTAAATTCATCTTTATGTTGTCAATTATATTTTAATTATCCATTAAAGGCACATTCCAAACTAATAAATAACTTGGAAACAAGCTTATTATTCGCAAGCAATAATCGACTTGTAATTTGTGAACTGTCTTTGAAATCGTAATTTATTACAAATATTTCATCTGTTCAAGGTTGGCACGTAGTATCATGTTCTAAAATAGTTGGCCTTTTATCAGATTCCTACTAAAGATAAGAAATACTGTTATTACGCTATACTTAAGACTTGATTTAAAACTTAATTCATAGCTTTCGGCGGTAGGATAAGGCAAAAGTCAAGACTGTTTTAAGTTTTATTGACTGAATACACTTATTACTTGTTATGACCGTAACAAGAACACGTGTTGCGAGCAATTTTGACTGGATATACTTTACAAGTACCTAGTTAATAATTTGAAATACATGATTATACCTCAATATACAACAATATATATGTATACAGCAACATCACATACATTGTTGATCTGACTCCGTGGTAAGTAGCATAAGTACTTGTGTTACAGATATCAAAATCAACAGTGGTATTACAAATAAACTTAAATTAATACATATAACACCGAGTCCAGTACAAACAGACATGTTCATGCACACACATGTTTGTACAGTGCGGGGATCGAACCCGCGACCTCTTGTTTAATACTTCAACTTCTTGACCATTGCACCAAGTGGTCGTCGATTGAGAAATCCCAAATCGAACGAGGGCATAATTTTACAACTGTGACTTACTGGTACCTATGTAAGCAGCTGTACATTAGGACACTTAACAGTGGATCAGTACAGACTTTTTTGTTTCTAGTTTATATAAAGCAGCTCCTATGAATAACTTGAAACTTATATCGACGACCGCTTGGTGCAATGGTCCACAGATCGGACTTCTAAAACCAAGGGTCGCGGGTTCGATCCCCGCACAGTACGAGCATATGTCTGCATGAAAATGTGTGTTTGTACTGATATGGGTGTTTTCTATGTAAAATATGTATTTATTTACAAAAAAAGTATTTAAGTATGTTTATCCGTTGTCTAGTACCCATAACACAAGCCTCGTAGCTTAATTTGGGACTAGAGAATTGAGTGTGATTTTTGTGAAATATTTACTTATTTGTATCAAATTTCTTTTATACCCTTCGACCCTTCTGAGACCGTTAGTCAGTTAGCTTGTGTCTATACTTCTTTCAATGGGAAGTGTGCAAAAAGATAATCAATCGTGACGAGCTATGCCCTATACCATTAAAATGGAATCAAAAATATCGCGTTACCAACATCTGACCCGTTAGGTTAGGGTGACCACAATAGAAGTAATATCTTGATCAACAGTAATAGGAAACAATTTAAATTTTATAGTAGACTAGCTGTCCCGGCAAACGTTGTTATGCCATATAAATTATTATCACTAAGGTGTATTAAAAATAGATGTTGGCCGATTCTCAGACCTACTCAATATGCTCACAAAATTTCATGAGAATCGGTCAAGCCGTTTCGGAGGAGTATGGCAACGAAAACTGTGACAAAGTGTTAGTAATTACTCGTATGTCAGGTAAATGAATAGCAACGTTATTGTTATAGGTAATTTCAAGCAGTAGTCCCGTAAAATAGTATTTATATGCAATGATGAGTGTAGTGAAGTGGAGTAAGAAAAGCTTTTAGGAAGTTTACATTTTAGGTACGTCGAATGGGTCTTGGGGAGTTTGGGACCACGAGCGATTAGGAACGCGGTGTCATACGCCCAAGTGCTCTATTTGAATGGGGCCATTGGGACCGCGGTCCGTTTAGCCCATTGCTTTTTTTAATGGGTCGTAATTCTGAAGAAAATAATGTAGTTTAATTACACATCTCAAATAGTATCTTAAAAGTCATGCACAAAAAACTAGGACATAAATAATACTTATCATGAGCCCAATAAATATTTTTTTTACTTTATGAACATCGCCGGCGCTTGAAATACGCAAATTTATTGCGCGTATCCACTTTTCTTCATAAATATACAAATAAATAATTGAAATCCTTAAATTTTTAAAGCTGTATCGACAACGACTCTTGGGCGTTTAAGACCGCGGTCCTAATCGCTTGTAGCCTCAAACGCTCTAAGACCCCGTCGAATGCAACCTAGCGATTTACCGTGTGATATTTCGTCACTGATAAAGTATTTTATAAGTTAGTTCTACATGGAAACTAAAAGCTTAATACACTGTATAAATATGCCTACAATTAGGTGTCCCATCTGACCTTAAATCTGTAGTCATACTAACAGCTTATTATTTAGATCGGGCTGGGCTAGCATTCGACAAAATTCATAATGGTATCGCGTATTTGAGCTCGTGCCGGCTATCCAGCATTAAAAGCACATTTATTACCGGAGCTTAGAACTAAATCAGAGGCGCTAATATGCTGCTGTGTTGGACACGACATAGCCTTAATTGGGCAAAGCTTTTTGATTAGGTACATGTGCGTAAATAAGGATATGCGTATTATAAGGATCACAGTGATAAAGAGTCTTTTATGGCATCAGTTTTGTTTCTGGGTGCATTTACCGTGGCTCGCTTTTGTCCTGCGATTTCCAGCTCCAGTTTTCGGAGTGGATACGGTTGAATGTATTTGGGTTCCTGCGCTGACGTCGATTAGCGGAAGTGTAAAGCAAAGTAATTTTCTTTTTCTAGCTTAAATCATGGATGTGCGCAAAGTAACGCCTGATTCAATTAATTAGTAACATATACTAGTGTTGCCCAAATGCAAGAACAAGACGAGACTTAGCCAGTCTTGGTCTTGGTCTTGCGCCAATACACCTGGTCTTGGTCTTGGTCTTGGTCTTGCGCTCCCAGTCTTGGTCTTGGTCTTGGTCTTGCAGCAAGAGTCTTGCAAGTCTTGCAATTACCTATTAGTCTATTACTATTTATTAAAGTTTACTTTAAATCTTAGAAAAACGTATTAGAATTGGAACATTGTGAGCTTGAATTAACATAGCCATAGTAAAGATCAAGCAGATTGATAAATAACTGAAGATTTGATAAGAAATTCGAAAAATCAACTGACCTATATGTCGTTTTCCATGGAAGTAACTGTTTCTTAATAAACATTTATGATTTATAAGCTTACATTTGCTAAAACATGTAAACAAATTAATTACAATAACTTGGCTGTATTTTAAAGAACAATACTTATCTGTCTAGAAAGAGATTGAACCCTCAACTTATAAGAAATTTAATAAAAGAGTTTTACGATTTATCATTTATTTGAATAAAAAATAAAATACAACACAAATCAACAGCTTTATCATTAGGTTATGATACTTTATATCAATTTTTTTGACCAAGAATTAATACAAAGTAACCATCTGGCTGACTCATCACTTAACCTATTTCTATGTTTTCTAATTACTAATGATGCTTTAGAAAATAACCTCTCCGCGTGTATCATAACCATGTACTTCCGAAAAGCGGCAAATTTCTTTGAGAAGTAAGTACAAAACCTTTGATGCCGCATTATCAAGTGCCGATGGTTAAAACATAACTATGCATGCACTCAGTTTGATTTTAATAGATATTTTTTTATTCGCTATGTTTATGGTATTAGTCGTAATGCGCATAGGTCCAGTTTTTCATATTCTTTGATACAGTTTTTTGCGTCTCATAGAATTCCTAAGCGTACCTACCTATACACCGAACTGTTACACCTAACTACTCAGTGAAATAGCGCTAAGTCCTAGCTGCAAGACGCAAGAGTCTTGCAGGCTATGTCTTGTTCTTGCTCAAGTCTTGCACGGTCAGTCTTGGTCTTGGTCTTGCTAAAAATACGCGGTCTTGTTCTTGGTCTTGGTCTTGCAAAAACGCAAGAACAAGACCAAGACTGCAAGACCAAGACTGAATTTGGGCAACACTAACATATACTGACTTGACTGGACTATTGAAACTATGTCTAAGATTCCAACTTCGAAGTCTGTAGTGAAATCTTAATTTATAACTTTTAAACCTATTGTTGCTTTAATTTTGTTAAACGTTATTCGTTAGCAAATCTGGGTCGGAGAACTTAGCCCTAATTATATTCGAAATTAAGTGTTGATAAGGATAAAGGTGGAAGCGCTAAACCTTCTCCTTTACCAATTTCTGATGGAGTGTAGCATAAGACAACGGAATCATTTACACCTGTAATTTATTGTAGACCTAAGAAAATATAAACGTAGCGTCATTTTAGCGGCTTGCTCTATGTAACAGCGGCCGGTGCGCACGCGCCGCTCCCGCCATCTTGTTTAATCTAGTGCCGTTGATCGCGGAAAAGCGCTCCAACCTTCAACGACCTTCGCTCTCCGACCGAGCACGCTCACGAAACGATACAACTTCAAAACTGTTACAACCCTAACTATCTTCTAAAGTTAGATCTTTAAGTCCCAATTTCGATTGAATTTAATTTTGAACTTATGTGATTTGTGATGGAATTCCGTATACACAGAGCTAAGTATTTGTGCTCTATAAACAGCCTACTTAATTTAAAGCACTGGTCCTATAAATCGATCAGGGGCAGTACATTTATTCTAAAGTGATACCTTGTCACATTTGTTCAAATAATTATGATTATGACACCGCTTTATGGGTGATTATGCGCTCTTTATTAGAATGCACCACAAATGGCTGGTTTCTCCTTTGTTACGTCAGTGTCGTGTAAATAGTAACTTGATCACATGGAATGCAGCTAACCAGAAAAGGAAAAATTATTAGATTTTAGAGCTTAAGATATAGGGTTTACTCATTTAGATAAAAATTACTCAGTTATCGGATACGATTTTCCGATTTTCAATTGTTGTAATAGAATTTATTTAAATTCATCTCTCTCTCACCAAACACAAACAAACTTTTGTGTTAACAAAATATGTTAACCTATAATGTTTTGTGTTTGGTTCTAGATTGATTTATCATTAATCCAACCTCCTTAAGGTTGGATTTAATACAAACGGACAATATTTTCTAACTTATGATGAAATATGACGAAATCCATGACGTTGATTGCATTCTAAAGGAAATAACTAACTAAAAAAATCCTTTATTATTTACCTTACCTGTAACTGACAAAAAACAAAAGTTATAGTAACAATTACAGTTTTATTGACTTCAACCTTTAAAACCCTTAAAATACTTCTGTACTTAGTATTTATTTTATGCCTTTGTCTATAGTCCAATCTTTTGATGAATCAAATTATTGTGTCACTACGTTAACAACAAAACTCCTTAGAAATGGCTTGACCGTTTGTCATAATTGTGATTGAGTACCAGTAGGTTTGGAAAAAGGAAGAACCTTAGTGATAAGGGCGGGGTCTACCTTTAACCATCACACTTCTATATTAACCTTTTACAAGCAAACCTGTTGCGAAATATGGCAAAACAAACAAGCTTCTACGCTATTTTACGTGGTACGAGGATAAAAATATAAAGGACCTAGTTCTAATATCTTGCCAAGGGCTCGGCGTATCATCACGACTCCTCGTTTTGTGGGCCATACCTCATTTCGCTTCCTCGTGGAAGATTTAGTGCCGCCCCGATAAGGGCAATCTGTAGGGAGCCGCGGCAGCCTACAGGCCGGGCTACTAGAAGTAGTTCTATTGGATTAGACTGCTTTGTTCGTGTAGTGGTGGTCCAATCAGTACCGGGTTCGAATCCTGGGATACGATTCTCATGCATTCGTACTTTTTCCGCACGATAATTTGTATAAATGAAATGACTGGTATGACTGGTAGAGTATGCCCTATGGCTTTTGTACAAAGTTTTGTTGTGCAATAAATAAATGAAGCCAACTAAACCTAAGTGTATATTTATAACTTCAAATTACTGTTGGCGAGTGCATTTTATGATAGCTACAAAATATTTCGTACATGCATTTCAAACTGAGATTTGGCAGCACCACACGTTGCGTTTAATTGGTTATCGATTGAACTTTTTTCAATTGCATTTGAATTGGCCCTCTGGGTTGAGCAGGGTTGATTCTGGGATTTTCTTCATCCTAGTAATAATAATAATAATAAATAATAAATATTTCACAACAATCACACCACTTCTCTAGTCCCAAATTAAGCTGCGAGGCTTGTGTTATGGGTACTAGACAACGGATAAACATACTTAAATACTTTTTTTTGTATATGTTCATATTATACATAGAAAACACCCAGACCAGTACAAACACACATGTTCATGCACACTTAAGCTTGTACTGTGCGGGGATCGAACCCGCGACCCTTTGTTTAGAAGTCCGACCTGTGGACCACTGCACCAAGCGGTCGTCCATCAAGCGGTAGTACGTTTGGCGGTGTTATATCCTAGTACCTACGTGGAAAGCTAGGCTTCTGGCTGTGTTACATCCTAGTACGCGGAAAGCTAGGCTTTTGGCAGTGTTACATCCTAGTACGTGGAAAGCTAGGCTTTTGCGGTGTTACATCCTAGTACGCGAAAAGCTAGGCTTTTGGCGGTGTTACATCCTAGTACGCGGAAAGATAGGCTTTTAGCGGTGTTACAGCCTAGTACGTGGAAAGCTAGGCTTTTAGCGTTGTTGCAGCCTAGTACGTGGAAAGCTAGGCTTTTAGCGGTGTTACAGCCTAGTACGTGGAAAGCTAGGCTTTTAGCGGTGTTACAGCCTAGTTCGTGTAAAGCTAGGCTTTTAGCGGTTTTTCAGCCTAGTACGTGGAAAGCTAGGCTTTTAGCGGTGTTGCAGCCTAGTACGTGGAAAGCTAGGCTTTTAGCGGTGTTGCAGCCTAGTACGCGGAAAGCTAGGCTTTTGGCGGAGTTACCTCCTTGTACGCGGAAAGCCAGGCTTTTAGGGATGTTAGCAGCAAAGTAGTTAAAGCATGTCCATGTCCATGGTCTTGTCAGATTGCTGTATTTGCGTCTCACCAACTGACCAAACTATGAGTGACAGGGCCCATTCATTTTGGCTACACAAGCTGTTTTCTCAAGAACTACCATAAGTGTACACTTATTTTACTATTGCCATACATCAAGATATAACCCGGTGTTAAAGAGTTTCCTATATTTTTTCCACACTTGAATTTTTTTATTCTGTCCTCGAAGTATTGTGTCTAGACTAATGATAACCATTTTAGCTGTCTGCACCACACATGGATATCAACGTAATAAATACATTGTAGTACAGCCTCCATTGTCATTATTGTTTTATTTTAAACTTTAGTTACAACTAAGATACGTAATTTAATGAAGCATTAAAACTAATGAGTTCTAGTAATTACTTACAATGGACGGAACCAGTTTGGACTCAAACAATGTACTCACTAAAGTTATCTTGTTATTATCAAGTATAAAATCTGACTTTTATCCGCTGACTAGGCGTGAAGGCCTACTATGAAATTCGAAATCCGACAGTAAAATAATCTTTATTTGGTTTTGCTTACAGTAAAACTCTCGCATAACAATACGCACGGATCCGATATCTATCGGATCGAAGTGCGTCTTTTGAAATTTGGTGGACCATACATTGATTGAAAATGTTTCGTAGTAGGAACGGCTTTTGATAATTATCGTTTGGGGAATCGTGTCGTTCACAATTTCGTGATTCGTTATTCGTAGTAGGCTTCTGGTCTGGTTACATTCTGCGGGTATACCATTCAAGTCTTGATGCAGATTCTGCTTTAATTGTATGCAATCGTTATCGGAATCGGGTTTCTTGAATGAATGAAAAAGAATTAAGTATGTGGATCTTGTTTGTTAGCTTAGTGGGCGCCACAATAACCTTCCGTAAATGGTTTAAACAGAGCTGCATAGTTCAATATCGTATTAGGACAGTTTTACGAAATTTTGGGTAGGTAGGAGTTGGAGGCAAACATAAGGTCGCATAGCATCTCCGTACCTCGCAAAGAATGTTAAAACTTTGGTCCTGTACTAGTAGATGTCCATCAGATTAACTCATGCTTAGGTTTGACACCAAACTTGTCCTAGGATATCTGTTAAAATTTAGCATGATAATGGAAGCGCAAATTCATAGAAGATGAACTCTTTCCGTCACTTGATAAGAGGTGAGTCACTACCTACCTTTAACACTAACTTTTGTCACATACCATTATGGAGCTTATACATAAAAAGCCTTTTACAGGCTTTTATTTAATTTGCTGTCCTGTAGTGTCCTGTTTGTGTGAAATTTTGTTAAGCGCTAGTTTGGATGAAAATTAACATTTTCAGTATTTATAAAAGCTAGGATTTTTTCCTATATTATGTAATAATGTGATTATTAGGTATATAAGTTTGGGTAAATACAATAATAAAATTATTTCAGCTTCTAACTGACCTTGGACCAGTCTGTTCCTGAGAGCTTTTCCGCCATATGCCATTACATTTTCGAAACTTTGTCCAAATCCCTTTTTTTCCTCTTCCTACATTACGTATTCGGTCGTCCACGGCTGTCGGCAGGTTCTAACTGGCCCGGACAAGCCTGTCGCGATGCAGATAGCCCGGTTTGCGCGCACAATTGTCGCTTCTGCGCCCGCGCACCCATTGTGCGGACACGGCCTTAATTGCGCCCGGAATAAATTAAAACCAGAATGCTATCGTGTAGTAGGGAGCTACGAAAATTAATGGGGAATTGGGGGTGTTGCCGGTTTATGCCCGTTTGAAAACAACAAAAACATTACACTCCTCTCCATAATCTCTTTTTACGAAAAACTTTGGGAAAAGTTGAAGATTTCCCTTTATTATTGTCTCTACATATTTACGAGATTGACGTACTTACCACGGAGTCAAATCAATGTATGTGATGTTGTTGTACATATATTTATTTTGTTTATTTTTATTGACGCTGCCACTTACTCGAGGCCATATTTGAAAATTTTGTCAGAAGGCTGGATATTTTGCCTTCATCTTAAAACCTCTATTTTTAAAACATTTTTTTCAAAACTAAAACTAACTAACTAACTAACGGATTGCTTCAACACTCGAATCCTTAAGTCCGCTCTAAGTAACGTTACTTAAATACACAATGTCGTCGCAACTCACGGCTGTCAGCGATTTGGCCGCGGTGATTGGTTAACACGCTGTCAGTCACAGCGACAGTATGCAGCAGGTGTGCGCTGGCGGTTGGTTGTAGAAAGCTCTCATATCCAGTTCCGAATAATCTTCGTAGATCCATGTCACCGACTGCGCGCAGGCTATTGCTATAGTTATTACTTGTTATTCTGGTTGTTTGTTAATTGAAATGCGTGTAAATACCGTCTGGGGTTATGAAACGGCCTTATTATATGGAGCTGGGACTAGAATGTATGCATATTGTGCTATTGAATAGGTATGGCTATGTCACAAAAGTTACGGCGTTTTCCTACGTGACCAATATGTACCTCAATATGAAATCTGTCCATCCGTTTGGGTGTAACGATGCCACAAACACACACAGACACACACACACAAACAGAATAGGGATCAAACTCATAACACTCCTCTTTTTCGTCGGGTGTTAAAAAACATCATGAGTCGAAAGTACTAAAATTTCTGCCCAATAAATTATAGCTACAGTTTCCAAGCAACAATGTAAATTGTAACACGGCTAGCAAGGTCGCCCTTAACGGACAAAATATGTCGCCCATAGAATACAAAGTGACCTTACTCTGGTTTAATCGAATTGTTATAAGGAAGGTGTATGAAGGCTCTATTATAGTTATTTGATATTTCAATTAACTTATTTACACAAGTGCGTATACAGAATAACAAAGGCACATGTAACCGTATTTACGTTTTTTATAAATAAACTAGATTTCCCAGCACACATTTTTTTGCCATATAAATTATTAAGGACAACCCTTATCACTAAGGGGTGCGAAAAAGAGATGTTGGCCGATTCTCAGACCTACTCAATATGCTTAAGCTCTTGTGTTAAGGAAATCACAAACAAAGAAAATACCACAGACATTCAGACCCGTGACAATATTGAAAATTGGTTTCCTACATTGTCCCCGTCCGGGATCGAACCCGGGACATCATAGATAACGAACAATCAAAACACACTTCAAGGATAAATCTGATTGCTAAACTAGGCAGGTTTAAATGCCGCCAGTGCAATAAAAATAAATATGTAAAGGCACTGTTAATGCTGAAAATATATTTTAAATTAATAAAACATTTCATTTATGAGACTTATTTATGAAATTTGATTTCCCAGCTAACACACTAAGTAGGGTAGGCAGTTATTTCGTCTTCTTCTTTACTTAAAATATTTAAAAAAATACAAAGGTAAACGAATATTTCAAAGAAGGTTCCGAGTACAACTTAAAAGACACAATCAAGACCAAAGTGCCCCGTATAGCCGATAATCAATCTAGTTATACATCTAATTAGGTGCAAATTACAATACAAATAGACAAGTCACGATTTTGAACATCAAAAGACAAACTGTCGTAAGTGAACATATGCGTTTTTTTCATTTCCAACTGTGAAGTTGACACACAAGATTGATTTTTGATTTCGAATCAAAATGTGATAAATTGAGTCATTTTGTTTAGATCCATGCGAATATAGTCTTGCGTTTGAGTTGGCTTGTCATTCAAAAAACATCTTTAGTTGCACGTAGAAGTATTTAATTTTCCTTGTATGTAAAATCACATATGACCTTATGGTTAGAGTGATAAGTTTACAATGTCTTTGCGCTTACGTCAAGGTGACACGAGATGTTAACTATTGTGTTAGTGCTAAACATCCGTGACCTTACGACGAACAAAGTTCACTTAAGTGCAGAAGGCATGATCTTTTCATACGCCAACAAACATGCACATATTTTAACGAGATGTGTTAAAAATACGTATAAACGTATATAGGTATATTATGTTATGTGGCTAAGTTACGTTTGTTGCTTAGTAATAAATGGGGAGTAAGAAGAACATTTCTCAGCATCCATCCTAAGATAAACCTTTTTCTGCTCTTTGCGATTCTTTAGAAAACGTGTTCAAATGAATACAAAATAATAATATAATGATATTATGTTTATTTGCGTAACCTAAATAATCTACTTAATAGATTATTTTAGCAATGGATCTGTTAACTGATTTGATGTGTTTTACGGTGCCTATTACATAGAAGAAACAACAGGATAAAGTACATATAGGATATTAAAGTATTTCTTTATTAGTCACTTCAGTATCTTAAAAACTAAATTACTCGCTAGACTTATCACTAAACACCATTTACGTATGTCCACATATAAATTGTATTCAATAAAATGTTATAAAAACAACACAATGTTCAAATTTTTGTAGGACTAATTACCTACAATACTTCATCCCCAACCAGTGGGTAAAGGCTAACTAAGGCTTTAATTCTACTTTTTTTTCAATCCTCCCTTTTTTAATTTACAAACATCAGCAAAACTCACAAATAGTTCTTGAAATACACATTATCGCAAATTGTTTTAGACACATTAGCAAATATCGCGTTTTAGAGTCGCAAAAAGACTTAAACACCACAAATCACAATTCTTTATTTTGATTGCGAGAACAATAAGCAAAATGGCTTAGAGATAATACATTTTCTTGTACATCCCTAAAAGAAGAACAAAACTGATAAGTTGCGGGGGCAACAGGTAGGCGGCACACACGCGCAAATGACATGTGACCGCATGTAAATACAGCGCACCACAAAAGGGATCAACGTGGTAATAGAACGCACACATGTTAACCGTAATAAATCTGCTCGCCACGAACGAAATAGTGCACCCACACACACGCAGTTCACCTGAGTAACCTCCACACTTGGTTGGCGCGACACCACACAGTTGCGTTTTCACCTGTCGAGCACTCTGCGAGTGTAGTGGTGACTCAGAGTTTCAGTCGGCCCGACTGTATGCGGCGTTGAGGTCGTATCTGCTGAGCGCCTATACCTCGGCCCACGTGTGCGTAGCATGCAAATTGCGTACTGATAAGTACGGCTTTTGACTGGCGATAACGCGAAACCTCATTGTTGGGAAAACATTTTTTAATTATTTTTTTGTTTTCCACGAATGACTGCGATTGTGAGTGGACAGTGTTGGAAGTGATAAGTGACTTTAGAGGATTTTTTGTTGTTGTTTTTCACAAACCGCCAAACTGAGGAATATTTCGGCAGCCGAACATTTTATTTGGAAATACGTGAAAGGTAAGGTACCTTTTGCGTTTAACTTGTTTCAGAATACTTGCAAAAAATGAAATATATAAGAAACTTCCAAAGCCATATTACAGAAAAGGCAATTTTCTTTTATAATAAATAAGGTATCTATTGTTTTACAATTTTTGAGCTGTCGCCGTACATACGGTAGGTAGTTGGTAGGTAATTCGTTTACGATTCGGTCCAAGGTCAAATTGTGCTAATTGAGTAGCTAACAATAAATTTATTATTAAAAACGCTATTTCAACCAAAACATGTTTAATTGTAAGTTTTGAACTACTTCAATGTTTTTATGATCATTCCACTTATTAAAAAAAACATTTCGTAATAATTTGGAATATCTAATGCAACTCATGATTTGTGACACATAAAAACTCTTTGTGATAATAAATTAATAAATAAGCATTAAACTTATATTGTAGAAGAAGTAAAAATCATAGGTAATATTTTTCTGTCTTAAAACTTTCTGTGTCTACATGTCTATAATTTCGTAAAAAAAACACTCCAATCATTTAAAATTGCGTTACTAAATATGTATAATTGATGAAAAAATGCTTCAATGTCATTCTAGGTTACGTGAAATTATCATGAAAATAATCAATCACAGAAATAAAAAAAGTACCCAGATCGTGACCACCTATCAGGTCACCTCCTCATCACTTTTAGATCATATTTCTTGCTTAAGTAATTACGCCCTTTCCGTCTTTGCTACCTAATTCTTGTATATCCCGAACAAACTGGGTGAATTATAGAAATAGAAATATAAATATATTTATTTGCACAAAACATGGAATTTTAAAGTTGTTGCTAGCAGGGTGTAGTGTGCCACTTCAAGTATGTACATGCAAGTTAAGGTACATGTATATGTATATGACATGCCATTTTTTGACAATGTAGTTCCTTTTAACTGTTATAATATAACACATAAATGCATCATTATTCGCGACATTGACGATCATTGACGACCAGTTTGGTGTAATGGTTAGGAAGTTGACTATTAACCCAAGACGTCGCGGGTTCGACTCCCGTTTAAGTTTATTTGTAATACCTACCCCTGTTGATTCTGATATTTGTGAAATTGTGACACAAGTGCTTAAGCTACTTACCGCGAAGTCAGATCAATATAATGTGATGTTTTTGTATATTTATTTATTTTAAAAAATACATCGATCTTACTGGTTGGTTCGGTTCCTTTCTCGCTCTTCTCCAATCGATCTCTTCATCCGAACCATCAGTTACATCACTATGATTGATACAATTGTAATTGTTGTAATTACAAGTATTACAGTCGTGACGTCCGCGTGTGAACTTTTAAGTTGCCGGGTCAACTAATAGCCAACAATCAATGTGTCGGAATACCGTATGTCACCTATGTCATGTAATTGGAGATGTCAATTTACCAGCTTTATTTTTGTAGAATTATAACAACTGCTCCAGCATGGAATTGTCGTATTTTTCTAATTTTGACACTATTGGTCTTTATATCAAAAAGGATAAGAAAAGGAAAGCAAGAAAATATCCCGTTTATTTCCTGGCGATCCACTAGATACTACTTTGATCCAAACTTTTAAGATAGAAGTTGAACTAAGACAGATGTTACAAAAATTTCTGGCAAGAAAAAAAACAAATAAGAACGATGCGTGAAACCAACAATATTTCTAAAATTTTCTAAAGCTTTAAATTTTCTGAAGCTACCGGGATCAATTGAGATAAAATAAAAATTATAGATTTTAGGGCAAACTTGTATTTCTGGTTATTACAGAAACGTAAATCATCAGTGTAATCTTGCCCTAAGCCACGAAAAAAAAGACTTATTCATCGCGGATTCTATTTTTGTTAGCGTCTAAATAGATAGATTTTTCAGTTAGCACCTAGATTGGTAACTTTAAAACATTCTACAAGATAAAATAAGTTATCACTAAAGCACTACGTAAGATATGTATCCTGCCGTCACCGCTATGTCATACATTGTATCAAAAGTAGTGTAGTCACCATTGTATAATACACAATACCTATACAAAGAATGCGGCCGGTCCGCGGCTGTAATCTTTTACATCAACAAACAGAACGTCTGCGGAGTGCCGCATGCATTTTTGTGTTTGAATGCTTTGTTTTTGTTATGCCAAAACAAGATGCGATTGACAATTTTGTGGTCAAGTGAAATCGGTTTTATTGCCTTCGCCAACTTCAATTCAGGTCCAGAAACAATTAAAAAATAATTTCCATACGACAAGTGTTATACCTTCGTACTTTTGGATCAGAGTATGTGATATCTATATGTGGATTGAACCCTGATTGAAAAAATTCCGTTCAACAGCAATGCTGCTTACCAGTTTTTTTCATCTGCATTGAATAGCAGCACTGGTGTTGAGCGCTAAATTGCAATATGTCCTCTGCTTATTCAAGTTATTCGTCAAAACAACTGTACTTCATTCAGCTCATGGTAGATCACTTATCGTCCTACACATAACACCATGACCCTTTAACGACGGTCTCATTATGTCACCACATCCGACGCATCATTGTTTGCACCACGCATTTGAAGGGACACGCCGATCATCGTGCATAAGATTTATTAATAAATATGAGTTATACGAAAAAAAATAGATTTCTTGAGATTGCTTCGGCAATAGGCACATATATAAATAAATAATATACAACAATTGATCTGATTTCGTGGTAAGTAGCTGAAGCACTTGTATTACTAATAATATCAGAAGCAACAGTGGTATTACACTTCAATAAATACATATAACACCCAGACCAGTACAAGCAGACATGTTTATGCACCCAAATGTTTGTAAAGTGCGGGGATTGAACCCGCGACCTTTTGGTTATTTATTTATTTATTTATAGTCAACTTCTTAACCATTACACCAAAGTGGTCTTATGGTCTTGCTTTTGTTGTAATAAGGCTGAATCGTGGTATTGTTAAATATGTCGCTGCTAGACGATTAAGTAAGATGTCTAAGTGACTGTTTTTTTATCTAGCACCAAAAATTATTTGACTCGTGTTTTCAAACTCGATAAGTGTATTAGAGGAATTCTGGAAAACATGGCTCGAAACTTCGCTCGCACACTAAGAATGTATTACAAACATACATGATAATTTTGAAATAGCAAAAAAAAACTTAGATTCAATGTAAGTTATTTTTGATTAAAAAGCGATCAAAGACCAAAGGTTACGATATAAAGATTTTAATAATTGTTATGTAGATGTATTTTTTTTAATTTGGCCATTTCTATTCCCCATCACTAACCAAATGGGAGAGGACTAGCATTCCCGCGCAGCGCTTCCTCCGTCGTGACTAGCACTGGTAGATCTAACTGTCATACGGCATGTATGATTTGTTGTATGACGACTTTAGTGACGTGTGTTGAAAACCAGCAGAGCCCTACCTTATGAATGAATGAGATATCGAATTTAGGGTCGATATCATGCAGATACTAAGGCCAAAATTGTAAAATCTATGTGGATGTTTTATGTGTGGGTATTTTTTTATCCCAGTAATAATAAATAAATAAATATACAACAACATCACATCATTGATCTGACTCCGTGGTAAGTAGCTTAGGCACTTGTGTTACAGATATCAGAATCAACAGTGATATTACAAATAAACTGAAATGAATACACATAACACCCAGACCAGTACAAAGAGACATGTTCATACACACAAATGTTTGTACAGTGAGGGATCGAACCCGCGACCGCTCAGTAGTAAACTTCTTGACCATTACACCAAAGTCATAATATTGTGAAATAAAAATGTGTCATAAATACATAATACCCCCGTTTTTGCGCATCTCTCAAAAAATCCTTCCTTTTACACACGGACGCGTTTGAGTTTCTAGACTTCTTGAGTAAAAAGTAATATTCGTCGTGTTACTAACGTTTGCACTTCAATTAAACCGAAGATGAAGATGATATCTATTACTCAAATAAACATTTTATCCTTCAGTGACCGCTTTATTCGCAATTGACGTCACAAAAACATAAATATTTATTGCGTTTCTTGATACAATATTGTTTTTAATTAATTACGCTTCATTCATTTTTCCCTTCAATGACGCGCGTATCTTAAAACGCGTTATTTATTAACTTATATTAATTATTAAGGCTTATATTTACAAACACAGATCAGCATTCAATTACTACGAACTTTTATATCTTAGGCCTGGTTCACATGATATTTCCCTGTGCGTTTTTTTAGAGCCAATGTCATAGTGGCATACACTTTGTAAATTGTAACAGTAACAAGCGAAATGTGAATAGTTTAATGAACCTGCAAATTATGTGCCTTGATTCATTCTTTTAATAATATGCTAACAGCAAAAACGTGCAGGACAATGCTGTGTGAACTAGGCCTTTCTCTGGCCTGGGTAAAATGTCTTATCAATTCCAGGGTTAGGGAGACACAAAATAATATAAACATTACTACACTTACATTAGGATATTCATTGCGAGTAATCTCCGCGCCCCGATAGCTTTTTCTTGAATGTGCCTGTTGTCCTTTGGAGATCGATATTTGTTTTTACTGTTCCTGGATAACGATAAATAAAAAACAATCTCTCATCGACAACTTTAAACAACGCAGCTTTTTATATTTATATGTTTTTATATTTATAATAGGTAACCATTTTACCTTTAATTTCTTGTTTCTCTGTCGTGTACCGCCTGTATGTTATCTTTTTAGATCTGTGGTTGACTGGTAGAGAATGCCTCCGGCATTAAGTCCACCAGTACATATACACAAAATTGTGCAGAAGTTTTTAAATAAATATATATTTTGCTCAAACCTCCAACCGCCGAAAGTCTTTCTTGTATGGGCTTAATGCAGAGCGGTGATCGTCACTTGATTAACATAACTGTTTTTGGCAAAGTTTTCACTTGATTAACATAACTGTTTTTGGCAAAGTTAAAAAAAAAACTCTCATCGACCTCTGCAAGGCAGAAGTTGTGTACTAGTTTCATATTTTTTTGCAATCCCTCAACTATAGATCTGGCAAGCTACATTTATGCAGGTGTCTGTCGGGTTCAAACCGCGAGGTGTCTGGTTGCTAACCGCAGAGCACTGGTGTTACTCGTCCGTAGGCTGTAAACCGAGAATTCCTTTGCGTTAAATAATATTAATAACCTGTGACTTTGAAACTTGGTTTGTCACTGACGTTGGATCTGAATACAACGCATGTCGATGTACCTAGCTGGGTAGTGATTGCAGTTTTAACAACCGCGCAAAATATGATTGTTACTTTGATGTGTAAATCTGTACCCTCGACGGTATATTTAGACAAATTAACATAAGTACTACTTAAGAGTCTATCGCATCAGGTTAAAACTTGCATTCTGTCACTTTTGCTGTGATTCGGGTAGGGAAAAAGTGCCAGATCAATCTTTAATTAGCGTAGACGTCGGATTTGGAATATAGAATCCAATAAAGTTTAGGTTCCGAAAAGTCAAAACCTTTTTTTGGGAATAACTACTATTTTCTTATATACGGCATAATGTCGCCGCGACTCGCGATAACAGCGTGCCAACCAAAAGTCTCAAACGCGCAGCGACAGTATTCCACTAATATTTGCCCTGGCTCTTACCCCTCAAATCCAGACGTTGGGCGAACAGTTGGCTGAAAAATCTATCAACCAATCACTGACCAAATCACACACTCAACGTTGATTGGTGCTTTGTTGGTGTTTTTTCCACATGGCCAATAAAGTAATGTTTTCGAGCCAACTGTTCGCCTAGCATGAGGGTGGAGCCGGCCTTCGAGTGTTCAAAAGTATCCTTTCAAACTAAACTTCTCGACAAATCAATCGGCGTCGCATCGCATTCACCGGGTCGCCGTCGCGACCTCGCCCCTTCGTCTGTAAGCTGCGCACGCGCACCGCATCCGCATAACCTTACCCGCCCGATGACGGCTGACCTGCCAGGTCTCCCTAATGGGCAAAACAATGTGTGAGTGGACGCTGTGCCTCTGCTAAATAAAACAACGTTTTGATGGAATTCAGTGGAATTACATGGCCGCCGCGGATCTCTGACCGCCGACAGGGACGAGTGGAACAGTTTGGAGGAGGCAATTGCCCGGGACAATACCGGCTATTAAAAAATTTGAGCCAGATTCGGCTGAATGCAGGTCCATAACAATATATTATCAATTGATTCTGTGATTTTTAGCTTTGTCAACTATATATTCATCTTCAATCTTCTTTTATATAAAAATTAATGGCTGTTCGTTAGTTTCGCTTATATTTTAATTTTTCGCAATAATTTTAGTCTTGTAATATTTGTGGAAGTCCAGGAAAGGTTGAGAAAATATGGAAAAATTGCGAAAACGTGTAGGTACTACCCAAGATAAGAATTTCAAAACACCACGTAACGTGTGGTTTATTCAAGCAAGGTCCCAATTTTCTTATACTTACTATCGTTATTAAAGTGCCCAATTTTTATAACTCATGCATACCAAAATAATGAATTTCTATGACGAGGTCCAGGGTTTGTGTGATTTTATGGAGTGTAAGCAGGTGGTCAAACCCCTTTGGATACCTCCATAATTTTCCGATCCTCGGCCACCATTGCTTTTCTCGTGCCTCGAATTTTTATTTTCATTCCCAATTTTCCACAAATTTAAAAAAAAACTCAGCGTTTGAGCCTGTTTACAGACGGCAGCACGTCAGGTTACGCATGTAAACCACGAAAATAGTTCTTATTGCTAAGGGAACCGAGGCGGTCTTAAGGTCTAAGTGGGGTAAGCTGATGTGATGTTGTCTGTAGCTCGTCCTGTCACGTCCTGTGGTCAACCCGCCGCGGCCGCGACCTCACTCAGTAGACCGGAACGACCAGTAAAAAGATTCGTGATCTCCAATTACCGCCACGGGATCGATGTTTTATTTTGAAACCGTTTTAGGGTCTCGCATTTCAAGGGTACGCTGTTACTGAAAACTTGCTGTTCGTTCGTCTGCTGTCACCAGGCTGTATCGTATGAACCGTTACAGCTAAACAGTGGAAGTTAACAATAAACAATAAATCAATAAACGTCAACTGTTATACATAATACTAAAGGGAGTGGTGTTATTATGTGACTCAAGAACGGATTAACCCATTTGGCTGAAAATTGGTGGAGAGGTGGCTAAAAAAAGTGGTGTTATACATATTTAAAGAACGAATTAACAGATTTAGCTGAAAATTGGTGGAGAGGTGGCTTAGAACCCGGATCTTCGGGTTCTAAGCCGGACACCACCGGACATGGGACACTGTTTATCCCGTAAAACTTCACGGTTCCTGTGGGATATGTAGAAAACGGGTTCTATGCGGGTGAAACCGCAGGGCACAGCTGGTAATGTATATTTATTGGAAGTACTGAATTAATTAAATTAACGTGAATACGTAAGTATTCCTTGATCGCGCCCGTAGACGCAAAACTACGTTATCTCTTGAAAGTAGTCTTGTCTCAACCGGGCTTGTGACAAACTTTTGCTCGTTTCTTTCATTTTTAATGGCATGGCTTGGAACCCTCCGTACGCGATTCCGACTCGTACTTGCCCGGTTTTTTCTGCTTACTGTACACCGATAGACGGGCTTCACTTCAATGAAGCGTGATTCATAATTTTGAGATCGGACCCGAGCCAGCGTTCACGATTCGGAAAAGATGGGAGTCTATTTATCGCGTACTGAGTTTGAGATAAACAGATTTACTCGTATTACTGTTTGTGAAATTATTATTTTTATCATAATGATATAACTATGTAGTTTAATAAGCGTTTTGGTCTTTCCCTAAATTGGCTTACTGAATGTAAGTCATTTACATCTTCTATCTCTTATATATAAAAATGAATTGCTTTTCGTTAGTCTCGCTAAAACTCGGAAACGGCTAAACGGATTTGAAACATTTTAATCTCAAAATATTCGTGGCAGTCCAGGGAAGGTTTAAAAGATCTAAAATTAAAAAAAAAAACAACGGACAGGACAACGTCTGTCGGGTCAAATAGTAATAAATAAGCTAACAAAGCTTTAATATAGAAAATTAACTTTGATTTTATTACTTACATACAGGGTTTATTAATTTACAAAATGTGTGATACTATCTGCTGTATACCAACATTACCAACTCAATAAAAGCAATTTATGAACTGTATTGAACAGATTTGAATACAAACAAACATGTTACTATTAAAACGTGTGCAAGATTAATATTAACAATTACGAGAAAGATGTCATTACTCATCATAACTACGTTTTTTTTGTCCTCCAATAACCTGCCTAAGATTTCGATTAACCCTTTTATGCTCGGGGTACTTTTTGCCCCCGCGACACAGTGCAGGTGCGGTCACGTTTGGACCTCACGATGTGATACAAGTGCTATTGTCCCTTGAAAAAAGCAATTTGAAACTATTATCGGCTTTTCGGGTGTAAAAAATGTCGGTACGTCAGGTGTAGCTATAAGGAAAGCAAGTGTTTAGATTTATTTTATTTCAAACCCGATGGTGGTGTGATATATTAGTAGTTGTATGATGTGAATTTTTATGAATTAGATTATATATCACACTTCTATCACTAAAGTCCAAAATGCTTTAACTAGTTTAAATAAATAAAAAAATAAAAATAAAAAAAAACATTTATTTTTCAGACAACACGATCCAGATTGTTAAAAACTACCTTTCAAAGTGTATTAATTAATTTGCCTCATCTATATCTATATCTTATATAAATATAAAAATGAAACCCGATTTTGTTGGTCACTGCATCACGCGTGAATGGCTGGACCGATTTCACTAATTCTTTTTTTGTTGTATTTGTTATTATTAGGAGAAGGTTCTTACGGAAAAAAATATTAAGAAAATCTCTCAGAAATATTGAAAAATATACATTTAATTTTGCATATTTTAAAAAAACGCGCGTAACTAATGTCAATGTCATTCGATGACATTGTTCAATCATTGCAACGCTAAGGCGGTACGAAGTTCGCCGGGTCAGCTAGTTTAGAATAAAAGTAAGGTTAAAATATGCAGGTACGGTACTTAAGCTCCAAACCTCTGCAGGTTGTATAGATCTATTTAGGATTGACAGATTTATTCCTAAGAATACGAATAAGTTTTTTTGAGAGAATTTGGAGCTTTCCTACATTTCCCACCATGATTTCGATTAACCCTCAATTGCACCGCTTTTTTGGCTCTGCGACACCTGACAGGTGCAGGTCACGTCCAGATCTCGTCACGAGCGAACAGGTTGACGTTTTTGTATGGTGGAGACGTTTTTGTGTGGTGAAGACGTTTTCTGTGATTAGTCGCGCGACAGGTTGAGGTCGTCAGTGTCGTGCGAGTCACGAAGTGGCGACAATGTGACACGTTTTTAGGGTACAGGCTGTTTGTGAATTGAGATGAGTCATTGCTTAAAACTGAATTCAGTTTCATTGTGAATGGCGTTCATGTGTTGCTTTTTAGCAGTTTACCAGCGCCGATTATCTAGCTAGTTAAAACTAAGGACCGATAGGACTTCAACACGAAGAGTGTCAGTTCTTTACGTACAATTCAAAAAACGTAAGTAATAGTTTGACAAATTACGTAACTTACGGCCTGGGGTATAAGTATACTTAAGTAATATTGATCTCATAGAGATCCTAAGACAGAAAATTATAACCTTTTGCACTTTGTAATACGATATTCATTTATCAAGCTTAAGAAACAGTTCAATATTTTAGTCAAGTACTACCTCTCTACCTTCTCACAATTTATAGCTTCAACTTTTTTCAGTTTTGGAATTTGGTCTCTGAACTGATTTGATCGCGTCTAAAAAACCGCCGTGACCACTGATGCTGTCTCGGATCAGTGCCTAAGACTTTTAGGTTGTATTGCCCTAAGTTTTTGTAAGCTGCATCTGAAGATCACTCCGAAGAAAAAATATAATATGCTAGTGGACGTTGTATTCGCAATTTATCAATATTTTCTCATCGTTTACACCTTCCCTGGACTTCCACAAATATTTCAAGGCTAACATTAATGAAATAGGTATAGCCGTTCTCGAGTTTTAGTGAGACTAACGAACAGCAATTCATTTTTATAAATAAAAAAAGCGATCGGCCCAACAGAATTTTCACATGGGAATGCGTCATTTTCCCGCGGTAAAAAATTCTTTCTCGGGTATCAAAATATCTCCATAATTGTAAATTTCATGCAAATTGGTTCAGTAGTTTAGGCGTGACTAAGTAACACACATAGAGAGTTACTTTCGCATTTATGATATTAAAGTATGGATTAAGCATAACTCAAGTCAAATTGACGATAGTTATGGTACCTACATAGTGCTATTCGACATTTGAATAAAGTTGAAATTTAAGCGATACTCACTTAAATTCGCGTGTATTCAATGTGTTTTTTATTTTTTTCGGTGTTATAAAAAAAGGTAGTTTGCAGTCACAATCTCATCCTAAAATCTAATTGCATTTAAAGGGTAAGGTGAAGGGCAGTTGAAATAATAAAATAAATTGATGGTAATAAGTTACGAATAAAAAAAATGGCTCATTATATCCCTTTTGTCGTAAGAATCCATTGAGGTTTTAATGCGACACACACTTTACAGGTCTTCTTTTTGGTCTGTTGATATACCTGCTATAACGTTTTTGATTTCTTATATTTATACGTGATTTGTATTTCTTAAACCATCAAATTCATATTACTAGTATTTTAACAAAAATTATTTATATTAAAAAATGAACCGCACCATTTCAAACTGGCTTTTTGGTACAAAATTTTCGCAAACGCAAAAAATCGATCGCAAAAAATTGCCCCAGCTAATTAGGCCTTATTAATAGCCTTTGTTTATTCGCCACAAAACGGGTTATGTTTCGCGAGATCACTTACGTATGAGGTCACGAAAATCGAGCGAAAGTTGCGAACCCTGGCGACTGGCGGAACTGAGCTTGCTCCAGTTGATCGAAGGTCTTATGCATCCAAAAATGGATGACAAGCATGGCCTGCGGGGAGCGCATGGTAGTGGTCCACGCCAAGTTGCGGTTGTAAAAATTTATGGGCTGGTAGTAAGATAAATAGATTAGCACTTTATTGTACAACACAAAACAAAATTACGCACAAATTAAACAAAGCAAGATTACAATTTTGATTACAATTAAACAAGGTCTTATCGCTTATAGAGATCTCTTCCATCCTGTTATGCTGCAATTAGGAACAAAACCGTTCTTTAATCATATTTCGTTTTCTGACCTCATTTATTAAGTTTGTCTAATGTTGTTCATATTGGCAAATACAACTGAAACGATTCACTTGAATAGGAATTAAAATTTTAAAATTCGATGTGTTTATTTTTATTAAGTTTGTTTTTATTTTTTTTTAAGGCAGAGAATCAAGCGTTTGTTATTATTAGGATAAGCAGTCAACACTTAATATAAACATAATGGTGCGTAGAATAAAATAAATAAATTGCAGGCTTTCTCTCACACACCTGCCAAAACTTGGCTTTACTTTTACATAGTTCCAAAAAAGATAAATATTACGTATTGTGTGGTAGGGTTGCGTCACGATTCACTTGGCCCCAAGGTCCATAACAAAATAATTACACTCGTTTAAAATCCACGATCATTTAAAATGGAGCACCGATTAAATGCCGTTGACTTAATTTGTTATCGATTACTGCAATCTGTCTTAGATCGCGATTTTATGATTAATTTGATTATACAACAATGTATGACAATGATAGTGATTATACAGGGTTACAGGGAAAGTCGTATTAGACCCGTTAACGGCGTGAGGAACTCATCATTTCTGACATATTTCACTATGAAACACCCTATCCTAAACTCAACTGTGTTCGAGATTTTAGAATTTTTTTTTTAAATTGCCAATTTTTAGGCTGTTAAAATGAATTTTGTTTATTTTGTGTGTCTTGTTATTATTATTATTATTATTACATTTTTACATGTGTAATAAGAGGCTCTAGGACGTCAATGATTAAAATAGTGGGTTAAATAACTGAATAGTCCGCATTAGACAATTGAAAGTTAAGAAATTAAAAAAATAATAAATAAAGTGTATTTTTCTATCTAAAAAATATTATGGCAGTTGTTTGGCAGATGTGTTTTTAAATATCTACGTTTCATCAGCTATCTAACGAGGTATAATGGTTTTGAACACAATTAAACACACCGTGCCTTTTTTTGTATGTACTTTGAATGCATATAATTACTTAGATGTGTATTTTGTTACTAATAGATATCACATAAGTAGCTTTGTAAATGCTGTCTTATGTAACCGAAATTAAGTTTCCTTTTATTTCATGTTATTGGCCGTTTGATACTACATGAGTTTCAGTTACTAATTCTATTCCTATAAAATCAAATGAATCATAATAATGGCATTAACTTTTAAAAAAATAATTTAAAGAGATGCACTGACTGAACGTGATGTGAAAATTGACCTACAAGCTTTGCTATCTGTACCTAAAGGGAGTGTACCGATTACATATATTTGTCGTCATACCTTTCTCTGTCCCGGCGGGTCGGTGACCTGGAACGCATAGTTTTGTGCAATTCGAGCAAATGTTATTAGTTAGGTATTCTGGTCAGTCGCAATGCTGACACAGGTTGAATGTAGGGTTGACACCGGGATAAAATTATTGTTTTGTTATTTATATTATAATTATTAATTAAATGACGACTACTTTAGTCTAATGTCTAAGAAGTTGACTATTAACCTGGAGGTCGCAGGTTCGATCCCCACACTGTACAAACATTTGTGTGTTTGAACATGTCTGTTTGTACTAGTCTGGGTGTTATATGTATTTATTTTAGTTTATTTGTAATACCACTGTTGATTCTAATATCTGTGACACAAGTGCACAGAGTCAGATCAATGTAGATATGTTAACGTTATTTATTTAATAAAATGATGATTCTCCGAGAGATTTAATTCTGAATCTTAGTGACAATATTTTATTGATAGGTCGTACCATTAGTAACTAACTATCTCTAGACGTTATGTTGTCTTATTTCTTAAACTTTGAAACTTGTCTATGAGTTTAATATACATATTCAAGCAAAGCCCGCGTTTTTTTTTTAAATAGACCAATGCAATTTTTATTTCTTATTTTTAATTATCCAACCCTGCGACCTCTGGATAGGTGAATGACCCATGTGGGCCTCCATCATGGCATTAAGGTCATACGCTGATAAATGGATCAGGAAACCTAAATTCAGAATGCAACTGGCCGCCATTGCTGTTTGTACACTCAACTTCAAGGTACCTACGCGAACTTTTGCCAAACGTATATTGTGATAGGTCTCAATGAGTTTAACGTTTTATCGTTATAATCGCATTCACATTGTATACTTAAGAAAATATTTAGTCAGTAAAGAAAAATCAACTTTGTGAAGCAAGAATCGAACCTGCGTCCATGGATAAGTATTTAATACTTAGAATAATAATAATTATTCTAAGGTTAAATATTTTTTTTGTATCTCAACGAACTATGTGAGCGACGGAACAATAAAGGAATGGAGAGTGCATTTGTGAATGCTTACTCTCTTGTGCGCTATTATTTTTTTTTATTTGCACGTACATGGCTGTTGGTTGAGAATGAGATAAGGCATCGCGGTCATATTTCGACAAGGAACCCTTATAAGAACAATAACGCTAAAACAAACGTAGACTTAGCTGCCAAGTTTAGATCGAACATTAAGTAAGTTCCTACAATATTTTTAATCCTGCAATTGTTTGATTTTAGTAAGTTCTTAGAGTTGATTTGTGAAGCCGACTGTATGTCTGATTGCGTGTAGTAAACACATTCATAAACGGATCAAAGCACACGACCTTACAATTAACGAAGTGTTATTGTTTTGGCAACAACAAGTAATGTGCGCATAAACATTAATAAATTAAAATATGCATGATACTTATATCACTGTTGAAATATTCATACATATTTGGGATACGAAGGAGCAATGCGAAAAGACGTTAAAGAACTGACAATATTTTCTAAGGCAGATTCTTGTGCTAAAAATAGAACTAAAGAATCGCTATTCATAAGGCCTCATACACACTATTGGCTTCAAGAGGTAAGCTCTTTGCTCAATGATCCATTAATAAAATGAGATGAACGTTTTACCTACCTTGATTTGACAACTTACCTATTTAACCTTCATTCAAGCAAGCCACATCAGGGTGACCATAGAGTAAACAACATTAACGTTCAAACGTAGTGTTCTTTCGCTTCTTCAACGATATATGTATGACTTTGTCTATGGGACTAGGCGTTAGTCTGCAGTTTTTTGTGGACACTTTCTCCATATCAAAACTCAGCAATAATAAACTCCTATCATCTAATCTTTATACTCATCAAAATTTTTTGCAAACTAAAACAATACGGTAGGAAGATAATGCTTACCATTAGGGGTACAATAGCAACGCATACATAGACAATAGAATTGGGAGGCGCGCGCGCATCGCCCGTGAAATTGCTCCTTTTAAATACTTTCTATTGCTGTGCGTGTCACTGTTACGGCTATGGTGCAGTTGAGATGTGACTTTTGTGATACTAAGGGCACTTGTTCACGGTATGAAATTTCGCCTTTTGATGTCAATTATTATTTAATAACTCGATGTAGGATATTTCTTGCGAGTGACCGGCTATTTATTTCAGTGTGTAGTGTATCTGACTTTATGTAGGTATTTTGAATTTATAATTAGAACAAAGACAAGAGCTTGTCGGTCATTGCATAGCAAAATATACCATCCCTCAAAGGGCCTCGACTGTCACATGTATGTAGTCACTCCTGTAGCCATGTGATAAGTACTTACAGTGAATCATGTGTCACATTAAGCTTTCATAATCACCAAATGGATCAAACAAACCATTAGTTTCAGCCGCGGTTTTTTCTCGAATCACTTAATCTAGCTCTTTATTTTCTCTGATATGTGCTTCTCACTTCATTATTTCTTCTCACAACGATGTTACTGCGTCCCTAATCAGTACCCTCAATCCCTAACACCATATCGCATCTACACGTCAAGTTGACGTTTCGTCCGCAAACCCGCGCGGTTGCTTCGTTAACCGTCGGCCAATCCCGATTACGTCAATTACAACCATTGTCGCACGGGTACCCTCATAAATAGTGTGCTGTCAATCCGGCTCGATCCGGTTTGATCCAGTTCGCACCGGTTTCGATACCGCATTAACGATATGGCTTCGACACTCCTCCGGTGACAGGGCATGCCCTTAAGTACGCTCCTGTCTTATTTAAGCTGTTTATGTAGGGCAATAATGTGGGAACGTATGATATTATTAAGCGAATAAGGCAGAGTGTTTTCGATGGCTTAGTCCTGTCTGTATCGAAGAGTTTGTGAGAACCTATATAGCTATAAAGGGGGTCTAGGTTGCCAGCTACATGACATAGTTAAAAAAAGGGCAACATTTGAAGATGGTTGCAGGATGTGACATTTCTTAAATTATTTCTGAGTTTTAATAATAACCTCAAGGCTAGGTATTCTGTTAAAACCTGTTAAAATTGTGAAGCCTTGATAACATATTTTTTCTAACTTTCGCTCTCTAGAAAAGTTGAAGCTAAAGGTTACAGAAGAAAATTATTTACGTCACAGAGTTCAACATTGGTGTCACAAATGACAAAATGTTATCAGTGGGGTGAGCAAAAACAACTATCGTAAAGAATTCGTAGCGTTTACCTATCGTTAACTTGTCAATTTGTTTGGAGAAACTGTCAGTTTCTAACGTTTGAACTATACGAATACGTTAAGATAAAGTTCGAGCTAACCCCACTGAATGCTAAGTGATAACGCTGATCAGTGAAGTTTAGTGTAACTTCCACAAAAAAAAAAACTTTAGTTTTTTTTAGTAAGCAAATTTTTAATTTAAAGACTGGTCAGATTGTTTCTGCTAAGCGGACGCTGCATTGCAAAACGTTGTTTTAAAGATAAAGCTAACTTTAATATTACTCCATATAAATAAAACTGTTACATACCTACTTTTATAATAGTCGTGCGATGAAAGTAAAAGCGATAACGATATAATGCCATCGTTAAATTCTAGTAATTAATAGCATTCGTGGTACCCATTGTAAATAACTACTGATAATAACAGATCATTGACCCCTAACCCCACTTAATTTAGTTGTGAAACTGTGATTTTCCCAACTTTTCCAATGTTAGAAATAACTGGTTCATTAATGAATTGATTGATGTTTCATGAATGACATTAGGAACATATCAATCGTTACGGACGAAATTTTATTCGGATTTGTATATAATTTTCTGACCTTAAAAAAGATGGATTTGTTGGTATTCTACCTTGCAAATATATCATTTAATCTTCAACGCATTTTTTTCAATGAATTTTTTGGCATTTTGTCTCAAAATTCTGAAATTAAGCAGCTCTTTCCAATATCGATGCATTTTTTTGGGGTTTTGAGACATTCACGAATTAAACTAATAACTCAAAATCGTAAACTTGTTGTCAACTTTTGATCTAGGCTTCTGTTTAACATAATCAACTTGACAGTTGGTCGCAAAACTAGGAAGTTGCATCATAATTACCAACCTAATCGCATCGGTCCGCTCATTAGGTATAATGTGTACGGTTTTATAGTAACATAAAAATTGATTGCTCTCTAATAAAGAACCGTCAGCGATTATACCATTGGTATATCTCGGTTCGAACGCTCTACTCTGAAAACTTTGTTCGTATTTTCGAAACCATCTCATTCTCTCGCACGGTCAAGCTACAATGAGTGACAGGGATGGCTACATTTGGATCTAGATACATCGGCTACTGGAGTGAGACTTTAGTAATGAATTTGTATAAACATAATTTGTTTCACGGAAGCTGTTAGGCGCAGGACGTATAAACCTTGTTCATGGCTTAGCCGGCGAATTCGAGCTATCAAAATAAAGGCTGCCTTCCGGTTCCAGTGAGAGGTTTTGATTTATTTTGTTAGAACACTTATATGATTAACTGGGGGTTAATTATTTCGTTATATGACCTTATATATGAGGTATCAGATTATATTTTCACGATCCCTTCCATTTAGAAATTCGCACCCCGGACCGCAAAATCTTAATTGGGATCGCAAATGGAAAAGGGCAAATGTTTCAGCTTTGAGGGTATTTAACGGAAGAATACCTACACACATCTAGAGAAAAGAACACCGTGTGTCAAGAAAGAAGAAGTACAATTTTACCACAAGAACCCGAAGATGAATTTCAATTGAATTTACCAAGATAACATAATTCGGGGTCCTCAGGGACGGGGGCCTCGGGTACCTACTCAGAAATTAACCCAAAAATGTTAAGTGCCATATACTTAGTGACCTTTGTCCTTTCACGGCAACTAAACTTATTCTTTTCTCATCTACAATACGCTAGTGGCCAGTTCACATACTGAGTACAAAAACTGTCAAGTGAAAACACATTCCTTGCGCGTGTTGTGCGTGACTAGAGTGCTAAGTGAGTTTGAATAGGTAACCTTAGCGGACGTTTAAGTTGAATAGAGTATGGTTCACGCCGGGATTTTTAGATTTTGCACGTATTTACGTCATTTTGGTCTATTGTCTTTTATGGAGGACATTGGAGATGGGTCATTCGTGACACTTGAGATGTTACTGGCTAAAACATAAACACGAGTAAATAATTTTGAAGGGTTATGCCGCCGTAGCCGTATACAAAAGTAAATGATGGTAATGTATGAAATAGGGTTTGTCGCAATGCTTCTTCTCAGCATTTGCCTAATTGTCTGTGTTTTGTCTCGTAGCGTTGGTTGGACCCAAAAGACATGTTCAAGTTAGTTAAAACGTTATTTTCAGTCTCCCAGTTTTTGTAAGTACATACTTGAGTTTTAATAGTGCCTTAAGCACAGCAGTGCATTAATACGACATGAATTTTATGTGCACGAATCAAAGTCACGCGTACACTTGCGGTAAAAAAAATGGCACGCTTTTTTGTATTCATATCATTTCAAAAAATTGGCCATTACCTCACTTCATAGTAAAGTGACAATGTCACTCAAAGACCATGTCTTCATGTCTGTATGTCAAAATAGCTTCTCTTTTTCCATGAAACGTTACCATAATACGAGATATAATAAAATATTTGAAGATACTTTTCTTATGAGGTCATTTTAAATATCTCGAATGTATTATGAGATTTTACAGGGTTTTCAGTTAAGTACCTAACTTCTTTTTTGGGTTTTACTTTAAATGGCAAAAGTTGCACAAACAGAAAAAAAACATAACTACCTACTTACAAAACCAAAAGCTAGCTAACAATGATGAACAGTCATCATAAAAACTAAAAAAAAAATTAGTCTTCAAAATAGAAATTACTTGGAATGGACAGACAGACACAAACATATTTTTTTAAACATTAGCGAAGTTGAATGATGAGTGCAGAGCGCAAACTTGTTTACGGCATGAGTTATTTCCAAGACACGTCAATAAAATTGAACGAGTTTAGCAATCACTTTAATATACGTAAAATTGAATATAGAGCGTATCGTTGAGAGAGAGCTTTAATGGAACCTGTTTTCAGTGCAGAGTTCTAAGAATTATGCATTTGTGTAGTTTTTAGATGTTTAAGTATCCTTTTTTATCTATTTGGTGGGTTAATGAACTGCGATCAAATTTTAGTTGCGTATTCGCTGGGTTGTTGCATAAATAAATAAACGGAAGCTTACGTTACTAAGCGATGATTTTATCATCTACATACAAGGCAATATCGATTAATTTCTGGTAGTTTGGTCCTAAAAGCGTCTTATTTGGTTTTCAGGGTTCACGTACAAATTTAACAAACCTCCTCGGACCCTCCTCCAGTCGCAGTCGAATAATATACGAGTATTTACCTATCGCTGAACAATCTGCCAAATTTTTTAGGCCTATGCATACATCGGTGGAGAAGTTTGGGGAAGACCTTTGCTCTGCAGTGCGATGATAAAGGGTAAAAAAAAAATGCATGCATGCACCCCTTTTTTGCAAGCAAGTGTACAGTGACAGGTAATGATTGGAATAGTTGCACACGCAGCGCGTGACAAATGACTGCACCTTTGTGTTTTGACCTTGGCTTGTGACCCGAAGGTCATGCCGCCATTATCATTAGACCTCTCGCGTTGACGGGTTAACACAAACACGTTCGCGTGTATTTGACAAGATTAGGAATACAATTAAAAGTTGAATAAAGTTGATTTATAAACGCAATGCAATTTTTTCAATCTTTATAACTTTATTGAAAGGTAGATAATATGAGATTCTGCGTTGTTCTTTTTGTTATGACCGGAGTAACGATTTATTATAGTTTGACACAATAAACTTGATAAGCCGTATAATTCTGATGTAATGGATTTCTGTTGTTGTCATTTGTTAAGAACATAAAGTCTTTAATTATATTCTTTACTGCATTGCCGTAATTGATGTGACTTTTGTATTATTGTTTAGACTGAAAATAAGTACTTCGCTTTACATTGATCATAAATGACTTCTAGAGGTAATTATTAAATAATAACGACCAAAAATGTATGTATTGTACTTTTAATGTAAAACTTATATTTATTATTTGAAAGAGTAAACTGCATTACGTAATCCATAACATTAAATTTCTTTTAAAAAAAATTGTTGGTTTATTAATTTTAACACGTCAATTTTGTCACTCTTTGCTAACTTCACCAATCCTACGTCACTGCCCCGGTTTAACCTAAAAACCTTAGCTCATGAACAAATTTTTCGACGACCGCTTGGTGCAGTGGTCCACATGTCGGACTTCTAAACCAAGGGTCGCGGGTTCGATCCCCGCACAGTACAAGCATAAGTGTGCATGAACATGTGTGTTTGTACTGGTCTGGGTGTTTTCTGTATAATATGTATTTATTTACAAAAAAAAATTATTTAAGTATGTTTATCCGTTGTCTAGTATCCATAACACAAGCCTCGTAGCTTAATTTGGGACTAGAGAATTGGTGTGATTGTTGTGAAATATTTATTTATATTTTAATTACATTCCTAATGTTTTTATTATACTCGTATATGTGCATGTAGGCTTTATATATTTTTTACTGAGACGTAAACTTAGTCACAAAACATTATTAAAAAACTAAAATTTAGAAATTGCCTGACGTGAGCCAGGAAAACAACTGATGAAGTTCAGCGGCTTAACGCATTTTTAATAGATAGATTTTTTAAATAGATAAAAACCGCTTTAAAATCGGCCCATTAAGATGAACAGACAGACACACACAAAAACATAAACACATATATATATAAATCAATCAATCAAATACAGATAAATAAATCAAACTTATAACACCCCTTTTGTTCGTCGGGTTAGTAATAAAATAACTCCCTGTTCATCTAGGAATGTTTTATCTTATAGCTAAGTTCATTTAAAAACTAAAATAAAGATTTATCTTACCGATAACATATCGACTAAACAGTTTAAGAGATAATTAAAACGAGAGGCTAAATATCGACGTACCTGAAGGATGTCTGAAAGTTATCATATTTGGTGATAAGACCAACGAAATTGTACATCTTTCGGTCTTAATTAGCCGTTATCAAGTTCTTCGGTGCTGCAAAACATACAAATGGTGTTAAACATCTCACCTTTAACATAATAGGCATGATGAGGCCTATCTAAAAAAAATTCAAGACCATGGCGTTAAAAACCATAGCCCCTATGAAGTTAATACAACCAGTAAAATTCCAAAAAGCTGTGGAAACCAATTTTTTAACACACAAGTTCAATAAATATTTGATCAATTGACAGGAGTCAATTGATCAAATATTTATTGGAATTTTTTGGAATTTATTGGAATTAGAAATAGGAATTTCTGATACACAACCCTGACGTCACGATTTTGTATTCCCATACAAAATCTATGGAGGCAGACCGTTTTGACAGATAGTAAAGAGTATGTCAACGATTGGTGATGTCACCTAGCCTATTCATGATATACCTACTTGTGTCACGCGTTCATTTGTCCAAGACAAGTTTGTTTATTTCTTAAGTTACTCGTGTGATAAAGATTACAAACACGATTATGTCCACTATAAAAAGGAAAACTAAAAGCCACTCCAACTTAACCTGGCGACCTGACCCTTCTTTATAGCCTCTTCTTATACAATGTATTGTTACACACACGGGTTAGTGTCGTGGCCTGCCAATTTGAGGTTGCGAGTGACACTGATACACTTGCTCGTAACATGTTACATCACACTGTTACACTTGACTGCGTTGACCAAGCTGTATGTCCTGTTAGGTAAGAAGTGAGATTTCGAATGACCATGTTCAAATGACGACCACTTTGGTGTAATCGTCAAGTAGTTGACTTTTAACCAGGAGGTCACGGGTTCGAACCCCGCAGTGTACAAACCTTTGTGTACACGAAAATGACTGTTTGTACTGGTCTGGGTGTTATATATGTATTTATTTAAGTTTATTTGTAATACCACTGTTGATTCTGATATCTGTAACACAACTGCTTAAGCGACTTACCACGGAGTCAGATCAATGTATGTGATGTTGTTGTATATTTATTTTAATTATTTAAAAACAATAAATTACAATCTATAGAAATGTTCTATAAAAACCTTAAAGCTACAAAAAAAATGGAAGTGATATATAGATCGAATCGATTACTGTATTTTTAGCCACAATACTACCTTATTCGTAGTACCCTTACATATTAAGTCAGATAAGATATAATTTTATATGCCTGATTGGGACCTCAGTTTATTAATTCCAATAATATACGATATTTGGACATTGTCATTCCTAACTGGAGAAAACGTATAGGTAGGTACTTTAAAGTTTCAGATAAAACGAGTACAAGTTATATTAATGCCAGATTAGGACAAGCGTCTTCCAGACACATTTGGAAATTGTGACGTTATTTATTTTGCGACGTTTTTCAGCAATGCTCTACTTCGCATTTTTTTTTAAACTCCGCTCTCAATTTGTCTCTCGTTCCGTGAACCCATAATCGGTTCAGTTCTTACAATACCTAGGTGTTGTTATGACACGTCTCCGCAGCTTTATATTCCGACCTTGCTCCGGCCGCGAAGGCTGCGCTCATCAGAGCTAATATTTGTCTTGTGGCCAACCTGACTGACGCTATTGTTAACAACTGAACTACTTGTTATTATGGTGTGGTACATGCGTGGTTTTAATAAAGGCGTGCATAGTCACTGGCTAAAGAAGTGAATGTTTCAGTCCCATTTAGCTATATCAACATTGAAGATATTAAAGGTTGTCAAAGAGAATACCTATTTGATACGTTGTTTTGACATGTTACTTAAGTGTTCAGATAATTTTAGCCGGATACTGTACCAGATGATTGACTGAATTTTCGTTTGTTTAAATAATTCTGACGCAGTTTGTCATGTAATTCATACAGTGCTACAAACCTTTTGGATTGGCTTAGGTGTTTAAATAAAATAAGTAAGACTAAAAAAAAAGAAGAAAGGATTTAGCGAAAAAAAAAGAAACAAAATTATGCTGAAAAGACTCGCCAAACGTGTTTTTCCTAAATTTTCAGTGAACTTCACCGTCTTACAAATTTTCTTCTTTGGTTCTTTATCCTTTTAGATAACTGAGCTTTTTAGTGCGTAAATACGCACGCATACGATTTGCCATGATGTTTTTCCTTACAGTTTTCTAAAGCTAACTGTGTTTTTTATTACAACTCTTTTGTCAAATGTCACAATTGTAATAATTTTCATTTTCGAAACTAATTAAATACAGATACTGTTTTAAATGATTGTTATTTAAAAGTGTGTTAATAGTTAAGCAGTTGGAGTTTTATTTTTAAGATAGAAAACTTACAGTGAAAACTATCTTCTCTCTGTTCTCCTCGTAAATTGCATAACTCAAAAAGTACATCAGTACATCTACATAAAATAAATTTTCAACGCACAACGTTGTTGCTACTACGGGCAAATGAAAAAAAAAGAAAAAAATACAGGCTTAACGAATTTTAAATATATTTGCGATATCTAGTTGCACTACGTAATCCAGTTGACCTAATGAAATGTCGGTTAAATTGTATTTAATTACCAACATGTGCCTTTGTTTCTTTGTGTTTAGTTACACAATTCAAACATATATCTTATGGTTCCGCGCTACATTGTAAACATATTAATAAGTAATGATAAAAATGATCATATTTTTTAAATACAATAATAATAAATCTACTTCTCAATCAAGTAAATGTAAGTATGATGAGTATTTCATTAAGTGTCATTTCTTTTCAAATTTTCAGCTCCCACCCAAACAAAACATATTGTTACGTTCTACGGGTGTGGGATCTAGATTGAAATGCACTTCTAAACCGATGAAGTAGAGTAGGATTTATTGTACACACTTACGTTACAACACTTAGTACACAAACACTTATATCGCACTCCAAAATCTTCTTGTCGCAGTTTTCGCTTCGATGTTCACTCGTCGCTTTCCCAAATTAAACTCAAACTCGGTCGCATTCCCGGGCTCCTTATATACCGGCCGTCAAGGACTCCCGAATATTCGGTAGGTACCTACTACCCACTACGAGACTGTTCGGGATCCTTCCAAATGCCGTCTTGCCTAGCCTAGACCTTTCTCGAATGTTCGGCATCATAGTGCTATCCTTGTCTTGTGCTGTCTCTGTCACACCTTTCTGGAATGTTCTTAGTATAGCTGCCTCTCTCTAATCGTGCTATCTCTTTCACTCCTACTGAAAATTACGTCATATACTGAAGTGGGCTTCAAAGGCCCATAAGGGGTCCTGAAAACGCCTGAAAACGGGTTTTCAGGTTATGGCGTCATCTGATAGAGGGTGGCCTGAAACGGACTGAAAACATGTTTCAGGCGCCTGAAAACAACGGCAACTTGGGTGAAATTTCGATAAACTAGTATGTGTTAGAGCACTCTCTGAAACGGCCTGAAATGGTATTTCAGCCTGCTGAAAACGCCTCCAAGGCACGGAAAAACACGATCAAAGTTTTAGCACTAGCCCCTAGCCCACCGGCGTAACAATATCAAGTGAACGTATCGATTCTATTCGTTCAGCTAAATTATTTGATTCTTATCAATAACAGGGTAGCACACTAACACTGCTTGTTAAATCAATCATTTTTATGCTTACCACTCAAAGGCCGTCTATTAGAACAAAGACACATCACGTTCCAACGTAATCAGTCGTTTTAAAAATAAGAGTATTTTCCGATTTCCACGTGACCTCCACTCCAAACAGCTCGCTTATCACATGACCTCTTTACAACCTTCTGTGCGCGTGAGCATAACGTCGTATGCGGCGGACGTGCGTGAAACCATGAAACTAAAGTTCACAGGCTGAAGGTGACTTTTCGTTTGCGCTGCCGCGGCATTGTTTTCCGTTGTTATCGCCGTGTTTCATGTTTTAGGCATTTGGTTCAATCGCTGGTGAGCGATGCAGTATTCGTGTACTAAGTATTTAAGTCTATGCATTTCGTAATGAGAGTTTTTCAAATGCTAGAATCTAAATATATCCAAAAATCCTCTCCACCGATCGTTATTACTATCCTAGGATAGTACGTGAAGCGATTGAAATCAAGAAATACAAAAATTTCAATCGGGACGACGGATTTAAATTGTCATCAGCGTGGAATCCAGTGATAAATAAGTGCAAACCGCGATTTTTACCTAAAAAGACACAAATTGATACCGTCAGTGCTGTTTGTCGCGGTGACTGTACTAACATTTTTAATAATGAAAGTGTGAGGGTGGATCTGGAAACTGCGGCCGCCCCGAGCAGACGACGCCGCGCGCCACCAGTCAGCTCGTGACCACGGCTGTGTGCAATCCAGCCGAAACGTCGAGCAGTGAGTACCTAAATACTCATTAAATAGTTCGCGTTTAGACCCGATAACCGACAGTTAGTCTAAATATATTGGCTAATTTGTTTTAACATAAAAATAACTTTATACAAAATAATTTCGGTTACATGTTTCCATTAGATACTAAAAATAATAAATTGTTTCAATAAACGTTAATGTTCATCATATTTATTTTTCATTTGACTCTAGGCGATTCGGTTAACTAATGGAAACTGTAAATACTTGTAGTTTTGTATTAATTGAGTCATACGATTTTTATAAGTAAATGTATACTATATATTTACATAATGTCCATCCATTTATATTACATGATGTACATATTTCATTACGCCCAAATCACGCTATTCGCAATTTAGCACTTAATACAATCCATATTTCCACTCAATTTGATGATCATAGCATTCATAGCATTCACACGTCAACTTAGCGGTATCAAAAGTTCTGAATTTACAATAAACTCTACATTACCTCAATCTCTAACATTTCATCAAGCAATTTATTAGTTGTATGGTAAGAAAAATTACGATACTTTGAAGTCCCACACATTTTTTTAAATAAGGTTTACCTCAACAAAGCATCTCAATAACTTAAAACTCAATCGTCCAATGACTGAAGCAATATTATGTAAATATCTTAATTTTTTCTTTTGAACAATACTTGTAATATGTTGTAACTTTGAATCTAGATATCTAAATGTGAAATAGAACTTGTCAGAACGAATTTAGATTAGAATATTAGTATTGTTTATCGTCCCTGTTCATAGGTGAGGTGTAAAGTGTTTTCTGTGGTCCAAGATGAAAGCTTTGTCAAGCTAAATTATTTAGAGATTTTATGCATGACCGGTGCTTTTCAGGCTTACACATTTACAGATATGAACAACGTTCATTTAATAGAGTTTTGGTTTGCTGCTGGACCAAAGGTAGGTCTTTTTAACTTACAATATCGTTAAAAAAATTATTTTTAAACTGTGCGTAGATGTATCAATTTTTTTACGAATCAAGCTTGCGGGATGACTTTAGATGGGGTCATGTGTCGATTTTTCATCAATGTCAAACTAAAAATTGTTTGCTGCTGACTTACGGCAATCATTACCCCTAATTTTCTTATTGAGCTGGGACCTGGCTGGTTTTTTGTTTTTTCCGCTCATGGCTTAAGGCACAGCCGGGCACGAGCCACGCGTGGGGCCACGCGTGGGCGTCCGAATAAATATGTCCGGCTGTCCGGGTAACGAGGCTCGCTCGTAAACCGCGTAAGCCATCGTCCAGGGAACAGATTGTTCAATGGCTTCATTGTTTGTAAAGAGGTAGAGCTGATAGGATTGTTGTAGATACTTTTCTAGAAAGCATTTCCCGAATTTTACTACATTTTTAAAATAACAAAAAGAGTTAGTGAAATATAAGTAGGCCAGGTTTTTTTTCTAAAACATTTATTGATTTATGACTAACTGAACAAAGACGATGTGGAGCAAGATTCGCTCATTCATTCATTCATTCGCTCTTTTTCTTGCAAATCTTCAAAACATATTGTTAGGGGAACGCTTCAGCTCGCAACTATTTCTATTCCGTAGCCGAAAAGGTTAAAAGTATTTAAAAATAAACCATCTTAAAGTGGTAGTTAGAAATGCCTACTTTACATTTTTGCATATTTTATTTAAGTGCATTTTCATTTTCAGTATTCTTTCACTATTTGGCAACAGGTGTAATTAGGGCCCCGTTAAGAATACAATTAACGTCTCTTTGGCATACTTATTGCATTTTTAATAAATATTTACCAGTCAGTACATACTACTCGTATAACAAAACACTAACTAGTTAAACACTGCACAACGTAAACAATTAAAATGCAAATATTGGTCGTCAACACCACTTGAACGAGTGACCTCTGCAATTTGACCGATTATCTCTGATATTACGTACAGTCAGTTGGAAAATAAATGTCATTTTTTGCGCTGGTGTAGTGTCAGAATGTCAGGCATACCTTTGCTTTGTTCGTGCATTGGCTCCGCCTATTGATATGATAAGATTTGTGAGGCGTCTGTCTGATAAAGTATGTTTTTGTTGCCACGAGTTTTTGTTATTTAATTTTTCATTTTCATAGTATTTGTTATTGGAATTTGTAAATGTATATTATTTCGTAAAGGAATGAATTTCCTTCTAAAAAACGGGAATTAGCGCGATACGCGGTTAGGTATTTTACATACCTACCCGAATTTTTGCCTGATGTTTCGAACGTGGCGACAGCGATTGGATTGAATTTCACAAAACGCAAGTCCTCTCCACAGACAACCATTTCTACAGAGATGTACGAGAAGCTATTGAAATAAAATAGAAATTAATTCAGTCGTGAAGATGGTTTCAAATTATCTGCGACATGGAGTCGAAACGCAGTCGAGTAATAGTCACCAGAATTCGGAAGCGGCAGCCGGCTTGCAGAATAGGACACTGTCAGTGTAGTGTGTACCGGTGCGAATTCGGAAAACAATGAGGGTGGATCAACATTATTCAACCCCTTACACGGAGTGAAGAAATCGCTGTCGCCAGTCCGCCTGTGACCACGATCGTGTGCGACTCAATCGAAACGTCAGGCAAAAATTAAAATACCTAACTAAACCTAACGCATTATTTCCCGTTTTTTAGTAGTTTTAAATATGCAAAGTTTAAATGTTATGAATTTCCTTCGTCACTGAACACAATAATCGTTACTAGCACATATTGTTTAAGTGCAGCTTTAATTGCGTACCTAATCCCCATTAATACAGAACATTTATGACTTTACTACATAAATAGATTGACCGTGAACTATAGGACAGATGTTTATAGAGGTTCTATATAAGCGATGTAGGAAAACGCGCGCGAACTCTTGACCCTAAGGTGGAGGTCTTTAAAGCCAGTGTTTAGATGAAGCAATAAGCGATTACTTTATGAAATATTAACAATAATTAAAATCTGCAGAAAATGAAATGAGCTGTCTAGTGACAGCTCATTTCATTTTCTGCAGATTATGTACCATTGTTTTTTTATTCAAAATAAAATTTTTGAATGACGAATAGATTAAACTGACGTATTAAAGTATTTTTCATTCCCTTTTAAAATGAAGTGGTAATTTTTTTTTAGGAAATCGTTAGATTGTGTATTTTTTTATTATTAAATATACCATCAGTTAAGTACCAAGAATTTCCTCTAGTTCAGACATAATGAATTTAAGCAACTGGACTGTTTTCTTTGGTTAGTCCAAAGAAAACACACCAAAATACCATAGCAGAACCGTTAATAGAATAAAATGAAAGATAAGTAAAATCTTTAATTTTCATCCTCTAAGGACATTGTGATTTTCCATTGACATGATTTATTGGATGTAATCACGCTATACTAAACTAAGCACCGCCAAATGACCCCTGAATTTTTAAGTGGACTTAAACACAATTATCGTCTGATTGACATTGTTAAATGCTGAATGACTCAACAATGACTACAGGTTGCTCAGACGGCGGCCTAGATCATAATTATACTTGTATTTTGATATTATATCCATTTATTATTTTTATTTGTTTTTTTTTTCGTTACTTACCACAATTTACCTTTCTCTTTAATTTTCACTGCACCCATTGCTTTTTTTCTGCACTATCTTGAGGTTGACTGGCAGAAAATGCTTTAAGCATTGAGTCCACCCTTGTGCATTTCTTGTGCAATTAAGTTTTTTTAATAAATAAATAAAATAATTGTGTTAAAAAAGAGGTCATTAATTGTAAATTAACACAACATTGTGTAACAATTTTTTCCAAAATGGGTTATGTCACCTCATTGTACCTCTATTTTTAACGATCTACATATTTTTTTTTAATCAAGGCATTGCGTGCAGTGCAATCTCGTATTTTTAATTTAAAGATATTTTATTATACACAAAATACATCTTACTAACTACGGTACCCAATCTATATACATAAAAGAAAGTGGTGTTAGTTACACTATTTAAAACTCAAGAACGGATGAACCGATTTGGCTGAAAATTGGTGAAGAGGTAGCTTAAAACCAGGAAACGGACATAGGATATTTTTTATCCCGTTTGACCGCTATTTCGAAAACAAAGGGATTCCACGCGGACGAAGTCGCGGGGGGCCACTAGTTTTCTAATAAAAAAGATCCTCATTAACAGTCCTGTAATTCTTACATAATAGTATTGTCTTACCTAACAATAAATACATGGTTTATTTCGCTCGTGATTAAACAACAGATTTGTTATTAGTTAGTACCTAGTGGTTAGGATTCTAAGTTTTAGTTTCAACTTACACATCTCCTCTAGCTTATAACTTAGGCCCTAGATTTCCCGCCTCCGCGCATCAGTTACGTAAACGCAATGATGTCAATGGTGCTAAGTTGATTGGCGTGACCTTAACCTGACCTATGAATTTCATTTTCAATTGAGGATAACAACAAATAACGCTGATAAATGTGTCCTTACGATAACTGAAGGAAAATAGCAGAATCAGTAACTCAATGCGTAATCAGCGTCTTATTATGTTAGGAATGGAGTTTTCCGAACATTCGTTTTACTTAAACGAGAAAATCGACGGCGAATTGATCGCACTTGTCACTTACGTTTTATAGAATAGAATATTATTAAATTAGCATAGCAGTAAAATGGCGGGAGCTGCTGGGAAGGTGCACCGCCTAGCGTTTAATTATTTTCTTTGGAAGGTTCAACTTACACGAAGTTTTCATCAAATAATTTATGAACCGTATAAAATATCATCTTTGATATATGCTTCAATACAAGCGAGATTGGAAACCGTCCAAAAAATTTACTAATAATAAAATAATATACTGTGTGCACAACACTTTATGTAACCGGTGTAATAGGTTACCGCCAGCACTGTAGGTGCAAGGTGGAAAAACTAAAATACTTTTTAGTCATTGTCATTTTTCCACCTGTGGCAGTTTATTTTCCTTTGAGTTTGTTTTAATTTTACCATTGACTTGGTAAGGAATGGTTACCAGGTCATCCGGCTTTTTAAGCCTTGCGAATACATGACACATAATATCTTTAATTCTGGTTCTATTCAAAAATTCACTGTTTCTTGTTTCATAAGTGATTTATAATTTTGTGAGATTTTAATTACATACTCATTTCAAACTTGAATTATCTTTTCCAACGAAGAGCCCCTACTCCGTATAGTTCCGTCTGGATTTTACACTTTGCCTCTCCTGCTCGCTCGCCTTTTTTTGGCAAGGGAAATGCTATGTGCGTACCCACTGCCACCATAGGGATAGCGACAGCTTATGTGAGAGTCCCTGGTTCCGGTTTACTTACTCAAACTCCACGGTTGGTCTTAGTCCGCTTTAGGTGGTGCGTTCGAGGTTCGACGGATGCTCATATCTCCATCGCACCAGCATCGACCCGTGTGTTATTCGGGCTGAATGGACGGATGGCTTCATTCGAAACCACGAACTTAACCTTAAGCCGGGTCTAGACGAGTGTAACGTGTAATGCAAGATTACGTGTGATTTAGCAGCAACAGTGAGGACGGCACACGAAAATGAAGCGAACTGTTTCCACCCAGTTGCTACGACCATGCCGAATAGGAAGGTCGTGATAGCTGGTGCGGCTTTTATTTTCATGTATTTACTAACTGAAGACTTTCTATCCTGATGAAGAAGTTTATCTTGATAAAAAGTAATAAGTTCAAGCGCTTATTCAAGCGATTGTTCGCCACTCCACATCATGAACGTACACACGACACAACCGTCACGAACGCCGTCCAAACGAGCACTGCAAGTGCCTTTGTGTTCGCGCGAAATACCGACAGCTGACGGATCAACTGCGAGCGTTACATGTAATGCTCGTAGTGGCGTCCACACGTGGAATTCGTGTTACATTACACGGTGGGTTATATTACGCGTTAGACCGGCTTTACAGAGTAGGGTCCAGTCTTGTCAAAGTATAGCGAATGATGCGGTTCGCGGCGACATTGTTTCGATCGAGCCGAACTTCGCGTTTGCATGATAAAGCCCGCCGATACACAATGGGGATGCTAAGATGCTGCAACCATAAACCGTTTTTCAGGCAACCTTTGGGTAAATAATGTGGAGGCTTAGATACTGTCAATTTTGTTTCTAAATATAAATGGATTGACTTTATGGCTCACACACAGCTTAATCACTGGTCCAAAATCCTTACGATTTATTTTGACGTTACTCTATGTGAAGGGTTCCGTCTAATATGAAAGTAAGATAATATTTGTACGGCGGGGGTCAAACCCGCGTCCACGGGAATCCGGCCCATGCGCCTAAACCACTCGGCCACCCAGACATTAGAAAAGCCTGTTGAAATTGGCTAATGTTCTTCATGAATCCAATATAAAAATATTTGAACAGTTTTTAATTTTTTGACAATTTATAATGGTGACCGAAATTCTTGCGCAGACTCTTCGGCACCAGCCCACAAATTGTCCCGAAGCTGTAATAGGGTTTTTATAGGACATGTTAAAGTGCCTCTCGTCTATTTACAAAAATAAATGACTGTTATCAGCACCAGCTCCATTTTAGCGTCCCCGCGAGACGGTCGCACGTCAAGTGTTTATTCATTGCGCCGCTTTGTTCGTATGCTAAACAGTGGCCGCCGCGACCTCTGCAGGAGCGAAGGTCGCTTGTAGGACGCGCCGGGTGCGCGGGCGCAGTACTGGAGCTGTGGAGATTTGTCGATGTGTGCACGTGATTTTGGACCTTGTGAACTTTTGGGTGAAATTTTGAGGCATTGCAAGTCTCCTAGCCGATTTCGACCATGACGGACAATTTTAACAGAGATCAGCCAACTAAGAATTTATAGTGCACAAATGTGAGCGCATTACACAGGTGCACTCACTTTCAATCTCAAAGTTCGGTGAGACGGCAACGCGCATGACGTAGAGAAGTCAAGCGCAGGCCCAACTACTTATCGTGTTTTCCGAGGCACGGGGATGTAACCCCACCAACTTCACGACTCTGAGCGGTTTCTGAGAAATTCATGACAGAAAAATCCAGGATACAATTTTTGTCTTGATCTGGGCTTCGAACCCAGGACCTCTCGGATGTAAGGCAGAAAATTCGCCACTACACCAACGCGCGACTGACTGCGTGTCAATTATAACTTATTATATTAACCAATGTCTTATCTGTCGATACAGTAGATTCACTGTTCTCCGAGGTTCTCTCTCGTAACACCTCCTTCTGTTTCTTCTCCTTCTTTCACAGGTGGGTCATTATAACCAAGTTATGGATACATTATTCATTTCAGTTTAGCTTTGCATAAGTAAAGGAAAATATACATGAACTATATATACTCCCTAAAATATTAATCGCTTTTACCATACTTTTTCAATTACAGATTGTAGATGAGAGTGCGAAATGTTATAATTCTAGAACTTTTCTACGGTAACGGCCATCAGTTATTGGTACTAAATTATAAATACCGTTTATTTATAGCAAGAAGGAACATCACTACAGCAGAGAACTAATGGTTCACTAGATTAAAAAATCTATGCTCTAGCTAGGCAACTAAACGTATGTTCTTACGCGAACAATAGCAAATTACAACAAAGGTGATCCTAGAACAAGTATCTATGACACACGCGCGTGCGCACCGGAACAATAGGGCATGTGGAGCGAGGATGCGCGGAGGTTGGGTCAAGGTTCGATTCTTTGTTCTGACAAGGCGTAGGGCTGTTAACTTGTAACTGACGGTGTACCTTTAATTATGAACAGTGGTGTTTCTAAGTATACACAGACAGGATGTCAAGGTAAATACCTACTGCAGCATCTTATTCACTTATAAGGGTTAATAGGGGTTACAAGACTTACAAGTTACAGTAAAAATAGATAGCATAGCATGATGTACTTTTGTCATGATCCTCTTCGAAATTATTACTTCAAATCTTGATCGAACGTTTTTGGTGATGAAAATTTTAGTGCAACAACTTTTTCATGTCGATAGTCGGTAAGGATGTCAACAAGCAACTTTAATTTAAAAAACACAGATAAAACGAAAAGCAATACTACGGCAAATCATGTTTTTTTTTTCACTTTAGAGATAATAAAGAGATCAAATATCAAAATTACAAACAGTCTTGCATTTTTTTTTCAAATTATGTACATACTCGTACTTGACAGTGGTTAAACATTGTGGACTATCTTTACATCGTTGCATGAACTTCAACGAATGCCAGTGATTTCGCCAGAGATTCCGAATCCTAGTATTTACGATATTCGAGTACAATCAAGGACCGTTACGTTGGCACAAACGACATCTACAACCGCTTATTTATAGTTGAAACTGTAAAGAATGTGTAGGACGCAACCCACGGCTATTGGAGTGGAGGGTCTACTCTGATAACCGATATTTGTAGTTGTATGTTGCCATCCCTGTCGCTAATACTAGCTTGACCGTATAGAACGTTTTTAAGCGTACACGCTGACCTAAATTTCTCAGTTCCTGTTGACTATGACGTCATAAACACATCGTAAAATTTACGGTGCTGCCAAAATTAAAAATTTTGAACTTGGATTTTCGCCAACTCAAACAATTAGGGATTTGGTATTGAAGGACTTTATATTTCAATTAAATCAATCAATTAAAAAATAACAGTAACAATCAAAATTTCACGTGTAACTTAAAAATATGACTGGTAGCCTAGAAAGTAAAAAGCCTTGCGGCATAAACTTCACCTTTTGAACAAAATTTACAAGCTTCAGTTTAGTATATTTAACACCATACACATTGATCTGACTCTGTGGTAAGTGGCTTAAGCACTTGTGTTAAAGAAATCAGAAACAACAGTGGTATTACAAATAAACTTCAACAAATACATACAACACCCAGACCAGTGCAAACAGTCATGTTCATGCACACAAATGTTTGTACAGTGCGGGGATCGAACCCGCGACCTCTTGGTGATAGTCAACTCCTTTACCACTTACACCAAAGCGGTCGTCTAAATAATAATTAAGCTTTAGCATTTGCCGTCGGAATTGCGCAGATTATGGGGTCGGAATTGCGCAGATTATGGGGTCGGAATTGCGCAGATTATGGGGTCGGAATTGCGCAGATTATGGGGTCGGAATTGCGCAGATTAAGGGGTCTTAATTGCGCAGATTATGGGGTCCGCATTGCGCAGTTTAAAGGGTTGGGATTGCACACATTATGGGGTCGGAATTGCGCATATTATGGGGTCGGAATTGCGCAAAATATGAGGTCGGAATTGCGCAGATTATGAGGTTGGAATTGCGCAGATTATGGGGTTAGAATTGCGCAGATTATAGGGTCGGAATTGCGCAGATTATGGGGTCGAAATTGTAGCAGCGTTACGAAGTAGATCCCCGTACTATAAAATGGCCGTAGATAGTCCTGCCCGAGCAACTTTGTCAACTGATCTTATTCGTATGTTGAATGAGATTACGTCTGGCTTTCTGTTTTGCTTGTGAAGTCTCGATTTGTAAGGTATTAGTGATACGAGGTGAATTTGTTTGCGCTAACGTGGGGTTTTGATTGACATGGTTATTCCTCTTGCAATTAAATTACCTTCAAATTTGCCTATTTTTCCCGACTGCCAAGGAAGGGTTATTACAAACTTTTATTTAGCTTCCCGTGTCTGTTGGTCTGTAATCAAACCTTGCAAGTCAAAATTTTGAAAAGACATGACACTTAAAAAAATCTTTTCGGCTCCGGTCATTGAGGAGGAGCACTGGATTTTTTTTAAAGTTCTGAACGCAAAAAAAAACTTAATAAATAAAAGTGAAATTTTACTTACCTCCCAGTGTCCGATCGAGCTGAAATGTTGTATACACGTTAATTCTCGGAAACAATGAACAATCTATACATATAATAAAGCTGCAGAGAAAAAAAAGTCTGTACCTACTTGAGAGCTATTTTAAAAAAAATACTGGAAACTTAGAATCGACTACTGAACACATTCCACCAATTTAAGATTTTTTTTCTGTTTGTCTATGTATCTCTGTTAATCTGTTTGTCTGTGTACAGATGTAATATCAGTAGTGAAGGTTCTTTTTTCTTTTATTTTTATTAGGCAAACGAAACCTCTACTCAAAGTTAAACCATGTTGTTATCACGCTCGAAGACCAATAATTACGTGGTTTTACGGTGAAGGCTATGATAAATTAACGATGTATCAAATAATATAATTATTAATTGGGCTAAAAATATCATTAAAGTTGGTAATCATTGTTGCCTGTTATTCCAGTAACAAGCATCAATCATTATTATACAAATGGGATATTTTGGAACGAATGATCTATAACACGTGTAAGAAATGTAACAGTTTAATCATGTACAGTCGCGTTGAAAAGTGAACCACTAAGTCGATTTTTACGTCCAAGAATAATACTTTATGCCAGCTACAAAGAAATCATTTGGTACCATCTCCTAGCTACCATTGCTGAAAGTATAAGCCCTTCTTTATTACTTAAACTAATTTCAACTTAGGAAAAGATAGATTTATTGAGCAACACCCTCTTTCCCAGGTTCTCTGTCTCAAACAAGGACTTAATTGTACAGCACGAACAAAAATCGTCACGTATTTGTCGCGTTTACTATACTTACTTGTCAGTTTTTGACGTTTTAATAAAACGAATACGTTACGATTTAAAGTAATGCTTATGCTTACACTCCACCGTAAGGACTTTTTGCTTGTAACATTTTTCTATTTTACTAAATCACGTTTTTTAATTAATTACCATAAAAAGATATCTGCATATCTCGAAAACTGTACTTATCGAGAAGCTTTCACGTCTGATAGAGAGATTGCGATTGCGTGCAATTTATCATCAGACAGCTGATGTAATGTTAAAAAGTAAGTTGTCTTTTTTTAAATCCATTTTACATTCTTTGTTGCTTTGTTTGGTAACGCCTGTACAAAAGAGAAAATAATTGTTGTAACAACACAAACTAGCCTTGTTAACATTGTTGTACAATCATTGAAAACTTGGTCACGTCACATAGTAAGTAGTCAGATACAAATATAATTGTTTAAAAAAAGTTGAATTCAAAACACAAACTATTAAAGATATCTTAGAAGTTAATTATTTATGAGTAAATTGTGTGTGTCAATAGTCGTATACACAATCGTAGTATAAATACTAATATGATCCAATCTAGTTAAAGAAACGTATTTTTTCAAAGTTCAGGAAATTCTTACAGCATTAACGTCTTTGTCCTATGAATAAGATCTCAATCTGTGGGGTCGTTACCAGGTACACCGAGCTTACTATAATTTATATTGTCTTCAGTCAAGTTGCACTCGTCTACCGACGAAATAAATCATATCATTACCAGTCGCTTTGAACTAACCGACGCTTACCTTCGACCCGGCGCCATTATTCAACCTAACGTTACAATATTAATGAATTGTAAACGATTTTATGTAACGAAATCTTGAAATATGATTAGCGACGCAACCACTACAATTAGACCTACCCCGCCTCTCTTCTATCCAAAGAAATACCTCGCTAAAGGGGATACACAACCAGCTATCGGAGCTCTAACTCTACTTTGGAGGTAGCCACCACTTGTGGGGCCGTTTTAGTGATGTGAAAAAACTCGATACCGAATACAAATTTGTTTGAATTATTCATCCCATATTTATATTGTGCTGCATCGGGTCTGATGCTGTTATGATGTGTGGTAACACAAATCGTTAACATGAATTTATATAACTATCCATCTGGCCATGTAAAAGGAAGATAATAATTTATTTGGACGAATTAGCGTTACTATGAGTATCAATAAATCAAGCAAATAAAACGATACGTGTTCTTAAAATATCGAAGCTGTTTAAGAAGTCTTTTGTCACGGCGAAATATAAGGTGACTGGCCATAAAGATCAACACCGTATTAGGTATTTTCGAATGAACTCATATTTTAAAATTGAATTTGTCTGATCATAATGAATATTTATAAGAGACGAACAGATTTATGAGGTCTAGATTCTAAATTGCTAATAAGTCCGTGACATCAATGATTTCGTGGAATTCTTTTGTCAGCTATTCACCTGCGCTTTATGCACCAATACAGAGATACATTTACTAAATCATGCTAATAAAAAAAAACAATCTGAATATAAAAGAGCTGACTTGAATGAGAGAGAATCAGAGCCCTATACCAAATTAAATCAGATTTCTATTGCCTTATTTACACTTACTAGATCAGACAGGCTAGCAAGTCGCGTTGTCAGTGTTAATAGAGTTATACCGTTTTATTTTATATCTCTAATATCGTGGCTTTATCGATACCGTCCTCAATCACGTCGCAGCTCAAGGACCTATGCACCTACCGCACTCCAGGCTCATTCATAAATATCACGTCCTCGGTACACGACCGTTACAACCCTGCTCGATTAAAGCTAGTCATAGACGATATGATACTGTTAGAATGCATGTTTTATCTTATAATAATAGTCCTCCTTGCCGATTTTGACCACGGCGACCAATCTCAACAGCGATCAGCCACCTACGCAGGATATATTATAGTGCACAAGTGTGAGCGCAATATACATGTGCACTCACTGTTCCATCACTCCCAAAGTTCGGTGAGCGTGTAATCCGACATGACCGGAGAGAGATCAGGCGCAGAACCAACGGCTTAACGTGCATTCCGAGGCACGGGGATGTAACACCGCCAACTTCCCGACTCCGATCTGTTTTTGAAAGATTCATGACAGAAAATTTCAGAAACAATTTTGGCTCGACCTGGGATTCGAACCCAGGACCTCTCAGATGTAAGGCAAAAACATTGCCACTACACCAACGAGGCAGTTTTATCTTACGATATCATTTTCGTAACAAGGTTTTTGTTTTTTACCAAAAAACTTCACTTTACCGCCCAACTATTGCGATCACAATAGAAATATTAAATCAATGGCAATATGAAGAAAAAAGCATGTCAGAAATGTAATTTGTTTTTTTCACGAATGTTTTCTATGGTATTTGTTTTTTTATGAATAAACAAAACTAAGAGTTTTTAATCATTCTGTATAATTTTGGTAGCTAAAGTGTCGCATTTCGAGTTGTATGCTTAAAAATAAATGCATCACTTAGCTTATTGTTTGATTTGTAGGGGCGGTGCTGGCTACCCCTCCAGAAAAGCCAGAAGACATACAACCAATTCGCTTATGGTCCAACGAACGATTGCAAGTTTACACTATATACGAAAAAAAACTTAGTTTACGTGTGTCCTGTATGATGGTAACACAATTCATATAATTGGATGGCAAGCTGTAATTCATCTTTAACAAAATATCAGAGCATCGTGTGCAAAGCGCTTAAACCTAAGTAATAACCACGATTGCTTTACTGCGCTATATAATATTAATGATGTTCCACAGTGATACCAGTTTAGCATTATCCTGATTGGCGCTGTAAAGTCTGGTATTGAGACCCTAATCGATACCAATAGAGAGGGGATGATCTTTATTGGCCATCATATCGTGGCTTCAATTAGATGTACTTATAATGATTAGTGAATGTGAAACTTCAGCTGTCCGATCTGTGATATTTCAATCTTTATATGAAACGAATTAAATTTTTGGATGTTATGGATGTCAATATTAACCCTTTTATTGAAGAAATAAAACGCATAGGAAAGAGAGGAAACAAGAGACCATTAGTCATAGAAACAAATAAAAGAATGGTAAAATATATCATAAGAAATGCCAAGTGCTTTAAAAATACCGGATTAGCGGTTGGGATGTATATGGAAGGACAAGAGCTACAAAATCATAACAAATTGCGAGAAAATCTGCGGCAAGCAAGGAAAAGTGGGCAACATGCAATAATCAGAAACGGTAAACTATTTATTAATGGGAAGGAAGAACTAGATATGGATTCAACACCACCAAAACGGTTAGTAGAGACCAGCCACAAGAACAGAAACAGTGAAATTACCCAAGAGAAGATAAATAAAGAAAAAACTGAAGTAAAAAGAAAATCAAGCAATACTCCCCAGCCTTCATCGCAGCAGCATTACATCGACAATACCTCAGGTGAAAAGTTAGACCGCACATTTCAGTAGAAGACCACTTATCACATTCCAGAACATCCAAAGTATAGGTAATAAAGTACATTTAGTTGAACATTTGTTACTAGATTATAATATTGATATATTGTTGTTATCAGAAGTATGGAGAAATTATGACTACTGCAGATCTATTGTTATACCTGGCTATAAGCTTGGATCCCTGTACTGTAGAGTGAATTATGAGGGAGGGGGAGTTTGTTTACTGATAAAGGATAATATAGATTTTATAGAAAGAATTGATATTGTTAACTTTTCTGTAGAATATATTATAGAATTTTGTGCAATAGAGATACCCAAATTAAATACAATAATTATAGGAATATACAGAGCAGATCGCCATATAAACATTTTTTTTGAACAAATAACAAAACTATTGAAAAAGTTAAACTCTAAAGACAAAAACAAACATATAATAATAGGTGGAGACTTCAATATAGATATAAAAGCAAAAAAAAATAGTAAAAAGAAACAAGCTAGAAATTTGATAAACCTACTCAACTCCTTCAATTTAAAACAGCTAATACGAAAACCTACACGTGTGACTAAAAAGACATCGACCTGTATAGACCTCATATTTACAAATAATACCACACAAATACAAAAATCTTTTGTTGATGACTATGGATTATGTGACCACAGGGCTGTAAATGCAATACTAAATTCTGAACTAAATTCAAATAATAAAAACATACCATATAAATATAAAAGATTATTTACTATAAAGCAAATAGAAACATTTAAAAACTCACTAAGTGGGCTAGATTGGAATAATGTAATGGATCAAAATAAAAATATTAACCAAAACTATGAATCATTTTTAACAATTATAAAAACAAATTTAAATAATAATATTCCAGTACAAAAAAATAAAATAAAAAACACATTAAAAAAGACATGGCTAACTGCAGGAATAAAAACATCATGTGCACACAAAAGATTTCTAAGAATACTAATAAATGAAACAAACAATGATATCATAAAGAAATACTACAAATCATATACTAAAATGTTGAAATATTGTGTAAAAACATCAAAAAAACTAACATATATTAAAAGAATGAAGAACTCTGAAAATAAAGTAAGGACAATGTGGAACATAATAAATGAAAAGACCGGGAAAAAGAAACAAAAAAATAATAAAAATATGACATTGCAAGTAAATAATATAAAAATTAATTGCCCGAAAAAGATCACAGAACTATTAAATAAATACTTTGCAACTGTAGGCCAAAATGATTGTAACACAAACACACATTCCGGACAGCCTGTAATAAATTCTCCAATCAACTCACTTTACCTTAATCCAGTTACAGAGAAAGAAGTTTTAAAAATCATTCAGCAAATGAAAAGAACAAATAGCTATGGTGTAGATGAGATACCCCCATTACTAATTAAGCATTGTGCTAAGCAGTTAGTCAAGCCCCTTACTTCTCTTATTAACCAGAGCTTTCGCGACGGTGAATTTCCAAAAAAATTGAAAATGTCACTTATAAAACCAGTCCATAAAAAAGATGATGCTAGCAACCCAAAAAATTATAGACCAATTGCAATCCTACCATCATTCTCAAAAGTATTTGAAAAGGCCATGTGTAATAGATTAAACAAATTTTTAGAAAAAATATAACATACTAGATGATAGCCAAAATGGATTCCGGAAAACTAGATCAACCACCTTAGCCGTCTATAGATACATACAAACAGCCCTTCAGCACCTGAATGATAAGAAATATGCAATAGGTATCTTGCTAGATATGACAAAGGCCTACGATAAAGTGTCCCATGATATTCTACTTTCCAAACTGTATGGTTCAGGGGTACGTGGTACTTCATACAATTGGTTTAAATCATACCTCACAAATAGAAAACAGATAGTCCAAATTGAACATCATAATTCCAAAACAAATGAAATAGAAACAGTAACATCCGAAGAGCGAACAATGACCTGTTCCATCCCACAAGGAAGTGTGCTAGGCTGTGTCCTGTTCTTAATATATATAAACGACCTGCCAAAAATCTTTGACCAGCAAATAGCATTGCCTGTACTGTTTGCAGATGATGTATCAGTCGTAATAAAATGTGAAAACACCAAAACCCAAACACTATAATCAATAGTACTCTGGAACAAATAGTTATTTGGCTTGAAAAACATAATCTCGAAATAAACCTAAATAAAACCAAAATTATGGAGTTCCGGGCGTATCAAACAGCACCTTTAGATATAAAAATAATATCAAAAAACACCCAAATAGAGACAGTAGATGTATTTAACTTGCTTGGGTTACACATAGATACAAATATAAACTGGAAAATACATATAGAACAAATAAAGACAAAACTCTCAAAATTCACTTATGCACTTTTCGAAATAAAACATAGCACAAACACAAAGACAGCAATCTCAGCCTACTATGCTTATGCATATTCCTGGCTTAAATATGGAATTATACTGTGGGGTAGTAGTGTGAATATAAATGATATTTTTCTACTTCAAAAAAAATGTGTAAGAATAATAGCTCAAATAAACAACAGAGAAAGTTGCAGGCCATTTTTTTGTCAAATTCCGACTATTAACCCTGACTTCAATATACATATACGACCTTTGCCTATTTGTCCACAAAAATATCAATCTATTTAAAAAAATGAAGGATATCCATAACAAAAATACCCGTAATAGAGAAAATCTGTTCATTCCACCATCAAGAATCAAAATGCTGCACGACAGCCCACATTACATGGCTATAAGAGTATTTAATAAATTACCTCAATACATAAAAAGTGAACAAAAATACATAACATTTAATAAAAAGCTTAAAGAATTCCTCATAAATAAATGTTATTATAAATTAGATGAATATTTAACATAAAATACACAATGAAGCAATATAATCTACTGATACACAAAAAATAAAAAATGGACAAAAAAGTCATATAAGATAACTAAATACGCAAATATAAATAATAACAATACAATACAACAAATTACCCTACCAAATGTGAACACTGATTTAAAAATATAAAATATTTAAAAAAAATAAATAAAACCAGTACAGAACTCATAATCGATAAATGTTACAACTAAATAGATAAACATTAAATAGAAAATACATAATGATTAAACTAAATAAACTGATACCCAACTAATAAAACAAGAATTAAGACATGCATAATAACTAAAATAGATATAAAAAAATAACGACATAAACAATAACTAAATACAAACATATAGATGAAAAATACTTAATAACCAACTGTTTATTTTTATTACTTAAGTTTTTCTGATATTGTCATAACTTATAACCGTAAGTCCAAAATGCAATATTTGTAAGTGTTATTATTATAAGATACCTACTAATAATAATTAGATATAGCCCTCAAATCATTTTCAATAATTTTTGCAATACCCAAACTGAAAGGGTTACTAAGTTATAAGTGTAATTGTCTAGCATAAGACCTGCTATAACTATGTATGTATTTAACACTTAGTTGGCAAATAAAAGAATATGAATATGAATATGAATCTTATTGAGGTGCAACGTCAATTCTAAATTTTGCAAGTCATGTAACCAAATGTGAAATTAAGACACTCTTAAAGAAAAATGGACTGCCACAGGCGGGTCTCGAACCTGCACCTCGCGCAAACCGGGCGATTGCTCTCTCAATTGAGATACTACCGAGACACTTACTAAGTGAGTAGGTCCATTTTTATTTAAGTGTGTTTTAATTTTACATTGTACAGAAATTTTCATTGTTAATGCTAAATAGAAGAAGAAGAAGAAAAAGAAATATTTATTTGGCACATATTACAATACAAGATAAAGTAAAAAAAAAGAAAATAAAACTAAAAAACTACAAACTTTACAAATGTAAAGTAACTTAATATGTGACCAAAGCTGTAAAGCTAATCAATCGTAACGGTAGTCAGTCTATTTTCGCGTTTTATTATTGCAGCCTAAACTTAAAGACTTTTTTTGATAGTGTGTATGTACCTTCATAGTAAATTCTATTATAATAATAATATAATATAACGTTTATTGTAAACAAAATTTCTTACATAATTTAAATCAACGTTAACTTCTATACTAGTTTTACGCGAAAACTGTGTGACTATTACTATTGGCAAATTGGCGTAGCCATGTTATGGTTTTTCAGAATCGATGGGTTCCGTACAAAAAGTAGTCTCCAGATCCAGAATAAACGAACATCACGGATGTCTCTAATGATGTTGGTTTATTCTGTGACACATTAGTCATTACATCTCTTTCTCCCGTCATCTAATTCAAAGCGCTGTACAGACGTACACCAACAGTGTATCAGTTGTGTCACAACGGTGTAGTACTTATATGTCCTACTTAATTTGGATCATAGTGATTTTGCCACAGAAATGGGTAGCATCATGTGCTGTCGTCTGTACGTATCGGGGATCAGCGCCGCGCGGGTGGCGCAGGCGCAACGGTCCCCGCGTAATTGGCACTGCTTTCTGCACAACAGTACTTCTACATGCAGCGTGATGCTGGCATGTTAGATTGGATGTATACGTTCCAAATTTGAATTAGATTATTCTACACCACACTACTTATATAGCGTGATACTGTCTGTGATTGGATATATGTATTCGAGATTTGAATTAGATCACGTATTGCCATACGTGACGTGACGTTCCTTAGAAGCGGCTGTAATGAGACATTGATAAGGTAGTCTACTTGTAAAAAATTAAGGTTATTTAAAAAAGTTATCGAAGAGGCTTAACTGCAAATTGTCCTATCTTTGTCCAAAAGCTTACTGGATCTAGAAGTAGTGGTAACAGTTACCTACTATTACGTGTACACATAACTTTAATCCTTTATCTTCACAGTTCTTTATAAATTGTAGCCTTTGTGTTATTCTGATGTATAAGCTTTATTCTGGTAAAATTTCATTGACAACTATTCGGCAGTTTTCACGTTAAAGAGTACCTAACAAGCGTCCATACAGCTATGCTTTCAAATTTCGCGTTTATAATATTAGTAGGAATGACAAATTTTCCTATGTATACCATCCTAAATTACCAAAACAACTACGTATACTAAAACAAATATTACCAACGTTACTTCGTTCGTTACGTCAACGGTATTTCCGAAAGCTCACAGAAAATGATCATTCGCATAAACTTAAGATAACATACTCAGAAAAAAATGAGTCTGCCTCACCGGTCAAACTATTCGCCTTAGTTATAATAAATATGTTCCGTAATACATTTGAAAATCAATTAGTTAACTTAGGTACCAATATAGACGAGAAAATAATTGCCGTTTCTACTTTTTGCTTCCCGTTTTACGGTTTCAAAAATTTCAAAAGTAATTTCCTTTCCAACTTAATCGCATCACGACGTGAAATAAACCGATAAAAAAAGGTTACAAATTCAAGAAAGGTATAAAACGCCTTTTTAAGAGCACTCTAATTGATCCAATTAGAGGAGCGCGTCACAGCGCTATATGTGAAATGTCGTATCTGAAAAAGTGTCGATAAAGATGTCGCAATGTTTTTTGTAAAAAGTCTAGGTCCCGCTGTACGGAGGTACCGACAGTTCGCGTGTCTCTAACGGCCGGTGTTCGGAAAAAAGGCTGAATTAAGGCAATTGACTGCCGCCGAGCCGCACGACCGGCCCGTCGCACCTGCGCGGTTTTAGGGTTGCCACTGATTTTTCCTGTCGTGATTGTATATGATAAGTAGAACTTTCTGTCACAAATACAATACACAATTGAAATAATTAAAATTAATAAAAATAAAATAAAATAAATGAGTAGCAGGTAAAAGCTATATCTTGTATAGTTTATACCTACTTACATTTTCCCTTCCTGTTAATTAAATGTTCCTTGAACCGAAGGTTGTTTGGAAGAGATCGCTACAAGCGAAAAGACTGCCTAAATTGTACATCTTTCTTTGTTAAACTTGTCTGTAATTTTGGTTTTGTGTTGTACAATAAAGTGTTAATCTATCTATCTTTCTACTGTGTGTAGCTTATACCTACTACTGTACCCTTTGGTATCAAAACTTCCCCCGCTGCATAATATGTCATGGCAGCATGCCTCGACACTGATTTAGTTTCGACGTTTGTTTTCAATGACAAAAGACTTCACCACTGACTTTTTGATAACAGCTACAGACAGCTACTGTCATTATACTTTACGCCATTTACCTAGCACATCTATGTATCAATGTATACAAAAGAAAGGTTGGAGAATGTTGACCCTACAGACAGATTAATACATAAGGCAAGGAAAAATCAAAGCGAAAGGCCCAATATTTCTCAGAGAGAGACCAGTGTGGTCAGACGGACGAACTGGGTAGCAACTTCTGGGTAAGTCAAATATGTAAGCAGTTTATCATTGCATTGTTCCATTTAATATTCCAGTGTAAGTTCTAGATTAAAATTTCAAAAATCTTGTACACAGAACATAACTTCTCACATTTCCCAACCCTATTACAACGAGATCACCCCGCCGGCGTATGCGCATAGCATCCGGAACAGCACCCTACTCTCTAAGCCTTTGTCCGTAGTTTCGGATGTAGCCATCCCTGTCACATTCACAGTGCGTGCGAACGCGCTGACAAGACCCGGATATACGAACGAAACGTTAGGTAGCACGGCCTTTGCTACCAAACTGGAGCGTCCGAGCATTGTCGCGGGCGTAATAAGCAGTTTGTTATGATCCTACTCTAATTGCGCCATTTGCTATTGCTATAGCAATGCAGTGGCGAAACGCTTGCGAGATGGCATTAGGTGGACGGATTTAACGATTGTGATTGCGATTTTATTTGAGTTGAGACTGTCATTATGTGATGTAGACATTGTTGATTTGTTTGTTTGTTCTTATGAAAATTACAACATACCTACGCCTGTTTGCTACGGCAGTTGCTTTCCGCTCAAAATCAGCGCTGCCATTCAGAATTATTTTCCTTTTTCTTAACATAGAAACAATCTTTTCAATGTCTAGCGTTCGCGTAAACGGAAGAAATCAATAAATTAATCGTTCTACTTAATACGTGCTACGTGCTACTTCATAAATAGTGTTACCTACTTGAACTTTAAATTTCACTTATGTTCTACAGCCTTTTAAAGTCTCACGAGCTGTTGATCGAGTGAAATAAATGAACACATTCTCTTTAGTTCCACGAGATTTATGCTAACGGCTTTATTGTTACTAAACGGAAAATGTAGTAAAAGATAAATTTCTCGTGACTGAAATATTCGCGGCGCAATTTCTTTCCTCTCGCCAACGATTTGAATCTTCGTAATATTCAATAACCACGAACTTCCTGACACTCTCGGTGTTTTGACCTTTGAGTTCTTCATTTTAATATAAAATAAAGCATTTATGTACTAGAATTTACGTACGATGAAACAAATGCAGTTGTTCGCTTAATGCCAATTATTTGATAATACCAATTTAATATTGACGTATATGTATCAGTCTGAGACCGAATGTAGGTCCGCGACCGCCTCTGACGACATCTTCGCATCTTTAAGTATAATGGTTTAATATGGGGGTCGGTGACCCTTTGAAACCTAGCTGTTGATTATTGTTCACATTATGCTTAGTTTTACATGTTTGGAGACCTTAGTTTACTAAACACGATGCGAGCGTTCCAAGCAAAAAAGCTAAACACTTTACAAGAGATCGAAACATGAAGAAATTACGCCGAAAGGTAGCGGTCAGTGCAACCAGTTTCTTTGGTGATGAGATAACAAAAAAAAATGAACCTGAATCATTTGAACCATATCAATCGATTAAGACTCTTCGATTCGATTTTCTCGCACCCAAGAGGTTGAAAGAAAAAGCGTAGCACCAATAGTTTTTCGGTATAATCTGGTGATGGTGGAGACTGAAGATTTAAGACGTTGCTACAAGGGATCCCTGCAAAAGTTTATGAAGCCTCATTATTGCTTGTATTTTCAATGGATTTATGTCAGAAATTCACTTTGTAAGTTTTTAAAAATATTTCTGTTTAAGGCCTCATCAAAATACTGCAGTACGCCGAATAATTACCTCTTATTTGGTAGGACATACATAGTTTCAGAATGATGACTTATTAGGGGTATTAACTTAGGGATATTAACTTCTGTAACTACTACTTTTGTAGCTAGTGTCTTCTGTAAGAAAAAGAACACACTATGGCCTTCAATTTTTCATTTGTGCATGCTATCTTAGAAACATTCTACGGAACCTCAACTTTAATTTTATACAGGCACTTTAATTTTTTCCCATTTATTTCTTATTTTGTCCGTCCCGGTTCATCGGAGACGCGGGCGCACGTCAAGTAATGAACTTGGACCGAATTCTTTAACCGGAGTGTAGCTGTTTCTCTACAGCCTTCCGATATTGGTTTCTGTAATAACTCGTTTCGTTATACTGGTAAGCGAATGTCGAAAGATTGAGTTTTACTATTTACATATTAACTGGAGATTAGATTTTCATTTTTTTTATTAAGCTTGTCTTAGCTTAGATGCTTTCAGAGCTTTTCAGTTGATTGTAATTTTGGGTAGTGCGCGGTTAAATTTGACATGCTGATCACGCCAATAAAAGTAAAGACGGATAATTTATTTAGTGAAATCCATAACATGGTTAGTTACATTTTTTAATAATTTTTATGCTTATGTAGAAAAGATGATTATAAAGATTTTTCACAAATAACGTTTAAAATACTTGTCCATGGCGACTAGTACATTCCTAATGACAGACCGTACACTCCGATCATTGTACCGATCCACGACCAAGCTTGACCGGGCGAGCTTGTGTATCAGTGGCCGTACTCTCTAAAGTTTGGTCTGTATTTTATTTATATGTATTAGGTCTAGCCAGCCCCTTCTCTCGTGTACGATCATCTTGTAAGAGTGACATGCGTGGCTACTCCCGAAACACAACGGTTTAGAGTGTAGGGACCGGTTTTAAAATGTATCGCGAACTTTTAAACAATCTTTATTTTGCATTATTTAGATGATCTCGCCATAGTACATCTAGTTGTTGACATACCATGTTTCATGCCTCGTTTGTGGTTGATCCAGGGGTTGTGATGGGGGCGTCGCGTCAGCCCTGATGCTAGCGTCGGCACCGCGCCGCGCTCTGGACGCCGAGGCCCCCGTCGTATGGCCTGCGTGGTGCTACTCAGGTAGGCTTCTTACTTCTATTTATTTTCTTCATACTATTGAAAATGAAACACTTATCTTCAGGATCAATATTTACTTCCCTTTCATTGGCATGATGACACCTATCTTAAATATTTTCAAGACCATGGCGTTTAAAAAACATAGCCCCTATGAATTTAATACAACCAATATATTTCCAAAAAGCTGTAGAAACCAATTTTTAAACACACAAAACTCAATAAATATTCGGTCAATTGACTCCGATTTCTGATACATGACCGTGACGTCACGTTCATATATTCCTATACAAAATTTATGGAAGTAAACCGTCTTGATAGGTAATAAAAAGTATGTCAACGATTGGTGGTGTCGTCTAGCCTATTGACCGCGGGATAGCGTCCATCGCTCCTTGCGATCTGTCAATCTGTCAATAGTCTAGCAAGTGTCCCGACTATCAACGTCATGCTAATGTTGCTGTAGTTCGGTAGTGCTGTAACGATTCGACTCAAGTTTCGAATCACTAACAAAACTTAAGGGTGAGTCCTCAGTGCGAGCCTAGCGCGGTCGTAACGGCATAAGATTTGACGCGCCCGCTTGCCGAGCCCGCCTAGGCCCCGGTCACCGCGCATTCAATGTGGACACACACTAATGCTTTATAGACTTCTTTTTTCATGAGTATTTTCTGCTGACAGTTTTCAAATAGGGCACCTACGCCTGACCCTAGTGGCAGATACTATGAGCAGCGTGGGTGATACTAACCTAGTATTTCTGAGTTTTTACTCGATAACCTTATAACGGAAGATATATTTTTGATGGTGCTCCACATACCTACGATGACCTGAAGTTAAAATAAATAAGTGACTTAGAATACAATAATTGAAGTTACAAACTCGATAAATCAACTTGCTCACAATATAAGAACAGCAAAGGCCAACAGGTAAAATAAGCTATTGAATTTAATTTATCAAAGAATTACGTTCTTCATCAATCAGATTATTATAATATTTATTACCAGCGGATCCCGCAGATTTTGTCCTGCCCGTTGCTTATTGTTTTTTTTTTCTCCGCAAGAACCATCCCCATACTTCTAAAGAATATCATAAAAAAAGAATTGGCCAAATTGGTCCAGGCGTTCTTGAGTTATGCGCTTACCAACACATTTTGTTATTATAGATTAAATGAAAAGTTACTACATAACAAAACACAAAGATAAACATTACAAATAAGGAAATTGATGCTCTCACAGTAAATCTATAACATCGCTTATCTAAACAAGATATCGTGTCTAATCTACTGTTTAACGCAGCACGAGACCCACATTCCCTTAAACAGTCGAGCATAAATCAAAATAACTTGTTCCTATACTATTACCGTCATTTTCTAATGATGAAGATGAAGACGGTAGCTCGGTGCGGGTAGGATGAAAAAGTGGTTTGGTAGCACAAGAAGCGGTCCAACTTGGGAAGTGTACACACTAGCGGATGTATACGAAATGGTGCTAAGTTTCGCGGTATACAATATGGTAAATTACTCGTATATGGTAAACTATAAAAGGCACATGGTAGGAAAAAAGAACGCGTTACGATTCCCAATGTCGATAAAAATTACTTCAGTGAACTCTTGCTATATTAGTACAAATCTTTTTGAGAACATTTTGAGACGGTTGAAGTCAAAACAGGTCAAGGGTGAGCTGGATTAAGATAATTTAACACTGATAGATAAGTTTACTTTTTACAGAACACCGAACGTATCGTCAACTTGTGGTTAGATTTTACTGACAAGTTCAATTACAAACTTCCTAAGCTTCTGCACATTCAATTACTGATACGCTGTGCAGTGTCAAATCAAGTGATGAAAACACTGAGAATGATCGGAACTTAATGGTGTATGCAAATGTATCTTTAAACTTTAGTTGAACTGTCATAACAGTATCCAAAACTAATGAGATCGTGGATCGATTTGATGATCAGATGATTGATAGAGCGTAATAGAAGTTATTTAATGAGACTAGTGGACTAGATTAAATCATTCGTTCCGGATGATTACTTCCCAAGTAAACCTATGAAAGGTATTTGTAGCGTAGCTGGGCAGCGCTTTCTGGTTAATATCGACAGATATTGAGTGAGGCATGTGCCCAACAGTGGGACGCCCGACGTATGACGTGGGTCCAATGAATCAGAAATCAGAAATATTTATTGTCCCTTCACAAAATGGCCAATTATTAATTAATGTCAAAACATAAAAAAAATGAAATATAATGCAAGATGTAGCCAAGATAGTGAGAGCTGGCGCCTGAAATAGGCTTCGGAGAGACTGTGCTACTGGTCACCAGACCACACCCTCGGACCCTTCTTTAAATTGAAATGAATGGGAGCAACTTACGAGATAAATTGATGATGTTGTCGCAATTTTTTGTTAACTAGTGCATTTAAATATGACCGAGCTATTTTATAGATGCCCTGGACCACAGATTACTAAACAATTACCGTGAGACACATTTCTGCTAGCATATTGGTACAATAATTGCAATTGCAAAATTTTGACAGTAACAGTTCTAGAATGGAGAAAATGTCATTATCGGGCAATTAAATAACGATCTTGATACAGTTGCGGTACAAGAGTTACCCGTGTCAGAGTGTCATACGTGAGTGACAGACAAACACGACAATTGCGACGCGACGCTACAAAATCAAATGTATGAACGTCTATGACATGGACGTAAGTATTGTTCGCATCGCGTTTCGACGGTCACGTAGTACAATGCCTTAGGCCCCCTATTTATGAAACGTAAATGTCTTAACAGTGAGCTCGTTATAGTGTGATCTCCATATACTAATGGAGAGTCGATATTTTTTTGTGATACTTAGTGTTTTTAAGTGCCAAGAACCATCTTAGCTAGTGGGCGTGAAATGTTAGGCTGGGTTCAAACTACAGACTGGAAAAATAATTACCCAAAACATTTTTCATTTAAGATCTTTCGTGTGATGGTCCAACCATCTTTCTTTAATATTTGGTTGCATTCATTTAAGTGAGATACAAGGTCGTTAAATATGAATACCTCATATTTGTTTCTTCGGTTTACGCGAACTGTAGACATTGAAATGATTACACTTTTTGACGTGACAACGTCTTATAATTTGATGGAGCCGGCTGCACGCACCAAAAACCATGACGCATGTGGCGTTACCTCGCTCTCAGGCGTTCCATTCAAGGCTTGAAGTGCAAGCGAGAGCGCGGAACGAGCGACAAAGAGGCAACGTGACAAAGACGTTGTCACGTTCAACTATCGTCAGTAAACCGATTTTACAGACACCCGTTTTTTTATGATTATTTCGCTGAAAAGGGTCCGAAACGTCAGGTTAAAATAAAATGTAAATGAATCGCTGATAACTTTGTACTGAATTGCAAGTCAAAGATTTAAAACCCACACCTAAGCAAAAACTTTATATTGACCTCAAGTTGACATCGTTGAGTACCAGCCTTAAAATAGCATTCCATTTCACGAAATAGTTTCTCACAAGCGAAAATTGGGCCCATTTGATGCCACTTGAGCTTTTTATGAGATATTTTGCTTCGGGAAACATTGTAGTAATTCGATTTCACGACTTTTTCACTTCGATAATATCGATGAGAAAATTGGACTCGTTAAAAGTTGGTACAGTTATAAACTGCATTTAACAGAAGTAGGTAAAAATGTACTGTAAAAGTACTTATAATAGGAAGTGCTTTTTAGACGGGCGGATTTTTCATCGGTCAATTACTTACGAGTACTTATAAGCATTTTGTACTGTTATTTTTTTACAGCTGCTAGAGTTGTTTATATGGGAAAGTGTATTTTTTTCTACTCATTTCGAAATTGGTCCCATATAATTTTTTTTCTTTATGCAGCGGAATCACCCTTCGGATTTTTTTGTTATAAGATATTCATATTTACTAATCACTTCTTCTCTACTAATACCTATCTCCCTAATGTTATAAATGGGAAAGTCAATTTGTTTGTTCTTCCACGACGCAAAGGAACAATGTTATGATATGAATCTTTGTGTAGAGGTAGGTAGGATGCTGGAGACCTAACGTCATGTCCACCACTTTTACGTATAGTAATTTACTCATGTATTTTTTGAAGTTGTAATGCTGTGGTTGTCCCAATAAAAAAATTACATAGGCTACTTCTGCGACAAAACATCTCAATCCCATGTGACAATTAAAAAAAAACAACTCATAGCTTACCGATAGATGGCACTCGGTAGTTTTGAGGGCTATGCGCAGTTCCTAGCCGAACGCAGGTTCTTTTTTCTAAGTATGATTAGTCAGGCCTAAATGATGCAGTTGGTTATTATTTAAATAAAAATTTTGGGGTTTCATTATATAAAACCATAGATATAAACATATAAATCTTCTAATAACAACAGTATTACTTCACTGAGTGCACAAGGGTGGCCGTATTGTCAAAGCAATCTCTTACACGCAACCCTCATTGTTAATTCACATTTACTACGCGGGCAAAGCCGCAGGTAACAGCTAGTATTCTCATATTTTTCATAAAATAGGCTTATACTGTTGTTGACATGAACTGCAGAACAAGAAAACAATAGCATTAAAATGCAAGGTTCGGGTAATTGCACCTATCATTTGACGTATTTCATAATTCTTAACCTTTACTGTACTAATTTAGAGGACGTGAACCTTTTTACTGTTTTGGTCATTACACTTCAATAAGTAGTTGTATTGGAGTGAATTTACGAGACTTATATTTTAGTTGTCGACTACTTACTAATATAACTACTCCTTAGATCTTTAAAACTACTTTTTAGGGTTCCGTAGTCCGACAAGAAACCCTTATAAGATCGTTCAGTCCGTCCTAGTCTGTCACAGCAGAATATCTTCTACGTTTATGAACTGATTTGCATGTAACTTGGTTCGAGAATACTTCACTTAAGGATCTCATTTTTAAAAATACGAAAAATTAAAATAACCCCTTTTTAATTTTTTTAAGTGCACCCCCTTGTGTGGGGTTGAATCGTTGAAAAGGATTATGAAAGTAAGATAGGGTTTCCATACAACACTTTTTTATCAGCTATTTTTTGCGAGTTAGAGCCCGCCAAAGTCGTTTACACGGTGTCCCCGAAGTAATTTCTAAAGTCTTGGATCTATAAACTTCAAATCTCTCACGTAAAGAAACAGGCACGGAAACTCTTATTAAAATTGTTTCGGGTATATATATATATATATATATATATATATATATATATAATATAAAAAGAACAGTATAAACTTTAAAAAGTTTTTACTGCAACAGAAAGAAAAAGCTAGGGAGACGATGATGATGATGCAAGAAATGCAAAACAGCGCGGTGCCAAAATTGACTACGGAACCCTACTTTATGCGCACACGTCCGACACGCACTTGGCCGGTTTTTAATTGATAGAGTGATTCAAGAGAAAGGTTTATATGTATAAAAATATGTAAAACCGCAGGCAGGACAGCGTCTGGTGGGTCCTCTAGTAATCAGAATAAAATTTAGCCTTTAGCACTCGTGCATAACGTCACTTGCAGGCTACTGAAGATAGTTTTTTTTATAACCCTAGACAGTAATTTCCGAGATTATTTTGGACAACCATATCAATACACCAATTCACAAATTCATAAACGTTACTAAACCACTTCCACCACTTCACTTACTAAAATGCCGGCCATGTTTTTATGGATGATCATTTTCCCGAATTATTTTTCGTTTTTTGCTCCATTACTTAGTTAGAATGTTTGCATTGATTATTTTTAATTACACATTTAAAAGCATACTGTACCACATGTGTCTAGTGCTCTGTTAAAGTCAAGATTTATCAACTGAACGTAATTCAGAACTTTCTTTGGCGCAAGAGCTGTCATTTATTACCTCTAAGCATGTTTTAAGAGTCTGCCTCTATCGATCTGCTTTCTCTAAAGTAGGAAGGCAATATTTTAATATGATTTAAACGAGTTTCAAGTTTCAGATGACCTGTTTCATGGACGTTTTTAATGTTATTGCGGAGTGTAGCTCATTGTGTTCGGTTTATTATTGAAAAGCAGATTCTTCGAGGCTGGCTGTGTAGGTGTTGAGTAATACTAACTTCAAGAGTAGGAATTTTAAGGGTAGGAATTTTAATCTATTTCGATCTTGTTTAAGCTCAACAGAAGCGGCGCGAAAGCGCTATTAATCGTAATATTTTTTATTAAAAAAAGGGCGATGCGTCAGTAATCGGAAAGCAAGTTCGTAATATTATCCCAGTTTCAAGTGAGTCTGTTTTTTATTTTATATGTAATTTATCATTCCTTGCCACACTTAGAGACAGCCTTTTGACAAGTATCTAACTGATTAGCGCTAGGGGACGAGCACCAACAAAATGGTCTGACGCCATCAGCTCAGCAGGATTGCAGATTGAACCGACGACCGGAATAGATCGACACACGTTTTTTGTGGTCACGATCCTCACCTCAGCATTGAGTTACGACGAAGAAGAATTCAACTTATTCATTACATGACATTGTACTACCTTCAAGCATTTTCTAATTTTAGACAAATCATTAGTGACTTAAATTGAACTCTACATTTATTAAGTATTTTTTGCGTTCACTACGCTATTTTTAAATTCGTTTCTTCTTAAATTCTTTTTGAACTCTACATATTATTTGCTTTATAAATTGATGTCGTATTTTTCCATAGTGCAACTACTACAGTAAAACGACTTATTACATATTTTACATGCTTATACAGAAAGTTTCACGTTCGTTCTGAGCTGAAGGTTTATAGAGCGTTAATACTAGTTGATTACTACTTAGTACTAGTTTACTCAGAGTTTTTTTAGTTTTAGTTTACACTCAATAATAAATCATTAGTCAATTCGGATGAATTGCAATTGAAACGCTAATTATACTACTGGTGCTATTAAAATAAGTAGGTACCTATTTTTAAAAAAAAACATCTCTTGATATTTTGTGAAATTAAGTGATTGATTGTTACATAAATTGAGATTTAAAATTTTTTTTCGCAAAGATGCAATACTGTTTCTCAGTTATTTTATACTGTGTCGTGAAGCATTACCATAGGAAACCGATAACAGCAGATGGTCTTCAAATGAACTCGCATTAAGTTCTGGATTATCAGTTTGCGAAACAGACACAAATTGCATTAAAACAAGCGAAGTAAATCAGATATGAACTTATGTTTAATAGGTGAACGGCTGTTGATTAAGTTCAAAATACCTAAAACCTGTCTGGGTGGCCCAGTGGTTAATGCACGGGCCGGATTTCCGTGGACGCGGGTTCGATCTCCGCCTCAGACAGTTAGTTGATATTTTTCAGTTGCAAATAAAATAAAATAAAAATAAAAAATTGAGTTTATTACTTCCAACAAACAAATGATGCAACACTTAAAAATAATTACAATAAAAATAAAAACATGGAAGCAATGTACTATTGCATCGTGAAAGTTTATCACATAGTATACAAAATTAATTTTCAGCGAGTTATTGTTCATTTGATAGTCAAAGTAAAGAAAAATAAAATTTTTAGAACTCTTTGCTGTCCCTGATATGACCAATACATATTCCATAACTAACTGCTAACCCGGTACAACTAAAGTAGTTAATTATGTGTTTCATATTTTATCTAAGCTTAAAATGTTATTTAATTGTTATTTGCTGATCTAATATGCAAATACGTGTTAAATGCATTTATCAATCGGTGTCGATTCCAAACGAATTTAAGAGTGATTGGAATAGCCATTTGATATGAAGTTAGCAGTTTGTCATAATTAAACTTTATGTTTCGATTCATTGAAATACCTCACACTTTATTTTATCGGTGTGCATGTGTTGTAAAGCGTGGAACAGACTGTTGCAATGTAGCGATTATTTTTAATGGAAAATTGATAATTCACAGCGGCGGGGCTAAACACTTGACTCCTTGAGCACCAATAGGATAATAAATAACGTCATCGCAACACTAAAAATCTATTGTATGTTGTTGACTTTGGCTCAATATATTGATTCTGCAACTGAAATAGTTCAAATCCATTAAAAAACGTTCAATGAATTTGAGTAGGTTAATTAATGAAAAACTTATCTTGTCACGTGTACCTGCTTCTTCAGTGAATAGGAAAATAATTATTTGATAATTTCATGTCTTAAATATGAAAGATCACGCGGTCCATCACTGACAAGATGGTCCGATTTAGTTAAATACTCGTCGTAGTCGTGGAGGGAGATCATCTGCTCTAGGTGCAACCCTGATGCTGACCACGATTCACAGACATGAGAGACCGACCCCAGAAAGATAATATTATACCCAAGCACGCAGCCATATTGTACCAGTGTGCACTACGCCCAATATTAGCATTGCAAATGTGTGCGTAGGTGCGTCCGCGCGTGCCACGCCCCTCGAGCTTTATTATTTATCGAGTTAAATTCGATATGGAAAAGCCAAATAGTTTTCGATATTTATTGTTATTGATAATATTAGAATATCACCGCGATAATAATAGCTTCCTTATAATAATATAACTTTTGATTTATGGTTGGGTTTTATGAGCTTTTAAATAAATTGGGTTAACGTTAGTGTTATGCGTGTTATGAATATGATCAAAACATAGGTAGCCGAAACTCGTTGAATATAAGTAAATTGACGAGTTAATAAACTAAATCTTATTCTTTGTTGCAATCTTCACAATCTATACCCTAAACGAATTTTAAGGGCAATGCAGAGGTAAAGTCTCTCCAAAGATCTTATTTGGAAATATTTTTAAAGGGAAAAACTTCCGACCACATTTGTTTTAGTAAAAAGCAGCAGTTTGCGACGTTCCGAAAGCACTCGAGTTGATAATGAACCGGGTGCCATAACCATAATACCCAGGACCCGGTTCGTAAGGGCATTCCCATGGGCCGTGAAATCTGCACTTTTTTGGGAACTGCATTTCTTTGAAATTATCGCTCCTTTCCTGCCTTCCTAATAAACGTTGAAAAGTAAAAAGACTTACATTTAGAGAACATTTTAATAGTCAGAAAAGTTGTTAATTGGCTGTTAAACATGAACCGGCCTAATTATAGATGAAATTAGTTTTGACTATGTAGTGATTACTTTCCAAATCAGCCATCTTGGAATTTAATTCAAGTGAATTCTTTTTTTTAATTTCTACAACACCAAAAGTGACTTTTGATTTTGGAACCAATAACAGATTTTTAATTTCACTCATAATTAAAACGCACGTTTCTCTCGCTTATCTACTCTCATATTTTAATTGAGTGTTTTATTTACAAAATCTCATTGCCCTACTTGTTTCGATTTGTAAACAAACCGAAACCACATTATCTGATACAGTTTTCATCACGTAACTATGAATGATAAATCAATTATAGCAATCAAATCATCACTACCTGTCGCTGGCGCGTCGTACCGCGGCTTTCACCTAATCGCGTCTAAGCACTGCGCGTACGCACGAAACGTGCAATTATATCGATTGCCTGCGATCCACATATCTCAATTACGTTATACGCAAGAAAGCAATTTTTACCAAAGACCATTGACCCGATACCGAATCCGGTAGTCAAATGACCGTACAAATTGAGTTCAAACATCGACATTTCGGAGCGCGGCAGCTATTTTGTCAATAACAAGTTTTTTTTAATTACCCAAAAATAACGTTTTTACGCAAGAATAAAAATATCTGGCTCGCATTTCGCGGAGACGTTTTCAAATGAAGAAATTACCGAGTGGTAACGAGCGGTGTCGATAAAAATGCGCTTATATCGACTTTTATGTGGCGCCCTAGCGGTGGGCGTAAATTCGTCGTGTTATAGCCTCGTCTTCGACACGGCTTTATTAATGCGTGGTGAGTCGCTTTGTTTACACATATACGATTGTGCCGTCATCTCGGATAACAAGTAACTCTAGCACTAAGACGCACTGTCGACATAAATTGCGTTTAACGGATTATGTTGTTCCTGCTCGTGACAGTATTACATTCTACAAGAAATCTCACGCAATAAAATTTTCTCGAATTTCCGAATTGATGAAGTAACAAACACTAGTGTTATTCCAATACCGGCACGAGGAAAAGAAAGTTTATATAAGTCTCAAAGAATTTATTGTCTTTTTTAGCTATTACGCATCGTAAAGTAATTTCAGGAGTAAGAGTTGATGTCGATTGCTCATGATTGCACTGTTGCGACACTGATTGTTTCTTTATTTGCTTTAACCGTGTTAAAAGATAATTTCATTACACTCATTGTCATTTTTTAGTTGAATTAAGGCTTATTAACAACATAGAAAATCGTGTGTCTTTCTCCGATTTTTACTGGTCGTAAACAATTGTCTCGCTGTAAACAGTCGTTATTTTATTACATTTAAATTAGGTTGTTGGCTTGATTTGAATATAAAAGTCGCATTTGAGACTTGTTTGAGCATTCATATCTTCATTTGTTTTTGACACACACGCCAACAGCACTATTTTTAAGCAAAACACTATTTTAACTATTTTGAAGAGTTTTTATTTTATTCATTTTAGTACAATAAAGCCAAGGCTATACCATTTTTTTTAATCATTTACGAAACCGCATGCGACTTATCTCTTAAATGTTTTAAAAAATGGGTTTTTATTAGGGAAGATCCCAAACTTGAAAATATGGTCCTAACAACTTATTAAATTAAGCCCAGATTTTTGACGCATTTTTTAAAATCATGAAATATCTACGAATCGAAGATGATTTCCCAACCTTTCGTGACATAACTTCATGCTATACCTAGTCGTACGACAGCAAGCGAGCAATCGGCGACAATGCTTCTCGCATGCACTGCGCACGAGTTGTTTCGACAGATTGCGCACTGGGGGAATAGATCAGCCAGTTCTTTCTGGACAGTTATCATCATCATATCAGCCGTGCGACACCTACTGCTGAGCATAGGTTTCCACCAAGGATCTCTACCGCGCTCTCTCTGCGCTTCCCGCAACCAGCGGCTTCCAGCGACCTTCACCAGATCCTCGGTTCTTTCGGTCCTTTTCGGTTCTACTTGTAGGGGCGAAATGGTCGTCCGGCACGCATTCGCTATTCGACAACCTTTCCACTCCAACGGCCATCAGTCGCGTTATATGTCCCGCCCACTGCCACTTTAGTTGAGCAATCCTTCTGAATGATAAACTACGGAGATAATTTAAAATGGAGCATTGCCTATGTTCAACGCCATAAAAAGACAACTTTTCTTTAGTAGGAACTGTGAGGTAAACATCTGAATCATCAGCTTTTGATCAAAGTTTTTAAAGTGCAATAAAGCTTGAAGTAATAATTGGACAATATGTGTTTAATTGTATCTAACATTGTAAGTACTTATGTAAGACGTAGATAAATTTGTGATGGCAAGTTGAATTAAAAATGAAAATGATTACACAATAGGCAACAAAATACTGAAAATGGCTTAATTATGATTACAGCTGTAACTACTCTCCGTAGTTTCTACAGTAGTATCGAAACTTTTGACATCAGGTATAAAATGCAGTCGCTTTCAGCGAAGCCGCTAGATGCGGGATGCGCAGGACCGATCGCAGTGATGATCGTTAGAGGAGGCCTATGATGATGTTGATGATGGAATTCAGCAGGTCCAATAAAAATCCTTATTCAGGGGAACAGTCACGACACGAAAAGATTTTGTCATCGACTTAAGTCTTCAATCTCAACAACTTGCCTGTCTGTTCTCACCGGACTATTTGAAAGACGACGCGTGTCTAACCCATGATTACGCCAAATTGCCGCCACCTGGCGTTGTCGAAACTCCACGCGACTGTTACCGTTCTGATCCGAATATTTACGGTTTTTGCGAACTGGCTAGTTTGTGATGGTTGTTGAAGAGTAGAGGTGAATTTGGTCGGTTGTCTGATGGGTACTTATAATGTTTTTCAACTGTACGTTGAAACACAGTATACCAACTAACCATTGTTTAGTCAGGAACAGTGGTCAGCACATTAGGCTACCAATTTTTGTTGCAAAATCGCCCATATCACAAGCGCATAATGCGGTATGCGCTGTTTACCGTGCTGACCTGCTGGCCACCTCAGACTGAGATTTTAAGCTTTGTGTCAGATACGCCAGCGGTAGAAAAATATCCTCGGCCACATAGACACTTAACATCAGGTAAGATTGTGGCCAAATGTCTGGATAGCAGTTTATTAATAAACACTTAAAGGGCAAAAACAATGTGTACCGAGACAGCATTTTAATTATAATGTGGAATCCTACAGCCTTTTCCGCTTGGTGTACAGATTTCAGTAATATCGTTGGAGTTGGCGGTAAAAAAAATCAACAATGAATTAACTGGGTTGCTTTCCTCCTAATGGCATTAGCAGTGGTGCTTTTCGAAAAAAACCGCTATGTGGCCGTAAGAAGTGGTAGGCAGAGCTGCTTTAAACTTAACCCATCATATATTAACCACCTTCTGTGTTATCAGTTAGTATAACTAGCAACTAAGCGGTACCTGATTCAGTGTGAACATGGTTAAGCCATTTTAATATGAAAGTACCTATATGTTAAAATAAGCTCGGTAAATAATTTCGAAGGCATCATAGCCTGATCATTAGCTGAAGATCTTTACACCACGGTTTACTTACAGGGTTTAACTTCTGCAATATAATTAGCAGCCATCAAGCAAAGTGTAGTGGTTAGAACTAAACGAGCCCATCGTTCACGCTGCCTAGATGAGCTTTAGTGCATTTCTCTTTTATATGGGTACTTGGTTATACCAGCGAATTTATTTATATCTCTTCATAATGGTCACGGTTTGATTAACGTTTGTAATACTCCTATTGATTCTGATATCTGTTACACAAGTGCTTAAGCTACTTATTACGAAGTCCGTACCATTTATTTATTTATTTTGTTTTAACTGTCCTGGTGTTTGTTTGTATGTATGTAATTAAATCTTGCAAACTAAATTTTACCCTATTTTACTAAACAATAACCATGTGTTTTAAATAGTCTTATGCACTTTAAACGTAAAAGTAAGCCGCCATGTTTGTTGACGTGTTTGACTTAGTGTTAAAAAATAGACTATAGTTTCACCTGTCCCGTGATTCTGTGATCAAGTCTTGCGAGCTAAACCTCACCCACTTCCCAGCTGAGCTGTAATTTTGTAAATACGTTTAGATCGCACACTCAACAATTTGATTTAAAGAGCTTGTAAAACTTTTTTTTGTTAAGTACCTACTTTTTAATAATAGCATTCTTCTATGAACATTGCGACCCATCAACCGTCGTAGTATGTCCAACGTAATCTCTTCAGCACGCTCCATTACTTGCGCACGCGACGATTTGCGCAGCCTTTATTAGCTGTGGTGAATTTTTAACTATGGCGTCGTTTGTGACGGGTTTTCTTATGGTTTATTTAAGCTTGCACATTTCACCTGTCAGCAGACACATAACAATAAAAACAACATTCAACAACAACAATTTATTTGAAGAAAAAAACTTGCTAAGGCTGCATTGCATTAAAAAAAACATTTATTTTGGACCCCAAACATATATTTTAACCCAAGAATTAGGCTGATTGTGGACGTCTATTAAGGCAGTTATTATGAACCCTTATTTTAAAAAGTACAGTTTTTTGTTCGCTGGCATTATTATTTGAAACAAAAAGTTACTTCTTGTGTTAGGTCGTGTGCGATAAACAATCTTGACATCAACAAAGCCATAGATTTTGCGATTAAATGTTATAGATGATACAATTAAAAATCAAATTCATAGATTAATTCATTCATACCGCCTCGCGAGCGTTCGTGCGTAACGCACACGCACACACGTCAACGACCGATGTATCATGAATGTTGTGATTAATTACTTTAGTACAAGTCTTTCTGTTCAATTACACTATGAATTTTTCAGCCTTACGCCTAAAGATGGGGCAGCCTTCATTTAAAGTTCAACGTAAAGATAGCCCACCAATTTAATTATTTAGGTAAGTACTGAGGTACGGCTTCATTATATTTTAACGACAAAATCTGAAAAAGAGAATTATTTGCTTTAAATTTCCACTAAACGACGCTATCGCAGGAACCAACGCCACTAACAAATTGTTGGTGTCAGTGTTGATTTTCCAGGTGCATCTTCTGTGTCACATTGTGAGTTGTATTGTAAGTCCTGCGTCGTCCAGCTCTAGTTTTTTCAAGTGGTTTCAGTTGGATGTATTTGGGTTGCATGCGGTGGCGTGGTTTAGTGGAAATTTTAAGCAGAATAATTCTCTTTTTCAGTTTCAGTCATAGATTTTCACAAAGTAACGCCTGATTCCATAAACAATTTTAACGAATACGTGAATTGATGTTTTTGTTTTGAGACAGATAATGCATTACATACATAATTAGAAATATACCGATTTACATAAATGTAGGTACTTTCATTTACCATCAATTAGGTAAAAGACATCTAATTATGTCTTTTATTCAAAAGTAAACCCAAACGCACATCGGTAGAGTTTTTAGTCACTTACACCGACTCTATAGTATGTAATGCTGTCACTTAATATTTATAGTGCGACTTATGTCAAACTAATGTGTATCAACGAGCCGTTTTATTGATAATTTTGAAATATTATTAATTGCACTCTTCGGGCGTAATCAAGTACTATCGGACGTTAATGTGCTATATTTTAATAGGAATTACATCAATTAGAAATTAATTTAATTGATTTTGAAATTTGAACTTAAATCTTTCGTCGGTAACATGAATACCTTGATTCAAATGTAATCAGTATCGCCTCTCCATTGCAATGTAATTTATTACGTAAAAGTTACTACGTTTTGTCTAAAATAAGGTAAATCGTCACAATCATCTTGTATTTATAGCTTTACACCTAGCTTTATACCTTTGATTTTATATACAAAACATGTCCTTTACAAAAACAAACGCATAGAATAACTTTGGTGTAATGGTTAAGAAGTTGACTGTTAACCAAAAGGTCGCGGGTTCGATCCCCGCACTGTACAAACATTTGTGTGCATGAACATGTCTGTTTGTACTGGTCTGGGTGTTATATTTATTTATTTAAGTTTATTTGTAATACCACTGTTTATTCTGATACCTGTAACACAAATGCCTACTACAAAGCTACTTACCACGGAGTCAGATCAATGTATGTGATGTTGTATTGTGATATTGTTTATACTACAACTACTTACTTACGGAATTCAGTTGGATATAACACTAATTATATCTGTCTACCAGGATAAATTTATGGAGTCAAGTTTAAAACTATTCTTAAAGTTAAAATTAAATCCCTGCATGACACTCTCACATTACAGAGACATCAACTATCTTGTCATCATTATCAAAAACCATTACGCCATACCAAATTCTCGACACGTTCTCGCTAAAAGTAACAAATAATCAGCCAAAATTATGGTTTCGTTCACACTCAATCTTAGCTTTCTCTAACAAAACACTCGTTTTGATTATAAGGCGGGGCTGCACGCACGACAAGCCGCGACTAATCGCAGTAACGAGGCTCACGGAACGATTTAGACGCGTCCGTGTGGTCGGGCCTTTATTGCATTTGTTACACACGTGAGTACATTAAGCGCGAGATATCCTTGTGGGTGCGAAGCTTTACTGGAGCATCGTGTCTTGTTTTAACTCAAAGATACGGCAAATGGGCAGGTGTTCGATGTTTTTATGCTAAAAGTTTTGTTAAAATACTTTTACAATTACAGATCGGTAGCTAAAAAATTCACGATGTTTTATTTATTGCGAACCACGCTGATGCTAAACCAAATATAATAAGCTTAACCATTAAAAAAAATCACAATCTAAAAGGAAAAAGTGGATACATAGTATCTTTTCTTTTCAATAACACCTCCTAACGTGTGGCTGATTCCAGAAGCTCTTCGCTGCGCAGGCGCACGTACACCTGGCTCCATATCAAGCTAATCATTCTCGTTGCATAATCATCCTTGTTACGTAAGCATGAGAAGCCGCAGTGATTAACTTGACGTGTGGCCGTACGTACCCAAGTGCATGAAATCAGGGGTGATTTGCTACCGCGCCCGCGCGGCGATTGTTCTCGCTTGCTTGTAAGGCTGGGTACACATGGTTTTAGTAGCACTCCACTGCAAGCTTCCGATTTCTTCCTATCTCAATTTCGGTCTACCTTACCACTTTTATCGTAGCTTGCATTTAATTAAACAATATATTTTATCAGGGACAATGACAATGAGAACTATTTGAACTAAATTAGCGATTATATTATGATAAGGACCAAATGATAAAATGGGCATAAAACATAAGGACCGGTCATGATGAAAAACGTCTATTAGGAAAGAGAGATTTAATAATAATTGTCCTAGTAATCAAACTAGTAATTTGAGAGTTAATACCTGTGTATTGCGCTTACACTTCTGCACTAGGTATAATTAAAACAGTAGAGTTTTCTCCGCTTTGCTCGGTTTTCCCCTAAGAATATTTATCAAAAATATTAACGCGATTTAGTGTAATTTCACATTGTTTCAGTAAATAGACAAAGGGGACTTTTACACGTCTCAACAATTAATTAACCCTACCACTGCTTCGCGACGATTACAGCCAGTGCTGAAAAGAAGCAGCGCAACAAACTAAGTTACTCTGCCTCTTTTCAATTTGATTTACAATAATTGTTTACATACAAACATTTTCATATTTCTTTGTCGTTTATATAATCAACAATTTTATAGTAACCTTTCAACATAAAAACATCTTTAACGACTGATTGAAATTTAACAATGGGCAGTACAATTATTTTTTCAGGTAATTTGTAAAAAAATGAAATACACTCCCAATAAATGAATGAACAACCTTGTCATATACAGTGTACACCCGACCTAGCCCGCTAATCACCGCACAGGTGCACGCGCCTATTCGGAATTCGTCTATTTGTGGCACGAGCCGCTATTCAACTCAGATGAGGGGCTACTTTGAAAAGCTAATACAACGACGGTATTTTCAACTCTAGGTTTTCCTTTAAAAAAAACGATTAAGGGCTTTATAATCCCTGATGTGAATAAAAAGGGGTTTTATTCATTTATTATATCACAACGAAGAGTTGGATTAAGCTTATAAGTACTCGAAATCATTAAGCTCTGAGAGTTTATAGTGCGCTTGCTATCTCAACAGAGCAAAATATTGCCGAAAACATTATTATTATGGTGAGAGATTTAAATAAGATGGTGTTAGCTAGCCAGATGAACTAAGAGCAAGTCTTCTTTTTTTAACTAATAACTTTAGCGCACAATAAAAGGCGGACTTAATGCTAAAAAGCATATTTTTCCAGTCAATCCTTTAGGTCATGCATACCATTTTAACCAAATACAATATGATTGACTAAGAATCTAACCTGGGATCTTCAAGGTTGGAATTAGTTGAAAGAACCGCCTGGCCACGGAGGCTTTTTCGTTTTTCATTGACTTTCATGAGTGAGAGGGATAGCCAGATTCGAAACTTCGAGCATCAACTTAGAAAGTAGATCTTCTGTATTGTGTCACACGCAGCTGACGACTTCATTGCGGTAATTTGGCTGCAATTTGACATATGCCTTCAGACAATTTGTGATTAGAAAGGCACGTTTCGTTTGTCCACGCGTGATGACAGGTATCTTGATGCAAGTATATTTTGTTCCACTTAGCAATGATACCCTGCGATCAGCTGTCTCATTTAATCAAGACTGTAACTTTTTTATATTGCCAGGATTTTATGTCTGCGATCGGTCTTGGAAGGTCCAAGAAGATTTGTGGAAAGCAGGAATTTATGTCACCCTACCCACCTATCTTGATTACATGTTCTACAGTTGAGAAAACCATCAAAATACTGAAATGATACACTTTTTACGGATTATTTCGCGATTTATTTACATTTTGTTTTAACCTGACGTTTCGGACCCTTTTCAGCGTCCGTGGTCACAGGTAGACTAAGGTGTTAGTTGTCATTACATGGTTTGAAATTTTTTTAAACTTAAATTATTAATTATTAATTTTTTAAATTTTAATTTTTTTAGTGTATTATTTCAATGTCTACTGTTCGCGTAAACCGAAGAAACAAATACATCAAAATACTTTTATTGCAAACAATTGCCCTAGAAATACCGAACTAAATATATATTTAATTTTTATTTTATTATTTTGTAAGAGTCACATTCAAATGTTTGTTTTCTTTTCCAGGTAATAATTTGTAAGGTTGCGGTCACACTAACAATCCACGTTTTTGTAAGTAGATAATTTAGATCTAATCGATCGAACCTTGAGTAGTTTTGAAAACAACCAAAATGTACGTGCTTACACGTATAATATTGTGTCAAAACAATTTTCTTAGTTACAATATTAAAAAATGTTTTATTACTTTTGAACCCACTCCAGGACTCAAGGTCTGAATGGCTATAGTTAGCAAATGCATGACCATGACTTTGGTGTAAAGGTTTAGAAGTTGCCAAGTAACCAAGAGGTCGCAGGTTCGATCCCCGCACTGTCCAAACATTTGTGTGCACGAACATGTCTGTTCATACAGGTCTGGGTGTTATTTATTTAAGTTTATTTGTAATAACACTGTAGATTCTGATATCTGTAACACAAGTGCGCTTAAGGTAATTCTATGTATGATGTTGTTGTTATAAAAAAAAACATGCAGTTTTACTGGGAAGTTTAAGTGTAAGGTTAAATCAATGAAATCAGATAAACCGTAAGAATTTCAAGTAAGGTAAATAAATAATGCATGCCATTCAAGTGCAAATGGGATTTTTTAAAAGCAAAAAACTACTTAAGTTTTAATCATATGCGGTGTCACTTTCATAATAACAATAATGCTCTCTTTATACATGCTCTCGATAGTAGCACAAAGTGACCGCGAACGATTAGCATATTATCAGAACGGCAATTAATTTCAGAATATATTGCGGATAATTGCGCTGAATTTATGCACTCCATTTTAATGTACGTTGTTGGACATCTTAAACGGATTTTAGTAATTACGCCTCCGAGCTAGAAACATCAAAAACAGCTACGTAATGTTGTAGTTAATGCTATTTATTGTGTCTCTAAGCAAGGCGGTGGTGTGTCTCCGTTTGTATTGTAATTAATATAATGAGGCAGCGTTTATTATTGAAAAATTGTAGTTGAAGCTACCAGTCTATCTTCCCTGGAAGACGAAATGCCAAAACAAAATTACATTTAACTTTTAAAAGTCGCCATTTTTATCCCACCACACGGGTAAACCAAAGAAGCCAGTTAAACAGACTTGCAATGGCATCTCTGTAAGGGTTCCGTTTTTAACCCCTGACGAAAAAGAGGTGTGTGAGAGTTTTACCCTTATTTCTTTTTGTTTCTGTCTGTGGTATGGGATGGACCGATTTCAAACCATTCGGGCAATTCTGAACCATAATTGCGCGAACACTTTGATACGTGTTTACTGAGCTATACTTTGTATTATAATTATAATGTTTATTATTAAGGCAATAACTTACATGAGTCCTGTAAGTCCGGCGGTAGGCGCTAACGACTGTCACACAGTTTTCTCGTAAAACTAGTACAGAAGTTAACGATGATGTAAATTATGTAGGAAATTTTATTTACAATAAACCTTATTATTATTTTTAAATAATGATTTTAGCAAATATAGTTTCACTCCATCTAACCCCGTGTTTCCCAGCAAATCAACCATCAAACAAAAACCGATTCCGCGAAGTGAATATGATAGTTAAGGTGATGTGTAATTGGAAATCCAATATCCCAGGCCGGTATGACAGAGATATGAGATATCATCTGCAGGTCCATTTTGAGCGATGCGCGCATGAGGACGGAACACCGCCAATTAGGTGGCTCTGAGCTGATAGTATTCGGAACATACCTACGCACCAATCTTGACATGACATGTTTCCGTGTAAATATAAACTTAAAGTTTAAAAACTGTCTGACATGTGTTCGTATTTAAAAAAAAACTGTAAAAAAATGGTCGTATCAAAAATTGTTTCATGCACCTTTTTACTAAATACTGATGGTATGGTAAGGTATGACTGTTAGTAAATGCCTTATGTCGTTAAGTCCACGTTTTGTGCAAAATACTATTTGTATAAAGATTAAATAAATAAATTAGTAATCGTTGGTTTGTGCAGCATTAATTTTCTGAAGTAAATACTCCTTTTTACTAAAGGCAAGGCCCGAGTGACAGTGCTTCTTAGGTCTAGTCCACTCTTTTAAATTATAATCGTGTCACTCAAAGTTTTTTTAGTGCTGTTTAGTAATTGCATCTAAAGATCTGACACCTATTACGCTCAACCCACCCATCTAGCCGGCAATTGAATTTATTCCGCCCTTAATTTATTTATTCCTCGTTTATTTAGTTCTAAACAACATCCCGTTGTCGTGAGCAGGTGTCCGCGACGTGTCGTTGTCAGGCGGCTTCCTGGCGGTCGCCCGCCGAGACAAGGTTACCCCGTGCAAATGCATGTATGCGTGATTAGATTCGCGTTTGTGTTTTATGCCGGTGCCGCGCGACGGTACAAAGTTTGTGTTTTATACTAGTGCCGACGGTACAAAGTTTGTGTTTTATACTAGTGCCGACGGTACAAAGTTATATAGATCACGTAGTATAAGTGTAGAAACGTTTTCGCTAGTAGCGAAATTTAACGCAATGTAAAATGTTTTTGAAATAATGCGACTTGTTGAAAAACGTTTTCTATGTACCTCGTTCAAGTATTAGATTCGCATTTGTGTTTTTATCTGGTACAAAGCTATGTGGTTCATAAAAACTGAAAAATATAGTAGAAGCGTATAAAGTGGAGAATCTTTTCTCAAATGTAACGCAAACTGTATTCGGTGAAAAAATATACTAAGTAAAACATCATTCGAAGAACGAATACTTAGGTTTGATGGCGAGCCGAAGAAGAAACGTTACTTACAGGTTGCTTTGTAAATATTATGTAATCAGTTGAAAGATCAGTATTTCGTATGTCTCGCAATATAATAGCCACATAAACAAACAAACACACACACGACACACAATAATAGTTCAGTCGACCACAAAAGCGAATAAAACGTAAAATTTAACACTGCACTGACGGTAACTTTGCAGACAACGTCATGGCTAGTTACCATAGAATCGCCATAGAGTCTGTTACTTAGTACATTTGAATGTTCACAATCGTTGCGTTGTATGATAACATCTAGGAAAGCGAGGTGTGAAATAATTTCACACTAGTTGTTTCTTGACTCTTTGGTACGGTGAAAACAAGATATTGAAAGGATTTTTGCAAGGAAAATAATGGGAAAATTTAGAGGAATATGAAATAAATCTTTCATTCACACCCTCATACGGTAGATGGGCAGGCACTATATTTATTACTATGAGTAAATAAGTAATAAAATATCGATTTGAATTTTCAGATTTTTATTACTTTTTTGGTACAAAAAGAAAAAGATGTAATTTCAACCACGAAAATTACGGATTATTACTAACAATTCGTTAGTTATTTAAGCTTAGCATTTTACCATGCTATGCAGCTGCTCGAAAAAGAAATCACAATGTAAAGGAATACCTAGGTTGATTGTGAATGATTTGATTGTGTTAGTAGTGACATCTAACATGTGTATCACGATTTGATTTGTGACTTGTTTTGTATTTATTAAATTGTATTGATTGTATTTGTATTGACAATATTCTGACATCTTGTGTATCTGATAATCTATTTATAATTGTTCTGTTTAAATGCCAAATGAATATTTGCATGCTATTATTAATGGCTGAGTGGGCCGATCTTTTGAAAATTTGTAATAACTTCAGTGTACCCTATTTTGAAGCAAAAAAATATTCTATTCTATTCTATGCTAATACTCGTAGGGTGAAACGGAGATAGATGCCCCACTTTTAAAAATCGCTTTATAACTTCAATAATAAAAATCAAAACAATTTATTTATGAAACAAATTTATTCTTAGGAATTTTGTCTACAAATTTATGAAAAGTAAAAAACTTTGTCTCCGATATACTAACTTTATGACATCTATCCTATACATGGTTACCCTACCCATATAAATTGAGTTTGGGGTAGAAAACTGACCGTAAAAATGGGCATATATCCTCCAAAATCTTTGATTTCATTTTGGCATTGCATGCTGTCGCAACGAGTCATACAACGGAGTCAATTAAGATAGAGTTGGAGATTCTTTTGATAGATATGAAAAAAAGTAATCGAATTTATCTTCGAAACTAATGTAATTAAAATCGGGTCATCTATTCTTTTTTTAATTTAACATGTTATTGCAAATATACATATGTAATATAGCAGACTAATAATAGTACAGCATATTTGTGTATACACCCAGCAGGGCACAGCAACATAAGGTAGGTAATTAAAATAAAACATTATTTTAAGTACACAAATGAGTATGAACTACTTCACTTAAATCATAGCTTCTTTTCAGCTTTAACAATGAGATATCTATTATTTATTTATAATACAATATAATTAGTGAAAAAAACCGAGAACCGAGAACCGAGTGAAAAAAAAACTAGTAAATACTACTGGAGCATCTATCTCGGCTTCACCCTAGCCGTACGTGAGCAAGCAAACGCGACAAGTGCGACACGACGCTAATGACGATATCAAATGTACGTTTATCATACTTTTGACATTGCCGTGACGATTCACATTTAACATTTATTTACTTTTATTTTTATTTTTTTATTAGGGTACAGTTACAGCAGGCAAACTTATTCTGATTATAAGAGCTTACACACTTAAGACATATACTAGTCCGACAGCCAATTAAAAGTATACACAATTTTTTTTTAAACTTAAAAAATGTAATTTTGTCTAAGAACAAAAATTTAAATTTAAAGCTGAAAAAGAGGATTATTTTGCTTTAAATTTCCACAATAGGACGCCAGCGTAAGAACCAAAATACATCCAACTGTAATCACCTAAAAAAAGCTAGAACTGGAAGTCGCAGGACTTACAATATCTACAACTCACAACGTGACACAGAAGAAGCACCAGGAATCACAACCCTGACACCAACAAACACTCGACGCGTTTTCCGATGGATTTCCGCAAAGTAACGCCTGATTCCATCAACTATAATTTAAATTTAAATTGACAAAATTATAACTGACAAGTTTGATACTAACATTTTTCTTTGAGCTTTTTCTTGAAAGTCTCTAGAGTACGCTGAAACATGTCTATGTGAACGTCAGGCTGTTATAGGACCCGCAGATACTATGTATGGAGTGGTTTTGACATATACACAAGTGTGGGTCGCATCGCGTCGCTTCGCCCATGTAGGACATAGCCTTGGTAATAGCATTCGAAGAGAAACCGTTTACAAGGTAACTTTGATGCGTCTTGAATCTAGATCTATTTACGATGGGCCTATGGCAGGACATTAATCAAGGCCAATAATTAGCGCTAGGCGAGTGGCTAATAAATCCAGCTTTCTACCTCGCACTGTTGACACGGAGAACACTACTCATGGTGGGATGGCGATCGTATCAATTTTGCGCGAACATTGAGTTTGATTCGGACGTTGCGCTTTCGCGGAGGTGTCAACTGTGAAGATAGGACCTATGGGTATAATATATCTTAATTCAATCTCATCGGAGTTATCTGTTTATATTTTCAGATATTAAATAAATAACATTTGAGGGATAAATCAAAACGTTTATAATTTATAATTATTTTATTTACTATTTAAAACATGTTACAACGAATTATGATAGAGAGTCGCATTCTTAAACCAATGAGGTTTATCTCGACGCGACCTGAAATTATTTTGTTGTCTTGAAAAGGAGATGACTGATTTGGAAATCATTTAACAGAGGATTGATACTTCTATCAAAACATCAACTCTTATAAATAGAAGTGTTGTACTTTGCTGCATTAAGAGACTAAAATTGATTCATAATCATAATCACGAAAAAAAAAATTTTTCAACTTGAGCAAGTACAAAACAAATAATTAAAGAATAGCAATAAAAAAAACATTTGCATTTGGCAATGGTTTAATATTAATCATTATGATGAGTTTATACATAACTTACGTAACACTGTTATCATTCACCGTTGTTGGAAGTAATAATTTCAATTTAATTTTATTATATCTACCCGTTAGTAGGTTTTAAAAATAGGCTTCACTTCGGTTCTGATCCAAGGCGTGTTACTAATTAAATGATAAGCATCCGATGCGCTTCAATAGTCCAGCGATTTACGTAAACAAACACTTACATTATCTCGAATAAGTAACATGCCTCTCCTTACCACTTTTCAAGTCGACCCAATACGGGGTGTCAGAGACTCTTTTGTAAAAAAACTTAGTAATAAATAAATATACAACAACAGCACATACATTGATCTGCCTCCGAGGTAAGTAGCTTAAGCACTTGTATAACAAATACCAGAATTAACAGTGGTATTACAAATAAACTTAAATAAATACATATATCACCCAGACCAGTACAAACAGACATTTATTCCTTTTTTAAACAGTAAATCCATGTGAGCAGCTTGATATTATTTTTTACTTTTTCTAATACTGACTTCCTACGGTTTTTACCTTGGACTTAACTAAGTTTATGTAAGCCGATGTCCTAATTAAACGGAAGTATAAAACCGACAACGATAGCAAAGCTTTGGATAGAGATAATAGGGGGACTATGTTCAACCTTAAGCAAGTTAAGCCGTTGGTCCTGCGCCTGATCTCTCTCCGGTCATCTCGGATTGCCGTCTCGCCGAAATTTGAGAATGAAGGAACAGTGAGTGCACCTGTGTATTGCGCACACACTTGAGCCACGCTTGAGCACTATAATTCTTATCTCCCTCGTAGTTGGCTAATCTCTGTTGAGATTGGCCGCCGTAATCGAAATCGGCTAGGAGGATATTTTTTGATTTTTTCAATGCCAGTAGCAGGTACGTACTTTCAAGACTCATTCCATCGGAGTTTTATATCGGGTAATAATAACCATAAATACGATTTTACCAGTACTTACCCTGTATAGTGAAGTTTTCTGAAATATTTACGACTGTCACCCTGGGATTGCCAAACTTTCCGCTGTGTCCTTATCGCGTTAAGTCCTGTCCATCTTCGCAATTACTTTACAAGTTCTCCCAAAAATGTCCACTTCACTTGACGTTTTGGACTTACGAGTTTCGCGTAAAATAAGATTGAAACAGATAAAGAACGGGCAAATTAGTTATTGCATGCTTTTGAGAAAGCCGAAATGTTGGATGACATAAAATGTAAGTTTTTAACAAATCGAATATTCAGTTTTTTCTGACAAGTAGGCATATTTATTTAAGCCGAATTAATTAACTATACAAATTTTTAAGACCTGCTGTCACCCATAATGTCTTCTGGCAAATAAATGATTAATTATGATGAAAAAATATGCTCTGACAAAAAGTATAATCGTGAGATATTGGGACAATGTATGTCAATACATTGTCCCAATATCTCAGAGGGTCACCTCTATTTCGTATTAAGTATTAGCTCCTTTTTTCTAATTTAAATCTTTTATTATTTGATATTTAATCGTAACGTGAAATATTGGCCCTATCTATCTTTGTGGTGAATACGTTCACGGCTGGTTTCATACTAAAGCAATCTGAAGTTACAGCCGCGTAGCCGGTCGTATAAAACTGACAGTTATTTGTCTTTCAGTCAAATACGAGTATAAATAGAATAATGATAGCGACCGAAAGAGACTGGTTTTGTACTAGGTGCTTTGCCAGCTACTCCAGTGGCCGTATAACGATTCTTTTACTCTTCACTCACTTTTCGCTTATTGGCAGCGTTCTTATTCAAAAAAATTAGAACCAAATTACGATTAACAGCGCTATCATAGAGCTAGCTTCTGCTCTGTGTGAACCTAACGTTGTAGGTTTCCAGGTGTCCTTTTATGACGTAACTAAGTAGTGCTCGTAAAATCAGGCATTTCCTCGACAACCGCCACCTGTTCAGTCGTTTAACAATTTATATAACAACAACTGGTTTTGTCGCAACATAAAGAGTTAAAGTAGATTATCAAAAATAATAAAAGCTGTCAATACCTCTTACAGACGCTAAAGTATGTTTGTGTGTGTTTTTGCATTAAATTTGGTACTTATGTCTTGGTAAAGTAGACTCAGTAGGTGTTTGGTCAGTACTTTATTGATGCATGTGTACTCGTATTTATTAAGGTATTTGGTAAGGTTAGGTCAAGTTAAACCACTATGTTTCTTCAGAGGTAACCGACTTTGTTAAAATGTGGTATATTCAAGAATTAGATTGTATCGTATAATGCAGGTACCCACAATTTTCAGTTCAAAAAAGAAAGTCTAGCTCCATAGCTTCAACTGTGTTAGTTCCTCTATATGTGGGATAGAAATGACAACAGATTCACTTCTTCCTTTTAGTTTTGCTGATTGTTTTCACTGCTTTACAGAAACAATCACTTATGAAAACAATCAGCAAAACTTTTAACAAAGTCTTTGTCAAATGATTGTCTTTATTAGAGACCTTTGTTGTCACTATTTAAACTGTTGAGGCTTTACCATACAGCCGGCTTCATTTCATTATTAGCGCTATTTACACGCGCTAAAAACAGTGTGCCCGACACGCTGGCTGTGTTTTATAATCGGTAGTAACTAGCAGCAGAGATTTTTTAATTAAATATTTTACACGGTGAATTTTATTTTTTGCAAAAAGATGCATTTTTGGTTGAAGAAACACCGGGTAAACTACATATTATTGGCGATGGAATCCTTTATTCTTACAACTAGAATTCCACATTATGCAGTAAGTAATCCATGTAAAGTAAATCCCATTAAAATTTGTTCCCGTCAAGTTTCGGAGTGGCCTTAACGAGCTGCGCTCGCGTCGATCTAACGACACCGCTCGCGCCGCCCTTAACGCGTAAGCTAATAAGATGTCTAGCAAAAGGCGACAGTACATCAGGCTACCTATTTTTGTTGCAAAGTCGTCCTTAATTTACGAGGATAAGATGCTGGTCTATTGTTCTTGATGTGTTTTCGTGCGTAACCACAAAAAGTTAGGGATAAGTTAATGTAGGGTGTGTCTACAGTTTTGGGATGTGTTGAGTGATATCGAGTTAAAAGGGAGAGTTATAGTACCGTTCTAACACTGACGGTTGATATCTATTTTATTAGTGCTAATGGACATGTATTTATTAAGAACTTAAACTATGAATACATGTAAAGATGAAGTTTACCGTCGGTGTAGAGTGCCGACGGTGCTCGTTGAGGGTCCATCGGCCAGCCGCTGACGCCGCCCCGATGTTGGGCTATTTCCATGTACGATGCTAGCTCGCACAGGTGTAATTATCTTCTAGGTGAGCTAGATCAAACCAGACATAGGAAGATACGTTACGTGCTTACAATAGTCTACTAAAAAACGGGCCGCACACGCACGCACGTGTAAACACTAGAAACGGAGCAGGCCTATTGGACTTGGTTTAGCCTGCAGGACCACGCGGCTCTTGCCGTATATCTTCCCCTTTTTGGTTTGATCTAAGCTTGACTCAGGCTCTGCCTCGTATTACGGTGAATGCCGGTGGCCTCTCGGCCTACGGTGAACCAGCCACGTCCCCGTCTCACATGGCACTGGAAGGCACCGTCAGGTTTTTAGTTCAGGTTTTTAGGGGGTTCTCTCACTGAGGCTTGGAGACCCACATAACCCCCAGATGCCCGCGGCTGGTATGCGTAAGAGCATTTCCCTGACGTTAAAAAAAGGCTCTGCCCCATCGGTCTACCTTCCTTCACTTTAATACTTTTTTTTACTTTTTCATTACCTTATCACGGTTTCTGCGACAGGATTATGTTAGTGGTAGACATATCAAAGTAATTATTATCTCAAGAATATGTGTATTATCTTATTGTCAACTTTACATAATACTATTATTTCTTATCAACTGTATTCGGTTGGCAATCACCAATACTTGTTTATTTATCTCGATTTTCGAACATAATATTGATTTAATGATTGTTCATTTCCTGCCCCAGGACGATGGTATCAGCCATTTACATGGCTTTACTTTAGAAAGTCATTTTATAAGTAATGTCATGTAATAAACTAATCAAACGTGATAAATTGCCGTTTTCTATATTCTAAATATGAAATTCGCGTGATAATTTATCAATGGAGGAATCAGTAGTGAAATCGTTAGATTTATTGTGTACTTTTTGGAAGTATATGGAATTTCACGTTCAAAAGACAACACATCAGACAACCCACTTTTTTTGCAAAAGAGCCGCTTCGTGCGTTGGCTTATCTTGTTAACCTTGATGTACTGTCGTGAGTGCAAAAGTACCTATGCATGAGATACTACTATACTCAAAAGTTGTGTCCTTAAAAAGTTCTAAAGCCAGAAAAAGTCTTAAGTCTAGTTCGAAAGCTAGAAAGTCTAACAAAGCCTTATTTTTGTAGTTTAATCTTCTGGATTATTTTAATAGTGTTCAAGTACAGTTATTTTCTTAGATTTCAAAACAAGAACAAATCGTTCGTACTACTAAGAGTATAAGTACCTACGTATTCATTACGATCTGATCTAGGGCCGTATCTGGGGCCCTACCCTGTATAGCTTCGACCGTATTTTTATCCAGCGTTAAAAAAAGGAATTCTTCTCTTTTCTCAATTCGACCGTTTTTTTTAATTCTTGCGATCTAGTTTACTTGTATTTATTTTATCTTTATTAATTAATTACACAAAAGATAAACTTTACGCCATGGGACATTCTCTACCAGTCATACCTTTGGGCTAAGCAGAAATGAAATGCATCTTGTCAGGAGGGACATGGACGTTTATGACTGGCAGAGAATGTCCTATTGTGTTAGGTCCGCCATTGTATGCTCCAAGGCTAAAAATAAGTTATAAGTTTATTTATTTATTTTGTTTTATTTATTAATGGCTCTAAAAACAAGTAACAGTCAGTGAATATTGAAAAGTAAAGCAGTATACAGAGCTAGACTGAAACTCTAAACATGTAAGTACAATTTGTTATAGGTTAAATGAAATGTTAGAGGGTTAAAACTTAAAAATACAGTTAAAGTCTATCAACTATTATTACCATTAACGATTATTTTTTGACCAGTCTGTCTGTGCACCGGCACAAAATTCCTACTACGTAGTGGCCTCCGATTTTATTTATTATTTAAAGACATTATTGCACAAAAAAGATGTACAAAAAGCGGACTTAATGTTAAAAGCATTTTCTGCCAATCGAAGCGTTTAGGTAATGCAGAGTGATAGTATTTGGTGCAGTAAAAAAAAATTAATGTGAAAAAAGAAAAGTTTCCACGTTTTAGGCACAAAACTGCTTAGCTGTCAAAATTGTGTGTTAACTCATTCACGGACACTGCACTCTTAATACATTGGCTGTCAGAATAGGGCCCTCGCAAGAAGCCGGGGGCGCGCGCACCTGCGGTAGCCGCAGCCAGCGCGCGGTAAAAATACGTTATTAACGCGCGCTCTTTTATTTTGTATGCGATAGCCGCGAGGCAAAGGTTATGCTGAGCCGGCTGTAGGAATGAAGTGGTAAGCAGAGAAGTTTTGAGTTTTTTCCGGCGTTTCTTCTCATCACTAGTGTAATCTGTGTTCTTATCGTGTAACAAATGAATGTAATAACATCCAAGTTTTTCAACTAATAAAAATGATTTTGATTTTAGAAGTGGTTTATATTCATACACTTCTTACGGATTATTTTGAGTCTAAATTATATTTAAATTTAATCTGACGTTAATAACAACTGTTCCCGTAGATAAAATAATGATATAAACGAGACTCTATTAATAAAAAAAAATGGTTGCCTGTAAAGTCGGTTTTACGGGCGAAGATTTTACGTGACACCGATCATGTTTGAGTGGAGAAAGACGCAAGGCATTCGCCGGTCCGGCGGGCCTCTCTCTCGTTCGGTGACTCATCGTAACAGACGTGAGCGGGCGTTACACTTTTTCATGAGTGACTCCGAGCCACAACCTAATTTAAGACGTTGTAACGTCAAAAATAACAAATTGCGTAAAATTTGCGTGTAAATATAATAACATCAACGTCGAAAACATAAAAGTTTCATTTGCAAAAAACGCGCCTTACAGTTAGCAGTTTTTAAACTTTCAACGTAATCTCTTGTAATAAGGGCGTTTTTGCAAATGGATAAAATGATGTGTTCGTCACCGCCAGTATATATAAATAATATTCAATTATTAGAAACCAATCAACTTCCTAAATCCGCCCCTGGCGGCCGTGTTTCGGCCATCTGCCCGGTCGGAGGCTGCGATCCGATAGACGGGTCACTGTCCCCTGCGCACGCACACTCCGCCCCTGCTCTAGGTAAGTGCGGAGTATGTACTCCGTGCTCGAGTATGGACTTTGAGTATTTAATACTTTAGTATGAAACAATTAAGGATTAGCTATCCTCGAATTATTTGGGCGAACTCCTGTTAGCCTTTCATCCGATTTTTCATCGCCCGGGTTCAGTTTCTTAATAACTCTTTAATGATACTTAGTTTAAATTATATGCATGTTTAAGGATTAATTGTACCTATTGTGCTGAGGAACATAAATAAATAAATAATAAATGTGTTTTTTTTGGCTGTTATTACACATTGTTTTCTTTAGTTGTTTATTGCAATGTACTTTTCTGTTCTATGGCAGATTTTTTATTAAAAAAAATATATATATAATGCAAAAGGCCCCATGGTTGCCTAATTAATCCCTTGTTATTTAGGCACCAAAGTAAGGCGCTCTAAAATACTTGGTATTACGAGTATACCTGTGTTATACATCACTAGCCCGTGATCTTGTTTTGAACCTTCATAATTACGTTTCATTGAGCCAACAGAAATTGATACCACTCTCATTCAGCGTTCTAGGCTAATCATGATTTGATGGTTCGTTTTTTTTTCTTTAGCAAGTATTACGAGTATTAGTTGTGCAGCTTTATCCATTTGCGCTCCAGTTTTGTCTGGTTATAGTCATAGAGTTAATTATTTTTTATATTTCGTTATTGCAGTCATATTTTCGAGTAATTACTTGATCTAAGTGTTGTCACTAATTGTAAAGATATAGTGAGAAAATTAATACCATGTTATAGATGGCTATTTACTATGTTATATTATATATTTCCATTTGGTTATCTTAAAACAGCTAAGGGGTCGTGGAGTGGGGTAATCAAAGTAAAGCAGGACTTTTGTTTATCAAATCTTTAGTAAACTTAACCTATTGACTGACAAGATGATTGGAATCAAGACACACGTTTTTGGTTCATAAAGTTACCTGAGTGTGACGCTTTCTATCCTAATCTGGGTAAAATTCTAATGCAAAGTGCGTTAGAATTTATCTTTTTCCAAACATTAAGTAATGTCTGTAGTTATTATCTTCTACACTATAACCGTATTGCTACCACACATCCAAACACCGAGACAAAACGAAAGCAATGAAGCGATAGCATCGGCCTTTCACTGCCCCATTCTACTCCAAATAGGCAAACCTCACTTTTATGCACTAATAAAATGGACACCTAAATAGCCCGATCTTATCTATCGGATAAATTTATTCGATACCAGCTTCACTGGTAGTCGATGGCCGAAGCGGAACGAGGGAAATGTCTCGATATTATTCAATATCGATGTTAACATAAAATTACAGTGATTATTATCGAACAAACTTGCAAACACGACTTATCTACAGAAACGGACTATATTTTATTTGCATTACTTGTAAATCTGTGAAGGGTATCTCGTATTTTGTATATTGAATCTAATCTGATCTGACAAATATACCTCATACAAGTAAGTACTAGAAGAAGCCAAAAATATGGCTTTTGATATTTATTCTCTTGGTAACTTTTCACATAATTGCTACGGGATAGATTGTGATAAAAAAAAATTATCATGTAATTTTTTTTAAACATCACATACATTGATGAGACTCCGTGGTTAGTAGCTTAAGCACTTGTGTTACAGATATCAGAATCAACAGTGGTATTACAAATAAACTTAAATAAATACATACATGTACAAATGTACATATAACACCCAGACGACACAAATATTAGTACAGTGCGGAGATCGAACCCGCGACCGCTTGGTTAAGAGTCAACTTCTTGACCATTACGCCAAAGTCGTCGTAGTTAGATACAAGTCTTTTTTAATACCTTCTTCAATATTTTTGGATATGACTCTAACATTATCTTTAAAATTAGAAAAATCAATAGTATAATCGAATGCTTAAGAATGCGGACGCTACAAAAGAAAACGTATTTCACAAAAGTAGAATAGAATCACGTATCTAGATCAAACAGTAAAATACGCGTAGCACCTTAAGGAGAACTGATATTTGTTTATCAGATCGAGAAATTCATTTATTAACTGATTTTGGTGAAGATAAATTGTTAATCGGTTCAAATAGCGGTCACCAGTCGTAAAGGTTTCAAGTATTGTTTTACTAGAGATATAAAAATCAACTCAAATTTTCGACTCTACCTTTTTTAACGATCTTCAGACTTATAAAAAATTGACACTGTCTGGTTTCACTGGAAGTACAGATTTGAGTCTTTTTTCTATTAAAATTGATATTATGACAATGGATTTTTAATTACATTCTTAACTAAATGCAAAATGTGTTTATTTGTCTTAGACGCTCTCGATCGATGCCAGCATTTTTCTTATCCGAATCATCAAATTTACTTATCGACCTTAAATAGATAATTGTTATAGATACATCATCAGAGGTAAGACAGTAACCGTCTGAGATGGTTTTAGAGCTAGTGAATACTCGTATATAAATAGGTAAGAAACACATTCTTTTAGGCAGGTACATGAATGAAATATAACATTAATAATGAAGTATTAAAGAATATAATTATGGCTTTGCTGAGTTTACAGTTATTTATAATTCTTTTAGCTTCTCGCTTAAGAGGTAGCTCTTTGTATTTCGGCTCGCTTACTTAATTTGTACAAGTTGTGAAAACCTACTCGTATAAACACTTCGATTTACATAAGCTCTGAAGCATAAAGTAAAATCTATTATGTGGTTGGTTATAAAATAAATAAATTAAAAATAAAAATAGTTGACGAACCCTGTTAAGGCGCGGCTGGCACGCCCACAGCACAAGTGCAGCGGCGGTCATCGCTACTTATGCAAGCGCCTTTGGATCCCACCCCAGGTCACCCGGGTACTTTATCAGACCATTTAGGGTTCAAATATCAATTACTGCGTACCATTGTGGCGACGACCACTTTGGTGTGATGGTCAAGAATTTGACTATTAACCAAGAGGTCGCGGGTTCGATCCCCGCACTGTACAAACATTTAATGATTCTGCTATCTGTAACACAAGTGCTTAAGTTACTTACCACGGAGTCAGATCAATGTATGTGGTGTTGTTGAACGAGTATATTTATATTTATATTTTGTGACATGGGTTTTGAGCGTTAGGTCGAAGCACTGCTCACTAAAATGATCCTTGTCTATTATGTGAATACGAATATCTGTAAATAGATATTCGTTAATTATCAGTATTTATTAATAAATGACTAAAAAACAATACTTTTTGACGTTTTGAATAACTCCGTAACTAACGAAGTTATCAACGTAACCCTGACATAAGCTTTTTTTCCTATCTTTTTACAGTATGTTTTCTAAGATTAAATGGGTGACGAATTTTATTTGATTCAGAGAGTCAACTTACGATTTAGAATTATGTAGATACAATGTACATTTAGATTTTTTACAAATAAACTAGTATAGACGTCTATAATCTCTATCTTTCTTCTGAGAATTTTGGCTTAGACATATATTTTATGTAGGTAATCTGTACCTACTTCTTTCAAGAATCAATAAATGTATAATTATATTGTATATAAAAACGTTGAATTGTTGAAATGAGACACTTTTTACGGATTATTTCGCGATTTATTTACATTTTGTTTTGACTCTTTTCAGCGTCCGTGTTTTCCGTCCGTTAAATTGTAAAACTAAAATAATCATTAACTCTAAAGGGTAGAACTCAATCATTAATAAAACGCACGCTGAAGGACGATGCCCACTATTTCCGCACGTACTAACGCTCTTGTTCAACAATAAATCAACAACTTGTAGATCATTTATTAAACTATTACATATACACTTCAATTGGCATAATTGCAGTATTACCATACAATAAATTATAGTACAAAACTATTAGAAATTAATAACAAATTGTGTTGCCACCCACTTCATCGGCTATTAAATCATACGTTTTAATTGTAATGCTAATATTCGTGTAACCGGTATTTTAGGATTGTTGCGGACTTCAATTGATCGAAAAAATCAAAAGTCTTAACTTAGTCTAAAGTAACTTTTTTTGTAGGCATCTTAACTCGTAATCTGCTATAAAACCGACGTTAATTAAATTAATCGATTATTAACATATGCTACGGTAAAATAAAATCATTTCATTTTCATGATTTTCAAGCAAAATTTCTTGAGATCTTTTCCATTCGCAAGCTTTGATTAACATTTTCCGGGAATTGTTTCAGTAAAAAAGAACCTCAATAGGTTTTTTTTTGTGTTGTCCGATGTAATAAACATACAACTGTTGTATTGTAGAAAATAAATATATTTGAATAGTAATACTTTTAACTAGCTTATTACAGTGTTATTTATATCTACCATACGTATCCTTGACCATTATTTATATTCATCTGTTGTCAGAACTGTTTTCTTCTTGTAAATCAACTAACAATTTGCGTTCAGTTTCTAGAAAGACAATAATTTTCGCCTCGCTGAAATGGCCGGGGACATTTTGAATTTCAAACAGCCGTATTTGTTATTGGCCCCTACTCCGTAAGCCGTTGTCCGTAGTTTCAAATGTATCTATCCCGGTCACTCTTGAATCTTGACCTTGCGAGGAAAAGAGCTGGCTAGACCCGAAAATACGAACGAAACGTTAAGAAGGCCTTTGATCGATGCGCAGATAGAAAGTGCGCACGAGATCTAAACGTTATAGTGCAATTTAACTATTCCTCGAACTACGACCTGTGGTTGGTTAAGGTATTTGGATAGTAGGGCTGTCGAAATATTGCTATGAACTAAAAAGATTTTTCAAAGTATTGTTAGTTAAGTAAAAATTAGTGCCATAAGGTATTCTCTGGAGAACGTGCCCATCAATCTTTTCCACCACCCACTGAAAACGACGCAACGCTTGGGTATGTAGGGTTCATACTAGCGCATAAAAAAGAATCACACTGAAAATTCTCATGGTGCCAAAAGGTTCATAAACTTATCACGTTATTCCCCACGACAATAAAACCACTTAGTACCCATCAGAAATTGTCATAGATTAATGTTATACAGAGGGGTACCTCGCACGTTTCTGCCTACATTACACGGTTGTCAGCGCAAGGTCCGTGTCGTAACTTACCCATAGTGTAGGCACAATAAAGATCGTAGATCGGACGTAATATTGTAACTAATGGTGCGGGATGGATTGGGTACTAAGAGGTCACTTTCGCCAGAAGAATGATTAGCTTCAGCTGGTAATAAATTGAGCTGGAATAATTGAAGCGAACTGAAACTACGATGACGGCGTAAAAGTACGAGATAAATTATGATGACATAATGTTTATGACTATTTTTCATTGCCGCTACAATGCGGTAAGTTATGCAGAATAATTTGTCATGACTGCTAAAATCATGCAATTTTTAATGCTTTTCACTTTTTTCTATAGAATCACTTTTATTTAGTTGAATTTCGTATTTTCCTTCCTTCTTTATATTTAAGCAAGATAGATAAATTTAGTCAAAGCCACAACAAAGTTAAATTATAGTTTTAGTATTACGTATTCATAAGTACCTAAAGACGTACTCTCTCAGTTTTGCGATGTTTGAGATGTCTTATAAGTACAAACAGTATCTCGACTGTAAAGTGAGGGTAGCCGCTAGTTTTCCGCGACCGCGTTCTGATTAGCCGGCCGGTGTACGTCGCCCACGCGCGCAGGAATTAGAACTACCCGCGCTTATTTATTGGCGCACAGGAGAAATCTGCGCAGCGATAGGGTTGCTCGAAGACAGCGCATTCAAGTTACTTAAGCGAAGTTCAATATTTATTTTAAAGTTATTATTTGCGTACTTGTTTCTGGTTGTTATACAAATTATCAGGGCTAGTTATCTATTCACTATTTTATTTTAATTCTGAATCAACAATTGCATTATGGCTACCATTTTTGTTATAATAATAATAATAATATACAACAACATTACACACATTGATCTGACTCCGTGGTAAGTAGCTTAAGCACTTGTGTTACAGATATCAAAATCAAGAGTGGTATTACAAATAAACTTAAATAAATACATATAACACCCAGAGATAGTACCTCAGTACAAACAGACATGTTCATGCACACAGGATCACGGGGATCGAACCCGCAACCTCTTGGTTAATAGTCAACTTCTTGACCATAACACCAAAGTGGTCGTCAATATAAGGTAAAAATTTGCATGATATAGCAAAGAAGAGTTTTCAAACCTGTTGAATTCCACCATATTGGAATTTGCTCTTAGGATGTAGTACTCGATAAAAGTTTTTTGCAAGTCCTTTTTATTTTTTGGCTTTCGTTTCAAAATAAGCTGTCATTTGCTTTTTTACCATTTCAGCAAAAGCTTTTAGGTTTTAGGACTTGTATTAACGTTGCCAACCCTAACATAGTAAAGTGTCACTTCCTACTCGGTCACCGTTGGAGAGCACTCAGTTCCTTTTGCGAATGCGAAATATGTAAAAGGCCCTTTATGAGATCACTTTACATGGCTATCATTTCGTTTTATTATTATTTTACGTAGAAGCCTTCTCTTTTATATATTTAAGGATTCTGTGTCGAAGCTAAATACGTACCTTTTTGTACACTGATTTATTTTTGTTGTAAGTAGCTAACAAATACAGGATACAGAATAAAATAAATAGTCAAGCAGTGCTCCCATACAAATGTACAAACAAAGGTGATTTTAGTGACCCTTGTTAACTATCCGTACTATTGGAGGAGAAAAGACAAAAGTTTTTTGACGTGACAACGTCTTATAAATTGGTTTGCCGGGTGACACCTCAAGAAACTGCGTTACGCTGCTCCGCTCACGTTTCGCGCGAGAGAGACAGAGCGAGAGAGAGAGAGAGATAGGCATACACACCGGTTCATGTTATACGAATGAATATTCACATTAAAATTATTTTACCACTCAGAGTCGTTGTCACGTAAAACTTTCGCGCGTATACCGACTTTACAGGCAACCAATTTTTTTTTTATGAAAGCAATGTATATTTTAATTGTTAATCCAAAAGGTACTAGAACCAATGCTTTTTTGTCTGTCCTTGTGATTATAATGTGGGTTTCAAAGAAACAGGTGTTGAACTAACTGCTCTGAGTGTCGTATCACTTTTTTGCTATTGCCTCTACCTACTCGTGTATCTCACAAAAAATACTACCAACTAATGTGTTAATTCATTATATCTGACGCATTGGATCAGAAATGATAAATTAAATTATCCGTTATATAATGTCAATGCGGTTTTAATTATGATATTACACATTTACACTCCATTTTTTGTCCATTATATTAGTGCAAGATCTAATAAAATTTTATTGCCTTTAAGTATTTAAATATGAACAAGTAATTTATTAGCAGGTCTTAAAAATGGTTTAACACTAATCAATATGTTAATCTGAATTCCTCATTCCGCGCTTGCAGTCAATACTGTTAATGTGTGAGTTGTTGCATTTTATATGAATGATTTATATAACTCACTATGTACTTATGCAAAAAACTAGCACTCTAGGAAAAAGGCTTAAAAAAACACAATTTAAATCTTTTGTTTCCTTTTCGAAAAATAAATGCTTATATCTTAGTATATTATGTCAATATAAGTAAGCTAGGTTGCATATGTAGCTTAAAAAAGTAGACAAACTATTATATTGATTTTAACCTCCTGTAAATTAGGTAAGTTAAGGTAAGTAACTGTAGATAAAAAGGTTTTTATCTACAGTGCTGGTTATTATAAAGCAGAAAACAAATAATCAGTCGATCAATTCGATTTTAAAGGTGCTCAACTTACTCAATTGCCTCAATAGTTAATTATTCAATTCACACATGCCGACGATAAGACTGCGGAAACTATTAAACGGAGTAGCGCACACGCATGACCGATCTCTTTTTATGATTTGACATTTACGCTGACACTTGACATTAGAGCCCGCCATCCGTCTTATTATTATCTGTGGGTGTGGGCTGTCAACTAAGGTTGTCAATGCATACCTAAACTGGGCTAAGTGATCGATATCGTCAGCGTGCAGACCGGTTTTTGATTAAGGCTCTTATCACAACAATTTTCACAGCTGAGCAGTTTCTTGCCGAAAACTTTAATTTCAAAGGATAAATCAAAAATCAGAGGCTGCTACGAATTACAATCTTCGTAATTAGAAACATGTAAAGTAATCAATTGCGTTACAACATTGTTAATGTACCTGTCGATGGGCCGAAAGGAACATTTAGTCCAGTGCATATAATTACAAAAATGTTATTTCGCAGCGGGCTCTGACTCTTGATTTATCCTTTGAAATTCAATTTTTCGGCAAAAAACTGCTTAGCTGTCAAAACTGTTGTGATAGGCCTCTTAATGCAGCACCCTGAACGTCGAGTGACTTTTTTTTTTTAATTAACTTTCGCTGCTTGATTTGCTTTTTTAAAATGTTTTAAAATTGTTTATCTTTAAAAAAGTGAACTATTTTTTTCAAGGTTCTGTTACAAGACTGTATTTCTCTGTTTATTTTACTTTTGTAACAATCATTTATCTAAAGGTACGGTATTTGTATCTGTTATAATTACTTCTATTTTATACAATTGGTTATTTTAATTAGTCCATCAATCAAACTCAATTAACTTTTGCTAGCACCTATTGTCTGAGTGCTAATAAACACGTTACTTAATAAACAGAATGTACCTACTTTATTTGTGTCTCTCAGATGAAAATTAGAGCATGGCATAATTAGGTACGCTTGCTTGCCCTTCTAAAACAATCGTCTATGACTGCTCCGCGTCAGTGTTTAATTTAAATAATTAAATAAATGCCTTACAGCTGATTTGTAATTACTTTGACTGATCTGTTTAATTCTAAATTTTGAAGTGCTATTTTATTATAATTTCAATTAGCCGGTTTTAGGTACATTAATAAAAAATTATTCATGTTTATAATAACAGGTTGCGTGTCTTTGTATGTACCATAACCAACCTTTTTTAACGAATACTTAACTAGAATAAAATGGCTATCGATAAGGTATTTATACCTTTCCTTTCGTTCTAATTCGAATAAAATAATCTATTGTTAAGTTCATTGTTTTTTTTTTGTTTCAGGTATGTTTCTAAATCACTGACTAGAAAATAGATATGGAAATGGTGGAACACAAAAAATGGTAAATAAATATAAAATGTTTATATTATCATACACATTCAATAACCTTTATTTATAATATCGCCTTGGTATTAAAATCTTGTTGACCTTTTAATGCTTCTGAACAAAAGGTAAAATTCAAAGCCCCAGATGGCATTTCTATACATATCAATCTAACATTAAAATTAGTTGGACACTTCCAAAGTGTTTGTTATGTTATACGAGTACATTCCAGTTGTATAATAAATTATACTTCAATTGTTTGTTATTAATTTTTTATCTCTATGATTGAGAGTCAATCTATAACCAAATAAGTTTCTACTTTACGACCCCCCTTCATCAAGTTTAGCGCGGCAGTGCCGTATATTTTATTTTATCTGAAATATATTGATGTTGTTATAAAAATTAATTAAAATATTCGACAATCTGGGCCATCAAATTAACTGATAGTAAAATTGACGTCATAAATATTTCAATCGCAACATCAAACAGTTGTTATATCGTGATCTGACAATGATAATAGCCAGGTTTAGGACGCGTTGATATTTGATAAGCGATCTCATTCGAACTGTTTTCAGATAAATTATAACAATCATCTCATCTCATCAGCCTATATACGTCCCACTGCTCGGCATAGGCCTCACCTCATATATGATGAGGTGATACGAACGAGCCATACTCCACCACGCTCGCTTAGTGCTGATTAGTGAAGGGGTTGTATTTACAGATGTTTTTAAGCCGCCCGAGAGCCTCTGAGCAGGCTTAACGATTAATTTCTATCGATATTAACCGGTACTAACAGCCTTACGTGCCTTGATAAGCAGGAAGATGCTTGTAAAAAGACGTCACTTATATGGTCGGAATGGTCACCCATCATAACGCCAATGCGCCCTAAGTTGCTTAACTTCGATATCGCTACCGAAACACTGCACACCACCGCGCCACAAGCAAAATAATAACGATAATTTTATTTATTTATCTCCACACTGTATAACCTTTTCAATATGAACGTCTCATTTGATGTTTCAGTTTCATTATAATTATAACTTACATAAAAAAAATAAGAGTTTTTCATTAAGTTTGGCATTTTATTGACGTTGTCTAGCAAAAGCATAAACATGAGTTATTGCTCTTGTTAATCACGGACAAAACTTTATGGTTTCACTTATCCAGCCACTCAAGTGAATTTTAAACAAATAAACATTGTTTCGAATGATTAATGTTCGTGTTTGTATAGAAACAACTTATTTCGTCCGATAAAAGCTTTGAGACGATCTGTCAAGTAGATCACTAACGCACTCGCGGTTGGAACGGGTCCGTATCTGTGAACTTGTAGAATGTACAGTCGGGTAGACAAATCGTATTAACTAGAAAGGCGTATGTGAACAACATGAGCCAGGAAAACTTCTGGTGAGCTTCAACGGCTGGACTTATTTTGAGCAGCTAAGAAACACCATGATTAAAATATTTTTCGAAAAAAAAACCGCTTTGAATTCGGTCCACGAGGTAGGGAGCTACGATGCCACAGACACATACAAACAGAAAAGGGGTCAAAATAATAAAACCCCTGTTTTGTGAGAGGTTACAAAACAGTATGGCTTTAGGCACAGGTTACGAGTATGTGGTATGTACTTACTGATATAGCTGTTTTTGACCAACATTCAAGAGGCCGTGTGTTACTACGAAAACAAAAGCTATCGTTATTTTGGGAAGAATTTTTGGTTAATTATATAAATAAAAATGATTCAGACCCACCGAATTAAGAAAACACAGCGGGCAGGACAATGTCTGCGGGGTCCTCTAGTTTATTATACAAAATGATCTGATCAAGTCACAAGCATGAAAAAGGTTATGGTTAAGTTGCTTTCCGCTGAAACAGCGCTTGTATTCTAGAAAACTTGAAGAAAATTTATCAATAGCAGCGTCGCTGCAGCAACACAATAGGAATTAGGATTATAGGTTATTCAAAAAAAAAGTACGAAAACATAAGCTCTGCCCAAATCATGGCATGTATACTACATACACGACACTGACTTGCAGCGAGTGCTCTAATTAAACTTAAAAAAATGTAAATTAAAATAAACACTTTTATTCCCAACTGTACCACACACCTATGGCCCAGACCAACAATGGTCTGTAGGCGAACTAGATACCGCTCGAAATATTTAAAGATAGTCTTCCTACACAAATAAGCGGTATTCAATGTGTTTCTAAAACACGCCAGTTTTATTGTCACGAGAATGCTTTCGGTATTTTAATAGATAACTTAGACTTTACCTACCGCAGATTTGTGGCTTATTTATTGGTTCAAAATTTGAATGTGTAACATGACTTCTTACTTTTGTTTGGTTCCAACTTCTGTTGGGTTAAAATAAAATGTAAATAAATGGCGAAATAACCCGTAATAATGTGTATCATTTTATAATGCACTCCTTACGTGTTTGATAATAAGCATGATTGACCCAAGACCATGGCGTTTGAAAACATAGCCCCTATGAAATTAATACAACCCGTATAATTCGAAAAAGCTGTAGAAACCAATTTTTAAACACACAAAACTCAATAAATACGGTCAATTGACTCCGATTTCTGATACATGACGGTGACGTCACGTTTTTGTATTCCCATACAAAATCTATGAAGGCAGACCGTTTTGACAAATAGTAAAGAGTATGTCAACGATTGGTGGTGTCATCTAGCCTATTAGCGTGAAAGTGTTTGTCCCTGGTGACCTCTATGACTGTTTTTGTGTATGTTTGTGTTTTTGTGTGTGTCTGTCTTTGGCATCGTAGCTCCAATAGGCTTGTTTCCACTATGAAAGAAATATTCAAAAACTGATTTACTCTAAAATAATTCATAATTTCAGATGCCTTTACACTAATATTTTTCTGCAGTTCGTATTATTTGATTTTTAATTGGAATTCAAATGATAATTAGTCACTCAGTCGGCATTGCACGCGATGACGTCAAAGTGTGTTATTCCCATACAATTTCTATGAAGAAAAGCGTTTTGACAGTTGATAAAAAGTACGTCAACGATTGGTGGTGTCAACTACCGTATTCGGATAGACCGATTTCAAAGCAGTTTTTTTTTATTCAAAAGATAATTTGATTACGGTAGCTCTTACGGATTTAGACCAGACAAAGTTTGACCAGACATACCTAAGAAGCTGTGGCTAGTCAAATTCTGTCAAGCCGTTGAAGCTTACCAGCAATTTTTTTTTAATCATTCGGGGGTTTATTAGCTGGATGGTAGTTTTTTTTTTTGATTCGTTGGTTCGATTCATTCAATGAAGACGACAATTCATGAAGAAAACATTAATTGTCGTCTTCATTGAATGAATTTAAAAAAGTTTATCGTAATCTATAATTATAATTATTCTCTTAATAAAAATTATCATATTTCAATAGTGGATGTAGACAATAATAAATAGGTTCAGTTCATATTTGCATGCTATTGACAATAGCTGGATATGCGCTCATTTACTACTGTGTCATCTTCTGTACACCCTATACAAACGCAAATAAACATATAGTTGATGGAATCAGGCGTTACTTTGCGGAAATCCATGACTAAAGCTGAAAAAGATGATTATTTTGCTTTAAATTTCCACGAAACGACGCCAGCGCAGGAACCAAAACACATCCAACTGTAATCACCCGAAAAGGTAGAACTAGAAGTCGCAGGACTTACAATATCTACAACTCACAACGTGACACAGAAGATGCACTGGAATCACAACACTGACACCAACAAACACTCGACGCGTTTCCACTACACGTGGCATCCTCAGGAGATGTTTTCGCTTCGTCGCTCGTAGTCTGTCGTGGAAATTTAAAGCAAAATAATCATCTTTTTCAGCTTTAGCAAATAAACATTTCATTTCATTGATCGATTTCCTCTGTTTAAAATGCGAGAAATGTAGAGTCTTTAAAATATGATAAAATACAGAGAAGATTCATCGCGAGTGAGTTCATTAGATAATGTCTTCTTTAATTTTGAGTAAAAAATACATATAAGTTTCCTTTGAAACTTCTAAACAAATTAATTAAGGTCAATAATAAAAAGAGCTTAACATTTTTACCCCACCTTTAATAATGTGTATTTACATTCCCCTCCACGGCTTGTATGCTGCTTGGACATAAATCTCACAACTTAACAACGCACAATAAAGTCGTCACTTGGTATCACACACAGTGCTATAGCAAAATGAAATAAGCCAGTACAAGAAAAGAGTAGTGCTTCAGTATAAAAGAAATATTTGTTATTTTACCATAAGACAATTTAGCGAGTACTACACGTTAGTGCACATTCATATACATAAATGTTGTATTTTAAAATGATTTAATATAAATTGCATGCTGTTGTAATATGGCTAAAAAAGCTGAAAAACAATATTAACCTACCACCCAAATGTACCCTTTTTCATACGCAAATAAATTTTCATTTCATTTCAATTATGTAATACTGTTAGTAAAAAAATGGATAATGCCAATATAGGCAGGTAATAGGTTTGTACCATTCTCTAGACTCAACTTCGTGGTGTGCTTCAGAAAGAGACAAGATAAGAATTGAATCTAAATTTTATAGTATTATTGACTCCTTGAATAGAGAGGGAACCACAATGACCCTACCTTTTTACCAATAGATTGAGGTTAATATTAAAGCGCAGTTTCCACGGCTTTGTGTACTCTGACGGGCTGTCAGTGAACTGACATGTATGTACTTACAAATAGTTCAAAAACCTTTTGTTCAACTTGCCCCGCTTTTAAAATAATGTTTTGTACATTGTGTTAAGCAGCTGTTTCTATGCATGCTGATACCATTAAGTTTCAATTATTTGAAGTGTTGAACTGGTTAAACAAATGAGCTGTTCTCTGTCGGCTGTGAACGTGTTTTATTTGCCCGTCCCGTCCACATTGTAGTCACACGATGCCCGAAAATGAATTAATCTCTAATTGGACCGATCCTATCTGTCATTTCGTAACCATCAAAATGTCGTCCCGGCATAAAAATGTCACAACCAGTGACATTTCGGATCTTAATCCGCGGTCCCACTGACGGGAAAGTGATCGGGTCTCATTTTAGACCTTTGCTCGTATAGGTCGACCGTGTGGTCACGGCTTAAAAAAAATTTGGATACCGTACCTAAAGGGGTGAGAAATGGAACCCTATTACTGAGGCTTCCTTTTCTGTCTGTCTGTCACCAAGCTGGATCTCATGGACCATTTTACCTAGATATTTAATAGAGGTATTTTCTCAGATAATGTATCTCTGACGCCGCTATAAAAATACTAAAAATTATTAAACATCCGTGCATAACTTTACTAACCAAACAAACGCAAACTTTGCAAGAAGGTTGCTAGGCAACAGTGTCCGCGTTAGTGATATCTCATCTCATCAGCCTATATACGTCCCACTGCTGGGCACAGGCCTCACCTCAACTACGAGGTGGTCCGAGCCATACTCCACCACGCGGGCTCAGTGCGGATTGGTGGAGGGGTGTTTGTAAGGTAAGTGACAAACCTTACTGTCAGATGTTATTAAGCCGCCTGAGGGGATCTGACCAGGCTTAACGACCAATATCTGTAGATATTAACCGGGACCAACAGCTTAACGTGCCTTCCGAAGCACGAAGATGCTTGTAAATAGACGTCACTTGTATGGTCAGAATGGTCACCCATCCCAAACATGCTAGTTAAACAAACATATTAGTGATATGCCAACTTGGAAAAAACACATTTTGAGCAAGCTTAATTTGAAAATCGCGTAACTCGAGTTGTACAATAACTCACGCATCTGTATGTGTGAACATGTATGGCACGAAACCCTTCGTGCGCGAGTCCGACTCGCTCTTGGCCGGTTTTTACATACCCTTGTTTGTGTCTTGTGTGGGTTTTTTGTCAATGGCGATAGAGCTTCGATAAACAAGATACGGTTTTGTTGAAGTTACAACGGTCAATGAGATAGAAACACACATTTGATAGAGTGGGCCGAGACTCTATTGACTGTCTCACTCAAGCCTAAGATAATGCCAATCAATGGAGTTTAAAGATGATAAAATAGAACATTGTGAAATATAAAGCTGTATATCTTATTTTTGGATGGATAATCTGAGTGAAGTTGCATTGTAAAGAAAGCTTTTTAAAAGTAATGTGACAGGTTGGAATCTGATTAGTTCAATAAATTACACATAAGCAAGCTAATATTTAGGCATTCGAGTCACAGTGGTACAATTCGTTTCCTTTTTTTATTGCTATTAAACCTTTCAAAAGTACCTAATGCGCCAGATTGTCAAGGATTTATTTTTCACGACCAAAATCTATTTGAATCTATAAATAGACCCATCGGCAGAACACAGTCAAATAATACTAATAATGCAAATACAGTCTAAGTAGAAGACAAATTAATGAACTCAGTCTCCAATTAGCGGAGCCCGATTAAGTAGATATATCGTTCTAAAAATATTTGACCGATCATTCAAATATTTGCACAAACAAAAGACGTGTATGAGATAGATGGTAAATCAAAGGCAATGACCTCATATGTCGCGGCAAATATGTAAGGTTTAACCTTTGGGTAGCGGGCGTGGGCGGCCGGCCGCCCTCCCGCGACCGGTCAAAGATTAGACATTGGAAACTAATGCACACTTTTAGGCAAAAAACTATGTTTAGTTGTTTGTTTTTTTTATGGAACGAAAGGAGGTTTAGGTTTAACGATGTTTATTCTCATAAAGACTTTTCACGATTCACTTATACGAAAACAGAATGATTACAATTATAACATTGAACAAATACAAATGTGTACAAATGTAATAGAAAGTTGTTTACATTTAAACGTCGAAGTAAAAATATTAAGATATATAATAAGTAGTTGTGTTGCTGTTATGTTGTGTCACGGGCTGCGAGGAGATGATTCATGTGCACGCTTAAACCCTTAATTTCATTTACCTTAAATTTAAAATGTATTTCAAGGTCGGCGAAAGTTCCAGAACATCAGAATCGTCGCGACAATGATATGGGACATAAGGCTCTAGGCTACATATTAAAAGTCATTGAACAAAGGTGTTAATTTACTATATTCATGATGAGTAATAGAGGTTTCAATTTACTATATTCACTCCAAACATTTCCATTACATTACTACCGGTAAGTAGAAAACGCTTTGTCATGCACTGAACTATCACCGCAGAAGTAATAAAACGATCAATAGTACAGTGTCACGGCGAGGCATCGAAGAATGTAAATGCCGGGGATTCCTGACGCTAGCCTCGTTAAGCGATTCTAGGCGGACGTCGGAATCCGCGCCAATGAGGCCCGTACTGTATCAGTAATTTGTTAGGTGTCTTCAATGAACACTATTTAAGTGTCGTAGTATTTTATCAGCATTAATCTTCGTCGATGGTAGATCTATCTCTTTATACGATCTCTAAATTATTAAAAGATACCAAGGCACCTTATTAGATGATCTATCACAAATCTTCGTACAATCCCAATGATTTTAATTACACAAACATTATTTAGCTTAAACGTAGCATAAAGTGACAAATAAATAGCAGAGTATTGACACGTATCTATTTCCATTAAAAACAATCGGATCAGAGCTTGATTGGATAAGCGAGGAAATTCAATGAAGCTGTTAACTAAGCTATCTAAATTGAAAGAGTCCAACCAATCGTTTTGTCCAATAATAACTACACCATTTATTAGAAATCTCAAATGGTACTCGCATCGTGCAATTCATGCCACTCGGTAGCTATCAACTGTTTTGAAAGTGTAATTTTCGCGCTAAGTGAATCGTTATCATAGACGGTCCACTTCATGAACATCCCCGTATAAGGCACGGTTAGTGCCTCCACTTTTTGTGGCAGATGTTTGCGCAGAAAGTCGGATGTCAAGCTGTCACTGCTCCACATCCGATTACCAGAACCGATAAATAGGTTCACCGTCATTGATCTCACATCTCTATTACAAAGTTGCTAATTATATTGAAACATATATTACTTCAAACTTGTAGAGCTAGATATAAAATATTAAATAAACAAGTCTTTATTGCGTACCACGCAAAATACAAAAAACAAACATACAAAAAAGAGGTACAATATGAGCGGTTTTATCGCTAAAAGCGATCTCTTCCAAATCTTAGTGTTAAGGATATTGTTGCTATTGATTTAATACCATAAAGTTCCCTTAAATGCATAGCAATGTAGTATTGTTACATTTCTGTCTAACAACCCAAAGAGAAGAATTAATGATGGGCTTTAGTAGGATAGTTGTTTTCTTCAACAGCAACGTCACCTACATTGATCTGACTCAGTAGTAAGTAGCTTAAGCATTCATTTTACAGAACTCAGAATCAAGTTTTAGGCATATTACCAAAATACACTTCTGTATCTAACACCTCTAGTCTTTGTCCGCGCGCGCCTATGCGCGTGGGCAGAATAATGAAGACATTTGTCGCTGCGCGTATTGTGTTAAACCCCCAAACCGAACAATCGAACCTCGATACCCGATACAGCTCTCGGATCCCGGAATATCTTAACGTTGAACTGTCTAATGATAGTCTTTAGTACCACAGATATTTTATATCGGAGTTGCGTCATAGAGATGGTAAATATGCGATATGATGAGGAAATAACGCGTGTTGTCGAATTGGAATATCTTTTGAAGCACGCATTTTCCGATGGTAGCAGGCCGAAGAACAAAGAAAATCTAGTTTTGCGCGGCATAAGAGGATAATTACCTACATTCTCGTAGAACTCACGAATAAAAAATAATACAGAGTCGAAGTCTACATCATTTTCTCATTCTTAACCAAACAAGATTTTAATATGAAAGTTTTCCATTCTCTAAGTAAAACTCCCATCAGTAAAGATTTAAATCCCGCGTGGTGGATAAAGGGTCATACCGCCTCATAGTTGAGGTGAAGCTTGTGCCCAGCAGCGGGACTTATACATATAGGCTGATGGGATAAAAGAAAAAAATGCAAGCTTATGATGTGTCATGCAATACCTAGCCTTGCATAATCAGGTACTAACACTGACGATCTAAAGTCTTACCGTCATCAATCAAATACTCCACGCTTCAAGCCGCCACACGTGGGCTCCAAGTAGCAGGATTCATCTTAAGATAGCCAATCATGATATTCAAAAGCGGAGAATTCTTCTGACCTTTTTGCGTTTCAGTAAAATAAGAAAAAAAGTCGTTTGCTCTACAAAAAACATCTTTGCGTAAAATTTTTAAATGTTGTTTAAAAACTTTTCTGGAAGTTGGGCTTTCGGATCTCTAGTACCAACCCCTAAACATTTAAAAAAGTATTAAGGAATTGTTGGTCTAGCTAGCAAGCAATCAATTAGTAAGGGGGTGGCAATAAAGTTCAGATTCAGATTTATTAAATGTCACAGGATATAAAGGTGTTTCAATATGGCGTCGTACAGTTTGACAGCTTAAGCATTCAAGCATACATGAGAAGCGTAAACCTTAATTTAATTAAAGATTTCAACCTTGGAATTGAAGTCATAAAGTACCTAAACACTTCTACTATTCGACACAGTATTCATCAGATAGTGTCATCGCTGATGTTGACTCAATTTATACGACCGAGTCAGCTTCATCGAGTTCGCATTGTTTTGGCTTTGATCTCCGTGGCATAACAGCTGTTACTTCACATTGTTATGTTAGTGTTTTGGCATGCGCGCGACCGATACAGAGTTATGTCAATATGTTTAGTCAGATCAGATGTTTGTTGACAGATGTCTCGGTACGTTTTGGGAGTGATGAGAAGCCCTATTGCTATGTTGTTTTCCGTTCAATATCAGCGTTCTTATTTATAAAACTGCTGTTAAGCAGAAAAACAATTAAATGCGCATGTAAATTAATAACAAATGTGTCCTAGTTAAATGCAGTGGACGGTAAGAAAAATAGAGTGTGATTAAGAAGAGTTCAAAGTTAAGAGTTCAGTGATCTAAAATGTTACAAATTGGTTAAACAAGTAGTTATTAGATTTTAAACTTTCGCGTTGTATTATTATTGTATATATATTTACTGAGTATGGAATTATGCAAGTACTTACTACTCGACGCGTTCAGCCGGATTGCACACAGCCGTAAATTAAATATAACGCGTTTAAGTCCCGTGTATTAGTGTACATTGTTATTAGTTATGTTATTAGGTCTAAAAGTAAAATAAGGAATCTTAGTTTTTACCATCCAGCATTTTCAACAGCTAAAAGAACGCTTAACTCACGTCAGAAAGTAGATAACAATCTCATACGTGTATTGTATGAAACAATCGAAATAATACATGAAATTTAAACTTTCTGTCGGCAGTAAAGTAGCGGTGTCCGTACCTCAGTATAGGGTTGCCTAAACTTAATGTTAATTTTAAGTTCAAATATATTTTAACTTTATTCTTTGAGTCATTAATTTGAAAAGTATCCTTGTTTCGTCTGATACTTTACACAAACTCATTTTAATTCTATTTCTTTTTACATTTTTGGAAGACTTACAGCTAGAAAGATATTATATAATAGTGTAAACAAAAAAGGCCATTTACATGTCTCCACTAGTAGAATTAAAGTAGATAAGAAAGTAAAGCGCTGGTAAATCAAGACATTGAAACTTAAATTTAAATTTCATGATGACACCAAAATCCTATACCTACACTGTTGCATGCAGTTGCCCCTTTATGCATAAAAACTTTATTGCACATTAAAAAGTTGTCAAAAGACGCCTTAGTGCTTAAAGCATTTTCTGTCAGTCAAACCTAGAGGTCTTGCAGAAAGATAGCGTTTTATTCAGTAAAATATTTAATTTCAATTCATGAATTCAACTGTCAGTAATTTTGACTTTAATTATATATTTCTAAGCACAGATTTGGTATATTTTTGCAAGAAATACTCGTGCTAGCAACAAAAATTGATAAGTCGCTTCATTTCTAATGTCAAATAGTTACTATGCACATCTACGCACGTCAAACACTGGTCGGTAACCATAGCAACGAGACCTAAGGCAGGGGCGTGCCTGTGCTGAAAGACTAATTTACAACCAGCTTATTGAATACAGGTGCGACGGGATAAAAGCGATACTCGCAGTGCCTTCTGAATGTTGCCATTGTCTGTGGGGATCGTAAGTTTAAATGATTCTTGTTAGTTTGGTCCGAGGGGGAGAGTTGAAGGCTGTTCTATTGTCGGGGTTTGATAAAGGTAGTAGCTACTCGTATAAAAAATACTGAAAGCTTTTAAAAACTGGTTAAGCAGCATAAGCATATAAGCAAAGTACCTTTGATCAGAATAAAAAGAAGCAGATATGGTACTAGCTACTCGCGCGTGGTACTACTGAACTGAGTCCAATGGACCTGCTTCGCTTTCAGTCTTCATCTGCGAGTTGTTTACAAGTGCGCGAGTATGCAAGTGCGGTCTATTTTTAAGTAAGTAGAAAATTGTAAGGGCGTCAATTATCTACCTTTGTTGTAGTTGATGGAATCAGGCGTAATTTGCGGATATCCATGAATAAAGCTGAAAAAGAGAATTATTTTGCTTTAAATTGCCACTAAACGACGCCAGCGCAGGAACCTAAATACATCTAACTGTAACCACTTGAAAAAACTAGAGCTGAAAGTCGCAGGTTTTACAATACAACACACAATGTGAATATGCACCTGAAAACAATACTGACACCATAGAGCGAGTCCCTCGTAATCTATCGAAGCGACAACATCTCCTGAGGATGCCACGTGTAGTGGCGAAACGCGTCGAGTGTATTGTTACACCTGCGACAGAGTGCTGTCGCCGCAACTTGCGACTTCCAGCGATGGCCGAGGTGATTGTTTGACACGCTCTGTCAATCGCGGGCGAGTCGCGGCGACAATAGATGTATGCTGACAGCTACTCAGCCTTGCCCATCCTATCAAATACCTACTAAATAAATTTTCGGTAGTTCTACTATTGATTTATGTATACATAACTTTATTGCACGAGAAACGTACAAAGGATGGACTTAATGCTAAAAGCATTTTCTGCCAGTCAACCTGAAGGTCATGCAGAAAAAGGCGACGGTTGCTGTGAAAATTAAATGAGAACGGTAAATTGTGGCTAATAACGCTAGAAATAAATAAACAAAATATATAGATCAATTAAAAAAAGTAAATTTAATACAAAAAGTAATATCAATCAATTAAATAACATATAAAATACATGCAATTTATTAATTACAAATTTTCAAACTTTGTTCATGATCGACAGTTTCGAATCTGATCTTTTGACATCCAGGGGTAGTGAGTTCCACAGTCGCGTAGCCGCTACAGTGAAGGATTATTTTTCGATTCAGTTTAATAGTTGAAAGTGCCATAAAGAATTTTTTGTTTACGAGTTTCGCTTCCAATACAAGTTTTCGTTTAAACCCTATGTTCTTATTTTATGAAAAATCATTGCGGCTTACTTTGCAGTCAATCTGTAGAGTGCACCAGCTGACAAAAGGGGAGTATTTTTTGGAAAAAGTCTTATTATAAAAAATCTACTTAAATATAGCATTACAGACTAGTACAAAAATTGAGTTACTTTTATATTTGGCATTAACAATGCAAATTTCTTTACAATGTGAAATTAAACCAAACTTAAAGATGGAACTGGACTAAAAATGGACTGCCACAGGTGGGCCATGTTTCTTAAAGTATGTTTTAATTTCACAAACTACATAAATGCTACTTACTCAACGAGTGTGTCAACTACGTTCTAGTACTGTTTATCTATAAAGCCAAATGATATCCTTGACCGAATTATTTCTATACCAGTACTTCCTTCTATCGTAAATTCGTCGCGAATGGGGCAGTTTATATTCAAATATCAACACTCGAGAGATAGAGTAAAAACTGGTTCACCTTTTAGCAGCAAAGTTCATTGCGATACACTTCCTAAATAAATTAAACGTAATTTAGAGGCGTACTTGTCGCGATTGAAAAAGGTAAAGAAGGACCACATTCAAATACTCTGGGGCCTAACCCCGCCAATTAATCGTAACAAAATCGTGATTGAATCGCCTGTTTTGACAGTTCTAGTATGTGCGAAATGTACAAATCAGGAAATTCAATTACAATGTTGTTACGATTGATTAACGGGAAGGTTGTATTTCACTCAAACCTTTTTTACTTAATTGTAAGGCATTCTACGGTCTTGACAGTAGGAGGGAGCGGTTAATACGTTGTGTTGTTATTTTTATGTATCTATACATCATAAACGTACATAGTTACATTTGATACTTTCGCGTCGCGTTCGTCGCTCGCATACGACAACAATTTAGTAATATTGCTAATCTTAGTTGATCGGTAACAACGCAACAAGCTTATTGCCAATGTCATGTCTATTATTTGCAACAGAATGATATACACAGAGTGCTGCTACTGCGTCTTATTCCAGTGTACTACTGGTAATAACTGATTCAATATGGGACATACCAGTTTAAATGCCAACGCGTAAGAATTAGTTTAGGTCGAAATGAGATTACTCTTATCTCTATAAGAGCAATGGATTATGACGATTAAAAAGTAAAAGTAGGAAGCTTAGCTGGTATTTATCTTGAAATTTTTAGTTTAGTCTGATTATCAACGATATCATTGTTTAATTTACAACGAGATTGGTAATGCCAAAATTGAAAAAAAAAAGTTTTGTTGCATTACTTTCCTTTGTTTAATAAAGGTTTTAGGATACAAGCCAGTAAATTCATAGCGTAGACTCGCCAAATATTTGTTCAGGTGCTTTGTTGTAGTAAGGAGATTCTTGATTGCGATAAACTAAATAAGAGAAAAAAAAATGTGACACATAAAACAAAATGTTAATTTAAAATTAACACGTAACGAAACGTGTTAATTAAGCTTTGGCTTTTATGTCAAAGTTCACTTATGACAGTGTGAATTTTCTTAGTTATTTGTAATTTACCACTTTAGTGTTTTTATATCACGGCTTGGCTTGATATTTGTAAAAGAACTCGTCACGCTTAGGTCATCACTCCGAGAAAGGACTTGGGGTCAACTAAATGGGCATTATGTATTTCTTATGTATATCGTAAAAGGCACCGATCTGAGATCATTGTGGTGCGATCAAATCTTATTTAGGCGAACACATTGTGTTTGTATGTTTTCCCAGATTGTGTCGAATTGAAAAGGCTTTTAGCATTCTGATTTTAGATAATTTTTAGTTTTACCTTTGTAGCAGTACGTCCGTTTTCACTTCTGGCCAAATGTATGAATGGAAATAACTTGAACAATTTTTTTGCGCAATAATGCTTAAATAAGTATGATTTTATGTAATTAAATGAAATTGGGGTAAGATTATTTTGTTTTAAATACTTGTTATTGTAATTAAATACCTAGTGACCACTAGGCATCACCTATGATAAATAGAAAATAACAAACTTAACATAACTACATAATTAATAGTTTCCAAATTTTCGAAATTCCTTGACTTACACATGTCACAATTAAAAACGTGTTTCAAAATTATGTAAATAATTAGGCAATAAAAGGCTATGTGGATCAAACGAAATAAATAGCCCCTATCATTTAATTGGCGAAAACTCGTTTATTCGGTCAATAAAATTAATTACGAATTAAATACGTTTCACATCGTAATACACAAATCCAAAATTAGCCCTGTTTAATAAATGTTTCGATAAGTCTGTTATTGACCGTTCGAAAGTCAAATACTTAAGAAGATTAAAAAAACGAAAGCACGTCAATCAGAGTAATTGCAAAAAATAAGGAAAGTAGTCCCTGTTTCTCGGTTTAAAGATTAAGAAAAAAAACGTCAAAAAGCGGGCAGCAATCAACCGGTGAACTATCACGAGGCGGGGTCGATGGCCCGTTGACATTTGACATGCGAATGTCAAGGTGGCAGCGTCACCGGACTTTTTGAGGACGATTTAATACGTGCAGAGATAAACAGGCTAATAAACGCACATTGTCACCTTAACATTGTGTGGGTAGTCCGACTTGTTTTCTGAAAATCTGTCATCAAAATGGGAATAATACACAGCCCCTCCTTAATGTTCTAATCGTTTCGAAACTACTTTTTATTTATACGTTTGATTTTCCAGTCACGGGGTGAAATATTGATAATTCAATAAAATTATCGGTTAAGAAAATTCGTTTCTAGACATCGTAATAATGAATCTGAAATTATGCTAATATCGGCCTACATTTTTTTCACATATAAGTTGAGCAAGAAGGTAATCCTTTCTGCATTACTTTTCAACGTTTTTTTTTCTGTGTAAATGTCAACTATACGCTATCTTGTTTGTTTGTCGATCTCGTCTGACCTCGAGCTTTCGTTTCTTGCACGCTATTTTGCTATAAATAAACTCTTTTTTTTAAATTATTCATTCCGAATCTTATAAAACAAACTAGGTAAGGAAGAGGGGGCACCCTTGAACACCTTTACACTTTCTGTCGTATCTTCAGATTCTTTAGTTCTGGACCAATTTAATGTTTCCCAATGCTTAGTCTGACTATTCGGCTATAAAATCACCATACATGATATGACGAAGAATATGCAAATTAAAGCCGAAATATCCATTTGAGTAGAAGAAGTTAAATGTTCAAAGCTGTCTGAGCTCCCTGAACCCTGAAAAGGAAATTTTGTTGTTTTATGATGCCTGGCCCACCAAGCACCATAAACCCACGAAATTTTCTTCTAAAATAGCTTGGTAAGCTCAAATGTTCAAAGCTGCTCTGTTCAAAGGCGCCCCCTTCTCCCCTACATTTTATTTTCATGAAAATACCTATATCTATAAAATAATTTATTTCAAATAAGAATTGTTTTGATCTCATAATATGACTATTTATTTGCTCCTATGTAAACAAACATGAACATTCATTTTAATAAAAACAAAAGGCAACATCAAAAAAGGATATACAAACTCGGAGATGTCATACCTAAAGCAGGAAAATGTCATTACACTACGTTCATTCAGAGGTCGAATGTCAAACTACCACACCTCTGATTTAAATATGTAGGTACACCCATTATTATTATATTCTCGTTATTGAGCATCACATTCAAGGTGTACTGTCAAAACCACCTGTGCTAAAAACACTGTGCTCGTAGCAAAATAAATTAATAACTAATTTATTGACTTACCGACCTCTAACAAACGAATAAACCATTCCTTTAATTAGAAAAAAAAACATTCCTAGTTAGGATACTAATTATCTATTCTTGGGTGCTATTTTTTTCTTACTAGCCAGTGTTTTTATTTTGTAACAAGTTCAAAACAACACAGAAGATAAACGAAATTCCAAAGCCGTCCCGAAGGCGAATGGAGTCACACATCATCTCTCACAAAGCATTCTCGTACTCGATAGCTAATCGATAAAATAGTATCGATGTCTATCGCCTGCTCCAAAACAAACGGTTATTATTCGGCCAACAAGGCAAAAGTCATGAAATGTCAGTCCGTGGGTGGTGAGTCAGTGATGACGTCACGCTGCACCAAGAGGGCAAATGTCACGCCCGCGGCCCACGTGCCAGCCTCCAGACATGCAGGGCGGGGGCTCACTTGCAGCGACGAGGGAAGGAATTACATAAACATCTTGTTAGAAACTAAAAAGATCCGTTGTGCTAATATATTGGTGGCACAAGTCGAGAACGCAAATAAAATCTATACAATAAGCTTTGCGGGTAAGGTTGCAGCACATCGGCTTCGTATTTTAAAAACTGTTTGAATTTGACTCTGACAATTGTTCTTTTAAAATCCTAATCTCCTTGTCAGTTCCTGTTTTAAAATTAAAGCATTGAACAGACTTACTACCACTAAACTATGAGCTGCTATTTTTGTTAATTTATGTATGCATTTTTTCCTTAAAGAAAACTTATCTTATCTCGATCTCATGGCGATATGGGTATGCCATAAAAATTTATATTTATATAAATTTAATTTATATTGCAGCGGAATCTCGTTTTTTGAGGCCCCAACACAAAACTATAAACCTCATGTAGGATTTCAGAATGGAGCTAATGCATTTTTATTTCCTATTTCGTTTTCAAATGACTCAAAGCTTTTGCTTCCAAAAGAATAGATACCTAACTGTTATTTGAATTCATTGGTTTATAATTTTATCCGTAATAAATACTACTCCTTAAAGTTTTTTCTTCTACATATTTTCTATCTGAAATAGTCCTTGACTATTAATGTTTTAAAGCTTAGGAAAAATGTTAGTTAAACAAATTATAAAGAGCCCATTTCGCCCGTTGTCCTTTAAAATGAAAGTACATCTTAGTACCGTGAACCCCGCTGTTTTATACGGTCAGTTAAACATTTCGAAAATTGAATGCAATTGTAATAAAATAACTAAATGAGGAGTCAACCTAAATGACTTTTGAAGGGAAAATGTCAGATGAAACACGGTTCAAGAAAACATTTTGTAATTTAGACAGAAACAAAGGTCGAGCGGTGAATAAACACACAAAATTATGACTTTTAATATTATTTTTCGTGAAGAGTGCAAAGAAGTGTCAAGAACATCTATAAAATTTATAAAAAGAGATTTTACAGAGATGCTTAAGCTTATTTGAAATGCCGACTCCATGTACTTACCAATACTGAAAGTGTGCTTAAATCAATTTATGCGTTTACCTTTAAGGCTTTTGAGGTAACCAAATAAATTCGAACTTAATTTAAATATAGCTTCCACCTTCACTTTATTCGTAACAACTGCTTCACACTTTCCTCGTCATATTGTCATTGTAATATTATTTGTTAAGATATGTGGCCCTTTATTTAAGAAAACAATTTGATCTCGATCTTTGACAAGAGGAAACTTGAAATTCTTATGTTATCAAACTATATTTTCGACTTGCTGGATAAAAATGCTTATAATTATTATACTACTACCCTGTGTGCAAGTGTGGGCATGTATTCCATGTATACATCTATTAATTAACTCATAGAATTCAAAATTGACACTTACTTAATCAACCAAATTATTAAGATTGATTTGCGTGTGTCGTCATTTCTTTGGTTAAGCTTTATTATAGGTACATCAAAACTCAGACAACAAGAGGTGGACCCAACGCCATAGGGCATTCTCTACCAGCCACACCTTTCATCTTCAAAGTGTGCCACACGAGCACTTTTTTATATTACTTACTTATTTATTATTAGTTACTTACATATTTAGTTCTGATCACAAATCTTTTGTCACTACATTCCATCTTTGGCATATGAAAAGTGACATTTACTAATTTGTCTCAATCGCCAGTCGATAAACAAACTGGATGCGCCTACGCAGTAGAAATGTCACGCTGCAGCGATACGTCATGGATAGCGGAAGCGCGTACTTAGCGCAGGGTGACCAACGTTTAGGTTTAACATGGATAGTTTGATGTCGACTAACTATCATACAATACTGTAAAATCACACTATGGAAATGGTATGTTTAATACATATACAATTCAAGAACTAATAAGAGATAGAGTCAACTAACTGCTGGTGTTATTATTGTATCTACCTTTGGCTGAAATATAGATGCTTTCAGTTTCATACTAAAAACTATCTGAGGTTCCAGCCGTTGCTATGAAAGTGACAGCCATACATATTTTAGTCTATGGTGTAATTGTATTATATTGAAACCAGCCGTAAGTAAGTATACTTCTTGTTTTTATTCAAGATACAAGTACCTTCATGCATTAAATAAGTTCCATGTGTTTTCAAGAATCACGCCCAGCCTAGAAGGCACAACTCGCGTCATTCTTTTGTAAAACTGTAAGTCTTTACCTGATTAAAATAAAAACTAGACTATTTATGAAACTAGCCCTTTTCCCCGGTTAATTCACAAAAATCTAGGAACAGTGCAGGCCACATGTTAACCCACAAAAGCACAGTTTACACTAGTCACAAGGGACGACAGTTTACACGTTTAACTCGCGACCTAGCCATGTCCTGCGGTCCGGGTGACACCATGTCATTACCATAATCACCTCTATTCCGTTAAGAATAGGGGTTGGGCTAATACAACTTGTCACACCTTATCTTGAGGACTGTACAGTTTACCATAGAAGTTCCTACTGATATTAAACTTTACAGCTTCACATTTAAGGGTCAGAAGTTAACGTCGGAACTTGGGTGCAGCTTGACGTGGGCAAAGCAAGAATTGTCGCCCTATTTCGAGTTTCGTAAAGTTGAAAATTACACAGTTTAGTTCAGGATCTCGCTGCGATGCGTAGGCGCAGGTCAGACACACGTTAGGGGCTTATTATGTCTGACATGATTTATTATGAGGACCATGAAACAATCGCGATCCTAGTTTCAAAATTGTCTTTTGTTTTGAATACTGTTCGCGATAGGTGTGGCAAAGGTATTTGTTGGATTTACATTCAAAAAAGTTTTTTTACCAAAAATTCTAATAGGTACCACAGAATCTACAAAGCAATTTGGTAATGTAGGTATGGGATGGTCTATGTATTTATTTATTTATTGTTCGAAATATTTACAGTTCTGAGAAACACTATGAGCGAGTAAAATTTAATTTATAGATCAATGCTTATGAAAAATATCCACATTGATATGTCTATGTTCCAGTTACCTTGAATCTTAAATGCAATCAGGTACTATATAAATTAGCTACTTACAAACCATAAAATAGTTTCCACCAGTATCTTTCTACTTTTCGCGGTTGCCTGGTAGAGAATGCCTAGTGGCATTAAGTCCGCCAATTGTATAACGTTGGCTGCAATAGTTTAAATAGAGCTACAAAAATGAATTGCAGAATGTGTTAGTAAGCGCATACATCACTCAAAAACGCCGGGACCAAATTGGCGAATTTTTATTTTTATTTTTCAAAATACGGGGATGGTTCTGACAAATAAAAATAATAAAAAACAACGGGCAGAACATCGTCTGCGGGGTCCGCTAATAAATAAATAAAATGTTATCAAAGCTTCTTCTAATTTTCATGACTTCTTCCGGTTATACAATTAGAAACATCAGTACAGCCTTCTTAGCTTCATAAATATTCAACGAGGCCAAAGGTCAGATATGAATATACATATGAGTCCAAATACATAATATATTAGGCATTGAATGTAAAACTTTATGTCTGCCTAGCCTTGCAGATCACGTTTGAGACTCAGGCTTTATCATGAATAATATTAATACAATATAAGAGCTATGACAGCTAAACAGTTTTTTTGCCAGAACTTGGTTTTCAAAGTGCACCTTTGATAATAAACCTATTCTTAAAGGATATATAATAATAAAATTAAAACAATAAATATATTAAAAAATCGAAAATCGGAGGCCGCTATAAAGTATAAATATTGTAATTGCATACGTATTAAGTAATCTATTGCGTAAAAACATTGTCAATATACGAGTACAGATCGATGCAAAAGAAATCGCCCAACGCCAATACCCTTCTGATGTTTCTTGTTTTGGCGGCTACTGATGCTCTTAATTATTTATTCACTTGACGACCACTTCGGTGTAATGGTCAAGAAGTTGACTTTTAACCAAGAGGTCCCCGCAGTGTACAAACATGTGTGTGGGTGTGTATAGATAGGAATTTAGACGACCGCTTGGTGCAGTGGTCCACATGTCGTACTTCTAAAACCAAGGGTCGCGGGTTCGATTCCCGCACAGTACAAGCATAGGTGTGCATGAATGTGTGTTTGTACTGGTCTGGGTGTTTCATATGTATAATATGTATTTATTTACAAAAAAAAAATATTTAAGTATGTTTATCCATTGTCTAGTACCCATAACACAAGCCTTGTAGCTTACTTTGGGACTAGAAATTGGTGTGATTGCTGTGAAATATTTATTTAAAAAAAAAACTGTTGATTCTGATATCTGTAACACAAGTACTTAAGCTACTTACCACGGAGTCAGATCAATGTATGTGATGTTGTTGTATATTTATTTTATTTATTTATTCATAGCACAAAGCAAACAGTTGTGCGGTTTAAACTAAAAAAGGACTCGAATAATTCTAACTCTCACCAAAGTGGACGGATACATTAACAACAGTTAACTTAAACACAACGATAACCATAATACTTACACCTGATTCTCTGTCACGGGCTTGATTAAGAGGTAAATTAAACGAGTTTCGTGTAATGGAAATAATAAGGATTGTCTTCAACCATTTGTCATGAGGTGCGTCCTCAACTCTGTTTGTTTTGGTTGGGAATAGTGATGTGCTTACGATTGTAGTTGGATACTTTGTTCTGATTGTAAAGCATTACCTACGTGCTTTATTTTTGGCGGTAATTAAAGTTTATTTAAATATTTGCTACTAATCTACCGAGCAGAAGACTTATATATGACTTAATTTGTTAGCTTTTAAATTGAGTTTTCGTACTATTTCCCGCGTTAGTTGCATGTAGATTAAATTATTTAAGCTGGTAGGCATATGTACGAGTATTTACCGCGAAAAAAAAACGAGTGTAAGCGTTACGTACCAAAGTCAAAGTGTTTTATTTAATAGGAACTGCCAAATAAGCCTTTGTTCACATTCCTCTCGGAATAAGTAAACAAATCTTAGCTTTCCTTTTTTCAATGCCACTTGTAACTGCTCTGGTATTTAGCCTTCGCGTATACGGTGATAAGCAAAAGACGAATATCTTAAATCCCGTATTCCAATAAAAAGTCGCTTAGTATCCTGACACTTGCAAATAAAAGGAAATCGCCTCTATAATTGGCTACTTTAGCTACTTAGACTTTCCGTCGGATGCCGCCGTCTCGTCCGTTAGCTTAGTTTTTGCCAAGGCCGTTTAATTAAAATAGATTCACTAGTTGCCACTTAGCCGGGGTGAGGTTTATCAATGTCTAGTCTGGCTGCTTAAGAAGCGTGAAATGTGTGTCGATGCAAGATAGGTTAGGCTTTTCTAGACGTTTAGAGGTCTCAATGTTAAACCTCTAATAACTTGTTGATGAGCGAACAAATAACCTATTTCCAATGACCCTTGATGATCTTCAAATTTTAAATTATCCTCTTGATTAGTCAAGAATGGGGAAGAAAAACGTTTAACCTATTCAAACGTTTCTTCACTTTTAAAACTTTTAAGTTGATTTGGTAATTTAATCGACCATATTTTCCAGACGACAGCACGTCATGCAAACCATTTTGTCCTACTACAAGTGTTTACTGTTCAATATAATACAATGGCAGGATCTTGCTTCCGATCTCGATAAAAGAAGAAAATCAATTAATGGTCGGGAGATCCACAACAAGGTATGGTTTCAAAATCTGGGTCGAAAAAATCTACCATACGCCTTTGCGTTTCGTAATAAAGAGGGCTCTGCTCTAACGGACACTCAATATGTCTGTCATCAATAATAAGAGCAGCCAAAAATGACGTTCATGGATTGGACTTTTGAAAAGATACATCTGAAAAGATAAAACAATGTGTACCTTGATGTTATGTCGTGTGTGTGTGTACTAACTTTATTTCATACAAGTTGCCTATCTGTTACAAAAAGTAGCTTCTCTAGCTTTACAACCGTAGAAATTTCGCTTGATCTGCATCTTAATGTATAAATAGCTTAAACGGCTCTTAATTAGGTGTTTTTCTGTAAATTGATACCTTTAACTTAAGGACTGTATTGCTAATTAATTGATTGCGGAATAAATTTGCATCGAAAACAGTAGTTTAGGTAGCTTGTCGCTTTATCTAACTGATTTCTACAAGTGTAGCTGATGGCGCGATAGTAAAATGAAACGTGTTTGCAAGGTATTTTTAAGTAGCTAAGAATTACTTCTTACCGTGTACAACTACAGGTAAACTAACGCATCGATATCCTTCTCTAGGTTTTTATCTAAATCGCTACACTTGCGATTCCTACCGAGTAAGTTGTAGCCCATTATCTAAACCTAAATTAATTACTTGAACGCACAACAATACAGATGGCCGAATCTGCTACAAAATAAGATTAAAAATGTAATAAATGAATATACAACAACATCACATACATTGATCTGACTCTGTGGTAAAAAGCTAAAGCACTTGTGTTACCAATAGTGGTATTACAAATAAACTTAAATAAATACATATAACACACAGACCAGTACAAGCAGATTGTGTTCATGCACACAAATGTTTGAACAGTGCGGGGATCGAACCCGCGACCTCTTGGTTAATAGTCAATTGACCTTTACACCAAATTGGTCGTCAACTGATAGATTGTCTGATATAAATAACGAACTGTAGCTTAAAGTATCAAAATGATGAGCTACCTTCGAACCTCCAATATTCTTTGAAGCCTGAAATTCAGGTAATAATTTGATCGATTAAATTACCAACACATTTCACACGTAAACAAACAGTAAAGCAACCTCAGTGCACATTGGCGATGACGTACAGACATCTAATTCATTCATTACAGCTCAAGTGTTGACTTAGACTTTGCCGCAGGGGGTCTGGAATTAAATACAAAATTACTAGAAACTTTAAAAGGATAATAACTTAGGTCACTTCCTCGACACTATCTGCCTTATAAGGTGGACATAGCCTGTACAGAAAAGCTTATCAGAGACCATAGACAAATCGCTATAGACTTCGTTTGTTACATGTTTAAAATTTTAAGAGAAAGAAGCAGCGTTGCCGGATGTCCCGATTTTGGTAACGTCCCAATTTTTTATGACAAAATTAGATGCCCGGGACAGTTTTCGTCCCGCTTTCGAGGATTACTTGATTGAGCAGAGAACGCAAACGTGATAAGCAGAATAACTCAAACAGTTTTATTTGGAGAGTTCATTATCCGTATAATAATTGTAATATTAAATTAAATTAAATTAAAATTATATCGGAGCCCGAGTAGATGGGTTTCACGCTATTATGCGTAAAAAAATTCAATCGGTCCGCAGTAGAATGCTGGGTAGCAACAACACTATCCTGAGGGTGCTGGCAGACAGACCTGACAGTGTGCTGCAGAAGCACTGGGTGTCAGCCCTAATACACCCACACGCTGGGCATATTTATTATATTAAGTAAAATAAGTTCTTGTTTTTTACTAACGTAGTTATAAGTTGTTTACTAACACAAAATGGATCTATGTTATCTTAAATAAATAAAATAAATAAATATAATTTATAAAAAATATAATGTTCAAAAACCTTGGTTCTACCTTTTGCTAAGCTTAAGCTTTCTACTGCGAAATGATCATAACATGCTGAAATAAAAAAACACGTTATTTTTTGGTATTTATCGTTGGTTTGTCGGCATACGCGAGCTGGCTGTTTTCCCTTCACCTGTGCCAAGCTTAAGCAAAATATTCAATTACCCGCTTGGATCTCGGCTTAATCTATTAATATTTCATTAACCAGAAAATTACGTTCATGAAGCCAATAATTATTGTAACTCCCATACATTCGCTCACTTAATAGATTTAAGCGGCGTTTAAACGAGCGTGCCGACGATTAAATCACACTGTTTGAACATTTGAGCCGTTTGTCGTCCTGTGTAAACTGTCCTTTGCTAATTACTTCTTCGGCTTGCAAAAACACTTATGTTTTATAGTACCTTCGGTAGGTTAGTGAGCGTGTTTTATCGGCTGAGCGTCAAATTAAGACTTTGTAATAATTTGGTCGCCGGTCATGGTGTATAAAGTTGTAAAACGTTGACAACTTCATTATACGACCAAGCTTGTTAAAACTTATAAAGATATAGGCATAGGCAAATTGCATGCAGGCAAATATTGCTAAAAAAAGTTTTTAAGTAAAATTATCAGAGAGTTAACCAAATACAAACTTTTTTACATGTATGATCTGGCCTCATTACATTACTCGTAAACACCTATGTCATTTTGATTAGCATACATCTTCATTTAACTCAAAAGAGCCGTTTTAAATGCTGACAAAAAATTTAAGATTAAAATAATGTCGTACAATCTCATAACTGAGTTGAGGCCTGTGCCTCTAACAGTGGGACGAATAAATATAGGCTGATAAATATAAAAATTAAATATAATATATTAGTAATAAATATAAATAATTGTAATATATAAATATAATATATAAGTTTATAAATAAAAATAACTTTTTGAATCTAAACCTCTCAGTATGCAACCAACCGCCTGTTAAACTGTGTGGCGCCGCCAAAAGGTTATCTTGAGGACCTAAAAGTCCAAAATGAGTTGACATAATGTTTCAGAACAAAACTTAGGCAGGACACTTTTGCATCACTGCTACCAATTATGGCCCACTATTACCGATTCAATTTGTCCATCGTTTAAATGTCAACGAGTGCACACATTATGTTTGCTTTCTCTAACGTGACAAAAACCACTTCAACCCGACAATTCCATTATCTGTCACAAACTTCTGACCTTTGCTTATCTCTGTTTAATGGATCGCTAATCACCGCTCACATTTCGCATTAACTTAATCTTCGTTTAGCCAGCTGTCGCTTTGTCGGGCTTTCTATTCGAGCGGAGTCTAATTGACAAAATGACACATATCGAAACTAATTGTCGTCGCCGCAGCGTAGACTTAGTCGCTCTGTTAAATACTAAAACTCTATGGTAAAACTAAGTATTATTCATCTCATCAGCCTATATACGTCCTGCTGCTGGGCACAGGTCTCATATCAATTATGAGGTAGTCCGAGCCATATTTCACCACGCGGGCTCAGTGCGGATTGATGGAGGGGGGTGTGTAAGGTAATTGGCCAACCTTACTGTCGCATTTTATTTAGTCACCCGAGGGCCTCTGACTAGGTTTAACGACTTTTATCTATCGATATTAACCGAGACCGACAGCTTAACCTTGCTTAGGCTTAAGCTCGCCTTCCAAAGCACGGAGATAGTAGTAGTAAATAGGCGTTACTTAAATAGTCCGAATGGTCACCCATCCCAAACATGACCGCGACTTAGGTTGCTTAACTTTTGGTATCACTACCAACAACTGCGCCACAAGCCCCTTATTCAAAATTGCTTTATTTTTTATAACCTGTTTGTTCACAAAAATAAATATTTTTAACACAATGATGCTTATAAATTTTTTTTTTTTGTTTCAGGTAATTTCAGTACTTCACTTCAAGTAGGTTAAATGTTTTTTTAAACAGTAACCGTCATGCCATCACGTTTCCATGTATATTGCGCTTTCGTTACAATTCACTTTACCTATTTTAAACCGTAAACTATAGTCTGTATAGTGACAATGCGGAAAAGCTAGGTGCACACAGGTTGTAAAAAATGACAACCAGTTAAGGAGCCGAAATGTCACGGGGCGCATTCCTCGCCACGCCCTGCGCGCGCGCCGCCTCCGCACTGCGCGGGTCAATTCTTTCATAGATGTGCTCTATGACTTTAATCCAAATGCATTAATCGATATAGTACTTTTCCACAGTTAGCCTTATGAACACTTAACATTCAGTGAGGTAAGGGCTAAGCGTTACCCCGTTGTGTAAAAATGCTTAAAAATACGGGTCATTTAAGTCTGCTGTAACTTATACATATTTTGTATCTAAATATGTAACAGTTACTGAACATTTGACCGGATTTTTACCTTAATGTAAGTGACGTTGCTTCGCTTCCTAAAATAAAAATGGTTGATTGCATTTTTATCTCAATAAATTCGCCCAATACATGGGAAAATATAATCGCCTTTTCTCGTTACATTAGATACTACAAGCCTTTCTTAGGTTACGATAAAGCAGTGATATTCTAACCACGCCCTGGCTATGCTTTGTGTTAGTGGGCACTTACCCTTTGTCCTTAGAAGGCCTGACAATACTGGTGGCAATATTTTCTCTATTAATTTACTTATTGCTAGACCTCCCTAGACTCAGTCTGGATCTTTTGTGTGCACAGAAATAAATAATCTGCGTTAAAAACTATAGCCCCGGTTTGTTGATTAATTAATAAATCAACATCACAGCTATATTTGCAAACTATCGTGCTAGTGCTGTAGGAAGCTTACGTATATTCGTATGTTTCCCTGAAACTCAAATTCGAAAACATGTGCAAAGTTTGCGAAAATAAGGTCACAAAAAAGGGTTGAATAATTGTTAAATAAATAAATAAATATGAGTTACTGTTGAATTGGAACGCGCGCGTCTCCTATCTGCACCCTAATTTTCCTTTACACAATATCTAAGCGCGAGATTTCAAACTGAATATACGCATTTTCGTTCGCAATTGGGATGATGACACCTATCTTAAATATTGTCAAGAACATGGTGTTTAAAAAACATAGCCCCTATGAAGTTAATACAACCAATATATTTCAAAAAAGCTGTAGAAACCAATTTTTAAACACACAAAACGCAATAAATATTCGGTCAATTGACTCCGATTTCTGACACATGACCGTGACGTCACAATCATTTATTACCATACGAAATCTATGGAGGCAGACCGTTTTGACAGATAATAAAAAGTATGTCAACGATTGGTGGTGTCGTCTAGCCAATTATTCTTGGCATATACTCGTATATTAGCATGTCTATACAAAATATACATACACTAGCTGACCCGGCAAACGTTGTTTTGCCATATAAATATTATGTGTGTATGTTAATTTGCCATTTGATATATTGTCGACAACCTTTATCACTAAGGGTTATGAAAAATAGATGTTGGGCGGACGTACTCAGTATGCTCACAAAATTTCATAAGAATCAGTCAAGCCGTTTGGGAGGAGCACGGGAACGAACATTGTGACACGAGAATTATATATATATAGATTCATTACATCACTAGTGCATTCCACGGCTTTGGCCTACGCACCAGCCAGTCGGCCTTCTCAATGCTAATCCGACCGACCGATATACTGATAACGGTCGAATAACTTATTTGTTTGAACAAAAGGGCTAGTTAACGAACGAATTAGAATCGGTTTGAGGTTGTCACCTTGAAATATCTGCGTTGTAAACAACGTGTGTAGAATGTTTAGCTAAAACATTGTTTGTGACTTTGTGAGTATGGACTTCATGATGACTGCATGATATTTAATTTATTATGATATCTCCGAAGCTTTAATAATAATGTACACAATAACAGAATACAGGTTCTATCAGACTTGCTTTAACAAAGTCTTACCTGGCATTTTTTTTCAAGGTGTAATTTTTGTGGTTGTTAAAAGCATCGTGTTAATAACTACCCTTGCGTTGTAACATTAATCGGTGTCAATAAAATCAAAACTGGTACGAAAAGTCGATGTCATTAAGTTCTGCTTCTGCACCAAATTTGATTGTGCAATAATTCCTTAATATCACTAAAAACTCCATAAAGGTTGCAACTAAATCGCTCGCACAGCAAAAAGTCCTATCGCCATGCATTTCCTTATAAACCCTGTTACTTAGACAGGCGGCATGCACGCCGATGTTAAGGTAATCGCCAACGTTCACCCTCGCCATAGTTCTAGAACAATTCTATGCAATAGAATAGAATTGTTCCAGGCCAAAGCCTGCGCGCGCATGCCGCGCATTGCGTACGACACAATGCTACCCTTATACGTGCGTGGATATCTTACTCCAATAGGCAGGTTGCGGTTAAAACGCCATATATGGTGAGCACCCGAATTTCTAAGCCGGTATGGCTACGCGTAGTCTTGATTTTAAACTGTTTTATGTCTATACTAGCTGACCCGGCAAACGTTGTTTTGCTTTATAAATTGTTTTTCTTATTACTTTACCCCTTGTATGAAAAATACATGTTGGCCGATTCTCAGACCTATTCAATATGCTCACAAAATTTCATGAGAATCGGTCAAGCCGTTACGGAGGAGTACGGGAACGAACATTGTGACCCGAAAATTTTATATACTCGTATAAGATATTTTTGCTGTAAGATCAATCCTATTGTTATTGCTTTTGTCGCAATGCTTAGGCCTAATGATTGTTCAGGTACCGTTAGAAATCCCTCGGCGAGTACACATCGACCAAATTCTCAATTTTTTTCCAACCTGAACACGTTTGCGCGGACGAAGTCGCGAGCGGTCGCTAGTCTTGTTTAATTTTAAGCTTCTTCTTACGTCACTTGCTTGTCACGTGTGATAAGTAAACACAAAAAAATATTTGTTTTCTCTACGTAAGTGTTAATTACATTTTGGAAATCCTAAAAACATTCCAACAGTAGGCAGGACTTCTCGTTTGTATTTGAAACAAAAGAACCTAAACATTTTTTACCGTTATTAAAGCTGACAATAGTTTTGATCAATTAACAAGATGTTAGCTGTGTGCGACAATTTATTGTATCCAATTAGAGAAAAAGTCATAAAGTAAAAATAAGTACACAATAAATCTTCCAAATAATGGTCACTTTGCACTTCCAGGTATAATAAAGCAATAAAATTTATTATTTTAAATTTGTAACCTGAAACTGCGAACTCTCAATAATATATATTTTTTTATTTTTACGGTTGAAAGATTAATGTCACATTAATAAAGATAATCTGAGTATCCTTTTTAGTTTTAGGTCTTAATGTTATGTCTAATACATAATAAGATACTGCATCGAATGTGGTCGAACAACAAAGAGTCTAAATAACTGCATTTTTTTCGTATAATTATTTTACAATAGCATCAGTTTATTTTTCTGATATTATATATGGTACTGTATTATACGGTATTATTACATATGACATTAGAAAAATAAACTAATGTTATTGTGAAATACTTAATAATAACATAAGACCTTTATTAACCCATACCTTCATCCTAGAAAGCCTGGAAAGGATCGTTTTTACCGATAAAACTGCCTTAAATGCACATATTAATTGATCGTAAATGGATTTGTCGTTAATAATTTAACAACTTTAATGTGTCATTTATTATTAACTCATTCTATTCCAAATATTGTTATTAAATATTATCAACGCAATCATTAACAAGATTGCGAGCTAATAAAATTTAATTATACTAATTTGTCAATGTGACTGCTACATATTAATATTGGATTAACATAGTTGTTCAGCCGATCCTATGATGTCTGACGCCCCCGATATACCCATAAGGCCACGGAATACATAAAAGTCTGACTCCAATAAAATATACCGTCAGATAAATACAACTAAGCCATCAATTATGCGAAAAATGTCGCGACACGATATTTACATAAAGAATGCGACTGAAGTGATTCCACTGACACTATCACTTAAGTGATTAGGCAGGAGTTATAACAGGGTGATATATATATGTATAAACAAAATATATTTGTTTCGGTATTACTAATACAATAAAAGTGATTGTGAATTCAGCAACAGTTATCTATAGTCTATACTATCTGTAGTATTTAATAAAGAGGAAATATTATATTGTTTGTTTGTGTTAAAATAGCTCCGAAACTACTGGAACGAATTAGAAAATATTTTACATTATCATTGATGGACATACATAGGCTACGTTTTGCTATATATATTCGAGAACTGAATTGCATGCGAACGAAACTGTTGGCGGGAAGCTACTTACTAATTTAAAAAGCGATAGTGAATTCAGTCATAGTTTGAGAAATAAACCGCTTATGTCACTTACAATCGTTTTAAGCAACAGCATTGTCTTAAAACAGCTGTTTACCAAGTTTGTTGACCCCAAAAACAAATATACTTCCATAAATATACCCACAAAGCATCAAAAGCGAGGTCACCCAGGTCGTACCTCTCTTAAAGGTCACACGACCCTAACAATTGACAGGTATTTATTACAGGATACCTGTATTGTGACCAACTCGCTGAGACACATTGTTATACGTTTGTCATTCATGAAACGTCACCGATCAGTATATTGCCTTATAAGCACTGTATTTCCATAATCAGCCTGTAGAATGTATAGCGCCTACGCACCCAGATTATGATTTTACCTCTAGAGACTATATTGTACTGATTATATTATAAATATCAGTAATACGGGAGCTACAGTCGTATACATAATTTATAAGCAACATTTGAATAAAATGCTCTCCTAATTATATTGTTTGGTATGATAAAGATTTATGATTTACCAATAAAGCCTAACGAAGACGAATTGCAACGTTTAAAAGTATTAGTAGCAGATTTTATTAATAGTATTCTTAAAAAAGGAATTATGACCATGAAAAAACGACATCGTTTTTGTTGTTTGAAAGAACTTGTAACGTAATAATAATCTAAGTTTACAAGCAATTTCAACATTAGGTAATTTTTTGTGCTTTAATATTGCGACCAATATGATTAGCCATTTCGACACAAATCCTATTTCACATTTCTGCTACAACACAGCAGTGCTTAACCAAAGAGCATCAACGCAGAAACCAGATCATCAGTAACATAAGAATGCATTCGCAAACTGGCTTCGCTAATTAAAATTGCTAATTCCATGACCCGAGTTCACCCCAGCCGTCTAATTGATTTAGATCTATAGATCGGAGCATCGATCGATGTATTATGGGTGTTCGTGATCGAGTTGAATACGAACAACAAATTAATGAAATCATTATAATAGTCCGCATAGCGATTTGTATGCACATAAAATTATTGGTGATGTTACATATTAAACACAGGTGGTCAATACGTCGATATTAAATACAGAAAATAACGAGCTTCATTAAGTACCGAGCGAGATTCGATTCTTTAAACAGATCGCACATCTATATCTTTATCCATCTTCTTTAGACATAAATATAAAAAATAAAATAAAAACGATCTTTGAGCAGTCAAAAGATTCTTATAAAAGGAAAGTTGTGGCATGGTTAACTAAATTTTAGAATTTTTGACATTAATGGAATTGTAATATAAGAACAATATTGTCGTTCTCCCGTAATTAGTATCTACCTTTAAAAACTTCTTTGAAAGGCTTCAATACGCGTCATTTAAAGATGTTCTTACAAAAAATCTATTTGCAAAACCAACATACTAAAATTATTTTATTATTGAAAATGTTTTAACATCGCTTTCAACAAATAATTGTCAATATGGGAATTCCAAGGGTCTACCCTAAATCACAAATACGAAATCTGAGAAATAGGTGTACCTGGTACATGTTTGGTTCCGTAATAGAATAGGAATCGGGACCCTTGTTTTGGCTATTGTGTGTAGAAGTAAAATACTGCAATTGGGCATAACAAATAAGATTATTTTGATCAAGACGATTCAAGATAGTTCCTATTTATTTATAATTGAGGTTGAGATTCTAGGTGATAAGAAATTGTTAGGTAGTATTAAAACACAAAAATAAAGATAATTATGCTATAAAAATGCTAAAAAAATGCAATATTGTCCTTTCTTTCAAAATAAAAATCAAAGATTTTAAAACAAGAGCAAAACCCGTTCACCACAATCGTCCTTTATCCATAATCTACTCGTAGTAAATTTATCACGTACACACCCAACTCGAAACAAAAGACCAGTTGTAAGTACTTACAGTACATGTACGGAACATTGACAAGCGGGCTCAGGTTGCACTTGTCAGCTTTTTTGTCAAAGGTCCGCGCGGGTCGGGGCAGTGCGCTAGAGCCGGGCAAGACGCGCGCACGGCCGCACCGCACCTGCGCACAGGCAACCGAATAGATCGAGCGACGTGAGCACTCGATGCGGGCGATTTGAGCGTGATTCGGTGTCGATTATGCGTTGAGACTTTGTTTTGAACTCTGGTCAGTATCGAAAAAGTGTTTAAACTTTGTTTTAGAGTCAATTTTGCATCGAACAGTGATTGAAACTCATTTTTGTGACGTCTGCAGCTTGTGTCAAAGTTTCGTTAATAATCCAATCTTCATTTACAAACAATTACAGTTAATAATCTACTGAGCGTTTCAAAAGTGTGTTGTGTTGACTTTCGTGACTGCAAACGTTGATGTGATGTACCTGAAAATGTATATAAAATCAGAGAGGTTTTACCAGCAACCGGACCAAGCGCTGAAAGAAGACAGATACTTCTCAGATTATGAAGAGGAGTTAGATGATCGTAAGTACCAGTCTTTATTAACATACAGCCAATAGTCCATAGTCAATATCATTTATTCAGGTTTAGACACATATTATGCCATTTATGAACGTCAAAATTCAATTTTAACACCTACACACGAGTCATAAATCGTTGAGATAAAAAATTGCTTTCAGCAAGTAATCTAAACATTCTATTCAATTTACAGTTGTAATATCAGACGCATCTACACAAATTGAATATTGGAAGCTTAAACTACGCTTTTTCCTATACTAATAACACTTTAAAAAATGCATGTTAACAGTTAGTTTAATGACAAATGAAAACCCCATCGTAATTTCAATATGCCTTTGATTAAATCCAAATACGGAAGAGGTGACGAGCCAGCAAGACGAAGCATAACTGTTTGCTTTCGATTTGCTTAGATGTGCCCACAAATATCAAAAAAATTCGGCACATGTTCAAGCGTCATCAGGTGGATTGGATTCCGTAATTATTTTTACCGAAGCTACGTATATCCCATCTCTTCTTGGCTACTTAGCGGTAGTTCTAAAAACAAAGAGTTATTCATGTGTAAACAAATCAACGAGCAATATCTTCATACGTGTTAATGCATAACTGTAGTGCGGAGAAAAGCGGCGCGTGCGCGTTGATGTCTTTTGTATGCGCGGAGGCCGACGGAAGAAACGAAATGGCCGGGATGGTGGCTCGGTGGCTTTTACTGTACTAATATGTGTATAGCTGTAATTATTTATGTACATATATGCAAATCGTGTCATATTAAGTAAGATTATAATTATTATTTTTGCTATTTTAATCCATTTGAGTTTAGTTTTCCTTTGTCGCACCGATCACTTATCATTTCTGTTTAGCCCAAAGGTGTGACTGGTTATCAAGGCGTTAAGTCCAACTATTGTACATAGCTTGGTGAGCAATACAGCTTAATCGGTCAATCGTGAAAAATCAGAAACAATCGATATTTATATTCTTACGGAGCCGGATTCGGCCGAACGTAGCTTAAATAAGGAATGCGATTAAGGATTACTAGGCATGACACCGATTGATGCGGGTACCTATATATATAATATAGCTCACGTTAGTAGGGAAACACAAAATACATATTGTTTTTAGGGTTCCGTACCTCAAAAGAAAAAAACGGAACCCTTATAAGATCACTTTGTTGTCCGTCTGTCCGTCCTTCCGTCCGTCTGTCAAGACCGTTTTTCTCAAGAACGCGTGGAGGTATCAAACTGAAATTTCTATATGATACTAAAATCTACTGTCCCTGGAAGCTGTAGAAAAATCAACCTTCTAAGCCAACGCAATCAAAAGATACAGCCATTTAGGCCGCAAATTTCCGCAAATTTTCGAAACTCGCACGGGAATCAAAACCTACAGGGTACTTCCCGTAAACTTAGAATCTTGAAATTTAGTACGAAGTCACGTCTTATAGTACAGATATAGGAAAAATTACGAAAACCGTAAATTTTCAGTTTCATCATAAAAAAAATAATATATTTTTGTAAAATATTTTTGACAATTTTGAAAATTTCAAAGTAACTTCTATATAAGAGTTATATACCTACAGGTTTGTACGGAACCCTCGGTGCGCGAGTCCAACTCGCACTTGACCGGTTTTTATTTTGGATCAATAAACTTCAGTCACCGCGTGCTTACAGTACTTAGGACTTAGGAGTATGTCACTCCACACACTTAGAGGTGATCGTGTTAGATTCTAAGCTCTGAAAAATTTTGTGTAAACATAAAAGAACAATTTTTACCTTCATTCTGACTGTCAAGGCTTAACCTTTGGCTTTTCCTAATAGTTCAACCGTTAAAATGGTTACAATCACCAAAATAATATTGCTTGTGACAAATAATTATTTTTCAAAGGCTTTGCTAAGGTCACACAATGAGCTACTTTTTTCAAAAACCCCTTTCAAATAAATAAATAAATAATGCAAACGTGTCCAATCCACCCCTGACCATCTTTACCTTGTACTTTCACATTTTTTCAACCCCAGGTAAGCATGGACACAAGTAATCCCTTGAAATAACCCTTAGAGGATGTTTAACAAAGGTCTTTTCGACCATAGCGGCAACTTAAATGAGTTTTACGGCCAAATGCAGGGTTTAAATATTATTTTAGAATACACAAACGGATGAAAAAAGGGTCGAGAACAGTCATGATTGGTCTGCTAAGTAACGGAATGGAATTAATGGTATATTATATATGTGGCTTTATGCCGAAAGTACCTGCGGACCTTTGCTAAAAGTAATCTATGGATAACAAAAATAACTGTAGTTTTTACAATATGTAAATTAATCGCAAGCACTGATGTCACTGGGGTAATTTAACCATCGGTTTAATTTTAAAACCTGATACTGTCAAAATTTGGTTGAGTATGTCTTAACCAGCCATTCTAAAGTCAGTGAACTTAGGCCTACGGTTTTCGGACTTCTATACAGGTACGGAATGATAAAGGTCTAGCCACTAGTCAAGAAATTGCGTTTCAAAGTAATGAAGAATTTAACACATCATTTCGAATTTTGAATAGGCTTGTTTCCACTATGAAAGAAATATTCAAAAACTGATTTTCTCTAAAATAATTCATAATTTCAGATGCCTTTACACTAATATTTTTCTGCAGTTCGTATTATTTGATTTTTAATTGGAATTCAAATGATAATTAGTCACTCAGTCGGCATTGCACGCGATGACGTCAAAGTGTGTTATTCCCATACAAGCTCTATGAAGAAAAGCGTTTTGACAGTTGATAAAAAGTACGTCAACGATTGGTGGTGTCAACTACCGTATTGTATGTGGTACCATTTCTTCAGTTAAAGATGATTCATACAAGGACGTGACAATTTTAAAATCTTTAATTATTTACAAATTCATTCAACAACGAACAGTGCGATTTAAATACAATTTCCCACCCACGAAAAAACAACAAAAAGTATATTTCGCCCGTAGTTTAGGACCTTTCGACCCTCGGCGTACAGAGTTACCAAATTACAAACAACACTAACCCAATTTCTCACTCAAACATCAACCCTCTTACCTTTGACATACTGCCGTTGTCACCACATTCAAAAATCAGGGGTAACAAACATTTTGCGAGAACTTATTGCATCCATCATTTCTCGGAAAGGACACTGCGCGTTACCTGACCACCTGAAAAAAATACAGGTACCTGACCTGTTTTGTGTTTTTTTTTTAAGCCAGGAAATCGCGACAAAGCATCCAAACGGTCACGGCATTCGGCATTGTGCGGGCTAAGCGCATCATTGTTATACACTGGCTGAAAAAATGCAAGTGCATAGGGGCTTACATTTAAATTGTTAAAGTGCGCTGTCTTGAGTCGGAATTGAAACGTTGACCGACTGCAAAATAGAAAAATACTTTCTACATGATTTAATCTTCAGTTACAAATAAAATAATGGTTGCGTGAAATTCTTCTTTAACAAGCTCTTCGAGTCTATTTTCACTCAGCTATTCCACCGTCATAATACGAAAACCTAAATAAATTGAAACATTCAAATAACTGGCGAATCATGCAAAACACCGATGTGTCAAATGCCTACTTAGCATATTTAATCGTTCATCTTACATTGTAAACATGCATGAGTCTTGTTTTCTACGACGGTCTGAGACTCCACTCTCAAAGTGTATGTCAGAAGTTTCAAACGTAGCCATCTCTGTCACACATGGTGGATTTACCATAGGAGCGAGTGGGATGGCTAAATACGAGACCACGGATAAACGTTAGGTAGTAAGGCATCTGAAGTCAGGGACCTTGTCCATATATGATGGTCCGAAGCGCCGCGACAAGTTTAGCTTCAGAAGCAAAAACTTCCCGCTTTCATACATGGTAGTTCACATACGGGTAACTGACATTTTGAATCCAGACTAAAATACAATGTAAAGTGCTGCTATAATTACAATTGAAACGAATAAATAAAACGAATTGTAGGCATGTGGTGGATAAAAAACAGCTCAGTTCAACACGGTTAAATTGAGACAACGTGACGGAAATTCTTTTTTATTTTAAAATCTCGTTTATGTCATAAGCCGGTATGTTAAAAATCTAATCAGTAACCTGATACTTGCTTAATTGGAAAGCGCTAATGACCGATATGGTCAAGTAATATCAATAAACCACACGATAATCAGTGGATCTTATCACGTCTGATTATTTAGATTAGAAAAAGCTGTCTATTTATGAAAATAGCTTCCTTGACGCTTAAATTTAAAAACTCCAAAATGTCAAATAGCAACAAAACAGTGAATAGTATAAAACCTAACGCGCATTACAACGAAAATAACATAAAATTCCAACTGAAAAAAAGCATTCCAAATTCGAAATTTAAATCGCGTCGCCAGTTGTAAACAGCGTTGACTTCGAAAACGGGCATCAGGTAAAGCCTCGTCTACATGAGGTAATAGAAGACGTACGACTGATCCTGCGACTCGTGTTGAGCAAAGATGAACAATGTCGCAGGAGGGCAGGACAAAACGCTCCAAACGTAATGCGATGTCCGGAGATACCGAAGTCTCCAGCAACAAAGGGCTTAAATAATTTTATAGAGTCAATTGTTTAAAATAATGTTAGTTATGTAATTCTCCATGATTTGGTAGATATGGAGGTCAATATTAGCAGCGGGCGTAAAAATTTCGTACTTTTCATTTGCTTACACGCCCTGTGTTACGCCATGTGTAGTAATTGCCACGAATAGCGACAAAAATTAAAGGTCTTGGTATCCTTTGGCATCGGTATCAAAATGAAGTCAAAAGCTGTCTTTCTTTATCTCTGTCAAACTTTACCTTTGATGGTATTACCACAGGTAGTTAACACGTAGCTTTGTTAAAAACAGTCCTAACACGTAGCGTTGTTAAAAAGTTCGAGTCCCCCTATTCTTCGACTCAATCAAGGCTCGAGTCTCCTTTGAAATCTCGGGCCTCAGCCTAGAGCCTTATTTCGACGGCTCGAGTTTCGAACCCTTATTCTGACTCTCTATAGAGCAAACTAAACGCACCGATCCAGTGTTATCGCTGGTTATAGATTCACGGTGCTGTTGTAGTGTAGACGAGGCTTTAAAATCGGTCGGAGTCAAGGCGAAGGTTGCCTGGGTCGTGGGAGGGTCGCGGATGGCGCGCTGATTCACCGAGCCGAAGGTTGGGCACCTCTGACATTTGCCGAGTCGAGAGATCAACGTTTTATTTTTATGCAAATAGGGATTCTCGTTTTGGTATCGACAAATAGTATTCGGTTCGACGAATATGCATTTTGATGGCATAAAGATTAAGCATTTTTAATTTAATCAAGAGGTATTATCTGATGTGTTGTCGTTTTAAATAACAAGCTCCTTTTCTCTATGACGTTCAACTGTGGTTTCCCATTTGCCGGGTCTGAGGCAATGGCATATGTGATCCGCATTCTAAGTTTCCTGACATTTGTAATAAAATAGGGGTTTAATAATGAGTTAAAACGAAACCTAGCTACCACAAGTTTACTCTTTATACGAGTACATCTATCTTAATTCTCAAAAAAATATTTTTAACGGCAACAAACCATGATACCGAAAGTTGAGACCAATTAAAGTTTTTTACTACTTCAACTTAAAACCTATTCTTCTTTTTAAAAAAAAAATTTTTAAAGGTATTTCAGGTCAAAAGTGTTGATGTGATTATGGAGAAACTATTTCTATGTCCCCACTACTAAGGACGTACAGGTCGAATGCTAATGCAGGTTAATTACGATGCGGTCGACCCTCCCAAATCCCCTACAATAAAACATGTAGTCTTTAGCTAACAATGTAGCCGTCTCTGTTGCTCATGCTACCATGGCCGTGCAAGCAAACAGGACGGCAGAGTCGAAAATACGAATAAAACGTTACAGAGTGGGACTTCTTGAACGAACACAAGCGTGGATGGAATTTTAAAGCACCTTTGACGTCTTTCTATTCAAAGGATCCAATGCGCTTTTATTTCCAAACAATTTCTTATGGTTTTAGAGAAAAGTTAATTCGAGTGTCTTTAATGTAGTACCTAGGTACGAACGTTTACTTTTTTAAATACCGAAAATGTAAAAGTGAACATTTTGGTATCTATCTTAGATAATAGTTGCAGCATTTTTTTAAAATATTTTTGCTATTATTTTCATTGTTAAATATCTACTTAAGGTACTTTTTCTGTCGATTGTTTATGTGTGTGGGCGAAATGTGCAGAAAAGAAAATGTAAGTTTATTAGCTATTGACTGTTTGAAAATTGAGTTCGTCATTTGGTACTATTACATTTACTCAGCAATCGTATTTCAGTCTATCCACACAGACATACTATATGTTACATGTCATACGCGTTTCAAAACCGAATGGCTACCGTTCGACAAAAAATAACTTGAGATAAAAACGGGTTCGGCCGGGTTTCGGTATCTTCGGGCCGAATCTATGATCAATTAACAACCCTAGCCGGCCAGTGTCACTAGTTGGAGGTCGACAGGGGTCAGATTATCACACAGCGTTTGTTTTTTTTTTTATCTTACTGCTAAAGAAGGGTTTTGTTTTTCGAGTATATGAATGTCTGTGGCACCTCTATTCTAAGGCCATAAGTTCTGAACAGATTATAATAGTTGGTATTATTTAATTTTTATTTCTTTTCGTGTGCCATAAAGAAGCAACAACAAACAAAAGCAACCTTACAAAATAATTTTTAGATAAAATAAAAACTTTTAGGGTCTCACAAATCACAAAATATGGGTATTTAGAGGTTTTAAGACCGTAAAAAGAAACCTGTCTGCCAATTCAAAAATAAAAACCAAGTCGATATCAATATTCTTAAATTGATAATTTTTTTTGAAAATAGAACTTACCAGCCAGTTTCAGTTGTCAGAGTTTGAAAAAGGTCACATTAACACAACGTTTGGTTTTTTACTCCCAGACATTTGGTACTAAATAACGAAACCGGCTGCGGCCGAGTCGGACGCCTTTGCCACTGGTATCTTTGAAACTTAATTAGAAGAGAGGTTCAAATCATTTCAATGCATCTGTAACGTGAGTAATGAATGAGTTGTGATATAGTATAATGTTGTTTTATAACTGTAAATCATATGTTTGAAAAATGCAAGCGAACAGATGAAAACTAAAAAAGGGGTAGTATAATTTTTTATTAATATGGGTTTGCTGGCTTATTTGATTTTGGCTGAGACCAAAGTCCTCATGGAGCTTATGGCATTTTTTTTCAGAACATGATTGATAATGCTATCAAACTACAAGTGCTTTAAGCTGATGTAACTCCAAATTACAAGGCCCGAACAATTGAATTGAGCCTAGTACCATACTACTCGTATATGCGCAATAGCATGCATCAGACCACATGTCATCACCGTCTCAATCCTTGGGTTATGACACTATATGTCATCAAATTGAGGGCAACTGGAAACCTACTCAGTAACATTTTTCAACTACAGCTGTCTCATTTTCTCGCAAGGTCTAGCCAACATAAGTAACAGGGACGGCTATGTTCAAGTCTAACATTGTCATACACAGTGGGAACTTAGTTGACAATACCGTGAACATAGCAAAGGCGTGTTTTACATACTTGTGAAGTATACGTTATAAATTCACTATGTGTAACTATTCGTTCATTGAATTCGTTGTCATATTGTATACTCGCTTGCCCACCTACGTTGTCATAATAAGGGCGTTTTTTATAAACGGCCAAGAGTGGTTTTTCTTACATATGTTACGCTTGCTGAGTAAAAGGTTTGCTATTCCATTCTTCTTTTTCAAAAATAATGGTCGTCCTATTTTTTTAAAATAAATATAAAATTAACAGTATTACTAGAAACTTGCTGACCGTAATATTCAATGGGGGAGGTATACGTTCACCATTGGACATCTTGTGGCTGATTCTGATGATTGACCTTAACTGATCCTCGTGGTGGAGTATGGCTCGTACCACTTCAGAGTTGAGCCCGAGCCTGATGAGATGACATGAGAGAGAGAGAGAGAGAGAGAGAGAGAGATCTTTACAGACTGAGAAGTATTCGTTTATCTTTGTATTACTGACTTCCTCCAAAATGCCATCCGCCACAAAAGTACCGTCAACGAGAGTAGTGTAGTGTGAAGCTCACTTCACCCTCATTGTATCTAGTATATAAGTTAGTTGTAAGCGTTATTTGACGCATTATATTGGAACCTGTCTAATCAAAACGTCTTTCATTTGATCACGGTCCCATCCTTTTACATGGCGACCCTGCCAGTGCTGCCTTTGGGTAGCGCTGCGCACTACAGTTGATAAAATTAAGTTGTAGTTTCGTGAAAAAAAAGTGAATTTGAAAAACTTAAAATTCTTAAAATTGGACATAAGTTGCTGTGCATTAAAAATGTTCGAGAAAAAAGTTTGGTGAAAATGCTGGCTGCCGGGCGTTGATGGCGCCAGATGGAGGTGGCTATAGCTGGGCGCTGGGAGATGTTGGCGTCCGATGAATGAGGTTTGGGATGCTGGGCGCCGGGAGAAGTTGGTGTCGCGATGGTTTAGCCGGATTGTGAGGCGCCGGGAGATATTAGTTTCCATCTCTGACAAACGGGCTACGCGACAACCATAAGTGTTTTTATTTTATTTTTTCCGTGTATAATCGTACGTGATGTAATCATTAACTATAATATAACTTCACTTATAACAGTGAATTAATTTTATTAGGATACAAATAGCCACTATATCACTTTGTATCGCACTGTATTTTTCTATAATTTAGGTAAGAACGAAGACAAGTCAAATCATGTTTTATTCAAACTTAGTTTGCAATAGATTTTCATAAATCAGCAAAATAAATTTTTCATGGGTCTACTACGTAATAATATATTATTTGCTAATTCCTAATTCTACTTGTTAATTTTACATCAGCAATTTTTAATCTTCTGTTTACAGTTTATAGATAATTTGCAGTTTCCAGTATTTTACGTTGTAAGTACTTCTTACTATTTAAATTTCTTGATTTTTTTGTTATCTTAAAATATTATAATAGAAATTCCTTTTATTTTGAATAATTTTTTAGTAAACATTAAGCTGGTGAACCGCTGCAAAAGTGATTTTAAACAGTTTATAATAGTATAATAGGGATGGTGACACCGCTAGTTGTGTAGTAATTGTCTACAAACCTATTCGTAAATTTGGAATCGTGATCGTTATGTAATGTACTTATGTCAATTATTGCTTAAAGTTAAGTTTTGGAATTACGATGTTATTGGACATGCCGTCGTAGTTCAACTTAGATACTCATTTCTTAATATTATTTGAAATTTATAGATCTAAGATCTTCAGGTATTAGTCAGATACATTTTTTTTGTCAGTTCAGTCATTCCGTTACCTTTTTTTTAATATTGATTTGAAAGATTGATTTATTTGCGCATTACGCTTAGAATACAAATATAAATTTTATTTTTTTCAAACGAAAAGTATCAAGACTCTAATGTGATAACATTAGAGAAAGTTCATTTTATCATTTTCAGAAAGATGTTTCTAAATAACGAAATAGATTTGTAAAAATCATTGTCCAAAATTTGCAAGTAATTTTCTGTCCCACGTGTCATTATTGCATCAGCTTATTTGGTTACCGGTGTTCCGACGAATCATGTCTTGGAAAGAAATATGAGGTGAATCTTATTATGGTGCCGCACTACAAATGATTGCTATCGTAATATTATATTTGTTTTGCATTTGAACATAAGACACTTTTAAACAGAACTTTGATGATAGGTATTGAAATTCCATTTTCTATATTTGGGTTACACGGGTATCTAACAAGCCATTGCACAAAGTTATTTAAATTAAATATGTAATTGATTGGCTATAAAGTGTTGTTAAACTAGGAAATGTATTTAATTGTATTTGCCTATCTTTTGTACCATAGATTGCAATAGTAACTTTACAAAAGTTTCTTTGAATAATTTGTAAGAAGGCAATGATATGTTCTTATTAATAAGTTATTAGGAATTGTTGATAGGAAAATATTTTTAGAAGCATGGAATACATTAGTAGAGATGTTTCGTCAAGCGGTTGGACTGATCACCCAAAAGCAAACAAAATCATTTATGCTAATGCATTCATTTTGATTGTTGTCATAGATGAGTAAGGAAAGAAAGTTTAAAAGTTAGGTAAATGATAAAGGTTTGGCATATGAGGTATTTAAGTGACGGTGTCGAATCCTTCTGTTCGAACATGGTGTAAACGAGATTTCTCTGTGTAAACCGTTGGAGATTCGTGTGAACTTAAAAGAGGACCTGTTCAATGGTACAAAAAAGGGTACAAGGTACAGAATAGGGCATGTATCCTTCATTTGATCATGGTGTAGACGAGCTTCTCTCCGTGAAAATAGTTGGAGGTCAAAAGGCCTTAAATCGTGTCTCTATATAAATAAAATAATTAAAAGTCGACTATAAAAATAATAAATAACTGTACCTTTATAAAATAAATAAATGTTATAATAAAAATGGGGCCGGCCCACGATATTATAAGTACCCAATGATTGTGTGTTTATTACCTAAACTGGTAAACATGTACCAATGTTAATCTGTCTTGTTGAGTTGTGAAAAAGATGCCTACCTATTAATGTATAGACGAGTGCTTGAATTGAAAGAAATGTATTTTATAGGACGAGCTAAAGAACTACAAAGTGTATTTTTAATGAGGTGATGTAATAAATAATTAATTAATGATATTATGTCATTAACAATATTTTTGTGATTGTGTATGATACTTAGATAAAGATATGTCTTATTATTTCAAAAGTTTCGCATTGTAATTTTTTTAAGGCTGTTGGATACCTTCCCAGTTATACTTCTTGTGAATCGATTTGATTTATAAAAATAAGTATGTCAAATATTTGTTAATTAAATCCAATGTTTTTTTTTATATTGCGTAACTGTAAGTATGTGATTTGACTTGCTTCCTTCTTCTGTTCAAAAAAATTTAAGTACTTAGTTGTAAGTTTATGTAAATGACTTTTAAGTGCTTAAAGGAGAATTAATTAAAGATTCTTTATATAAATTATTGTTTTGCTATTCTAACAAAAGTATATGTTGTCTTTGCTTATCTAAATCAATGTAAGATGATATGTTGATGTTATGATTAATTGAAATATTGGCATTTACTAAACTGTACATCTTGTTATTTAATCATCTTTTAAAAGATTTTGTTGTTTTTTCTAAATTTGTTATCTTTTTTTTCCATTTAACATTTGTAACTTAAATCACCTTAAACAATTTCACTTATTCTGCATTTATGTAAGAAAAAAAAAATGTATTTTTTTTTCAAAAAAAAAACAGGGGAGGTGTAGTGTGAAGCTCACTTCACCCTCATTGTATCTAGTATATAAGTTAGTTGTAAGCGTTATTTGACGCATTATATTGGAACCTGTCTAATCAAAACGTCTTTCATTTGATCACGGTCCCATCCTTTTACAGTAGCCTGCACACATTGTGTGCTTGCGTCATCAAAATATCGTCTCCCTTAACGACGAGCTCAAACAGTGCTTGTTTGAAGTGCATTGTGTCCCAACAGGCGCGTCACGGTGCGCTAACGCACAAATCAACAGCCACGCGACATGTCACCAGATCATGGGTGTAGTGAAGGAATGAATGATCAATTCGGTCATAGTAACTGTCTACGACAGTATCACACGTTCTGAAATGATGCTTTTGTGCGTTCGTGTGAGTTCGTGCGAGACCATATGCGAAAGAAAGAGTGCGAGGAGGACACGTACCGTTTGATCTCTTCTTGCGACAAATCTATCTATTGATTCTTCTTATTTATTTATTTAAGCTTTATTGCACAACAAGACTTTGTACAAAAGGTGGACTTAACGCCGTAGGGCATTCTCTACCAGTCATACCTTTGGGCTCAGCAGAAACTCTTGAATATGAAAACTGTTAGTATCATGAAAAATCAGGAGTTGACAAATCTTAGCGCAGAGTAAAGATAAGCGAAGTTGTGTTTAAAAAGTACGTACATAACTGAAAGGATTTCAATTGAAATAATAAGTTTTGAAATTTCATTACTCTTTCAACATAATCGCAACAAACAACAGGCCTTTTTGTGTCTCACTCAAACTCAAATTTTGTAATTATAACAACTGGTACATCTTGAGCTAACCTATCTAAAATCCTAATTTATTGAAAAAGAAGTATAAAAAAAACGATTTTTAATTCAATACTGAAGTAAATCTTCTCCGCTAATAACCTGCCCGATTAAGAACGGACGTCTACAACCCAAAACCTCCCAATCGTTATCACAAAAAATTACAAACACTAGTGAATCTTCTACACCTTCTACAATAAGATACTCTATGCCCGTGTGTGCCCGCGACACGCGCACGGATGCGTAGGCGCAGACCGCCCGCAAGCCGGCTCCGCACGGGAGAGCGTAGGCCAAGTTATCAAAACACACCGTGTCCATAAAGCACTGAGTGACCGGCCAAGTTATTGTCACGTTGAAATGTCAATAAGTTTGTTTTGTTTGGTCATTCGACCCACCTGTGCTGCCTCACCTCTGCTGTTAAGAATTAAAAGGGCCCTCTGAATTAGGAATGACTTAGAAAGTAATGTTTATAAGCAAATTTATCAATGCTGAAAAAATAAGATAAAGAGGTTTAATTATAAAAATCCGACTCTCAATTCAAAGAATCTCAATTTTAATCTTGCTGTTCCTATCCATGCATGTTTTCTAGACTGCTGCGTTATGCATTTTTGTCTTTCCCCCCAATTGTGGTACCTCGTAAAATCTAGTCTAGCTCGAAATAGCCCACAACACTGATCCTATGTTCACTTTAACGTTCCCCGAGCTAGTAAACTGACCATAGGACTGATACAGCCTCCGAAGGGCCCACCTGTGGTTGACGTATCGTGTTTGCTTATCTTCCACCTGCGCGCGGCTGTACGGGATTTAGGAAAATGTAGTATGACGTAAGAACATTTATATGTGCTGAAGACAATACAAAAAAATTGTGCAAAATATTATACTAAAATCATCGAACTTACCTTAGAAAAAAGTATTAAATTCAAATACACGATATAAAATACAATTTGAAACCGACGCATGTAAAATTCTGACCAGCACACGCCGGTTCCTCTGTAGAAATTTTGTTCCAGGACGTGTATTTTTTAAAATTGTCAATTTATATGTAATATTCATGAAACAAAAGAAATTAGAACGGTTTTCCATTGATTATTTTTTTAATTAAAGGTATCCAACATTACACTCAACAGTTATACTATTAAAAAATACAAAAATCTCAATAAACAAGCGATTAATTTGCAATTAAAATATCTCCTCTCGACTTTTCCTGCCGTCGACACCTATTCAGCGAATGACATTGAATTCGCGCCGGCTTTCTTTCCCGGCGCGTTCGCGCGAACATCCTCAATAGAAATTCAGTTTCTAATAAGTCAAACGCGGGTTTACAGCCTCGGCGTTGCAGCTGCGTAGACGCACCTATGCACAAGGGTGACCATCACTTGACACACTGAGGAGACTTCGTACAGTCCGATTTTTGGTTTCATCTCAATTGGTGTAAATCTTTCATGAATTCTAAAGATTTCATTTTTTTTTTAATTGTGTGTGTATCTTACACAATATGATTTGTATTGTATATCATGCACATGAAAATAATTTACATAAAATACAGAATACATTCATGAAGGGTATGCACGTCTCAAGCATTTATATATTTAAAAGGGTAATCCAAACAACTATGCATTGTAATAAACTTTTTCATTTTCAATTTCAAAAGTATTGTATTTTCTGTGTAGGAAAAATTGTTTTATTCATCGTTTTAAAATCACCATTTCGAAACAGTGCCTAGCGAGATACGTAGAACCTATTTAACTCACACTACAGACAACATATTACAGACAGGTTTTACAAATAAGATATATAGCGAGGTGATTAACATTTTTTGTAAATATCATCTTACCAAGAGTACATTACGCTTAGAAAAAAAACTAAAACGGTTAATCGAGACGTCCTGTACACTATTTAATCATGGCCACCCTACTCCCGCATCGAGGCAGTGCCAAAACAAATATTTACGCTCTTAACCACCTGACGGTCAGCTAACGAGTTGGAAAGGAATGCCCACGGGTTCGTCGGGAACCCTCGAAACCCTTAACGGTGCCCAAACGTTTGGTAAAACATTTGTCCAACGTCGTTCAAGGTGTTTGGAGAAGCAACCTCTTCGTCCCTTGATTCTGAGAAAACTTTGTTTGAAGAAAAAAATCGAGTGTCGTAATTTTGTTTAACTGTTCATGGCGCGTGTAATATTGAATAAGAACTCATTTATAAACTAAATAAATGTGTAGGCTCAGTCAAATGTAAATCGATCAAATTGATAGAATCAGGCTTTACTTTGCGGAAATCCATGACCTAAGCTGAAAAAGAGAGTTATTTTGCTGTAAACTTCCACTAAACGACGCCAGCGCAGGAATCCAAATACATAAAACTGTAGCCACTTAAAAACCAAAGCTGGAAGTTGCAGGACTTACAAAACAACTCACAATGTGTCACAGAAATGTATCTTCTAGTAAATCGATCAACTTAATCGATAAGCATCTTCAATCTTCCAAAAAAAACGCTCAGATCAACCAATATTAGTTAACCCCACTGGATCACTTGTAACTTCATTTTACTTGAGCGTGTTAGTTAAGTGAACCAATACACTATCCAATTAAATGTAAACGATCTAGTCACACTTAAATAACAGTAAGGAGGTACAGACAACGGGATATCAGGCTACCCATTTTTGTTTTAAAATCACCCTTACCTTATTACAAGCTCATACGATGAAGCAGTGTATACCTAGACGAGCTGTCGTGTGTACTTCAGGTAGGACGTACTTAACGAGCATCTAATTCAGCTCAGCCACCGCTTCTTTCTAGTAACCCCTTGATTGGTTTCTTAAATAACTACAAGCCAATTCGCACTTTCATTATAGTCATTACATGTCATAAATTTTGATAGTGCTTTGTTAACGCAATCGGCAAATGCTTAAAATTGAACTTTCTAAAGCCTTCACCTGGAAGCTGTGATAAGGATGTTAAATTAAAATAAAAGTGAAAAATAGTTTTCCACTTTCAAATTTAACTAAACTACCACCACGTTTTACGCAAACAATTTTTTTTTATTTAAAAAAATCGGTTGCCAGATTTAATAAGATAGTAATGTCGCACTCGGATTTACGCTTCATTAAAATCAGTCCTCTGTAACAATTTTAATGTAATTGATTTGCAAAGAGCGCGACCAAATTGGTCGGTCTTTAGCCGGCGGCGACTACAGCCAACTAGGCTTAATGTGACGCTTAAAAACTTCAACAAAAGATACGGTGACCACGTATCAATAACATAAAAATATTCTATCCACACTTTTGAAGGGTAGCAAAACTGTTGTTGGACTAACTTGACTAACTAGTGGTGTACAAGACTCGAGGCGTCGAGCCCTATTTTTGAAGCCTCGAGGCGGAATGGCAAGGCTCAGTGAGCTCGGTAGGCTCGGTGCCCCGAGCTTAGCCGAGCTGCGAGCTTTCTGAGCCATGCCTCGAGGCTTTAAAAGAGCTCGAGCCTTCAAAAGAGCTCGAAGCCTTCAATAAAAGCTCGAGTTTATATTTATGGCTTTAATATCTCCGTAACTAAGTAAAATAAGTCTCTGTCAGTCAGTCAGTCATTCAGGACTTCGAATTTTATATGTATGGATAATGCAGCTTTATATATTAACATTATCCATACCTACATATAAAATTCGAAGTCCTGACTGACTGACTGACTGACAGAGATATGAACACACAGCCCAAATCGCTGAGTCTAGAGATTCCAAATTTGGCAAGTGACTTCCCGATGTGTTCGAAGGGTCAACTAAGAAAGGCTCTAGCTTTCGAAAAGGCTCAAGCTTTCGAAAAAATCGAGCTCTCAAAAAGGCTCGAGCTCTAAAATAGACTTCCGAGTCGTCGAGCTTCATATAAATGAGGCAAGCCCCGTAAACGACTCAGAGCTCTCGGCATAAGGACTCGGAAGCCTCGAGCCTTGTACATCACTATAACTAACACATATTAATGTGAAATTGAAACACACAATGAAAAAATCGGGCCGCTACATGTAGGACTTGAGCCAACAACCTTTTGCGATCCGAGTGATAGCATTGAGCTATGACACTATGATGTCATTTGCGGCTGAATTTTTATAGTGCTTTTTAGGCTGCAAGCAAGCCTTTTGCTAAGCGCATGTTGTTTATTCCATTTTAAATCTTTATGATTTCCTATGGTAACTATTTTGAAACCGGTGAATGGTTTTTTACTATATCCTTATAAAAACACAAAGCATGGTGACCCTGGCCGCTAAGACAATGCCGTTCAATTGTCAACAGACAGGTTGCAGCGATGACAGTTCGCTAGTGATGTGATTGACAGACACACTTGCGCATAGCTATTGCGCAGTAGATTTTTGTAAGCCTTTTAGAGAGTTCTGACCTATTTTTCACTACTTTAAAAATAACTCTACTCTTTCTTTTATGGAATAACCTACACCGAAATGAAGACTTATAAAGTTTAATTTTCGAACGAGTTTCCAAACCTTACATGCTCAACATATCCTGTAGGACAACCTTTTCACTGTTTCCCTACTTTAATGACACTGGCACGCTACATAAATGTGGGTAATTTTCGAAAAAAGAAGTCTTTCTTTTCACGCCTCCATTTACGACAATCGCTGGCGACTTGTGACCTTTAACAAAGAGTTGACCACTAAAAAGTCTCTTCACGCGCTCACGTACCCGGCGAACACATATTTGTGAACGGTACCAATCACTTAGGCAGTCTGTTTGGCCGCCGCCAACCGGGTCATCTGCCAACGGTACCTCGTTTGACGGCGGTGGTGACCCTACGAATGTGACCCAAGGGACAGGTAATAAGCCAAGAAAGGTGGCAAAGATGACGCGTACGCAATTAATTTTTCATTAGCAGTTTTCCCTTGAGGCAGGCAACTCATTAGTAGATACAATAGTACTTCTTGCTGAGAAAACAAACAAGTAGACTATTGAGCTAGCAGCTTGAAAAGCACTTAGAAAAATTAGATTACGATGAGTAAGTGTCACGGTAGCTCAATCGGTTAAAGCAATCGCCCAGCTTGCGAGAGGTTGTGGGTTCAAGCGCCACCAGTGGCAGTTCGAATTTTTCTTTAAGAGTATTTTGATTTCACATTAGATGTGCTTAGAGTAGTAAGTTTAAGAAGAAGAAGTAAGAACAAACTATAACCGAATCAGCAACTCCTTGGAAGTATCTTATATGACTTACCCTTGCGAGACATGTTAAAATATACAAGTTTTCCTAGGTCTAATAATACGCGATCAATCTTCTTGAGCTTGTCTAAAACACTCAAAATGTTGTCACTTATCCCACACAAGAGAAAGACATCAACTTGTGAAAACAATGTAGGTGCACGCAGGTTTACTACTCTTTAGGCGCGGGCGCAGGGTCACGCCCTGGCCCCTGCGCCTGCGCTATGAAACTTAACAGCGATTTGACAGGAACTATCAACCGAAAGGAAAGTATGTGCGGGCGAAAGTTCAAAAAGCTTTTTGACGTGACAACGTCTTATAAATTGGTTTGCCGGGTGACACCTCAAGAAACTGCGTTACGCTGCTCCGCTCACGTTTCGCGCGAGAGAGACAGAGCGAGAGAGAGAGAGAGAGAGATAGGCATACACACCGGTTCATGTTATACGAATGAATATTCACATTAAAATTATTTTACCACTCAGAGTCGTTGTCACGTAAAACTTTCGCGCGTATACCGACTTTACAGGCAACCAATTTTTTTTTTCATGTACGATCAGCCAGAGAACTGTTCTGTTAAACTTCTACAGTTTCTTAAACATTCGAAAAAAAGGAAAATAGACTTCGTAGGATTCGTATAAGACTTCTAAAGACCTCTGTCTCACTGATTTGAGATGATTGTGCAGTATTATAAGAAATTAACAATAAAATTTAATAAATCTTTCAACATTCTGCTATTCAATCTGGCTAAGACATTTTATATCTAGCTTAGACAACAAACCGTTAATATGAAACTAAATACTTCTCGAAAAATATATAAATCGTTGGCTATATGCACAAGGTGTGTGGCATGTGTAATTAATTTGACAAAAATGATAACGAATATAATTTATAAGCAAATATTAATATTTTATTATCTAAACTTAACATTAGAAACCGAAAAGAAAAGTTACCTTAAAAACGAAATATCAGAGACAAAACTTTTCATTTCGGTAGATATAAAAATTCGATGTTTGACGAACGGTCAAACATAATAGAATAGAGATGGTTTTTTACGAGGACAAGTAGTCAAATTGAGAGGTTCACAGTCTTAGACTCTGAGAGGCACTGGGGGCCTACTCTACTACTACTGGTTGGTTCATATTTAAAATCAAGCCATCCCACTCTGCATCATGTATAAGCTATTAAGAGCGAAAGAGGTGGTTACATTTGAAACTAGAGTCGTTGATTTTCAATGTAAGACCACTGAATTTGATACCAATGTGTCAAACTGGTCGACATGTTGCGTATCATAACGGGACGCGCTTCCTCTCGTTAGTGTACCAATTGAACCTAGGGCTGCCACCAAAATCTTACATCTCAAAAAATTTCTCCGTGTTATTTTATTTTATAAAAATAGAAGTTTATTTTTACTGCATACTAGCGGACCCGCAGGTTTGTCCTGCCTGTTGCTTTTTTTAAATGTTTCACCTTTTAAACCTCCCATGGACTTCCACGAATATTACAAGACTAAAATTAGTCAAATCGGTTCAGCCGTTCTCGAGTTTTAGCGAGACTAACGAACAGCAATTCATTTTTATATATAAGAGAAGATAGATGAACCATGAACACTCAAAGTTGTGACTGACAATCAAAACAATAAAACCTTTTTAAATTTCAACACATTTACGAACCATTTAACTAGTATCAGGTAACAATTGGTCATAATGTTAACCTTACAAAGACACAAATTCTTTTTTTCTTTCATAAAAGCATTATTATTATTATTACAAATTGATGATTCTGATTTCTGTAACACAAGTGCTTTAGCTACTTACCACGGAGTCAGATTATGTAGTGTATTGATCATGTATGTCATGTTGTTGTATATTTAAAAAAAGACTATTACTATTAAAACGAATCCATGAATACAGGGCAAAGGTAATTACTATTAATGGTGACAACCCTTCGGTTGACCTGAACATGTTGCGACCGGAAGTCGTCGCTCATCGCTCGCCATCATAAATTCCGATCACTTCCTGCGCCAAAAATGATGATTCTGTTTGATTTTGGTGAAATTAAAATATTTTCTCAGCCTATTTAGAGCTTTTTCCCACATAAAATTAGTTCCAGGTTAATTTATTGAGTCTAGTTTCGTTTATGATGCCAGGCTTGACAAATGGTGAGATATATTATTTCCGTGACAGCGACACGATAGAGTTTTTAAAATGAACAGCTAATTATTGAAACTTTACAGTTCAATTTATGATCATATTTTTTTTGCCTTGAAACTAGTAGAATATGGGTTTATTTTTCAATAGTTAGATGAATAGCTATCGGACTGTTTAATATAAGCTGACCGATTGTAAGATGACATTCTGTTTGACCTTCTGCATAATCAAGTTTGAAATTTCAATTCGGCCATCTTACAATTATATTGTATTGGACTGTTAGTGCTATCTGTGTATTAAACAATCGGCTTTTAAGATTAGTTTTGGTGTTGTAGGTTTAATTTTAATAAACCAACATTAGCTAGGTACATAGCTACTTGAGAGATAAATCTTTTTTGTGACTTTTATAGAGTCCTAATCTCACCATCTTTTGAACATGGTCAAGCTTTGTATCATGATATTGACATATCCTTATTGTTTGTTTGCTACCATCACGTAACATAAATTGAATGTGACATACAAACCACTAACACTATGGTTTCTTAAAAAGTTCCAATTTGATAAAGTCAACGTATGTGGTCCTATATAATAATGCCATAAAGTATCTTTATAAGCTGTAGATATAATATACTATTCACAGATATGACTATTATCGCCTACGTATCGCACGTGTCCGTATAGATAAATATCGACTAAACCAACCGGCTTACAATAATATTCTCGTAACATACCAAAGTTATGTTTCACATATTATTGTGGATGAAAGGTGATAATAAATTTTGCAGACAAAGAATGAAAATCACAAAGAAATGTGTATACGATTGTTATGTGTTATTCAATATTATAACGTAATTTTACACTGATGTATTTTTTAAACGCTATTAATTACAAAACCAATTTCCTGTCATTTATGACTTTGTCTTGATTACTAATGCGGACAAGCGTGATTTGTTACATTCATAAAGTCGCTAACTGCGACTTAGTTCCATCAAAAGATCAGATTCCCGTTCAAACAATCTTTCCACAAGTTGTCTCTCGCTAAAGCAGAAAAATAGAATTATTTTGCTTTAAATTTCCACTAAACGACGCCAGCGCAGGAACCGAAATACATCCAACTGTAACCACTTGAAAAAACTAGAGCTGGAAGTCGCAGGACTTACATCTCACAATGTGACACAGAAGAACTTCTTCTTCTGTGCTCTAACTTTTTCAATGTAGTTGTTGAATTTCGATGTAGTATTTGGATGTATTTGCGTTCCTGCGCTGGCGTCGTTTAGCGGAAATTTAAAGCAAAATAGTTCTCTTTTTCAGCTTTAGTCATGGATTTCCGCAAAGTAACGCCTGATTCCATTAACTATCCCGCTCCTTGCTCCTTTAAAAAAATCATATAATTTATCGAAGCAAGTCAAAGTCATTGACGGATAGACAAAACGACTTTCGCGTCTAGAATACGAGTAAGATGTGCAATTTTACTTTTTAATTCCTATTAAAGTACTTGTTTATATTCAAGCTAAAACTCATAAAAACTGTTATGTACTTTTTCATTTCTACCGCGATTAAATCTTAGGTGGCAATAAGATAAAATTATTAGCTCTATAAAGTCGTCTTTAGAGGCTCAAAAAGGCTCTATCGTATTACAATGTGATACTGGCAACTCCATATAAAGCTCGATTAATTACCTGTTTAGTGATCCGTGACAAGTAACAGCTCTGGTCACACGATATATCACAGGCGATTTACGCGTCACAACTTTAGTATCGGTGTCGGTGTGACAGCCTTGCGTAAGTAAATGATAAACAACTGTGACATTTTAACTTGATATTTACATTATATTTCTGACACGGAAAAGGTATCGCGATTTAGAACTGGTTTTCATTTAATGAACTTTGGACAGCACTTAAGTTTATTACAAGTGCTGTACTTTAAAGATTTAAGTCTCTGATATACATTCGATTGAAAATTTCAATATTTTTTTAACATTTTTCACACAAGGTAACTATATAATCACAGTTAGTACATATAAAATTGCTTAGTCGGACGAAATTAAGTCTGCAATTAAGCTAGAAGCATTAATAGCATTTCGATTTTACAAGGTGTAAGCACTATATCAAACATTTACTGCAGGTTAGCTGAGGTTCTTATTAAAACTTACTTAAGGTCCGATAATTCATTTCCAGACAAGTTCCTGTTTTTTTTCGACCTAGATTGTTTGGTACTTTCGAATTTCTCTGTTCATGAACTTTTTTAATGAAATAAATCAGTTTATGAAAACAAATGGCGGGGATTCACAATAAGTTAGGTACATCACAAGTTCATTGTCAGTCGGTCGTATTCATATGTGATGTTGTTCAATAATCTCCAGTAAACTCTCGAATTACAAATTCAGAAAAAGTTTAAGGTTCTAATGTGACAATCTTTATGGATTCCGTTTCACTTACCTTCTTTCTTTTATCCAAGTTCTTAGGTCAAACAAATGACGGAAGTGAAAAACGTGCCATCTCTGTCTATCCTTGGCTGCAAATAGAAGCCGGAAGGTGGTTGGTATGCCTCGTGGTGTCTAGACGTGATATGGTTACATGAGAGCGATGGATAACGTTGATACTAAAGTACCCTTTAATGTTCCATCTACCAGTATTTACTCGTATAATGCTGCTAAGGCTTCTTTAAGAGTACTACTTGCTTACAATGCTTTCGAGGATTCAAGTTAGTTAGGGGTTTACTGAATTCCTAAAAACCGTTCCAAAACGCTATGAAGCTGGACTGAATCGTTCAAGTTATTTTGTATACTAATCCATTTCCAATACTAATGGATTTTTATTACAAAAGATTTGAATAACTCTACCTAGGATTTCGGACCTAAATCTTCTGAAAATGGTTCGAGCTGGTCTGAAAAGCATCCATGCTTTTTTTAGACCTCCAGGTCATTTATTGGTGGTTACCGGTGACCTCCAAACAATAATATTTCTTTTGAGTCAAGTATCTCGGCAGTCAAAGGCTTAAAAAAAAGAAAACAATTGACACTTTCTCTTGAAATAAAAAACATATCATCTTAACGATATTATCGTTTCGATATGACATTTTATAAAATTACAGCAAAGTACTTACTCTAAATCATTAGAATCCAACTGACCATATTTTTTGTTGCTGTTTTTGTATTACTAATTTACTTATAATTCTTATTTCAAGCTTATCAACTATTTTATAATTTTTTTCTTTTTACACCGCAGTCAGTTATTATTAATCTTGCTGCGCTCTAATCTATACTCCTCGGTATGAATACGTCAAGCGATGGCGCTCAGCGATTGGCGGGAAATGTAACGCGTCGCTTCCCGCGCGATCAAACGCGCCGCGATGCTATCTGTGCGTACGCGCAGGTCGGCCGCGCAACCTGCGCGCGATCTCGAGACCAATGTGCGGGGTTCTGTAGAAAATTATAATTTACAATAACCTTAAATAAATATAAAGTTATTTGGGAAAATTACATTTACTAAGGTGATAGTACTTACATTGACATTAGCTACGATAAAATATACATTTAGGTTTTTTTTTAAATATATCCCAAGTCCAGACGTTTATATCTCTTCAACTTTATCATATGTATAGTTTAATAAATCGTTGGATTTTAAATTTATACGAAGTATAAGTTTGCGAATATAAAAACAGTGGCTTGAATAAAAGTCAAAATGTTACAGTTTAAATTTGAGAAAAGGGTCGCATGCTCCTTTGGTTCTAGTACATATTAGCGTTCGTCATATTTATTCATTTGGTAACGCTTATAGTGCATGCAAATAAAAAAGTTTCGTTAATTTTACACAATAAACAACTAACTCAAGTCTGATGAAACTGATTCCAAAAAGAAAACCAACTGAATAAATGGCTACGGAACTCGCTCACTCAGTCATTTTAATTTCTAGCTAATGTTGGTATTTGCGAACAACCGGACTCGACCGACTGCCGAGCCTTACGCGGAGTTATTAATTGTTGTTGACGATGACATTTTTAATTCGCTGGAAAAGTGAATATTTGCCTTTTTACGGACATCAAACGGCCGGCATAATGAGCACTAGATTTTGTCCAAGGGACGTGGTGCGTTATAATTTATGACATCAGTGAGCTTTCACTTGATTATGAACTTTAGTTTTTAAAAACGATACAGAGACTGCTAAATGTAAAATGACTAGTTCGTATGTTAGATAGGTATGTTACTTTTACTTATCATGTACTGATTACAGCTCAAAAGCTTGATATGTTTAATAAGAAACAAAAAAATTATAATCTGATTTAAAATCACAATCACAATACTAGTATTTTCTGCAAGTTACACTAATTACAGTTTAGAGCTGTACAGTAATATTACCTATGATTCGTGCTAAACGTGTAAACTTGAGAATAAAAGCCTCTGCTCTGATACGGAAACAGCATCTCAACAGGTCAGCGAAATCCTAACATCGGTTAATCTGTCTATAAGGGTTAAATTAAAATTGTATTTCTTGTCACACAGGTGAAGGCGGAGGCGGGGGCGCGGCGCGGCGGTGCGCGCGCGATGCGGCGGCGTCGCCCGCGCACGCGCCGACGCCGACGCCTGCGCCGCCCGCACCACAGCCGCAGGTCAAGAGCGAGCGGCTCAGCCCGCACGATTCTACTGCCTCCAGGTGAGCTTAAAGATATTTAGTATCATTAAGGATGATCAGACAGCCCAGTCTCCTATTAATTATGATTTAAGCTTCTTAAATTAGCTATGCCGGCTGACCTGACACTGACGCAGCATGTTCAGAGTGTAGTGGTCAGCAGCCTCAGGTTAAGAGCGAGCGACTGAGCCTGAACGATTCTAGTGCCTCCAAATAACTTTAATATGATATGCATAGAGTACCCTTCGAAATAATCCTTTGTTTTTTAACTGACTTCCGCGTTAAGTTTTTCTACGCTGAAGAAAAAACTGCTTCAAACTGCAGATTCTCCCTGTCCTTTTGAACATATGGCGACCTCTACCATTCGCCATCACAAGTGCATGCATAACTGCAAGCATAACAGCGAGAGCTGATACGGTTCCATAGGCTAGATGGCGCTGTTAGCCTATTACCGGCCAATTGATACCGGCCTAGTACCGCACATGAACCGCGGTATATAAGATTTTGATCCAGAATAATATAGATAGACAAATCAAGATGATTTGTCTATCGGACCTTGGTCCCCGACCATAACACCCGGTCGGTAGGAAGCGCTTCCCTTTAGCTTCCTAACTCGAAATTAGTTGCGCCAAAAACAGTTTAAATTGCTGAACCCAAGAAGTATGGTGAAAATTGGTTATGTCAGCCATAGGAGAATGCACCTACAAAATTCTCAATAGTTGGTCCATCCAAGTAGCTATGGCCAAATACAGTCAGAAACACACACACACACATTAAAAAAAACAGTTGCCCGCCATCAGGCGGATCATTATCTTCTCCAGTTACAGCATTGTCTCCGTCCACAGATCCCGCAGCGTGACGCCGTCCACATCTTCGTACCCGGGCACGCCGCCCGAGCGCGGCAGCCCGCACGCGCCTCCGCAGCCTGCGCCCGCGCACCCCCCGCGGAACTACTCCGACATCATGCGTTCGCTGGCCGCGCGATACAATACACACCCTAACAATGAGTAAGATATACTTATTTACACACAAGAAGATCTCACAGACTTTGTCCTGCCCGATGTTTTTAGAAGAAAAAATTACTTGCCAAGGATTCCTGTTTCATTCCAAGGGAGCATTTAAACAGAATAAAAGAATACTATCACCCAAGTCAGCTCTTACTCCGTCTGTATACCAAATTTAATCAAAATCCGTTCGGTAGTTTATGCGTGATTGACGGACAAACATCCAAACATCTAAACATAGTGTGATAAGATGATGGTGATGTAGATGATCAGTAGGTATCTACTTAGGATAGTTTTAATGTAAAAGATACTGTACAAATGCTGCCTACAGGAAGTATCTGTATCGGTCAGTCCTGACAGTCACTTAAAATAGCAGGCTGTACGAGTAAATGACTGCAAAAACACTGGCCTTCGTGAAAACTGCATTACAACAACAAAATTCAGGACCATAGCTCTTGGCCTATGTTCAAAGTAAACGTGAGCATTTCTTCACTGGATTTTATAATTTCTAAATCATTGGGTTTTTGATTTGTGGTAACGATTAATCTGCTCCTACTTACCTGTTTAAAAATGCTCCATTTCATATTTGAGTTTTTAATTATTGTTTGGTCGTAAGGTTCTGAATACTTGCCTGTAGCTGAAAACTGTTTCCAATACCCAAAGACTACAAGACTTTCTGTAAAATTTAAAAAAAAAATCTTATAATCTTTAGTCAATTATTTATGTTAATCGAAATGTAATTCGTTATTTAATTTTACCGTTATTTTACTCAGCACCTTTTTGATATTTATTATGGAGACAATAATGTCACAGCACCTTTTACCATCTAAAGGCTTCATGGGAGTCCAACCATTTGATTAAAATTTCAAATTCATCGTAAAATATTCATACACAATGTCCATAACTAAGAATTTTCATCTCCATGCTAATAGATTTAAACCTCCCTATGGTATCTTGGGAAAATGCCATCGTAACTTTTAAACTTGGATAGGTTTATGAATATTCATACAATCCAGTCAATTGGGCGTATAAATTTTGTTTAATCCGCACAAAGGAAGTGTTGAATCACTGTCGTATCCGAATAGTTGTACCTAACCGAATATCGATTTAGTCCGTTCACACGGTTCATGTCACAGCACTACGACCCGCGGTCACCGACCGGCTAGTGATGGCCACCAATTAGCATATTAATCGATTCGATAAGTTACGTTTAGTCGGCAAATTTACATGATTCGTGAGAACCTGTGCTCTCCGCGTGAACTTATGTTATATTAATGAATTGCTCATCACAGCGAGGTCTCTGACCTCGTGTCAATTTTGATTATTCACGCTTCACAGGTGTCTAGGCGCCTATAGTTTTGTTTTGACACGCACCGCGCGGGGAGCCTACTATCGATCTTAAATACCCTTCTTTATTTGACTCAAGAGTCTTTCCCAATCACGATAAGACACGATAAAATTGATAATTTGTAATTAAAATATGCCGTATAGTGGCACTTTGGAAACACATTTTAAATTCAACAACGCCCCGGACTCTAGTTTTATTTAAGAAAAACATAACGATGTTTAATGTTCATTAAACAACAATTTGTTGTTTAATGTTCATTAAACAACAATTTTTAACAATCTTAAAATTAGCTTCCATAATCAAAACGGGCTAATTGGACACTGATTCATTTAAAACTAAATTGATTTCAATCACTTGTCAAAATAATACGTTGTGAATCAAAACTTCGTAGTTTCAACTGAATAAGCCAATTAAAATCCATCGGAAACTTTGACTAATTTTATTTAAATTCATTACCAATTAAGATAATCGTAAACTAAGTATTTTATTGTGCATCCAATACGTAAAACTCGCAATCAATTAACAATATGAAGCCGTTTAATTTCGTCTTAACCTATTACATTGGCTATTATGGTCAATCATGGCAAAAGGATTGGGCTGTAACTTGTTATCAAACAAATGAATCTTTAAGTTGGCTTCAAAAGGTTATTTTATAAGTTGGTTCCACGTTGCCACTGCTTAAGCCCTACATCATAGGTTGAACTGTCAGAACATAAACATTTGTCAACACAATAACACTATAGTAAATTACGTTGAAATGCTTCACAACTGAATCACACTACGGTCTACTAGGTGTTATTTACCGAGTATTTTCTGGATGCAATTCTACTCCTCCCCCGATCTAAAATCGCGTATAATTGTCCTCTACTTTGATACTTAGTTTTTAGTGGTTTATTTTATCTGGACTCTTCTTTTTTCAGTTTTGGCTTTACTGAACAAATAAATGTCCTCCTCCTTGACAGGTTAAGTACCTACTTTTATCGCACCGCCAAAATTTCATGTCTGAGAATGCTCCATAGTGTCCAAATTTTGTGCAATAAAGCAATGTGATTAAATAGGTACCTAGGCGGTGTTTTTAAAGACTCCTCTTCAGTTCAAGAACTACGTGGCTTAGAAAGGAAAACCTCTAATCCACCTTTTATCCGCAGCTACTTCCACCGCATCAATGGTTACGGCGTGGAGCGCACGTCGCCTGCGCAGCCGGACGCGACCGACGCGCCGCTCGGCGGTCTCTTCACGAAGCTGGCGACGCAGCAGGGCGGCCCGCCGCGGCTGCCCGCGTTCCCGGTCATGCTGGATATGAGCTCCACTAAGGTAATATGAAAAAAAACACGGGTTGCACTCCGGGAGTGCCGGCAGAAGTGAAAACTTAACAACCGTCTTACGGTTTTTCGATCAGCATCACGTGACCTGACGCGAGTTTCCATGCCACAAAAGTGCTCAACGCCGCTAAAGAAGTTTTCACTTCAAAAATGCTAGAAAATGTTAGCGAGATATCGATCAGCGCCCACTGTCCTGGGCGAGATACGCACATCCCTCGAGTCGAACTGCCATTGGACATCTGTCAATCGGTCATTGAAAAGAAGCCTACCCTGGTTACGCGCGTTTGGTGATGTATCGATAATAATTATATCCTACAACCCGTTTTATTGACGAAATCCCCCGTATCACTAAGGACATGGTAAATGTGCTCGACCTCATAAATGTTGCGACAAATGGCTATAGAGGAACCCTTGACTTATGCTTTCGTTCACTCTTTGTCAAGCTAGATTCTAAAAGAAAAGAAGAGAGACCAAGATTAGATTAGATAAATTTCAGGGAAAAGAGAAAATGCTGGGTTGATGAACTCAATGCCTAAGTCTCGATATGGAGTCACACTAACTACCTACTGTTAATTTAGTAGTCTAGGAGGGGCACCCTTCTACACCACCCTTTTGATATTACTACTCTAAAGGCGTATGTTAAAGCATAAGTTTTCCGAAAAATAATACTAAGCACTAAAACCAAGAGGAAAATTCCACTCATTTCCCATTAAAGTAATTCATCGATAGTGTAGACGTTGAAAGTGTTTAACAGTCAATTGACACATGGGTTCATTTAAATATTTATTTAAACTTTTAATTAGTATTCAACATTCAATAAAATGTGTTCATCTTGGCTTGTATGCAACATTAAATTCATTTACTTTAATTTAATGTTACCCCTAACCTTAAGTCTGTCTCCGCATGTTTGACCTGAACACTTTATTAAAAAAATCGTCTTAACTTTTTGTAACTCTTTACTCAAAATTACCAAAGAAACTATGGGAATAAGAACACAATTCATAATCTCAGTTGACCTGCGTTGCGTGCACTGTATAGCAGGATGTCCATAATCAGTGTAAGCTATTGTAGAACATATCATTAAAAATAACCTCCAAAAATGTAAAATACTTAATATTCCAACCGACATTACTTATTTTTCGTTAAGTAATACCGTGCGTTACTCACAAGGCCACTGCCCCTATGAAATAACTTACGGTCAGCTTAGTTTTTGTTTCAAAAGAACCACATTTGAAATTCATATTTTATTACAAACACAAGTGCTCACTGACCTTCCTGTTTTAATTACACATCATACACCGTTTCATAGTTCACGGCTGTGATTAAAATGTCTCGAAAACTAATAAAATTCATAATGCGGTATCGTGGTGCGCATCTTCATCGGGTGGAGCTCGTTTATGTTAATTTGACGTTGTTTAAAATCATAATGCGCGGTGAGCGAGACGCTTCCTCTGGGGTAATAATGAAGGCAATTAAATCTGATAAGGCTCACGACCTTTACACTTCCTCCGGTGGCTAGATAAGGTGGAGAGAGTGTTAATTGCGCGGTGGTTGTTCGGCGCGCGCGCAGATCCGCCCCGCCCGCCCCGCGCCCGCGCCCGCAGCGAACCGTCTCGGCTCTCCACTGCAAAAGGAACTGGAGCTGCACTAATTGGCAGCGGCACGCGCCGCGCATGCGCCCGCGACACGATAGTGATGGGATGTGAAATCGAAACAGCACCTCTTCAAATTAGTCGACTTTTTGCACTCCACTGCAGTGGCACGCGGATATTGCAATGCAACGCTAAATCGTCACACTCATTCGTTTTACCGATAAAATCTTGAAACTCATTACTATATCGGTAAATGTGTGATCTCGCTCCAACGAACCTGCTTTGTGACATTTCTATTTTGTAAATGACACTTATGGTATTACAGTTCGCGGGCAGTGAATTGAGTTCGGTTTCAATTTATGTTTTGTCTCACCCATAAATAGTGATTTGAATTTATTTTCGCCTACAAAGAGAAACAGGAGCGAGGCGGAAATAAATCGTGAGATTTATGGACGTGGCTCTGCTTCAGCAGGTCCGCGGCGCGCACGCGCGGCGTGTTCATTTCACGCGCAGCGCCTTCGTCTGAATTTTATTCAGAATTACCCCGCATTCACCTTTTTAGTGCTTGCGGCAATTAAAAAAGATAGATTGCAATTTGACCCGAGGGCGGCGAGCGTGACGGCTCGGAACGTTATTATGATGAATGCTCGCCACTTACGATACGAGAGTGCTCTCGATCAGATAATGGCCGCTAGCTCGCCTTTCATGTTTGCTTAACACTGGTACTCTATGCCACTTGATGGGCTTCTGAGTAATTGAGTTTTTAAATGCCATACTGCGTTGTTGAGCTTGGTATTCCGAGCCATTGTTATCTGGCTTAACTAATATTACAGATAGTATCGTTGATATTTCTAAACCAAACGTCCGTTGCGCAAAAACGTTTGTGTTTAGTTTAGTTTCTGATTTAAGGTTTCAAGCATGTTAGTCTAATAAAATTTCAATGTGAAAGACCTAGTCTTACTACTTTTTGTCAACATCCGTGGTGTAGTGGCGTACGCACCAGTTTCAAGGTGCCACGTCTTTTAGTTTCCGGGTTCGATATCCGTATGTTGGAAATCATTTTTCAATGTTGTTACGGGTCTGGTTGTTTGTGGTTTCCATAACGCAATTGCTTATGCTACTTTGAGATCAGAGCAATCTAAGTATGTGGATCTGTCCCCATTTTTTAATTTATTTCCTGATATCCAGAACTTAACAAAATTTTCACTCCACAGACTCTCCTGGCGATATCTCGAGTAGGGCGAGGCGGACGATCACGCCGCAAGCGAACGGGCGCTGGCTGCGCTCCGGAACACTCCCCGCTGGACTTGTCAGCGGCAGGAGAGAGCGCTGCCAAACGTGCCAGACTCTCCGCCAGCCCGAGCACCAGGAGCGACAGCGACGAGAGAGACAGAGTGTCGAATGATGGTAAGATTATAAGCAGCATAACCACAGCTTTACCTGTTGGTAGCGGGAGTGAGACCCGCCAAGCGCGCTTGACTATCCGCCAGTCCGAGCACCAGGAGCGACAGCGACGAGAGTGACCGAGTGTCGAAAGATGGTAAGACAGTAATTAAACGTAAACAACTTATAACTTAAAGTTTTTAAATCAACAAACTATTGCTGTAAGTGTGACTCCTGAGGAACTCAAAAACGCAGGATGATACGAAATTGTAAGGTTAGCAGAGTCGTTAGCATTTTTGCTTTGGAAATCTATGATTGAAATCACGGGTGCTGTCACATTACTGTCTTTCTTACATTTAGACAGGGCTTATGCGGGTTTTAATCCGCAAGTACCTCACAGAATCAAAACTAGTTGGAGAAATTAAAGAAATTGCCTTATTTACTTACCAATAAAGCAATCGTCCTAAAAATGTGAGAATGGAGTCATCGCTCCAAAGCAAAAGTAATAAAAACACCTTAAATTCCAGTGTAACTTTGATTACCTACTTTATCACACTTTTATTCCAAAACCGATTATTAAACGCGTTTTAATGTTTCCCAAGTGAACAGTAAGTGCAACAATAAAAGAGTCGGCATTTATGAAAGTCAATCAATTTATTTCCAATATCTGGCGTGGATACTTAAAATTAATAGCTATGAAAATGTGTGTGCATTCGCTACAGGTCAATTGACTTTATCGCATTTTTTTTTCGTAGATCGGAGCGAAAACCGAGGTGAATGCCTTTGCGCAGAAGCGAGAGCGCGGCTGTCGGCGTGGTCTGTCGATGACGTCTGCGAATTTGTTACATCCATCGACATCTGTGCGGAGTACGCATCGGTAAGTGTAGATCACTAATTTCTCCACTTTGACATTCGTAAAATTAAAAAAAACAACATATGTCATTTTTTTCAATCTATCGCAATAGCGCAAAGGCAATCGATTTAGCAATTACGATTCCAGACTCACAATATTCTTGATAAATTATTTTACGGCAAGGAAATTGTGGGCAGTTGTAAATTTTATTGCGTGTTGCTCTAATAAGCTAGTTCACAGTTGATACGTCGTAAATAAGGCTACACCTGTTGGCGCCAATTAATGTTACAGGTATAAAATTCCAGTACAAACATAATAAGCAAGTTTTCGAGTCCATTAACAACTTTCATCGGAAGCCGATCACGTCGCCCAATCATAATAATAACACCCAATAAGTCGAAACAAATTCGTTTACGAAGAATGAGCGCCGATAACCCGTAGGGTTGCCTCTTCATGTCGAACTCACATCATTTTACATGAAACATTAAATTGCACTTCCGATCACCTTCCTTGGAATGTTTGGCAGCTCCATTAAAATTAAATCGATTCCAGTCCTGCTTGAAACTCAATATTTGTTAATACGTGGTACGCGTTCCGGGCAATAAAGTTAAAACTAGTTTCTTATTATAATTGCTATTTTATAGATTATAGGTAAATATGCATTATAAATACAGGACTTCAGATATTAGTTATTTAAAACGATTTATTCGTTTTAAATGCTGACTTAAACTGTAATAACTGTCGAATTAGTGAATTAGCAGCAAAAGAGATTCTGTTTAATCCTTTTACAAGTAATCCTAGGGCTTGTAGGCTTTACATCTTCCTGCTTTCATAATCTGTAACCATTTAAGACATCCGCGGTGGATTTAGTGCCGCGGCCCAAGTAGCCAATTTACATGGAAATGGTTGTGAAAGTCTAGAAATCATTTCTCTACCGTTTATTATAACTTAAATCCCTTTACCGTGTTTTGTCATTGATTTTCAATATTACGTGTTATGGCAGTGATTGCAGTAATACCAAGATTTATGATCGGTAGCAAAACATGTTTCTATGAGATCATGGATAAGGTTTCTTTGCAAAATGAATTTTTGTACACGATGTGCGCTCATACTATTTTTTTTTTATTAAAAATATTAATTTAATCAAACGACACATTTAGTTTAACTTTAATCGTCAGTCGCTTTTTCAAAATTAACTCTAAATCGTCGTAATTATAGTATCACTATATGACCATCTAAAATACTTTTTTACATGTTTAAGTTCTAAAAATAAATTGTTTTACTGTGGCAACCCTAGACGTCGGACAATGAAGCCATCAGCCGTGCGCGTCACTCCATCACTCGGCCCGTATTACCTGTAATCACTCAGCCTTCCACACGTTATCATACAGTAGAGAGTTGGTATTATCAACTTTGAACTCGTATGAGTGACGGTGATTGATGTTGCCGAACTATATTTTGTATAAAAAAATAACCATAAAATAACAGTTGCGTGAATAAGGAATGCTATATTTAAACCACCGAAAGATCGGGGGACCTATACCAAGAAACATTCGATCAGCGATGAATTCGATGTGGGGGTAGTTATCTATATTTTTAATTTTTATTTTCAGTAAGTTCAGAAAGATTGATTTCAATCCATTGCCTAATTTGTGTTACAATATCTGTGTCTTCACTTTGGAAGAGCAAATGAAAAAAATACGTTGCGACTCTCTCGCCCACTAACAAGACTTCACAATTATAACTTTTTTATTTTTTTTGTAGTTTAACTGGAGTGAAAGGTAAATAGAGGTTTTCATTTCTATTATTAGAACTTTGTTAACTTCATATGCGCAATATTATTCTTTTGTAACATAGATTCATCTACTAAAGTAATTAAACAATTCAGTCAAGATCACAAATAGATTTCATTTTTGTTAATTAAAACGAAAGTGGGTTTGAGTAGGTCTTTATGACGTTAAAAATAATGTGTAGTTTCGTAGTGATTTAACACTTCATCATACGGAATATGCATAATTTTCGGAATCCATTCATTTTTCAGTATACGCGTAAGACAGTAAATGAACATAATTTATTCGTACAACCTTAAAAGTTACTTTATTTTTTAGCATTAACAATGCTAATATCTTAACAATTTGGAATTAAAACACACGCAAAGAAAAATGGACTGCCGCAGGAGGGACTCGAACCCACACCACACGCAAGCCGGGCGATTGCTCTACTAATTGAGCTACCGTGACATTTACTTATCGGTCCAAATTTCTTTAAGTACTCCTTAGGCTGTAGCCAGCCATGATTCATCAATGTTGTGGTAAGGTACCTACAACATCCGGTAGCTCAATTGGGAAAGCAATCGCCCAGCTTGCAAGAGGAGCGGGTTCGAGTCCCGCCTGTGACAGTCCATTTCTTTAAGCGTGTTTCAATTTCGTACAATTTACGTTCAAGTGCATTTACTCCATTTGCAGTTTGTAGCCTATTTTCTGTTTTATATTCGATTAACAATTCCAATCGTACCTCTATTGTTTTAACAGTGCAATAATACACAGAGTGTATCTAAGGGGAATGCCTGATGCTGATTAAAGTCTGTTTGACCGCGACACGCGAATTAAAACCGTGCTATAAACAAACCTGGGTGAAGCCCGGATAATAATATGCATTAGAACTGTCAAGGAGAAGTCTTTGCGTTTTATGCCCTTAATGGTGCGTCCTCACTGAATGCTACTTAAACTCCCGTTTTTCGCTCTTTGTGTTCGATCGAATGTCTCACGACCATACCTGGGAGTTATCACAAAATAGCTACTGTTTTAAAAATGAGTCAGCTATTCTAAATTCATTGATGAGAGCTAAGCATTTTTTTAACACGCTTTTATTCGCTTTGGCTGTATGTAACGGAATCTTTGAGCTCAATTTTTACCAACTTCCAGAAATCGGATTTGTTTGAAACGTGGCAGTCCGTGGCACGCGTATCAAGTACCGATGATAATGTAATAATTTGATAAGAGTATTTTATTATCCTAATTAACGTAAAAAATTAAAAAAATAGTTTAAAAAAACACGCTTTTATTGCTAACGAAAAATGAGAAAGTAATTTCTGTGTACAAAGAAAGCAATAAAAGCGTGTTTTTTTTTAGATTTACAGTCCATTAGGTACTCGTATTTTTTTCATCCACAAACAGCGTAATCCCATTACAGCCATCCAGGTAGGATCAATCGGCGACTTTTGATAAACCTTTTTAATTTGAAACTCTTAGTTATCTGACCGCTCTTAGTGAGCACACGCCTTTATGTTGTACAGTATTAGTTTTATGTCACTTCGTAGTATACGACTGCGGTGGGCAGTATAAAACAATCTCTATTGGGCGTTGAGCTCGAACTGCAACGATTAGTAACGTTAGTGGAATCATTTGTAAATACCAGCCTTCTATGTCGTCTTGCTAGATATTTAATTTCGTACATGGAATCACTCATTATGTATCTACGCACAATTATAGGAATTAAATTAGAAACTTAAACGTAGAGTCAAGTAAAAGAAATGTTTAAATACTTTGCGGTAAAGCCGTGTAGGTCTCATACAAGCTTAAGTATAGTCAGTAGGTTAATTCAAAATGATTTTAAGTATTATCTTGAATGACTCAGATACTATATTAGAAATTAATAATACGTCTGACACTTTATATCCTGGTTACGGCCACTTAGCGCGTAGCAGGAAAACGGTGCCTTAAGCCCTTAATTATGTTGTCCAGTGACTTTCAATTGATATTTCATGTTTCAATTATCATAATCTCTATGATATATTTTATACGCAATATAAAACTGTGGTTATTTCTTTTTTATTGCTTACTATTGAGTAATAGCGTAATGAAGTAAAAGAACTAAGTGTCTCCTTATGGGTGCATTTTATTATATGTAGTTACGTACGCTCTGAGCTTTTTCTAATAGGTCCGTTTATAATTATTAAATTAAGAAGTTTCATATTATTTTGTGTTTTTGATAGTTAAAAAAAGAAACCAACCATAGTGTCATATGGTGTTTGAACAAAATAAGGAAATAAAAAATCTATTGTTCTGTTTTGTGTTAACTCCTTATTCAATATTATCTAATTATATAAAAAAATTACTGCTGTTCGTTAATCTCGCTAAAACTCAAAAACGGCAAACCGATTTGAAAAATGTAGGTCTCGAAATATTCGTGGAAGTCCAGTCCGTCAGTTTAAAATATCCGCTGATAGATATATAAATAAAGTTTTAATATAATTAATATAAATGTTTGCAGAACTAAACATAACGCAAATCAATCTCCGCTTTCCTTTGCAAAAATAACATGACAAGTAAATCGCTGACGGCAAAGTGGTGCAATCGAGCAACAATATAAAGAGTTTAATGTCCACTGTTTATTACTTTTACTTTGTATGAAAACGGTCTCATTACTCCTGGCAACATAAATACGGGACGTATCCACGCGTTGACGCGGTAATCTCTCTGTACAAACGAAAGGACAACAAAAATGGGCAGCCTGAGGCCTTACACAAAGATACACTGCATAGTCTATAGCGAAATTCAAACGTGACGACTTTGTAAAGAAAAAGGAGATGTCATTGCGATGTTTGTTATTAAGCAAAGGAAGTCTATAGCGATTCTAATGTCGACTAAGTGATAGCGAAGGCGATTGTCATTTCCATATAAATAAATATACAACAACATCACATACATTGATCTAACTACATACCACGGGGTATGTAGCTTAAGCACTTGTGTACAGATATCTGCATCAACAAGCATCAACAGTGGTATTACAAATAAACTTAAATAAATACATATAACACCCAGACCAGTACAAACAGACATGTTCATGCACACAAAAGTTTGTACAGTGCGGGGATCGAACCCGCGACCTCTTGGTTAATAATCAAGTTCTTGACCATTACACCAAAGTGGGCGTTGATATGTTTAACAAATTAAGACGGTAAGTGTTTCTCGTGTTGATTAAGTGATGTGACGACTTCGCGAGGGCGAACGTCAATTCCATACGTTTAACTTATTAATTCGATAGTGATATTCGTCATCGGGTTTGCAATGTATCTTTGTTAAGAGCCCCAGTCTAACCATTTTTGTTGAAAAAACGCATTTACCACAAATTCTTAAGATATGTACATGCCGCAGTGCTTACCTTCATAGGCTGTTGTGAATACAATGCGCGTGCTTGATAAGAATGTTCTCGATCACAAGACAATAAATAGTACACCAGAGCTTTTTGGCAACTGAGACATCTGCAACCCTCTTAATAAATGCACTTGGCGGGTGCGGATTTTTTTTTTTTCATATGAATAACCAGACATTTGGCCGCGATCTCACCTGATGGTAAGCGACGATGCGACCGAAGATGGAACATGTCTGGCTATTAACAGCCTATTCACTCTTTTCTTACAAACGAAATTAACGGGTTTAGTACAAACGAAAAAAATATTTTTTCATAACATAATGTGCTGAACGCCACCGCAGTCCGCGCATTCTGCAAGCGGTCTAATTGACCCCGAGCGATGTCGGCACTGTAACCGAACAAAGCCGACGACGCGATAAATCATGGACGGTTAGCGAAAATTATTGCCCTGTAGACAATTAATTTCGCCGGCGACAAGTTTGCAACCCATAAATCACCGGTAATCAGATACTGCTACCGATCTGTACATACTGACTTGAAGAATGGCGAGCGAGGTTAGAAAACTCATTAAAGATAACTATTAAAACAGTTTATTTTAATTGAAATGATACAGTTTTTTACGGATTTTTTCTCGATTTATTTACGCTTTATTTTTACGTGACGTTTATTTTAACTTTAAGTCACGTTTATGTAGAGTTTATGAAACTTTGCGTCCTTATTTAACAAGCTTAAAAACTTGCAACACGTTACTGAAAAAATATGTAAATAAGACAGTTGAATGGCCGATTAACCTTCGCTCGGTACGGAATAAAAGCGATCTTGTCACTTATCGAACACCTATTTACTTAACCCGTTCGCTACTTTGCACTGTCGCTTCGTAAGTTGTTTGCTTCGTAAGCCCATCTGTGACACTGCACGACCCTCGTGAATTCGCCAAACGCGACCCGTTCTCTTGCGCAAAACGCGATACAAATATTATGGAAATTTTAAATCGTCGTTTCCCACGTCAGGCGTCATACTCAGTCATACTTCGTCTGCATTTTCGATTCGTTACATCCTTTACGCACTCATGGTTACTTGGCGAAATGTTAGCTGGAAAAGTAAAGCTATTGGTGGTGTTAATCTTATAGAATGCAGCAGTAAACGTTAACAGATCCACTTAATGGTCGGAAAGACTTTGGGCCAATGATGGCGCCAACATGTGGAGCTGGAGTTAAGCTTACACGAGTAACAAAGACGGCAACATTTGAATCTACTGACATCAAATCGAGTAGACCCACTGGTTGCTACATATTGACATAATATATGCGATGCCATGCTCGTCGCATTGTGCATTATGGTTGGGCAACGCAAGGCACAATTATGGTAAAGTGAACCTCACGCCGAGCGTTTGTTGCCTATATGCAAGTGCTGTGTGTGTTACCCAATCTGTATCATCCCAATTGTGATCGATATTTGATCATTTTGCCTGAGAGTAAAACATTATTTATGACCTTCACTTTGCAAAGCAAGTGGTATGCTGCTGATAAACCTCGGTTTATGCTAATGTCATATATTCAAATATTGGTTGTATGTACAAATGATAAATAAATTAATAAAGAACAATTCATAAGCTACACTCGTAAAAGTTTAACTGGTAGAAAATGCTTATTCAGCTTTCAGTCCGCCTTTCGTACAATTTTTAATTGTGCGAAAAAGTAAGTGCAATTAAACTATTAAATTAATTCGCGTATATTATATTAACATTTTTGTACATTAAAAGGAATTAAAACTTTATAATATAGAACCTTCCAACACTATCTGACTTGTATACATTTTAGAATGTCAGTTAAAAGAGGCTACTACCCGTACTAGTACTGCCGGAGAAACTTTCATTTATTTGTTCAGCGCGAATATTACACGCGAAGAAAGCAAGAAATATGACAGAATTACATTCATTGTATTTGTAATAGCAAAGCGGAAATACCTGCGCAAATGAGTTTTCATTTCGGCTCTACGATATACAATCGTATTTTACGAGATAAGTAACTACGGATATTGTGATTGCTGAAATGTATTACTGTTTGTTTGTTGTTACAGTAATGTTTACTGCTAATAATATTAATCACTGGGTAGGTATTTGCTAAAAAATAAAGTTGATATCCGCTCTATCGTTTAGAAAAACGAGTATATATGGAAAATTTGCTTACTATTTCACTTGCAGCTTAGATATTGTATTTTTTTATGCTCCGCTATGAAAATACAATTAATTGATCAAGAATGAAGTTACTCTAACCGTATCCACATAACTAAAAAGCTATTTACATAAGTGCATAGAATTAGTAAGATGATTGAAAGACTTTTTTTTAAAAATCTGTAGTAAGGCAATATGGCACCGTACACATATTAATGAACTAATTATCACCAAACCTCCCGCCATTTGACATGACGGCCTTAGTGAAGTCGTTGGAAGAGTACCGTATTCAAGGTAACGCCATCTGTGAATCCAGGGTTCGACCCCCGGACGTAAACAATGTTGGTAACCAATTTTTATTTTCTGATTCCCATAACACAAGTGCTTAAGCTTCTTACTTTAAGATCAGAGCAACGTAGGTAGGTGTGTGATGTTGTTGCCATTAATTTATTATTTAGCAACAGCTCTACGTACCGTCTGAAACCCAAACTAAGTGATCCCACGTGATCCCCCTTGATAGATTTATCCCCCCAATTAGGCAAGCTCGTGATCACACAATGCGAAAGATCTAGATTCTAGACCGCTAGCACTCGCGCAACCGTCGCGTTGATCGTGAATCCGTAAGACTAGGGATGTTACGGATATGAAATGTCGGATACAGATGTATACGGATAAATAATTGGGTACGGATAAGAAAATATTTTTGGATTATCCATCATTTTTGTATAGACAGTGTTCATGATCCTCATAAGTTTGTTTTTAAATTACAAGAAGATAATAATTCAATGGTTTTATACATGGGTCATTATTTGGTAGGTAGGTACTAACTGATATCAGTACATTTTAACTACATATTAACGTATTTAGTCAATAGCGGAGTGTAATGTGCATAAAATAATAGTAGTAGGATAAAATACCGAAACTTTTAATCGAATTCGGTTACCTTATGGATTTTTAGAGTTAACATCCCTAGTATAAGGACCACGTGTGCAAGTCAAGTGTGGCTGTTATTTGTTCTGCGTCAGATCTCTGACAAGATAGTTCAATCGTCGTAGATTGTGTGTTCGATATCGTGCCATCGAGGATCTGTATATTTACCTTGGTTTCGAAACTTTACACCTGCGGAACATAAATAAGCTTTATAGTGCAACACTATTTCGGGATGGGTGGAAAACGTAATAGAAAAACTCTCGAGATTTTTACTCGGTTTAGAAGCTTTTTTGCAAAGTAGGTAGGTACATACCTACATTAGAACTGAAAACTGAAGTCTAAAAATATTGGAACGGTAATTGGTCTCCATGAACTACTTTTAAGTTCTATTTTAATTTGTTTCTGTTAAGATAAGTATGAGCTTTAAGTTGAGGCAATAAATTTTTTTTGAAGTGGTCATCCTACAAAAAGATTTATAACCTTGTACTTTTTTAACTGATAAATAGCTAGTTTTCAGTTATAATAACGGTCTTTAGAATGTACTGCACCTAGATCTGAGTGTTAAATCTCCAAGATCGATGCACCCGCTCCTAATTGTGCATTGTCACCGCGCAGGCGCCGTGCGCGCGAGAACGTGATCCAGTGTTGCCACACCGTGATTTATACCTGTAAGAAGTTCAATTTAACGTATGGCTATAATCGATAGCTATTATATCCGTTCACACGACAACTGCTACCACTCTCTTTCTTGTCATATCTTATTTTGATGCAGCTCACTTTTGTAAACTGCATTTTTTACGATTCGTTAATAGTGCTTATAATGCAACCTAGTTACGAGTACTCTGACTGTACGTTTCCCTTTCTTCTAAAGTAACAAAAGCGTTCAATAACTTTAAACAGTATCATGCCGTTTCGCCAAAAATCGTGCATTCCACTCCAGTCGAGACCCTCTTTCACATTTGATAGAAATGCCACACAGGCCACTAGGAAGCCGGTACTATAATTTCGAAGCATGTTAACATCAAGACGAGAATATCACCTAAAACAAACGAAGCTCGCCCACACCATCACCCCGAGCCATACACGACTCCAAGCTTCAACTATTGTTAAATACAATACCAATTTTGCAACATCAATCAACAAAATCAAAATACCAGCAATTGTGTACCTTATTCCTTTCTCGAATGGCGGTCGTATTTTTAATTTTAACTGCAAGATGAGCATGCTTTTGATGGATGTAATTACTATAATGGCCAACGTATCGTGACCACTCCACGGACATTGTTATGATTTTAGACATGAAATCGAAAATGGTCACGGGTCATCTCCTCGCATGTTGGTTACGCAAAGTGCTTGGACGATTTCACTGGGTAGTTTATCAAGTTTTGTCACGATAACAAGCGTCTTATTAGACCGCTTTTTATTTCGACGTGTGCGAGATCATTAGGTGCATTCACTGTAGAGTGTCGAGCGTTTAAAAGAAGCCGTGCTTCTCGTCTTAATACTGAAATCGTGAGCCCTAAATAGATGCAATTTATTACGGCGCGTGTCAAACTAACCGGGGATAATTCGGCAGCATTCTTGTACATTTTACTGGTATTTTGTAGTGGGTTTAAGGAAGGTTTACATTATACAAACTATTTGTTATATCACGACCTCGTTTGAAATGGGAAATATGCTGATTGTTTATTAGATATTGTACTTTAAATATGCGGCACTTTCGTATGTCCAATCCATTAACTAACGGAATTTACAACAATAATTTGAAAACTATCGGTTGCAAGTAACCATAACTTAGGTCCGCGAACTAGTAACTGTTATCTGGGGTTAATGGTTCTATTATCTTAATTATCTATCAACAATGATTTAGATAAGCATAGAAGGAAACATGTTATTCAGTGCAATAGGCGATAATGTGTAATGAGGTTAGTGCCTGTTTGCATTCTTTGGGAAAATGTTATCATGGCCAGAAATTATTGACACGGAATTGCTATAGTATAGCAGTTGAACAAGTTTGTTATCCAAATTTAATAAATCAAAACCTTTACAGCTTTTTAGATCTATGAGTGTTTTTGGTTTATATTATTAAGACTGAAATGTTTTGAGCGGATTTTTATTACATAATTTATTGTGATTTTTTGACGTGACAACGTCTTATAAATTGGTTTGCCGGGTGACACTTCAAGAAACTGCGTTACGCTCCGCTCACGTTCCGCGCTCACAATGAGAGCGAGTGAGAGGCACGCGTCCCTTCGACTCGGGCACAGTTAACCCGCCTAAGAGCGAGAGAGACAGAGCGAGAGAGAGAGAGTGAGAGAGATAGGCATACACACCGGTTCATGTTATACGAATGAATATTCACATTAAAATTATTTTACCACTCAAAGTCGTTGTCACGTAAATTTTCGCCCGTATACCGACTTTACAGGCAACCAATTTTTTTCTATTACAAATTGTAGGTACAAACAGCACCACATCGCTTTGACCTTCAACCCGCCTTTTTTCGCTTCGCAATAAAAACTATTTTCATAGTTAACATGGGTGACCTAACGTGCTGCCGTCTGTACAAAAAAAAAACTTGTCCGCCAATAGATTCAAACTCTCATTTCAGTTTAGACACGGCAAATCTTGCCTCGGTCGTCGCAAGCGCATTTTTCTCTGTAATGACGCCTTAGATTTATTGCGATGTAGCAAATTAGATCTGAAAGAAAAATAACTGATAGGATAGGGTTACCACAATTTTTAAATAAACGAACAAATATTGATTCTACTGCTCAATACTTTGGCTATCTCTGTACTACCATAAGTGACCAAGGACGAGAAACTTAGTTAAAGATTTTACTATTGTTCTCAATAAAACTACAGACCTTTAGTCTGTGGTGAAAAACCAGCTGTTTTCAAAAGTGTTAATCTTACATTAACTTTCCCCATATTTATATTTACCAGTACAAATTATTTTAAACAGTACAAATAAGCTAGAGCCAACCCTAATGCTGACACGTAAGCGAGAAAATCGCACAAATGACAAATTTGAAAGTGTTCGCGGCACTTTTTACTTTAACGTTGATAATTATTTAACTTTCTCACACCCGCTTTTGAACATCCGTAGTGTTAGAGAACGAAAATGCTGTTCGTTTTCAAACTTTTAATAGACAAACTAAAAACTATTACAGATAAAAACTAAGGCAAGTTAGACATCTTCGTCAACGAACATAGTGACAAGTTATTTTAAAACATAAAACTATCAAAAATAGTTTTTACTTGATAATGACTACATCTTACAAAGCCATAAAGAAAAAAAGGTAAAAAAAAACATAAATAAATATAAAAAAGGTTGTAAGCTGTCGGTGCCCAACAATTACCTAGCGTTTATAATAAATAGCTCATCTAAGCTATTGAGCTTCATAATTAGTTTATTCAGTTTCTTATTATTTTTGCACCTGTCTAAGTAGCTAACTTTCAACATTCTTAGAAACTTGATTTTGCTAATTAGGCTAATTAACCGTACTTTAGTTTTTTACTTAGTCATTTAAGAAGATTTTTTTTAATTTAATATATAGCCATTTTGCAATGAAACAGTCATGCCGTATAAATCACATATAGTTTCGTCACATCCCAGTGTTATCTTTAATGTTTGAAATTAAAACCAAGTGACTTTCTCTCGGTTATTTAACCGGTCTACTTGACACTGCGATGACATTAAGACTGCATCTATCTCACTCTTGCGAAATAAGAGCAGTCGTTTGATTAATTTTGAAACAGGGCCGTCTGTGATCTGGGCCTATGGGGCCCCCGTGATGATTGTCTAATTCTTTATTAGCATGAATTTTCTAATTGCGAATAAAAAATTATGTTGTTTTGTACTTGTAAATTTAACTCTAGACTGCACCACCCCAAAGGCTAGTGAAGGTGATCTGGATTTTAATGGCAAACATTTTCGTCTAATCCAAACACAGCGAAGAAAAACCAATTGATGATTCATATTCATATTCTTTTATTTGCCAACTAAGTGTTAAATACATACATAATTATAGCAGGTCTTATGCTAGACAATTACACTTATAACTTAGTAACCCTTTCAGTTTGGGTATTGCAAAAATTATTGAAAATGATTTGAGGGCTATATCTAATTCAAGGCAATCCGACCAAAATACCGTTAGACCAGTCCTTAAGTTTTGATCTAGACTCATTATGATGTGACTTTCTGTTTTTTATGCCTGAAGTTGTGCATATTTACAAACATTGTTCTACGTGTGTGTTATTGGCGAGGCGAGTGAACTAAAGCTTGCCAATATGGGCTCATTGTTCCGCCAAAACATTCAACATCTTCTGAAAGATTTTTACTAAACTTTTCTTCTTCGGGGCCCCAAATCCGGCCCTGTAGTGAAGCTCTCGCATTGCCCAATTGGAAGGCGTAATTAAAAACTCTTAGCCCAGTTCTATCGGGGTCAGCCTAGCTTTTGTGATGCACTTACCACGTGACATACAAAATGGATCGGCACTAGATCTTTTTCTAAGCGAGGTGTCGTTTATCGTATCGATGACAACATTCTAGAACGTGCAATTTTAAAATATGTCTCTGATACTTTCTGTACTGGGTGTACTTAAATGTGTGATTAAATACTCAGCACATAGTACGGGGTTAATTTGACGCATTCGATCAGAATACTCGTACAAGAATTCATTTATTTCAGGCGAAAGATAAAAAAAACAGTCCCATTGTATAATGTCTTACAGACTAACAAACATACTATGTATACTAAATAATAAATTACTATTCAATTAACACAAGTTTGTTGGGTTGTTCGTGTTGTGACGCAGCGTGGCGGAAATTTTTTTTTGAAAAAAGAAGGAAAGAAATCAACCGTCTGCTTCTAAATATTTTCTTCAACTACCATGATAAAACGCCATAAGAATCCTTTATTTTTCTTATAATAATTGGGTTATTTGCTTAACATTTTAAATACCTACATTTGGGTACATTAGGATTCCATACTTACCAAAACCTACCAACTTGTACGCCGAACCATGTCACTTTTAAATCAAATAGCACTCAACGTACTTTACAGCAAACCCCTCGGCGATCGTCATGTCCATTGCACCAAACCGATGTTTTCAATAAATAACTATAATCGTAGAACCACTATAAGCAACATCATTAGGCCATGTGGATCACCGGTGAGATATAGACGTCGATCCACAGACCACCCGACGCCGGACCAACGACCAACGACCGACAACCTGCGACCTCAATTAAGACGACACGACCAAATCCGGACGCAACACGATTTATGAACGAATATAATTGATTAAGGAAGCTTAATGGCGTGGCTCAACGAGAGAGTTGGTAGAGACAACGGTAGAACGTACCTAAGAATCTTAACATGTCACTAGCAAATCTTCTTAGAATTTATAATATTTGACATAACACTATCTTTATCAGAACATTGTTATATTGGACTTAACATAGAAACAAGAAAAATAACGATGTCTTTCTAGTTTGAAACATTTTTAGTAGTTATACCCTTTCGATTCGCACTTGCAAACGTTTCGGACCACCAACCTCGCATAAATCTTCGAAACAAAGTCCGAATCGAACACTCGTAGGATTTCAATTGACGAAGCGATCTTCTGTCTGTGTGTGTCCCTCAGATATCGTCCCGTCTCAACTAATAGGACCACCGTAGCTCACCCACCGCATACGACTGCCGACTTGAAAGCGAGTAATTTATAAATGGTAGTACATTTTATGGTGGGTCGGTCGCAGGATTAGTTTTACGATATTCGGACCGAGACGTGATGCCGTCAATGCAAAGTTGATGCAAATGCGAAAGGAACGGGGATGTTTTCAGAACTGGCCAGTTAGAAATGAGAATATTGAATGCGGACTACTTTGAACTCTATGGTTGTTTCTTTTTAAATAGATTTTTTTGTTGGCAAGCCAATATAGCATTATTTGTGGCTTTACTGTAATCAAACAATTTCTGATGCATTTAAACCTCATTTCACTCGGATTTACAAATAACACTACAAACAAATTTTATTACAATTCAAAATGCCTTATTCTAACTATAGAATATTAGTCGTTGAAATTAAACCCCCTTCACTACATAGTTTAAAGCAAAGTCCCCGCGTTTGTCCGTATGTATGTATGTAAATATGCTTAGTTCTTTAAAACTACTGAACGGAATTTGATGCAGTTTTTTTTTGATAGATGAGTGATCCAAGACGAAATTTTATAATCCTTAGCATGTAGACACGGTAGACACGGAAACATTAAATGGTTTAGTACCGACGTGACGTCATTAAGGTGTCGTCACCTGAGTAACAGGGTACTTGTTTTCTTACATTTACCCAATATACGTTTTATAATAAATAATTACCAGATACAAAAATTAATACACACGTACTTAATACACACATCCAACCATTTACAAAATAACTTTGCAAAGCACTTTTATTTTAACAACTTTTGTCTTCAAAACTTAAGAGTACCTTAATGAGCTATCGAGTCTTACCTAAGTATACAACTTTCTGCTATCGTCACTTTATATAACATCAATTTATCAACCCTGCACTGTGACTCTAGATAAACAACCGTCACACATAAAATATTAAGAAAATTTAAGTATTTCTTTTTGTGTCTCTAAAATAGCCAGAATTCAGATTTAGTTATTTAACTTTATCTCTTGTCCGTCGGACCTCGAATAGGCCTCCGTAAGATAAACCTTGAGTTCCAAGAGAAAGGCACAAAAGGGCTTTACGACCAATACATATTCGCGTAGTGAAAGTGCCCGGTATCTGGACCTCGGACACTGAAACACAAAAACTATCTTAGCCGTATAAATTAAATAGATGTACAAAAGAAAATTCACTTATAACTTCTTAAATAACTGAGTCAATCAACTACTATATCAGGAACCCAATTCTACCCTAATCTTAGAAGCTGAGCGCATCTAAATGGCACATTTACTTACGATTGGACAACTGCATTTGACAGCTTTCAATGACACAGATTACCATCTAAAATGTTTTGCAATTTAAGTTCCTACCTTTAAAAAAATATACTCGTTTAATAATCGTAGAAGCAACATTAGCTCCATTATTAACTCCATACAGACTAAGTCTGTGTACCTACTTAATTAACCTCTATCTAACAGCAAAGTAGATTTATACATGAGGACATTGAAGTTTAACAGTCGCTTAAATTATATAAATTGGCGACGATTATCGATTAATAGTAGGAGACCCAACTTTTTTATATATAAGGTTACATAAAAACTTGTAATTTAGTATCTTATTAATATTAGGTCCTTACCTATGAAATTGGCGTTTTGTATGGGAGGAACAAAAAGTCGAAATTTTTTTATATAGCATATTTATTTAATCAAAGTATGAGCCATTGTAATCTATGCACTTTTGCCATCTCATAGGTAGTTCATTGATCCCTTTACTAAAAAAACCATTCGAACGGGAATCAATAAAATCTTTGAAGGCGACTTGGACTGCCCCATCTGAGTTGAACTTTTTCCCTTGCAAGAAGTTATCCAAATTTCGAAAAAAATGGTAATCTGTTGGAGCAAGGTCCGGGGAGTACGGTGGATGCCTTAGAGATTCCAATTGAAGTTCTTCTAATTTGCTAGCCGTCTGTTGTGCAGTGTGTGGTCTAGCGTTGTCGTGAAGCAGCAGTGGCGTAGAGCGATTGACCAGCCTTGGTTGTTTAGCAACTAGCTTTTCCATCATGGTTTGCAATTGCTGACAATAGATATCTGCCGTAATCGTCTGGCCAGATTTGAGAAAACTGTAATGAACGACACCGGCGCTAGTCCACCAAACGCTTACAAGTAACTTTTTATTGGTCAATTTTCGCTTGGAGCAGGCTTTGGCTGGCTTGCCAGGGTCCAGCCATTGCGATGAGCGCTTCCGATTATCGTAGAGAATCCACTTTTCATCACAGGTAATGATTCGATTTAAAATCCCTTCGTTATTGTGCCGGTCAAGTAATGTAACGCAGCAGTTGACGCGCGTTTGCCGGTTTGCTTCACTCAATTCGTGAGGAACCCACCTTTCAAGTTTTTTAATCTTCCCAATTTGCTTCAAGTGGATTAAAACAGTTTTATCACTAACGCCAAAGCCTGCAGCTAACTCGGACGTGGTTTGCGATGGATCCGCTTCCACAATAGCCTTCAATTCTTCATTATCAACTTGGGTCTCCGGCCGTCCACGGGGCTTGTTTTGCAGGTCGAAATTTCCAGAACGAAAACGTTGGAACCAAAAACGCACTGTGTTTTCTTTTGCGACACAACCGCCATACACATCATTAACCCTTCGAGCCGTTTCCGCAGCACTGGTGCCACGGTGGAACTCGTACTCGTAAATAACGCGATATTTCAAATTTTCCATTTTGTAAATTGAGCGATGCAAACAGAAAAAAGATAAGTAAAAAAACAAATGAATGACGGTTTACGAAACACAACTACATGTGGAAATAGCTGTATAAATTTGAATTTCGAATTCCTAACCAAATAGGAAAAATTTGTGATCAAAGTGGCCAGTACGACAAAACGCCAATTTCATATGTAAGGACCTAATATTATAAATGTGAAAGTATATTTGTTTGGATGTTTGGATGTTTGTCCGTCAATCACGCTAAAACTACTGAATGGATTTTGATGAAATTTGGTATACAAGCAGGGTATAGGCTAACTTAGGTGATAGGGTACTTTTTATCCCGATTAAACTCTCCCATGGGATAAAGCAGGAATCTTGATAATCCTCAATCACGCCGGAAGTACTGAATGGATTTTAATGAAATTTGGTATACAGGCAGGGTATAGGCTAATTTAGGTTTTACTTTTATCCCGATTAAACTCTCCCATGGGATAAAGCAGGAATCTTGATAATCCTCAATCACGCCGAAAGTACTGAACGGATTTTAATGAAATTTGGTTTACAGATAGTGTATTAGCTGACATAGATTAAATAATAGTTTTTAATTCAAGTTAATGAATCAACTACAATGCAATACATTTTCTTCATCCCTAGACAGTGTTGAGCAGTGTATAACCTGAATTAGATTGTAGGATATACTTTTTATTGTAATTATATGCTCCCGTGGGATAAAAGAAGATTCTACTTACATGTTCCCATACAATACAGCCGGAAAATATCAACTTTCATTCTACGTAAGCGTAGTCTCAGTATAGTTTATTGAGGCGCCAATAGATGGCGTTGCCTGTATTTTAAAACGCGATAATGAATTACCACAGCTACTTGGATATTAATGACTGTGACTTTGAGGTGAAATTAGGAATTTTCTTCTTTATAGGTTAATTCTGTGTCGTTTCAGTTCTGCGTTGTCAATTATTGGTTTTTCGAATAAATTGTCGATTTGGCTTTTCTAACGGACTTGATTTTCTTTGCGATTGTGAAATAAGTCCCAGGGACAAACATTAAAAGTGGCGGGTATACATTTGGGCACTCCTTGCTTTTCCCATGGCCAGCTCTATGTGGCATGTTCTCGAGTGTCAAGTGCAAGAAACCTATATGTACTTGCTGAAAATAATAGATCATACAACATCGTATATAGATCAATATTATAAAATAATTACATCGGTGTTATACGATTTATTACTACCAAAATCGTGAAAAACAAACACGGAAGTCCCAGGGACAAACATTAAAAGTGGCGGGTATACATTTGGGCACTCCTTGCTTTTCCCATGGCCAGCTCTATGTGGCATGTTCTCGAGTGTCAAGTGCAAGAAACCTATATGTACTTGCTGAAAATAATAGATCATACAACATCGTATATACATAGATCAATATTATAAAATAATTACATCGGTGTTATACGATTTATTACTAACAAAATCGTGAAAAACAAACACGGAAACGTGGTAAAAATATAAGATAATTCCCTACGGAATGATCAAAATTAAACTTTTTATATGCAAAAAAATACAGTCACTAAGTCATTTGTAAATGTCCTCATTCTACGCGGGCAAAGCCGCGGGTAAAAGCTAGTCTTCTATAAAGCAGCAGGTTCTTTTTGAACTGGTTTTCATTAGGTTGATTGGCGTGATGCGCAGTGTCATTTGAAAGTAGTTTTCACTAATGACACTTTACTAAATATATTTTATCTATGTCTACGAGTATGTACATGAATTTTTCCCTCGAATCACTCGTAGTTCTATAAGTCGAATTTGCTCGTCAAAAAAGGAACACAAGAGTTGGGCTATATAATTCTACAGCACAAACCTGTAATGTTGAAAACAAAATATTTAAGTACTCAGCACACGTAGAAACACTCTCCCTAAATCATTAACCTTTTACATAACTCTGAAGTTCTGACTAGATAAATGCACGATCATATCACGCCAGATTAATTATTAATAACTCCTATTTATCTTGCGAATGAAGACGTTTAATAATTGCATAAAATTATCCCCGATGGGTAGATAACACTCTGCTATTATTTCCACTTGTAATAACAGTCGCGTGTCCTAGTGATCAAATCTTCTTGCTTCGTAAATGTCGCGGTCTGAGCATTGCGTTAAAACTGAGGTATTTCGTTATTGTTGTTTATAATGGATATTACACTTATGATCTTGCCATATTATGCAGTCATATTAGATGCGAAAAAAAAACAGCCAACTCGTTCCAAGAAGTAACTATAGCTTTGTAATAGGACCGATACTATTTGGTTGATTGGTATCAAGCAAATAGTATCGTAATTCCTAACCTAATCTAACTGTCAGAATGGATATCAGTAGTGCCTCTCTTTGTGTGGTTGTGTGCTCTCTAATGTTTTAAAACTTTGGATCGTGTAAATATTCATTTGGCAGGATATTTCGAATTGCAATTTTAGTATTTTGAAAGGAAACATTTCACTTACCCTTTTACTTTATCTCTCATTGGTTCTCTAGTATTTTGATATGTGCAGATTGTTGAAATATAACTACGAATGCCTTAAAAAATATTCAATCCTTCTCATAAAACTCCAAGAGTTATCTTACATAAAGCTTAGACATGATCTGGCTGTTATATTCACGATACGACCAGGAGCAGCAGGTGGCGACCCGAGAGCGCTATAAACAGTCCCACAATCAGATCCCGGCTCAGGCCAATAATTATCAAGGGTTTATTAACAGATAACCCATCTAGCCGCGACTCTATAAACGATGTTCGCCTTAATTGACTCTACGGCTTAATTAAATAATCACGTAAGTTGGTTTCACGGGACTCGGTTTCCGTTTGTTGGTACTAAATGCATTTGCAAACTATCATTGGCACTTCTGAAGTAAGTGTTGCTATTATAAAGTTATGGTATGGTAATTTAGGCGCATTAAAATGTTACGTTAATTTACGTGTGTATTATGAGATTATGACCTATCAGGCTATGGATGGCAATAAGTTTATGAGCTTTGCGTGGAAATGGAAAGATTTTCTATGTTTTAATTGAAATCAGGATGAAGAGTTTACGATTATGTCAGTGGTTGTTTTTTTAAGTCTGTCTGCAATCCGTTCTTATTCATTCTCAAACGCCCATTCAACACTCATTCTCATTTCAGGAGGTTACAATACAAGTTACGTATTATAACCTCCTGAAGTAAGTTTACTAAGCCTGTACAAACATGAGAAGCAAAAAAACCAAAATAAGAACTGACGTGTTGTCTCATTTATAAATTTGGGCTGTCCATTACAAAAAGAAGAAAATAAAATCGTTCTAATCAATCTTAAATTGTAAATAATCGGTGATTTGATTATCATCTCATCATCAACTCCGCCGTTTCTACCTACGTTTCCATGGTGGAAATGCTCATATGATCAGATGTCATTAGTTCGTTTCCTCGTGTCTTATTTCCTCCAGATAGCCTTGTTAATTGAAGCCGATACGAGCGTTTAAATTAACCAGGGCCGTACTCGTATTTAAATTGAGACGTCGAGATGGGCCGATAGCCCGCAGATGGTATCGCGGCCCGAACGGATCGGACTACCAACTAGCAATACGTATCGATAGAATTTGTATGGTTACTAGTCGAGCGGAGTTAGAAATTGAAGTCTTATTATTTCTGGCAGTTGGAATTGTATAACTGGTTACGATTGTCGTTGTCCTTAATTTAGTTACTACTTAGATGAGATTTTAGGAAAAATATTGAATGGATACTTTTTGGTTTGATTTAATATGAAAAACATCAACGGCTATGTAAAAGGGGATGACTAAAGTGAATAAAATAATTGCGACATAATAGTTTTCTTTTATTTTATTACCGCATTTTTATTAATTTTTAGAACGCCTTATGTTTTTTCTTCTTGCATAACCGACAGAGTTGAAAGCAAGTCACCAAGAACATTGTTTGAGCGACATATCAGTTAAAAAAATCTAATTAGTTTTAGATGTTAATTTCGACACATAAATCATAATTGAATTGTTCTAACAAGCAATGACAAGGCAACAGCCACCGAAATCAATCGCCGACAGCTCTACCCGAGGTCATCGAAGGTCACCTACAAACTGACTTGACAATTCGTTGCAAGCCAATACGGGGACATAGGTATTTTGTTCCGCCAACTATACAATTAGTATTGGAAAAAAAAGCTTTGTGAAAAAGCATAACCAGATTTTTTTGTTTAAATACAATTCTGACATGTCACAGAACTCTAATCTCGCTCTCTTGTCTTTTTTTAAGTATTCACAAATTCAATGCCTTAAAAAATACTTATTTCGAATAAATAAGTCGGTTTCCTTTTTATGTTGTAGTCAAAAATAAGTTCAAATTATTGCAATTAGACACTTTTCGTGGTAACTTAACCCACATTTCAGTACAGAAGTCCAGTTACACTTCAAGTCGTTAGAAGGTAATATAGCCCTGATATTCAGCTGTAGGCGATGCAAGGCGGGTCAGGTGTCTCACGTCAAATGTCCGAGCGCAGTATAGATAGAAACTAAAGCAGTACTGAAGCAAAAAACAAAAGCCCTGAATGACACTGACGCACGCTACAACAGGGCTTACTACTACTCTTAGCCCCAACACACACGGTGAAACTCGAGTTTAACGAAACCCTTTTAAAATTATTAGTTATGAAGGAACTATTTGCAACTAGTTTCAAACCGGTTTCAAAATGGTTGCGTCATGTACCCTCAAGACTCTATGGCATACACTCAAAGGAAACTAAAAAGTAACTAGCAATTGCAGTTTCGTTGTACTTTTGTTTCACCATGTTTCCTTGGGCTTAATACCAGCTTAGACAACTGTTGCGACGTGCGTGTGTCATTTTCATTTGAAGCATTTGTTATAGCTTCAGTTCTGATTGTATGCATTCTGTGGTCTGGGCCTGAGGGCACAAGCTACTGCAAACCAACTGCGTAATTAAATCACGAACCATGGATCATTGTCAGGAAATAACGCTTTGAGAAAATTCTATAACCCATATACAGCGCAGTCAGCGAATGCCGAGATAACGCGGGGCGTGGGTTGTTAGGTAGCGTAAGCAAAATATGTATTTGAAACGAAATGCAACTTTTATTGGAATACAACTTTTTATCTTTAAAAAAACACAACAGTCAGTAGAAACCAGTTGTAGATAAAAATCACGTTTGATTAAGAAAAAAATTAAGCATTTTCCTTTGGCCACACAGCTCCGATCTCGATTCCTCTTAAATCACCTATCAGTGAAACTTATCTTCTCTATTAGAAAATTAAGAAAAAAGGTTTAAAGCTTCTTTAAAAAAAATATATGAAAGCTATCTCCACTGCGTTGAAAATGAAAATTCCTCAAAGCTCGCCGCATAAATGATCTTCTGAATCGATCGATTTAGCATTCAGTTCCCGGTCACGTAGAAGAGTCCTTGCAGATTCAATTTGAGGTAATTCCTTTCAAATCCATAAAACATATTCCGGCTATACCGACCGGTATGAGATATGAAATACCAATCTGTCACAGCAAATTGTATCACGTCGCGAGTGACTGAGTCAAAATGCAACACGTATTTCTGCCATTTCGTGTCACAGGCGAAATGGATCGTCAGTGAAATAGAGAAAGATTAATTTAGGAAGTGCCGATAAACTCATATCTTTTGATCTGCGTTGCTTGAAATTATATTGACAAGCTCACGATTCATATCAAGAATCCCTTTCGGAAACATAGGACCCATTTTTGGTGTATTTGGCCACCATTAGAGTATCAAGTAAAAATACCTACTTACATTCAATCATTCGATTGCTTGGATGCGAGCTTCAACGGCTTTCAAGACCATCGTTACTAAACTACCAAAGATAAAAATTGAAATTACCCGGTCATATATTGTTGACTTTAGATTTACGCGAATACAGGACACTGAAATTATACACATGGATACTAGTTAGACTGTCTACCTGTCCACCTGGGGTAATCTGTGACCTGTGACCACGGATGATGAGGAAGGGTCTGAAACGTCAGGTCAAAATGAAAAGTGAATAAATCGCGAAATAATCTGTAAAAAGTGTATCATTTCAATTACCCGGTCACTCGGCACACCAGGTGTCATTTTCGTCAATTGTGCCTAATGTAGAAAAAAGCTCGGAAGCGGTCTAAGCGAACCGCAGGAATGCCTCGATGTCGTTTCACGCCGAACGCTAGGAAATTGCGCCGGCGCAGGAAACGCGTGCTGGCGTAATGGCGCCCAGGGCTGCCGCACATCCGGTTGCCTAAGTTTGTCTCGGGTTTGATTTAAGATTTGCCAGCTGATAAACTTATGATTAAGGGTTTCGAAATATTAGTACATTAACATTAGTAATTGTACTAATATTGAACAATTTTTTAGGCTTGCTAATCAATCTAATAATGAAGAATTCATCAGTTATATCAGTTACCACCACAAAGCTTTTATCAGTTTATAAGTCAGTCAACTTTTATCAGTTAGTAACTAAGACAGCAGCGCAAACCATACACAATAGATCTTTTATTTGTAGAACCAACCGTAAATGTAAAATATCAATCATACAACAACACGTATGTTCATGATAGAAACGAAGTTAATTAATTATATAAAACAGTACCCAAAGCCTACGACAGTATTTATTTTTTACTTATTGGGACAACAACAGCATTACAACTTAAAAATTACATACATGAGGAAATAACTTAATGAGCCAATTACAGTTGACCGCGAGGTACTATAATAATAAGTAAAAGTAGTTGATTTAACGTTAGGAGTAAGCACGTAGGTACATAATATGTATCTACCCAAATTTACAGATTAGTCCGGAGCTGTTTGTGAGCCGGATCGGGACCGATGCGTCACTGAATATTGTTATACCTCTGCAGTGATGACCCTATAGTAGCGGGCAGATGGCCGCAATCTAGCCGACCACTGCCGGCGCGGACGCCATCCACCGTAATAGCCCGTAATCGCCAGATTGCGACCTTTCAATCCAAGAATGTCAACCGATGTCCCACCGCTCTTATTACAACCGTGCAGAGTTCAAAACATGGAAAATAATAATCTCGTAATAGCAACTATTTCTTCATGATACAGTTTTAAGCTCCGTCGCTTGCGCTCGAACAATGGATCGGAGACGGCAATTTCCGTAAATCAAAAACTGTTATAAGTACGTAATTACAATTTGTACACGACATTTTCTGTGATAAACGAATGCGATACCTGGACGGCAAGAGATAGGTATCAGCTGAACCAGCTGTATGGGTCTAAAAAGCTGAATGCAAAACACATTGTGCGCAATGGTGGTCACTGGTGACCCCCAAACAAGTCTCTCGGCAGTTAAAGGCTTAAGTACCTAAGCGTTCAGTAGATTTAAATAGTTAACGATCGCTTAGCCTCTAAACCTCTGATTGTAACTTATCTTCACTAATCTTACAATATCAATACTTAACAAAAGTCATTTTCATAGAAAAACGTCTTTGATGTCCCCTAAGCACTTAATGATCAGAATCAAACACTACTCACCTATCAAAGGTTTAGTGCGCCTATTAAAAAACAAAAGATGAAAGAAAGCTACCTACTAAATAATTCTTAAAATAGTACAATAGGTAAGCACAAACTGGACTGGACAATTTATAAGCTCCTTAGCTCCTAAATAAAGCATCAATTCACTAGTAAAATAATACGAGATCTATTGTCTAGTTTAATGACCGTTTGAGTCTAGACCAAAGGCTTCACTCTGTAGGTTAATGCTGGCCCCGAGTTAACAGTCTTACTTAACAATAACTTAACTATTAACTTTGCCATTTATATTGACTTTAAAGCTCGTCTCATCCATAAGTCTTTCAGATTAGGGAAAGAGAAATATAAATCTGTGGTTGTTTTGAAAACAAGAGCTGTATTTATTGCTTTTCATGAAGCTTTTACAACCGGAAACATTTGTAAGTGTATACTAATAAATACTGATACTTTCATCATTCTGGAAGTCTTATTCCCATTGGAACAGAATCATCCGCTAGACCGCGTTTTGTGAGTCATACCACGTTGAAGGCTACCTTCAAAAGTGAATCGTATGGCGTCACCAGTCGCGGTGTCGCGATCGTATTGATCCGAATGCTACGATTAGCTTTACCATTGCTTGATAGAAAGATAAGACAAATTTCATTTTCTGTCTGATGAAAAAAAATTGAATGCTCTTGTTTTAAACTTACACAAATTGATGTCTGTTTAAAAAACGCGATGGCGCTGTTCCAACATTTCATCTTAACTTTTCAACGACAAATCGCGCACTAATCCATCGGTCCTTATTCGATGCAACGTCTGTATCGATTCGGAATGAAAGTGACATCTCGGTTTCGTTTCGCAACGAGCGATCAATTTGCATGCTTGTTTCGCATTCAGGCCCGCACTGACCCGTGTACGCTAATTATTTCTGATTGCGTCTGTCATGCGGACTAGCTCTAACTGATACAATAATCTAGACTAACAACGTGAACGTGTGTAAGCCGTGATGGGTTTTGTGAAAGTGGTTTTGCTTTGTTTGCGATTTGGGTGTATCTTTTGGCAGCATCTGTTGCAATAATTTAATCACATCTGACAAGTCTAGCCTCTATTTGTAACACTTTTTCTGCTATGTTTTGATTGATTTGGTGCGTTCCTTTGCTTGACATAATATTGTGATCAAACCGTATAGGTAAATGGTAATCTCGAATATTTGCACATTTTCTCATGTCGCTGATATCGAGTCTGATATTTTTAAGGCGAATATCAGCAAAATCGTAGTCTCATTCTTAAAAAAAAAACCTAAGCACTTTTTTTTCCCATACTGAAATAAATCAAACAAACTTCAATGAAACACTTAATGACGTATTCCACCGTCGAATAAACTCTCCACCTCATTCTTCTCTTGACATATCAAGTCAGTTTTGGCCATAAAAACAGTGTTCAACTCAGATCTCGTCCGACTGCGTTCAGCGGAATACAAATGTTGGTATTAACTGCCCACTGTTATATGTGACGCTCAACTATGCTAACAGCTACAAATCGCTGCATTATACGTGCTTTATCACTTATTAGGACTTTTAAGAGGTCTTAGTGCAAAAAACGATCAATTTAAAAAGACTTGAGAGGAATATTTGGAGTGAAAACTAAAGGTTGATAAAATAGTAAACACTACGCGGTGCTAATAAGACTGATTGTCGAACAATAAGTCGTTTCAATGCTTTGGACGATAAAAATAGATAAAAGAAATAATGAATATTTTAAAAACAAAACGTACACTTCTTTTTTAAGGTTCCATGGAAAACAAAAACCTTAAACTTCTCATCCTAGTAAACAGCTTAGTCATGTTTCCAAAAATCATTATTTTCATCATAAAGGGCCACTGTAATGTACATCTCTAAGAATATCATTTTAAATATTTTCCTCTCAACAGCAGAATAATCGATTTCACAATGCGCACGCGCCGCTCGGTGGGTGGCACCGCTGTGGCCGGTGCTCGGACCTTACAATAGTCATCCTGGCTGGAAAATTATAAAAAATATTTAAGAGGCCTTTAATTGATATTCTCAAATCAATTTTGTAAATGTTTTTTGCTTTATCGGGTAGTTTCTTTTAGAGCATTTTTTAACCGACTTAAAAAAGGAATGAAGGAAGGAAGGAAGGTTCTCAATTCGATCGTGAGAAGTATTGCCTTGTTGAAAGATCAACATGAGCTCCTGAGCTCTGGCATTGATTTTGTGAAAATTTACACTCGCAACCATAATCTCGTGTATAAAAGTCGTATACGTATCATTAATATTCAGCTTCATGAATAAATAAACAGCACATCACATATAGCATCTTGCGAGTCGTATGAAAAACTGGACCCAGTTTCACATAAGTATAGCAACTCCGCTGATCTACTTTTCCAACGTCCCTGTTTAGAAACTTACAGTGAAAATAGAGTAATGTCTCTTTACAGCAATACCAAATCATATTATTTCCGCCAACCTTTCACTTTGCGCGCGCAGGCCAGTACAAGACCCAGGAACCGTAAAACGTCCGGCTAGATGACTGTCATCTAGCCCTGTGGACCGCAATTTGTTGTCTATGACCCTATAGATCGAAATGGTATTAGGTTTCTACAGTTTTGTTGAAATGGAATACTATAACACAATAAAGTTCTTATTAGGGGTAGGTTTTCTGTATGGTCATACTCGTATTTTTTATCAATCATAAGTATCATTGAAACTTTTTTCATACATATTGACCGCGTACTCTGTAAAGTGACTAAAAATGGGTAGCTAAAATGGGTATTATTGTCAATTTAAAATACATACATATACTTTATGATATGGTACTGATTTTCTCATAAACTAACAAGGTAGCACTAGCCTACCCATTAAAAAAAAATGTTTGCCTAGGTCATATTATGGCCTTAAAATAACTATCTGTTCGTTTTAAACTTATCGCTGTCTTTACCAGTAGAAAATAAAACCAAGTAGTAAGTGTACTAGCTGTAACAGAAAACATTTGTTAACCCTAAAATATCGGAGGAAAGTTTTCAATTAGCCGTAAAAGTGATCTGTTTTCTCTCGAACACGCGTTCTAACCCCGGGCATTAAATCTGACAGGTGCGCGCGTAAATTGTCATCGTTTTAATTAGAACTGCGCACGAGTGGGTCAAGCATTGATTCCAATTTCGATGAGCGGCCCGCGGAGAGGCCAACCGTTATAGTTGTAATAGTGGACGGTAGGGTGACTAAGGACGCGGATGCGCTGAGGATGCATAAGACTACAATTTCCTTTCATTTTTTTTAAACTTATCAATCTAATATACAACTTTATTATAATTATTAAAGTCCAAAGAAATGCTGAATGCATGTAATACCGACGTTGAGGTCCTTCAAAAAACTCGAAATTTTAAATCCACGGCTATTCTCAGATGCTAGCTTACACTTTTAAACCTGTTCTATTTGGCTTAATATTATTTATTTATTGTTTAAAAACGGCTGTAAATTAAATTTAATAGATGTGTTACGAGTGCGGGCTTGATTTGCAGGTAATAACAAAATTAACTTGGAAAGTATACAACACAGCATGAACTTTGCTACTGCGTCTTTTGAGATTTTTAAGACTTTTGAGTTTCACATTTTACACCGGCTTTCGCTGGCACTATTTTTCACAAAGAAGTCTGATCTTTATAGTGTGATTTTATTGTTATACTTCTGCCAACTGGCCACACCACAAACAGTTGGGCGTTCGTGCGTTTTTTTGTAATGAATGAAAGCTGCCTGAATGCTTGATCCAAGTAAAACCAAAATTGATCAAGAATTCGGACCTACAGTTTTCTGTTTTTTTTCTTCTTGTGACATCAGCTCGTTTTACAAACAGGTGGTCGTTCTAGCAGCCGCGGTGCTTATTGCGTTTTTCTGTAATGTATGAACGCTGCCTAATTGCTTGGTCTAAATAAAAAGTAAAATTCAAGAAGTTGGACCCTATGTTTCTTTTTTGTTATGACGTTAGGTGCTTCGCGAACAGCAGGTCGTTCTAGCAGCCGCAGTGTTTATTGAGCGACTATCTGGGAGCGATGCGTGCGTTTTTCTTGTAATGAATAACCGCTGCCTAAAAAGGCAGAGTTTTTACTTAGACCAAGCAATTGCTTGGTCTAAGTAAAAATCAAAATTGATCAAGAAGTTGGACCCTCTGGTTTTTTTTGTTACGACATTAGCTTTTGCGAACAGTTGGTCGTTCTAACAGCCGCAGTGTTTATTGAGCGGCTATCTGGGATCGCGCGCGCGTGCGGCCCCGGCGGCGGCTATTCGTTGCCGTTTCACTTGCTCCAACTGTAATGTTGTAAATGACTGTTAGGAAAACAAATGAAAAGTGCTGTGATGAACTTTGATAAATGCAAATTCAAATATATTTTTTTACTTCTATCAACTCGCGCTTAAGTGCCGACAACAGAATGCCGCAGGTGTGTGTGGCCAGGGTCTTAGGAAAACAAATGAAAAGTGTTCCGATGAGTTTTAAGGAATGCGGCGGACTTTTTATTTATTTGTAAAATCAGCTCGCTTCACAAAAAGTTGGTCGATCTAACAGCCGCAGTTATAACTGAGCGGTTCACGGTTTCACTTGCTCCAACAGTAATATTTAGAATGACTGTTAGGAAAACAAACGAAAACTGCTGCGATAAGCTTTGGGCAATGCGAGGAGCCTTTAATTTAGACAATTACTTAATCAGTATCTCTTAGCTCCTGCAAGGTCTAGGGTACGTCTTAAAGTAGATGACCTGATGATTTATGAGTCTTAGTGCAAAACTAGCCATAAACTAAATATTCAAGTCATTGTGGAGATTTTCGGTAAGGTAAATATTTTTCATGGGACTAATAAAAATCTCTTAAAAATACTTTTTGCTACAGTAAGATCGTCAGATATTCTGTAAATTTGATTACAAGTTTAAAGATTCTGCTCCAGTACCTAGATAGGTATCAAGAGATCTTGATAACGTTGAATTTTACTAACATTTAACTATAAAATTATCACAATAGCAAGTATTATGTTCAAAACATCAGCATGAACTTTCATCTCCACATCAGGGAACAGTTGATTTATCGACCACTTCCGAAGACGATCAAGATTAATAAGACAAAACCAGTCCGGTGTCAATTTTGTATTGACATTTTCTATTGCATCACTGATGAACTTAGACGCGCTCGTAATTATACGAGTATGTTATATTAGTTTCGGATTAGTGCGACTTGATGTATTAAGATGGTCATGGTAATTATAATGTTTGAAAAGTGCGACAAACAAAATTAGGTTTATTTTGTTAACCCTCAAAATGCTAACTAGCTATTCTTTGCAGAAGTACATAGACCTTGCCAAAATGTTTAACGGAAACAATGAAATAAAAAACTTTGAGCCGTTAGTACTGCTTTCGCTCTCAATAAGACCATTGCTTATTAGTTATCAGTAAATAAAAGACATCTATTTTAACTTATATTAATATGACTGCCTCGTTAGTGTAGTAGCAAAGTTTCTGCCTTACATCCGAGAGGTCCTGGGTTCGAATCCCAGGTCGAGCCAAAATTATTTCTGAGATTTTCTGTCGTTAATTTCTCAATAACAGCTCGTAGTCGGGAAGTTGGCGGTGTTACACCCCCGTGCCTCGGAAAGCACGTTAAGCCGTTAGTCCTGCGCCTGATCTCTCTCCGGTCATGTCGGATTGCCGTCTCACTGAAATTTGGGAGAAATGGAACAGTGAGTGCACCTGTGTATTGCGCTCACACTTTTGCACTATAATATCTCCTGCGTAGTTGGCTGATGTCTGTTGACATTGGCCGTTGTGGTCGAAATTGGCCAGGAGGACTATTAATATGAACGTCAGCCCTAGTCCCTTCGGGAAATTAAGGTCTTAAATTACACTATTTCAGCTAAGCTTAACTTTGGTTTACGACTTCTAACAACTAGCAACAATCTAATTGTAGTATTGCCACTTTACGACCCAAGAAGAGGTAACTAATTTATTTATTCTATTATGAAAACGTTAAATTGTAATATGGAAAGCGTTTAAAATTACAGCATATCATTACATTCATTAAATATTTACAGTGCAGTGCTTGAGTTAAAACAATTTAGTGTTCCGCCTATAGATATTAATTAGCAAAATAATAAAGTAAACTATAAACTATAAAACTTAGTTTCACGATTTTATGTCAAGTGTTATGGTATTGTGAAATGAAGGTACTTTCTAATCTATCATTGAAATGAAAGTTATTTTCATCCATTTTGGTGTATTATTAAACAAATCTTTTTGTTTCAATTTGGATGTTGTCTCTAGCCAAATCCATAGCCTCAACTTTTTCTAACCACAGGTCTCACTTGAGCCATGTTTTCAAAGTTCCTTTTTCAAAACCTCGTAATCATAACCGAACCTTTGTTTCACCAGATGTCATGGTTATAACTGAACGGTAAAATCAATTCTAGTTCAATAAGTAAACGATGCAGCTAGACTTGAGGCCCACACGCGCGACCAATATAGGTACAGGCAATTTGTCAAAGAGATTGCCGGTCAAAAGACAAATTGCACCGAGCTATGCATTAAATTAGATTTCAGGATAAACCAGTCCATTCTGATGAACTAATACGTCTGAACTTCTGTAGCTTGCAAACCAGTAGCTGTGGTAATGAGCTCACATTATGCACCTAATCGGGAATACTCGAACAGTACATCACTTATTAGTTAGAGTAGTGGTCTGTCCGCGACTGCGTCCGAGTAAAGCTCAATAGTGCTTGATAGACAAAGTTTAAAGTAAGTCCGACGTCAAGCAAAGGCTGAATATCAGGGAATCTCAAAGCACGTCATTTATTGTTTCTGACCAAGTACCTAAGTACCTTTTTTACCCTCTTAGGGGGTAATTTACAAAAAATCTTTGAAGTGCTAAAAGTTAAGCGATATAAATTACATATTTTTGGCTGTGTGGTCCTATATATATACCAGTCAGTAAAACAGTGCGTTTTATTTTTTACAATGTGAAATTAAAAGACACTTAAAAGAAAAATGGACTGCCACAGGCGGGACTCGAACCCGCATCTCTCGCGAGCCGGGCGATTACTCTCCCAATTAAGCTACCGTGACCCTTACTCATCGGTCCGAATTGATTTTTATAGTTTAAAAACTAACACATCCACGCGGTACACTGAATTGCAATAAATAGTGTCTAGACACGTAGATCGGTAATTTACTCGTCCATTAAAGAAAAGGTACCTACGCCATTCTTATTTATAAAACGCTCTATTCATACTTAAAATTAACGAGCACCGCCTGCAGCTTCTAAATGTTTAACGCTTACCGATTGTTATCGCAAGGATGAAACGGCTAATGTACTCCTTCGGCCGGGCCATAACAGCGGCGATTACACTTGGGGCCACAAAAAACGCGCACAATAAGCGATGGATAAATAAAGACAGATCTAGTTCGCTCCGGCGTGGGCGCACGTTTTTAGGCAGCTAAGGCTAGGAGACAGAAACCCTATGACGACAGACTTAAACTAAATATAAATTGCATTTCTGATACTTTTTTTAAAGTAATGAAGATTTAGTCGTATATTAAAACTTTTATTTTAGTTATGACATGTAGCTTCCAATACATGTGCTATTAATATGATAATCAGTTTATAAGAAGGATATATTAACATCCATAAACACAATAATTCTTTGAGCGCTACACGCCAAAATCATTCGCTTCCGCATGCCACCGTTATGCTTTATGTACCTACCTAAGAATTCAATGAAATGTGCGCAGTAAGGATCTATTAAGGTATTATTCCTTTATCCATATGTATGTATTAATATTCATACAAACATTTCGACGTGAAATCGTTTGTAAAATAAAACTGATTTCTGGTATCCGCTCTTAACTGTGTAAAACTGTTAAGACATTCCTTAATGCCTCTCAAAAGGCTTTGGTTTGATGATTTTAACTAATTAAATAACGGGAATAAACACGATACGTCGTTAGCTATTTTTTTTAAATTTGTTTAAATATGCAACGCGAAAGTTTCAAAGTGAGTATATCCGATATCAGTTTGCAATCCTAAAATATAACACACCAAAATGAGTTCTCTATCCCCTGCCCTACAACAGAATAGTTTGAATAACAAGATCAGTCCGTAGGAGTAGCCGCCGACCGAAAACGCCCGAAAGGTCGCTGGGCTAAATGTCAAACGGGGTATGCGAGGTTAGACGGCCCCCGGGCTCGGCCGTAAATCAATGAGCAGATAAACAATCGCGAACAAATTGTAGGCCTGAACACTTGTCCGCCATTGTTTCTTTTCTTAACTAGGCTACGGTGGAGACGGTAATTGAACGTGAGTGACGTGTGCATTGGAAACACGTTGATAGGCCTGATGTGCTCTTTGACTACACCCACGCCCCTGGCTGGCTAATTATTTCAGCTTTTATTGCATTTGCAGTACGCCTAATAAAGTCATGTGAAAATAATAGTTCGTTTCGTACGATTTCATTTAATCACACTAAGTAAGTTTGTTTCATAACACTTACCTAAGTAACATAACACTTACCTAAGTAACATAATAATAACTTACAATAAACAGATGAATAAATGTAATCTTGACTCAAATGACTCCTATTAAACTGAAAAGTATCAAAAGTGGATCATTAGACCAACCTACTAAGACTGGTCGTCATAACATGGCACGTGCGCGTCTTTTGCTTCAAAAATAACAATGAATGAAGCTGTCAAAACAAATGAACACTTAAGTACACTCGCAAGTAGAAAAAGCTCATCGTCTCCAGCATTGAGCTACCGCACCTGCGCAGGCGTCAAGCAAAATATTCAGGCTAATTCACTAGTTTTTATACCGTGAAACGAAACTTGCGCGTGCGCCTGTTAATCACGGTACACAAGAAAAGTGGCTTGCTCAATGTGTTAATGAAACAATTGCAGACTTTTAACTGATCAAATCCGTAGGTCTCAGATACAATCAATATTCTAGGTAATGCGAGCTGGATTCGGTCTAAGAAAACTAAACGGCTTAAGCTAGGCTTCTTAACTTCTCAGACAAGCTAAGTGATATTACTATTTAGTTCACCTTTTTTTTAACAAATCATAAATACAGCATTTTCATTTTTGCACCATATCTGGCTAATTTTGAGATTGGCTCTGTTGTCTGAGTACAGTTAGTAGTACTTAGCAACAATAGTAGTAGTGATGTCCCGAATATCCGTATCCGCGGCCTGGAGTCCCTCATAGCCCCTAAGTGCCCCCGCGGCTGGTGGGTGTTCGTAACAGCATTTTCCTGACGTTAAAAAGAGTTGCAAGTTTGTATGAAACTCGGTAGCTAAAAACTAAAGTCCACATCACTAACTAGTATCTCTAAATACAACATAAAAAATATTTGCTTATGCGCCGCCCACGAACAAAAGAATAACTAATTTGCATCACGTAACGCGAACTTACATAAACTTTTTTTTGACACTGACGGGTATTTGTTTTGGTCAGCGGTCAACTTTTTAATGTATTCTTTGTGGTTGACTTTTATTTGCCTTTGGAAGAGGAGAAATTGACCGAAATACGGTACCTAATGGCTTAGTTTTTGCTGAGCTAGATGCAAAATGTTGGGTTTGTTTTTATCGTTAATTTCTTTTTTGTATATAAAAGAAACAGATATGGAAGTTTTTATGTAACTGTGATAAGAAACATTATATACTTAAAACTTTTCATGACTACTGTTCAAAATTGAAGGCCAGAACAATAGTGAGTGTTCTTCGACCACCTTTATGCCTTTGCTCCTTTATCTCTAAGCAGCCTGTGTCTCGAGGTCGAATGTATGACTAATAAACTTTTTTTCCGGTACAATTAGAGGTATTTTAACACAGTTTCGCGTGGGGCCCACAAGGCTTCGCAATAAAGGAAATGTGCTAACAATATTCAATCATACTACAGGAACTGAACTGCATTTTGACCGTAAGGTTGTGTAAATACGAAAGCAGGAACAGACAGGGTACTTGGTACATAACATAATAAATAATTACCTATGTATTGTAATTTTTAGTTAACCTCATTATTAATTATTGACATAGAGAGTTACTTTCGCATTTATTTATAATAGTATAGATTTAAATTTAATTTAATAAGAAATTTATTTATTGACCAAAAACGTAAAGATTTACAAATGTTCATTCTAGAACTATGATTGACAATCGTAATAATCTTAAGAATGTCCCTGCCAACTAAACTAGGATTAAACATGTGTCTTAGAAGACAGTGATTCCTCCAAGGAGAAGAAAATTATTTAGGAGAAAGAAAAATGTAGGCATAAGGTTATTTATTATGGTGGTTCTAAGCTCAAAAAAGATCAAGCATTTACATACGGATGGCTGCTAGGTATACGAACGGTGTCCTCCCGAACCAAACTGATAGTGACATGGCAGTACCTAGACCCATAACCTAGTTAAAATTCGTTCTCTAATATAAGGGCAAATTGCTTAACATGACCTAGCTTATTAGGAAACGCTTTGACTATTCTCGTAGTCTTTAACCTACTAAGATTATCGTAAGTAAGTTGTGTAAGAAAGGATGTTAGCAAAGGTTACGCTAAAAGAACAATAATACTGATAAACTGATTGATGATTTCCTTCGAACACCATTCATTGGGTACGCATTTGATATTATCAGTTCTGTATTAACGAAGACGAAATATTGGATAAAATGTCACTAGAATACCTTGATAAAGAATTGGGAGTATATTGTCGAACGTACAATACGGATAAATTAATTTGCGTGTTAAAAGTCAGACTCGGTACTAAACTTTGCAATATTCTCAGTCACAGTCTAAGAATTCTCATATAGGAGAGTTTATACATGTCTTGAATGCCAACAAAATTGTATCATCAAGTAATGCACTCATTCAAAATGTTTCAATATGAACCAAAGCTACTTTCCAAAATTAAGCTGATGATTGTTAAACGCACCGTTATAACTTATTTGTTTACAAAAGATCCATGATTGATAACATAGACAAAACCGAATTTTTTTACAGAGCATGAACGAGCACTGACCTGTAAGCGATACGGCCACAAATACCGAATTCAATGCTCCAAATTAGAGAGAGCAATCACAGATACAAGTACCTACTTGGGTAGAGGTGTGCCCAGTATCGATACGACTCGATTATCACCTTTTTGGCATAGCTTGTTGACATGGCAATTGACGTGAAACTTAAGGAACGATACTGGCAGCTGGATATTAATGTTGTATGCGTTCATTAGTCGTATTATTTTTGATGTATGATCCGCTTACAAAAGCCTTTGGCTTAGGGAAGACTGAGGCAGACTATGGAGGCGTAAGCGTATTTTAATTTTAATCCTCAAATCAAGGAAGTTATTTCTCTACGAAGTCGTCTGTAATGGGCTTAAGAAAACTCTTTTAACTAAGGCTTTAGGATCTTGAATTTTTTTATTTAAATCAAGTGCAGTCTAAACGACCCCATAAATATATTTTTCTTACTTTAAAACTGTTATTCCATTTTCAAAAAACGTTTATTAAAAATAGACAATCCTCATCACTAGCCGCCGGGCAGCTTTGATAATGACCCGCGGCTATCGAAAAGAATCCGATCTAGTCATGAAAGAGTTATTCCCGGCAGCACTGATAATCTATTTTGTGTAACCCCACGACCTCGCGGGCGGTCGCCCAACAATATAATTAAAGCGAGATTGCCGGCCGGCCGGATCCCGCTTGCCGCCCGGATGCCGGCCGGTTACTCTAGATGGAAATGTAACATGATTGTTCTGCTCCCAACTGTAATGGGTGTCATTATTTACTTGTGTCGGTGTCGATGTAGGTTTCGAACAGGAACCGTTTCGTAACTTATGATTAGATGGCAACACAAGGCTGTTTCATTAAGGCCTTTCACGGGACTATAGTGCCCATTCATTTTTATGCCCTAGTTGGGTTATATTATAATAATATAATTTAAATAATCAAACTACTTTCAAAATAAAAGCATCTCAGTAGGTACTAATTTATTGCCATCGTGTAACCAAATCAAAATACGTTGGAAATGCAATAAATAGACACGTTTTCTTAGAGACTACTTATTTGAACTGGCCAGCTCACTCAAGGTATAAATCATATTTATTTAGTCTGCTACTTTAACAATGAGTCTTATAATAAATGTTAGTGGCCAGTTAATAAAAAAATGAACATTCCGCACAATAGATTTTTCTAAATTCAAACAAAAATGCTTATCTATGTCAAATCTGAGTGGCCAGTGCGGGCACACTTCTACCGGGACAAAACCAAGACGATGTTATCTATGAACCTCGTTCATATCGCTTCGTCGGTAAGTATTACCGACTCTTTCCATCCCGTTTGCTCACATGGTCAAGCTTGCAAGAGAGACAGAGAAGTTTATATTGAAAACTAGTGACATCGGCTTACAGAGTACAACCTCTGGGTCAGTGGGTGTGCTGATAGATTTATCGGCAGTTGCCCGTAAAAGCTGATTTGTTCGTCCAACCTTTAACTATAAACGCATGGGTGGACACTGGAGATAATGAGGCTAATGTGTAGCGGACGGAATGGAGAGCACTTTCGATTGTACTTCGGCAGAGATTAAACTTGGAGTCGTGAATAGCGCGTCTGTCTTGAACTGCATATTCCGACTTTAGGAATACTCTGTATATTAGGTTATTTTGTGTAGTCAAGAAAGTACCTAGGTTAACTGTTTATGGAATAAATAATAGGATATAAAATGACTTTTGTAGCAAAAAGCTGAACTTAACGAAAAGACCATAAATAATACAAGACGTGCATAAGTTCTTTAATTTCATCGCTTAGAATCGTAGGTAGGCCTTTAAGTATATTTTAACGCAGCACGCAACAATGCATTGCAAATTAATGGACTCCACCCATATTTCATATCACGCGTAGCTACACTAGCTACCCTCTGCGCCTGCGCACATAATTATAATTTATTGGGTCGCGAATGCGCGCGCCGGGACAGCGGTAATGCAAATGCGCTCATGTATATTCAGCGGACAAACAAACAAACGCACAGATAGCTTGTCGCGCCCCCGGGCTGATACTGTCTCTCATCATGGGGTGACCAAAAGTAAAAGTAGTTTAGAACCAAAGTGCATTGTCTATTATAACGAATCTAAGAGCGGGTCAACAGTGGTCTTTTTCCAACGCGCGTTTTGACAACCAGGGGGTCCTATTGAAGTGTACGTAACTACGTAGCAAGCGCCCGCGAAAACGCGCGTTTGACGCAACGCCGAGCGCCCAATGTGTACCCGCTAAGTGTTCGTGCCTTGATAGTAGAACTAATGGAAAGCATGATGAAAAAATAAAGTACCTAGCCGAATGGAGAGATGGATTAATCCACCCTTAAGTTATGCAAAATAGCATTTATGACTCATAATAACATTATTTAAAAACAATAAGCTTTTTTTTATTTTCTAGTGTTTGTGTTCAATTTCGGACCTTCGCTTGCTTCGCGCTGGTAAAAAAATATGTTAAGTATTACATCTGTGAATAAGTTATCAGAAAATGAAGAGTAATCGGGTCCGTGGTATTCAGTTCAACAAGTCCCAAGTATTACCGACCCATTGTCACCCCAGACCCAGTATATCCGCGTGGTCTCCGTTTAAGGGCCATGAATTCTGCCACCGGTCTGCTTGTCGGACGAAAGTAGCCCTGTTCTACTAATAACCACAGGTTATAATGCCCCCGGTGTCCAGCTCAGACGCTTATTACACATAATTTATAAGGTTACTTCAATTTTCTACTACAAGGTTCTATTATTGGCCATAGACGAAGAGAGAGCAAATAGATTTCATTTCATTAAGTTTTATAAAAAGCAAAGTTGGGAAAAATAATTATCGTTGAAATCAATCGCTTTGAATTCTATTATTATTAGTTTTCCGTGCAACTTTGACAATCCTTTTTTCTGCCTGATTTTTGATACTGGCCACATATCATGACCAGAATTTTCTTTTTTACTTTTTTTTTCATAATCGACCACCTTGTTAGCTAGTCTTTACAATTTGAGTTCAGATAAGAGGTCACATAGCATAGCCCTACTTGGGGCGATAAAATCGACCTTTCGTATCAGAGCCCGGTGCCCTGATTAGGGCATAGACACAGATTAGTGCGATTTACTACGCCTAGGTCACGTGCTGGGTCCTTATCTCTACTTAGCTATAAAGTAGTACTAGTGTATACTCGTATTACAACTAATGTTACAACTAAGTAGGTATAATTCATAAGTGCTGAGAGATATACATCGTGTATTTATTTTGTATGTTAGATGACAAATGAACTACAGCAAACAAGGTGAGAAGGGGGGCACCTTTGAACAGGGGCAGATATGAACGTTTGAGTTTACGGAGCTACTTTAAAAGCAATTTGTTAAATTAAGCATTGTGAAACAGTAGAAGAAGAACATCTGAAGTTATGACAGAATGTGTAAAAAGTATTCAAAGGTTGCCTTAATTCCTATTGAAATTGCTCAAAAAAAATTGGTGTATTTTTTCAGTATCAGTAAAAATATCTTGCAAGTAGATATGTTAGTTACTTAAATGTTTTATCAGTCGTTTCTCTTAAGTATATCCAGTCAGCCTCGTAAACGTGGCTACTTAGAGTATGGAATCCAAGCAAAATCTTAGATAAGGTTAGTATCTTACCGATTATGATGATAAACACTTGCTTTATAGGCATTAGAAGAATTGATTATAGTTTTCAATTAAATGAAAGTTCTTAAGGATGTAATACATTAGCTAATCTTAAAGGCTTGTCTTATAATTATGATAACAAGCTACTGAGCCGTCAATAGCCGTTAGTAAATTCGCTAGCAAATCACAGTAGGCATTCTGTTTTACATTTTTTTTAATCTGTCACGAAATATTCCCTTTGAAGGAAAGTTAAAATGTTATTAATGTATTTAGATGACAATAGCTAAACACAAAAATAGTTACTGAATTTGTCACTATTTCTGGAGTTGGATATGACAGACGACCGGTTTAATGGAATTAAGTTGCACTTTTTCAAATACCTACGTCTAAATGTCTTTAGGTACCAATTCCTACAATTCATACGCGTGCGTTTTATAATTAAGGAACAACTTTTTTTTGTTTCGAATCTATGAACCAGTATCTTGTGCGCGAACGATGTGAACGTAATAATACTTATTTTTACCTGTTTCTGTTCTCAAATAAGTGACATTATCTATGTTTTTATTGAGAAATAAAGAATCTTTAAACGGGGTATCTTTTCTCAGATCCAAAAAGGTTTCAATGAGTTCTGCGAGACGCAACCTTTTACCGCGGCCTATAATGTTTCACTTCTCGGAAGTCGGCGCGGCGCAGTTCGTTAGATTGGCAAAGTGCGCTTATCCACTGTAGGCACTCGTATAACTTACCGAGCTCCATCCTCGTTTAGAGCGTTTACGCGTAATGCGCTTTATACACCGAATACCTGCACTTGAAGGGTTAAGAACACAATCGAGCGTTTTTGTTCAAACGACAATTTATTTTTTGAATAGATTTGCTCTTGACCCAAGACTAAGCCCAACGAGGCAAAGACTAAGTCTAAGATGGAGCGAGCTCACCTAGAAGATGCCTGTTCACTCTAGTTTTATTAATATATATTTAAGTGAAATAATTTTATTGATTACCAAATGATGAACACTCACCAATAAAATTGCGTACTTAACAAGGCCAAATAAACTTTTTTGTTACTTTGTAGCCGCATCAGTTCTGGAATTTACCTTTAAAAAGCAAAGCGTTATTTTTATTTCTGGTATTTCTTTCCACCACATTTATCAAGTAACCAAGCGGCCAAGTCATGCCGAAATCGACAAAACTCAAATCTTTTTACCCAAATTTTCTTAGTTTAGGTTTTGTAAAACTTTGATGGTCACACTACTCAATCACAAATAAGAATACCCTTAACCGCATATTGTACCTAATCTGTCCTTTTCTTGATCTTAATTTTCTAGTCACTTATAATTTCTTATAAAGGTTGGTGCTAATTGTGTGCACGCACCTCTATGTTAATGCATTGCATTATATTGCATATAAGCGCAGTGTGTTTAGTAAACACGCGGCCTAGACCCGACATTCGCATTAGGCCGCCGAGTTAACACGCGTGGTAACCGCTCCGCTTCCATAGTGGGGGTTTTAATAAATTCAACATAATAACGTTCTTCAGGATTTACTGGTACTAAGTGCTTAAGTTGATCATGGGTGGTAGTCAGGGACAAGAGGTATTCTGTACATCCGGGATACTAAATGAAACCAAATAATCCTTTAAGATAAGCTACTCAGGTAACAGGGTTTCCTACAGTTCACCACCAATTTTGACCCCTTATATAAGTTCCTTGAGGATCATTCCGTCAACGTTTTATTAAAAAATCTATAGCGTCTCGTTACCGTCGCTCTACGAATTCATAAATCGAATAATCTGAAACCACCATATCCTGTAATCGGTTTGTTTTCATTCTAACCGGATTCACCGTCTAATAGAGCAATAAAAAGTGATCGGAATAAGGGAAATCGATTAAAACCGCCCGATCGCGGATCACAACAATCTGGTAATAGTTCTGGGTACCGGCGAAACAATCTGCTTGTATCATCGCTGATACTATCGCGCTCGGCTCGTGCCACTTGTAAACTGGTAGGGATGGGAAAACATGAGCATCGATATCGATACCAAAAAAAAGTGTTGTCTGTTAACAATTAAAATAACAGTAAGATGTTTGGCTAGGTGACATTGCGTTACCCTGCGTGAAGATGCGTACCACTATAACTTTTTCCAGTGACGTCAATCTGACGTTATAATGACTGAGTGTTTAGATCTTTGAATCAAAAATTTTTAACACTTAAAACTTTTAATTTATGAGTTGTACCAAGTGTCCACGCCAATGTAACGACAAACATAACTTTTAAAATGTAATAACGGAGTTTTACTTACAAATACCTGAGACCAAATACATAATTTCTAACTTACTCTATATTATGTAACTATCATTTACTAAGCTATGATATGTTACTTTTGCATGACTTTGAAGTGAAATTATAGCTGACTGCAAAACGTTTCCCTAAAAACCATACAATATTGTATTTCCTAAAAACATGAATATAATGTCGATATCGATACTCAAGTTAGATACTAAGCACATCGCTAGGCAGCGAGTAGCGGTCGCGTGCCGCGCCCTCGGCCTGAGAAAGTGCGCCCGCGTCAGTTATAGGTTATAGACTTAGATATTTATTACACTCTATGCTTATTAAAGCTCTAGCTCAAGTGCGAGTCTGTTTAATATTACGGTTAGTATTAGATTACAGTGCTTTATATACGTAGATAAGTATGTTATAAACTGGTGTTGCTTATAATATATTTATAATGGCTTTCGAGTCTATCAAATAGCAAAGAAAGACAATTTTTTTTAAGAAGGATCTTTAGATACGCATCACGTAAGGCTAACATTACATAACGTTGTTACTTGAAGACCTACTACGAGAAACGATATCCGTCAAAACGAAAACGTTTCAGTCGACACCACATCAAATTACGAATTTCATCGCTCTTATTACATGCGCATATGATGCCACAGTTTTTAACTTGACGTGCTGTCATGTTCACTTCGAACAAGACAAAAATAGATTATAGTTATGACGGACATCGTTTTTTGTTTATGGTTTTATGGTATTTATCTAAGGAAAGCATGTTTTATCATTATTAAGCATTTAATTAAAATGGCAATGTGCCCATTTGGACTTATACTTTTACTTATTTTATCGATAGATAAAAAAATATTAAAATATCGATACTGGTTACACCGTATCTATAACAACATCGTCAAATGCGGCGGCCAAACGATCGATAACCAAGACTCATTCCTATTATACTGAAGCTCTTCCACTATAGATCCGAGTCTTTTATATCGATTTATCAGTTAGGTCGTGCTCAGAGGCGCGTGCCCCTTGGTCGGAGTCTTAAAGTTGTCTTATATCGATAAAGTCTTTCTCGATATCGATGTTTTCTACTTGGCGTGGCATGTCGCTTGTCACGTTAGTTGAGCCCATAGATAGCAATCTCTATCAAACTTGAGTCAAACATATTTGTTTGATCTTAAATTCAAATACATACGATGTACGATAGTTGTGAACAAATCCAAAGTTTATGTGTATGTTTGCTTTTCCTTCAATAAAACTTTTAATTGAATACCTTGTGCATATAATCAGCTTAAAAGGCTTAAAATTAAAAGGTTATAAATAAAATACGTACCTGTTTAATTCTTGTTTTCCTATTCTTAAAATTACGAATTAAAAGATACTCTACGTACAAATCATAAAACTTCTTCATAGTTATTTGCACGAATGCAAGCACAGGTTGTAGGCATGACTTTAACCTGCTGTTTGAGGGTTAACGGCTCTTGCGCACAAGAGGTAGTAACCATTTTAATATTAATTCGAAAGAAGCTCCTAGATATAAACGATTTAAGTTGCTATAAAGAAGTTATTAGAAGACATGTCGAATGATCACAAAATATTTAGGTATTTATAATACAAACTTAATTTTTTGACTAATTTATTATAAAAAATTGCAATTTTCCCATCTTCTTTGGATTGTAAGTTTCTGTGACACTTGTTAGGTATATAGAAATTTTATTTGGCACTAGCAGCCCACCCGTGACTTGTCCGCGCAAACATTGGATTTTTCTTCCTTCCTATTTTATCCCAATGTAGCATTTAATCGAAAAAACAAGTATTGTATCACCCAAGTCAGCTCATACACTGTCTGTATACAAAAATTCATCGAAATCCGTTTTGTAGTTTCTGCGTGATTAACAGACAAACATCTAAACGTTCAAACAAAGAAGCTTTCGGCGTCGTTAAGTAGAAATTTAAAGCAAGATAATTCTCTTTTTTATCTTTAGTCATAAATTTCCGCAAAGTAACGCCTGGTCTACATACTCTAAATTAGCCTCTAGAAAATGCACACTATCATAAATGTACATACATTTGATATTACGTGTCAGTGACGTATGACAACAGTAACATTGGACCTAGTGTTCGAAACCAGCTTAGAGATAACAAAATATCGTAGTATTAACCAAACACTTCTCACATACACAATCACGTGTATTAAACGGTCAAGTGCTCGCACAGCGACCAATCCGCGGTGTAACGGCGAGCGGCGCGCGCGCATGTTTGTTTAACGGGAGTGCGCCGGAGGTCGGCCGCTTGCCGTATTGTTAAAATGGGCTTACATGAGAGCAGGATCGATGCAATTCAATTAAAAGAGGATTTCTAACGCAGGTTGCATCTTCTCGTTAACGTCTGTTCATTAAGTAATATTTTCATAAATCGTATTTAACTTATAATGCTAATTTATTAATCAGAAGTTTTTTGCTCGTTGATTTGTTTAAAGAGTCTAGTCACAAGTACTGCGTTTATGTCATCAAAAAGCATTCCTTCAGGAAAATGTCCTTTATTTATTTTTATTTTTTTTTGCTCAGCTTTTCCGAACATCACAGACTATGTGGTCCTACTGTTGGACTGTCTATTGTAAATATTTGTGTTAACGACTTTTTTGTGCTTAAATAATAATCAACTTTACAGTCATTGAACAACAACCTCTGTTTGGGTACATGAAAACTAGGCTTGTAACAAAGAAATCTTCTTTGAAGCACATATATTACAATACACTGTATTCAGGAATAGAAAAAAAAAGTATTGCCTCTAATCTAAATATATAAAAATGAAACCCGTTTTCCTTGGTTACGGCATCACGCGTGAATGGCTGGACCGATTTCACTAATTCTTTTTTTGTTGTATTTGTTATTATTAGGAGAAGGTTCTTACGGAAAAAAATATTAAGAAAATGTCTCAGAAATATTGAAAAATATACATTTAATTTTGCATATTTTAAAAAAACGCGCGTAACTAATGTCAATGTCATTCGATGACATTGTTCAATCATTGCAACGCTAAGGCGGTACGAAGTTCGCCGGGTCAGCTAGTAACCAAATAAAGAGCGAAATTGAAAAATACAGTACGTGTATCAAATCTTCTCAAACATTCGACAATAGCTACAACTTACTCCAATCAACTCGTGTAATGTTAGACTAAGATTTGAATGAAAGGAAACATTATTATTATTATATTAATAAGTTTTTTTACGAATGAAATCATGACGAAAACTCAAAAATTACATAAAAAAGAAAAGATTCCACTTCTACCTAAGAATGATTACCCTCGTAAAATGTTGTATAAAATCTTACTACTAAACAAAATAGAAAATGTCTGCAGCTCGCCTACAAACAGTAATTAACTACTGCTATTATTCGACCTATCTTAACCTCTGTACACGAGGCATCGGCTGAATCAATTATTAGACATTATACAGGGTGTTTACTTACAAAAATACTATCTTTTTTATTTAACTCTGTGAGCCGCAAATCACAGATGCGAACAATTAATATTTAATTTTTATGAATGCAGGTCATCCAGTCGGCTGGAGACATTATACAGGGTATTTACTTACAAAAATACTATCTTTTTTATTTAACTCTGTGAGCCGCAAATCACAGATGCGTACAATTAATTTTAAATTTTTATGAATGCAGGTCTTCCAGCCGAATGCGTCGTAAATGATTATTGGATTTAGTATATAAGCCTAGCGCACCTAGCGTTAATCAATGCGAAAACATCGAGCCTACATCACACTAAATTATATAAATTATAAATGTAAAAGTTTCTTAATTTTGATGTTTTTCCGTCCATCACGCTGAAACTACTGAACGGTTTTTAAGGAGTTTTGTAAACAGACAGGGTATGAGCTGACTTAGGTGATAGGATACTTTTTATCCCGATTAAATTCTCCCTTGGGATAAACACGTTTACGCGGACCAAGCCTCGGGAGGGTCACTAGTAATTTACTTATTTCTGAAAACAGCTGATACATACAGAATTAAATCGTCAGGACCAATTATACTCACTTATCACCTTATTCAAATTCGGGCGATAAATATGATTTTTTGACGCACATTTCACACGGAGTCAACACAAAATACTTTTTAAAATTTTGTTCAGGCCATCATTTGCTTAAAGTAATTTCTTCCAACAACACGACAACGTAGGTATATCTGTTTGGTAACGCAGCGACAATGTTTATATAATCTTTGATTTATTAATTTCTCTAAGGCATTTACTACATCATAAGCAATTCAATCAAAAACCTGTTTAATAGTGCTGTACCAAATTGTAACAGCCTGTAGAACGAAATTCAATTTCAATACAATGCTTTAGCAAGGCCAAAGGTGATAGGTAAAACCAAGTTAAGGTTTATTTTGAACGTTAGCGAGATACAATTTAACGTCATTATTTATTGTTGTAATTCATTGATTTTTATAATATTTTAAACAATTATTTAGAAATTAATTAGGTTCTGATACATGGGATTAGCCCTTCAGGTACAAAAAGAACAATGCCAATTCGATTCAGCTTTTAAGATATCAAAAAAAAAGGAAAAACTTTATTTATTCCATGTTTGGTTCGTAAACGTTGAAATTAACGACTGTAATAAGTTATTGCGTTGCAAAACACTCATTCACTTAATTTAAATGCGAAAAGATTCCATCTGTAGATTGCTTCAATTTGTCCACTAAACATATCAGTGTAACCCGTAAAAACCACATATTACAGCAATACGGCACGATAACAAAGAACTCTGCCTAATCGCGCAATCTCTAGCAATCGTTAACCGCGCGGAATACCTCACAAATCTGCAAAGAGATCGCAGTTGCACAAATCTCCACCCAACTAATTACAACAGGGATATCGTAATCCCGGCATACCGTTGTCCATTACCGCGGCCACATATTACGCCGATACCAAAGTATAATGGAGCTGCGTTGCTCAAACATTGTTAACATTGTCTCAAACCAACGCACCAGCGTAACTTGACCCCTAAAATTACTTTCCGCGGAAAGCGCCTCAGAAAAGCTGGTGGGTCAACTTAAGTAGCCGCGCAAACGCGCCAACATTAGCGACTGGGCGGTTTCCGTTCGGCTACCTTCGGCAGTAATCGTCCACATTCGTTTAGCGGAGCCCCGCCCATACGGGCGCTGTCTCACTCGCGCGTGAGGCGGAACGTCGTCTGTCTCGCGCGCCGATCGCGATCAGGCTCCGCCCCTTGACCAGCGCTAGGCTATTTTCCAATTATTATGTAGAAGCTTTTTGCGCCTGCGCTGATCCCAGCGATGATAAGTTTTCTAACAAAATGAGTGAAGTAATCTGTATTGTTATTGTTGCTACATTTTACAACGGGCGCTTCTATCAGTCCGTTTTGTATTTCTTGTTATTGTACTCCGTCGTGGATATCCAATCCACGATTGATTGACTTTACAAGATAAGATGCTGTCACATATTTTTAAAGCCAGTACACAAGTTTGAATGGGAACTTTCTTCTTATTATCCATGAACAAGACCTTTAAGTTGTTAAAATACTTAGGTAGGTACTGTAGCATACTGGTATATTATATTTATTATAATAATATATTAGTTACAATAAGTAGAAATGCAACACACACATACACAGTCATAATAACTCTTGTCGTCTCGGATCTACACCCCACGCAGGTGCGGGGAGGGGGCGTGTCGACTGACGTAGCGCAAGCGCAGTCAGTCGAGCGCAGACCGCCGTACAGTGAAGACGTGGTATAGTGAGAACCCCGAGCCGATACTTACATTGTCAAACATTATACACCAATTAGGTCACTACATTTTGGCGACGAGGTGAACTGTAAGTGTTTAATTTTTCTCATTAAAAAGGAAGGAAGCAACGCGTGTTAGTTGTCCGTACCTTAGTCAGGAAAATATTTAAAAAAAATACCCTTATTATCTTTTTTTTTACTTACATCTACATTTTCATCGAAAAGGAAAGGAAAACTTTAGTTTGACCTAGCTGATATGCATATTAAAAATAATAATAAGTAAATAAATAAATAAAATTCCTTCAGTCTGCCGCATAGTTGAATTATGGAAGTCAGCTATGGGTATCCCATAACAGAAAAATGCTCGTTGAGAAAACTAGTGTTCCTATGAAACCTGTGACCTTAAACTTAAATTAGATCTGACAATGTAAATACTGTTTTCCGACCCACTCACTATTTATCAAACTTTTACTATGTTTATTCGACCTTGGTTGTTCTAAACTCTTAAAGGCTAGTTTATCAATTATTCTTAACTAGCGACCCACTCCGGCTTCGCACGGGTATAACATACATATATGGCCTATGTCGCCCACTGAAGGGGTGATTGGGGTCGATCCAGTGGTTTTGATTTGTTCATCGCTGCTCGTGGCCCGCACACTTTAGATTTGTGGAATAGTTCCCTTTCAGTGGAGTGACCCCAGTTGAGAGTGTTTAGATTCATACCTACATTACTTATTTGCTTTTTACATTTTTGTCTATTTATTTTGTTTTGCAACAGTTGTTACATTACAGAATGTCTTTATATACATCGTTTATAGGCACGTTGCCGCCGGCCAGTGCCGCCGCAAGCACTGCGTCCCGCAGTTTTAAATCTGTAATATCTTTGAAAATATTCATTTGGATCTTGTGATGTAAACGACAATGTAGATCTATGTTAAATCAATAATTTATTTAAACTGTGTGATTGGATGGGAATTAATGCTGTATTGGTGAGAATCGCTTCAAAGGTTAGCCATTATGTCGTAAAGGTTGGGTGTCAAAAAAGTGTTGTTGTGGGATATCCTTGAGAGATAGACGTAGTTTTCTGTAGACCTTTTCAATGTGCACAAATATTGGTGCATTGTTTTGATAAATCTCGTAGGGTTCAGCCTGCGTGTGCAATGTAAGCGAAAAAAAAAAAAAGATAATTTACAACATCACATTAGAAACCTCAAAGATAACAGTATTTCTCCACTATTTTATTGATGTTATTGTACATATGAACCTTCCTCTTGAATCACTCTATTATTATTATTATTTATTTATAGTATAAAAATGAATCGCAAAATGTGTTGGTAAACGCATAACTCAAGAACCGCTGGACAGATTTGGCCTATTCTTTTAAATGATATTCCTTAAAGTACGGGGATGGTTCTAACGAAGAAAAAAACAATGGGCAGGACAGCGTCTGCGGGGTCCGCTAGTTCACGATAAAAGATTACATTGATCCATTTTTGTTAATAATCCTAAAAACTGTATTAGTACAAAATAAAAATAAATTTAATTAAATTAATCTGTGCACGGTCAATTATGATTATAATTATTATTTTATCATAAAAAGTGTAACATTTCCTTCAGCCCCCGAGCACACATCGAGACATTATATTCCCTGCTTGATCAGCAATCTACGAGTATCTATTTAAAAAAACGCATCAAAATGTGTTGCGTAGTTTTACAGGATATAAGCGAACAAAGGGACATGGGGACGGAGAAGGCGACTTTGTTTTATACTATGTAGTGATACCAATAATATAATATAATTGTGATGGGAACATGGGAGCGACGCGGTTTTATTCGCTCGAAGCTTTATTGCACAACAAAACTTTGTACAAGAGGTGGACTTAACGCCGTAGGGCATTTACTACCAGTCATACCTTTGGGCTAAGCAGAAGTGATTAGTGGGCGGTGCGACAAAATAAATAAAAGAGAAAACATTATAATTATAAATAAAAGAGAAAACATTATAATTATAAAGACATTATATATTATTTTTATTTTATTATTCATGGCTCACAATCCAAATAACATTCAGTAAATAACGAATGGTAAAACAGTATACAAAGCTAGACTGAAACTCTAAACATGTAATCACAATTTTTTCTAGCTTTAATGAAATGTTAGAGGGTTAAACCTCTACTGCCTCGTTGATGTAGAGGGAAAGTTTCTGCCTTGCATCCGGGAGGTCCTGGGTTCGAGTCCCGGGTCGGGCCAGGGTTGTTTCTGAGATTTTCTATCATGAGTTTCTCGGGTGCGGCTCGGAGTCGGGAGTTGGCGGTGTTGCACCCCCGTGCCTCGGAAAGCACGTCGGGCCGTTAGTCCTGCGCCTGATCTCTCTCTCCGGTCGTGTCGGATTGCCGTCTCGCTAAACTTTGAGAGTGATGGAGCGGTGAGTGCGCCTGTGTGTTGCGCTCGCGGTTGTGCGCTTTAATGTCTCCTGCATAGTTGGCTGAGCTCTATTGAGATTGGCCGCCGTGGTCGGGGTCGACCAGGAGAACTATTATTATTATTATCAACTATTATTAGTTTTGTTAGAACTATATTTAAAAAAAAGAACTAATAACAAGAGTAAGTGTGAATAACTTAATTATACACAAATGGTGATTTAATATTGGCCAGAGAGAATCCTATTAATTTATTTTTTGGATTTGTACAAACTACATGAGAAATATACAAAGATGCAGGTTTAGAAAGGGTATCATTTTACAAATGGCACATTTCAGAAATAGGGTTGAAAAATGATTATGTTATTTTTGTAAATAAGGAGGTAGAACAATTTATGTGCGGAGTCACGAGACCTGAATCTAATGTTGAAGCTAAGCAAAGAAAGAAGTGACGGCGAATCAATCTCAGAGTGGATAATTTTGTAGAGAGTAACCAGCTCGTAGCATTTACGGTGGCAAGCAAGAGACAGTATTCTAAAGTAATCGAGTCTAGAGGCGTAATGATCTATATCTGCAGCCCAGGCAGGCTTTATTATAATAAAGCTAACACATTATTTAGCTTTGTATGTTTGTAGCTTAGCTTGACGAACACTTTGGTGAAATGGTCGGGAGGTTGACTGTTGACCGGGAGTTCGCGGGTTCGATCCCCGCGCAGTGCAGCCATTTGTGTGCGTGAACATGTCACTTTGTGCTGGTCTGGGTGAGAGATGTGTTTGTTTTATTTGTAATACCACTGTTGATTCTGATATCTGATATCGGCTCAGCTGCTTGAGCTGCTTGCCACGGAGTCGGATCTATATATGAGACGTTGTTATAAAAATAAACAGATGTGAGCTCGTATATAGATTGAAAAACTTGGTGGCATTAGATTGCGAAGATATTGGCATTTAATTGCGAAATAACGGTGGCATTGAATTGCGATATTCATTGGCATTTAATTGCGAAATAAGGTTGTCATTAAATTGCGATATTGGCATTTAATTGCGAAATAAGGGTGGCATGAAATTGCGATATTCATTGGCATTTTATTGCGAAATAAGGGTGGTATTAAATTACGATATTTAATGGCATTTAATTGCGAATAAAGGTGTCATTAAATTGCGATACTTACATGAAAATACAAAAAAAGAAGTTTGTTTTAAAACGACACTGGATTTCATGGATAAATAGAGATGCCTACATAAATAGGTATATATTGTTGCATTAGATTGCGGTCTTTCATCGTTTACAGATAATTAAAATTACCCTAGACTATATCATTTCCGAGGATAATGAGTTATAGGTAAAGACAGTTAGGAAATTTTGGAAGCAAGAAATTAGAATATCAAGAATTAAACAGAATAATAACCAAAAAAAAAAAAAGATCCAAACGTACTAACAACGTAGAAAAAACTGCAACTGAGGCATCTTCCAGCAAACAGATTGACCTCATGTTTAACGTCAACACTGACACTGACTGTTTCTCATGTGACATGTGCGGAACGGATGTAGATATATGCTTATAGATTCTGGTTGCAATCATAACCTAATCACGGACAAGAATTGGCAGCCTATGAAAAATGACTGTACTAATGTTTCTAATCAAAACAAGGATCCATTACTTTCTTTAACTGAACTAGGTTAGATATCAACCTGTATCTCAGGCTTAAGAGAGCACACATATATTATTAGAATAGGTATAGGCTAATTAACAATAACTTGAAACTACATACCTGATAACGCTATAAAACAGAAAACATGATCTAAATTATGTCAATTACTAAGCGCCACTACAAAGTCAGCACTTTCCAACTCTATGCAAGTTAACAGCGTCAGCAGTTTTCTTACATAATAATTATGCTAAAAATATTATTGTATGCATCACTTTTATATTATTATCTACTTGTATTTAAATTAATGATTAGTTAGTAACATATTATTTTGCCTAATTAGCACTAACATGTATTAGTTAGGAAAACAAAGTTAAGTCAATACTTATTGCTTAAAAAGTAAATTAAACGGTATTACATAATTACTATAACATTACACCAAGCGATTAACAAAAAAAGGAGAGAAGGGGAAAAGTATGCTGATAGGAAGAAAAGGGTAATTAATTGGGAGGTTGGCAGAAAGGTCTATGTTAAAAAAACATGAGTAAATATAACAAATTAAGTTAGAATCATGAGCCCAAAACTCATACTGTCGGTCCAATAGTAAAGGTGATGTAGAGGTCCGGAATGATACGACAGGTCAAGTGGTGAGGCGAAATATTCTGCTCTTAAAACGTATGGAAGGGCAACGAGGAAGACAGTGCATCCAAATAAAACATAAACTACCAAATCTGATTCACAGTAGGAAAATAAATATTGATTACTAAGCTTACTTAATATCACTGTTAATTGGTCAAGGATTACTAAGAAAGTAAAATGACGTAAAAAAAAAAAAAACAATAAAGGAGGGATGTAGCATACTGGTATATTATATTTATTATAATAATATATTAGTTACAATAAGTAGAAATGCAACACACACATACACAGTCATAATAACTCTTGTCGTCTCGGATCTACACCCCACGCAGGTGCGGGGAGGGGGCGTGTCGACTGACGTAGCGCAAGCGCAGTCAGTCGAGCGCAGACCGCCGTACAGTGAAGACGTGGTATAGTGAGAACCCCGAGCCGATACTTACATTGTCAAACATTATACACCAATTAGGTCACTACAGGTACTTTTTAAATTTGAGCAAAAAGTCTCAAAATAAAACTAATCTACTACCGCGACAGATCAAATTGTTCAACTCAATAAAATATCTTAACAAACACCGTTCTTCTTACGGACATTACCGATAAAATTAATAACAAAGTGACCGCCCAAGTTCTAATGGATTCCATTACAAAGTAAAAGTTAGAAAGTGGCGGCACTAAGCCAAAACGACAATTGGTAAAAAAACTTAAACAGAGGCAGTCGCGCTCCGTCCCATGACCCCTTACCTCTTGAAAAAAGTAAAAAACCAAAGAGAAATGGCGATGGTCCCGAATATAATTACACCGCATACCATCAGCTAAATATAAGCCGTGCGCTCGATGCTTTAAACTTAATAGCAATCTTTATAGAGTAATGCGGGCGGGTAGTGATGTTATCTCTACCATTATCGACGTCGATACTCTGGTAGTAGACGGTAGTAATATAACGTGGCGTGACCCCTTTTTCTTTACTTTTTAAATTCTTCATTTAAATTTAACATATGTGTTATTTTTAAATAAAGAAGGATACAAGCATATTTTAACATTAACAATTATGATACACTCACACTTGGTTTTTAATAATATTCTTTAGGCTAGAAGCACGTCTAAAAGCTTACAAAAATAAAAATAACTGTACAAACTCTAAATACCAATTAATAAAAATAGTTAGATAAATACAATTTGATAGTAACTTTTTAGAACAAATTTGCTTTAAAAAAAAGTGATCGATTACATAGGTACACAAAGATTAACAAATTTGTCTGGTAGAACATGAAAATTTCTTAAACTTAGACGGTAGCAAAATTGGAGCTGCATTGGACATGTGCACCAAAAGTGATGGAGCTCCGGCGTGACCCCTATTGTGTGGCTTTGTTCGATTGCTCATTTTGTTTCTAATAAAATAACTAACGGTAGCTGATGTTGAACAGCGACTGAGTCAATCGGCTTACATAATATCGACGTGATTCAATTTCGTTCGTTGCATTACTTATATTCTAATATTAACACTCGCACATCAAGAGTTGATTAGACAAAAACAGGTACAGCTGTATAGGTGTTTGTAGTGAAAGATACTGATGAACAAAACATTTCCCTTTCCTTTTCCCTCCCGATGCAAAATCATATTTCAGTGTTTGCCAAGCACCGTCATTACGACATTTACGACGCTACGCCTATCCGGCGCAGTTTGCCAATAAATTGAGCGTGAACCTAGCGTCGTGCCACCACACTTACCGGATCGCACCTGCCGATAAGCGAACTATAACTCTGTATTCCGCGTGCTGGCTGTCACTTTATCGAGTGCGCACATCACTAGCCAGGAGCAAAGGTTCGGAGAGGGCGCAGGCATCAATTTGCGCGCGGTAGCCGCCGCGGGCGCCGCCGCCCCTGTCATTAGGCCCCGGCCCCCTCCCGTAGGTCCCGCGCCCCGCACGGGGCATACTTTGGACTGTTGGCACCCAAACTTTGTAATTTAGCCCCCAAAACTAACAAACCCTCCTTCCTTACCTTTCAGTATAACACACATACCTCTCCTTCTAATACGTTTCTACATACTCATAAATAATATTTAGCGTAAGATCCACGGCATTTAATCCGTCAATCTGCTGTTTGATATCAGGTGCCCATTAAATACCAAAAAAGTTTAACACTTGGTCGACATATCAGGGGCCTAATTCCGATAATAATAATCGATCGTTAATAAAATCGTAATTGAATTGACCGATTTAGAACTGTCAAAAACAGGCACTTAGCACTGCGGAATTAGGCCTGGGGCCTTCAGATTACCCATTTCCCTTTGGTTACCCATGTCTCTCCACAACAAACACTGGAACTATGTTGCTAGCTAATCTACCGATATAAAAATTCTTCATCAAAATAACTGATTAAGCATTCCTAGTTATAGTTATTCGCTGTCACGATTTTGCCGGCCACTATATCCGCCCAAAGCTGACCTCCAAACCCCCTCAAGCTGGTCCCTAACTTTGAGAAACGCAGCCGTAACCTTTTTTGCTCTACAACCTGTTCAGGATACGGCTGCTGTGGCCGGGCGCAATTCACCGCCGGTTCACGGCCACGGGCGATACGCAGTATCTGCTGGGCGCATGCTGCCCACGATTTATGGAGGGCGCGGACGTTTATAAATATTCTATGCGGATACTTTCGCTGGAGGTTGGGGATGAGACGGCATTTTTGCTGGTGGACAGCCTTGTTTAGTAACTAGTAGACAGTGATAGAATTGGATATACTAGTAATCTGTCTTTATATTGATAGCAATTTTTCTACAAATAAATTTAGAAAAACTTATATGTAAGATATAAGACTTAGGTTTTTTTTTTAATATTCTGCTAAGTTATTTTACTTTTTTATTTTATTTAATTAAAACACACTTAAAGAAAAAAAAATGGTCCCGCTTGTGGCATTTTTATTTTTAGTGTGTTTTAATTTCAAATTATATTCTGTTGTCCAGACATTTGGCCACAATCTCACCTGATGTATCATCATGACTGTCTAGTAACAGCCTATTTATTTTTTTTCTTGAAAATAACCAATATATTCTAAAGAGAGTTAATTAATTACTAAGTTCGTCAGCTTGTCTTATATGGACAAAGACAGGTGTCTTTGTCCATCCTTAGGAAAAGGATAGTCGTCAGATATCACCAAATTATATGTTTCATGTGTTTCATTCTTTCTAATCTTTTTTTACCTATCATGCCCGTTTTACTTTTTATAAATTGATCGAAACTAAAGGATTAAACCATGGATTCCCATTCAGCCAATTCAAATTCACATTTTATTAATCATCGTTATAATCCTTTCCAGCATATGCACATATCGCTAACTACACTCGCCCGCTACTCACCGACCGCCAGCCGATTACCGCTGCCCTTTACTTACAAAATAAAATCAAGCTAAAATAACAACACCCACCGTAACTTCTTCCGTCGAACGCCGCGGGCGAGATCCCTGATAGCTCTTGGGTCTGTAGGTGTCAAGACTTTGTAGTTTTTATTGGAGCTGAATCGGCCAGGTTTTTAGGTTTCCTTCATAAAAATTGGACTTCTATTAGTCTTAACAGCTTTTTTTTATTTTTTTAAAGTTTTAAGAGCTACAACTAAACAGTTTTTTTGCCGAAAACTTGGTTATCAAAGGATAAATCGAAAATCGGATGCCGCTACCAAGTCGTAATTTTGTAATCACATAAATTATTAAGTAATATATTGCGTAAAAATATTGACAACGTTATTGATTTTTCCTATTGAACTAAACTGAATTTTCCTTCAGTCAAAATTTTGTGATACTTATGACCCTTAATCACTGAGTGATTAGGATACCCTCAATCTTACAAAATGCATCTTTAACAATATTGAGCTTTTAAGGTGTTATTTTCTAAGTTTTTAAGCAGCCGTTTTTTTTTATAACATGTTTTTAAAAAAAAACGCGTTTTTATGTTTGATGACTCTCCATTTCAGCCGATTAAAATTACGCCAAGTTTACGAAACAACAAAACAAACCCACACTTAAAGCCATCAAACTTTTTGGTAGAATCGACCACAAAAAGTCGAAGCCCGAGAAACTGGTCCGTGATCCTTCTTTGAACCCGTAATTCGACCCCCAATTAAACAATTTTCTCAAATATCATTCCGTTTCATTTGGCCGGCGCGGTCGACCCGCGGGCGTAGGCATTAGAGTCCCGAATCGATCCCGTTCGTAACCTCCATTATACTAAACATGCCCTCCAACCACAAACCACATCCGAAGGTTAACCGGGTCGACCCTTCGCTCCAAATATAATTCAGTCCTGTCTCACAACGTGAAATGCACTAATTTCGTTATTTATCACTACCTCATTTGCATTAAGAATCAGCCTCGAGAGAACAGTGATCTTAAAAAGAAGACTAGTCCTGCAAATTGACCTGTCCTTCAAGGCGAGCGCGGGCGCCGCCGACCTGTCGCCGCTCAGTAATTCCGTTCCCATGATCTAGCCAGTAGCTATCTCACTTTAATTATTCATAGAGTTTTTTATGCGCTATCGCTTTTTACCGGCCAGCGGCCGCGTCGAAGCCTTATAAAATTAAAAAATAAAATAACCGGCGCAATTTAAAAAAGGAATACGTCGCATGACACGGATCGAACTCCGGGCAAATGTCGCGGTGTAAAAAGTGGTCGGCGTGCGGGGAGTTGCGCGGGCCGGGGGAAGGGCAGGACGTCACGTAGGCGGCGCGCTTTTTGTCAACGTTCCCGCGGAGATGACAGGTCGCTGGACGCTGCGCCCGCGCCGCGACCCACAGCGAATCATCTTGATGCTTTCTGTTTTATTTTACTTACTTTCAAACAGATACTTTAAAGCATAGATATTAGATAACTGTAAGAAGAAGTTGTTACGTGAACTTTTACAACGCTTTATTTTAATTCATTGCTCCAAACGTCGCCAAGGTTTAGAAGCGTGTTGCCTTAGTTTGGCACCACTTTTTAGAACATTAACTTGATTAAAATTAAGGTGTTTTTGACTATTTTGCCAACATCTATTAGCTTCTAAGCCGCTATTGAAAGAAGTCTATAAAATAATTAATAATTTTATCACTCCAGACAATAATAAAATTAGCTTTGCCGTATTATTGGTAACGAAATTGATTTCTTTCTTTATCTTAATGATACAAACTATCTAAACGGCTTGGTCGCGGTATACGGCGGTTTGACATCGCAACAGGTGCGCTCGCGCCGGACACCGCTTAGCTGTTTATTAAACCTTTCAGTGGCGGGCGGTGTAATTATTAGAGCTAAGCTTCAATTCTTTGTTTTTCTTGACCCATCAAACTTTCCCGGGAGAAAATTGTCTGTTTTTCTGCGTCCATCCGTCTTAGATCAAACGAGGAAGAGGCAGACACGGTATGAGCTAGTCGCGAATGGTCCTACTAAACAGAGTCCAATGGACCTGCTTTGCTACTAATCGTCTGTAACGCGAATTGTTTACACGTGCGTGCGTGTGCGTGAGCGGTCAATTTATAAGTTGACAATTGTAAGGACAATCTACAATCTGTTTGTTTTGATCTAAGGTTATAGTACAAGATTTCTCAAACTAGTTTCTATCTTTACAGAATTTCCGAGAGCAAAGAATCGATGGCGCCGGCCTGCCACTGCTGACCGAAGACCACCTAACGGGGATGCTCCAGATGAAGTTGGGGCCGGCTCTGAAGCTGCGTGCGGTGCTGGCGAGGCGCCTAGAGCCCTGCGCCCACTGCCAAGCCCTAAACCTCGCCGCAGCGGCCCCGGCCACACCCGCCCCTGGCCCCAGGATGAACGGCACAGCCCTGAAATCTGAACCGAGGAGCAACACTACCAGCCCTAGTTAAGACGTTCTCGTTTCACAATATTAATCTTACTTTTACATCTCTGCTTCACTGCATCGCTTTTATGGCAAAGGGAATATGAAGTTATAATTTTCACACTCATACTCTCTTTGAAATAAAAACGATGCACGAACATGTCGCATCACAAAAGCAAATCACAAAATTTAATTGAGTTAAGGTAAATGCACCACAGAACGGTCTTGTGACCAATCACTAATTCACGAGCCATGCGTTTTTCACAAGTATCAAAAATCTTGTTTTATATTCAGATAGCAGCGGAACCTTATAGTATTTTTAGATGATGCGTAGTTTGTGATTTAACGTAGATAAGGTTAGCATTTTCATATCTACTATAAACGGGAATTCGTCGTAATAAAGACTGGTTGTTTGCCTTTCGAATAAAGCAGCTTCCCATGTTAGACATAATAATTCTAGTTAAATTTTAACTACTTTAGTCAGAGTTCACGTGTGTAAAGTCTTCCTGTTCTATAGATTTTTTTGCATTTAGTTACGTTTTAAGACGCTTTAGGTTAACAATTTAGTTAATCAGATTTTTCTGTATATAAATTACATTGAATGTTGTGTGTTGCCGTCCAAACGTGTTGAAAAAATAAGGAGAAGTTTTGTATGTTGATGTAATGTTAACATTCAAACGTGTTGTGTATGAAAATAATAATGGTAATAAATAGTTTATTAAGTTTTGTAAAACGATAATGTCTTCATGTAAGGAAAATACACTAGATATCCAACTGAAAAATAAGCTGTGGTGTAAAGAATAGACCGGCTTAAATGTTGTGCCTCTCTTCAAGCAATTGCCCTGGAGCATACAAAAATTATCCTGCTAATGTATACACGCATTAGGTACAATCTTTCGGTGCTAAAAGACCCTGAGTTTACGCTAAATGATAATGAAATGTAGAATTTATATATTTGTATATAATAAAGCCGTGTAGTTGTGTTATGTACTATTTGAGGCTACTATGTCTACATCGTATACAGGGTCACAAGATATAAACTGTTTAGTTAAACATAAATATAAGAAAGCTAAATATTAGCATTTATTTATACCACACCTGAAGAAAGCTCAGTATACCGACTCTACAGTAATCGTATTATCTACGAAATGTGTAATTTAGTGTAATTTGTATAAACAGTTGATTTTTTCCCCAATTTGCATACTATTTTGTAAATAAGTATAACATTCAAAATCATTCCTCTTCAGTTATAGATTTACACAAGGTTTTGTAAAAGTTTTACCTGTGTTAATCTCCTTAATTGCCAAAATAGCTTAAAGGAAACATACATGCATAATTAGTAGTTAATGGTAAATCCGATTGATACTAGAGGAAACGTAAGGTGCTACTGTTGGTGTGTAAATATTTTGTTAGTCTCAGTGCCTTGATCCTGGTCTTCCTTATAATAAATTAGAAAATATTTTATTAATAACGTTTTCAAAAAGTATTACGGTTCTACGCTTTAAATGTGAAGTTAATAATACATATAAATACTTACATAGATTATAGAGAGGTGACGAATTTTTGTAGGTGATTATATTGTAAGCATAGTCCATCCCCTGCTTTTATCTTTGACTATTTTATTTTGGACCAGTGACTTATATTATCATTTTGTATGTATTGAAATATTTTTGAGTGTCGAAAATATTATGTTAAGACTATAATGACGTATGTATTTTTTGGATTCAATGTCCAGGATTTATTCATCTAACCGATTAATAAAGCAATAATAAAAAAAAAAATATCAACTTCTATTGACAGGCAAAATCTTTGACCGCAGTCGTAAAATCATGGTACGACACGAGATCGCATAAAATCAACAATTACACTCATTTTAATATCATCATTTCACTTTGTCATACCATGCTTTTTCTACTGTTGAAGATCTCATCAGAAATGGAATAGGGGAAATGGATATACACACGGTTGATCGATTTTTTAAGTCCCGAAGTAAAAGCTCCATTAATTAATGAATATTTGCCCAAATAATAGAAGTATTACGCATAAAATATCATAGCAGTTAGTGTCATCCAATTGTAAATAACCCGAACATATTTTGGTAACCATCACTAAATTGAAGATTTGATAACCTGTGCCTCAGACATACAATCGAGACTATGTTTTTGTTATATGTTAGTGTTATTGTGTGTAACGAGCGTTTAGTCACTTTGTTAATCCTTGCGAACATGTACTTAGATAATGTAGCTTGTTTAGCGTTAATCGCGGATTGAATTTAATCCCAGTTTAAGTATTTATGTGGAGAGAATAAAAACAATGATTTTATTGAAACTATTTGTTTTTTTTTTGTTTTACTTATTTGCATTCCATTCTTGCAATATAACTTTACGGCGTAGATTCACCACTTCTGAAAAAGTTTTCGATGGTTTATCAAGAACTTCAGAAGATTTATGTGCAGTTGCACTTCTGGATAAAACTTTGTACGAAAGTTGGACCTAACGCCATAGGGCATTTCCTACCAGTCCTACCATACAATATTTCGAATAGATTTTATTCAACATCCCACCCATTTTTTTTCCGTTGTTTTACCTAAATAACTTTTTTGTACAACACATACTTAACGCATTTACTGTTTTCATACTACTTTTTGTTGTAACAGTACATTTTTACATAAATACTGCTTTTTTTAAACACTCATATCTTTTATATGAAATCAGAAATGAACTAGTTTCGGGCGTGGTGTTATATGACTTAAAATAAGCCCTTCTTCAATCTCTTTCAAGAAATGGATCGCATTACCTGTCACCCGGAATTTTTAGAACCGTAAACTACACTACACAGCACAAAAGTTACAGCACAACAGCTACAAATTCTGTTTTATCCATATTAGGCTAGAAATTTCACAAAAATAAAAATGTTAAGATTTTTCGATATGACCTCAACGATGTGAATTTTATACTATTAAATAGTCCAGTTTGCCATTCCATTTACAGCCTAGCTCCAGACACAAATTAGCAGTTTCATGAAGAATATAAGTTTATAGACGAAAGACTTCCAGTTAATCTGCGTCACCTATTGACGTGCGATTTTCTATAAAATAAAATAAGTTACCTTGCAGAACTTTCAGCTGCTGTAAAAAAAAACTCACGCTTGACCGATTTTTAGGTCGGACTCTGAAACTTCAGCATGAGTTTCCGAGGGTGTGTTTCGATAGGGAGGTAAAGAACTTTCATAATTTTTTCGATAGGACGTCCTGTTTCCGAGATATTAAAAATTTTAGTTCAAAAATCATCCTCAGTCAAAATCGCGCGCAGGCTAATTTTCCACCACTTTAGTGAGACTGAAAACGACCAACTCACGCAGAACCGATTTTTCATGTAATATTCTGAAACTTCAGCATGGGTTTCCGGGGGTGTATTTCGATAGGGGGGTACTGAAATTTCATTATTTTTTCGATAGAACCTCCCATTCCCGAGATATTTGACATATTATTAAAAGATTTCCTCGGCCAAAATCACTCACGGGGTAATTTTCCATCACTTGTGAGATTGGAAATGACGAACTCACTCTTTACCTATTATTCAGGTCAGATTTTAAACTGCAGCAGATGTTTTAAGGTTATTTGAGTTCATGGGATAATATGTATTATTGCGGGCCTCCTATCGGCCCGTCTGTGTGTTCTGACAAAAATTTTAAGGATTTTTTATAAAACTTTTATTAGTATACCAAGAACGTCTATGAAAAATCTCTTACTATTATTTTTTTCTAACAAACTAAATTACTTACACATTCTAGTAAAACAACGAACATCTGGTAAAAATATCACAAAATTATTGTCAACTTATATAAGCGACATTAACATTCGGTTCAACATCAACAACAAAAATATGCATATGAATAGTTTCTACTATAAAGTAATGTAAAGCATATTTTATTAAAAAATAAAAATTATTTTTTACTTTTAAATTTTAGAATATAATTTGGTGTAAATGTAAACATATAAGTGCTAGCTTATACAGGAACGCGCGGGCACGTCGTTTGTGAACGCTTGTATGTCACTTCTACACACACTTGATATTTCGCGCCCGCGCCCGCGCGTCCCATGTGCACTAGCACTTAGTCTACTGCCGAATTTTCTTTAACTACTGAGTCAATACATACTCTGTGAACCATCATCATGTTTTTAACTAAATAGGTACAAACACATAGTAGAAACACCGCCAGCATCTTTAAAAAAAATAGATAAGATTTCTCACAAAAAAATGATAATATTATCGTATGCATGTACGTCATACACTTATTTTACTCGTTATTACATAAATTTGCTTTAGGCAAAGCAAATTACGTATAAGTAGGCACTTAGCAATATCTTTCTATATTATTATTACAAACAGATCTTGTAATAATAATAATGATAAACATACCTATTTACGATCCAACTTATCCGACAACCTTCCAATTTAAAACTTTTTCTACTTCCCTCTATCAAAGGATGCACGTACAATTGTTTACGCCCAAATATTCCTTATGTTATTTATATTTACATAGAATACTCTACCCACGCTTATATACAATAAAAATCTATATAACTCTGCATCTTATACCGTCTAGTTGACTCCTACTGATCTAATGCAACTTTAATTGTAAGTTAAAAAGCCGAAAACATCAAGTCAAACACTCGAACGAACATTCGAAACGTGTCTATCAATATCACTCTATCTAAATAGATACTTAAAACTCGTAAGTTAATATATTTTTAGTATAAACCATGCACATTTCTTTACAATTTGAAAATAATAAACAAACTAAAATAAAAAATCGGACTGCCACAGGCGGGACTCGAACCGACACCTATCGCAAGCGGGGCAATTGCTCAACCAATTAAGCTACCGTGACACTTGACCGGTAATTATTTTTACACAGATACACATTTTATTTGATTTTATGTAAAAGTCTCTACTCTGAAATCCTGTCAGGATGTCTCTATTGAGTAGAAGAACAGAGAGAAGAAGGACAAAAGAAGGAGAAAGAGATGCAGTCATGCTCTTCAGTCGCGCTCGGTCTTCTCATCAACCAGCTCGAAGTTCCTCTCCTGGTGGTGGCGTCTCTTGGCGCGGTACTCCATTAGTTCGATGGTGGTGTAGCCCGCGAAGCCTACTAGCAGCAGGCCTAGGAGGACCAGCAACCTGGAATAAGTTAATTACTTTTTGGTAAAGTTAAAATAAAATGCTTTAAGGATTATATGTAATTTTTATATTCATCATTTCGTAGATGGACCACGTTTTTTTGTAATTGATTGATATAAAACAATGAAACGTTTTTGAATGCTGAATATGAAAATACATAATAAGTAAATTATTGAGCATAGGTAGACTTTTTCCGCATTTAAAAACTCGATATAACATCAACATTAAACATTGTAAATGAGCGATTGACACTGAAAAAATGCAATTAATATTTCATTTTTTTAATATTAATTTATTTATATATTTATGTGGACCGAAGTACAAAACTTCCCTTTTACAGGGTGTTTGTTTACGATGTCAATGTATCGCAACGGTGCTGTTAAGGAGAAAACAAAATTGCAATTGCAACCTGGGGCCCTATTAGACTCAACAAAAGCTCTGCGATAGCGCTGTTTACCATAAATATTTTCTAATTTTTTAAATTAGAACGCTGCTAGTAAGCTGAAAGCAAGATACACGTAGTTATACGGGCCCTGTTCTTACCTAGTCCTAACACAGAGATAAGGCGCAGAAGCGTACGACAGCACACTTCCGGTCGCTTCCCACAGCCGGAAGTTGGAGTACGCCGCTTCCTCGTCGCCCGGGAACAGAATCCCGGAGAGAGCTGGAATGTTAGATGGAGGTCGTCAATATCGATATACCGCGAGAAAAGTATGGCGTTTGTTTCGTAATGTTTTTCTAACGTCTACCACAAGGGTTTAGTCACAATAATTGTAGGAAACAATCTGCAATATAGAGACAGCTTTTTAACATTTTTATATTACACGAGCCTTATCCTGTAGCGTTGGATACCAAAAACTATTATGGCCGACATTTGCAATACTATCCATCGCTGTATAGAATCGATCATCATATATTTCTTTTATCTTTTCATTTCGAGCATAGCTATCATACTTCTTTAAAAAAAATTGAGATTTGACTTTCTGAATACGGCATCGCTATAATTGCAAGAAAATATAACTACGGTTGGCAGTTCTGCAGTTAAGCCGTTATCAAAATCGCAACAAACATCCGTTTGGCTATTACCATTGACTTGCACAAGCCAAACGGCGTCAGCGGTGCCCCACACGGCTGCCAGCCCGAAGAACACCAGCCACTGATCCGGGTTTGGTCTCCAAAGTAATAAAGCTGTGATGAGACACAGGTTCAGAACCTGAAAGTAAATTTCAAATTAAATAAACCATTAAAAAAACAGATAAGTTTTTCTAGAGGTTTTCATACCGAAATCGCAAAAAGGCTTAAACATCAAATGTGTATTACGAATAGTTAAAATAGTTTGATATTAATTAAATTAGAATTTATATTTTTGCTTTAATATTATATGAATAATAATAATAAAAAATATTATTTTAGACCATGTGCATAAATTGAAAGTAAAATTAATAAATAAAAATATTGCATTTTTTCAATGTCAATCGTTCATTTACAATGCGTATTGTTAATGTTAATATCGAATTTTTTTACCGCGGTAAAAGCCGAACTTAACGAAGCTCAATAATTTATCTTTAGGTATTTGCAAATTCAACATTCAAAAATGTTTAATTGTTGTACTCGTATATTAATCAATAACTAAAAACGTACGAAACGATGAGTATAAAAATTACACAACCCTGAACATAATTTGAACTGAAGTGTTCAGGTCTTTTGTCATTCAAATTTATTTTTATCAGCACTCACCAAAGCAGTGATCATGACCGGGTACCTCCCCGTTAGCTTGACGATGGCCCCAGCTATAGGCGCCGCTAAGGCATTGAACACGCCAAAGCAAATCATCACGTAGCCGATGTTGTTGATGCCGTACGCGCACCCCACGAACGCCTAATAAAAATGTTAAGGAAGATTAAAAATTTTGTGAATGTTTGACTGCTTGGAAGAAGCAGGGGTAAATGAAAAACTTACTTAATCATATCTGATTTGGAGATTTTTAAATTAAACACATAACATAGTTAATAATAAGATAAATACAAATACTGACGCGTTGATGTCTTTTGTATGAGAACTATTTCTTTTGCGAAGTATCAAGAAGAATGCAAGTTCCTGTGTCATATACGAGTATGATATAATAGTTTATTAAAAACGGCATTTTTGCCATGTTCCTTTTTGTTTATAAATTCCTGATATTTCGGCCCCGTTACAAGAGCCGTGATCACGTAGAATATTATGATATAATTATACTCTAATGTTGTGACCATGTAAGTTGAAAACCATTTACACTTATTTTGTTAAATCACAATGTTTAATAGGAAATGCAGTAGTAAAAATGAATAATAGTGTAAAAAACTAAAAAAAACACGTTTTTTACTCTACTGTAATATAAATTGAATTAATATGAATTGTAAAACTGCCTCGTTGGTGTAGTGGCAGTTTCTGTCTTACATCCGGGAGGTCCTGGGTTTGAATCCCAGGTCGAGCCAAAATTGTTTCTGAGATTTTCTGTCATGAATTTCTCAAAAGCAGCTCGGAGTCAGAGAGTTGGCGGTGTTACACCCCCGTGCCTCGGAAAGCACGTTAAGCCGTCGATCCTGCGCCTGATCTCTCTCCAGTCATGTCGGATTGCCGTCTCACCGAACTTTGAGAGTGATGGAACAGTGAGTGCACCTGTGTATTGCGCTCACACTTGTGCACTATAATATCTCCTGCGTAGTTGGCTGATCTCTGTTGAGATTGGCTGCCGTGGTCGAAATCGGCCAGGACGACTATTATTATTAATATAAATTCTTTGTACTCAGAAATTATTTTCTGTTTTTTTTTTGTTAGCAATAAAAGCGTGTTTTTTTTAGTTTTTTAAACTTTTTTTTAGTTAATAGTATAATGGAAAACTCTTATCAATTTATTGCATCGTCATCGGTACTTGATACGTGTGCAAAGTTTCAAATTAATCTGATTTCTAGAAGTTGGTGAAAATTGAGCTCAAAGATTCCGTTACAAACACACATACATACATACAGCCCGAGCTAATAAAAGCGTGTGAATAATCATAATCACACATATGATAGTTTTATAAGATTACTTTACTTCACTTTCGGAAAAATACAGATTTCAAGTCAACTTACTTGCGTGAAGTCAGCTGCCATGAAAGCCTGCTCGGCGCCGATGTAACCAATGACTGGCAACAAGAGCAGTTGGTATCTGGAAATATAGTTTTTATATTGTATTAGGTCAAATAATTGATATTGAAAAGTCTGAAGACTGTGGCAAAATCAATTCCAGAGATTTACAAAATCAATTGAATTATTTAAATACGTTCGAGTTACTTTTAACCTTAACCACTGCAACTATTAACTATCATTAATAAGGCTCAACCTATCATTAAAACTAGCGGCCGCCCGCGACTTCGTCCAACACATACAAACTTGCAACTTCTATTTTAAACCCTTAGGGGTGGCATTAAAAAAAAACCTTTCTTGGCGGATGCCTATGTCATAACATATACCTGCATGTGAAATTTCAACCCGACCAGTCAAGTGGTTTAGGCTGTGCGTTAAAAGATCATTATATCAATCAGTCAGTTACCTTGGAGTTTTATATATTTAGATTTGACGGTTAAGTTATAACACTGGCTTTTATAGTAAAAAAACCGCAGCTGCTTAAATAAAGCATTACCTATGACGGAGCTGCCGCAGAGTCACCGCCAGTAACCGCAGCCCGGATTTTCCACTGCACGTAGTTTTACGACCATCAGTGTACCTGGAATTATTTAATAATCTAATTAGTATTACAACTACTTAGGCGCCAGTGCCTAGAGCACGTAGCGCGGAAAATTGTTGGCGTGGGGCAGAAAATTAACTAGATCTAAGATCATTTGGTGGATTTTATAACACGTAATATAAACTGCTAAAAAGTTATTGAAGTACTTTAAACACTGCATAGTGTTGTGCTTGTGGCACAATTATGACAGTGCTTTGATATTGTACACTGAAAGTGACATTATCTGAGATTCAAATAGTAAGATGTTGAAATTGTCAGAAACATCATCTTGCCTTGAAAAGCAAGAAAAAATTGACCAAAACATTTTCTTGCTTCGAAAACCAAGAAGATGTTTCTGTCAATTTTACACATCTTACCTTTTGAATCCAAAACATCGCTAGATATAAGTTCAAGCATAGGAAGAAGCTTTGAAAGGAAAGTTCCTTACAACCATCTCGTGACCAATCCACACTGACCCCGATCTGTGGCTGAGTAGGTATATCTCGTACGTACCATGTCATAGTTGAGGCGAGACCTGCGTTTATAACTATAGGCTGAAACTTTTCGATACTTAGCGATGTCACTACCTGCGTCAGTGTTTCCCTGCAATTAAAACCTAGGAATTTTCTAAGCTAGAGTGAGCAGGCATCTTCTAGGCGATCTCGTTCCATCATAGACTGTCTTTACCTCGTTGGGCTTAGTCTTGGGTCAAAGCAAACCTATACCAAATAAAAAAAATTAAAAAAAGATGTTATCTTACCGAGTCAGCTAGTCAACCCTAAAGGCAGGAAGGTGGCGCTAGGTTTGTGTTATACTGTATGAATGAGATGACCAATTACCGAGTCAGCGAGTCGACCCCAAGGGCGACCATGATGACTGCGGTGGCCATGCATACCAGGTAGATGCCCGCGATCAGCTGGATCTTCAAGGCTGAAGGAGGTGCCAAGTTTGTGTTTTCCTGGAAATTGTTAGGATTCGTGTATTTAGTTGGTGTGACAGTTTGCAATTTTAAATTTAAATTTTAAACCCCTAATTTTGAAAAGGTCTAATTCTTAATATATAATTTAACTTAATAATTTCAAAGTCATACGCCTCGCTTAACAGTTTGCCGTTACTTTGGACAGTATGAAGTATCATTATAGCTATCGCTTGGATGGTATCCATTAGTTAGAACATTAATATACCTTGCATTTATAAACAAAAATACAATTATATTTACCTCTATGGATTAATTCACCAACGCATTGATGTCTATTGTAAGGAATTCCGTAAAGAATTCTTAAAATAAAAAAGGCACAGTAAAACCAAACGTCGATTAAATGGTATTTATGGATGAATATTACGTAAGTATGTACTCCGATATCAGCGCGTTGTAATCAAAATTAAAATGTCCAGATTTTGCCTTAAAAAGCTATGTATATAATATATGAAATTACTCACATGAGAAGCACTTCCACTGCAGAAGTTGACCCCGCATGAGGCACCAAAGTCCACCAAAGGTGTCGTGACATTTGACAGTAGAGAATCTTCCGACATCAAGGTCTCATTGAGAAAAGTTGTTGCTTCGCCCAACGATGAAGACAGGACTGGAAAACAAGAAAATAACACTTATGGGTGCACTGTTTATATGACATTTTTCAAATTCAAATTTTGCTGTACTTAAAATAACATTATCGTATTACGATTTGTAAAAATTGATATCGTTTGTATGAAATTGGTCGACTTTTGATGAATTTTGCTGTAATTTTTTATTCCTTTTAGATTCGACATAGGTGCGTGCAGTGGCGATCAAAAACTTGATTTGAATAAATTATTATTAGTTAGTTTTTAATTCTTATTTGTCACGATTGTAACAAGATTCTTAATTTATTGATTCTAGAACCATAAGTTGTGACAAGCCTGAGCATATACGAGTACAAGGTTAAAATGCTAATAGATCAGTGGGATAATATCACAAATTATATGCCGATGCAGTTATTAATGCCAACGCTTCCGTTTCCTTGTGGTTTTGCATACTAAATATTTGTTGAGTTTGCTCTGCATGTGTGGAATAATAGTTATTTGTTATACAAGAGTGCAAAGTTGCTTTTTAACCGCGTGTTCAATTTTGATGACCGAGCAAGCGAAGGATTCTAAAATTGAATCACGAGCGCAGCGAGTGATTCAAAATTAGAATCCTGAGCATTAGCGAGGGAATCAAAAGAGCACGAGGTGAAAAATCTTTGCACTAGAGTGCAAATCGTAACTTTTCATTCCACCTCAGCGAGGAAATGACTAAATGCAAATGAAACCGTTGACAATCACAAGATAGCTACTTTTATTTCAGTTAAGGTATTAACTACTGCAATATGACTGGTAAGTATTACAGAATAATCTTTAAATTATAACAAACTTAGGTATAATTAATAAAAATTAAAAGTAACGTTGCTACAGTTATTTAAATTCAGTGTAATATTTTTGTTGGGTACTGCAATATTGGTGTTAGTCCCTTGTGTACTGTTTTTCGAGTGCTTGCTTTCTTGTTCTCGGATAATTCTATAAAATATGCCAAAACGTTTTCTGAGAAAGTTTTGGCTCCTTTTGCTAGTCGCCACGTGTTGAACATGACGTACTGTTTTAAATACTTCTCGCGTGATTGTTGAGAGAGAAAGATCATCTGTTGGCGTCAAACAAACTTCCTCGTCGCTAGAATCACTCATTTTAGTTTTTTCACTTGTTTTCAACTTTTTTTTTGATATAAGGTTTAATAATGACGTGAAAAAATGCCGCATAAAGAACCGCCAACAAAGCAAATTGAAAAAAGAACACCAAGAAGGTTCCGAGTTTGAGTTTTTAACAAATTAAAAAAATGTTTTATGATATATTTGGCACCATAGAGGTAGCAATAAATAGGTTTAATGATTTTTTTAATTCACAAACTTGGTGCACACGATGTTCTAAATTCAAATTTACTTTAACCTCTAGTGAATAAAAACGGCTTTTCCACTCAGATATTGAAGAGCAAAATGACTCTTTCCGAGATGGTGGGATGAAAAAATATTTTAACGGCACTTACAACAGACTAGTTTTATTTAAGAAAAATATACCAGTATCATATTTTTTCCCCACGTAACCAAACATTATTATATCTGTAGATAAACATTTAAATCGTTTTTCAATACCAATAATTAGCTTTGCACGATAGTTTATATTCTTCATCGTAATGTTCCTCCGAAGCAACCTTGACAGGGCATTCTTTATAAATACAGAGACATTTAAAATGTATTGAATTCCGAAAGATTCGTTCTACGTCATAAAATGCTAAGAATTCGTTTGGCTAATTCAGTTAAGGATTCCATATCACAAAGCATTCAGCGATTAACATAACATTAAAATAAGGTGCGATTTGGAGTTACCCAAGTACCTATAATTAGGGATTACCTTTATTGCGACATAACACAGTATCAAGACCAGTTACGGCAATTCTAATTTAACTAAATTAGACTAGCGCCACTGCTTTTTTTTCAAATCCGTCAAAACGATAATCGTTTTTACGGATTGTAAAATAACAAAACATGAGTTTTATGACACAAGTACACATGACAGAACGCCAAGGCAAAAACTGTGACATCTTATGCGCATGTAACAATAAGGCTAAGAAAATCCGGAGCCTTTTTTGGCCTAGAAATTTTTTGGCCGAAAGTAGGTTGGCATAACTGTTTAAGCACACATTCATTTCTCGCATCCCATACAATTTTATATATATATAGAGATGATGAAGATGATAAATCGCGAAAATCTTACTAGCAGAAGAAACCAGGTTCCCCCAGATCTGCGCCATCTGGTAGAACATGAAGAACAGCCCAAAGAAGCGCACCACCAGCACGTCGACCGACACCCCTGACAGCTTCGAGTACGGCTCTGCTACCTACAATGTTATGAGATAATTTCAGCTTAAACTTAAGACAAGACCAGTGATATAACTTGATGGAGACTTATGTAATGGAGCGCGTACACATTAGGCGCTCGGCCTTGCATTAAACGCGCGTTTTCATATGAACGCTTGAGCAGAAGTGCGCGCTTGCATGTGTACACTTAAATAGGACTCCTGGTTCTCGAAACGCGCGTTAACAAAGCGCGCGATGGAAAGTGCCCAATGTGTACCCGCTCTGTAACAAGTAGACGTGGTCTTGCCAGTTTTATTACGAGCCTTAGTTTTTTCGTTTAGCTTTTTTAATTTCACCTGTCCCGTGTCTGTTTGTCTGTAATCAAATCTTGCAAACTAAATTTCATTCGCTTCTTGTGTGTCAGATTGAGCTAAATTTTTTAAATACACAATTTGATTATAAAATCTTGTTAAAAAAAAACTTTAGACACCATCCTCGTACTTCAAAGAATATTATAAAAAAGCAACTGTTCACGCGAAAGCGGTACAGCTTCGGGTAGAACTCTGCCGCTATAAACAGAATGTACGCGATGAACGAGAGCGCCACCGCTCACTTATCCAGCCCAGCTATCTCTATTAATAAATATATCAATCCACGGCAAAGGGCTCATTTTGCCGTCGGATGCCCTACGCTCCAATCATGACCAAATCTGCCCCAACAGCCATCAGGTTTTTCGCGTTAAGTGCCCGGTCTTAACTTAAGCTTACTGATGGCAAGATGGAACGACCTTGAAAAGATCTCAGGACCGAACTGGATGCAAGCCGGTGATAACCGATCGACCTGGAAATCTTTGGTTGAGAGTTACGTCCAGCATTGAACGACTTGCGGCTGATGATGAAGGTAAAGAGACTCACCACAGAAAGGTAAGTGCACTTAGCGCACCACAAGGGCCCGCCGCCGAAGCCGACCATCATCCCGGCCGGCACCAGCGTGTACAGCTTCGGGTAGAACTGCGCCGCTATGAATGGCATGTACGCGATGAACGAGAGCGCCACCGCCCATTTGCAGCCCAGCCATCTGAGTAAACGAGAACAATTTAAAACTTTTCTGTATGAACTGGTTTACCCTTTTATAAAGATTGTATGACACTAAATAAATATTAATAAATAAATATTTCGCAACAATCACACCAATTCTCCAGTCCCAAATTAAGCTACGAGGCTTGTGTTAGGGGTACTAGACAACGGATAAACATACTTAAATACTTTTATTGTGCACACATGTTCATGCACACATATGCTTGTACTGTGCGGGGATCGAACCCGCGACCCTTGGTTTTAGAAGTCCGACATGTAAACCACTGCACCAAGCGGTCGTCACACTATCAGTTAGTGTTTTCTGTGTATAATATGTATTTATTTACAAAAAAAAGTATTTAAGTATGTTTATCCGTTGTCTAGTACCCATAACACAAGCCTCGTAGCTTAATTTGGGACTAGAGAATTGGTGTGATTGTTGTGAAGTATTTTTATTTATAACAAATCTAACGGCTCTAGTAAGAAAAAACGTTTTCTCTTTTTCCTCCAGAGTAGAGCCCTGTTGCACAGGTTATGAGCTATTCGTTTATAATTAGATATCCACAGTTTAAAAAAAAATTCTTTCTATTGGATTACTTATCATAGGAAAATTTGATAGCTTCTTTTTAACCTTAAGTTGTACCTATAGTTTTTTAAATTTACGTTTTTGTTTTCTGATTATTGTCCGTTTATCTATGCTATGTAGACTTTGTACCGTATCGTTAAGTTGACTGTATTCAACACCTGCAGTTCCATTTACTGTCATAGTCCAATTTTATTTGTACATGGCAAGTTATAATTGAATGTAAGTTCCATTAATTTAAAACTTATTTTCATTATCTAGAACTCATAGTTGGTAGGTTGGTATCGGTGAAAGGTCACCGTGACCATGAAAACTAGCATACAAATGTCAATATAGTATTTGGCCATGCTTATTTAGATTTTATCCAGGCCTTACAGAGAAGTTTATTTTTATTTTTATTTATATATTTTAGTTTAATCTTATCTTAAGGTCTTATCTCTTGACCTTAACAGCGATTTAATAGAATGAAGTCGACAGTCGTCGTGACCCATTATCTGATAGCTGAGGTCATCAGCGAAGCCTAGCCTTAGTTGTTTCGATTGTATATTTATCGACAAATACGATTGTATTGATTCGTATCAACTTATTTATTTAATTATTAATTTTTATTACCATTCTTAGGAAACACGAATGAAAGAAAACGAGTCCTACTCTGCTCGGATACACATAAGTAACTTCTTTGTATTATCATATTGTTTGTACAGAGAATCGCAATGTTTAGAACACCCACGTACACCAACGACGGTAAAGATATTAAAATCTGCATATTGAATAAAATCCAGCTTCGATCGCGATAAGTTGCAAGACACATCTTTCGCTTGCCATGGCCACTATGTTCTGAGTCATGTTATTGTTAAAGTTTAGCTTTTGTTTACAAAAGCAGCCGGCAAGAACTACTTGCTTGACCATCAGAGCTGGCAGCAGTATATATTTGTGGAACGCCGTGAACTACACCATTAAGGCGAAGCACAGATATATATTTACATAGATAACGCAAATGCATGCACTTCGCGTGTCCGAACCCCGACCAAAACCCCGACCAAACGTCAAGGTTGGTCGCCGCTAAGTTCAGTCCGCTCGCTCCGTTGCAGCTGGATGGGCCGCAAAAATTTAAAAAATGCCTCGTTGCGTGATAATTAACTGCAGTAGCTCAAAAATTTCAATCGGTTTGGATTGCCCGTCACTAAATTTCGCCTGTGACGTCACAGTAGGTGTTAAAAAGTCGGCACGCTTGGTTTCAATACAAATCGTGATACTTGCGTTATCTATGTAAATATATATCTGTGAGGCGAAGCTTAGATGACGTACCAGTATCTATTACATACTGATACAACGAGCAATATATTCGATGTGATCAACAAAAAGAAAGTATATCACGGCTAGATTAAACGTGCCAGCTCTTGCATCGGTGTTCATAGAACTTTGCAGGTTCACATAACTCTAAGTTTTCCTATATAAGAGAAACTGGTAATAGAGGATCTACTTACTTCATCACCACAGCCGGCAGTATACTAGATATAATTAACCAAAAGTATATAGCCGCTTTGAGGACGCACTAGCACAGCGTTTCTGTTCACAGAGCTCAGCAGAATGGACGCCCATCGAAACGCTATTGATTGTACCATGAAGGCGAAGCTTAGAGGAGGATGTACCAGGCCTTAATTTATCATAACCACTGGCAGCAGAATATTGGATATAATCAACGAGAAGTACGTCGCAGATAGGGTAAATTCACCACCTGTTCAAGTGTCCTGTCCACCGTCCCATGGAATGCCGTGAACTGCACCATGAAGGCGAACACTAGATGATCAAAACTACTGAGTACTTATTAATCATTACCGCTGGCAGAAGAATATTCTATAATATCAATGAGAAATAAATCGCGGTCAGTGTGAATGCGCCGACACCGTCGTCGCTATTCCCACAGCACTGCAGCTTCATATTTGAACCTCCCGAGGTCTGTGAACATGGAACCTTACTACAATCTTGCGTTAGCAGACTGGCAGCGTTCTTTTTTCAAAAATTAAAAACAAACTTATGGTAGGCGCTTCTGTAGAGTAGTAAATAAGCTTGTTAAATGGCTCCTGCTCAAAGTTGTCTTATACAAGAGCAATAGGCGATAGAGGATCAACTTACTTGATCACCACAGCGGGCAGCAGAATATTTGATATGATCAACGAAAAGTATATCGCGGCTAGGGTAAACGCGCCTGCTCCTGCGTCGCTGTTTACAGAACTCTGCAAGTTAGCGGTTCCGTGGAACGCCGTAAACTGCACCATGAAGGCGAATCCGAGGACCAAGATGTTTCGGTTGATGCGCACTTTTTCACTTCTGCCGAAGACTACGGAATCCGCCATGATAGTAGCTGTAATTAAGATTTCAGTTTAAGATAACCAAAGACGTAGAAAACAATGAATTTGGAAATTCCATAGATTATGAAAGTGCCTTTGTAGAAGTGAAGGAGGATTTCATCTCGTCAACAGCAAAGTCTAATTTTAGTCCAACACAACAAGTTCAAGTCATTTTTCTACGACTTTGCTTGTAAAGAATTTTGGTAATTGTAATTCAAGTTCCAACCCAAATTAACCTTGTGACTTTAACTTTTACACAAAAACGTAAAATGACTTGACAAAAACTGTAATCAGCTTATTTTAATTATAGAAGCGGAAATACAAATACTACCTACCCTTCTCCTATTGGCATTCAAGGATACTGATCGCCATTGTGACATAAACCGGTTAAAACTAGTAAATTCACACATTGTTCAATTAAACCAATCAAATTATGAATGAATCATAATAAATTAATATTTTGTTTTATTAGCATTATTAGTATATACCAATAGCTACTATACTAGATTATTCTTCCCCGCGTCCACGCCTCAGACAGTTGATTATTTCAACTGAAAAATATTATGTTTAGCTTGAAATCATGAATGCTTATCACGATAAAACCTAAAGGATGTTAACGCATTTTTACGTAACCATATTGACCTGCCCCCCTACTCTCTAAGCCTTTGTCCGTAGTTTCGGATGTAGCCATCCCTGTCACTCTTAGAAGCTTCACGTTGCGAGCGAAAGCGCTGGCTAGAGCCGAAAATACGAACGAAACATTAGGGAGTACGGCCTCTGAGCTTGTTTAACGAATCTATGAGGGTTATTAACGAATGCATACTGATAACCAAACTGTTAATGAGAGTGGGAATACCGTAACTTGTATCAGAGGTAAGTTTTGTTGTTAGGAACACTATTTTGCCATACTAAGTAATAAGTACAGTACAGTATTACTTCATTCTCGTTATTTGGTCTAGAAGTAGGCTACTCCATATTAGCAATCATATTCAAATTCGATCTAGATTTGAAAGAAACTATCATTATCGGAAGTTTTTAAAATGTATGTCATATTCTCTAGTTCTAAACCTTTTTACTGTGAGTATATGCAAATTGTAACCGAATTTTTCCATCATAGAAAAAGATCTCAAACGATCAAAACTACCCCTGCTCAATGCTGCCCCCTTATTACCTAATCCAAATTAAATAAATTAAACCAAGGGATGCGCAGGACCGATCGCGGTGGAGCTTCTTGGGGAAGGTCTGTGCTCAGCACTGGGCGTCGTACGGCCTCTTCCATAGGATTAATATGGCTCTTCTTACACTCACTCAAACTCAACTGTACCACTTTAGCACAAAAAAGAAACACCTAGACAATATGAAACAACTGAATTCATCGTCAAATGGCACGCTCGCACTCTGTTACCCCGCCGCCCGGCATGTCCCGCGTTGATTACATTATTAGACTTATAAAACTTATGTAGCGGCTCTTTGAAAGTATGTAAAAATCTACAAACTGGATATTTGGCTCATCTGATTGGTAAGTCTGCCGACCCCTGCCCTAGGTAACTACTTTTCAATTGTGGTTACATTTTTGGCTTCCCACTTGTAATTATTATCATTATACCCTCTAATAAAACATGTGTATGCGATGGACGTCCTTGTTTATAATTCTATTTTATATTTCTACAAACATCAATGATTTATTTAAAAATATTTTAAAACCTGTTTTAGTGAATAGTCAGTCTGAATAGCGGTTTTTATGAAAACACAATGGATGCCAATGTTTGGAACCGGAACATCCTGAGGCCATACAATACCATACATTATTGTGATATCACTGTCACGTCGAAAATATTGGGCCAACGATTGTCCACTAGTTCATTATGTTATTAGATTTTTCTTTTCCATTCAAGTGCCTAATGCTAATTAATGCCTGGCGTATTCGATCATTACAAAAATAATTGAATGATTAGCATACCGGTGGATGAGCAAAAAATTAATAAAAACTTACCTGAGTGGGTCCTAAAATAGTCAGGTGCTAGTCAACTTTTCCAATTATTTTCCGCTTATTCTGAAGTCAGTGAAATTCAATCATCACAGAAAATACACAAACACACACATTTTTAAAAACTTTTTGTTTTTCTTAACTTTCGCGCCTTTTTATTTCTTGTCGTCCGCTTGCATTCAACCAGTATAACTGGACATATTTCTATGATAACTTAAAAAAATTGAAAAGTAGTTTTTTTTACTCTTTACAGCCAGTACTTTGATTATAGCAGGTTCATAAAGGATTCTTATCCGCCTTTTTTTACAAATTTGTTTTTTCACTCGCGCTCACCAGCCAGCGTGAGTATTTTTTTTATAATTTTTCTCGCTGGTAGTGACTTATTTTTTTAAGATTATTAAACCGTACAATAATCTTCACACGGTGTCACAATCACTGCGGCCGAACTATGACTCGCGAAGGTCTAGTTTCTGTGGGTGTTCGGAACAGCCGCGCACGTGTCCACTATACTTACCAACAGACTCGATTGTAGTACATCATGCCGAAATCCGGTTCTAAAACATGGCCAGTTCAAACAACTAAATAGCTATGTACGAAGTCAATATCAGCTTACTTGCGCACTTATTTTGAATGTCTGAGCCCACGAGTAAAAAACATAACCGCTACAAAAAATGTGATGTGTTTTGATGAAAACAATAATAAAATTATATTATTCCTCACTTTTCCAACTGACCACGTACAAGTATTAAGGACACTTTTACTTTTAAAGACTTCTCTTTAGAACAAAACTTATTTGAATTAAACGGAGTATGAATAACTACCTACCCTCGCAACGGTTTTGAAAACAGTCACTAGATAAAACAATATCTGCCACGTAAGTTTTCATGCACTAAAAGATGCAATGGAAACAATCAAATGTGCAATTTTAAAATGAATGTTATAATAAACAATCAGCCAATAAGATCCCTACTACGATCGCCTTGACCATTCTGTAAATAGTAGACTTTATGACATTCAGTTAAGGTATCAATATTTGAATGGTTTGACTGTAGCAGTAATGACGTAGTTGTTAAACTGGAATTTATAAAACGTGTACGTTTGTAACATTTTAATTAACTTCAAGCCTAAAATAACAAGGGCGCTAATAATGACATTGGGACTAAATAAGAGACCGTATAAGTTATTATGTTATGTCACAAAATGGTGAATTTTATTTGTAGGTTGTAAATTGTATGGTGCATGCGTGGGACTTGGATTAAACCAATAGAGGAAGATACGGTACGTCCTTACAATCGTTAACTTGAATATGAGTGGCTCATACGCACACACATGTAAACAACTAGCAGTACTGCCGACGACTAGGAGCGGAGCAGGTCCATTTAACTTGGTTTAGTAGGACCACGCGCGACTAGCTCATACCATATCTGCCTCTTTTTGGTTTAATATAAGACGTGGGACTAAAATCAACACTACTATTCTTTAAAAAATAACTGGCATTACTCGATATAATAAAATATTATATGCATTTTTATAGTTCTAAAACATGTTTAATACTATGACATGGCATAAAAACCTTTTATACTTTGGGCTATATAATAAAATATAAAGTATTGAATGGAAAAATTTAGGACATAAAAAAGGATTTCAGATCATTTTTTATTTCGTTAAATATTATTTTATTCGAAGACTTTATATGCAAAACTTGTATCTAAATCTCTATTTCAAATCACATACTGAAATCACAGATAATCACTTAAGAACTAATTTAATACCTTAAGCTATAACAATCATCGTTTCCTTGAACATGTCCTAGGACATGTTGACTCTATGTCGCTATTACTCGTACAATATTATTATTAATTATTTATTATTATCATTACTTTAAGTTAGACACGGCGTCTCGACGCCTTAACAATATTTAAAAACTATAACAAGTGAACCTTGTGATTGTGTGTGTGTGTTTGTGTGTGTGTGTGTGTGTGTGTGTGTGTGTGTGTTATACATAAGGTAGCAATATGATTGTGGGAGCAAAGTAGATTGTTTAAATGGCGCCTGATGTAAATGTGTAATTTATGAACAAAAATAAGCAATAAATTTTTGACAACCTCCGCAGTGTAGTGGCGTAATTACCGGTTTCAAGGTGTCGATCAATGAGGTCCCTGGTTCGATCCCTGGCGGACAAGGTTAGAAACCATTTTTCAATGTTGTTACTTACTGGTCTTGGTGTTTACAGTACCTTCGTTGTTTCTGATTCCCAAATCACATGTTCTTAAGAATGATTTGCCCATTTACTATTATTCATTATTATCTTAATAATCGATAACTACCTGTACCGGCCACACTGACTCAGTACAACGACAAAATCAATTTTTCACAAAATCGTGCACATATTTTTTTCACTGACTATACTTAAAATATACTCCCTTTATTACCGATTATACTTTTACATTATTCCACACTTTTAAACGCGACATTATCAAACCCGTTCTCGAAGCCCAACTCTTTGCAATTCATCACGAACTTTTCCTTTCTCGCTCTGTCCCGATACTCGACAGTAAAGTACAAGGATACTCCGACGATCAGCATCGCGAACATGAGGTAGGTCTTCTCGCTGATTCTCATGTAGGGGGATATAATGTAGGCTATGATGTAGCCGACTGACTCCCACAGCCGGAAGTTGGCGAAGGCCGCCTCTTCTCGGCCTTGGAATAAGATGCCGTAGTATGCTGCGAATGAAATACATTCTGAATTAAAATCATGTATTTGTGTCTCGGTTCGGCTTACGCGAACAGTAGACATTTAAATGATACACTTTTTTACGGTTATATCGTGATTTATTTACATTTTATTTTAACCTGATGTTTCGGACCCTCTTCAGCGTCCGTGGTCACAGGAAGACTAAGGTGTTACTGTTACCACGGACTCCTGCGCCCTCCACATCAGGAACTTTACAATGAGTGAAGCTTGAAGCGCGTTAGCATCGCAGCCTCACCAGGAAGAAGAATCTAACGTATGGTATCACCGATATAGGCTTTACGGTAGCAACTTTCAGTTGATCTGTACTAACCACACTAAGTCACACAGGCCCGGGCCATACAGCACCGCGAAGTGATGCTTAAAGCATTGGCATGACAGCTTTACCAGGAAAAGAAGGCTAACATAATCATATATATGTATATATAGTATCATAGGCCTAACGGCTGCAACTTACAGTTGATCTGCACCATCCACACGGAGTCGCACAGGCCCCACAATATCGCGATAATATAAAGGACGTAGGCCTGGCCCTCTTGAGGCTTCCACACCAGGAAAGTGATGAAGAGTGCGGCGTGAAGCACGGTCGCACCACAGATTAGGGGAACCCGGCCCGTCACCTGTAAGAGGAGGTGGAACCTAATGTAAAAATAGTCCGTTGCAAAAAAAAGCTATATGTAAACTCCATAACTCTGCAGGTGTAGATTGGGAAATAACTTCATCAACAACAGCGTGTTAGTTTAATTTATGAATTTTACAATTATATATATACATATTTATATATATACATATTTTTACCATTTAAAGACTGATTGAGTATGTACGAACAGCGGTGTTTTCTTCTTTTTCGGAACAGTTACCGCCAAGCGAGGCTACGGAGCGGAGAAACGGAGAAATAATTATTAACTAATGGAATTGCACAACGTCTCCGCTCCACTTCAGTAGACAATCCTAATGATTAAATATTTCTCCATTATTGCGCTCCGCGACTTTACTCCGCGTCGGTGGACAAGCATCCGTAATGTTGATAGTAGACGATATTCTTGCGAGTCTGATACTGTTTTACAACCAATTCAACCGAGTTAAATAGACCCAAACAATTTAAAGTTATACCCGCAAGTCAAAACACCGCATCAAATACGCGTCGTAGTCCACTACTCCAACTTTCTCACGATACTTACCTTAGCAACATATCCAGTTACAACGCAGCCTATCGCATCAGCTACCCCCATGGTCATCATCACGAAGCCCACGGTACCGGTGCCCACGGCGCACGACACGAACGCCTGCACAAAACACAATAGTGAAATTGCTATTGAGAGATATTCACCTGTCAAGTATTGGTAGAAGTAACGTAGCTTGGTAGCGTTCTTTTAAAATACTATAGTGAAATCGCTACAATGGAAAATCCAAGTTAAATCATATAGTTAATATATATAGGCGTAACGTAACAAGTGTATGCTTTGATTTTTATTTTCAACCAGCGGACCCGCGCACACGTTGTCCTCACCATTTTGTTTTTCGTCGTACGAACCATCCCCAAAAAGGAATATGATAATAAAATAATCTTAAGTCACGTCATAATACTGACCGCACTAAAATCAGCGCCGAAGAAAGCCTGCTGGAATCCCACGAAGATGTTGATGAGGACCAGCATGAGCTGGTGGGGCTCCACCATTAGCTTCAGGGTCACGGCCAGCAGGCCCAGCCCGGTCAGACCCGAGCCTGTACTTGACCGGCCCGTGTTGTACCTAAAAGACAGTGATTGATAAATCGGTAGGTAACCGGTTACTGCACCCTATAATAATAAAATATTTTTTTACAGATAGAGACAATGTAGGTACTGAAGCGCTCATATTCGCTAATAGTCCAGTCACTTAAGCTTAAATTAGGTAAGAATCATTATAGTAAGTTCACCTCGAAATTCGAGATACCCAGCTGTAAGTCCGTCTTGTATATTAACACCCTTAAAGTAGTCTCAAAACCTATATACCTATGGAAGGGTGTTTTGACGCAACTATGAAATTTCAAGGTCAAAGGTCTTTTTTTGGAAATATCTCATTTACTATAGGTTTTTTGTAATTTATACTTAGTATCAATATTGTAAAGGACAAAATCCTCTACAAATTTTGTTTAAAAAAAATTATGCGGTAAACCGTTTCGAGATAGAAGGCGGAGAGCGCGCGTCAATCGGACCTTCAGGTCAACCGGTGCCTTCGGTCGAAAATATATACTTGTAGTTGATGAACTGTCGATATGTAGGGTTTAAGACAACTCTCAGGATGTCAATATATAAGTATTTACGGACTTACAGCTGGGTATCTCGAGGATCTCGAATTTCGAGGTGAACTAACTATAATGAGTGGATTATAAAAATGTTTGCTTTCAAGAAATCTTTAAAAAAAACGAATATACCAAGCAGGTTGGTATAGGTATAACGCTCGTCATTAGCTCGGTATTAGTCATTAATAAAAATTGCTGTAAGTTTATAAACGTAAACCATGCGCTACGTTCTTTACAACAAATAAAAACACGTTCAATGGACTATTTTGGTGAATTATTTCCCACGTGTAGTTTTTTGTACAAATTAGATACTAAGCGTAGACTGATTTCTTCGTATGATTTAAATTAAACCAACGCATAAATTTAATATTGTATGAATAATTGATAATAAGTAGGTATTCATTTTATTACCTTTTCATAGAATCAACACCGATAGCAACTATTATTGCCGCGCCAGCCATACACGCCAAATATATTCCTGAAAGACAAAGGAAATGGGTATTTATTTAGAAAATTTGAATATATCTTTTAAGTGTAATAAAACAATAATAAAATAATGATTTAAATATAATTTGACATGTCCTACATATTTATTTCATTATTCTTTTGAAGGGCTTTCACTTTTGTTTATAATTAAGACAAAAGTATTGAATGGGATAGTGTTAACCTTTAGCATGTGACTACGGAACTCGAAAACTGTGTAAGTGCTGTAAATTCAATTACCTGCCTACTCTAATTAAGAGATAACACTGCCTACATCCGCCTTCTCAAGGACTTCTAAGAGGAAAAGCCAGAAAAGGAAATTCAGTCTACCTCATTATCTCATTTGTACATAGACATCACTACATTAATAATCACAAGACGTGTCCTGATATAAAGCAATCAAGGTGTTCAATTGACATCACATGGCCAATATTAATCCGGAAGGAATCCTTCTTTTAATTCCTTTGGTAGTATATTACAGTTGACTTGTTTTTTTTTGTACTGCCGATTTTAAATAGGTTTGCTCTTGAGGCAGCTACGACTAAACCTGACAAGGGTTATAGTATACTAGTGGCCCCCCGCCACTTCATCCGCGTGAAATACCTTTGTTTTCGAAATCGCGGTGGAACGGGATAAAAAGTATCCTATGTTCCCTGGTTCTAAGCTCTCCAACAATTTTCAGCCCAATTTGGTTCATCCATTCTTGAGTTATTAATAGTGTAACTAACACCACTTTCTTTTATATATATATATAGATTTATAAAATTTTATAGTATATACATATAGGTATAGTACAAGACATCAATGGAGCGTGCTGATGAAGAAGTTATCTGTTTACTTTAGCCGTAAAAACTTTTGGGTTGATATTGCAGGGAAAAACTTACACAGGTAGAGATGATTCCACCCGTTTACTTATTTGAGAATGGGAAGTTCATTGTGATTAAAACCTCAAAACTGTTCGAATGGTATCGCGGTTACTCTTGACTAGATTGCGTAGAATACTGACCAATAATCATCTGAATCTTCTCGGGCGGTTGCGGCCTGAGCGCCTCCTCAGCATCAGCAGCTGGTAAGAAGTTGGCTCCGCACAGCTGGGGGATCATGGTGGCGTTCAATGCTGTTACTGCCGCTACATTGTCGCCAGATATCAGCACTGAAATTGGATAACTTTTTATGCAATTCTCTAAAGTATCAGTTAATTTAAAGTCAAATTAAGGTCTCTCTGATAGAGTCTAGATTATCTCTATAGTTTTCTAAGCCAATTGGTTTATGGCGTTAAAAAGTCCGCATAAAAGCTCTGGGGATAAAGCTTTTTTTATTGTACACAAACAAGATAATGTGTTTTTATGGGGAATGAACTAACAGGATTCTATTGGTGGGCTGTAAAATATTAATAGTTTGCTAAGAGCACTAGAAAGATTCAAAATCTATACGACAAACAACCCTTACCTAGTGATGATATGAGATTTCCCCAAACTTGGTTCATTTGGAATATCATGAAGAACAGACCGAAAAACCGCACCATCAACGCTTCTGCTGCGGTGTTTGTAAAAGTACTTTGTGCATCGGAAACCTGGAATCAAACAATTTGTATTGAAATTACCTCAAAACTTCTGTGCCACAAACAAGGGTTATTAATTCTTTGCGCAATGTACGAGTTGCACACTTCTCACGGAGCTCTTTCGGCCGCATTTTTTTTGGCAGAAAGTACTTTGGTTTTGTAGAGTCAAAGGCCGTTGAAGTGATGGACGTAGCGTTAAATTATTTTTCAGCCACTCCGTATCTTACAAAGCCCTTGGAGTTTAATGCCCATGGAGTCGAACGTACATATTTTTTGCCTTTAAACCCTCAAATTTAGTTTAAAGGTTTTAAAGTTAGTTTTAAGTTTAGTATTGATCAAATACGTATAAATTGATGTATTTATTAGTACGCTTACCGTCCGAATAGTTCTGCACCATTTGGACCCTTGAAAGCCTTAACATTTGTTTACCACAGATAGGTTGATGCACTTGCAAGTGTTCTCCCTGCCAGCCCGATAAGCCAACCGGTGAGGATCAGGGTCCAGAAGCGAGGCTACAGTTGAGCAGCGATGTCATTACTGTAGGTAGTTTCCAAGACTTACCACAGACAAGTAGGTGCACTTGGCACACCAGAGTGGTCCTCCTCCCAGCCCGACCAGCAAGCCGGCGGGGATCAGGGTCCAGAAACGAGGGTACAGTTGAGCAGCTATGTACGGCATGTACGCGATGAACGAGATTGAGATCGCCCATTTTGTGCCGAACCATCTGAATAAAAAAACATTTGAGTCCCTAAAGAAATTCAGAAAGCTAATATTAGATCTAGGACAAGGACTTATGAAATTGCTGTTTTGACTTTTGTAACTTTGAACTTGAATATAAAAAATATGCAAATAAAAACGACAATTTCCTATGCAAAATGTACCTATGTAAAACCCTATTAATTGGCCGTCTGGACATTAAATGCTTGCACGTAAAATTGTAATCACGTGTCCAAATTTGTAGAAACAACAATCACGAACTTAATTTAAACCAACCATACAAAACTACATTACATGGTATCAATACTTATGTTGGCCATAATTAGTATAATTACAGTCAGATCGCTACTCTGCTTGTCATTAACATTATTAGGTACCCCGTGCATGCAAATTTAAATTATTTCTCGTATTTTTCACGGTTGTATTAAGAGTGCATGGCACATGCATGGACCGCCATATAGCAAACACCTTGTACGAAAAGTATAAATTTTCTTCGCTCTAATACAAAAAGTAAGGTGCTTAATTGATATCACCCGAAACTCTAACTTCGAAGATTTTGAAGACTCACTTGATAACTAAAACTGGGAGAAATATATTGGAGAAGATAAGCCCGGCGTACACCGCCGCCAGCGAAGCCGTGCCGAGCCCCGCCTCCGCGTTGATTGAGCTCTGTAGATTAGCTGCACCCTGTATTTAAAAGACAAACAAATGTCAAATTGTTTACTAATATTATCATTTATGGGGCGGAGAGGTTGTCGAATGGCGACAGCGTGCGTGCCGGACGACGCTCCCTGTCTAGGCCTGCTACAAGGTGGACCGACGATGGTGAAGGTCACGGAAAGCCGCTGGATGAGGAAAGCGCAGGACCGATCGCGGTGGAGATCCTTGGTGGAGGTCTATGCTCAGCAGTGGGCGTCGAACGGTATATGATGAATATTATCGAGTGATATGATAGAGTAAGTTGTGATCTCTTTGATTCCCAGCACGAATTTAATTGAGTCTTTTATTAGCTTTAACGGCCGTCAGGTCGCGAAGTGTGAGCTTGTAGTCTTTCGTGATGGCCACTTGTAAATGTTATTAACCTATGAAAACCTATATTTCATATTTTCAATACAAAAAACCGAGTTCACAGATATTAAACGATCAACCGATAGTCATATTTCTGATATTGTTGTATAGTAACTGACATCAACAAAGACACTAACTGACTAAAGTAACTAATCGAATGATAAGTAAATTGCTAGTTTGGAGCTGTGCTGGTGTGGTACCAGAAAAGTGTGCCTGACCTTTAGTCTAAGAGCCCGCGACGCCCAGACCTTCGTTATATTATAAAAGCTGAAAATTCTTCTATACATTTCTCCTATACAGGTATAAGCAAACCCAGCCTATACGTACAACCTGCGTCGCGGTGGCTTTGGCAGGTAACAGGTAGTAAAGGTGAGTAAAATTATGTATCAAATTTGTGACAGTATAAAACTTAGTTTTCATATAATTTAACTTACAATGATATTGGAAACCGCCTCGTCTATTGCCGGACACTTCGGGCGGTAACAACCCCTTTCCAGACACCCTTACAGTATGATTATTTATAAATCTACTTTCGTCATAGTATAAAATCTGCTTTTTATATATGTTATTCAGAAAACTATACGAATAATGTTTCCACAACCCCCAGTCACTTTCGATGGTTCCCCTATCTTCCCAGGTACATTGAAGTCTACTCCACTTCGCCATTTTTCCATATCTATTTCGCCTCCATGATCTAATTATTTGTCTGCAGGATTCGTTGGCCGGAACCTGAGTGGACCCAGGTGAAGAAATAAAAGCGTATAAAAAAAAAACAGTTGTTTCTATTACGTGTGCATCCCTTTGATTATTCGAAATTAAAAATTATTTTCCTGATTTCATTTCTAAGAAGGTTTAACTGTTTTTACTATAATTTAGCGCCAAAGTTGTAAATTAATGAACACGCAAGGAGCAAACAATCACTTCAGGCCGGATTCAATATTCCACCTACGTTTGATTTAAAGTTAGCCAATTGTCAGTTTAATATAAACAGACTTTAAATAGCTTTAAGATACTGAAAGTTATCTTTCTTCAGTCGAAGGTAGATAGAATATTAAAACCGGCCGTTAGTAAAAATATTAACGGTATTTACACAAATTTTATTAATGAAAAGCGGTGGCATTTTTCTTTGGACAGAATTCGATCAACAAATAATTAAAATAATTCAGGTGCTCAAGTGAAATACACAGTACCATTTAACAGTCGTGACAAAAACTTTTATATTCAATTCATTTCTGAAATAAAACATGCTGGTAACTGCGGCCGCATTTTGATCATGCTTCCCGCTTTGTCAGTAGCGGGAAATCAAGATGTTCTTATTTCAAAAAAATTCAACAAAATTAAGATTACCAGCGCTATAACAGAGCTTCTGTTGAGCCAAAACAAAATCGTAATACCCCTGATCACTTACATTGTATGCCGTGAACTGCACCATGAAAGCGATGCTGATGACAACCACATTCTTGAGGATCCTCCACCTCTCGCTCGGTTTGAATTGTGCCTTTTCCTCTTTCGCTGTCATTTTCACTTTGTTAATTTTCTTTTTAATTTCAACACTACACAATGGGACAAGGTCACTGATAAAACTTGTAAATTATTCACTCTTAAATTGTTTGTCCATTTCCGCTGTATTTATTTATTTCACTGCTGAAAGAACCAACTACCCGTAAAACTATGTAAATAGGAATGTTATCTTAATAGGTTGAGTGTTCGTCATGTTGTTTTGTATTTTATAGCCTCACGACTGGTTTACTAGCTGCCAGTACAATGTATGACCGATTCCATTCATGTAACTGAACGAAAGTACGCCAATCATGATATTTATAAGCCCGTCGCTTCTGAAAAACTTATTTGAATTACGAATATTTGATGATTTAACGTTAACCACGTTCTGTGTGAATCATAAAATAAAAAAAGCCTATGGAAATTCCGTTTAATTTAAACAAAAGAATTTCATGTCAGAGTTTCAAGAACAAGCTTCTCATCCTGCCGCCGCACCGGCGCCGTTTTATAAATAAATTAATTTAAGTCTTATAAAATAACAAAAAGTCTACCAAATAGATTAGTAGAAGATAAGTAACCCTTGCGGTGTATTCGCGAAGTGACCGCATACGGGGAGTCCGACCAAAAACCCTGTTCTTAGATGGATCGCTTGCTGTATAAGATTATTGCAGAACTGATTATTGCTTGACTTGCTACTCGACTATTGCTTTTCCTTGCTCCGTGGCTTCTCCCCAAAACTTCGAGCGGAAAAGCTTAGATAATGTAAAAGAGATTTTTCGTATCTTAATACTAAACACATCCCTAGAATCAAAGCTGTAGTGATGAAAGATTAGTTCCTCTTAGGTAATTTCACCGTAAATATTTCAATATTGCAGCAATAAGAATGTAATTGCTGATGGACCATGAATGTGACTATTTTAAATTACTCCGTGAAAATGCAGCTTAAGTTAGTAATTTGACACGAGTATGGCTCTGTTCACACGGCATTGTCCTGCACGTTTTTTTTTCAGTATACGTCTTAACATCACTGTCAACGTTCACTGTAAACGTATGAGTGTGAAGTGACGGTGACAGGGACGTTAAAACGTATACTTATTATAATTAAGTACATATAGAACTTAATTACTAATTTTACACAGTCACATTCATGGTCTGGGTCTCAGATGTCATAATAATTCACTGCACGGAACCCTCAAAAAATTTAATTATAATGTTTTGTTTATTTAAAACATGGCAAGCGTTCAGAATAATTTGATAACATCTTAACATAGAACAATTAACGTTGCGTTACAAAATCGTGTAATACATTTTTTGCACAGGCCAATTCATGCGAAGGTTGCCTTTTAAGAGAATACCTCATCATCTCATCTTCGAATAATCGCAATATGAATCTGACCTTTGGGTACCCATTATTTTTTAAATAATGAGTACAATAGGATTGTTTTAGATCACTTCCTGGTGCTTTGTTGTAACCGCTAGTAAATCAGTTATTATAATGATTTAAACATTTTATCAATTTTGTAATTCCGCCTTCAATTCATAATCTATAGAGATTACGAATAGCAATTAATTTTTACATATTATAAATATAAAACTGAATTACAATTCGTAAGTCTTGCTAAAACTCAAGAACTTTTCCTGGAAATTCAGGGAAGATTTAAACGGTGAGAAAATAAAAAAATGCGATAACAGCCGATAATGCTAGGAACATATCCTGCCAATAACTCAACTCGTGCATAAATGTGACAAAGAGTGCAAAGAAAAATTTGCTGTCTTTAAAAGACACCATTGTAGACCAGACGCATTATGAGTAAGGAAAAGTAGTTACATATGGAGTGGTAGTTGTAATTATAATAGCTATCATACGAGGTGTATGTTTATAAATCGCCTTGAGAGAGGCCAACATCATCGTGGGCGACTGTATCATTGGACTCTACCTAGTTAATCCTAAGCAAAGAGGATTTATAAAGATAAGCAGGACTTAGTTAAACACCTCTTTATTGCATCGCGATTATTTTGGATTACAGTTTAAAGCAAATTTTAGCCTCAAACAGATTATAAAGTTGTCCTAACATGCAATGTTGGCATCTCAACAAAATAAACAATAAATAAAAAAAAAACCTCACAATTCAATATTTATGTGCTTTGTAGTAAAACTACTTTGTGAAAGACTGATGCCAGAATGGTGACATAGTATGACTTGTTTAGTACCTAAATGTCACATTAGGCTGAGCTACCATTTATGAGGTTAGTCCCTCTGCATACAAATCTCCAGTTTATGTACCTAGATGAATTTAGAACATTTTGCTTGACAGATATTATGGGATATTATCAACGCGTTTCACAGCTGACCAATATTTCCACTCCAAATCCCAATGCCATTAGTAACTTAATATGAGTAGAATATAATAGAAAAGAATAAGTATTTTAATTTTTATTTTTATTTTAATAGTAGCTTCCTTGTTTTTAGGAATTTGTCCTTCGTCCAAGTTTTGTTCCCATCTGCCAAACACAATAAGCGTAAATTTCATGCTGAAGCATACATCTAAAAAAGTCATTTTGTCTATACTGACAAATGAATCTTAAGACTTTTGTCATACAAAGTAGCTGCTATGCTAGTCATAGTAGTCACGTTTCGTCTCGCTGTAAATAATGCCGCGAACGAAACGCGGTATCTATAACACGTGAGAGATACATGTAACTTGAATTACGCTTAACTTAGTGTGGAAATCACTCAAAATTGATGCTTTGAGAGATTTTTTCTAGATGGTCAGTCATGATACAGCCTCAATTTGCGATCTGTAGCGCACTCAAATCATTCATAATCAGGAAGGCGATGAAGTCTAAAATGTTTAAGTTCATGGTCAGATCAAAATAACGAGTAGGTACTATGCTCTTAAAAAGTTAGTAAACTGGTACTTACGAGTAAATAATTATTCATTGACAGGGCATTTATAGAGCCGACCCTAGTCTATTAACTTGACGCTAGTATTTGCTCTTTCTACAACAAGTCACAGCAGCCCTAAGGTGCCCTCCGTCTGGGCGCTTGGGTGCTCCGCACATAGTGTAGGGTCGCCCTTGAATTGGCATGATGACACCTATCGTATTTTTTTTAAGATCATGGAGATCAAGATTTGTTTTGAAATAACATAACCTGTATGAAGTTATACCATATTATTTAAAAATATATATATAAATATTTAGTCAATTGATTTGATCTGATATTTGATTTTCAAACGTGTTGTCACGCAATATTATACAAAATAATTAGTATAATCGGTTCAGCTTCTCTCGCGAGTTGCATTTAGCAAAACATGCAAAAATTCATCTTTATATTATACTAGCTGACCCGGCGAACTTCGTACCGCCTTAGCGTTGCAATGATTGAACAATGTCATCGAATGACATTGACATTAGTTACGCGCGTTTTTTTTTAAATATGCAAAATTAAATATTTCTGAGAGATATTCTTAATATTTTTTTCCGTAAGAACCTTCTCCTAATAATAACAAATACAACAAAAAAACCGGTCAAGTGCGAGTTGGACTCGCGCACCGAGGGTTCCGTACAAACCTGTAGATAAGGAGTAGTAACTTTGAAATTTTCAAAATTGTCAAAAATATTTTTCAAAAAATTTTTTTTGTATATGATGAAACTGAAAATTTACGGTTTTCGTAATTTTTCCTATATCTGTACTATAAGACGTGACTTCGTACTAAATTTCAAGATTCTAAGTTTACGGGAAGTACCCTGTAGGCTTTGATTCCCGTGCGAGTTTCGAGAATTTGCGGAAATTTGCGGTCTAAATGGCTGTATCTTTTGATTGCGTTGGCTTAAAAGGTTGATTTTTCTACAGCTTCCAGGGACAGTAGACCTAAGTATCATATAGAAATTTCAGTTTGATACCTCCACGCGTTCCTGAGAAAAACGGTCTTGACAGACGGACGGACGGACGGACAGACGGACAACAAAGTGATCTTATAAGGGTTCCGTTTTTTTCTTTTGAGGTACGGAACCCTAAAAAGAATTAGTGAAATCGGTCCAGCCATTCACGCGTGATGCCGCGACCAAGGAAAACGGGTTTCATTTTTATACGAGTATAGATAGATATTGAGCATACTTACAAAAGAAGACGTACAACAATAGTTTTAACATTTTTTTTTTGCTAAACCAATTGATTTCTTCTAAAGTTGAACAATACTAATTTGCATTAAATACGTAAAAATGTGGATTTCATGAGAAATGCGGTATTTTTTGAGAATATACTAATTATTGTTACGCTTAAATTTACAATGCAAATGAGCTGACTTAATGTACACATGGATTGAACAGTCGAGAGCGTAAAGTTTGATGAGCCGGAACTTTGTTAAGACTAGTAAGCTGAAAAATATACTAACAGCCCCTTACCTTTTGGTCACGAGGTAGAGGAGGGGAAAGGGAAATAAGGTCCCGGTTTTTTGCATATTACTACAAACGCTCCTACCCATCACACAAATATGGTGTGTATAGATATTTAATAACATTAGGTCACGTGCATATATTTGAATGTTAAACATACGAGTAATGAAGGAACGAATTTGGTCTCGTGGTTCGCTCTCCGGCTTACAAAACCTCATATTTTCCGAGTCATTTTTCCGAGTTCGAACCAAACACTAGACCAAAGCTGACCCGTAGTGTCGTATGTGTAACATTCCAATATATGCGCGTGACCTAATGTTATGAAATATCTATACACACTGTATATTACTAAATAGCATAAATCAACTCAGGTCATTATGCATTGGGAATAGCATAGATAAATTGCATTAGCACTTACTCGTAACTCTCGTAAGTAATATATTAATATCTAGTCAGTCATATCATTCCAATGAATAATGCATGTCAAAAGTAAGTGTGAGGTATATAGTGTACTACTTTTCTCAATGTTAAGGGCCTAGATATGCAGAGTTCTAGTTATATGAACATTTGACCTTAATCCGCTGACTTTAAACCGGATCAAGATCAATAAATGGTCCTTCGAGCGATTTACTATGTGAAATTAAATACACTTAAAGAAAATTTGACTGCCACAGGACTAGAACCAACAACCCTCGCAAGCCCTGATGAATGCTGAACATATAACTTGGACAGTATGTTCTAACAATAAATGGATCAACATACTATGTGGCATTTGGTCACATCCTCACACAGTGATCGACAATATTTTTTCTTGCTTTACGATTACGTAATTAACATGATTATCCGTGTCTAGACAAAGAATATTTGCAAAATTTTAATTAGAAGCTAAATAAAAGAACACACATATTCACATTAGAAAGCCTAAAATATTCTTATAAATAAATGGGAACTACGACACTTAAATTGCTCAGATTCCAAAGTTTTTTGGTACATATGGGAACCAGAAATAACGAAGGTATCACAAACACCTAGACACGTGATATAAAAAATTGGTTTTTCATCCCACCATCTCGGAAAGAGTATTTTTGCTCTTCAATATCTGAGTGGAAAAGCCGTTTTTATTCACTAGAGGTGAAAGTAAATTTGAATTTGGAACATCGTGTGCACTAAGTTTGTGAATAAAAAAAAACATTAAACCTATTTATTGCTACCTCTATGGTGCCAAATATATCATGCAACATTTTTTTTAATTTGTTAAAAACTCAAACTCGGAACTTGGCTCGGAACCTTCTTGGTGTTCTTTTTTCAATTTGCTTTGTAGGCGGTTCTTTACGCGGCATTTTTTCACGTCATTGTTGAACCTTATTTAAAAACAAGAAACTTGAAAACAAGTGAAAAAACTAAAATGAGTGATTCTAGTGACGAGGAAGTTTGTTTGACGCCAACAGAATAGGGATGTGGACTGTACTCAAATAAGTATATAATTTTACCACAAAAGGGTAGTTTCTATAATACAAATCATAAAAAACACAAAATTTTCTTCAATAAACAAGGGAATATTTATTTATTTAATAAAATGTAATTAAATATTTCACTCTCAAGTCACGTGACAATGAACACCAATCAAAATTCGTCACGTCACCTGTTGCCAAACAAGAATTTTCACTGTCAATTACTATGGTGTTTGTTGATATTTGGATAATATTATTGTTGTGATTCCTGTGAAATTTCTTCGAAATTCGTTCAATTTTCTTATTGAATCGATTTTTAAAGGCTTTCCCATAATGGACAGTGGATTTATAAAGGCAGATAAGTTCAAATTTGCCAAGAATCGATTGCTTTACGGTGGCTAATTTCTTCGCAACAAATAGTAACTTCTGCTCTGCTGAATTTAGAAATGTGAAGACCTCCATGTAAGTAATATAATCAGGATACATTATAATAGCAATCGTAGGTATTTAAACTGGAAAAGTTATATTGATTAAATTAAATGATTGATGTATGATTTTGAGGTTATGTTTTATCTTTATAACAAATTGTTTCATTTCTTTTTAGCTCCTCGAGACGGTCATATGGAGACGAAGCTGTGGGATATGTCCAACTTCGTCGAGATTCAAAATTGTGCACAGTTAAGTGCAAAATTTGCCCGGAGCATAAAGTTCGTAGCAAACCATATTCAGCCACTATGGTTGTGGATGAAGATGCTGTTCGCAAAATCGTAGAGATTAAACTTGGAGCAAAAATAGGAAAATGTGGATTAATGATTTCTCAAGAGTATTTGATGATCGCTGGTTCACCAGATGGTATAAGTGATGAATATGTCATCGAAATTAAGCGCCCAACTAGTGCCAATAATTACAAGAACTATGTTCAGGAAGAACAACCTACAAAATTATATTATGCACAAGTGCAGTTACAAATGTTTTTGTCTGACAAGAAAAAGAGTTATTTTTGTGTAGCAGATAATAACTTTGAAACCAATGAATATGTGAATATCATTTGTGTTCACTTGGATGTTGACTATGTTAATAATTTACTAGTTCAACTTTCAGCATTTTGGAAAGAGTATGTCTACCCATTGTTGAATAAAAGTGTACAATAAAAAATTAAACAATACTTTCCGTTAACAATGTTTTATTTTCAAACAGCCTTTCTAATATTTAAAATGATAGTTACTGTTTCACGGAAATTGTGAAATATTCAAAAGTTACAAAGTTAAATTTTATCTAGACTACTGAACCGATTTGAATGAAACAAAGCTCAGAACCATCTCGATTGAATTGGCTTCAAAATAAAGAAAACTGCATTAAAATTGGTCCAGCTATATGGGAACTACGGTGCCACAGGCAGACATACAAAAGTCTGTTTGTATGTCACACTTTTAATACTCTCCTTTTTGTAGAGGGTTAAAACATTACATAGTAAAACTTAAGTCTAAACCTATCAGATATGATTCTCATCATCCTATAGTATAAGTCCCACTGCTGGGCACAAGCCTCACCTCAACTATGAGGTGGTCCGAGCCACACTCCACCACGCGGGCTCAGTGCGGATTGGTGGAGGGGTGGGTGTGTGTAAGGTAAGTGACCAATCTTACTGTCAGATGTTATTTAGGCGCGCGAAGGCCTCTGACTAGGCTAACGGCTAATATCTATCGATATTAACCGGGACCAACCGCTTTACGTGCCTTCCGAAGCACGAAAATATTTGTAAATAGACGTCACTTAAATGGTCAGAATGGTCACCCATCCCAGACATGACCGCGCCTTAGGTTGCTTAACTTTTGGTATCACTACCAAAGCGCTGCAACCACTGCGCCACAAGCACCTTATTAGGTGTGATGATTGTAATCAAACTAAACATGGTCGTTTTTGTACGTGGAACGTGAATAAATAGTTTTTTAGGTGTTTTAATAGTAGTACTTTCACACTGCGGCACCGCACAATATTTATAAAATTTAGAATCCATCTTAGTAGCACAAAACTACGAAATAGCTTTCTTTTACATACAACTTCGACAACGTTTTGGAACAGGTGACGTCACAGCGGTATTTTGACAGGTTCGTTCGTTCTGGCGCGAAATTTGTAATACAATTTTAAATAATTAATTTTAAAGGTATTTGTTGTATTAAAAAAATAAATAAAAATATTTAGTGCTATTTTTGGTACTTATATATGGTTTTAAACACTTTCCCAAAAATAGTCCACATCCCTTTAATAATGCGCAAATGAGCTTTCTCCCTCAACAATCACGCGAGAAGTATTTAAAACAGTACGTTATGTTCAACACGTGGCGACTAGCAAAAGGAGCCAAAACTTTCTCAGAAAACGTTTTGCTGGCATATTTTATAGAATTATCCGAGAACAAGAAAGCAAGCACTCGAAAAACAGTACACAAGTGACTAACACCAATATTACAGTACCCAACAAAAATATTACACTCAATTTAAATAACTGTAGCAACGTTACTTTCAATTTTGATTAAGTATTAGTTTGTTATAATTTAAAAATTATTCTGTAATAGTTATCTGTCATAATGTAGTAGTTAATACCTAAACTGAAATAAAAGTACCTATCTTGTGATTGTCAACGGTTTTATTTGCATTTAGTCATTTCCTCGCTAAGGTGGAATGAAAAGTTACGTGTTGCACTCGAGTGCAAAGATTTTTCACCTCGTGCTCTTTTGATTCCCTCGCTGACGCTCAGGATTCTAATTTTGAATCACTCGCTGCGCTCGTGATTAAATTTTAGAATCCTTCGCTTGCTCGGTCATCAAAATTGAACACGCGGTTAAAAAGCAACTTTGCACTCTTGTATATCAAATAACTATTCCAACATTGTCTAGATGGCGGGCATCTTGATACCGGTGCTCCCGCCACTACACCACAGAGATCTTCGAAATATGGGTTAGCCATGGGGGTCTGGGCATATAACGTACATGTATAACGTACAAGTAATAAAGTATCGTTGCCGTGTGGCTTATTTGTTTAATTACAGCTGTTTAAACCAATTTTCTCGTACCCGCTGAATACAGTAAGTCTATAGTCATAGGATCTCACAAAACATCGAAATGCCGCGATGTTATAATTAAAGAGTGAATTAAATGTTACATGATCTGTTATGATTGGTAAATTAATTAAATAAACATTAAAAACGTTTTAATAATGAGATGTCATAGGTTTTTAAATCTTTCAAATTAGTTACTTTATCCGCAACACTTAATTTACTTTACGCACGGAAGATAATAATTTTAGACTTTAGATATATACAACAAAAAACGCATTTTTCATTAAGCACCTGCCTAATGAACAATCCTAAAAAATGACCATCTGCTTGATGATCCGGAAGAGATTGGACCTTGGTGAAATATTGAAGCGTTAAGTGGAGTCTAAGAGCCAGCAAATAAAAAATGCACAAAGGAATTTTTATTTCACTTTTAATAATTGGGTATTTGACACTTATCAAAATAAAATAGCCCCACGTAATTTAACATCTTAATTGAGTGACCATTTATTATTCGCAACATTTGTGGATCACACGTAAAAAAATAACAAAATGTGTACCTGATTGGCCACGGAAGACCAGCGTCGTGGCTTTCCTGGGATGCTACGACACATGATGATGATGATGCTACGGCCCCCTTTTCAGTATCTTGTGTATGTGATTTTTAAATGTGTTTTCTATTTGGTAAAATGTGATACTGAATAAAATGTTTTCTTCTTCTTATTCTTCTTTTTGATTGACCTTTCCCGAATTTCGCTTTCCCGCCACACCGCCTACTCCCCGCTTACATTTTAATAACTCGCCCCCCGCCCCGCCCCGAAAAGCCGGTAGCCCCTTAGATGCACAGGAAGGATTCGCACGAGTTTGTCGCACAAATCTATAATAAAAAGTACGTCAACGTCTGGTGTTGGTTAAATAACCAATTTAAAGAAACTTTGACTGCAAATTCTTATCAACCAGATCTTGTTCACGGTTCGGTATGATTTCAGTTCGTAGAAAGAAAGAGTGACGATGCTACTAGCATAGAACAAAGTTTCACTAGTCTTTTCTAATTAAGAAAGGACCGGATTAGGGAACGTGATAAGGGGCGATTTAAAAACATTTAAAAAACATTTGGCAACACATTAATAAATTACCTGCCTCTCAAAAAATTTTGCGGAAAAAAGTTTTTTTGTATGACAGACTGGCTAGTTATAATAAGTAAAAAAGACATTCCAATTTTAAAGCTTCCCTCCACTTACGAGCCATTTCAAATTGTCGTACTACTACAGGTACTACCATGGGTACTACCTACTCGTGCTCTTCATCACATAAACATTTGCCCCTACCGGGATTCGAACCCACAACAGAATTTTTTTGCAGTCTGTACTTCAGACCACTAGACCAAAGCTGTCGTCATAGCTGTAATATTTTTTTTATTAACCTATTTCATCCCACTGCTGGGCAAAGGTCTCCCCCAAACTCCTCCACTGTTCCCTATTGGCGGCTAAGGATTCCCAGTCTGTCAGAAAACTCGTCAAATCGTCACACCATCTTTTTTTGGGTCTACCTCTACGGCGATAGCCATCTGCTGGTATCCATTGTGTGACGATTTGAGCCCATCTATCCGGTTGCATCCTGTATACGTGACCCGCCCACTCCCACTTCAGCTTTGCTGTCTTTTCGCCTACGTCCATTATGGACCGTATTGTGGTCCAGTTTTGGAGCGTATTGTGGTATTTCGGATTTTGTCAATTCTTTTAATACCCAACACGCTCCTTTCCATGGCTCGCTGGCAAACCTTCAGTTTGGATTTCTGACTTTCAGTCAATGACCATGTTTGCGCTCCATATGTTAGAACGGGCAGAATACAGGTGTCGATGAGTTTGCGTTTTAACGAGATTGGAAGGTCTCCCTTCATGTACGCTTTCATGGACCAGAAGCTGTAGATAATATGAATATTTGTTTCAATTAAATATGGACCAATAACATCAACTCAAAGTAAATAGGTATGTCTGAACTTAACAAGTTGTAGCAACTGCGTGCCTACTGCACGCTATATTACGAAATTATGATCAAGAAACCATCGAGATTTTAGTTAAAACGTTTAGTGGTTTTTTGCACCTTTCCTACGATTCGGTTCATCTGATTGCAACCGAAAGGCCAAGTTCAAGGATGACATAAAACAGATGATTTGGGTGAAATCAGCTGTTTAGTATTTACTACTCGGAAACCAATGGTTAAAGCCTAACCGAACCGTTTTAAAAGAATCAGTTAAACTAAGTACATTTCAATGACTTAATTAAACCGATTAAAGAAAAAGGAAAATAAAAAAAAAAATATTTTTCATCCCACCATCTCGGAAAGAGTCATTTTGTTCTTCAATATCTGAGTGGAAAAGCTGTTTTTATTCACTAGAGGTTAAAGTAAATTTGAATTTAGAACATCGTGTGCACCAAGTTTGTGAATTAAAAAAATCATTAAACCTATTTATTGCTACCTCTATGGTGCCAAATATATCATACAACATTTCAACACGTGGCGACTAGCAAAAGGAGCCATAACTTTCTCAGAAAACGTTTTGCTGGCATATTTCATAGAATTATCCGAGAACAAGAAAGCAAGCACTCGAAAAACAGTACACAAGTGACTAACACCAATATTACAGTACCCAACAAAAATATTACACTCAATTTAAATAACTGTAGCAACGTTACTTTCAATTTTTATTAATTATACCTAAATATTATTTTGTTATAATTAAAAGATTATTCTGTAATACTTACCTGTCATAATGCAGTAGTTAATACCTAAACTGAAATAAAAGTAGCTATCTTGTTATTGTCAACGGTTTTATTTGCATTTAGTCATTTCCTCGCTGAGGTGGAATGAAAAGTTACGTGTTGCACTCGAGTACAAAGATTTTTCACCTCGTGCTCTTTTGATTCCCTCGCTAACGCTCAGGATTCTAATTTTGAATCACTCGCTGCGCTCGTGATTCAATTTTAGACTCCTTCGCTTGCTCGGTCATCAAAATTGAACACGCGGTTAAAAAGCAACTTTGCACTCTTGTATAACAAATAACTATTGTTGCCATCCATGCAATACAGTAGGTAGTTAGTTTCTCTTTAAAAAAAACCTGAAAGCTTATCCAAATAACTATAAGTTAATATGCATTCAAAATAATAATTTCATTAGGTGTGTTTTCTGGTAGGTTAAGGTTAATGATAAATGAACCCACATTTAAAGTTGCGATGGCTATTATTTGCATATCACTACAACTGACATTAAAAAAATGCTCAGTTTCAAAAAATGAAGGTTAAAACCTCTTGTCCCAGAGACACCCAAAAAAAACGAACGAAAAAAAACGTATTATTCTGTATGGTAGCATTTAAAGAGGTAGGTAGGTGTTTAACTTATGAATATTTATTCGTATCTTGTCATTGGAATAAAAGATGTGCCAAACTTATTAGTTTTGTTTAGATGCTTCCTCATTATTTGGTACTTACATAGATACTACGATCTTGTATCTATTATGCAAAAAACAATAGAGGACAGTTACAATAGGCATAGGTTAGTTACACTATTTACATTATCTGTTATTATTTAAACGCTACCACCACAATGTTAACCACCACGTTTACGTTGCGTGTTCGAAATGTCGGACGAAGTCGCGCGTTTTGTTTGTCTACCGGCGCGAAGCAATGCCACGGAGCGGAGAAACGGAGCAATATTAACCAATAGGATTGCACAAAATCTCCGCTCCTCTTTAATGGATAGAGAGTTGCGTAACTAGTTTAAAAATTAGCTGCCTAGCTCCGCACACTGAAAAATACAGCTAGGACCGCTCATTTCCGCTCTGCTTTGCTGGACACACAGTACGCAACACCGCTCCGCCATAACACCGTTCTCCGCTCCGCATCTTCGCTCCGCGCCCTTGTGAAGGCACCCTTAAGTCGCTACCAAAATAAGTCGCGCGACAGCGCCTGACCAATACCATGTACATGGATATGACTTAATTCAGTTCCACAATATGTTCCCGGATATGAGTAATGAGATAGTTCGCACGACAGTTGCCTTAAGTGGCCAAAGCTTTATCCATCTCAAAGTTACAAGGTTCGTACACAGTAAGTTCCTACGCAGTGCACTCAACAGTACACAAGTAATGCATTGAATTACTGCTTTTCGCATTAGAACAATTTTTTTTTCAACATGTTTTTCGTATAGTAATTAGACAACAGACAGTAAGCTTCAGTATTTTTTAACAGTTACTCAAAACCTTTAACTGTTCTGAGGTTCTATCGTATTTATTTCAATTAAAACTCTCGTATAAATTTATATTTTTACACATAATGTTTTACACGAAAAAAACCTTTTTTGCCAAGTTTGAACAATGTAATGCCCGCGCGGACCGATTTCTTGCGCACGCGACGGTGCGGCGCGAACCCGCGATTTTACGCGTCTGAACGACCGAACGCTTTGCTCACGTTTTCTTAACGAGGATCATCTCGAGCAGTTGTGTAGTGGCCATTAATGCGACTCGAAACATCCTGTGATCAAACATTATTTACGTGGACAATCAACTGCAGATATATGTGGAATATTTAGATAGTTTAAAGTTGTTTGACGATGTTATTCAATGTTCAGAATTAATTATCTGCATGACAATCAGCCTGAAGGTGGGCGACTACACTTTAGTTAGGTACTAGGTAGGTATTATTGAATATTTACTAATGAACGCCGACTTCTCTTTAACAATATTTACAATGTAAGTTTCATTGTAAACGAAAGATAAATAAACTTTCTTACCTTTACTCTTTTTATGAATACCTAAGCCTTTATAAATTTTACCATTATAAATTTACGAGTCTTAAGAAAGACTCGTAAATTTATAAAGGTATTGAATTATGGCTTTCCACTTAATCTTCAGTCAATCCTATCCATTGTATAGGACAGCATCTTTTGCGGAAAACGTTATTTTTGTTTTAATGAATCTCACTGTACTCCCCTTTAGCCGTCAATCTCATTCATAAGATTTGCACGCATAACAGCTCACACCCCAGACTATTATTTGTGACGAATGAGTTAAATAGACATTTTACTATTTAAATTTATTATGCCAATATTAATTTAAGATTTGCATGCCATTGATAATGGTTGAGTAAGCGGATGTATAATTGCTGATAAATAATTATGACCATCTCCAGTGTAGGTACCTTAACCAAACGCAAATAAAGATTTCTATTTCTATAAAAATAATAGCCGCTGTTACTCCTTAATAAATTCTATTACAAACTAACGAGTGTGATCCGGTACGGTACCTTTCTCCATCGGCGAACTCCAAAAAAACGACCAAGTGATGACACAATAGGACTAAACTAAAACCGTACCAAAACGGTTTGATGACGAAGTATGTTTCTTCTCCGACAGTGTCGGACGTTTTGACGATACGAATACGTTACGGTAATGTTCGTGCTAACTCCACTGTCCAATACTGCTGTCGCGAAAGATGCGATTATCCGAACAAAATGTGAGTGAATCTAATTATTATTGCTGGTATCATCTGCTTGTCGATGGATATGATTTGAATGACAGTTGAGGTGGAGGGTAGATTCAATACAAGAGTTTATGAGTACATTTTAGAGAGAGAATAATTAATCTCTAATAACTCTCCTATATGTTTCCCTCTTGTAAACCTTTATGAGCTTCTGTTTTATGTCTTTATGTTTGTTTCAGTACCCGTAACCCATACTAATATTCTAACCCCCATTTGTGACGTTATAATTCTGTGTTTTTTGTTTTAGGCTAAACCTGCTTAGCGATAACTGATTTTTTAAATTAACAAAAACAATAAGTTAAAAACGTATTGATCAATCTAAAACTTGCAATCTCTACACACGTGACATTGGCGGAATTAAAAAAAAAATTGCGGCAACGCACATTGCCATTTTCCAAAGAAGAAGAAGAAGAAGAAATAGGAGGTTATGTAGAACATGAGTAGAATCGAGAGTGAGTGTGTGAGTGAACGGCACGCGGAGGGCGAGCAGAGGGAATTACAAGAGGAGGTAATCAAAAGAGTTAGCTGGCCCTCTGGTGAGTTGCACTAAGTTGATAAAAGAAACCTGGCCCCCCGGGTGAGTTGTACAAAGATTATAAGAGTTAACTAGAGGAATATATCGAGAGATTACGTAAGAGTGATACGTAGCCGGTGGTAGAGGCAGGCTGTGAGGGGAGGTATGGAGGCCTATGGGGCTCCCGAGTGGGGGCCCCCGTTAAGAGACCTTTAGTCTCGAATGTGTGTATATGAACGATGACGGTGACTAGCCAGTCTGCGGTGAGAGGAACATACCACTTACGTGGCTCTCGGGCTGGTTAGTGGCACCAGTATCGTATTATAAAGATAAAATGTGAATTTCTCGATATATCCCCCCCTGAGTCAATTTGTCGTGTAAGTATCAGCACCTGAGGTTCTAGAATGCCTGATAAGGCAATCGTCACGACAAAATGGTGGAGGTGCTGGGATGTGAACCCAGGAACCCTTATAGGCGAAGCATAGTATGACTAGAAACCCATGAGCATGAAATCTCCCTAATTTACTAATCAGTAAGATAAGGTACCTAACCCAATTATGACTTTATGTACAACTGTAAGTAGGTATGTATACGAGTTCCCTCTCCTTATCTCCATCTAGAGGGTGGTGATCACTAGAAAGAAAACGACGTGAGTTCACCGGAGATAAGGCGAGGAGAGCGATGGTCACTAGAAAGAAAACGACGTGACATTGCTTGAGCTATTGAGGGTGGTGGTCACTAGAAAGAAAACGACGTGACATCACATGAGTTAGGTATTGAGGGTGGTGGTCACTAGAAAGAAAACGACGGGGCATCACTAGAGTTAAAGAGATTGGTAGGCACTAGAAAGAAAACGACGTGCTATCATGATTGCTCTTTGATGTCGCCTAAATGATAGTATAAGTAGGTAGACAAAGAAGTGATAGTGACAAAACGATGATCTACTGAACCGAAATAGAAGTTTGACTTGTGCTAAGTTGTAGCACAATCAAGATGAGGTAGATAGAACTGACATAAAATTTGATAACGGATGTACGTGATGAATGAATGAAACTATTGTTTAATAAACGACGGCAGATGTTACCTACAGTACAGAGAAAAAAAAACACGGGTTGCACTCCGGGAGTGCCGGCAGAAGTGAAAACTTGATTATTAACGTTGTGCATTTTTGATTTATTTGAACCGTCTTACGGTTTTTCGATCAGCATCACGTGACCTGACGCGAGTTTCACAGTTTGTACCCATGCCACAAAAGTGCTCAACGCCGCTAAAGAAGTTTTCACTTCAAAAAAAAAAAAAAAAACTTTATACCTACTGTCTCTCTCTCTCTCTCCTTTGATATGTAATTTAAGAGCTTTTACCATTGTATAAACAGTTCGATACAATAAATCGAATCTTTAAATCGGTACCTAGTATTAATCGATGGACTTAATCGACGCGATTCAATGTTGTGTTTTTAGGAGCAACACTAATGTTCTACAGACTTGTTGTTTTCCGTTCACCGTTTATCGTTCGTATGAGAACAAAGCGTGAATGAAGCGTTTCTATTGGTTAATGTTTGACGTTTCTTGCCGTGTCAAGAAAGGTTATTCATACGAGATTGGCTCAATGGAGACCGAAGTGAAAGAACCTGTAGCGGAGTAGCAGACATAGGAAACTAGCTTTTTATTTTACTAGAAAAATTTTTTGTTTACCTACTTGTTTGTTGTGTAAAATGCCGGTTGTCTAAAGTTAAGTTATTCTTGTAGTGCTTTGAATACAAGTAAATAGGTACACAGTGATAAATATCGCAAAGGTATTAAAAAGGCGTATTGCTTAAGTTAATTTACGCTGACGTAAGTTTATGTTATATGTATCATTGGTGCTTGTACGTGAAATTCGTTGTTTCCTAGCCGGACGCCGAAAAACTTGAAAGTAAGTGTGACGCAAGTCGAATCTAACTTGAATTTAATAATGTGATGTGAAATAAGTTAGTAAGTAAGGCAGTGTCGACCCAGGATCATCCTAGTTATAATCTTTTCGTATGTTGACTTGCAGTCGGCGCCACCATGGAAGCAATACTTTTATTACAAGTACAGAAGCGCGTTGACGCCTTGTCAGAAGGGCACGTAGAAGCACGCAAACTGCTTGCCCAAATCTCGGACGTGACAGAGGGAGTACACGAAATGGATTTCGTCGGGGCCACGCTTCGTCTCAGGCAGCTTATTGAGTTGTATGATAAAGAAGCAAACCGCCTGACACCTGTGGCTACGAGCGAAGCGTCCATCAACCTGTTAAGTGAGGGTTTCCAAGCACAGATGGAAGCTGAAGCCACACTAACTAATATGACAACGTATGAACGTTGCCTAAAGGAAAAGGCGACTACAAACCAACAAATGCCTGCACCTGGTTCAACAACAAGATTACCAAAGCTGGAACCTACTAAGTTTAGCGGCGACATACTGCATTTCACAGAGTTTTGGGACAAATTTGAATCTAACATAGGCAGTAAAACTCTCCGCAATGTAGATAAGATGGCCTATCTAGTAAGTTCCTTAGAAGGCAGAGCTCGTGAAACAGTTGAAGGTCTTCCAGTTACTAACGAGAACTACTTCATAGCCGTAGACACTCTGAAGACCAGGTACGGTTCCAAGGACAGGGTGGTTGATGCTCACTACAAGGAAATCACTAATATGCTCAAGTGCTCTGACAACGCAGAGGAGGCTCTTCGAAGCCTAGACAACATTGAAAGGCACTTGCGCATATTACAGTCCCTGGGCGAAAACGTAGAAAGTAACCACCTGAGATCAATAATAATGGAGAAGTTTCCGGAGAGAATTTTATATGAAGTCAATGTGAGGTTAACTGGAGAGAAGTCAGTGTCAGGCATCCGAGAGGTTCTCAGAATGGTGCTGACAGCTATGGAGTCATCACAGAGCAAGTTGTCAGCCGCGACCTCTCCATTCACACCTATGGCAACATCAACCGAAGCTTTGTATGTCAAGACATCTGACAAGCCAACCAAGCAAAGGTTTAATGAACGACGTCAGCAAAGAAGTCTCAGCTCTGACGCAGCCAGCTTCAATAAGAGGAATAGGAAACGAAAGCTAGACAGAGATCCTCAAGTCCCGAAAAAACTGAGAAAACGCGCTTGTATATTCTGTGATGAAGATCACTACAATGACGAGTGTGGTAAATTCCAGGATATACAAGCTAGAAAGAAACAGCTAAAGGAACGATGCTTTAACTGCTTTGGAAAAGGCCATCAGGCCAGAGAATGTAAGAAATTGATACGTTGCCATCACTGTGCAGGCCCTCACAATCGCTCCTTGTGTCCAACAAAGAACAGCAGAGCGGGTAACGATAAGCCAAGTGATCAAGTAACTACTGCAATGTCTAAGCATGTCATTAACTCAACATCCTTTTTACAGACGGCAACAGTACGAGTTTTGAGCGAAAACGAGCTACCGCTGTGCAGAGTACTGCTTGATTCGGGTAGTCAGAGAAGTTACATCACAACAAGCTTAGCAAAACGTCTAAACCTTACCCCAGACGAAGAAGATCTGCTGATGATATTTACCTTCGGATCAGAGAAACCAGCTGAGACCCTGAGCCCATCTGCTAATATCACCATTGAAACAAAAAGAGGAGTCCAGAAGGTAATCCGAGTTAACATAGTTCCTCACATTACTGATAGAATAGCAGTACCGAGTGTAAGCCACTCGGACCTGGTAGATGTATTGGCAGATGATGGATCAGGTGGCCAAGGCATAGATATACTTATTGGCAACGACTATTACTTCTCATTTATCAGGAATGAAAAAATTATGATTGATGACCATCTTCACCTAGTCAACACGGATTTCGGATGGATAGTATCAGGCCGCCTGGAACAACAAGAAAGAAGGGAAGTTACCCTCTCCGTAGTAACATACCATCAGAGTGGTGGAGAGTTTTTTCACTACCCTGAACCAGACCTGCCATTACGAAACTTTGATATCAAATTCTTGTGGACCTTAGAAAACATTGGTATAACTGACTCCGTCAAGGCAACCAGAGAAGAAGAAGCAGTTCAACATTTCAACAACACCATTAAATATCAAGATGGCAGATATTATGTGAAGTGGCCTTGGACGCAACGCCACCCAAGCTTACCTACGAACTATGGCCCTGCATATGGCAGACTGAAGGGTTTACTATTGCGAGCAGACAAAGCTACATTAGAGGAATATAATAACATCTTACAGGAACAGATCCAAGCAAACATAATCGAAACTGTAGAACCTGAATCTGATACGACTTGTCAAACAACTCCTCCGATACATTATTTACCACACCACATAGTCAAGCAAGCTGGTAAACGCGGACGTATTGTGTATGATGCTTCAGCAAAGTCGAAAGATCAGCTCAGTTTAAATGAATGTTTGTATCGAGGACCCTGCTTATTGCAAGATCTAACAGCTTTACTTGTAAACTTCAGAACTAATAAAATAGGAATTTTAGCAGACGTGGAGAAGGCCTTCCTGCAAGTAGGGCTACAGACAGAAGATAGAGATGTGACCAGATTTCTATGGGTGAAGAATATTGAAGAACCCTTGACCTATGACAATATTCTACACCTGAGGTTCTGCCGGGTGCCATTCGGTATAATCTCTAGCCCATTTCTACTAAATGCAGTAATACGCTATCACATTTCAACCACAAATCCAGATCTTCTAGGGAGCGTAGCTGACAGATGCTATGTAGACAATCTAGTGACAGGTGCCAACACCACTGAAGATGCTGTCAAACTCTTCGAGGAAACTAAATACTTGTTTCAACAACTATCCATGAACATCAGAGATTGGACGTCAAACGATTATGCGCTCATGGAGAAGATACCGATGAAGAGTAGAGCGAAACCAACAGAAGAGACAAAGGTGCTGGGCCTAGTGTGGAACAAGGAAGAAGACACACTGCGGCTAAACCTTAAAGAGAACATCCTTGACCCGAGTGAAGTCACAAACAAGAGGCAAGTATTAAGAGTGTTAGCCTCAATCTACGATCCATGTGGATTTGTGGCTCCACTTTTATTACCGGTGAAACTCTTTCTGCAAGAACTATGGAGAAGAGGCTACAAATGGGATACACCACTGTCTCCAGAGCTTCATGAAGAATGGGTGAAGATTTCTTCCACATTGTATGATGTGAAGGATTGTACACTTCCCCGCTACACAGGATTCCATAGTTGTGAGAACGAAAGGAACATTGAGTACGAGTTACATTGTTTCACCGACGCCTCCAACCACGGGTATGCTGCAGCGGCGTACCTGCGTGCTGACGATGGACGCAACGTGAAAACTACACTGCTTATGTCCAAGACCAGGATAGCTCCACTAGAGAAAAAGAAAGTAGACAAGAATCAAGCAGCGTCGAAGGGTCATACCGGTCCTCCGAAAAATAAAAAATCACTTACAATACCACAAATGGAACTGCTTGGTTATCTTATAGGAAGCCGGTTGATAGCCTACTTAAAAAAGACACTGGTATTACACATCTCCAAGCAATGTCTTTGGACAGATAGTCTCGTCGTCCTCAGTTGGGTTAAGTCAAACAAACTGTTGCCTCCTTTCGTCGCAAACAGGGTAGACGAGATAAAACAGAATGTGAACGTCGAGAACTGTTATATCAGCTCAAGATTTAACCCGGCTGACCTGGCGACCCGGCCTGAACTTTGGCATCAGAAGAAACACACATGGATGCAAGGTCCTTACTTTCTCCGGGATAATAAGAAGTTGTGGTCTAATGATAGGCACCTGGAGGATCACCTGTCGACACTCTCTGCTGTTGTGGAGGGTCTGGAAGAGCCGCCTCCAGATCTTACTGAAGAAAGCGACCACAAAGAAGAGAGAGACATGGCAGAAGCAGTCGAAGACAACCTGAGTATGGACAAACCAGAGATGCCATCAATTGACTCGGAAGTACGAGAAATAAAGGAGATCCAATCTATATACTTTCCAGAAGAAGTCAAAGGAAAAGATTCTCATCTTACAAGAAATCTAGGATTATTCATGGATGTAGACGGTCTTCTGAGATGTGGAGGTCGCATGATGCATGCTGATATGGCATACGACACAAAACATCCAATCCTGCTGCCAAGAGAATGCGAGTATACTACGAAGGTTATCAGAGAGACCCACGAAAAGAATTACCACGTAGGAGTCCCACATACATTGAGTATAATTCGCCAAAAATACTGGATCCCTAAGGGTAGAGCACAAGTTCAAAAGGTCTTAAGACGATGCCCGGAGTGCATCAAGCATGGAGGTGGTCCGTACAAACTACCGACGACACCAGCATTGCCGCCAGAACGCGTGAAGTACAGCGCACCATACGCATTCTTGGGAATGGATTATTTCGGCCCAATGATGGTGAAATGCAGGAGTGGAAATGAAAAGAGATGGATTTGTCTTTTCACATGCTTAGTGGTACGAGCGGTCCATCTCGAGGTAGTAAAGGACTTGACCGCCGAAGAATGCTTACTTGCTCTTAGAAGATTTGTGGCCTCAAGAGGAGTACCAACACTAATCCTCTCTGACAACGCCCTGCAATTCAAACTTACATCTGAACTTTTAACCAGTACATTTTGCGTGGAGAACAAGATTAAGTGGAGGTTCATACCGCAATTAGCACCATGGCATGGCGGAGTGTACGAAAGATTAGTTGGCGTTGTGAAACATTGCTTGAAACGAACACTGAGCAAACATCTACTGGGTGACAGCGGACTGCAGACAGTAATAAAAGAAGTAGAAGCGGTAGTCAATACAAGACCGTTGACATGTGTAGGCGCAGACGTAGAGTACGTACTGAAGCCAACAGACTTCCTATCACTGGGTAAATGCTTGACCATGAACTTGTCAAGGGATATTACCATAAACTCCGACACAGTGACTAAGCGGGACCTTATAGAAGGATGGCAGCGAGGTCAGAATATCGTAGACGAGTTCAAGGAGATGTTCATAAGTCAGTATTTACCAAGCTTAAGAGAACGATACAAAAACAATGTAAAACAACCAAGAGTGACAACGGGCAAAACACCACGTGTTGGGGATATAGTCCAGATCAAGAGTGAAGCAAAAAACAGACAGAACTGGAAAGTGGGCAAAATAACATCACTTGTAAGGAGCGAAGATGGAGAGTGTAGAGTAGCCCGAGTTAGAATAGGAAATACCGAGTTCACCAGATCGGTTGGCCACCTATACCCACTAGAAGCTGACATGGATGGTGTCACAGAGTCAATACCTTCAGAACCAATTCTGACCGAGACTCATGATAGCAGAGAGCCTGTGATACAAGAAACGACACCAGTTGTTTCGAGCCAGAGAAAGATCCAAGAACAACCAATGGATCAAGACTTAAAAGAGAGTTCTGAAAAACCTAACGAGAAGGAGGTTGTCATACAGGAGAGTGAGGTAGGAGAGAGAGAGATCAGTAACCCCGAGAATGATAATGAAGACTCAGAGATGGTAGAACAACTGACTCTACCGAGCTCAGAAAGTAGAGACGTCAGTGAAGAGATAGAGATCCATAATGAGAGCGATGTGAGCAAGACACAAGAAGTCAAGGTGAGGCGAGTTGCTGCAGTCAAAGCGAGAGAAAAGATTGCAGAGTGGACTCGTCAGCTTTTCGCTTCACTATGACAATCTTCGTCTTCCTAGGGAGTGTCGCGAAAGATGCGATTATCCGAACAAAATGTGAGTGAATCTAATTATTATTGCTGGTATCATCTGCTTGTCGATGGATATGATTTGAATGACAGTTGAGGTGGAGGGTAGATTCAATACAAGAGTTTATGAGTAGATTTTAGAGAGAGAATAAATAGGAGGTTATGTAGAACATGAGTAGAATCGAGAGTGAGTGTGTGAGTGAACGGCACGCGGAGGGCGAGCAGAGGGAATTACAAGAGGAGGTAATCAAAAGAGTTAGCTGGCCCTCTGGTGAGTTGCACTAAGTTGATAAAAGAAACCTGGCCCCCCGGGTGAGTTGTACAAAGATTATAAGAGTTAACTAGAGGAATATATCGAGAGATTACGTAAGAGTGATACGTAGCCGGTGGTAGAGGCAGGCTGTGAGGGGAGGTATGGAGGCCTATGGGGCTCCCGAGTGGGGGCCCCCGTTAAGAGACCTTTAGTCTCGAATGTGTGTATATGAACGATGACGGTGACTAGCCAGTCTGCGGTGAGAGGAACATACCACTTACGTGGCTCTCGGGCTGGTTAGTGGCACCAGTATCGTATTATAAAGATAAAATGTGAATTTCTCGATATATCCCCCCCTGAGTCAATTTGTCGTGTAAGTATCAGCACCTGAGGTTCTAGAATGCCTGATAAGGCAATCGTCACGACAACTGCAGTTTGGATGCTCTTTAGATATGATAACTCACACTACACCATAACAGACTTTTGCATTTAAAATGGACACTCATCTGCCCTCATACCAAAAGTCTGCTATAACAGACACCTACAAGTTTTGAGAAAAACGTGTGAGCTTGAGACACTCGTTAAATAATCAGTTTACTTAATTACTTTACAAATGTCATTTTAATTGGTCTGTTTAGTAAAAATTTTAACAAAACTATTATCAAGACCAATAAAAAACTTTTTAAAATGGATAAATAGCAAATATAAACAGGAATCGATGTGTTATATATAAATTATATCAACTTTTTTAGTTTATATCGGTTTGTCGTGTGGTGAAGACTGTCGCATTTTTATATTTTTATATGGATGTATTTTTTTAGATTCGGAACCACAGATATACGATCGTATATCTGTGTTCGGAACCGTTTCAATGAATTTAACAATATTCTTAATTTAATTGCAAAACTTGTATCGCTAACACGTAAGACGAATTCAAAATATATTCCGACTGTTTTTGCATGTCATGTTTCAACTGCAATAAATATCACATAACCTACTTTATAGTACATAGTGAACCATAAAAGAGCTAATCAGTGTCGAGAACTCTTCGATTGGTTATTATTAAAATATCAGCAAAAAGATTTGCCCTTGACCTTGCATAAACATTAACTTCTCGCAGCATCACTTCCAATTTAAATGGAAGCTATTAATTTTGTTTTATTTTTCCTAAATTATTATTTCATTGTTTGGTCTGAAGGACACACAAAAACCTTGCTAAATGGAGATTAAGGACGAGGAAGGTCGACTCCAAGTAAAAGGGGAACAGGTCTAAGGGAAGATTTATAATACGAGGATACAAACTTTGCTACATGTAAGAAGCTCATGGCGACGCAATGTGTCAGTCTTAAAATCTTGATCTGATCTGATCAGCACATAAGCAAAAAAATACTTAAGTCACCTTTCGCATATGCCAAATGATTCTAAGCTTAGCTTAAAAGTAGTACCTTTGTTTTGTGGCGAAATCTTTAAATAACAATGCACGATATTTCGCATTAGGGTCACCGAATGGTATTTAAACAAAAAACTGGATTTGGTTTTGTCAGATTTTATTCAGATTACGTTATAAGAGAACGGGCCGTGGGTAATGTAGATAGATCCTGTTAGCTCACTAACCATCCCTGATGCATGTCATGCTGATACATGGGAGTTGGCGGAAAATACTCAAATATAAAGCTATTATAAACATACGATTATGATTTGAAAAACTTTAGTATGAGCGTGTACCTATGCTGTTCCATAATTTTTTAAGATGACGAAATTAAGGAGAAGTTAACTGGATCTCTCAAATCAGCCAGTAACGTGTTAAATTGTAAAAAAAACTAAAGAAAACTGTCATTTGATGCCACGACATTAGACACGAGCTCGGTCCCCGCCTTATACAATTGTTTTTTTTACTGCAAAAAATATTATCTTTAGAATGCAACATGAATGCTTACCACGAAAATTTAAACATAGAAAATGAAAATAGAAGTGTCTCTTAGGTTTCAATTTACACATAGGCCATAGATTGTATTGCATACGTGTATCTTAATATTACCTAAAGCATAAACTAAAACTTACATAAGTCTATAACTAGCCACGCTGCAGCAACGTGCACGCCCATACGTCAAAGGTTACTAATACGCCGTGTATCTAAATACCAACGCCTTGGTACAATACAAATAATAATAAATATCATAGCTCATATGTCCGAGGATAATTAATATTATTATATTCATAATTTTAAACGACATGCGCTCACTTAGATAAGTAAACTTACAACTTCGCCAATTATCTATAGAATTTGATATTACAATGAAAAACTGCAATGGTAACAGGAATATATAAATCTCTCACTTATTTTATAATATGATTATTGCAATGGAATATCTCCTATTTAGAATTCATTCACGGCATTTTTTTACCAAATTTTCCTATAATAAATAATATTGAAGGGGGAAATAATCATACTAACAAATGAGAGGGTAGGATACGTAAGATTACACTAACATCGTTAGAATAGGTTAAAGAAGTATTCGTATATGATAGAGAAAACTAAAGTCTCACAGTACGATACAAGTCCAAGCCTAAATTAGCCTTGGGCGTCATTTTTGACGCCTGGGAAATATCTGGAGACGATTTTAGCAGTTTAGATACAAAATCCAAGTACAACAAAATACGTGGACATAATATGTGTAAGTTGATACATTGTTGTTTTCATAAAAATATGCTAGTGAATCATAGACCCAACACAGACCTTACCAACTATTACAGCACATAATAAATGAGCGTTTTAACTATATAAGTTAGTTATGCTGTTGTGGACACGCTTGTTCATGTTTAGGACTGCTAATATACAACCTCCTGCATAAAAAACCTCTCCACCCAGTAGGGGTACACAATTCGCCGCTGCCGACGGTACAAAAATAAAAATACAGCTCTGTCAGTCTTCCTAGTTTTCGTCGTAGAGCGGCGTCGCGTCGCCGAGCGACATGGACCGCGGCGACGTGTTCGTATGCGGCGTGGATCTGATGGACTGCGCCCGCGACGCACGGCCGGAGTGTGAGTGATGCGAGTGTGGTGTGGAGCGCGCGTCGTGCCGCGGTGTGGAGCGCGCGTCGTGTCGCGGCGTGGAGCGGGCGTCGTGTCGCGGCGTGGATCGCGCGTCGTGTCGCGGGGTGGAGCGCACGTGCCGCGGGGTGGCGCCGCCCTCGCTGCTGCGCGGCGTGGCGGGCGTGTCGCGCGATCTGTGCCGCACCCAGTCCTCAGCCGCTTTCTGCCAGTCCGACGGGTCCGAGTAGATCGCTTGCATTTGCGGTGGTATCTAAAAAAATAATTTTCTGTTAATGCTTCTTTGAATTTGGAATTATTATGACATGTGTGAAAGTTTTACATAAATACAACCATAGATATAAGGCAGAGAGATAATTCTTTATTGCACTCCATATTAAAATACAACGGAGTAATTTTACATAGATAGATATTTCACGTAGGTGATCTTACCGCTTAAAAGCTATCTCTTCCAGATAACCTTTAGGTAAGGAATAGATACAGAGCTATGCACTTCTCAATTATATTCTTAACATTGTATATTACTTAACTCATTTACGGACACTGCACGCCTAACAGACGTAATAACAATAAGTTCCTTTGTGTCTGGCAGACTATCCGTGAATGTGTTTAGAACAAAAAGCCTAGATTTTATAACGTCAGAATAATATGTCATTGTGTTGATCAACAGAGAAATAAGCGAGAAGTACTAAAGCCTATGATGTAAAGACTATTTGGCAAAAAAATGTTATGGAGTCTGTATAACTCTATAACCTGTGATTGGTGACCTGCATTACATTTTCACGTGGAAAAATAAAAAAAGAGAGCTGCTCCCAGCATCAGTCTGTAAGTATCAGACAGGAAGTTTGACAAGTTTGTAGACCTTTTGTATAAGGTTTTGTTGAGCAATAGAGGCTGAATAAATAAACTAAATTTTAAAAGAAATACTGACCTGCACAGGCTGCGCTTGGGGCTTGTGCCTGGGCACGGGCGGCGCGAGGAAGTCGGGCTGGCGCGGCGTCGCAGCGAACGGCGTCATGTACGGCGTCTGCGCCGACGGCGTGTACGGCGTGGTCACGTAGGCCGCGCCCGGCGTGTGCGCCGTGTGCGCCGCGTGGAAGGCCGGCGTGTGCGCCGCGGGCGTGTGGTACATCGACGACATGCCGCCGTGGGGCGTGCGGAGGGCCGGTGTTCTAATGATAGAACGAGCATTTTTTTAAATTTACATTGCGTTTCTAACTCGTCCTATTTACTTTCTGATTGATTTTGTTACGGATCCCAGGACAATTAGATGTTTTCTGTAAAAACCTAGCCTTCGATCGATGGTGTTTACAATTCGGCCAAGTTTTAAATCCTGGATCCTAAACAGGAGTTGCAAAGGTGGAAAAGTGTGGTAGGATCAGTTGCCTCTTTGCTGACATAAGGATAACAACGGATTAAGTGAGACTACTTTTAAATCCAGCCTTACCAACTAGCTTAAGAGTCCGTTAAATATCTTGAAACAATGCGATAACATGACTAAAAGCAGTTTTTTTTTTTAAATTGCAATATGTTAATATAATACCATGCAATATGACAGGTTATTCAAATAAATGGCTGATTGGATGATACACATACCTTTGCATAGGCGTCCCACTAGGCGGAGGATCTCTAAAGTGCTCTTTGAACCATTTGAGTAAACCACCGAGCGAATCGAACATTCTTTGTCTAAACTTATATCCGTCTGGCGTTATCGATACATATTCGTGTGTACACCTAGACCGCGGTAGGTACGACAGTAGAAACCTGCCGGGGTGGTTCTTAGCTGCAGAGATCACGTAGTGGATTTTATTCGGGTTTTTAGCCTTTTCCTCTTTGAGTATTTCCTCAGCTTTGTCCCTCATACCGCCTAAGGGCTTGTAGTATTTGTAGGCGATGAGATCGCGCGCATGGCCAGCCATTGGGGTGACGTAGCGAGCGATGATTTCGTCGAGATCTTCGAACTCGGAACCCTGTATCCAGAGACTTCGACCTGGAAGAAAACATTAAGTATTTGTTAGGAAAATTACATCCATCCCGTCACCAATTATAAAGAACTAGTTATGTAAACGAAATAATGTGGTTAAGTTCAGATTAACACGTAGGCTGCCATTGAAGAAATATTATTTTTTATATAAAAACTTTTTGATGAAATGTGGCGCGGAATGTTAAGATATGAAAATATATCTAACTTAAAATGAAATCGGTTCGATAGTTTTCAAAATATTTAAAAAAACCTGACGAGGTCACCGGTGACCGGCGTGGCGCTGTGAAGCGAAAATATGAAAAACCGTTAAGAAGGCGCCGCAATGACCGCAACCCCGGTCACCGCTCCCCGCAGTTTGGCTTGTTTTAATAAGTCCCATCGTTATGTTTAAGATTTTTGATTCTAATTTTAATGTTATTTTTGATTGATACTTTGCTACTAATAATTAATGCGCTGTGATTTTCATACAAAAGTTTAATTTTCCTTTCAACTCAATGTTCAACCCTTATGATTCTCATACGCATGTGTAGAACATTTGAGATTTGAAATAATATTTTTCTATTATGTTATTCTACCACATTATATGCTAAGTTATGCTAAGTTTTATTAAAATCAAGCTATTGGATACGTGATAAAAGCACATACAAGTAGATGTTCACTTATTACAAACTGTCATGTTCATAATTTTAGAAGTATCTTCGAAAAATAATTGAGTACATAGAAACCACGCCAAAGAAGTATTCTACAGCGCCACTCCGGTCACTTCAGTACAGAAAATCTATCAGAAACGCATCTTACGGCGCACAAATTCGTTCCAAAAACAGGTCTACCTTGAGGTCACCGGTGACCGTAATGGCGCGTAGATGTAGGTAAGGGTCCGGTCACCGGTGACCGGGGTGGCAGCTAACGTGTTAAGAAAGTCGTATGTTTAACCCTTGGCTCATATTTATTTCTTTTGAAACCTAATAAATGATTGATTGAATATAGATTACCCAATGAGAATGCGTTTTCTTTTCCTTCTTCCCGGACGTCGATATGTTGGTAAATGCCCTCGGCCACTTTCCATGTTACTGTCAAATGGTCAGATCCCTGTTAAGAAAGCAAAAAAATGTTATGTAATTAATTAGTGTAATTACTGTTGAGAGGCTGGACAAAGAATTGCTGCCGCGTATTCAAAACAACACGTCGCATCTCCACCAACAGAGCATTTAGCAATAAACTGTTTCTGTGTGGAGTTTTTTAAGTTTTTATGACAATTTTTCCTGGAGTTTGTGCCATCAAAAAACACCCAAATTCTATCTTTTGGCATGGTTAAAATTTACACTAGATTTAAAGTAAAAAAAATAATACTTATAATAAAAATGGTGTCAAACGTTAGGTATTAGTGTCCCCTAACCCCAGATTTTCGCTGGTACATGTTTCCTGGGACACCCTATATGCGGATCGATTTGTGAATTCTCAGCATAACAAATGCTAGTTACCTTACTGCTGGGCCGCACGATGACCTCGCCCTGCGCCATGTTCTCCATGAGCTTCTCCGCCTCCGCGAATGAGATGTTGTGGAAGGCGGGGTGCACGATGACGCGCTTCACGTACTGCATGCGCTCTTTGGTCTGTTTCGCTTCCTTGTCCTTGCGCACGTCCTTGTCTTCCGCCTCTTGGTCGTAGTACGGGTCTTTTGCCGGTCTGGAAAGGAAAATTAAGGTTATATATTATCCAAAAACACAGGACGATTCGCAAACGCCCGCATTTTCACCACATAAATTCCGGTCTGACAAGTTCTTGATGTGTGCCTAGCCTTTGTCGAGTCGAATGCGGACGTACGCCCGCGTCGAAATAGTAAAAGTAGCAACACTCTTTAAATGCAATGAAAGAGGTTCAACTCACCTCCATTCCTTATTCTTGTCCAACAGATCCGACGACTTTGACGAGCAATCCACCGAGAACCTCTCAACATCTATCTTCGTTATCCGACAGTGGACAGTCTGTCCGATGCGCACGCGCTCCGTGGGGTCGGCGACGTGTCGGTCGGACAGGTTCTTGATGTGAATGTAGCCGGAGAGGCCGTTGTCGAGACGGATCCGCACGCCGGTCGCTTGGCCCGGGCACGCGCCGGCGTCGAAGTGGTTCCATACCTGTTGGTGGATTTGTCGTTCATATTTATAGCTGAGCTTTGAGAAACAGCTAGTTGAGTTAAGTTTTACCATAAATTCGTGGGCACGTGTTGGTTTAGGCGGGAAGAGGTAACGGACCGAAAATAAAATATGAGTAACTTTTGCTTCTGTCATATTGAACTGATGGCCACATAATATAATCCAACTAAATGGGTTTGATAGTGGGAAACCCGTGTGAAAGTGTGCACTGTGTAGTTTCAAATTGTGTATTGTCATCGGAAAAAATGCGTATACAAAATTTCAACTCAATCGGACACTGGGAAGTGGGTAAAATATTTGATAACAGACAGACACGGGACAGGTAAAGCTAAATAATATTTTTTTCTGCTGCTTGGTTAGGAAATAAAATTAACCCACTATTTGTTTGCTACGGGTGAAACTAGTGTGTAGAATAAACTATGAACTGCACAACTCACCTCTGATAACTCAGGGAAGTCATTCTTATGACAGAACGGGCACTCCCACAGTCCAGTCTCATCGTTCCTCACGGGATTAGCTTGGTCCAACATCTCCCTCTGCGGTTTCCTGTGCGAAATCCCAACCACAGACGCCAACACCATCTTGCCTAAATAGAACGTCTCTGGAGTCTCTTTGGTCAGTATATCAAACAACTCTTCGGGCGTCGGCGAGCGATACGGAACCCTGAGATCTTTGTACCTCGAGTTCAGTTCCGCTCGGATATCGTACAGCGTTATGCATTTGTTTCCGAAGCCTTGACGTTCTAATTCTTCGGCAAACGCGTCGAGATCCAAGTCCTTCAGCCTTTCGGGAGCCTCGAGGATTTCTTCTACAGCACCGGCGGGGTTGGCATCTTCGTCTTCGTATTCTAAAGCGTCGACGGCCATTTTCCTCGCCCACTCGTAAGTTTCTGGATGCACACGCGATCCGTCCAACACTTCAATATACGCCTCAGTACTGTCTCCTAGACTGCTTGTGTCTATTTTGATGAAACCTGAGCAGTTGATGAAGACTTTCGGACCCATGTGGCAGACAGTGACTAGCTGCGTTCTGTTTTCTAGCTTCTGATTGGTCTGTTTGAACAGTTTGATTAGGGCTTGGGCCTTCCTAGGTCCTAGACCGCAGACATACTGTAGGAGCTCTGTTCCACGGCCGGTAAGTATAGCTTCATTCATGTCTACGCCTACTTCATTCACTCGGTTCACGAATTCCAGCTCGATTCCTTCCAACAGGTCCTCTTTGGCTATTTGGTCTTGAAGGGGATGATAGCGGAGACAGAGTATTTCCTCGTCGGGTCCGCAGAGTTGAGAGATCTCCATCAAGGGGTCTTGCAGGAGGCGGCCTTGGCACACGGCTTGCCGGAGAATGTCCGGGTATTCTCTGAAGTCGTTCTGAAAAGCGACGTAAAATAAGTAATTAGATAACCCACATGAATGTTGTTACATTTGCAGCGCATTGGCTATGTTTGATAATGTTACGGACTTGATGTTAAAGAAGTTTTTGTACATTTTCTTTACACTTTGTGCCTATCATATAAAAAACTAGCAATCAACAAAATAGATCGTAGTGTAATTTAATTACGATTTAATTTTGTGTTTAGGCTTGCGACTGTTGTTGCTGATTGCATTTTTCTTTGAAAATAATGTCCCCCCTATCGAAAGTCTTTTGTTTATAAAAATCCGTTATAATATAAGCTATTTTATAATTAATGTATTATAAACAGCAAGGTGTCGATAAAAAACTGACATACTGGTGTTGGGACACATTGTATATCAGTGTTTAGGTTAGTTTATAAAGTACTCACGCGTCCGCGGATGCTGTTGCTGTATATCTTGCTGATGTGGTTGTCGGCGATCTCGATGGGTATGCGGGGGAACTGCTCGTCCTCCACCAGCTGCTGCACGCACTCGGACACGTCCGCCTTGACGGTGAGCGCCTCGCGCGACTCGCCGCCGATCACTATCACGTGCGGCTTCTTGCGGAGGATGAACCTGGGTGGAAAAATAAACAATACATTTTCAACACACTTGCTCATAAAGTGGTTGTTATTTCACTGCAATTAGACTAATAATGACACCTACAATCAAACTGTGACGTTTTCATTGCTATAACTCACTAGTGAGTTATAGCAATGAAAACGCTGCAACCACTGCGCCAAAAGCACCTACCGCCGCAGCAGCACATACATCTTACTCTGTAGCGCACTTGTGTTACAGAAATCAGAATCAACAGTGGTATTACAAATAAACTTAAATAAATACATATAACACCCATACCAGTACAAACAGACATGTTCATGAACACAAATGTTTGTACAGTGCGGGGATGGAACCCGCGACCTCTGGGTTAATTGTCAACTTCGTATAACCATAACACCAAAGTTGTCGTCAAAAAATGCGGCATAATAGGCATGATGACACCTATCTTAAATATTTTAAGACCATGGCGTTTAAAAAACATAGCCCCTATGAATTTAATACAACCAGTTCATTTCCAAAAAGCTGTAGAAACCAATTTTTAAACACACAAAAGCTAATAAATATTCGGTCATTTGATTCCAATTTCTGATACATGACCGTGACGTCACATTCATGTTTTTTTTTTGTTAGCCTACATCATCCCACAGCTGGGCAAAGGCCTCCCTCAAACCTGTCCACCGATCCACATTCATGTATTCCCATACAAAATCTATGGAGGCAGGCCGTTTTGACAGATAATAAAAAGTATGTCAAAGATTGGTGGTGTCGTCTAGCCTATGAATGAGACTGACTTGCGTAGCGCGGTCATGTCGGCGATCTTGTTCTTGCGCTCGAGCGCGTCCCACGCGGTGCGGCGGTGCAGCAGGTGCGGCAGCCGCAGGTGGTCCGCCACCTCGCCGCCGCCCGCGATCACGCACGCGAACGCCGAGTGCTGCCGGTCGGGCACGTACGCGATTGACATCACGCGGAGACCTGGAGTGGTGGAGGACAAAACAATTACTTATTACGAATAGGCGCCGATCCGCTATTAAGGGGCCATTCGAGTATTACGTAAGCAGATTTATTACAATTTATTTAGCCCCCATCCCTTGTAAGGACGGGCCCCGGAAGCAGCCAAGAAGAGATGTTGCGCGTTTAACGTTTGGTTTATTACTGTCTTAAAAAGTAGATTACCTTCGTTTATATAAGGAGAGGTGCGTCATACACTATACCCTCTTGTCAACAAAAGTAATCAAAGCTCTAACCTCTTTCCCCCGTGCTTACGAATGCTTGCTTGTGAATAGAGCGCGGTAACGATTACCGCGGTAGTAATTCCGAATTACTAATTCCCCTACTAACAAAAGTACAATTGTGGGAATTTCTGATAATGCGTTTCGTATTCAAGTATTTGTAATGCGAAGCAATATGAGGGTTGCCATTCCTGTAAACAAGTAAAGTAACATCATTTAGATTCCCCCACCCCACATGTCATCCAAAATAAGAAAAGCATAGACCCCTCGCTCCCTTATAGTGCTCACGTAATACTTGAACGGCCCCTAAGGCCCAGGGCACGTAAGCGACATTTTATCCCCGTGATTATAAATAAATAAATAAATAAATAAATATTTCACAACGTTCACACCAATTCTCAAGTCCCAAATTAAGCTGCGAGGCTTGTGTTATGGGTACTAGACAACGGATAAACATACTTAAATACTTTTTTTTTTGTAAATAAATACATATTATACATAGAAAACACCCAGACCAGTACAAACACACATGTTCATGCACACATGCTTGTACTGTGCGGGGATCGAACCCGCGACCCTTGGCTTAGAAGTCCGACCTGTGGACCACTGCACCAAGCGGTCGTCGTGATTCGCGAATATTAGCGATTTAGCCGCGAGCCATAGAATGACACGCCGTCAAACGCAAGTCGCCGCAACAGAAAGTCGCTCTCATGCCCTGGCGGTATCTTTTTAGTGTCGATGGTGAAGCGGCTTAATATGTCTTCAACCTAAAATTTTGCGACACGAATTGCCCTGTCGTTAGCACACATAAGGTCCTCTGGAAAGCAAGAGTGAAGACACCCAGGACAAAACAAAAGATGGCTTATGTCTTGTGGAGTGTACTGTGTAGCCATTCCATCGGTAAAGCGCCACCTTACATGTAAGCCTTACACCTGCCCACTTGTGTCCGAAGTCGATTGTGCGACTTCCACGTGACGGTATAATCTACACCAATATTATAGAGAAAACTATTTGATTGTTTGTCTGAATTGAATAGGCTCCGAAACTACTGGATCGATTTAAAAAAAATATTTCCTACATTATCCCTGATGAACATACAGCTATATTTCGCTATGAACAGAACATACAACTATACATACGACTATATTTAGCTTAATATTCAAGTAAAATTAATATTTTTTGTGAACAGAATTTGCAAAAGAAAAGTATATTTTTTAAATACTTTTACTCAATGTGAATGCTTATTACGAAAAATCATAAAACTATTCAACGTGAAAGAGTTTAATTTTGAACTTACCGTTGGAGGTGTCCCACTCATCGTCATCGTCGTCCGATATCCTGGATTCGTAAGGCGCCACCTTCAGCCAGTCGTATAAGCGGCGACGGCAACATCTAGGAAACATTATAATTTAATTAATGATGAGGGCATTTCAGTCTAATATTATAGGCTTTTTGGTATATGGTATTTATTTATTCGACATAACAAATACAACATACATTAGACATAAGTTCACAAAACTGATTTTTCAGTTTGTCTGTGGCTCTTTAAATATAACTAATTAAATGTTAGATGTAAAGCCTATCGGTTGCAGCTTAAAAATTCTTAAAAATCAATAGAGAATGTAAATATTAATTATATTATAATGATTAATGCCTCTCTCTATACTGCTATTGGTTGATATAAATGACTTATGCACTCACTTTAGTACATACTTCTTGGGAAAGGGTCCCAAAGTAATTGACACCTAATGTACCGAAGATCGGTAGTACTCACTTGAGCACATACTCCTTTGACTCCTGCAGCAGGACCGAGTGCAGCTCCCTGCGCAACTCCGGCATCACGATCTTGGTAAGCGCAATGGTCACCGCTTCGGTCATCAATTCATTCCACGCTTGCACCGTGGCTTCCAAACTCATACCATGAAAATAGTTGACCCCTAAAATACAACAGATCTGTAGGTACTCACTTGAGCACATACTCCTTTGACTCCTGCAGCAGGACCGAGTGCAGCTCCCTGCGCAACTCCGGCATCACGATCTTGGTAAGCGCAATGGTCACCGCTTCGGTCATAAATTCATTCCACGCTTGCACCGTGGCTTCCAAACTCATACCATGAAAAAAGTTGACCCCTAAAATACAACAGATCGGTAGGTACTCACTTGAGCACATACTCCTTTGACTCCTGCAGCAGGACCGAGTGCAGTTCCCTGCGCAGCTCCGGCATCACGATCTTTGTAAGCGCGATGGTCACCGCTTCAGCGCGCAGTTCGTTCCACGCTTGCACTGTTGCCGCGAACTCGTCCTAAACAGATGTCATCTTAAATACGTAAGCGGAAATAAAGAGCTTTTCAAAACTTGTTTCGTCAAATTTCGCAGCCGCGCTGTCAAGGCGGCTACATGTGAGTCCTAACAATTTTTTTCCAGACCCACATGAGATCGCGGTATCAAGATGAGTCAGGCAATAAGACGACATGTAAAAGATGTTGTGTACCAAGTGTACAGATAATTAAAACAATATTATTTCGAACTATTTTATCGACAGTAACAAAACTAACTATAACTTAGTAAATATATGAATATCATGAATCAATTCTCAGAGCATACAAGATGCTGTATTTTAAAAATAATGAAAATACTTTGAGAAAACACACAAAATTATCCTTGTAACTTTTATCCTTCGTTTATATTTTATAACACGAAATGCTAACTTCATATTTAAAGAAAAAAAAACACGTAGTATTCAAATTCAAAATTGTGTTTATTGTAACGTTGTATGACATCGTTGCGTCATCAAGATATCTCAGGTACAAATCTTCACGTGTGAGGCGGTCTTGTCAAATGTCCTGCTACCTCGCCCCCCGAGCGTCTGTCACCCGCAGGAAAAATCTGCACGAATAAGTCGATCTGTAGCAACGTGCGAGTTTGTTTAAATCGCTGGTTTTCTCAACTTGCAATCGCAACTTGAACCCTTTCTCCTGTCTGTTCGCATACTGCGAGCGAACTGCGAGCGGTTTTGAAAGCTACTCTTCTTGTCCAACGTATCGTAGTGACGTAGTAGATTGCCATAAAACTACGGAAACTAATTGCTTGAAGATGCTCTAGATGTTGTAGCAACTGGTAAATTAAAAAATAATGCCTCAACTAAGTTGCCAGTTTTCTAAACTAAAGTTGCTAAGTCTGCAAAGTGATTCAATGCTTATCTATCTTATAGAAAGTGTTCGGTCTATACGTCTAATTTTACGCTTATATCAATTTTTTATCATTATCCTACACACGAATGTTCTGCATGATCAGCTGAAGAAGCAACGGCAGGGCAAAAGCTATTTCAGTATCACATCCTTTTTTTTAAATTGCATTGTTTCTTTTTCAACCAGCAACAATTTTCACACATGATTTCCTTTTCTTGTTATCCTGCAACCTTACCTTTTGGTACAGCGCCTTCAGCTCCTCAAGATAGCTGGGGCCGGTGTTCCCCTCAATGGTTTCGCTAATGGTCATCTCCAGGAGTTTGTCCTCCACAGCCATGGACAGCTTGAGGTACTGGTCGCCGGTCAGGTCGCGCACCGGTTTCTTCTTCAGGTATTTCAAACTGTTTAGAGAAAGATGTGAGAGGTTCAGCTGTATTTACTAGTGATTGTTAGTGATCAATGTTATTTTTAAACTGTCGCGGATGCGAATGCAAACATCTATCACCGGCAGAACATAAGTTTTACATTGCTGATGATCCGATCAAAAGAGCTACCAGATCAACATTTTGATCAAACTTGTAACCTTGGTTCGGGATGCTTGAAATTCAGATTGGAAATATGTTTAGATGTTCAGGTGTTTACCTTTGGCTGATCATTTATCAGGGGTGGTTCTCATGTCTATATAAAAGTCATGAAAAGTCATATTAGTCATTTATTTTTGTAAATATACCCAGGGGGCACTTTTACACGTCTCATAAAACCCTACGCCATATTTATTCTCTGTGAGTGCCGTGTAGTGACCTGACCTTAGCTGAGCTATCAAGCTATCAGTCGTAATAGGGGCTTGTTTGGAATAGTAAAATGAAATGGAACCTGTAGTAGGGATGGTTTTCGTCGATCTCTTTCATGCCGCGCGCAATGGGTGTCACTGTGAATGTCACGCGATCTCTTAACGGATTTCGTTGTAATCTCCGTCTTGGCAGCCTGGGTCAATTGACCGGTTCAACGGTTGTATCGAATATTTTTAACTCACCTGCAGCAGGGATGATTCTCGTTGATCTCCTTTATGCCGCGCGCGATGGGTCTCATTGTGAACGTCGCGCGTTCTCTTAACGCATTTCTTAGTTAACTCCGTCTTAGCAGCCTGGGTCAGTAGTGAGTAACACCGTTGTAAAAGAGACCATTTCAATCTCACCTTATTTCTCGAATATAAAATGCTTTACGCATATCAGCCGTCCCGGGGGAGTCGCATGGTTATGTATGCTCTCTTGCCAGGAAGCAGCAATAGTGACTGCCACCCGACAAGCATCTCACTAGAAAAACTTGCGGCGTACCCTCTAAGTATGGACCTCTTTCGTTTGAACTCTACCATGTCACGTCAACGTATGGCTCATTTATATATATATATTAGGTCCTTACATATGAAATTGGCGTTTTGTCGTAATGGCCACTTTGATCACAAATTTTTCCTATTTGGTTAGGAATTCGAAATTCAAATTTATACAGCTATTTCCACATGTAGTTGTGTTTCGTAAACCGTCATTCATTTGTTTTTTTACTTATCTTTTTTCTGTTTGCATCGCTCAATTTACAAAATGGAAAATTTGAAATATCGCGTTATTTACGAGTACGAGTTCCACCGTGGCACCAGTGCTGCGGAAACGGCTCGAAGGGTTAATGATGTGTATGGCGGTTGTGTCGCAAAAGAAAACACAGTGCGTTTTTGGTTCCAACGTTTTCGTTCTGGAAATTTCGACCTGCAAAACAAGCCCCGTGGACGGCCGGAGACCCAAGTTGATAATGAAGAATTGAAGGCTATTGTGGAAGCGGATCCATCGCAAACCACGTCCGAGTTAGCTGCAGGCTTTGGCGTTAGTGATAAAACTGTTTTAATCCACTTGAAGCAAATTGGGAAGATTAAAAAACTTGAAAGGTGGGTTCCTCACGAATTGAGTGAAGCAAACCGGCAAACGCGCGTCAACTGCTGCGTTACATTACTTGACCGGCACAATAACGAAGGGATTTTAAATCGAATCATTACCTGTGATGAAAAGTGGATTCTCTACGATAATCGGAAGCGCTCATCGCAATGGCTGGACCCTGGCAAGCCAGCCAAAGCCTGCTCCAAGCGAAAATTGACCAATAAAAAGTTACTTGTAAGCGTTTGGTGGACTAGCGCCGGTGTCGTTCATTACAGTTTTCTCAAATCTGGCCAGACGATTACGGCAGATATCTATTGTCAGCAATTGCAAACCATGATGGAAAAGCTAGTTGCTAAACAACCAAGGCTGGTCAATCGCTCTACGCCACTGCTGCTTCACGACAACGCTAGACCACACACTGCACAACAGACGGCTAGCAAATTAGAAGAACTTCAATTGGAATCTCTAAGGCATCCACCGTACTCCCCGGACCTTGCTCCAACAGATTACCATTTTTTTCGAAATTTGGATAACTTCTTGCAAGGGAAAAAGTTCAACTCAGATGGGGCAGTCCAAGTCGCCTTCAAAGATTTTATTGATTCCCGTTCGAATGGTTTTTTTAGTAAAGGGATCAATGAACTACCTATGAGATGGCAAAAGTGCATAGATTACAATGGCTCATACTTTGATTAAATAAATATGCTATATAAAAAAATTTCGACTTTTTGTTCCTCCCATACAAAACGCCAATTTCATAGGTAAGGACCTAATATATATAGTCCTCCTCGTCGTGTCCGACGACGGCGACCCTTGCAATCGTGTAAGATTTGTTATCCGTGGGGGTTTCTCTCATGGGCTCGCAGATGCCTTGCAAAGCCGAATATCGGCTCATTTATAGTGAGATCTCGAACTCACCTGAAGCACGGATGATTCTCGTCGATCTCCTTCATACCGCGCGCGGTGGGTCTGACTGTGAGCGTGGCGCGTTCCCTCAACGCGTCGCGCAGCGTGCTCCGCAGCAGCGGCTCGCGGGCGAGCTGCACGCCGCACATGTACACCGCGCGACGCACCACCTCGCCCGCCGAGCCCATGCTTAGAGCCTGGACAACAAAAAAAAATGAAAAAAATATATCAAGAAAGTGGGATTTTTATACAGCTTTGTCATAGCAATAACTATTGTTATCGGGTCTCACTGCTCGACGTTTCGGCTGTGAGTGAGTACCTAAATACTCATTAAAATAGTTCGCGTTTAGACCCGATAACAATATTTTGTGTTAAAATGCAACGCGAAAGTTTAAAATCCATATAATTTGTTATAGCATTTTTTTTCTCTAAATAATGAAATCGCACTTTCGGGATAATTTATAGGACTCAACTAAACAGTTAAGACGTACTTTCCATGATTTTAGGAAATCTTCTGACGTTTATATTCTAGGTTTTTTTTATCAAAAAAATCTGTTAGAATGTAACCAAAGCAAACTGCATCTAAAGGCTTGGAGCTATTTGCGATTAATATAAGACCAAAAAATGATAAAATTTGTCCTTTGCTCAAAGGTTGTATGGAAGAAACTGCTTCAAGTAACAAGACCGCCTAAATTGTAGAACTTATGTAAAATTTATTGTTTTGTAATCTTTTTTGTGTGGTGTGCAATTAAGAATATTATTTCTGTCTATCGTCTAACGTCCTAACGTTTATTAATGTCTAGCGGCCCATCCAAGCTGCAAACGGGTGGATAGTATCCAGCCGTGCGAAGCCGGGGCGGGCCACTAGTATCAAATATAGCCGATGTTCATGAAATTTATATTACAGTAGAGTAATAAGCGTGGGGTTCACTTTATGACGTTTTCATACTTCTCTTTTTATAATTACCAATAATAGGATGATTGTCACATACTACTATACCAAGCACCCTACGCTTTTTACTCTACTGTAATATAAATTCCGTGTACTCAGAAATTATTTTCTCTTTTTTAGTTAGCAACAAAAGCGTGTTTTATTAGTTTTTTAAACTATTATTTATTTTTATTTTTTTAGTTAATAAGGGTAATGGAAAACTTTTATCAAATTATTGCATTGTCATCAGTACCTAATACGTGTGCAAAGTTTTAAATTAATCCGATTTCTGGAAGTTGGTGAAAATTGAGCTCAAAAATTCCGTTACATACATTCATACATACACCCCGATCTAATAAAAGTGTGTTAAAACAATCAAATCTTGCCTCTTTATAATATTAGTGTATGTGAAATACTCACATAAGGCGCAGCGGCTTCTAAAGGCGCTACCGGCTGCTGTTCGACTTCATGCCTCTGGTAGTTGTCGCGAACGTTCTCCGCGAACTGCTCCGGCGTGAGACCGAACTTCCTCACCAATGGCTCTGTAGGATTTGAGAGAAAAATCTGTGTTAACTGGAAAGTGAGGTGATAGTGCTCACTGATCGTTGGTTAAGTCATATTCGGGGGAACATTCATATAAATTTAATCGTCATTGACTGACATAATGACTGATGACTACAAAGCAGAACTGAAAACGAAAATTGCTAATAAAAAGCACTTGCTTTTCAGAGCCTAACATTTATAGTCTAACCGGTTCTTATAAGACTCTGCTGTTTACAAGAACAATTCTCCAAATTATTGCATTGTCATTGGACAATGCAATAATTTGGAGATTTAACTAAAAAAAATAAAAAAATAATAGGGCGCCATCTCTTTCACAAATATTACGAAAGTATCTAGTAGCGTTCGCTTAGCTAGTTAGTTTCGATAGCAATCATTAGATGTCGCTGCTAATGCTATGCAGTTTTAACTGATGCAATTGATTTGCACTAGAAGCTCTGTATTTTGCCAATAGATGTCACTATTAACTAACACATTAAGTGTAGTAACTATTTAGTAATCTGTGATTAAGTACATTGGTACTTAATCTAAATAAATTTGTGAAAGAGATGGCGCCGTGCGGAAAATGTAAGAAGGCGATTTCAGCAATATTAAAATTAATTTTATTTTTTTAGTTTATAAGGATAATCGAAAACTCTTATCAAATTATTGCATTGTCATCGGTCCTTGACCCCTGTGCAAATTTCCATGTTAATCAGACTCCTAGAAGTAGGTGAAAATGAAGTGCAAAGATTCCGTTACATACATACATAGTTACATACAGGTCAAGCTAATAAAAGCGTGTTAAAAAGCACTTGCTTTGCCAGAGTCTAACATTTATAGTCCAACCGGTTCTTATAAGACTCTGCTGTTTACAAGAACAATTGACAATGCAAAAGTTTTTTTTCATCCCACCATCTCGGAAAGAGTCATTTTCCTCTTCAATATATGAGTGGAAAAGCCGTTTTTATTCACTAGAGGTTAAAGTAAATTTAAATTTAGAACATCGTGTGCACCAAGTTTGTGAATTAAAAAAATCATTAAACCTATTTATTGCTACCTCTATGGTGCCAAATATATCATACAACATTTTTTTAATTTGTTAAAAACTCAAACTTGGAACCTTCTTGGTGCTCTTTTTTTAATTTGCTTTGTTGGCGGTTCTTTACGCGGCATTTTTTCACGTCATTGTTAAACCTTATATTAAAAACAAGAAACTTGAAAACAAGTGAAAAAAGTAAAATGAGTGATTCTAGCGACGAGGAAGTTTGTTTGAAGCCAACAGAATTGACTGAAACTGTTAATAATGCGCAAATGATCTTTCTCCCTCAACAATCACGCGAGAAGTATATAAAACAGTACGTTATGTTCAACACGTGGCGACTAGCAAAAGGAGCCAAAACTTTCTCAGACAACGTTTTGCTGGCATATTTTATAGAATTATCCGAGAACAAGAAAGCAAGCACTCGAAAAATAGTACACAAGTGACTAACACCAATAGTACCCAACAAAAATATTACACTCAATTTAAATAACTGTAGCAACTTTACTTTCAATTTTTATTAATTATACCTAAATATTATTTTGTTATAATATAAAGATTATTCTGTAATACTTACCTGTCATAATGCAGTAGTTAATACCTAAACTGAAATAAAAGTAGCTATCTTGTGATTGTCAACGGTTTTATTTGCATTTAGTCATTTCCTCGCTGAGGTGGAATGAAAAGTTACGTGTTTCACTCGAGTGCAAAGATTTTTCACCTCGTGCTCTTTTGATTCCCTCGCTAACGCTCAGGATTCTAATTTTGAATCCTTCGCTTGCTCGGTCATCAAAATTGAACACGCGGTTAAAAAGCAACTTTGCACTCTTGTATAACAAATAACTATTATATATTTTTTTAAATATTTCACAACAATTCTCTAGTCCCAAATTAAGCTACGAGGCTTGTGTTATGGGTACTAGACAACGCATAAACATAATTAAATACTTTTTTTTATAAATAAATACATATTATACATAGGAAACACCCAGACCAGCACAAACACGCATGTTGATGCACACTTATGCTTGTACTGTGCGGGGATAGAACCCGCGACCCTTGGTTTTAGAAGTCCGACATGTGGACCTCTGCACCAAGCGGTCGTCATGCACCAAAGTATGCATGCAAAGTCTAGGAATTACATGATAATCGACTAAAACTTCTGTTAGCACTCACCGATGCCGGCCTTCCTGCACAGCTCGTAAGGCCCGGAGCGCACGGCGTACTTCACGTCGCACGGCGTCTCGGGCTCGTCGGCCGCGGGCTTGTGTCTACTCATATAAGGTGCCGCAGCAACACTCACCGATGCCGGCCTTCCTGCACAGCTCGTAGGGCCCGGAGCGCACGGCGTACTTCACGTCGCACGGCGTCTCGGGCTCGTCGGCCGCGGGCTTGTGTCTACTCATATAAGGTGCCGCAGCAACACTCACCGATGCCGGCCTTCCTGCACAGCTCGTAGGGCCCGGAGCGCACGGCGTACTTCACGTCGCACGGCGTCTCGGGCTCGTCGGCCGCGGGCTTGTGTCTACTCATATAAGGTGCCGCAGCAACACTCACCGATGCCGGCCTTCCTGCACAGCTCGTAGGGCCCGGAGCGCACGGCGTACTTCACGTCGCACGGCGTCTCGGGCTCGTCGGCCGCGGGCTTGTGTCTACTCATATAAGGTGCCGCAGCAACACTCACCGATGCCGGCCTTCCTGCACAGCTCGTAGGGCCCGGAGCGCACGGCGTACTTCACGTCGCATTCACGTCGCACGGCGTCTCGGGCTCGTCGGCCGCGGGCTTGTGTCTACTCATATAAGGTGCCGCAGCAACACTCACCGATGCCGGCCTTCCTGCACAGCTCGTAGGGCCCGGAGCGCACGGCGTACTTCACGTCGCACGGCGTCTCGGGCTCGTCGGCCGCGGGCTTGTGTCTACTCATATAAGGTGCCGCAGCAACACTCACCGATGCCGGCCTTCCTGCACAGCTCGTAGGGCCCGGAGCGCACGGCGTACTTCACGTCGCACGGCGTCTCGGGCTCGTCGGCCGCGGGCTTGTGTCTACTCATATAAGGTGCCGCAGCAACACTCACCGATGCCGGCCTTCCTGCACAGCTCGTAGGGCCCGGAGCGCACGGCGTACTTCACGTCGCATTCACGTCGCACGGCGTCTCGGGCTCGTCGGCCGCGGGCTTGTGTCTACTCATATAAGGTGCCGCAGCAACACTCACCGATGCCGGCCTTCCTGCACAGCTCGTAGGGCCCGGAGCGCACGGCGTACTTCACGTCGCACGGCGTCTCGGGCTCGTCGGCCGCTCGGGCCTCCACTTCAGCCGCAGCTTCGTCCGGATCTTCGCCGTTCTTCTCTGCTTCTTCGCGGGCTAATCGCCTACGGAAATGATTCGGTATACTGATTTGGAAACTATGTGTTGCTTCAAGCGCGTTTTATATTCACAACTCCTATGTCGCTCAAACGGATCAATCAGTCACAGTTATCACAAACAAGTGTAACTGGTATTTACATTGTGATGGTAGATTATAGTCAACAGTCATTTAAAGTTATTATTAAACATCTAGGTTTAGTTGACTACTCCGAATTACCGTGCGGAAAAATACGAATGCATGAGAATCGTACATTGTTCCCTGTTCGTGTTTATGCAGATTTTAAATAAGAAAAAAAAATTACATTGAATTTTAAAATTAAAAAAGAGAAACGCATAAACAGCAACGTACGAAATTTACCTGTAGTTTTCAACATAATATTTACTGTTATTGTTTGCCACGAATGTTGTGTTCACCTATAATAGGTATACATCACAGATATATATATACGATAAGACTAGATACCACATATTCTCTAAATAGTATGGGAACCGAGCGTGCCATTTTTTTAATACCTACTATGACGTCACACTAGCAATTTAGTGATGTACATAGAGCCAACAGAATCGCATAAATCGTTTTGATCGATCGAGTCAGTCAGTAAACCTTAAAGATGGGCAATTGTTACTGAATCCAACAATCGAATGGTTTGATACTACTATTTTTTGTAATTAATTTAAATTATTGTTGGTAATTTATGTCGTAAAATAAACTTTCTTATATGGTTGTTGCTTTTTGTCAAATTCGAATGATTTGCAAGGTTATTCGAATAATTCGAATGACTTCTACAATCGAATAATTCGAATAATGTCATTCACACACAATCGCGCATCTTTAGTAAACCTACATACTTCGACGAGAGAGGACGTGCGTGCAGTCTGTGAAATATTTTAATGTAGGATAGCATTAAAGCTTGGTGTAACTTTGTTTTTACATGGCGAAAATCATTGACTACAAACATCTATATCTGTAGATGAGACAGATGATCACCTAATATTAGTACCTACCTATTCAACATAAAACTCGTCAAAACATGTAAGTGTATTTTGTGCCTATTATTATAATTTTTATGATATTTTATACAATATTTATTTATGTGTACATCACATTTATGTGTACAACAACGATAATTTGTATAAAAATATTTAGAAATGTCACGGAAAAAATAATACGCTGTCCAGACAGAGTATAATCATTTTCTTCTCATTGTCGAGCTATAAAATGTTGATGACAAATTTTCTATAAAAGCAACATTATAAATTTCATTTTAAGTCGTACAAAGAGAGATGATATACTACTATTTATCTACATACCTCTTCGTTTCTATACCACACAGCCCTGGACTGTCGGATATGCTATTTCATGTAACCTTTTTGCGCCTGCGCTTTTTGTTACTATAAAGTCCTCATCCTTAAAATGTGCGGTAAATTATCTCTCATTTTCCTTTCTCATTTTCCTGTCAATTTAATGGAATATCGATTAATCGTAAAATCGACTTATTTAAACAAAATATACATCACTAATTGCTTCATTTGACAGGAAAATGATAAAAAAATGCCGCTACCATGAACATTGCTAGATTCTAAACGTTTCAATCGTTTGCATTACATTGCTTGCTAGCTAAATACTGAGTAGTGATCTTACCTAGTAACAACGTTAATGTAACACGTATAAAACAAAGATATTTAAATATGGAATTATCGAAGTAAGGTATCAAGAGTAATACATGCTATCGTTTTAAATGATTTTAAATCAAATTACCGACTCTTGTGCAATAAAAATACTTACCTCCATGAACACGACTCACTAGTTTTGAACAGCTTTTGCAATTAATTATCGAACAATTTGGCATTTCGAACACTTTTGGGCACACGACTTGTCGCAAGCGCGGTTGAAACGTGACGGAGAAGTAAATGCGCGATGAGTGATCGATGCATATCGGGGACACGCATGGATGGTCGATATGAGGTATCTAGTCTTATCGTATATCTGTGGTATATGTATACGAGTATGTACTCGTATAAGATTTAAATACTAAGGTTTCAATTTAAGATGAGCAATGTATATATATATGTATACTGTTGGTGTTCCTTTTTTAAATAAATAAATACGAAACCCTGTAGTGTTGACATAACTCACATTACCCTTTTATTATTTGCTATGAAATCTGTAAAAAAAAGCAGCAGAGTAATCTTATCTGTGTGAGAATGTACATCCACAACTTAGCTTTTGACGAAGGTATGAAGAATACCAACAGCAACATAATATAAGCTCACTTACTTCTTCTCCTCGAGTTCTTTCTTCTTCTCCTTCACTCTCTGCACCTTCTGCATCTCAGGCAGGTCGTGCGAGTAGTACAGGAGGAAGTGCGTGTGCACGTCGCGAAGCTCCTCCGATGTTTGCACGTTTTTCAGTCTGTAAAAAAAAATATTTTAGTTGAAGCACTTGTGCTTACTGAAAGTCAGTATGGAAAAAAAAATAATGGTAAAATGAGATAGGTACATAATAAGTTCAAAATTTATAAGTAGACCACTGGACACGCAACGACAGGCAAGTAAGCATAGTAACCCTTTAACACGTAGGCTGATTTTAAATCAGACTCGGCTGACTTAGCCGTGTCATGTTTGTCAGTGTAGTGACAGACTTCAACAAGTAAATTTGACCACAAAAATGGGTAAATGTATTACGTTTCTTTACAAAAATATGTTCAGGAAGACGAAAAATATTTTTTGACACGTAAGCAACATGTTTTTCTATAACTGTACTTATTTTTTCATTTATCGAATAAAAATGATGTGCCGATGTCTGTATCTTGACTGTCACTCATTGTAGTAAGAACACATAAAAGAGAATGGAGAAAAGGTAAGGCTGTTATCTGTGAAAAACATCTCATCTGAAAGATTGGTGATGATGCATTTGCAATAGTTACGATAAATTAGAAACTCAAAATTCGAAAAATCCTGTCTTCTTTTAAAAATGTGACTCGCTAGCTTCACGCCAGCGGCTTCGTTCAGTTGAGTTTTGTTCTCTAATATACACACATCAAAAGTGTCTAGGGATCAACATATATTTTTGCAATAACTTTTCTCCCGATTGATATTAATTAAAATTTTCTTTAAGGATTCATCAAATAAAGTGTTTTCGTTTGTCTACAGTAACGATAAACCAAGTCACCTTTGCATTAATAAAGAAATTTTCCATTTTCCTAATAAAGGGATTTTTGACATTTGAACCACTAACATTAAAGTTCGAAAAAAAGACTGTAATAACAGTTTTCTTTAAAATTTTATTGGGTAACTTAAACAATTAATAATCCGTGTTTCTACCGCGAACACTAACAACACAAGAACATCGGTTTGGCATACTCAAAATGAGTTCATCCAAATCACGCTGTGGAATGGCCGCCCATGTTCGTTGCAACAACAAAAAAAGGTCTTCTTGCTACTGGATACCCTCCATATTCGGCAGAGCTCTTCTCTGTAGTACCGCCATGGAGGACGGTATCGCTGCACCACACGGAGACAAGACCGATACATTCAAATCACAACTCGAAGAGCTCCAACAATAAGCGCCATGATGTTAGCCGTGAGGCTTCATCACTTTTCAGGGAACTTAATTAGCGACCAAACAGTCAGAAACCGCTTGCATGAAGTGAACCTTCATTCCCGAAGACCGCTAAGGGTACCACCTATAGCAATGCACAATCGTAGGATTCGATATCAATGGGCTCTTGAACACAGAAATTGGACATGACCTGATTTATATTATATATTAGATGATTGTATATTAGAGAACACAGAAATTGGGCAGAAGAACAATGGCGTTTCGTGTGCTTTTCTGATGAGTCTCGTTTTGGTATGAGACCGGATACAAGATGTATACGACACTGGAGAACCCCTGGACGCCAACAGCGATTAAAATCCTGCCAGGAAGTCTATCCTTATAGTGGTGGAACCACCATGGTATGGGCGGGCGGGTATTTGGATCGGCGGAAGAACTGAGTTGATTTGGATCAGAGGCAACCTCAACGCTCAAATTTATGCTGAGACGATTGTATCAGACGTCATCGTTCCTCTACAAGTGCAAATCGGTCCCTTATTTCAGTTAATGCATGATAATGCACGACCGCACACCGCAAGAGTTGTAAGACAGACTCTCGCCGCAGCTAACATCAATGTCATGCCCTGGCCTGCTCAGTCGCCAGACTTGAACCCGATTGAGCATGCATGGGATATGCTACAGAGAAGAGCTCTGCCGAATATGGAGGGTATCCAGTCGCAAGAAGACCTTTTTTTGTTGTTGCAACGAACATGGGCGGCCATTCCACAGCGTGATTTGGATGAACTCATTTTGAGTATGCCAAACCGATGTTCTTGTGTTGTTAGTGTTCGCGGTAGAAACACGGATTATTAATTGTTTAAGTTACCCAATAAAATTTTAAAGAAAACTGTTATTACAGTCTTTTTTTCGAACTTTAATGTTAGTGGTTCAAATGTCAAAAATCCCTTTATTAGGAAAATGGAAAATTTCTTTATTAATGCAAAGGTGACTTGGTTTATCGTTACTGTAGACAAACGAAAACACTTTATTTGATGAATCCTTAAAGAAAATTTTAATTTATATCAATCAGGAGAAAAGTTATTGCAAAAATATATGTTGATCCCTAGACACTTTTGATGTGTGTATTAAGCATGTTATCAAACATTAAATATAATGTTCATCACTACATAGTATAAAGCAAAGTCGCTTCTGGCGTCTGTCCCTATGTCTGTAATATTTATTTATGCTTAGATTTTTAAAACGACTTAACGAATTTTGATGCAGTTTTTTAATAGACAGAGTGATTCAAGAGGAAAGTTTATAACAGTTATAACGCTAGTCAGGGATAATGTGTAGGATTCTAATGTTTTTTTTTTAAATATCGGTTCAGTAGGTTCAGAGCCTATTCATATTCAATTCAAACAAACCGGTCCAGTAGTTTCGGAACTTATTCAATTCAATAAAACAAACGATCTATCTTTCCTCTTTATAATATAAATTGGTGTAGATTGACTAATTAAAACTCATACCTCTCAATGTCCTCGTCCTTGATGAGCCTCATGGTGTCGGGTATGGGTGCGTCGGGGTTCTCCATCACCTTGTCGAGCTGGTACTCGCGCATGTTCTCCAGCAGTTTGAGAAGGTTCTCCTTGCGCTGCTTCAGTTGGCACCACTAAAACAATTATGTGATTTTAAAAGCAAAATATATTATTCATAGCTCCGTTCGGCTGAATCCGTCTCGCGTAACGATAAAATATTGAACTGAATCTTCGAATTTCACAGGTTAAGTGGTTTCAGACTACAAAAACCGTTGGCTGCCTAAATTGGCAGTACACGTAGCTTTGAATTGTCCTCTGAAGCACTGGATCTGAAATGTATTATATTTTCGGTCAATCAGGGCCAATCGACTCGTCATAACCAAACTAAAAAATTGCATTTAGTCACGAACAAAACACTTCAGCCCCAAGTAGGCTACGCCGATAAAAAGAAAGCTGGAGGTGAGGGGTGGTCATAGGTCTCATTCGTGGTATAATATGGGGAAGGAGCGGGCATTTCGGGCGCCGCACGTCCGCGCCCATGCGAGCAAGCGGGATAGCTACTGCTCCAATGCGCAAACTCCTCCCCTCCAGCGTCATTTTCATGATGCGACTTAAACAGTCTGTTTAGGGCCTTTCTACGGCTGGTGGAGCTGCGGTGGCAGGTACGGTCGGGGATGGCCTTTCGATCTCTAGTCCGACTCACTATTGAAACTTAGCTAGCTTAGGTGTAAATAGAAACGGCCTTTATTACATAGGTTTCATAGGAAGGTCGAATTGGTTCAAATCGTGAGTTTGTAAATAAATAAGAAACCGCGTAATTTGAATTTTGCGGCCCGTACAACCCCGCGCGACGCTCGCGCCGAGCCCGGCCGAGCGCGGCCGATGGGGCCCGAACACTTAGCATCGTACTCGTAGGTACTTCCACAGGTAGTACACGCGCTCTCCCGTGATTCGGTTCATATGTCGCAAGGCAGGTAGCACCATGGGTTAGTAGGTTACCTTCCACAGGTCGTTGCAAAATCCTCCCGGCGCGGAACGAGGGTGCGGAGAAGAGAACCGTGGTATGTGGGAGCGGATATGAGTACTGTGTCTGTCCACCAACGGCAGCAGAGCGCAGTGAGCGGAATTCCTGGCTCTCATTTCGAGCTCCGCACCTCGCACTGTTTCCTACCGAATTTTTTAACAAGTTCGGAACTCTTTGTCCTCTGAAGAGGAGCGATTTGAGAAAATTTAAAAGCTCACTGCGTCTATGGCTTCTAGAAAAGACATTTTATTCTGTGGAGTAATTCCGGAGACATAAATAATAAAATTAATGGTAGATGCATAGAATATAATCTGATTTATAATGACAATTAAATGATATATTAATAATACTAGTTTTAAGACTCACAAATTTGCATGCTGTAGTGTAACGGCTAAATAGGCATAAGTGACTCAAAATTCCATGACCAACTTTATGTAAACCCTATTTATAGCAAATAAATATATGATTATGCTTATGATGATTTGATTTGTGCTATCCAATTGGTTAATGTTTCTCCGTTTCTCTGCTCCGCAACGTCGCTCCGCGCTAGTGGACAGGCACCCTTACGGCCGCAGCTGCGGTGGCAGGTTCAGTCGCGGACGGCCTTTCGGTGTGTCGTACTCACCTTAGCATCGTACTTGTAGACCTTCCACAGGTCGTTGATGTTGAGCTCGGGCTGCACGTACTCCTTGCGGTAGAACGCGATGAACGGCACCTCCAGCGTCTGGTTGCGCATGAAGTCCAACGCTTGACGGATCTTCGTTATCGTGCTTGACGTCCTGAGGCAATATTATCTGATTAAGAAACTAACTTTCTAGTTAACAAAAAAACCGAATGAGCCAGGCAAACAGCTGGTTTGAACGGCTGGACGGATTTCGAACAGCAATAGCTGAGAAAAACCTTATTTAAATTATGTTTCGAATAAAAAAAACGCACTGAAATTGGTCTATCCGTTCGGGAGCTATGATGCCGCAGACAAAAACACAAACACACACACACACACACACATAGGCGTCACACTTTTAATACCCCAACTTTCGTCGGCGATTAAAAAAAATCTATTATTCATGGTAAGTGTCAATGTGGCCGAAGATGAATCATGGCTGACTAGTAGTAGCCTGTTCACTCTTTTTTGAAAAAGATCCAAGTTATTCCTAGAATTCCAAGAATTCCATTCCTAGGCCATACACTTCAGCACTCAGCTTCGTCCTCCAGCTCATTGCTACCCACCTCTCCTGCAGTTGTATAGAGGAGCAAACCTAGTTCAGTCGGTAAACACACCTGCGCGACCTCTCCCTGGCTTCCTGCAAGTCGGCCTTGGAAACGGGCGGCTTGAGGAATGCCTGCTTGTAGATCCACTCATCCTCGTCCTCCAGCGCAGTGTTACCCTCTTCTCCTGCTGTTGTATAGAGGCACGAACCTTTTTTTTTTCTCGCAGGAAAACCCTTTTAAGAGCCATAATGGAGGCCGGGGAGCCTCAGCCGTGTGTGGGACTCCCAGCGTCCTAAAAAAGGACGTGACTCCACTCCGGGGGAAAATCCGGAGAGGGGACTACCCACCAAAAAACCTACGGTATCCCTTCCCTGTCTAGGAGGTGACATGGGTGCCGGCTGATCCTTTACGTCCATGAAAACCTCCGAATAGAGGAACGAACCTAGTTCAGTCGGTAAACACACCTGCGCGACCTCTCCCTGGCTTCCTGCGAGTCGGCCTTGGACACGGGCGGCTTGAGGAATGCCTGCTTGTATATCCACTCAGCCTCGTCTTCCAGCTCGGTGCTGCCCTCCTCTACAGCAGTTATGGGCACCTCGCGAATCTGCATTCGCTCTGGTACGTCCGTTTTGCGGATCTATTATGGTGGATTAAATGAGGTTATGTTAGTTGTTGTAAAACATATCATCATCACAACCATTTTACATCCTCTACATTGTTTGCAATAATAGGATGTAGTATTTTTATTTTAGTTTATTTTATTAGGCACACCAACGACACATACAATTCATCAAACAAAAGAAATGCATTAAAATAGTGTAGCTAATCGTAAGGGTAAAGGTGTACTGAACATGCTAGATAACTTAGGCGTTACAAAACATGATTAAAAAAAAACAATTTTGACAGAAATGAAATATTTAAAGTAGGTAACAAAAAGATTAAAGACAAATTATAGCAAATTATCAAGTACACTTTAACGGACTCAAACAATAAAACAGTTATTGTTATCTCCTTTAAGACAACATCCTGTTTCAATTTCACTTTAGTACTCACCTCATTATCCAAATCTGTAAAGTGGCTCCTTTTCAGCTCACTAGGTTCGTATATCTCAAATATGGACTTCTTAGGGCGCTTTGGTTTTCCCTTTTTAGTTCTTCTTCTTTCGCCTAAAAAAATAACAATGTCTTTAAACATGTCAAGCATCAAATAGATTCAAGAAAGATTTTATTTTTATGTTCTGTTAGTCTCACTTAAGATTCCCAAGTATCTACCTTGTTATATCTTCTATAATAATAATAAAAGTTCTAAATGTCATAATGTAAGCACAAGTCTTGAGAACAGTTAAAGCAATTTAACAAACTATTCTTTGAAGAATGGGGATTTTACAGAGTTTTTTTTTAAACAATGAGAAGGACAATCATTTTGGGGACCAGCTTGTCCCTTAATAAACGAAGTCATATGATTTCTAAATCAAAATTAAAATTTGCTTACCCTCTTCATCCTCATCACTGAGGTACTCATCCAAGTCCTCCTCATCCTCACTTTCGTATTCCTTGTCTCCGTATTTTTCAAATTCATCATAATCAAAGTCCACACCGAAAATATCCTGACCCTCTTGAAGGGAGCTGCAAAATGATATAAAAATTAAATCATATCTTTCCACGCTAGTTTTTGAGTATGTGTAATACTTAGAAATGGGTCAAATGCGATTCGGATCCGCGCACAAAGAGTTCCGTACCATCTATGTTCACACATATAAATGCGAAAGAGATTTTTCAACTCGAGTTTAGTGAATTTAAAATTGAGCTAGTTTGAATTGTGTTTTTTCCGAGCACATCACTACATCGGACACTGGTGTCTAGGTGTCTGGAAAACATCAAGTTACCGATAGGTAAACGCTACGAATGCGTCACGATAGTTGTTCGTGCTCACCCCTCATTTCACTATTCACAATGCACCTAAGGCGTTGTCTTAGAAGAGCGACAGCAACGCGACTAGTGCTACGCGACGCGATGCGACCAATACTTGTGACAGTGTTAATTAGGATTTATCACGTAGGACACAATCTTAATCAGCATACATTTGATCCTTTCGTATCGTGTCGTGTCGCGTCGCGTCGAGCAGCGTTGTCGCGTTTTTCACTCACCTGGGACAGCAGGTAAGTTTTATTAACTAGTGGAAAATGTAGTGAATACTAACGCATCAGTGAATATGGGCTTGCGTTTCTTCTTCCGTTCAGCGATGGGCCTGCCGTCGTCGTCCACGATGAAGTCGTCAGCGTCCGACTCCATGTCCTCGTTGTCATCGTCGTACTCCTGCGACTGTTGCTGATGGGCGGCCGACTCTGAACGGTTCTCATCCTCCTAATGATGTTAACAAACAGTTGAATTTCAAGTTCTCTAATATAAATTATTTAAACATTCTTTAGGATTTTTTTTTGTCTGTTTCATTTAGCTCCTAACATGGAACAGTAACATAAAAATCAGATTCTTACCACATATAAAAAAGAGAGGGTGGAATGCTTGTCTAAATATGCCAATTAAAAGTGCCGCATGGAATTCAGTTCACTAATATATTAAGCATTTAAGTTATTAAACCAATTAACCTACCTCTTGAATCACAATATTTATTAAAGAATACTACATCCAAGTATCCAATCAAATAAGTAGTTTTAAAGATTATATTACAGACATAGGGAGACGCGGGAAGCAGCTTCTCTTTATACTGTGTAGTGATACATTACCAGTGGCAAAACCTACAGGAGAATATGTTTCAAATGTTTTAGATATTACTACAGGGTAGGAGAGTGTTTCATTATTCCTAAAATTTATCATTAAACTTTTATATATATTAAAACACAATTGAAGTCTATAAATAAGAAACTACATATAATATTATGTTGTATATCATTTAGTACCCACCTCATCAGATCCTCCAACAAATAGCTTTTCAGCGATGACCTCCCGTTCAAGATCTGGATCATCAGCTCCTTCATTGTCACTATCATCATCTTCCAAGCGACGGAGACGTTTGAATTTATTCTACAAAAAATAATTTACCATTATTTTTTATGCAATTCAAGTATGTACGAGGGTGATTCAAAAATTTCTTGGAATCAATATTAAAAAATGCAAAGATTTAAATAATAATATTTTATTTTTCTACATAATCTCCCTCCAATGCAATGCATATTTAGAATAACGCGTTTCTAACTTCCTTATTCCTTGTGAAAAAAAAATATTTTCTTGACTCTCGAAAAAGTCCTCTACGGCAGCTATAACCGCGTCATTATCGTGAAATTTTGTTCCACGAATTTCCTCTTTTAATTTTGGAAATAAGTGAAAATCACTTGGGGCTAAGTCTGGAGAATATGGTGGGTGGTCAAGGAGATTGAAGCCAGCACAGCGGATTGCGTTGAGCGCAACTTCCGATCGATGAGCAGGAGCGTTATCTTGAAGGAACAACACGCCCAACGACAGTTTTCCACGACGTTTTTCTTTAATCGCTTCACGCACTTTCGGGATTAAATTTGCATAATAGGGTCCAGTCCAATCGTCTGGCCTTTTGGCACGTAATCAATAAAAAGGATTCCTTCACTTTCCTAGAACACAGAGGCCATAACTTTGCCAGCGGTAGGAGCAACTCGAAATTTCTTAATGGATGGAGAGGATGGTCGTTTCCAAGACATGCTTTGTCTTTTAGTTTCAGGATCAAAATGGTGGACCCACGTTTCATCCATGGTGACAAGACGACGGCAAAAATTATCCGAATCACGCTGGAACATTTCGAGATTACGCTTGGAAATTTCCAAACGTCGCTTTTTGTTTCCGTCGGTTAACATTCGTGGCACCCATCTTGCAGACACTTTTTTGAACCCCAGTGAATCAATTAAAATGGATTGAACGCTACCAAAAGATATCTTTAGGATCTCAGCTATATGTTTTATAGTCATTCTTCTGTCTTCCAAAACCAGATTCTCAACCTTTTTGACATTTTCTTCTGTAACGGAGGTTGAAGGCCGCCCAGAACGCGGGTCATCTTTACAGCTTGATCTACCTCTTTTAAATTCAGCCACCCAGTACGCAACCGTAGAATAGGGTACAGCATCACCCCCTAATGTCTGCTGAATGTCAAAAAAAATTTCCTTCGTAGACATTTTTTTCAAACTGAGATATTTTATCACCGCATGTAACTCACTTTTATCCATAATTTTGACTTTTTAGCAACTCGTTGCACAAAAAAATTTATTACATGCGAACAAACTGACAAAAACAAGTGACAGTCTGCATAAATATAGTGTGATAGACACTCTTTAATTTGAATATCGAACTTGATCCAAAAAGGTTTCATATATATGCACTTCTAAGAACTTTTTGATTCACCCTCGTATATGTAGAAAGCACATTTTAAGACCCACTGTTTTACATAACAATATGTTCAATAGTAACACTTTGCTGTTTTGAGATTCAAATTCAAAAAAATTCAAATTCAAAAATTATTTATTGTTTCAAACATGTACACAGCTTAACAGTAGTTGGGGCCTCCTTTTAAGCATAACAATGCCTGTGTCAGGAGACTCCGCTCTTTCTAAATGTATATTATAATGAATTGCTGTTCACTAGTCTTGCTAAAACTCGAGAACGGCTGTACCGATTATGCTAATTTTGGTTTTGAATTATCCGTGGAAGATTTGAGAAAGATGATCAAAAATATGTATATGTATAATATAATTATTTAATACATGATATAACCATACACATATGCATGCATGTGTATATATACATACATACATACACACACACACATATATATACATACATACACACACATACAGACATATACATAAACATGTATATATATACATACACACATACATACATATACATAAACATGTATATAACTATTCACACTGTTATATGTTTTATGTATGTATTTTAATATAATTTTATATATACCATAATACAATGTAACACTTATATATATATGTGTTACATTTTATAGGATAACCTGTAGACTAAACTACCTGCCCGTTAAACTAGCCTGTAATTTTTGTTGAGTGTTGTGCAGTAAAGTGTTAATCTATCTATCTGTATCTACTCTAAAAGTTCCTCAGCTTCGTCGTAACTAAGCTGTTTTAACAATTTGATAACAACGGTTTTACATTCATCATAACATTTATTGCATATAAGCACCTTCTTATTAATTTTATTGTATAAGACAGCCGCTCGCGTTTCAAATTGAACACATGCAAATTTAGTTCTTCTGAGAGGTATATCGACAACATTCTTTATTCTTCTGCCCACTATGCATTCTTTGATACTAAGTTTTTTGTGTTTTTTTAATATAACATGTAATATATAAAGCTTACGCACTGAGAGTAAATCACAAATTTGGTACAGATCTTCAGTCGGAAAACATTTTTTTTTAAATACATTAATTTAAGAAGACTACGTTGTGCCCTTTCTACTTCCAGAAATCGCGTCTTGAGAGCACCACCCCATGTTGAGATACAGTAGGTCAGAACAGACTGCACCAGTGAGACGTATACTTGATTGAGAAGGTTTTTAGGAGTACTGGTGCCATTAGGCACGTATCTCAAAACTACCATTGAACGAACGAAATACCATTGAGATGCATCAAAACTACCATTCAGACATGTATGATTTTAAGTTAAGTACTTCTTGACATCAACTGATTTATTAAAAAGGCATCTCTTCATTATAATATCAATGTTCATAGGTTTAATGTGATTTTACATAACTTTTGTGAGCTCTTTAGTATTTTGTAGTGGTGGGTCGTCGACGCTTTCTCTGTCAACAAAACGAGACCACCATATCATTTGTGGTAAACTAGTCGAAAAACTGTTTTTTTCGACCAGTTTACGTCGTTGACGGAACATTGAGAACGTGTGAACTATGGCTATAATAAGTAATCGAAGTTCATTTACCTGTTGATGAACAATGACTAGAAAATTAAACGGCGTATATAAATTCAACAATACTATTTTTTATAGAATTTCGAAGTAAATGAAATTAAAATGAACCTTCCTTTATACTTTTTCCAGGCTTAGGACTAGCAGGCTAATTTCAGATTAAATTTTAAATTATGTTCTTTGATATAAATAAATATTAATCTACATATTTATTTCTTTTATGGTATAAATTACTTTATTTGTGTATTTATTTAAATCATGTATATATAAATAAATAAATAAATATTTCACAACAATCACACCAATTCTCTAGTCCCAAATTAAGCTACGAGGCTTGTGTTATGGGTACTAGACAACGGATAAACATACTTAAATACTTCTTTTTTTTTAAATATATTTATATATAACAAATGAGCCCGTCTTCCTATGCGAAATGTCGTTCATGAGTTAACTGCATAAACTAGTCTATCCGTTAACACATCATAAACCGTTCATTCATTTAACGCTCACCACTAGTATTTTGTTCAATGCTACACCCTTTTAACAACTATACAAAATTAACACTGGTTTAACATTTAGTTTTTTATGCCCCTATGACACAAATATGAATACATCACAAATTGTAAAACTTATTGCTTGTAGCAGAGTCATTGTTCTCTAATGTTATTGATATGTTACTTACCCTTGCAACTTTAACACCAAGATTCTCTTCAATGAGGTCATAATCCTCATCTTCCAACCTATCATCTAGCTCATCATCACTCTTCTTTCTCTTTTTAGTAGGGCCTTCACTAGCATCAGAATCCTCCCCATCACTGCCTGATTCGTCAATGGGTGCATCATCAATCAAATCTTTTAGTTCCTCACGCAGGCGGTCCTCATCATCTGAAACAGGATAAAAACAGCGTGCAACAATACTGTCTCACTAAATACATAAAGTGTGTCAATCTTGAAAAACAAGGTTATGCTTAGTATACTTATTGAAAATTCCGGTATTGAGGTCAAAACTACAGCAACTCAGATTTTTATGGTGTGAAAATGACTTCAGTCACCAGAAAGCTTACAATTTTAACCCCAAACGTGGTAATTAGCAAATGCATAGTGTATACCTTCCTCATCTTCCTCTTCATCGTCACTCTGAACTGCAATCTTGCGCTTAGGTTTTTTACGCTCCGCTGGCTGCTCGTCATCTTCAGACAGCTACAAAGATAATTTTATTAGTGTTGAAATAAGATTAACGTAGAAAACGCGAAATGAATTGTTGACGAATCACAGAATTTACAAATGTCTGTTCATACTAACCCCGCTCTCTTCAGCCTCGGAATCGAAGAAATCTGCCATAATCAGTCACCGCAAATAAACTAAATGGAACAAAATTTACAAACACTTAATTCTACATCGACCCACACTGCAAAAACGATATTTTTTAGCTAAAATTACTTTTGGTCTTTGGAAAAGAAAGAAAGAAAAGTCAACTTGATTTGATTGAAATCGTATTATTTTGTAAATTCCATTCATTCATTCACCATTCATTTATTGCGTGGCAATGTTGGTAGCTCTTAGAAATGTTGCCATTTTATAAGTCACAAGTATTGATTCACTCCCTTCACTGTGAGTGTTAAACGTCTACACGGTAATCCATCACAACCTACTGGCTATTGATCAGCGCATGCATGATAAGCGGTAAAATAATAGATCAGCTGACTGTCAAAATATAAAATTGAGGAGATTTGCTTGTGCTTCTGCTTAAACCATTATACCTAATTATCTATTGACGACTACTTGAATACAAATGGACAACACAGCACCTATAGTTAAAAGCATAATTCACACTGGTCAAAAGTATATTCCTATAGCCGACGGGAGCAAGGTGGCAATATGTTCCAACAAGACAAACTTTTGGGCGATGTTTTCTATCATAATACCAACAAGATTTTTGCAATTTACAGGCTCATTTTCATTTTCAAACATGGAAACTTGGAAAAGAAAGAGTGCTTATAGATGACAGTAAGAAAATTGGTAAAAAGGAGCCCATGGTTTTAGTAATAGGTCACAAGTTCAAATTGGAAGTTTGGGAGACGATCGTCAAAATGATGGCTGTTGGTGAAGTGGCGAGTTTCCAAGTAAAGAAAGAGGTAATAGACGGAGCAAATTTTCCTAGTTTTTCAGTGATATCCTGATGAGGAAGACTTATTGTTCAAGAGAAAAACTAATTTTTGTTCCTGCATATTATTTCAGTTAGTGTATAGCTACCCATTTGTGTCAAAGACATTGAGGGAGCTTGGTCAAGATTCAAGCACAATAAAACACTCATGCACAATGACACTGCATACTGAAGGCATTGGCTATGCAGATTTGGATGATTTAATCAGCAAACCTTGTGACTTAGAGTTTATTATAGGCAAGTAGTCTATTCATATAATTCAGGTGCCAGTATGTAATAAATGTACACTTATTAATTTTTTTTTAATATAAATATTAGTAATTTATGTTAAAATAATAAAGGCTAAAGATTTGCTTTATTACAGAACTTTTGAAAGTGGAAAGATCAGATGAGTATGAGAAGGAAGTTTGGCAGCTGAATGTAAAAGAAAGATTAGATCTAGTCCCCATTCTTAAGGAGAAAGGCAACAAACTATACAAAGAACAGAAATATAATGAAGCAGAAGATTGTTACTGTCAAGCAATTGGAATTTGTGAACAACTTATGATAAGGTAACAATATTATAAGTTCTAAGGTAAGGTAAGGTTCAATTGACTAATTAAGATCTAATTGCAATTGGTATCTTAAAAAATTATAATTTCATATATATTTTTTTATGAGTTTATAATTGTTTTATATGTTTATATTTGATGATCGCTTGGTGCAGTGGTCCACAGGTCCGACTTCAAAAAACCAAGGGTCACGGGTTCGATCCCCGCACAGTACAAATATAAGTGTGCATGAACATGTGTGTTTGTACTGGTCTGGGTGTTTTCTATGTATAATATGTATTTATTTACAAAAAAAAAGTATTTAAGTATGTTCATCCTTTGTCTAGTACCCATAACACAAGCCTCGTAGCTTAACTTGGGACTAGAGAATTGGTGTGATTGTTGTGAAAAATATATATTACATTTATTTATACATTTTGGTATCAACAACTATTTACAACTGTTGTTTAATTTTTGCTGCACCCATTGCCATTTTAAATTCAAAATACAAATCAATTTTCTTTGAGAGCAATATATGAATAGCATTGTATTTATCTTTTATTTTGTGTTTTTCTACAGGGAAAGAAAAACAGATGATGAGTGGATATCTTTGAACAAAATAAAACTTCCAATATTGCTTAATTATGCACAATGTAAACTAGTCAATGGAGATTATTATGCTGTGATTGAACACTGTAACACAGTGCTACAATACGATAGTGGTAAATATTATTATTTTCAGAAGCTAGTACCAAAATTGATTTTAGTTTAACCAAATCTTATAGTTTTTTATCAATTGTCATGTCAGTTGTATGTTTTATTTGGGAATTGAAAATTTTATTCAAGAATCATAAAATTCTAGGTAATATATTACTCTTGCCAAATATTTACAGATAACGAAAAGGCTTTATACCGCCGTGCGAAAGCTCATGTCGGAGCATGGAACCCTGATCTAGCCGAAGAAGACTTTAAAAGGTTGAAAGTTTTAAACCCAACCCTGGCTTCCACAGTAGACAAAGAATTGGAAATCATAATGAAAATGCGTCGACAGAAAGAAGAACAAGACAAAGATGCACTTAAAAATATGTTTTCAAAAGATAGCAATATGTAAAGGGTTAATGTGAAATGTAACTAATTAAACAAACAACTACCTAAGTATCTAATCTTATTTTTTTTCTTCGATGCCTCTAAATTATAAAATTTCAACGCTAAAATCGTTACAAAATTGCTTCGCGTTGGAACCTTCCGAGTATTTATTTATATCGCAACTGTTTCAACAAATATAATTCTGGGTAATAAAATTATTTTTGTCAAAAAAGTTGGTAGGCAGCACTTCAAATGCTCAGCAAATTGTAAAGAGAGTAAGCTCTAAGGCTGACTGTACTATATACTGTGCTGATGTCTACAGTAGACAATATTGCAGTAGATAGAATGTACTAAAATATTGACTAGTGCGACATTTCCGTTTACAGGCAGACGGAAGTCCGTCCCAGTCCCAATCCATATGATGTCCCACTCTATTTATGATGGTCCCCTCTCTATATTGTCTCTATGGGATAAAGCTGATAAAAAATTCAAGTGTCAACGTCATAATATCAACATAACCTAACTCTTTCATGAGCATGATAAGTTAGTAAAATTTTATTTGTGTTAATATTGAAAGAAGAAATTATAATAAAATATGGCAGAAGTAACAGAAAAAACCGATACCGTAAATGAGACCTTAGTTACAACAAATGACACAAAGATCAGCGACGAATATGCGTATCTGGATAGAGGTGGATTTTCTTCAGAAAAATTCAAAATTGAGTTACGGGGGCTGCCTAAGTACTATGGAATTGCCGTAAGTTTACTCCTTATTAACCAAACATACAGTTTGACTGTATAAGGTACTGGATTTGACATAAATTTTACGCTTTTGCAGGAGTTAAAAAAGTTGATGAACCAGAAACTTGGCCTTAACACTAGTAAGATAAAGAGGCCAAAAATCGGTAGTCATTGGCTCTTTGCTTGCTTTCAAAATGATGAAGACAGAACCAAAGCCATTTCAGCACTGAATGGATACTCTTGGAAAGGTGAGAGAGCAATAGAATGACTTTGAAATCTTTCAGTTAAAGATTTATCACAATTGTTTGAAACTTAATTTTTAACAACTTATTTTAGTTTGTAATTGATCATTCATTAGTAAGTACTGTGAGTTTTAAGCTTTCATAGTATTAAGTAATACCAAAAATAAAGTTCTTATTTAAATAGTTGAAGCAACTACAGCTAGTTTATGTGATATCAGGCAAAACCCTCTTAGCTGAAGTAGCAAAACCAGCTCCAGACCCATTAGTAAAGAAGAGGAAGCAAGAACAAGACAGCTCAGGGCCAGAAAAGAAGAAAAAGGAGGATGACAGAGATCAGGAAACACAAATTAAAGATGCCACAACACCTTATTGGAATATTCCCTATGATGAGCAGGTACATAATATGAACATTTATTTAATATTTTAAAAAAATATTACAGTTACCACTATTCCACGTCGCTGCCGAAACCAGTTTGTTTCTGCCTAGCACTCGCTGTTTGTCCTCTCATTATTGGTCTTATCTATTTACAGACAATTCTGCATGCTTTACTTAAACCATCTTAGTTTAAGTAGTTCGCGCCTCTCAAAATTTTTATTTAATTATTATTATACTCTTCAATGTCATATTATTAAGTTCTCATCACAAGTAAGTGAAATGTCATTATTTCTTTTGAGAATAAATATTCTTTAACCCTAACCACATCCTCAAATTTCAATGAGTTGTTCTGAAGTTGAGAATTACTTATTAATGCTTATCAGAATTACTTGTAATATTTTCAGTTAAAGTTGAAAGAAAAGGATATAAGAAGCATACTTATGAAGTTTGACAATGAAATATGGAAGCTAGATTCAGCAAGGAGAAATGAAATAGAGGCAAACCGCAAGATCCATAATGGTTTGACATTTGAACTTCTGCCTATCAGGGCTTCTCCTGTAACAGAAGGATACAGGAACAAGTGTGAATTCACAGTGGGTATTGATGAGTCTGAGCTACCAACAGTTGGTTTTCGTTTGGGGAGTTATGCAACTGGTACAGTAGGAGTGGCAGCAGTACAATCAGTTAAACACATATCAGATGCAACAAAGAAAGCTGTTTTGGTAAGTACAACTTGAGCTCTAATATTTACCAGGTGTTCTGTGTTAGCATAAGAGAGTTGTGATATAATATGCAACATCATGTTTGATTGCAAATAAGAAACTCCTGAATGTAGGACATTGTACTGTTTTTTTTTTCTATCCTGCTTGGCACAACAATCTGTGTTTTCACATTTAGTTGCTACTATGTTTGACTTTTGTCTGCTAGTATCATTGTAACTGTGAGGATGGTCCAGTGACCTCACTCACTACTGGACTCGGTTCTGAAGGGTTGGGACACTATTTCTCCTTAGTCTGGAGAAACTGACACTGCCAGTACCTTTCAGGTACTGTTGAGATTGTATTGTCTTATGTCATCAAGCATTTCATTACAGCTATTTCAAGAATATGTTCGAAAGTCAAACATGGCTCCATTCTCGCCTGCAGACTACACAGGCTACTGGCGAACTTTAACAGTGCGTCATTCTTTCTCTATGGGAGACATGATGCTCATTGTGGCTATGCACCCACAGGTAGGTACTTGATTTCAATACAACACATCATAATTTCTATGAGTTGATTAATGCCTTAAAAATGCCCTTGAATATAACTTTTTATGTCACTAATTGGTTTGGTCATTTTTAACATAGTTAAACATATAATTTTGCCACCATCCCTGCCATTTTTCAATGTGTTTATTATATCATAAAATTTATTCAACAAGTAATAGTATATTTTTTTCTTTTAGCAATTAACAGAAGAGGAGATAAGCAAATTAAAAAGTGATCTAATAGAACATTTCAGCTCAGAAGAAGCAAAGGCATGCAATATTAAGTCATTATACTTAGAACTGTTGATCAAAAAGTAAGTTATTTTCTTAATGGATTGGCAATACTAAAGTCATTTAAAAACAATGGTTTACTTATCATATTTGATTTTAGGAGAGTAGGTGAAGAAGGTTCTAAGCCTGTTCATCTTATGGGTCTTACTCATATTATTGACACAATATTAGGCAAGCAGTTCAGGATATCTCCTGAAGCATTCTTTCAGGTAAAAAACCCAATGTATTTCCTTACTTATTTGAATAAACATATTGTCAAGTTTAAGAAGTATAAATGCAGAAATCTTACAGTATTGTCTTTTTTTTTGTAGATAAATACTGCAGGAGCAGGAATCTTGTATGAAAGCGCGATTGAAATGAGTCACGTAACACAAGAGTCTGTGGTTGTCGACATTTGCTGTGGCACTGGCACCATAGGACTATGTTTTGCTAAGGTAATCTATATAATTATCTTATATCTTGTTCGTTGGTCTCGCTAAAACTCGCGAACGGCAAAACCGGTTCGAATAATTTTAGTCTTAAAGATAAGAAAATTTTAACAAAGTACATAATGGGTAGGACAACGTCTGCGTTTCCGCAAGTGTATGTTAAATGGTTCATTTTTCTGTAAATTGTTAGAGAAATGTATTTTAGTTAGTCTTGGATGTGATTTCGTATTGCCAGTGGGGTGAGCACGAACAACTATCGTAACGTATTCATAGCGTTATCCATAGAGAAAGTAATACTAGCGTTATCTATAGTTAAGTTGTCAATTTGGCCTTTGAGTACGAACCCTAACAATTACGAGACGAAATAACACTTTTTGTTTTATGATCTATCGTGATAAACACTCACAATGCGACTCAAATTCGACGACCGCTTGGTGCAGTGGTCCACAGGTCGGACTTCTAAAACCAAGGGTCGCGGGTTCGATCCCCGCACAGTACAAGCATACATTTCTATGTATAATTGTATTATTTACAAAAAAAATATATTTAAGTATGTTTATCCGTTGTCTAGTACCCATAACACAAGCCTCGTAGCTTAATTTGGGACTAGAGAATTGGTGTGATTGTTGTGAAAATATTTATATTTATTTAATGCAAACCAAATATAATTTGAGGCGCACGGGCCGCATTCCCATGGACCCGGGTACGATCCCCGCTTCAGACAATTGATTTTTTCTTCTACAAAAATATAATAAGTAATGATAACACTTTTACTTTCACAGTCTACCTGTGACCACGGACGCTGAAGAGGGTCCGAAACGTCAGGTTAAAACGAAATGTAAATAAATCGCGAAATAATCCGTAAAAGTTTCTCATTTCAATGTCTACCGTTCGCGTAAACCGAAGAAAGAAATAAATAACACTTTTACTACAAAAATCTTAAAATTCTTCATAACACCTAATTCCTCCACAGCATTGCAAGAAAGTGCTAGGCCTGGAATTGATAGCGGAGGCGGTGAAGGACGCGCGAGCGAACGCCGACCTGAACGCTATTGACAACTGCGAGTTCTACGCGGGCCGCGCCGAGGACGTGCTGCCGTCTGTACTGGCAAGGACGGGGGACTGTGAGGACCTCGTCGCCATCGTCGACCCGCCGAGAGCTGGCTTGCGTGAGTTATAAGTCCAATTCACACTTGTACAGCCCGCGTCATGTAATAAGAACGCTGGAGGAGAGGAGTTGACGAACATTCGCTTATCTCGCTCTTTCGCGGCGGTGTGGACTAGCGTACCACCTATTAGACCCGTGTATCGTCTAGTGCACAGGTGCAGCGTTATCTCTATCTGCAGGGACTAAAAATACGATTGAGGTACCGTTTTAAAAATCTCGGCGAGTAGACTGGGCCGAAACTCTAACGTTTTGTTCAAACTTGAACGCGGACGAAGTCTTGGCCTGGATTAAATAGTGGAGGCGGTGAAGGACGCGCGAGCTAAAGCGAAGCTGAACGGCATTGACAACTGGGAGTTCTACGCGGGTCGCGCTCCCTTCTGTACTGGCGCAGACCGGGAATTGTGAAGACCTGACCGCCGTCGTTCACCCGCCTAGAGCCGGCGCGCGTGAGTTGAAATATCGTTGCAACCTCGTCCTCCACTTCTTCTATCACCCCGCAGGAAGGTTCGGCACGAGTTTGTCGCACTGTAGTGCAGCCCTTCTGCCGCTTTAATCCAATAAGTTTGAACACGGTTCGTTTGCCGATAAATAGGCGGCAAGGTAGCACGCAATCGCTTCGCACATAGTCATACGAATGCGGCAGTGAATGACATTAAAACTGCGCAGAGCATGCACTTTTCTCTGCTGCACCTTTGGCGAAATTTTTTTGACCCCTAGGAAGATTTTATTAAAAATTAAAACAATGGAAAATCATTAAAATTTCTGGTAGAATGCCAATTTATGAAAAACAAGCGGACGCCGCAGACGTTGTCCTGCCCGTTGTTTTTTTTTCTTAATTTTTCTTCGTAAGAACCATCCCACTACTTTAATGAATAAAGATTTGGCCAAATTATTCGAGGCGTTCTTTTGAAATGCGCTTACCAACACATATTGCGATTCATTTTTATATTATAGATTAAAAAATATATTTCTACTGGGGAACATTCTCGTTTCATGACTGTCATACCATACCGACACTTAACGTTACAATAACAAATTCAACGTTCTTTCAGACATGCGAGCAGTGACCCAGCTCCGGAACACGAAGAAAGTGAAGCGTCTGGTGTACATATCGTGCAGCCCCGCGTCGGCGGTGAAGAACTTCGTGGACCTCGCGCGGCCGTCGTCGAAGACGCTGCGGGGAGCGCCCTTCGTGCCAGTGAGGGCTGTGCCGGTCGATATGTTCCCGCACACGAAGCATGTCGAGCTGGCTATACTGTTCGAGAGAGAAGAGGTATTAGATTCGAAGAGGTATTAGATTCGTTTTTCGAATCAACATCATCTTACCGTTGTTGTTCTCGATTACGGCGCCCGGGGTGCGCTGAATTAATTTGAATTTAATAACCTTAATAGGCATGATGACACCTATCGTAATTATTTTCAAGACCATGGCGTTTAAAAAACATGGCCCCTATAAAGTTAATACAACCAGTTTATTTCGAAAAAAGCTGTAAACACCAATTTTAAACACACAAAATTCGATAAATATTCGGTCACTTGACTACGATTTCTGATACACAACCGTGACGTCACGATTTTGTAATCATTGCAATCCGTCCAGACCGCAGACCGTTTTGATGCCGTGGTGGTGTCTTCTAGCCTATTGACGCTTTAATAGAATAGTAAGTATTCATTGCGTGAGAATAGAATGTTATTTGAAATCATAATGCGAGTCAATATCATAAAATAAGAGGGTTTATTAAGAATTTCGTTATTCTGCTTGACGTAGTTCTAAATATTGGAGGAGATAGAATTTGATAAATGTGATTACTTTAATGTTTTTATGTCATATCTTACCAAATCGCGCTAGTAGAACTGGCGTATTTTAAAACGTAACCTACGATTACTGTACCATTTTGTACAGCCTTATTAATTTTAAAATATTAATAGGTAATCTAATTTATTTCTTCTTCTTTTATTTGTGCCGACAAATTAGTGTGATGTTGGTGTTGTCACTAAATTCTGGCAACATCACTTGAGAACCTTGTACACGGTTATAGGATCTGACACGCCATTATTGACAAAAAAGACAAAACAGTACACACAAACATTGTAACAAAATCAAACATTACATGTATATTTACAGAATGCAAGAGCAAACAGAAATGGGAAAAATTGAGGATTGGTTAAAAATTCAAACTACTTACAAAATTAAATGAATATTGTTGATTTATTTTATTTGTTTTCCCTACAGAAAGAGGACAAAAGTGCTCCTGTCAAAAATGACAACGATGCTGAAATAATGAAAGAAGAATCAGGAGATGCTGATGTTCCAATGGTGACCAATGATGTTCCAATCTGCGAATGATGATAGTAGCATAAAAGAATAAGTAAAACAAGAAAATATAGATAATTACTGCTACATAGTTGAATCGTTATTTGTATAATGATAAGACTGTTGTATATGAAGATATGTTTAAAGAACCTACATTTAAGTAATAAAGTTTTTTAACGTTATTTTGTTTTTAAATTGTATTCATAATATGCATAATTGCAACTCTCTAAAATACACACACAGAGTATCTACCGCGGTATTAGCTATGATAAAATAAGCTATACCTGCATCATTGCATGACATCGATTATACTAGTACATATAATGTAGAGCCGACTGGCTTTATCAGGAAAATACATTGTCATTCGTAAAGCACACCGAAAGACGCATTTACTGAGCTATGAGAATTATTAAGGTGCCTGTTAGGGTTAATATTTGCTGACAGAAACCCTAAAGTGGCACATAATTAAATAGCTTTTAGTTTTTTTTTGTCTTATTGCCACTGATCTTATTTATTCTAGTAGTCATACCTACTCAGTCTGCACGCATATTTTTTCCCAACATAATTGGGATTGCAAGTTTTATTGATTTGAACCTGCCCCATTGCCCCATAAAATAGGAATCCCAATCTTATTATTTAAAGGATGCAAACGCCGGGCGGTGGGCCTTATTAATTTGGTTGGAATTTAATATCGAGGGAACGACGCAACGCTGCATACTTGCCGCGCGCGTGCTGGCTGCCCAAGAATGCCGCTATGGGTCTTCGCCTCCACATTTCCAATTTTGTGGGCAAAAGGATTATTACTTATGTGTTTGTAGGTAGGTAGGTACGGTTTAGAAAAAAAACATCTTGTTAACATATAAAAGTCTCTCATATTCGTGTAATGCCGCACACACAGTCACACATGCCGGTTTTTGCTAATTCTCCTTGTTTTAAGAAGAATTAACTCAAAGTCCAGAAACATATTTAGCTCGACCTCGACACGTAATTCGAACATATAACATATACGAGGGTGAATCAAAAAATTCTTGGAATCAATATTAAAAAATGCAAAGATTTAAATAATAATATTTTATTTTTCTACATAATCTCCCTCCAATGCAATGCATTTAGAATAACGTGTTTCTAACTTCCTTATTCCTTGTGAAAAAAAAATATTTTCTTGACTCTCGAAAAAGTCCTCTACGGCAGCTATAACCGCGTCATTATCGTGAAATTTTGTTCCACGAATTTCCTCTTTTAATTTTGGAAATAAGTGAAAATCACTTGGGGCTAAGTCCGGAGAATATGGTGGGTGGTCAAGGAGATTGAAGCCAGCACAGCGGATTGCGTTGAGCGCAACTTCCGATCGATGAGCAGGAGCGTTATCTTGAAGGAACAACACGCCCAACGACAGTTTTCCACGACGTTTTTCTTTAATCGCTTCACGCACTTTCGGGATTAAATAATAGGGTCCAGTAATCGTCTGGCCTTTTGGCATGTAATCAATAAAAAGGATTCCTTCACTATCCCAGAACACAGAGGCCATAACTTTGCCAGCGGTAGGAGCAACTCAAAATTTCTTAATGGATGGAGAGGATGGTCGTTTCCAAGACATGCTTTGTCTTTTAGTTTCAGGATCAAAATGGTGGACCCACGTTTCATCCATGGTGACAAGACGACGGCAAAAATTATCCGAATAACGCTGGAACATTTCGAGATTACGCTTGGAAATTTCCAAACGTCGCTTTTTGTTTTCGTCGGTTAACATTCGTGGCACCCATCTTGCAGACACTTTTTTGAACCCCAGTGAATCAATTAAAATGGATTGAACGCTACTAAAAGATATCTTTAGGATCTCAGCTATATGTTTTATAGTCATTCTTCTGTCTTCCAAAACCAGATTCTCAACCTTTTTGACATTTTCTTCTGTAACGGAGGTTGAAGGCCGCCCAGAACGCGGGTCATCTTTACAGCTTCTATCTACCTCTTTTAAATTCAGCCACCCAGTACGCAACCGTAGAATAGGGTACAGCATCACCCCTTAATGTCTGCTGAATGTCCAAAAAAATTTCCTTCGTAGACATTTTTTTCAATCTGAGATATTTTATCACCGCACGTAACTATCTTTTATCCATAATTTTGACTTTTTAGCAAATCGTTGCACAAAAAAATTTATTACATGCGAACGAACTGACAAAAACAAGTGACAGTCTGCTTAAATATAGTGTGATAGACACTCTTTAATTTGAATATCGAACTTGATCCAAAAAGGTTGCATATATATGCACTTCTAAGAACTTTTTGATTCACCCTCGTATATTACCCCTTGGCTTGATCAATATCAGAAAAGAAGCAGCCCGCTGTGAGCATAAAAAATATGTTGCTGAATTACACTTTTCTTGCTAACCGTACAAACTTTATCCCGATTGCATCGCGCATTCCTTTGTCACCTCGGGGCTGTGTCTAGGTGGCAGGGGGTGGCAAGGCTCATCTTAACCACAGATTAAGTTATCCGGAAAGCTGGTGCCCTATTCATTACCGTCTTGGCTGTCGTGAAAAACACATCGCACAGGGCAAGCTAAATCTTTATAACAATGTGCCACGTTTAGACAACAGTGCAAAATGCGTGTAAAGTTTATATCGGCTGTATTTTTTACACTTATATGTTCTCATTTTTCTTTCTTGATACGCAAAAATCCAGGTAAATATAATCATGTTTCTTCAAATACCTTTTTTTATAAATAAATTAATTTGCGGTATATAAAAATAAACTTTCTATGGTTTGACGATCTGGAAATACAAAGTAGTTTTTTTTTTAAATATTCGCGCTTTTTACGCAGAGCAAGGATTGGCTGAAAGTGAATCAGTGTTGGACCCAAATGGTGAGCTAATATTGAAATGGCGAGTGGACTACGAAGCTCAAAAAATTCAATTTGAAATAATAATATCAGAAAAAGCGCCTGTGTTTAACTGGTTCGCTTTAGGGTTTTCGGATAGAGGAGAGTTAAAGAATGCTGATGTTTGTCTTTTGTGGACGGACTATAAAGGGCAAGATCATTTTCAGGTAGTTTTTGACAAAATAAACTATAATAAGCAATAATGTCAAATAGTTAGCAGACGAAATAAAATTAAACTTGTTGTACAGGATATGCATTCGAACGACCTGGGGAAATTATTTCCAGATGCAAAACAGGACTGTGAAGGTTTCTATTTAGACAGTAAAAGTAGAAGTATTATTTTTGAGCGATTTTTCAATACCTGTGATAATGATGACTATATCATTGAGGTTAGTGGAAATAATATAATTGACGGAATTATGTACTTCTTTTTTGTTATCTTGCTCACTTAACACTCTTTCACTTTTAGGATGAGACTGTTCATGTTGTCTGGGCTCGCGGCGTCGATAAACTATTTTCATCCAAAGGCCTTTGCTTGAGTGCTGTCACAAAACAAAACCATGGATTTATAAGAGTGCGACTTCTTACTCCGCTCAGTTCGCCAAAGGTCAATGCACATGCACTAAGTATAACAAATAATAATTTGAAAGTACCTGGGGATGACACTACGTACTGGTGTAAAGTGATAAAACTACCCGAATACATTACTCAAAGGCAGCATCATATAGTGCAGGTAGAACTTGGTACTTACATTATTTTAATTTTGAAAATAACTGTTATTTTTTATCATTTATATTCTTTTTTTGCAGTTTGAATCGACGATCACCAAAGGCAATGAAGGTTTAGTTCACCACATGGAACTGTTCTATTGCGATGCGGACCCAAATACGGATATTCCGCTTTACGAAGGAAATTGTTTTGCAAAAGATCGGCCAGAAATAACTAAAACATGTTCTAAGGTTGGCCTTATATTATAAATAACTAGCGGCCACCCGCGACTTCGTCCGCCTGGACTTAAGTTTTTTTCCAGCGAGTTTCATACAAACTTGCAACCCCTATATTAGTAAACCTTTGCGTTTAAATTTATCAAAATCTTTCTCGGGGGAAAACTACGTCATTAAGCTATATGCATGCAAAGTCTTAGCCCAACTGGTTTGAAATTGACGAAGTTTCATATAAACTTTTATCCCTTATTTTATCCCCTTGGGATCCTTTCTTAGCGGAAGTCAACTTCATAACATCTACCTTAACGTCTAGTGGTTCAGCTGTGTGTTGATAGATCACCTTGCCAGTCCGTTACCTTTGATTTTGATATATTATAAGATGATAGGAATATTTATTGTTTTAAAAGCGTTAATGAAGATTTCAAATGAAATCCATTATTACTGATTTGTAGGTAAAATCTGCTTGGGCAATGGGTGCGCCTCCGTTCATTTATCCGGAAGAAGCTGGACTACCTCTAGGAGGACCAAATGCTAACAAATACGTTATGCTTGAAGTACATTACAACAACCCTGAATTAAAGAAAGGTGCCACAGGATTAAACAACTTGCCTTATAAGTACTTTAAAACTTCAGCGTCATAAAACTAAATAAATTTTGTTGCAGATTGGATAGACAGTTCAGGTATCACCATATTCATCACTACTAAAAGACGAAGATACGATGCAGCTATTATGGAACTAGGCTTGGAATATACAGATAAAATGGCTATCCCGGGAGGACAAAACGCGTTTCCCTTGACTGGTCATTGTATTCCTCAGTGTACAGGAGTGGTAAGGGCTTTCACCCTACCCTTATACAACAAATACTTTGTTTTAGTCAGTTAAATAGCGATACGAGACAAATTCTTAATACTTTGCAAACTGCTTGTTTGTTCAAGGGTATACCACCTCATGGCATCGTTGTGTTTGGCAGTCAACTGCACACGCATCTGACTGGGGTCGCTGTGTGGACTCGGCATTTTCGCCAGGGTATAGAGCTCCCAGTCATCAATAAGGATATGCACTACTCAACACATTTTCAAGAGATAAGAATTTTACATCGCCCAGTAAAAATAATGCCTGTAATGATGAACACAACTTTGATTTATATTGATGATATCGCTACACAAGTTGTGTTGTACGGATTAATGTACAATCAATCTTTTTGTTTTAGGGGGACTATCTACAGACAACCTGTTTGTATAGAACCGTGGGTAAATCTAACGCTACAATTGGAGGACATGCGATTACGGATGAAATGTGTGTCAACTATATGCATTATTATCCAGCAATTGATTTGGAAGTTTGTAAGAGCGCAGTCTCTAATGCTGCGTTGGAAAAATATTTTGAATTTGAGAAACAGTTAGTTTTCGATAAGTTTAGTTTCTTTATACCTTGAGACATAATAACGAACACCTAATAAAATATATTTTGCTTTTCAGGTGGGATGACGTGCCAATCTCATTTAAAGCTAGTCCTAGACATAATTATTTAGCGATCAAACCTTGGACACCCTTAAGAGTAAACGCTATAAATGTTTTATATACAGAATCTCCCATATCAATGCAGTGTAACAAGTCTAACGGAAATAGATTTCAGGTATGGTATCATAATATTTACAATGAGAACGTACCAAGGCTGGGATATGCAGTCAACATTTTAAGTTATTTTAATCTCTTGTCAATATTTCAGGGTGATTGGGAGGGTATCGATATACCGCAAATCAAGGTTTCGCTGCCAAGCACTTCAAAAACTTGCCCCAAAACAAAGTTTACATAAATAATCTAAGTACCTAAATCTCTTGTACGTGGACTACATATTCGTTGCTATTAAGAGAAAGGAAATTAGTATTATAATATCTACCTTTAATAATATGGTTGTGTTAAATATGTAATATAAACCCACACTTGATTGCAATCATATTCAATTTTATTTTAATTGCTTTGAATTATATTGATGAAAACTACGATCTATATTATCAGCAGCAAGGCGTACCTGCTAAATATACCTGCTGCCTAGAGAGTTTTTGTATTGAATACATATTAATATTGTATATTAAATATTGAAGTTAAATAATACGCAATAAATGTTTATTAAAATCTTTAAATCTGTTATTTTTACATCTTCAATTGGGATGATGACACCTATCTTAAATATTGTCAAGAACATGGTGTTTAAAAAACATAGCCCCTATGAAGTTAATACAACCAATATATTTCAAAAAAGCTGTAGAAACCAATTTTTAAACACACAAAACGCAATAAATATTCGGTCAATTGACTCCGATTTCTGACACATGACCGTGACGTCACAATCATTTATTACCATACGAAATCTATGGAGGCAGACCGTATTGACAGATAATAAAAAGTATGTCAACGATTGGTGGTGTCGTCTAGCCAATTCTCATTTTAATCCTACCTACACAATCAACGTTGAACGTTAAAGTTGATGTTTTTTGATCGATAATAAACTTATTGTAGAGCTATAGCTATGGATATTAAAGTCTGTTTTATTATGAAAAAAGGTTCTATAAAATTTGTAAAAACCTTTTCTCGATAGAGCTTGTATATGAAAAACACACTGACACCGCACATGCAATGCCAACCGAAGGCCAATTTATCGATTTAAGTTTAATTCAATAACAAATATTACGAACTAAAGAAAAATAACAATGAAATTACAATCTTACATTATATATTATTTTATGGAAATAGTTTTTGAGTTGTTTCTCCTGATACCCCGCGTACTATAGAACAAAGTCGACAACTCGTGACCCAACATTTTTTGAGCGGCTACTGAAATAAGACCCATTGTTACACAAAGATTTAACTTACCATTTCACCTGTTCTGACAAGGTCTCAGCGAAAAGGTTAGTTAAATCCAAAAATATTTATGAAATCTCTTTTTAAATCCCGGGTAACGGTATTATTATTTTACTCGTGAACAAATGTCATAAGCTTTAGAAAATGAAGAAATATGCAATCTATTTAATTTTATTGCACGTGTTTTGTATGTACTCGTATATGTATTGTATATTATTCCATATTTCTAATTTTAGCTCAAGAAGCCATTTTAAACTCAGGGTCTCAGAAAGGTATTACACATCACTAATGTAGCTCAGACACTTTGACACATGACAGACATTTGAAGAGAGTGATAACCCTTGGTCTGTTGAAGGAACCGAAATCGGTTCGCGTCATTTCCCGCAATCTGTTAAGCGACCGATATCGGTTCCTACCATATGGGTCCACTTAGAACCTTATCTCTCTGTAATTTATCGTTCTATCGACTTCTTACTTATGGAAAAGTATTCATGTTAGAGTAGGCTAGCTATAACGCCAAAGTTTTGCCCTTCCCTTCATACAAAATTTAACGGTAAAATTCAGTCGAAAATTCGTCTTGACATTTATGCCTACTTTTAAAACAGGTCTGCTGTAAAAAAATTATATGGTGACCAATAGTGAAATCGTTTATTATTATTTAAAATATGTTAAAAAGCAATAAAAAACAAATAAAAAATCCGCTCAAGAGTTATTTATTGTAATAATTTACAAAAAATGATGTTTTTCTTAGTGTCATCATTTTATATGATAGATATAAATAATAAATCAATGTCTAATATGACAAAAACTGAGAGGAATAGGTAAAATAGTTATTTTTTATTTAAACTACATTAAAATATAAGTAAAATCATAGCTAGAAGACAAGATATCCCGATTTTATTAAAAAATATGCTCTAAAAAATGCGGTCTGTTAAGGGAACCGATATCGGTTCCACCTACTGTCAAAAGTGGCATTTCGCCCCGCCACTTATGAGGGGATAATCTGTGGTGTTGCTGTCTGATTTCTGATTCCTGACATTTTGTTTTACCTTCTCGTTTCTCGTGGAACATTAATTTGGTTATTTTTGACTTCTTGGTGATTGCTTTGGTATTGATATAATCATGTCCAATGATTACGGCTTCAACAGTGATGATTCCCCGAATAAAACTAATTCTCACTTACAACTTCCTAGCCCTATAATCACGCGGCGAAACCGAACTGCGTCAACGTAAGTAAATTAAATTTTACAGTTCCTAAATATTTGCTTTGTGTAATCTTGTAAAGCGAGTCTAAATTCGTCTTTGTTTGCAGGTCTGAAAAAGCATTAGGTAATCCATTAGAAAGTGGAAAAATAAAGTCGTTTTGCCGCGAAAGGGGCCACGGTTTTGTGTCCCCAGAAAAAGGAGGAGAAGATCTTTTTGTACACATTTCTGAGTAAGTACTTGATTAAGTTCTTATGTGTACCCTCAATGAATTTTAAGCTGTAGATTACCCCACAATCCCTAAAATTCAGATGTTCTGTCAGATCAGGGGGGTAGAAAATTTTCATAAACTATTACAAAACTACATGTCTATGTTACACAGAAATCCAGAAAGTTGAAGACTGCCATTTAATTGAAGTTTATTATTTTATTGTTATGACCCTAATGAACTTCCACACACTCCATAAATGGCTGCCAGACATGCAATGTCACACTAGCATTATTAGATATGGATAGCATTGTGTGTGTGTGTGTGTGTGTGAAATTGTAATATCAACAATATTATGCACTTATTTTGAAATGGGACCTTTTTTTCTCTACTACTTTCATAAATAGCAATTACACCTGAACTAACTTTTAGCTATTATCACTTCACTGAAACATTTGATTATTACTATGTTACTTAAAAAATGAGACCTTGATTTTAAGGTCAGAGAATTATTTCAATCTTACCAGATGAATGTTTACTTTACAGTATTGAAGGTGAGTATGTGCCCTTGCCTGGAGATGAAGTGATATATAGGCTCTGTCCTATTCCACCCAAGTTTGAGAAGAACCAGGCTGTACATGTGCGAATTGTACATTTAACCCCTGAAAAACACCTCAAGTGGGATGAGAACCCCCTGTAACACCCTTTTTAATTCTTAAATGTATCCTATCTAAAATCTTTTGCAGTTACCCAATTATTTTATCCTGATTGTCTCCCTAGCTTCACAGAATTCCACATCTGAAGCGCACATATGTATAAACATAATATTTTCTTAATATACAATGAGCAAATATTTGATCAAGTTTTTTTAAAGGTACTTACAAATTTTGTCAATTGTGTCCGAAGTTTGGTATTATTTTTAAAATGAAATGCAGTATTATAATAAAAGTGAGAAGCCAACATGTGGTGCTAAATTTTTGAAGGATTTACCATCGTCATAAGATTTTAATATCAGTTAGTATGCTCAGAGTGGGAGAATTTGGTTTTGGCTTCTTGCGTTAAAACTCGCATGCTCAACTCAGACTGCGAGTGCCACCGTATTTTTAAAACTGAATACAAATAGGTATTTGAAGATATTTACCATACCAAAAGTAGAATATTTTTATATATTTCTGAAATTGTTTTATTTTTACAAAATCTCAATGATAATTGCAGTGGAAGCATAGTTTTTTATAAGCTCTCATTATTTTATGTATTTCTATAACCAATGATAGGTTGGCCTAGCTTTCACTGTTTAATTAGTAAAATGAAGGTAAATGATTTTTTAATTGCTTATTAGAATATAGTTATTATTTGCACAAAGGTATACTCCCTGGTTTGTGAAAATTTAATGTGATGAATGTAATTGAACTACTTAATGTACTTAATGAATAACTAGTAGTTGTTTGTGCAAAGTTAAGTATGTCCTTTTTGTATCTTTTACTTAATTTGGTATATAGGACTTTTGTATAATCCTAATTAGTAATCATTCCGTTAGAGCATTTTTGTTTGTAACCACTACACAGTAATTTAACCTAAGCCCTGTGTCGTTTGTATCGTCTTTTAGTTAATAATCTATTATGATTTATTTTAGTAAGGTTTGAAATGATATAATCATTTACAAAATGTTGCCATGCTTTTTCATTTTGTATAGCAATATTATAATATGATGGTACAGCGAATAAAACTACATGTAAGCAATTTACTCTCTTTTTTTTCGTTCAATGCATATTAAAGAACTTTACTTAAGTTTTTTTTATTTGACCCACAACTAAGCCCAATGAGGCAAAGACTGAGTCTACGATGAAATGCCTGTTCACTCAATATTCCTAGGTTGTAATTTAAAGGGAAACACTGACGCAGGTAGTGAGTTCCACTCTAAATGAGATGATGATGAGATGAACACTACATTACATTACACTACATTAGACTTACAGGGCAAACAATAATCCAGGTTTGTTCAGATTCTTCACGCTTACTAATAAGATTTATATCACAAGTTCTTGTTGTAGATTAACAAAGAGAATGAATAGAATAACGAATCTTCTTAAATGGCTTTTGAAAATTGCATACCTATGGGAATATCCCATATAGCTACGGCATTTGTACTTTAGTCTTGAACTAAATTTTTCCCTAGAAGAATTAGATCTTGCAAAAGGTTTTATGAAAAAGGTAGAAATGTCAGTTATTTTTAGTTTATTAGTAAAATGTCTTATGCATGGTACAATTCACAAAACAAGTAGAAGTTTTGAAATAAGGTGTATGACATATTTTAAAACATCGATTCCATTATTTTGATAACATCAATATATTGTCCTTACACTCCTAACGAATTATTTCTAACATATGGCTATAAAAAACTATAAAATGTAATTATAAGATGTAAATTAAATAAGAAAAATTTCTATACAATATACACATACTACACAATTCACGATTTGCAACCTTAGTCTTATCGCTTAAAGCTTAGTCTCGTGATTTATTTTTAGTTTTCTAATGTTATCGTGGGGATATAAAGTACAGTTTAACGGCATGTTTCCCTTAAATACACTTTATGCTATGCTTTAAAAAATAGCAAAAATGGATATGACTTTGGAGAAAATACATTTTATGATCATCAATCTACTTCAATTTGTTTAAACAAACGATGCGTGTTTTGACAAAACGTTTTAGACTTTTCTCGCGTTGTAACAAAAGCCATATTCACGGTATATCTAAAATTTCAAATATTATCTAACAAATTGGTGTTCTCTCGTTTTCCTTGGAGCATATATCCGACCCATTTAGAAGGCCAGTATTATCTTAATTAACAAACAGTGGCCAACACATCATGCTAACCATTTTTTTGCAAAACCGCCCGTATCACAATCGCATAAAATTCCCAGCTGGCCACCGAACATAACATGTGCAGAGCCATTGCCAGGTATAGGCAGCCATATGACCATGCACTTGTATGAATATTAAGTAAACACTTGCATTTATCTATTGTTTAGTTACAATCATACTCACTATACAAAACTTATGATTGTATAATCATATTGAGCTGTATTCTTTTACGTTTTTAATTTTAATTTATCAAGTTTTTGTAAATCCTACATTTGATTGTAATTGTTATTATTTTCTGAAAAACTATGAAAACCATATTAAGATTAGAGCCACGTAAAATCTATTTTATGGAAACGGTGCTCTTCATACAAACATGCTCAATCGAATAAGTTTCTCTAATTTATTAGAATGTTTCGTTAAAAAATGCATTAAAACAGACGATTTTTACCCTACCATTAGATTAGATAGCAGTTGATTTGTTATCAGTCACTGGAAGTTTGTTTTGCTGATAAGGTGAATTATCCAATGAAGCGACACAAATTGTTCATTCCTTCCCGTTTGTGATACTTCCATTCTGAAATAAAAATGTTTGATTAGCTTATCGTGGAACAAAAGCAGTGTTATGGATAGAGATTAAAATTATGTACTTTTATTGATAAGAGAAATGGATGCAGTCGCACCGCGAGGCTTGACGTATAATATCATCCATATAATCCATCCATGAAGGTGGAACACCTCTCTGGCAATTGTGTGCACGATCAAGGTTCTCCTTGTGACATTAACTATTATAATAAGCAAGGTGACACCTACGTAAATATTTTGACGACTTTGGTGTTCAAAAAACATAACATCTATGAAGTTAATAAAACCAATTTATTTCCAAAAAGCAGTTTATTAGTTATACAAAATTCAATAAATATTTCGTCAATTGACTCCGATTTTTAATGACTCATACGTGACGTCACGTTAGAGTATTCCCATACAAAATCTATGGAGGCAGATTGTTTTGACAGATGATCAAGAAAGAGTATGTCAACGATTGGTGGTGTCATCTAGCCTATTTCGAAAGCACGTGCGTGAACTTCGTGGTTTCACCCTTAGATCAAACCAAACAGCGGGAGATGCAATGGTACGTCGTAGTCGCGTGTAGGCTTGCCATACTGCGTCTCACTGACTTGGTTTGCAATTAGTCGTCGTCAGTTTAGCGATTTGTTAACACGTCCTGATCGTTACCAGGGTAAATAAAGTATAAAATAAATTAAACAGAAATTGCCTTCCTGTGCATTAATTCAATGCACATACCACTCAGGATATAAAACAAGGCACATCGCACAAGATATCCCGATTTTATTAAAAAATATGCTCTAAAAAATGCGGTCTGTTAAGGGAACCGATATCGGTTCCACCTACTGTCAAAAGTGACATTTCGCCCCGCCACTTATGAGGGGATAACAAAATAATATTAGACAAGTCAGAGATATCGGTCTACATTTACCTCCTCCCCTTGCGCGAGCGCGTAGTGGCGCTTCCTCAAGGCCGCGAGCCGCGCGCGTTCGGCGTCCAGCGCAGTTTCCAGTTCCAGCGCGCGTACTTTGCTCTCCATCTCCAGTCGTCTTGTCGCTGTTAGTGTCAGCGCTGACGTGTCTAGCGCCTCTGTAAAAGGATAAACACGTACTATTAAGCTGCGGAGTTTACCTCACTGTCGGAATGGAGTCAGGTGTGCTAATCATTTAACAGATCGAAGATCGTTTGGTTGTGTTACTTACAAAAGTTCAAAATCTGAATAGTAATGGTATATTATTCCTCTAAAAGTCAAAAATTAGAATCGTGTTTAAAGTCTGAATATCCCTGCTATTCTTTAAAATAGTTTTAGAGATGTCGTCATACAAATTCATCTTATTTTTTCTGAAAGCACAGTAAGCATGCGTAAGTAAAGGGTGCGCGTGTTTCTCGCGGTTTCTTACGCGTGGAGCAGCCGTACAGTCATAATCATAATATGTCGTATGAAGCGTCTGCAGGCCGAAGGATTTCGCTTATACAAACTAGTGATGTAACGAATGTCATTTTTAAAACCATTCGCGGACGCGAATGCGAATAACTATTACCAACATTCGCGAATACGAATATGCGAACATTCGTTACATCAGTAATACACACATATTGACGAGGAAACACCTAGTACACACACACTGACCTGTGTCGTGCCTGCGCGCGGCGCCGGCGCGCACGGCGGCCACGACGGCGCCGGTGGCGGCGGCGACGGAGCGCGAGGCGCGCGTGAGGCGGGCGAGCGGCGCGGACGCGGCCACGAGCTGCGCGGTGCTGCCGGCGACTAGTACACACACACTGACCTGTGTCGTGCCTGCGCGCGGCGCCGGCGCGCACGGCGGCCACGACGGCGCCGGTGGCGGCGGCGACGGAGCGCGAGGCGCGCGTGAGGCGGGCGAGCGGCGCGGACGCGGCCACGAGCTGCGCGGTGCTGCCGGCGACTAGTACACACACACTGACCTGTGTCGTGCCTGCGCGCGGCGCCGGCGCGCACGGCGGCCACGACGGCGCCGGTGGCGGCGGCGACGGAGCGCGAGGCGCGCGTGAGGCGGGCGAGCGGCGCGGACGCGGCCACGAGCTGCGCGGTGCTGCCGGCGACTAGTACACACACACTGACCTGTGTCGTGCCTGCGCGCGGCGCCGGCGCGCACGGCGGCCACGACGGCGCCGGTGGCGGCGGCGACGGAGCGCGAGGCGCGCGTGAGGCGGGCGAGCGGCGCGGACGCGGCCACGAGCTGCGCGGTGCTGCCGGCGACTAGTACACACACACTGACCTGTGTCGTGCCTGCGCGCGGCGCCGGCGCGCACGGCGGCCACGACGGCGCCGGTGGCGGCGGCGACGGAGCGCGAGGCGCGCGTGAGGCGGGCGAGCGGCGCGGACGCGGCCACGAGCTGCGCGGTGCTGCCGGCGACTAGTACACACACACTGACCTGTGTCGTGCCTGCGCGCGGCGCCGGCGCGCACGGCGGCCACGACGGCGCCGGTGGCGGCGGCGACGGAGCGCGAGGCGCGCGTGAGGCGGGCGAGCGGCGCGGACGCGGCCACGAGCTGCGCGGTGCTGCCGGCGACTAGTACACACACACTGACCTGTGTCGTGCCTGCGCGCGGCGCCGGCGCGCACGGCGGCCACGACGGCGCCGGTGGCGGCGGCGACGGAGCGCGAGGCGGGCGAGCGGCGCGGACGCGGCCACGAGCTGCGCGGTGCTGCCGGCGACTAGTACACACACACTGACCTGTGTCGTGCCTGCGCGCGGCGCCGGCGCGCACGGCGGCCACGACGGCGCCGGTGGCGGCGGCGACGGAGCGCGAGGCGCGCGTGAGGCGGGCGAGCGGCGCGGACGCGGCCACGAGCTGCGCGGTGCTGCCGGCGACTAGTACACACACACTGACCTGTGTCGTGCCTGCGCGCGGCGCCGGCGCGCACGGCGGCCACGACGGCGCCGGTGGCGGCGGCGACGGAGCGCGAGGCGCGCGTGAGGCGGGCGAGCGGCGCGGACGCGGCCACGAGCTGCGCGGTGCTGCCGGCGACTAGTACACACACACTGACCTGTGTCGTGCCTGCGCGCGGCGCCGGCGCGCACGGCGGCCACGACGGCGCCGGTGGCGGCGGCGACGGAGCGCGAGGCGCGCGTGAGGCGGGCGAGCGGCGCGGACGCGGCCACGAGCTGCGCGGTGCTGCCGGCGACTAGTACACACACACTGACCTGTGTCGTGCCTGCGCGCGGCGCCGGCGCGCACGGCGGCCACGACGGCGCCGGTGGCGGCGGCGACGGAGCGCGAGGCGCGCGTGAGGCGGGCGAGCGGCGCGGACGCGGCCACGAGCTGCGCGGTGCTGCCGGCGACTAGTACACACACACTGACCTGTGTCGTGCCTGCGCGCGGCGCCGGCGCGCACGGCGGCCACGACGGCGCCGGTGGCGGCGGCGACGGAGCGCGAGGCGCGCGTGAGGCGGGCGAGCGGCGCGGACGCGGCCACGAGCTGCGCGGTGCTGCCGGCGACTAGTACACACACACTGACCTGTGTCGTGCCTGCGCGCGGCGCCGGCGCGCACGGCGGCCACGACGGCGCCGGTGGCGGCGGCGACGGAGCGCGAGGCGCGCGTGAGGCGGGCGAGCGGCGCGGACGCGGCCACGAGCTGCGCGGTGCTGCCGGCGACTAGTACACACACACTGACCTGTGTCGTGCCTGCGCGCGGCGCCGGCGCGCACGGCGGCCACGACGGCGCCGGTGGCGGCGGCGACGGAGCGCGAGGCGCGCGTGAGGCGGGCGAGCGGCGCGGACGCGGCCACGAGCTGCGCGGTGCTGCCGGCGACTAGTACACACACACTGACCTGTGTCGTGCCTGCGCGCGGCGCCGGCGCGCACGGCGGCCACGACGGCGCCGGTGGCGGCGGCGACGGAGCGCGAGGCGCGCGTGAGGCGGGCGAGCGGCGCGGACGCGGCCACGAGCTGCGCGGTGCTGCCGGCGACTAGTACACACACACTGACCTGTGTCGTGCCTGCGCGCGGCGCCGGCGCGCACGGCGGCCACGACGGCGCCGGTGGCGGCGGCGACGGAGCGCGAGGCGCGCGTGAGGCGGGCGAGCGGCGCGGACGCGGCCACGAGCTGCACTAGTACACACACACTGACCTGTGTCGTGCCTGCGCGCGGCGCCGGCGCGCACGGCGGCCACGACGGCGCCGGTGGCGGCGGCGACGGAGCGCGAGGCGCGCGTGAGGCGGGCGAGCGGCGCGGACGCGGGCGGCGCGCGCGCGCGGGACGCGGCCACGAGCTGCGCGGTGCTGCCGGCGACCTCGTGCGCGGCCGCACTCACGCCCTCGAGCCGACCTTCCGCGCCTACCGCTTCGTCTGCTGACGACCTGCATAGAGAGTAGGCATCATTGTATTACATCATTGTATATTCTCACCTATCGTAATTTTTTTTCAGACCATGGCGCTTAAATACTTAACCTCTATGAAGTCAACAAAACCAATTTGTTTCGAAAAAGCTCTACAGCTTCTACAAACCAATTTTTGATTACACTAAATTCAATAAATATTCAATCAATTGACTCCGATTTCTGATACTCTAACGTGAAGTCTCTTCAAAGTATTCCCGTTCAAAATCTATGGATGCAGATCATTTTGACAGATGATTGACTTATGTTGAAACAATCGTCGACCAAAAACTTTGTCTTTTGTATTGAATTAGAATCTCGGCTGTTCATGCTAATGCTATATCGAATGATATAAGGCGATCCTTTAATTTACTGGCGCAAGGCAAAGTCGATGGCGAAAACCGACATCGACTTTTGTTTGTTAAATACATGAAGACATTTGCAGCTTTGCAAGCTTTAAGGCGTTGTCCTAGGTGGCCGACGCAACGCGACAAATGCGTTGCGATGCGAACAATACTTGTGTCAATTTCAGTCGCGTTTCGTTGCTTTGTCGCGTTTGGGACAACGTGCACGTGACGTATACCATATTACTCTGCTTTCGAACCCTGAAACGCATGTATCCCACTGAGGGCGGATTTGTTACTTATAATATAGAAGACAAACTGTCTAAACTTTAAGATAATGCTATTAAATGTTTGGTTTTTAAACGCACTAAGGAAGACTTTAATGGGAGAAATGTTAAAGTTAAAACCACGTTACTGTACGAGATCACATAAACAAATGCATCAGATATTTCTATGAAACACGAAATCTACTTACACCAATAGCTTAGCTGCGAACACGACCGCCTTCGCGGCAGATATTAACCCCTCCGACCACTGCGGGTTGTTCCTGTACATCTTCTGTCTCGTCTTTGGGTCGCCCAGCTCGTTTTGCAACGCGCGAGCGTCTTGCACTAACATCTTGACTGCCGCCATGAGGGTAGTACAAGATTCGAGGATCTTCTCGTTCACTTCGAGTTTAAGCCCAGAATCGCCCGCGCGACTCGCTGCTAGCATCGCCTGGTAAAAAGAAGTGAGTTGTGTTGAGTGAGTGAGGTAAGTTGATAAGTATTGAATGACGTCACACGTCATTAAATGTTGTATTACAAGGACGATTCCTTGTAATATCACAAAAAGTGGGGAGATGTAATCGTGATGTGCAATCACCATCCTTAGTAAACGCCAGAAAGCACAAGGGAAATATTGTTTTGTTATCAAACATACTTTGGTAGTTCAATTTCCATTTCCAGGAACCCAGAAGGAACGAGATACTGGTCTAGGACCAGTGGTCGTATTGCCCGCGGTGGTTTATTTTGGGATGATGCATATTTGGTCGTCTACACGGCGACCCCCGCTCGAGATTTGGTCCGCTGTTTTAATAGTAATAAGACACGCTTAATACGTGCTCTCTCGCTTCCTCGTACGACGCGCTCTATAGCGAGATCTCACTCATACACTCTTACCTCAATCTGCGACGCAGTTTCTTCGATATAGCTGTCTATGCCGGCCAGCTCGTCGTCTACGCTGAGCGCCCCGACCGCGAACCGGTCCACTGTCGCCACGGTCTGAGACACGCTTAATACGTGCTATCTCGTTTTCTAGTACGTCGTGCTCTATAGTGAGCCCTTACTCTTACCTCAATCTGCGACGCGGCTTCTTCGATAGCGCTGTCCATGCCGGCAGCTCGTCGTCCACGCTGAGCGCCCCGCTCGCGGCCCGGTCCGCTGGCGCTGCGGTCTGAGACACGCTTAATACGTGCTCTCTCGCTTCTTCGTACGACGCGCTCTATAGTGAGCCCTCACTCTAACCTCAATCTGCGACGCGGCTTCTTCGATAGCGCTGTCCATGCCGGCCAGCTCGTCGTTCACGCTGAGCGCCCCGCCCGCGGCCCGGTCCGCTGGCGCTGCGGTCTGAGACACGCTTAATACGTGCTCTCTCGCTTCTTCGTACGACGCGCTCTATAGTGAGCCCTCACTCTAACCTCAATCTGCGACGCGGCTTCTTCGATAGCGCTGTCCATGCCGGCCAGCTCGTCGTCCACGCTGAGTGCCCCGCCCGCGGCCCGGTCTGCTGTCGCGGCGGTCTGACACACGCTCAAAACGTGCTCCCTAGCTTCCTCGTACGACGCGCTCGATAGCGTGCCGTTCTTCAAAGACTCCAAGCATTGTTTTGTTGAACTGAGCATTGTTCTGCATTCGTTGTTTAGTTCTGAAATATTTAAAATGTTGAACTTTTGCAGTCGCCGTGGTAAACCCCCATTGTGTTGATATTTAAAAAAATGGATAACGGTAATTAAGCTTTTTTACATTTCCGGTGTGACGGCCAGTTCCATGCATTGTCATGAAATGCAGGACTTCACGAGAAAGAGAGAGAGAGACAGAGTAAGAATCCAGCTAGTTAGTTCAAATTAGTCTACCATAGAGAGCTGGAATATAAGGAAAGGTAAACATATGAAATCCCAACAAAAGTATTAGCTTTATGAGCTACTCTTGCTCACTTTCAGAGAGCGCCATATCCGTAGACAGGTTGGAAACTTCGTTGGCATACGCCGACAGTTGAGACGCGTTATGCGCAGCAAGTATGGCCGATCTGGCCAATAATTCTTCGTTGCCTTTCACCTGTCAACAAATTTTTGTTTTAGCACTTGTAAATTATAAAAAGACTATAAAACAAAGCATTCTTTACAAAATGACACGACCAAAGTCGATGTCATATATTTTAACCTTCAGTATTTCGGGGATAAAACTAGGTATCATAATATACTTTACATACATTTTAAGAGTCTAAAATTGGAATGATGACACCTATCTTAAATATTGTCAAGAACATGGTGTTTAAAAAACATAGCCCCTATGAAGTTAATACAACTAATATATTTCAAAAAAGCTGTAGAAACCAATTTTTAAACACACAAAACGCAATAAATATTCGGTCAATTGACTCCGATTTCTGACACATGACCGTGACGTCACAATCATTTATTCCCATACGAAATCTATGGAGGCAGACCGTTTTGACAGATAATAAAAAGTATGTCAACGATTGGTGGTGTCGTCTAGCCAATTATACGTATAATTTAAAACCGATAGTTTATCAAGTGAAAGTGAAAAGGTTAAAGTTCCTTTCCAATTTATTATTAAAGAATCGATCCAGCGTATCCTATACCATGGCTATTAGAACTATATAAAACCTGGTCATGCTTCGCAAGATCCTCTAGCGCTTTAGCCGCTAACGCCGCTGTAGCTCGGTTAGACTCCTGCGCGCTGCCCGCATCCAGCGCACCCAGCGCTTCGTTTGTCACCTCCAAAGCCGCTTCGCCCGCACACGAGACTATCCTCGTTGTTTCTGGTCGAATTAAAATATATTATGTATTTATCACCGTTAACCGATCACATGTGTTTAAGTAGCATAACATAATTTTTGAGTCAGGATAATTATTGCAAAACAGTAACAAAAAGCGATTTACTGAAAACTTTACATTGTTTGTTAAAAAACGTGATATTTGCTTTTATTTTGATGTTGTTATTTGTGTAATAGCTAATAACAGCACTCGATGACATGATTTTCTTCTAATTACTGCAGTAGCAGCGCTGATGTTGAACGGCTACATTGCAATAGAATACGGACTCCGGAGAGGAATCTTCTCGATCAGTGTGAGTTTATAATATTTAATTACATTATGCAGTAACTAGTGATAAGTGAATTCTAAATTTCATTAAATATGTGAATAATTAATAAAATGTATTTACGTTTCTCCAGCTCTTTCTTGGCCTCCTCCAACTGTTTCTTCAGCGATGCAACATCCACTTCCAATATCGAGTTATGTTGCAACAAATCCTGCAATTCACACTCGGCATTCAATCGCTGGTTCTCAGTACGTTCTATTTTACCTTCCAAAATCTATTTACAATTTACAAAACAAGAACAATACAAACAGACAATGAAAGAGATACTTAGCGTGATGATCCGTTTGGCCAACGGTAATCAGCAGCAGACCAGTACATGCAGTTGCAGAGCAGAGCGTTGGGTAGCCGAGCCAAGTCGCAGTTGAGAAAAGAGAATAAAAGAAAACATGCAATTAGAAACCATGCCATTAATATATCAGCGTGCGGATCACGAAACACACATTTTACTAGTTGACAGATTTTCACTAACCCAAAATCTTTAAAAGGTAATTAAAATATCAGAAATATAAGAGGAAAACATAAGTAGTTTCTAAAACTTTTTTCACTAAAGTATAACATTTCAACAGTAACAAAACTGGACACAACACTGTGAAGATTATGAAAAACGAACTTATTTTATGTAGATGATACTTAAATTACGTTTAATGTGATATGATAACGCCACATATTTCCATCACCTATGAATGATTTAACGAAAATGAACCAAAAACACCCACTGTTAGTATCCTAACCTGTTTTTCGTTTTCCTTTTGTGTTATTATTAAATTCATTTCCTCCTTTTCCTTTAATTTTATATCCTTTAACTCGGCTAACTCAGCTTTCAGTTGCTCAAAATCAGTCTGCGATTTAAGTATAATCTCATCTTTTTCATTTAATTGCCCTTTTGAGATAGCTTCTTGTTCATTTATTTTATCTAGTAACGATTTGATCTCATCTTCCTTTTCAGATTTAATCTGGTTATAGTCAGATAAAATGTTATTAATTTCAGATTCCAATTTGTTTATTGTTTTTTCATTATCTTTCGTTTCCGAGACGTATTTGTTGTTTAATATCTCATATTGTTCTTTCGCTTCTTCTTCGATTTTTTTGATAGCCTATCAAAAACAAGTTACATAATTAAGTATACCTACATAAAGTGTACATAACATTGGGACGCCACAAAACATGTATCTAACCTTTTTTTCAAGGTCAAAATCTTGTACTAATCTCGTCTTTTCATTAATTAATTCTTCTTTTTCGCTGGTAAGTTTTGATATTTCGTCGTTAAGCTCCCGGAACTCGTGGTTTTTCAGAACCAAATTATTTTCATTTCTTTGGACAATAGTTTCATGTTCCTCTTTTAAAGTTATGAACTCATTTCTTCCTATTTCTAATTCAGCTTGCGTTTCTTTAAGCTCATCTTCAAGCCGCACGACAGTTTCAGATAGCTTGGTCACTTCAACGTTCAACGCAATTACTTGCTCATCTTTTTCAGCAATCATATTCTTTAAATTACCAATAACTTCGTCTTTGCACTCCACTATATTTTGAAGTTTGTCTTTAAGTATTGTAACTTCAATAACTTTTTCTTTGAATTTGCCATCAAAATCAGTCTTTTGGTTTTCAATTGTCAACTCAGCATCTTTCAGTTGCAAACGTAAGTCATTAATTTCTGTGGTCATGGCATGTATTTTTGATTCCATGTCACTTTTCTTCTCGCCTGCTAATGTAAGTTCTTCTTTTAGGTTTGCTATTTCTTCGTTTTTCTTATTTTCTAACTCTTCCATACAAACTCTGTTTGAACTTTGAATGTCAGTTAACGATATTTCAATATCACGTAAAGCATTAGTTTTTTCTGTTATTTCATTTTCTAATATTTCTATTTTCTTGGATGCGTCTTTTAGTTTGACTTCGATGTGCTCTTTTTCTTCAGCTAATGCTTTTGAAGTAGAATCGCTGTCTTGTTTGTACAACGTAAGTTCATTAACAAGCTTTGTGATTTCCGCGGTTTGTTCTTGTACTTTTTCCTCGTAGCTTTTCTTTATACTTTCAATGTCATTTTCTAAAATGGCAATTTTCCCCAGCGCTTGTTCAACTTCTATGTCTTTTACATTAACAAGGTTCTCGATTTCTTTGTTCTTATTCTCGATATCATCTTTTAACTGTTGACACTGATTTGCGAAGTCTATTTCTGCATCAATACAATTCTGTTGGAAATGTTCTAGCTCCACTTGCATTTTGTTAATAGAAACTACCTGTTCCTAATGAGGGTTAAACAATGATGAGTATTTAAAAAATAGTAAGATGTGAATGTATGTGTATCACTGCAGTAAGGTTAGTCTAACTAATAATGAGATCTCAAGTTTTGGCTGCTAAAAGCTGAATAAATTACAATACCATTGCAATCGAACCAAAAACATGCACTATCATATACCTATAACTATGTTAGGATCTCGTTATTCTTCTTTTTTTTATGCATGCATCACACCTAACCCAATTCCAATGTTGTATGAATGTAGACATGCATAATGCAATATGAGCGAATCAGAATCGAATCTTACCTCTTTCTCCTGTTGGTGTTGTTGTATTAATTCGGCTACTTGCTTCACCGCAGCTTCCTTTTCTTCTACCACCTTCTGATACTGATCTGAGCTCTTTTCTCTGAGTCCTGCTAGTTCCTCTTTGATTTTACTAAGTTCATTTTCTCTCTCTTCTTTTTCTTGTTTGATTTTATCTAGTGTCTCTGTCGTTTCTTTGAGTTCGTTTGCGAGGCTCGCGAGTTTCTCCTCCTGTTCCGCCTTCGCCGTCTTGTGTTCTATTTCGAGCGCCTCCATGGAGGCTCGTAACGTTTCCAATTCCAACTCCTTTTGCCTCGACTGTTCGAGTTCTGTTCGGATGTTTGTAAGCTCACTTTTGTACGCTTCAACTTCTTCACTCGTCGATGCACTCTGTTGAAGCAACTCTACGTCCCTGAAGAAAAAGGCATTACAGTAAATGGTCTAGTAAATCTAATTTATGTTATAAGTATTAATTGGTTGATATATGTTTGGAGATATTCTCAAGGAGAATATGATAACACCAAAGCAGCCATTAGTGTGCGTGATTTTAATGAGTTAAGTAAGCTGTCGTCCGGTGTGAGTATACGTTTTCGCATAGAGTTCCTCCGATAATTCATTGTTACATAACAATCGCAAACAAAAAATATAATTTTTATCTTTAGACTTACTTCATCCTGTCGTTGAGTTGTTGCTGTAACGCCACTTTAGCGCTTTCATGCTGCGCGGCCGCTGCTCTTAGACTCGCAGAGAGTTTGTCTACTTCTGCTTTCTAAAAAACAACGAACAAATTGATTTTGTGATGTTATTAATGTTTAATCCATCTGTACAAATATCAAATGGTACATACCTGTCTAATGAGCGCGATGTGTTCTTCTCTCAACTGTGTGTACGCCCCTTTTAATTTCTGAAACTTTTCGTCTGTCACTCTTGCTTTTTCTTCGGTTTCTGCAAGTTTTTCTGTGCACAAAAACATATCAAGTTAGAACTAGTCACTAAATATTATAAAAAAGTTTCCAAATATTATGTTAATGCCAATTTCAGTACGGCTCAACGAATTTTGCTTGGGATCTTTACTGTATTTTTATGATTTTTGTGCAAATGTTTCCATCAAAACATATTTCGTTGACCTGTAATATTATTATTAGCTAGTAAATTATTATTAATATTTGTTGTACTTACGTTTAATTTCCGGTGTCTGTTCTGATAGTGTTCTGGCTCTCTGACGTTCCTCTTCCAATGCAGTCTGCAAGAAATACAAACTTATATTTATAATAACTCATTCGATATTTCTTAACAAGAGCAATAAATATTGCAAACATACCTTGGCTTCTCTGAGTTCCATTCCAAGGCGCGTGTACTGTTCTCTGGCCGTACTCACGATTGTATTTCGTTCTTCTGCCATCTCTGTCCTGTAATCATGAAGGTTCATGAACTATTCATATTTAGGCTAGCCATTGAAGATCATAATGTGCATATCAAAAGCAGTGATCCAATTCAATTTAATTACCGCTATTTGAATTCGCAAATTCAGGTCCACACCTAAGACCTTATGTACTCGACGCCGCATCGGCGCCGAACCGAAACCGCGCGTATACGATGTAATATACGATAAGACGACAACTTTGGTGTAATGGTTCAGAAGTTGACTATTGACCAAGAGGTCGCGGGTTCGATCCCCGCGCTGTACAAGCATTTGTGTGCATGAACATGTCTGTTTGTATATGGTGTTTTAAGTTTATTTGCAATACCTCTGTTGTTTCTGATACCTTTAAAACAAGTGCTATAGCTACTTACCACGGAGTCAGAGTATGTGATGTTAGTGTATATTTATTTAATAAACAAAAAAAGAATATCGACGATAATAAGACCGACGCCGCATAGTCAAAATCAGCGCGCCAGTGAGCAGTATGTTATTTGCCGTGTTTTGAAAAAGCGTAAAATTCAAAACTCTTCTGTGATTGGTCAAACCGTTTAAAATATTACGTATGGATATCCGTTACTTTATAAATTTACCACGAGATGTCGCAAATTGATAAATTTCCGAAAATGTAGGCGTATTAATAGTACGTAGTATGTATAATACAATTTTTCTCCCGTTTAGAATCCTACGGATCTTGTTATCTTCCGGTGACATATACCTGATCCGCCGGAGCTCGTGCTGCAGGTGCTCGATGAGGCGGTCGCGCTCCACCACGGGGTCGGGCTGCGGCGACGGCGAGCCGCGCGCCTCCCACGCGTCCGCCTGCTCGGGGCTCGTCGCCTGTGCAACAACAACTTATAATAAGCGCGATGATTTCCCGCTAGAGTGCAGCACTACCTTCACAGATGATTTGTGACAAAAAAATCGTAAAAACTATCAAAAAAACTGGGAAAGCACAAGTCGGACTCGCGCACGTCACGTACAAAGGGGTTAGGATACAAATTTTTAACATGATTTTTTTCTAATTAATTAATCTACAATATAAAATGAATTGCAAAAGGTGAGCGCATAACTCATGAACGCCTGCGGGTCTAAAAAGGCCGCTTCATGCAACATTGCTAAAATGAATTCATTTCCTGAATTCCTTGCAGATCCTAAGCAATTCCTCTAAAATTTTTAAAATGGTTGCAGATTTTAGCAGAATCGCGGCAATTAAATTCATCTGCTGATTCATATTTGACATCTTGGTTGCCACATGTAAATAATGAGAACCGGTTCTTATACCGGTCATCATTTCTATGTAAAAATAATAGTTTAAGAAGGAAATATGAAATAAAATACATTGTTATTTATCTCAAATTTATGTAAGTAACTCAAAATCAATTGAATTTCAATATTAATAGGTGAAATGTGTAAGTTGAAAATAGAACCACAAAAAGTTTTCACGAATGGCAACAAGTTCAGTGTCGTGTCAACCGAAGAAGAAAAGTAGATTAGTAAACATCTTCGCTATAAAACCAGAGTTTATACGCGATTCAATAAATAAATCGTCGTTTTAAGTGCATAGCTGCATTCCAAGTGGTTTTGACATAAAATTGGAAGAACAAATATCGACGGCGCCATACAAAATTGCGTCTACGCATCTTAAGTCTCTCGATACATTGAGATCACAACAGGGCAGGTTTGTTATGGACTAAGATTTGTTTGAAACCCTTTATAAGTCGTTGGAGCTTTTTGGCAGTGAACCTAATAAGTGAACAACAAAACTAAGATGATGGCGCGGAATACAAGGAACTACAACAACAAGCCGAGCTGAGAACAAATAAACCATTGTGACTTCGGTGAAGCAAGCATAGAAATACTACTACACAACGAGTACTTCTTGATATGTAATAACTTGTTGATTTGTTTAAAAATAAAATTGTTTTGTGGTATTAACGAGTCTTTATTCCCATTCCTACAAGTTTTGATGAAGTCCAGTGTAATTAAATTAAATGTATTTATTGTATACTTTGCTTTGAATAAGGCACCTAGTTCCACTTTTGCACTTTTGGTAAAAATGTTGATGTGTAGGTTTCTACCCTATTTTGCCCCGTGCGGCCGAATCCCGCTGGTATATCAACATTGACTGTGTCTGTGATCTTCAAGTTAGGCCTAAATTTGCATTGAAAACGTATTTTATTCCGAAATATAAGAAAGCAGAATTGTGAAATGTTGCTCTTGAGTAACTTCTTATGAATCTGCTATTTGACACATTTCTTGTCCCAAGCAATTCCTATTTTGCGGCCCATTTTACGGTTTCTCATACAAAACTGTCGAATTAATTGCTGAATATGAATCATATCTGAATCATATTGTGAATTGCCGAAAAGATGAATTGAAATCTGAATCATAATATGAATCCAAGGAGAATTGCACGAAGCGGCCTTTTTAGGTCTCCTGGAACGATTTGGCCAATTCTTAATTTTATGATATTTCTTCAAGTACCTGTGGGGTCAGCTAGTGTTTAATATTTGTTTATATTTTTTCTGTAATTGCTTTCATGTGTACTGCGTTACGTGAGTATGGCGTTGTTTTACAAAACCACACACCCTGCACAGACGATCTTCGATCTCTCACCTGGCTGAATGTGTCTGAGGTGTCGATGAGCGATCCGACTGCGTCGGGCTCGTCGGGCGGCTGGTCCGGCACCGACACCACCGGCGTCACGTACGTGCCGAAGTCGCTCTGGGGGGAAAAGCACACAAACAGTTAAAAGATTACAGTGCTGGGTCAGCTCAATAGCGCTGATATAGAGATGTAACAAAATATATATGTCGGCGCGAATGATTTTATAAGAGACAAAAGTGCGCGAGCCAGTCGCAAGATGGCGGGCAGGTCGCGCGCTGACGGAACGTCGGGTTGAGCGGGCGCCGGGGGCCGGCACTCGGTGAGCGGCACGCGCTCGGCGTGGTGACTCGCTCGGACGGATCAATTGCCTCCTAGCAATAAGGGATTTGATTTCTCTTTGTAAGTTGTTTGTAATATTTTTTTTTTTTCTTCTTTTTTTGGGGTGTATTTCTTGCACATCAGAGACGCCTTTTTTTTATAGCCCACTCTCTATCTTTGCCTTTTTTGTTTTTAAATTGATACTTTGTCTCAGCCCCCTGGTCTCATACAAACCCCCATCCCCTAGTTTAAGGGGTTGGGGGATGAAAGTTACAAGTTTTATAAATTTTTTGTTGTTTGTGTGCTAATACTAGCTTACATACAAAATTTCAGCCTTCTAGGACATTAGGAAATACCTTAATAATTTTGATGATCATCAGTGAGTCAGTGACGAAATCAGCGTTTTTTAGATATAAATAAAATCTGAAGTATAAAAGCTAATGTGATTAAAACTTAATATGTTCAATAAGTCCGCTATTGACAATATATCCCGAAAATTTTGTTGATCTAGCATAATCCAAACCCAAGTTATGAGGGTTCGAAAAAACGACGAAGCGCTTCGAGAAAAGGTAGGTAGTGCCCGTGCGCTTCTTGGCTCGTCTTGGCGGGGGCACTACCGTGCCCCCAGATTACCTACATTGTTTAATTCCATTGTATTGATTATTTTAAGTAAACGTTTAGTAGTGATACAGTTGTTTGAATTTAGTAGTACTTAGGTTTTTGCTACATAATGTCTGAGTCGCGTGGAGACAAGGCGGGTTTACCAATATACTCCGACGGTCCCCCGACATATATTTTCGGGACGTGGACGTGAATCGGACGTGGACCAGGAAGTGGTTGAAATTTAGCTTGCAAGATTTTATTAGACACGCGCCGAGACAGGTGAAATAAATACCAGGTTGTAAAAAGTAACCACTTTAGGCTGCCTATGAATGATTTTTTGAGGACAACTTAAAACTAAACTCGGAACATTACTAAAGGAGACATGTTCTGATAATGTTTTAATAATTGTCGTTCACAATTGATAAAATGTATCCCAGTATGAATAAAAACCTTTTGACTAAGTCCTTTATGTAACGAACGAGAGAGTGACTCCGCACGTTTCGCACACTTCTTTGTTACCACGTATTGGATGGAAGATTCTTCCTAATGTGGCAAAAAAGATAAGACTGATTTGAATATAGTATTCACACCAGAATATTACATAACTTAACCCACCTGTAGCAAAAAGTTTGGCGGATTTGAAGGTAGTACCGGCAGCGTCAAAAGGTTTCTGTAATATTGCAAACTGCTGGCATGTTTGTAGAACGAACTCAACTTTTTGAACTGTTGTCGGAATCTGGAAACAAAATATAAGTTTAATACTTTGGCGCTTATTAATCCGGTAAAGTATTCGGTTCGTTAGACCTGCATGACACCAGCGGATGTCCGCCTATTATTATTATTATTCTGTGTAGGCATGCATAGCACTCATTAACGCTTAGTTAAAGTGGACAACCTTCTCCCAGGGCGACAGGGGTCTCTCGGCTGTTCAGAGGGATATTCTTTTGTATACGCGCGGTTTCGGTCCGGCGCCGGTGCTGTTGCGGCGCGGCGGGTGTAAACGAAGCCTAAAGTTAAGGCAATAGTTCCTACCGACCGCGATTCGTGACGTCACGCGACTTACTTTTGAAAGTCACGCGACTTACTTTTGAAAGTCGCGGGACCCGGTCGCGATGAGCCGAATGCTAGCTTCGCTTCTCCTTTTGTCTGCAGAGCGTGTCGGTCGGCAGCGCGGCATGCAGTCGGAACAGCAGCCGCACGTTGCAGTCTGCGACGAGTCCGACGCGCACGGAATCAAAGCACGAGATTCGGAATGCGCCCTAGTCTATTGCACTGTTTCTTGTCAAGGACAAAGCGAACCGTGAAACAGTAAAGTTACCTCTCCCTGTGCCCCGAGAGCGTGTCGGCCGGCAGCGCGGCGTGCAGCCGGAACAGCAGCCGCACGTTGCAGTCGTATATCTGCGACGAGTCCTGCGCGCACGGTATCAACGCGGCGAGTCTGCACTGGCCGCTGGCCGTCATGGAGTTCGCCCGCGCGTTGCCCAGGCTGTCGAATACTGTCAAACATTATGGTATTATTATTGAAGTCACAAAATATGCAATTTAAAAGTAGGTACAAATTGCAAGCCCGCTGCGTGTAACAGCAGCAAACGACATATCCTATGTCGTTATATGAAACTAGCTTCCCGCCAGCATTTTTGACAGTGTGTATTCGATGCTCTAATAGATCCTATGTTCATCAGGGACAGTAGTTTCGGAGCCTATTCAATTTAAACAAACAAATCGAATCTTCCCTCTTTATAATATTAGTAAGAAAAAATATCTTCCGTAGCTAGCGACTCGAAGATTCATACAAACACATAGAAACCAATAGTTTCGCGACATTTCGTCTGCTCCTGTTTCACGTAGCGGGCTTCCGATTTGATCCTTAAAACGTGATAATGATCGTCTTCTTACCTGCTGCTTGAAGAGTAAGGATGTCGTCTAAGTAGTCGAAGAGTTCGACGCAAATCTGGAAGCTGCAAGAATATTAATTTTTAGGAAAATAAATGAACAGAACATTTAAAAATAACATTGAGGTTCATCCTTTTAACGTAATTGATTTTTTTTTATAGAGCATTCACAAAACACAGTTCTTGCGCAGCTTCTCAGCAACAGACCACAAAGTTTATTATTAAGACATGTATAAGTAAGTGCCCACTGTGCAGAAATAAATGACTTTTTAACCCCCGACGAAAAAGAGGAGTGCTATGAGTTTGACCCCTACATCTGTTTGTGTGTGTATATGTGTTGTGTTTTTGTGTGTCTGTCTGTGGCATCGTAGCTCCCGAACTGATGGATCGATTTCAAAGCGGTTTTCGTTATTCGAAAGTATTTTATCACAGTGGTTTTTAGGAAAGTTTTTTTTTTCTTAACTCACTAGTTATTAACGTCATTCTCAGCAATGGCATCCAGCTCGTCGGCGGTAAGTTGCAGGTTCCCGGGGAAGCGAGGGTTGCGCGCGTGGAACTTCAGCTTGCAGACGAGAAGGTTGCAGTACAGGTGCACCAGCCTGCCGTACCCTTCGCGGAGGTGAACCTGAAAAATATATGTGTTTGTAGCCTTATAGCTAACTGACAGATTACGGTCGATATAAAACCAGTGGGAGTTAGTACATTTTAAGGGAATAGCATAGGGCACAAATGTGTTGACCAAATAGCGGCCTAGCTCAGGGCAAAGTGGCTTAAAGTGGTTTGCAATTTCGAAAGTCAACATACAGATTCCAAATTAATTTAACTATATGCAAATATAAGCCAACAAAAGAAGCACAAATGAGACGTCAAATGACGGACCTTCTACTACACGACACAGCTGTTATTAAGAGCATCTCATTATGACACTCGATTCCCTATTAGATCCAGACACTTACCCATAGTTTTCCCAGGTTCTCAATCATGTTGATGTGCCGCTGCGAGTCATCGAGGCACGCGGGGTGCCCTTCCCGCAGAAGTTTGTGGGTCACATGACAGAACTTCCATGCGACGATGCGGTTGTCTTGAAGCGGAAGCCGGATCGCCACCATCTGACAAATTAAAGGTTGAGTATGTGTATGCCTTGGGGCCTTATAAAGAAGCTCAAGGTAACACAACGAGCGATGGAGAGGGCTATGCTCGGTATTTCTCTACTAGATCGAATCAGAAATGAGGAGATACGTAGAAGAACTAAAGTAACGGACATAGCATTGAGAATCAGTAAGCTCAAGTGGCAATGGGCAGGGCACATAGCGCGAAGAAATGATGGCCGTTGGGGCAGAAAAGTTCTTGTTTGGAGACCATTCTACTGCAAAAGCGCAGCGTAGGACGTCCACCGACAAAATGGACAGACGACCTTGTGAAGATCGCAAGATTACACTGGATGCAGACCGCTTGTGATCGGTCGATGAAAACTGTGGGGAAGGCCTATGTTCAGCAGTGGACGTCCTTTGGCTGAAAATGATGATGATGTGTATGCCATCATTTCACACATTGAAATGACCTTTCCGAACCCTTTTTGGGTTTCTAACATATGGCCGTTATCGTAAGACACGTCACGGTCACCTTACCTCTCACTCACGTGACAAAAGAAGCAATTATACTCGTATTACATGCTAACATGTTGAACGACATTTTTTGCTAGATTTCGTAAATGTCGATCGAAATTAAGCTTTACTGACAATCCAATTTAATATATGTTTTACATAACTGTGTGTAGCTAATCGTCAAACATCTTTAATGCAATAAGGTGGGTACTGTTGACATTTACCCAGTAGGTGATGGCACTCTGCTCCTGGAAGGTGCCGATGATGGTGCTGCGGACATGTTTCTCCTTCACTGGTGTCTCGATCGAGTTGATGGCCTTTTGTATGGCCAATGTCTGGAAAAAATATCAAACGTAGGTATTTTAGTCAGTTTTTAAAAAATGTTATAAAGTGTGTCCGTAAATGATACTTCAACAGACTTTGCTGGTATTGAGGGGTTTAATTGCGTTTGAGATAGTACAATGTATTTAATGAACAATATTCAATGAATCTGTCGTGACTAAGTAAACAAGATTATAAAATACAATATTATCAAATCAACAAACATGACGCTTTCGGGAGTACCAATGACGCACGACGGTAAGAGGAAAAAGATTTTGATATCAGAGGAGTAAATGCGATAAAATAATAATATATTTTACATATTTCCTTAAAACGAAAGAATTCGAAATATAATGGCCCCACTTTCGAAACAAACTTAAAAAAGTGGTAAGAACATTTATAAATTCACCATTAGTCGTCAATATAATTTAAATAACACGAATAATCATATCATAATCAAACAATAATATTAAAGTGTTATTTGAAAAAAATAGGAACGTAAGATGCACAAGTTTGTTTTCGCAAGTTGAAAAGCAGCGTGGTTCTCACTTCTCGCGCAGCAGGGGAAATTCTATTAATATACAACCGCACTCCTTATTATAATTTCATGTAAACAAAGCACATGTATATAAATAAACCAACAAACTATTTTCGCCTACGCCCCACTCCACTCACCAATACCACCACTTTACAGATGTTTCTGCAGATTGTAGATCCCATTAATTTATACAAACACCTTTCTTTAATGACATACATACGTAATTTGTGCAATTTTGTTTATTCACTTATAATATTATCAATTATCATTACGGGTTTTGCCATTCACACAGATTTTTTGTAGTTTAGAAATTACTTATTTCGCTTGTTTCAATCAACAGACAAGCTCATGCAAGTCAAGTTATAGTTATATGTGTTCGCAGCATTTGACTGTGATGGTTCTAAATGGTATAAATGACTCATTAGTCTTTTGATAAAAACAACTGGTTATTACCTGGGCAACAAAGTTTTATAATCTTGGTAAGTTAAAAACGATTCACAGTTCCTATTTTTCAAAATCAAATTCAGTTCATATTGTATACAGAAAATATACTCGTGCTGCAATTGTTTTTAATTAAATGCATGCTGCATTACTGCATAAGATTAGCATATACGTTTGCATTGCAAGGCCAATTTGTTAGTGCAACTAGCAAGAAATATTGAGAAAAAAACAGCTATCACGCAAAGGTGTTATGCACCAGATTTTTTGCTGAATGTTATTAAGTCTGACCTTATTACTTGGTCTATTAGAATTTGGCTGTCAAAAGTAAAAAGCATTTTCAAGTTGGGAAACGGTTAGATATAAGTATTGTGTGCGTGCGAATTGGTTGACCAACCTCGAAAAATGAATAAAAACGCATTCACCACTTTGTAAAAGATCTGAAACAATTGTAAATACAATCTTGCATTTTGTAAAACGATAGAACCAAAGGAATTTATAAAATATGTGAGACTGAACAGAGAAATAAAAATCGAGATTTGAAATTAGATGGGGAATTGGGATCGTTAAATATGGAGAAAGTAGTCAAAAGACCTAATATTTTGTCGAAGGCGGTGAGGAAACCAAGCAAGCTATAAGCGAAAAGCGGAAATGTGATCGTATTTGCGAAGTCAGTAAATGAAACTAATGCCACAGTTAAATCATGCGATCCAGTTTGTTATTAGGGTTTGATTAAGGTCAGGGTAGCACACATCAATATGATCAAAGAGAGGTAGAACAAGGAAATTATGGTCTTGATTTGCCAATGCCAGTTTAAACTGCTAGTTCACAAAAATATCGGCCTTTTAACAACGTTTTGGGTGAGCACTAAAAATCATTTGTTATTTTTTTAATACAAATCTTTAGAAAGTTTAAAACACGTAGTTAAGCACATAGATTTTTAGTGAAATTTTGTACATTATTGCTATTTGCATTAGTCACAATTCATTACATACGGAGATACGGCTAACCCCTTGTGAGAGATGGATGAGCACACATTTTATTAAACTCTTTTGGTTCTATCCAATATGAAAATACTATTTTCCAAAATGCAAAATAGTATTTACAATTGTACCTTGTGTAGACCTTTTACAAAATGGTGAATGCGTTTTTATTCATTTTTAGAAGTTGTTCACCCAATCCATACGCAAACTCAGTTTTTAAACCGATATCGTAATCATAATGTAGCGTGACTATCGCCAGACTGTTCGTAACGTTTAAATGCAATTTAAGGTACAATTTATTTAAAAAAAATTGCATAACGTGAAGTACAAATACGTTTTGCTTTTAATATTACGATTAAAGAGACCTTTCTTTCATGGATTTCAGCGAAGGTTGGGCAGAAAAGAGTTTAACACTCGTAACAAAAATTAATGCGTGTGAGATTCTCTGCACAGTTTATCGGTACTCTTCAAGCGCTACCGCTCTTAATGCCCACTTCTTATAATTCTATCAGTTCCATTTCACGAGTTAAGAAAACTAATCTATGGAGCTATTTTACGCGGCAGCTCAATACAGTCAATCTCAATTGAACGCCTGTCTGTCGCAATGCCCCTGGCTATTTCTCCTCAAGTGATCAACTCAGAATATACAAAACTTACCAGCTGATAGAAGCGTTTGTCGTTGTTGGTGGTGGTGGTCGCCATGGCAACGTGTTAGTGCTCTGTCCAGTCAGCGGCATGCATTAGTTAAGTGCGGTCGAGTGACGCTGAAAGAGATGGAGGCGCCACACTAGTTTAGTAATGTTAGTGTGGAGAATAGCAAGAAACATGCATAGGAATGAGGAACAGTAAGACACAATTTCAGATTGCATTGTTGTATCATGAAATCAAATTAGAAAATTAGTGACATCGTTAATGAACTTAAAATAAAGCGACTACAGTAAACACTTGACACAAAATTAAACATCCATTAAAATTGCGGTTAGCCAAAACTCATTACATTTAGCTGTTAGCTTAACGCGATGAATTTAAACAGACGTAGTTTAATCAACATAAAATTCTCATGAATAAAATAAAGCAAAACATCCTTTAATAAACAATGTGAAAGACAAAACTCTAGCGCTTTTAAATAAAACACTTTTTTATAACTATTCGCAATGTCATCTAGTAGATAGCAATAAAGTTCCGCAAGCATTGTGTGTGTTACATTCACGGGTGAGGTAGAGTATTGTACCTGGGTCTTTTTGCAAGCGAAGCCTTCATGCAAAGGCTAGTTTGAAAGCAAAAGGAAGTAAGTGTTCCGTAAACGTGAGAATGGTTACCTGAAACAAACAAAAAATAGGTCAGTCTGGCAATTATTTCATTGCCACATGATGGACATGTAATCAATCTCTTAGTTATGGAATGAAATGAGCACCGAAAAAAGCTTAAGTAAATCAGTTTTATTAGTGGAATTTTAATTTATTGTGAGTTTGTATATGGTTCAATTTGAATGATATAGGCCGAGTACTCGGTACTCTGCGTACTCGGGGGTTTTTTTTAATACTCGGTACTCGACCGAATAACTCTGTTCAAGTGACGAGTACTCGGTTATGTAAATTTAATAAACAGCATGTCTGGAATAAGTTTGCTAGTGGCCAACTGGAGGAATGAAAGTATGTACCTAAATGACCACACACTTAAGTCAATGAACAAGCTAACCTGGCGTTTGTCAATTCCTATTGGTTAATTATACGACAGCCAGGCCTCTGCGGATCGACAAACTGTATGTAGTTTAAAGAATATATCATAAAATCAAATACATACATATTATGTTGATTAATGAAGTCATTATTTATCAATTCCAAATGACATTGAGTAGGTATTGCTGGCAGCACGTTGCGGTCGGTTTGATCTTGTTTTAGGACCTCAAATTAAACCGAGTAACTCGGCCGAGTACTCGGTACTCGGCAAGCTTTAAACCGAGTAATACTCGGTACTCGGTAAAACCACTACCTACTCGGTCCATCTCTAATTTGAATGAATGTTTAGGTGCTTGTGTGCATAATGGCAAGTAGTACAATATCCTTAACCTGAAGGTTGTTTGGAGGAGTTCGCTCTTAGTGATAAGACCGCCTAAATTGTACTTTTTATTTTTGTATTTTTTATCATCATATCAGCCTGTTACAGTCCACTGCTGGACATAGGCCTCCCCCAATTGTAAAAATGTATAAATGTATTTTTAAGGTGTGCAATAAAGAATTAATCCATTTATCTATCTTTCTATGGCCGGTTATGTTGTAAAATCGAGGTTATTTAAAATATTTTAGTTATGAAAATTGATGCCCAATTTGGGTGTAAAATTCAATTTGGGTTATTCAACTGTTGCTTTTATATTTGTTGCATAATATAAATAAAAGAACCACTCATCCATGCCTAAAATTCATTACCGTTAAATAATTTAACGGTATGTGATTTGTCTGTTTTATTGTTTTCTATCTACTGCTGTTGATGATGTGAGACATGTTAAATACTTTTTACAAGGTGATTAAAAAAACAATATAAGAACAAATCACACCTTAAACCATAAACCGTAGTAATTCAAAAATTAAGATGGTTGTAAAAACGCATTTAAAATCCTCACTTTATAGGCGTTTTTCCATCTTAATTTTTGATTTATTACGGTTTATGATTAAAGGTACGAAATGTTTACAAGCTGATTCCAAGAAAGCTGCCTTGTTACAGCTAAAGTCTAAATAAAAGACACCACTAAATCGATTAACTGCCACATAAGCGAGCTAATAGGAGCAATCGACACAAAACGCAGGGCTTCTGTTTATTTTAGCGGCTTTATATTAACAAGTATCTTGCTACTTATGTCGGCCCGCAGTCACGCAGATTAGGGTCAAACAGGACGGTTCGTCGTTACAATGTCATTTCGGTTAATTTACCATTGTTCACACTAAAGAGCATAGAAATAATTAATTGACATTTTGTTTTTCCGCTCGCTGAGTTAGCAATGTTGTGGCATACGTAGGATACAATGGTATGCCGCAGGAAAAAAAGACCTTTTAACTATCCACTAAGAATAGCCAAAATCAATCAAGAAATGAAAATTGATGACCAAAAATCTAAGAGGGTGGCTAGTAGATAAATGTTATTATAAGATTATGGAATTTTTGAATGACAATAGTATATAATTTTGACTTTAATGATTTTATAGACACGTTAAATCGATCCTAAATCTAAGATTATTGACATTATAATTGAATTGAATTTATGTAAATTGTTTGTTTGTCTCATTGAATGTTAGTTTTTGTAAGCAATAAAGATTTATTATTATTATTATTATTATATTATTATTTTTATTATTCACATTGTGTACCTGGTTACCTAATATGAAAAAAATTAGATGCTGTGTTTTATGGCTAAATAGGTATTTAAGCTACATTCGTTGTATCAAAACAACATTTATGTACTCTATTTAAGGCAAATAAATAATTTGATTTGATTTGAAATAGATTTCCTTACAATCCACAGGTTTTTTTTTATAGAGAACTAGCGGTCCCGGCAGACGTTGACTTGCCCGCTGTTTTCGCATTTTTCCCACATTTTCTCACCCTTTAAACCTTCCCTGGACTTCCACGAATATTTCAAGACTAAAATTATTCAAATCGTTTCAGCCATTCTCGAGTTTTAGCGAGACTAACGAACAGCAATTCATTTTTATATACAACTTGTTGACCCGACAGACGTTGTCCTGCCCGTTGCTTTTTTTTTAATTTTAGATCTTTTAAACCTTCCCTGGACTTCCACGAACATTTCAAGACTAAAGTTAGTCAAATCGGTTCAGCTGTTTTCGAGTTTTAGCGAGACTAACGAACAGCAATTCATTTTTATATATAAGACTAGTGGACCCGGCAGACGTTGTCCTGCCAGGTGCGTTTTTTAAATTTTCTTGTCTTTTAAACCTTCCCTGGACTACAACGAATATTCCAAGACTAAAATTATTTAAATCGGTTCAGCCGTTCTCGAGTTTAAGCGAGACTAACGAACAGCAATTTATTTTTATATATAAGATAAAGAAAGAAAACGATAGTGTACCAATAAACGACAATATGCCGCTGGAATTAATCAAAATAATAACGATACGATTCGTTAAAAACAGACACACAACTTTTAGCACCGGAATCAGATGTCTAAACAAAAAAAGTTGTTTAAGCTCACACCTGGCAGCCCTGCCGCCCGCGAGGGTCTCCCACGCGGGACGCGGCTAAATCAGGATACTGCACTCTACGAGATTGCTGCATCTCGCTCGTTAATGCCATACTCAATAACCACATACACGTAGATCCGAAAGCTGTCCTTATCACTCATGCGATACTAACCGTGCGAGAGAAAAGGATGGCTCCAGTCGAGGAGATCAAGTGTTACGGAGTAGAGAATCAGACTGGCGAACGCGGTTAGAAATAAACAGCGGTCGGATTCGAGTTCAACTGTTTTTATTGTGCGATCCAATCTGTTATTTGGTTCTGCTAACTGTAAACTGTGTCTTTGGGTAGGAAGTTTTGTTTCTATAATGTTATCCTGTAAAATTTACAATAATCGGATACTAGAAATTAAGAGCCATCATAAAGCCATAAATCATCCAAACCTTATGCCACATAAAGTATTTTAGTACAAGAGCAGATTTACAAGAAATGAGTGTATGAAACATATGGTAAAAGATATTTCAGTTTGATATCATTCCTGGTATACATAGCGATTTCTGTGAAAATTATGCATGAAGTCCAAAATTAGAAACGCAAGACAAAGGAAACGTGTTTTTGTGTACGTTCTCATCGTTGACCGATAAGCCAGATAAAACACGAAACCATTTCATTTCTGCTTAGCCCAAAGGTATGACTGGTAGAAATCCACCTTTTGAGCAAATTTTATTGTGCAATAATGCCTAAATTAGTAAACAAAAAAAACCCAAAGAACTTTGTTATTTAAAGTTTTTTTAACTTTTGTTGTTTCATCTTTCTAATCAAATCACGTACCTAATAGGGTCTCTAATATCGTTTCTGCATCTTATAATGATTGATAGGATACAACCAATGCATTACATCAAGTCTCTTGGGAAACTCAGGAAGGAACTTTCACAAAATTATAAATTATAGAGCTATTTTGCAATCAGTAACTGCTACATCACAGACATACAGCTACACTACAGCACATATTACCAATAGCCTAGAAAGTTGAAAACGATAAAATCTCTATAAAACATTCACTAAGGTATGTAAATGCCAAGTACGAGTATACATTTTGCTTTGACGCGAAAATGATAAAATCGCTGAGACTTTACATTTTTCTTTCGTTATTACAATATTGTTGCCAACACCTCAGTCACAAAAGGCTAGATAACACCACCCATCGATGACATACGTTGACATTTTATCATCCGTCAAAACTCTGGTCATGGGAACACCCTTTGGTGAAGTACCTACATTAAGTATAAATATTCTTTGCATGAGAATCTGATAACATTTATAATAAAAACAAAATGTTGCCTGTTTTAGTAATTGTAAATAAAAATATTCACTTTCAGTCATGTAAGTAGCGAAATTCGAAAAACATACACAAATATAATTATGAAAAAAAACAAGGGGCGAAGGTAAAATAATTTGGGCTTAGTAATTAGCACATGGGCCACCCATCCACTATTTGCATATGTTCCACGTTCTGCCTAAAACCCTGTATATTGAATTTTGTGTAATTAAATATTCCTATCTACAAATTTTTGTTTTATGTACTTCATAGAGGTTACCTGTTTAATTTTTTAACGATAGGTATCATCATGCCTAATGTAAGGATACAAAGCTAGATCTCCATCCCACGCTTCCCTATTACTAGAGTTAGTTTAGAGCTGACAATAGCAAAGCAACCTACGTCGACTCGATGGCCCACGCACAATGGTGGTCATATCGCAATCTTCCACCCATTGTAAGGAGCTGCTAGCTATTTTGGTACTAGATCCCTTCTATGGAGACACATATACTCGTACGTGGATTTTTCTGTTGTTAGTTTGCTGCAATCTAAGTGCATCTTGTCCTCTCCTTGGCCAGTAATCAAGAACCAAGCAAATTCTTACGAGCTTGTTGGTACGAGGTTAATTACGCTTAGGTATGATCTTATATAAATGTACTACATATAAATCAATGGACAGATAACTTTTATTCAAGGACAATATTTATATTACCAAAGTAAGTTTTGTTTAGATAAGGGGGACTTATTCCTTAGAACCGTTCGACAAAATGTAGTGCATTTTAGGTGTAAGAGAACAATTAGCACAAATCAAATTGCAATTTTATAGTGTTTCACCGTCCAAAGAGCATAAGCAAATAAATAATACACTTCGATACTTTTAACTAGGCAGCTACGTATTACGTGTTCATGCTCCAATACTCAAGAATTATTATCACAGTTAGCAAGTGTTACACACTGTATGTAACTGTACTGAACGTTACATTTATGCATATCCGTCACCAAGACTAGCCATTGCAGCCAGTAGTACAAAATACATCATGCTAGCTAGAGTTTAATTTACATATTAGATTCATGCTTAATTCTTAATGGTGCGGTCGCCATAAAGAGTCATAGTTTCCAAAATTATGACATTGACAGTGAAGTAAATTGCTCGCTTGATAAAACAATGGATTTATCAACGTTTCAGGTTTACAAATTTTACTTTTCTGATCCTCAGGTTTCATTAGACTTGAATTAGATTTTAGGCAATACATACCTACTTAAATTGCGATGTACACGAAACAAGCAGATTTATTATCATTCTCCTCAACTTAGAGGCTACTAATATTTGACATTTTAAACAAATCTAATCTTGTTTAACACAGAGATGAGCTAAGTAAACACCTCGTAGTGATAAAACACACATGGTGAAAGATTCGGGAGGCTGGGCGGAAGAGGATGCGCGGTGATTGCCCCCGGGCTAGCCGGCCGGCCCACTTCCCATCTGCCGCTGTTTACATTCATATTAATGTTGCTCAGATAGCGAGACTACCTGACATTACATCACACATTATAAACTCGTACAACCGTGTAAATATTGCAAGAGATATAAGCATGCAACGAAGTCAGGAACGTCGATAGCGAGTCTTTTTTGGAGTGACAACATTTTTTATGCTGGAACTTTGGAAGCAAAAAACGAATTGCCGACGTATTGTTTCAAAAGTTCATGGCTTCATTATAATACAACGTACGAAGTCAGCGAATCGCAATGCAAAACAATAAGTGTTTGCTGTATTTCTGAACACTCAACGTTCACAAGTCTGGGATTAATGAGAAAGGTGTAAAGTTCGGTCATCAACCCAGGCGCAATGATTTAGCCGACCCGTTATGTGAAATTGGTAACATGGTGGATATCCATTCAGATCGGCGAGCACGATAATATCTACACAAAACGTTAACGCACGATGCCCAGCGTAACTGCAGTATAGACAAGGTGTATAGATAAAATAACAGTTTAAAGAAACCATCCATTGGGACGACTACGACACACCGTGGCAATGGCGAATGGTGACTAAAGAAAAAATGAGTTAAGACGACCATCATTAGAAAGCGCGTGAAGATCTCGACGTAGATCGCGCTTATATGGCTAATGAACATCATAATGTGAAATTAAAAGAAAGTCAGTGCGGGTATTTTAATTTTACTTCATCTTTATATCAGAGAAAACTCAGCGGCAATCGTTCTTCCCACACTTATACATTCGTTTAAAACAATGATGGGGTCATTCAGTGACAAGTACAAGATAAAAGTAAAAAAAAACAATCAGAAAAAAAAAAACAGAAACATTAGAATAATTAATCCTATCCTACAGTATCCGACTAATATTATACACGAAAGTTTGTACTTAAGTTAGGATTGATGTTTGTTATTATTTTTCATATGATAATACCTTTTTGATGATATTGATGTACCTATAAAGAATTGTGAAGACAAATGTCTCCACGCGGACGAAGCCCCGCGCGGCCAATAGTATCTATTATGTGATACAACAGACAACTGAGACAATTTAGAATGATTAATAAAGATAAATAAGACGCATTCCTTTACTACACAGAAAAGTAACACCTATGAGTATATGAGTAACCAGCAACAGAAACAGCAGCATAGCTAACATTATTTAGTAAAGTTTGTTAATTGGATCTGTTTACAAACATTCCGATTTATGTAAGTAATGCAAGACATTAGTGGGTCAGTAGTATTTCGAATACATAACACACGAAACCGGTTCCGTTGTTTGCAATAGAGCTTGTATGTTTGCGATTAGTCATCACTTCATCAGAAATCATCAAGGAAAACTGCTCAAGTTCAAATATATACTTACTAGATGCATTGCCTTATCATGAAACAGAGATAGCTATACGATCCGTAACTCTTTCTGACACTACAATAGAATCAGTCCAATATTTTTAATCCCCGACGAAAAAGTGAGGTGTCAAAAGTTTGACCCTTATTATTTTTGTGTTATGTGTCTTATCTTATCTGTTGCATCTTAGCTATAATAATAATAATAATAAAATTATTTATTCACAAAACTATTGTAAACATGATTTTAACACTTACTTTACTAACAAGGTGTTTAAGTACTTAAGTATTAAGTTAACTCATGATATTATGATTACATGGAACAATACAAGTGAAGACGCTGATTTCCAAACTAGGCGAAGCCTGTGTGTTTCGGAATTCAGTGTTCGACTATATAGAGGGAACAATGTAAAAAGTGATAGACTGGATATTACATACCACAAAACTGGTGGATGGCTAGTTAAGTTTAAGGTGAGCAAATCAAACAAAAGATTGGTAGAGAGTTTAGAAATATTACACAAACATAAAAAAGCGTAAACAAACATAATGATTGAGTTGGTAGTGAGTGAAAGAGGTTGTGGTGAGTGGAAGTGTGTGCTCCCGAACGGATGGACCGATTTCAGTAAGGTTTTTTTTATTCGAAAGATAATTTCATCACGGTGGTTCTTAGCTATGGCTGATCAAAATCAGTCAAGCTGTTGAAGCTCACCAGCTGTTTTCCTGGCTCATGTCGGGGATTTTTTAAATTATAGTTTTGAAGAGATCGAAAACTCCGGTCAATGTCATTGCATTTTGCCTGTAATTCAAATATTGTTGTCGACAAAACGCTTGAGTCTTATTGCTCTCGCTGAAAAGGTGCAAATACTCAAGATCACTGAAACTGTTGGCCGATTTTAAAATCACGATCATACATTTTGATCTCGGAGCAATCGAGGTCTTACCAGTGGGAGGTACTTAGCACTCGCTTATAAGGAAACCGTTTTAAGGCCCTGTTACCTGCATAATGTCATGACCTCAAGCGAGCCCCGGACTGCGAGGGCGATGCGTATCACTCTGTTATTGCGAAGTTGATGATGATACATTAATTTCGTGTAAAATCAACAAGGAACCCATGACAAAGAAGATCGAATCAACCGAATCTTCAAACTAAACTAAGCTTTTTAAATATGAAAGGAATCGAATGCTTTATTGCTTTACACTTTAAAATGGTTGGTACGGATTCAAATGTTCAAAATTTTAGAAATAAGAATATAAAAAGTAGATTGTCCGACCATTATTTAATACTTTCATGTCAATCTCCGATGTTGTAAGGTCATAACAGGAACATGGGTTTTGATCTCCAAGGAGCTAGGTTAAATTAAACTCAGTTGAAGAAAGTACCAACTTGCCGATTAGAATAAATCGCGCTATAGATAATTAAAAATGCCTATTGCGTAACACAATTAAACAGCAATGATAAATGTTAAACAGAACTGGTAATCATTGTGACGATGAGTCACACACAATGTTCTTGACGCCATTGTACGTTTTATATCTGTACAAAACATTTTATTATGCTTAGTTGCTACATCTATATGCGGCATTGAATTTAACGAGAAACACGTTGCATTCAATTTTCATTCAACATTCTTATTATGAAATTCTTATATGAATTATTTTCATGATATGAGACTTATGAATGGGCGTCAATGGGACTATAAATGAAAACTGAAAACTAGTTAGTAAAAAATATTCTTAGCGTATAACTTGTTTGTAAATCTGTGGGAAGTGAAAAATATTTTGGACACAAATAATATGACAATAGTGGGATGTGGGCGGAAGACCATAGTTACGGCGCAACAGTTTACTGAACTCGGCCGACATCAATTATTATATCATGCATATACCTACAATTGATTATATCCTAGTACATGGAAAGTGAACATTTTAAGCACTTATAAACGAGTTAAGAGTACCAAAAAGCTAGTCAAATCTAATCTATTTTATTGCTTACTTTTTGCTTGGACACACTTTTCCATTTTGATGTTTTAAAGATCAATCACACAAAGAAATTGAATATCTGTAGGTAGCAGTTTAAACACCTTATCGTGTAAATATAAAATAAGCTATAGGTAATTTCAGTTATCACGGCACATTGCACTTACCACTAAGAACAGAATATTCAGATTGAAACTATATGGAAAACAATGGAAATGAACTACAGCAATTACTTTGCGAGAATTTTCCAAAACACTTTTTAAGCTATCTAAAACCACAGTAAGACAAAAGTTACACAGACAACTGAAAGATAAGGTATCGACCACGTCAAGTACCTATTCATAACAATCGTTATCAGGACACTATGCTGAAAGTTATTGATAAGGGAATACCGTCGAATATCGACCACCTTAGTTTTGGTAAATGACTAAGTGGCCATATAACACTCCTCTACATTGTAAAAGTCTTTCCTGTCTGCCTACAATGGAAACACGGCAGGCACCGTCGGTGACTCCACGGCAGAGAGGCTCTAGGCAACACAGTTTTTTAGTTTAATCACAGATTACTATTAATATATAACCAAACGGCTTTTATTATTTGTCCAATTCTTGTTTTTACTTATTTATTTACTTAATTTGTAACCCTTAGTATAATTTTTACAAACCCTCGTGGTTTTCTTGTACTAAGTAAGTTAGTTAAGTGTTTTGTTAAGATCAGTTAAACTTTCGCGGTTTTCCACTGATCACTTCTGCAGGCAAAACGCATGCTTTTCAGCCGACCATCGCGGTTGAAATCAAGGACGTCAAACCAAAAAAAATACGTTCATCTTATTTACGCACCTCGTACATATTAACCCGCCTTTCTACAAATCGTGTTTGCCGACATTTAGTTCAAGTGTTTTTAAAACACCATTCAATGTATTATTATTACCGCACGCTGAATCAATTACATCGAATATTGTTTCAATTTCAAGAGCAACTTAATTTGTTTATTTATCGCGTACGAGTTTTATTTATAATATTTTTTCATTGTAGTATGTAGCGCTATATTCTTACTTAACCATGTGACGATAAGACAAACCTAAGTTTTCCTTGTGTAAGGTATGCCCAGGTTGTAGGTTGCTTTACGTTTGCGACATGACCAGTCGCATGGTTGGTGCGCCTACCCATCCATGGCGGTTTTCTGGCGCAACAATATGTATGTGTATTGTATTACTAAAATTCTTGGTTAAATTTGGACCTGAAAACTATATCAGCATAACAGGGAAACCATATCAATGTAATAAGATGAAACTATTAGTAACTAACCTTTCCTGCAGAGGTCCTCCTGCAACCAGCTATTTTTAAGGTTTTCTCCCTAACAGAATCATCTTTGTTACTTTAAGGAATATAAAAACTTGATTTAGCTGCTCTCGAAATTGACACTTAGCATTGCTTTAAGGTATCCATTTTTATATTAGAACAGATTTGTACAGCATGCATAAAGAAAATTACAAACAATAAATTTCACAGAAGTTGTACAATGAAGATGGTCTTATTGCTTGAAACAATTTCTTCCAGACAAGCTTAGGGCAAAGGACATGCTTGTGTTATTTCATTTACAAAAATGGTACAATTCTTATATCACAGAAATTATAGCATAAAACATGCAGTTTGTAAAATAAATATATTATGAAGATTATTTGTGATATATAATATAAAAATGAATGACAAAATGTGATGGTTAGCACATTACTCAAATATTTTTTTATAATATTCATTAAAAAGTGTGGATGATTTTTACAAAGAGAAAATAATTTAAAAAAAACATCCAGGACATTGTCTGCCAGGTCCACTTGTTTCAAATAAAAATTAGAAGTAAGTTAATATTTCCCAGTGGACATAAAGGTCATGGATTTTGAAAAAGCCTTACATAATACTTAATAGTATAACTTAAAGGTTCAGTCTGTTCTGACCTCTGTCAGACACACACTCTGTAAGACACTCTTGTCTTACTAATTTTTAAATAAACGTAAATTATTATTCTTTTCCTTGTCTTTGCCAAATGTTAGGTAGTGTTAGGTTCATGACAAAAGTAACTTCACATTTGTGAAATGCATGCTAGTTGGTTGCTGCCCCTCTGTTGTGGTTGTACACAGGACATGAAATAACTCTACTTGTTTAGTAGAGTTAAGGACATAAGTTACTTAACAATATAATGTTATAACGTATATCATATATTTTTTTATTATATATTTTTTTAATTGTAAACAATAAAACAAATTCTTAATTTAGTAGATTTGCAGAATAATAAGGTAACTTAAGGGTAAATCCCTTAAATGTGATTGCCCTACATAACTTACAATATGAATGATCTGAGTAAAAGTACTCCAAAAACATCAAAGATAATAATATAATTCTAGATCGTAATGAAGGGTAGGAATTAGTCAACAAAGTATTACCTGGAATTTCTCGAACTGTTCGCGTTCGGCGTCCAAACTATTCTTCTTGAGTTGAAGGACTCGCGGTAGTGATAACGACGCCATAGGGTTTGCACATGCAAAACAGACGTACAAATTGTCTTAGCTATACGATCTGAGACCCCGATTTGGTTTAAAAATGAGGGCACTCAACGCAAAAGAAAAACCGCCACGGTAAATACACACTTACAGCATATAGCTTGCAACAATTAATACGAAATTGACTTCTAGAAGGTTCTAGTATATTTAAATTAAGTAAATGCAGTCGAATTTATTTTTGATTTCCTGTACACTCATGCGACCACCCTCACAAAATTATTGCATCAACTGACAAGCACGTCAAACCAATTGTGCATGATGTCAATATGACGTTTGCTTTTTTTATAACCCTACTTTGACATTGGTTGATCCTTGCGAAAGTGAGCTCACTTTTGTCATAATGAGGGTGAACACGATTGCAAGAAAATACTCGATTCTTGCCTCGAGTTCGCATCACTTGATAACCATAGACAAAATAAATTTTAATGTCATTTTGACGTTGACATTACAGCAACTTGGCTTGGCGCATTTCGTGAAAATTTGTCGAAAGCCGATTTTATTTCAATTCCGCGTGAATTTATTGTAATTCTTATTTCTTAGGACAAACCATTTGACAATTAAAAACGTAAACATGGAATTCCTGGAATATAATGATGTATCTGCTGAAATAAAAGGAACAATGGTAAGTTGTAACGTCCAAAATTTTTGTTTACAACGTGACTTTTATTTTAATGCAATTTACATCTCTTTTTTCTTTATACCAGGTTCCAGGGCGATTGAAAATGACTGACCAGAATATAATATTTAAAAACAGTAAAACTGGCAAAGTGGAGCAAATATCGGCGAACGATATAGAGCTCGTCAACTTTCAGAAATTTATAGGTTCTTGGGGGCTTCGTGTATTCATGAAGAATGGTACTCTGCACAGATACGGTGGTTTCAAAGAAGGAGTAAGTTTATCATGCGTACACAATGCGTTTAAACTGAATATGTGTCTTTTAGTATAAATATTTATGGTAATACCTTCCATATCTTATTTATTATGTCCACAATGCTGTCCATGGTGTCCCTAAGAATAAACTCCAACTTACACATTACACTAACAAAAATCAGCTAACATGTGTTTTTAATATATTTCATCACCAGGAGCAAGAAAAAGTAGCCAAATTCTTCAAATCTAACTACAACAAAGACATGCTGGAGAAGGAACTGTCGCTCAAGGGCTGGAATTGGGGCACAGCCAAGTTCAATGGAGCGGTGCTCAGCTTCAATGTTGGGACCAACACAGCCTTTGAGATCCCACTGCACTATGTCTCGCAGTGCAACACTGGCAAAAATGAAGTCACTCTTGAGTTTCATCAGGTAATGTTCACCAAAATACTGTTCAACATTTGGAGATGCATGTGTTTAAAATATTTATATGCTATTTCTCATAGCTGGAAAATCTGAACCGTAATCATTTATAACCTACAAATCTACAAAAATGTACCCTTTTCCAAAAGCAAAAAAATATTAATTTCATTAAAAATATATATATGTTTCTCTTAAAATATATGTTTCTCTTAGAACTATACAAAACTTGTTGATTAAAAGAATATTTAATTACAAGAATTTATGTATGTAACCTCTATGTTTTTTAAATATTTAATAGTATCAAGGTCAATTCAATTCCAGAATGATGACACACCAGTTTCTCTAATGGAGATGCGTTTCCACATCCCCACTAGTGAGTTGGCTGGTGACATGGATGCTGTGGAGGCATTCCACCAGCAGGTCATGAACAAGGCCAGCGTCATATCTGTCTCTGGTGATGCCATTGCCATATTTAGGGAGCTGCAGTGTCTTACACCCCGGTTAGTAATAAAAATTGTAACACTATTTATTGCACAACATTTTTTTTTATTGTGAAAAAGTCTATTTTTCATGAATACTCTTTTTTTCTATAAGAATAAATAGGTATAAATAATTACTTTGACACCACACATTAAAAAAAATTAAATAAAAATATAAAAAATAATAATAAATTAATTAATAATAATTAATTAATATTCAATAAATTATTATCAAAGTTAGATTCTGTGGTTTGATTATCCTATCACAAGGTAGAATTATCATATTACCACATCTGCATACATACACTAAATATCCAGAACACACTTTTTAAACATTATTGCATTACAATTTATCTATTTATAACACAAATTTTATTTTTCCCCAGTGGTCGCTATGACATCAAAGTGTTCCAGACTTTCTTCCAGCTCCATGGTAAAACGTTTGACTACAAGATACCCATGTCAACAGTGCTACGCCTATTCCTCTTACCTCACAAGGACACCAGGCAAATGTTCTTTGTGGTCTCACTAGACCCTCCAATAAAGCAGGGTCAGACCAGATATCACTATTTGGTGCTGTTATTTGGCATTGAAGAGGAGACCAGCTTGGAATTGCCTTTTACTGAGTAAGTAGTATGTAAAAAAAAACCTCAACATTTAGATACCCAAATACCTGAATTATCTGCTTACTGTTTTGTGTTTTTGTAGAGAGGAGTTAAAAGAAAAGTATGAAGGTAAAATTACAAAAGAGCTCTCAGGACCAACATATGAAGTGCTAGCCAAGATCATGAAGGTCATCATCAACAGGAGGGTTACAGGACCAGGAGATTTCTTAGGGTAAATATACTATAGTGCTGAAAACCCTTTAAATCCTATTTATTTAATTCTAACTTATATTTTATTTTTATTGGCTTGTTAAATGGCCTCGAAATATCCAATTATCCCCTCCTTCGATAGCGCCTCACTGAGGTGTAAATGCTTAAAATATTAATAATGTTGGTACTACACTTACACCACATAAATGCTTAGTTGGAAGTAGTAAGTTGTGTTTGGTTTGTTGGTTGTCAAAATAGTGGGATCAAAATCCAGTTCCAATGATATTTTGGCCATCTCATCAGCCTATATAAGTCCCACTGCTGGGCACAGGCCTCACCTCAACTATGAGGTGGTCCGAGCCATACTCCACCACGAGGGCTCAGTGCGGATTGGTGGTGGGGTCCGTGTAAGGTAAGTGACCAACCTTACTCTCAGATGTTTTTAAGCTGCCCGAGGGCCTCTGACTAGGCTTAACGACTAATATCTATCGATATCAACCGGGACCAACCGCTTAACGTGCCTTCCGAAGCACGGAGATGCTTGTAAATAGACGTCACTTAAATGGTCAGAATGGTCACCCATCCCAAACACGCCCTCGCCTTAGGTTGCTTAACTTTTGGTATCACTACCAAAGCGTTATAACCACTGCGTCACAAGCACCTCATTTTTGGCCATGAGTAATCCAAAAAGCAAGTATAATTCCAGGCACCACAAGACGCCGGCGATCGCGTGCTCGTACAAGGCGGCGGCGGGCTACCTGTACCCGCTGGAGAAGGGCTTCATCTACGTGCACAAGCCGCCCGTGCACATCCGCTTCGAGGAGATCGCGTCCGTCAACTTCGCCCGCGGCGGCGCCTCCTCCACCAAGTGAGATATTATACTATTTATATACTTAGTTACAATAGTTTTAAACTAGAGGTACAAGTTGGAAGCTTGCTATATGAAGTGTGTACCCTTCGTGTACGAAGGGTATTTCATACAAACACATTAATAAATAATAAATATACAACAACATCACATTCATTGATCTGACTCCGTGGTAAGTAGCTTATGCACTTGTGTTGCAGATATCAGAATCAACAGTGGTATTACAAATAAACTTAAATATATACATAAAACACCCAGACCAGTACAAACAGACATGTTCATGCACACAAATGTTTGTACAGTGCGGGAATCGAACCTGCGACTTTTTGGTTAATAGTCAACTTCTTAACCATTACACGTAGTTTACGTCATCGATAGAAGCCAAAAGTGTCGCGACGACTTGTACCTTAAGTGTAACTTATCTGTTATGGGAACTACTATATCGAACAGAAATTAAGAAACTGTATAGGACTGTGCCCAGTGCAATGGTGAACGAAAAGAACGACGTGGTATCTAATTGAATGAGTCATATATTTCACATTAAGTAAAAAAACTTGCTGCATGTTTTTGAAAGCCAATTTTTATTACATTTTCTAGATCTTTCGATTTCGAAATCGAGTTGAAGTCGGGCAACATCCACACGTTCAGCAGCATCGAGAAGGGCGAGTACGACAAACTGTTCGACTACATCACGTCCAAGAAACTTCACGTCAAGAACACTGGCAAGAATGTAAGTTTATTTATACTTTTAAAATTAAAATCTGAATTCTTCTCAATAAATTATTCTAATGTTTGTCGGTACGGCTGAAGTCAACCTTTGATTTTATTATTCTCTACATCTTTTTTTACTACTTAACTACGATCTATTAGCTTTTGACCAAATGCAGCAGAAATATCAAGCTAACTAAAAAGTAGGACTATAAAATATATAGTAAAGCACCCACAGAAATGAAATGGTATTAAAATGGTAGAACTCAGTGTGTAAATCACAACGAATTTAAATACCCTAGAAGCAACATTGCATAGAAAACCGCCTTCAAAAACTGTCCCGAAAGTAGTTGCAACGGCGGGAGGGACTTGTAGAACAAAAACAATATCACTTTAATTTTAATATTCAAAAGTTGACCTTAAATCACTAAAATACGATCTCACTTTAAATGTACTCATCCCAGAGTTATGACATTTTTGAATGTACGCAGGCAACAAGCTCATAAAATTTTATTGCTTTATTGCTGTAAAGACGAATGTAGCCTGTAAAACAATAGATATAAGGTTTAGTTCTGCTTGCGCTGTTTGGAAATCATATAATTTTTGAATCTAGAACAGAGTAAGAAGAGTCGGCGTCGGTGTAAATAAAATGTATTTGAGTAAAATAATTAAAAGTGTGTGTGTCAGCTCCGACGCACGACTGGAGTTTACTCCTTAAGAACGGTTATAAAAATTTTATAGATTAGGGAATAAGGATAAATGAATGTATTTTTTATGATACTAAAGGCATGTATGATACATTAATTTTTATTAACTATACAATGAATCTGTTGAAATACATAACAAAACCATAGAAATATAAACAATAGTCTCCATAATACATACATACTACAATACACCTTTACAATACTCGGTTGAATGTGTCAGAAAATGACCGATGCGTCTTCGGGTCACATCGTGTGACATCGCCGATCGCCCTGTGACATTTTCGTGTTACATCGCGTGACATCGGATATTTTTTAGATTTTGTTGTTGATTATTTGATTTTACTTCCATATATTTTCATACCTCGGCCTTATAAAATCGATTATTAAACAGTAAACTCCAAAAACCTTTACTTGTTTATGACTAACTAGTTCTATTATTAACTAGCTTTCCGCCAGCGGCTTAGCCCGCGTGGACTAGCTGTGAATCTATTGACTGTGCTTTAAGTATGCTGGTACTGGATGTGCTCGATAGCGAACTCATTGAACTTTCTATGTTTGGTGTTGACAGTACAGCATTTCCGAGTGATGTTGTTTGATCGATCTGAAAATAAATTGTCTTGATTAGACAATAGTTTCGCCACTTTTCTTTTTTTATTTCATTTTTCGGAAATCTGAAATGATACAGATAATATTTTATAACGATATCCACTAGTAATAAAATTTCTTGTCGAATATTGTAAACAATATTTACATTCCTTTTCCTCCAAAATTACCATAATAATCTTTAGTACAACGCGACTCCATTACTATGTTCCAAATATTACTCTGTGTGAATGCGTTAGAAGCATTTAGACCGCAGCGCGTGGGAAAGGGACAACTATAAAGCCAGTCGCGCGTTTGATTTCTTCAGATTTTTTTAGAAAATTACAATTTTAGCACGTTTAAAGATAACTTTGCACCACTAATGCATTCTCTTATCAAAGATGGATTAATACCTTACCGGAAATACGAAACTCCATCCTTTTTCGAGTGGTTAAAGTATTATTTTTGCACTTTTTCACGGAGCACTTCGGCATACTGACGCTAGCACGGTCCGCGCGCGACTACAAGCCAACGAGTGCTTAAGGCGTGTTTAAGCACTCGTTTTGCGAGACATTTTTCGAGCGCTGTCAGTGTATCTAGTGTATATAATATCGTTGGTAAATCATTTTAAAGTATGGCGACAACGCAATCAATCGATGGTGTTTCCAGGATATTCTATGTTTTGTGCACACATTTTGCCTCTATAATGTATTTACTTACCACGCTTGGGCTTGGGATCGCGCCGCGGCGCACATGCCAAATCCGCATTTTAACCTTTTTTATTTAATTTACTATCGTGATAACTTTGTAAGACTAAATTTCTTGTATTTACCGGAATAAAAATATTATTCCTTGTAATAAATGTTTTAATCGTCTGTACTGGAACTAATTTTGTATGCAAATAATTAAAAAAAACTTTTAGATATAATAATAATATTCCCATACATGTTCTATGGAGATATTGCCGTTTGGTGGTGGTATTATATTGAGTATTTTTGTATTTTCGTACTGCATAAACATAAAAACTACTGAAATTTTTAAAAAACTAGGTTCTAGATGGCGCGGCGACCTAGTTGCCTGTGATTGGTAATTATTTTATCTTAAAAATCGAAATCTCCAGAGTTATGGTCTAACGATAAAGGCCGTGGACATGTTACGTTGGACGTACGTTTTGATGTTTGATTGTCGGTGGCAGGACAAGGCGCTGTACGACGACGACTTCGGCGACTCGGACACGGAGAAGGAGCCGGACGCGTACCTGGCGCGCGTCAAGGCCGAGGCCAAGGAGCGCGACTCCGACGACTCCGACGACGAGAGCACCGACGAGGACTTCAACCCCGACAAGGCCAACGAGAGCGACGTCGCCGAGGAGTGAGTGCGCTTGCTGTTGCACGGTGTCCGCCGCACCGTACGACGTTGTGCTTATTCCTACGCGTTACAGTGTAGTAAGATATCGAGCCTTGATGTAGCTGATCAAATTACGCCTGACCAGGAGGTACCAAAAACGCGAGGTTTTTTTTCCATTTTATACAATTGGGTATTTCACAACAGTCACAATAAATTCCAAAACCGTATTTCACAAAATATACACGTAATTTAACACCTTAGCTGAGTGACTATTTCTTATTATTCGCAATATTTGATTTTTAATTGATGAAACATTCACAAAAGGACACCGATTGACGAGTGTGAATGACGACGTTCTAAGCTAGCATCGCTATACAAGATATATTGAAGACTGTCGTTTTGATAGATCATAAAAAGTAAGTGAACGATTGGTGGTGTCTAATACCCAATTCCGCGTCTGCTTACCTCAAAGAGGCGCGCGTCATAGAAGGCTCATCAACTAAATCCAGAAATGACCGAACGTGCGGGTTCACGTTTCGCAAACTGTCAAGGTGTTTTCTTGAAACTATATTTAGAAACACGCTTAATTGGGTGCGTTTAATCAATATCGCAGCCAGTTTTTTGCCGGAACTATAAGTTAAGAAAAAATGTATCAACTTTTCCAAATATTTACGTTTTTTTTTAATTTCCATGATTCAAAAATTCCACAAAAAAATTGTTCGTGTTATATTCACCATTTACCTTTGTCTTAAAACAATAGTACAAGTTTTAAACCGTTGTTTTATTTAAGGTGAAGCTAACGACATTCTCGTGTTGCAGATACGACACGAACCCGTCGTCTTCGGAGGAGTCTGACGCGTCGGGCGCGTCCAACGACAGCAAGAAGGAGAAGAAGAAGGAGAAGAAACCGAAGAAGACCATCACTATCGTAAGTTTGACGACACATATGATTTTGATTCATAAGGTCGATTAAGGTTTGAATTTCTCACAAAAAACCGTTTTAACTATTGATAATAAATTCTTATTTTTAATATTTGATGCTTATCTTAAAGGTTTTTATTAATTAAATATTTTATTTAAATACACTATTCTCCAAAAATTCTCAGCCAAAATACAACGTACAAACGGATAGTTTGACAATATTATTTTGTTGGTCTACTTCATATCGAAAGTTCAGTTAAAAATGTCTCAAAATTTTATACCTTTTCCAGTCGGAAGGGCCGCGCAAACGGAAAGAAAAGTCGAAAAAGCGTGAGAAAGACGTGAACGCTCCGAAGCGGCCCTCCACCGCGTTCATGCTGTGGCTCAACGAGAACCGCAAGAAGATCATAGAAGAGAACCCCGGGATCAAGGTCACCGAGATCGCGAAGAAGGGCGGGGAGCTGTGGCGCGACCTCAAGGATAAAACGGTGAGCGATAAATATCTCTATTAAGCCGAATGAACCCTCGTAACCTTCTACTGAGTTCATGCTGTGTCTTAACGAGAACCGCAAGAAGATCATAGAAGAGAACCCCGGGATCAAGGTCACCGAGATCGCGAAGTACTGTGGCGAGCTGTGGCGCGACCTTAAAGACAAAACGGTGAGTGATAAAATATTTTTTTTACACAGAGTCTGTTACGCTTCGTCCGTATTTAGTATCCAAGACCAGTGCGCAAGATCATAGAGAAGAACCCCAGATCAAGAAGGGCGGCGAGCTGTGGCGCAACCTCAAGGACAAAACGATGAACGATATATAACTCTTTTTTTATGCGGCCGTATTCCGTTACGTTTCGTCTGTATTTTCAGATCTAGCCAGTCTGTTCACTCGCCCCGGCAAGCTTGTACAAGTTACTGGGATATACACATACGAAACTATGGACAACTTCTTAATACGTATATCGATGTCGCACTCGAAATTAATATAATGGCGGCGGAACGGTTATTGCATGTAGTGTTAAGCTGAAGGCGCTTTATTAGGCTCTCCTAGTCTATAGACAAATTTTGAGTCAATGATGAGTGCAGCCAGACGTGCGGAAAGGAGATATTTGTTTCATTTATTTTTAGTAGGGTTCCTGCACGCTAAACTGTTAATATGAGTGAACTGTGATCCTATGCCCATTTACAAGAACCATAATTATCTTGATACTAAATTAAAAACATGTTTGTAATCTAGAAAGAATTGATATCGAGATAAAGTGCTTTCTGCTCGGCCTTTAAAGTCAGTATAAGTTTTGCGATAGAGCAAGTTGCGTTTACTAATTAAACGGTTTATTTTTTGCGATTGATCTTCATTCGCGTGAAGGTTAATCGCCTTCCAGCTGTCGCTTACATTAAAATTTTAGTTGGTATTATTAAGGGGTTCTTACAAACCAATTTTAAGATCTTTTTTTAAAGGAAACTTATGTAATATCATACTTTTTAAAAAAATATTTACAGGAATGGGAAGAAAAAGCGGCCAAGGCGAAGGAGGAGTACAACGCGGCGATGCAGAAGTACAAGGACAGCGGCGCCGCAGACGAGTTCAAGCAGAAGAAGAAGCAGGCCGAGCGCGAACGGAAGGCCGCAGACAAGAAGACCAAAGGACCCGCCACCAAGAAGGTGCGTTACTTTTGCCACAAGCCAGAAGGAAAACGTCAAAAGAAACACAAGGCCTAAGAAATGGTTTTCGTCAAAACGATAACGTGTACAGACGACAGCAAATCACGCTACGAGTTTCATTGCTCTTATTACATGCGCTTAAGATGCCATAGTTTTTAGCTTGACGTGCAGTCATATGTGCTTGTGTCATAAAACGATAAAACTATTATTGTTTTGACGGATATCGTTTCTCGTAGTATGCCTTCAGATTTTAATGTTTAATATGGGATCATTTTTCTTTTAATTAATCCTTTACTAATGTTAAATTAAAAAACACAAAGAAAAATGGACTACCACAGGCTGGACTCGAACCCGCATCTTTCCGAAGCCGGGCGATTGCTATCCCAATTGAGCTACCGTGACACTTACTCATTGCTCCGAATTTATTTAAGTGCTCTTTAGGCTGCAGCCGCCATAATTTGCATTGTTGTTTCTAAAAATAAAGTTAATTAACCCTTACTAGTGGTGTACCACTCTGTGAAATTTGTAATTACAATAAGCCTGCTTTATTTTTACATTAATTAAATATTTTTTATGTAATACACAGTCGAAGCCGTCGGCGGCTACTGCGGGCACGGGCTCGGGCGGCAAGTTCACCAGCAAGGAGTACATTGAAGATGATTCCAGCTCATCTGACTCCGACAAGGATACCAAGAAGGAGGCCAAGAATGTGAGTATTGACAACATATGCCTACTTATCTGATGAAGGAAGCCTGTAGAAACAGTTTAATTTCATAAGTAGGTAGGTAGGGTATGACAAAACGAAATATACAGGGTGGAGTTCATATGTCGATAAATGAAAACATTGACAATACCAGTTCATACAAGTATGTTTTACTATTTAAAATATCCTAACATTAAAGTTACAAAAATGGGTTCTTTTAACAAAATAAATAGGTAACATAAAAATTTCGACTGCCCTCAGGCACGCCATTTCCAACCTTGTTAAGTACACATACATACATGACACACTCCACATATCATAAATTTGGGAAACATATTGTCCTGTGACTGAACTAGGCATTGGATAGATTTGATTGATTTCTGGTATGAAGAGAAGGTTCATCATTAGATATGTATATTTTAATTAATTGTCGTATTGTGGTCTCCACACTGCATATTGATATATGTATGAATATATATATGAATATAAAGACAACTAAATAAAAAGGTGCAGTGCTTCGCTGTATTTAATAAAAATTAAATAAAGTAAAATATTTATTAACGGTAAGAGGTAGGAGGTGACGAATTGACAAATTTTCGAACAGGTTGGGAATCCATAGCCGCCAATAGGGAACAGTGGAGGAGTTTGGGGGAGACCTTTGCCCAGCAGTGGGATAACATAGGTTTATAAAAAAAAATGGAGTTATAATATCCTAATATGAACATAAAACATACGCTTGTATACGAATAAATTAAACACAACTCAAATCAATTACCATTAATATAACTCTTAAAAAGTAAAACAGTTTGTTCTCATAAAACGATGTCTTTTTTTTCAGACCAAGGAAACAAAGAAGAAGGCGAAGGAGTCGTCATCCTCGGCGTCGGCGTCCGACAGCGCCAGCGGGTCCGACTGAGCGCGCGCCGCGGACCAACCTGTGCGGCTACATTAGTACCGACTACTGTACACTACCTTGCGGGATTATACTTCCGTGGCATTCGATGACGAACTAAAAACCTGTGTCGATGGCGTTTTGTTAGTGTCCTAATCGACAGGTGAAGCCAAAATTTTTAGCCATAAGAAAAATGCGGTACAGTCGATGCTATGTGACTTCGGGTCGGACGACACCAGAATTTTGATTTAAAGATTTTTTTTTTTAAATTAACGGTCAATGAAACACATCTTGTGAAAAAATAACTCTCCAGTGTTCAGGCCCCAACACGGTTTGACTTTGATGGCAGAATATTATAGTATCGTAAATTTGCCATTTTAGATCATGTCTTTTTTTAAGTTTATGTTGCATGTGGAATCCCTAATACCAGTAAATAGTTGTGATATTTGTATTTGTTCATTCCCTAATACTTGTGTTTAAAATCCTTGATGGATATCTTAGTTGTAAATAGATGTTTTTATTCTAGTTTTAGTATAGGTTTGTTTGTAAGGCTCTATAGGAAACTACCGAAAGAACAATAAAAATGCGTTACTTTCACTAATAACTGTAAAAGAAAATTTATTGAATGAACGATTTGGAATCGAATCGACATCTCTGAATGTATTGATTGTGTTAATACTAATTACTTAATATTAGAAATCAAACTAGGTTAACGTCAACGTCAATATTTTTTAAGCATATAATTCAATGTGTTTAAGATGTATTATATTTTTCCATAAATTCATAAGCTGTTTTCTTTGGGGCGCTTATTCACGCTTAAAAATTTCGCACCGAGACAAAGTTACATTGCATAGCCGATGACGAAAGAATATACAGGGTGTAATTGTTAAGGCGCTATGCAGACGTAGAAACTTAAGATTAGAAACACTGTCATTTTCTGGGATTTTTTTTTCTCCACTAACCCATCGTGTAAGGTGTCGTTGAAAAGGTTTTTTAAAAACATTATGAGATTGAGAACACCATGTCTCGATTTAGGCATACGTTTCTGAAATGTTTGGTGTTAAAGTTTTTTTTTGTTAGGGGTAAGTGTCCCTTTATATGCTCAACGGCAATAATATGTGAAAAAAAATACAGTAGTATATATAAAGTAAATATAAAGAAGTTTACAGAAAAACTATCAGACCTGAGTAGTAAATAATAAATAAAAACGAATAAGTTATTTGCCACCAACTTATAAAATGTACACGGAAAATAATACAAACAAAGATTGATAAATTAGTTGACAGTTGGTATTTGTGAGAGTGAACTGAAAGTTGGCATTCGCAACTACGGAGCCCTACAATGCGCGTTACACTTGACCAGTTTAAAGTGAACATTTGCTACAACTAGAGCATCTTCAACTGATGCAACTGACAAACTGTTTAAAAAAAATAAGCTTCAACTAAGGGGTTGTACTTGTAACATATAAAGTCCGTTTTACTGGTCTGTTATAACGTGTATGTTATTAGTGTATGAAGTTGTATGAGCAAGTTCACTTATACCTTAAAGTATATCGGATCCAGTTTGTATACTGGATCGATCCAGTTTGTATACTGGATCGATCCAGTACGTCTACGTATGTGACGTCGTGATGTGTGAATACTATCACCAATAGCGACGGATCCTGTAAAACGGACGTTATATGTGAATGCGCCGTAAGCTGTCAGTTTTCTAAACTTTAGTTGCTACGTCTGCAAAGCGCCTAAGGCCTGGTTTCTGCCAAAGCGGAGAGGAGATGTGTTGCGAAACGGGCAGGTTATTTCCACCAAAGCGAAGAGGAGATTTGATTTTTCAAATCTTAATCTCATCCCTTCTGCACGGGGGTCGTTTCACTTAACAGACATAAAAATTCCATCATTTTAATGAGAACTTAAAACATAACATTTATGTTAAATGTGTGTTAAACACATAAAAATTTATCTTTATGCTTAGGCCCAAAATGGATCTGAAGTTACGTTCTCAGTTCTTACGCATTTTTTATTTCTTTTCTAATATTCTTGCTAACTCTAAACCGTGAAGCCTACCGATTTAATGTTATAAACATTTTGTTATGCAAGATTTTCACCACATTTAAGCCAAGACACGTCAGAATCTATTTCACCAGCTAGGTGCCCACGCGTCTCTGGAAAGCTCGATCTTCTTACGAATTATAACTTTCTGAGTTTGATCTTGCTGTTCCTAAAAGATAATCGTTTTACCGACATCACGGACAAAACTGGGCTTATCACATTGGAGCATTTGTTGTTACATATCTACTTGTACACGTGGAATTCCAACCAGGGAGTATAGAGCAAAATTGTTTGAAAGTTATAACTATTATGTTCCCAGTTGACCGGACTTTTTATGGGACATAACGTTACTTTAATTTGCACGAACATTAATTTACCATTAAGTAAAACACGGGTAAAAATAAATATAGGTACCGAAAAGAGTATTTATTTAGCGAGTAAATTACTGATCAGACTTTAAGTTATATGGGGTCTATATAAATAATTTGACGACCGCTTGGTGCAGTGGTCCACATGTCGGACTTTTAAAACCAAGGGTCGCGGGGTCGATCCCCGCACAGTACAAACATAAGTGTGCATGAACATGTGTGTTTGTACTGGTCTGGGTGTTTTCTATGTAGAATATGTATTTATTTACAAAAAATTATTTTTTACACAAGACTCGTAGCTTAATTTGGGACTAGAGAATTGGTGTGATTGTTGTGAAATATTTATTTATTATTATTATTAATTATATTGTACAAGACAATTATTATAGGTTTGAATTAGTTGGTGTAATTAATCTGTGCTGGCGAGTCGGATGATCCGACTCGGATTTAGGATTACCATCCTCGATGCAGATGTCATGTGCCACACACTGGGCGCCAATAATTAATTTAATTTAAAATTATTTTAGAAGGCTTTCATCTCGTGCATCCGTACAGCGCCATTACTACACCAAGAACAAATCGCTTGAAAACATACTGTAAACAAAAATCTTTCAACAATAATCGGCACTGCGCTGTTCAGACATACATTTTCAAAAGAATTTATTTAACCTAACACAAAGCAGTCTAGCGCCCATTAAAATAACAATACATAGGTACGCTTTTGTAATTTGTAACTACACTAAACCGACCGAGTTCTCTAGTATCGAACTACGCAGTAAAAACAAAGGTCCGCATATCGGGAGAGAAAAGAAATGTCAGAATTTCACGGAAATCGCCCATTCGTTTTTGCTGGACTGGGGCCTTCCCAGCGTCGGCTACATCTTGGGTTCTTTTTTTACTTGAGTCTTTAGTTATAAAAACAAATACCTATGCATGAACTCGTGTAACGTAAAAAGGTGATATTTTTATAACGAAAATAATAATTGTATATTAACTACTAATCTATGATAGAAGAAAAATACTTGATTGTGAATAGAATTTGGATATTGAATAAGTGTTTACTTATTCGACAACTTTGTCATCTTTTTTATGAAATAATTAAGCCTTCTTGCTAACAGAAACTTAACATTAACTAAGGCATAATATTTTTCTCATGTCATCAACAAAAATATTCAACTCTTGCCATTCGGCTCGGAGTCATCTTGGCTGATTGATTATTAAAATTAGAATATTAAAACAAGGTTTTATCGACCGATAAAAGCGCGGTACCAAACTTGCTACCTAGTAACGCTCAATACTTTTTGCCGGGACGTTATATTGCGCGGGGCGAGACACCCCACGGATAGGGCGCAAGCAAACGGTTCCACTCGATTTTTTGTATGGGGCGCTTTTTATTGTAATAACACGAGCACAAAGACGAGTTGCCTGCTCCGGCTTGCGGTAGGTTAGGGTGTGGGAGATAAAATATTTTCAAATTAACAATAGCTTATAGCTTAGCCCAATATAAAAATGTAACGTAATATAAATAAATACAACGTTGCCGGTATTTAATTTTGTTAAAAAATCAAAATTTTAGTATAGCTTTAAATTGTACTCTAAGTACTCTAATAAATCCCGGAGACCTTAATACTTGAAACGTACTGGCTTTCGACAAACATACTCCCGCTGCAACACACTTCATGCGGTTCCGAGATTGAAATCCCTTCCGTCCGCGCATCACGAAACCCTGTAACCGCCAAGTATAAACTAGATATAGCTCACCTGCACAAGAATAATCTGAAATGTAATTATACCTAAATTAAAGATTTCTACTGATTATAGAGGTTAATTAGGTTAGGTAATTAAATAGTGTGTATGTCAACTAAACTCAATATCACTCAAATAAATTAAGAGAAACAAAAAGACTAGGTACTAAAAAAAGCTGCCCGCTTTTCTGTTTTTTTAACCTTACGAAGATGACCTGAGTTTGACTTTGTAGGCTAAGTTAACAGTCGGAATGGTGATTTTGCTAATATAATCTTAGAATAAAAGTTTGATAGAGCATTATGGCTACCGACGCGCACTGTAAGAAAGTCGCTATCTAGCCAGATTTAATCCAAAATTGGAACATTGTTTTATCTATTAATAATTGATGTCTGTTTATTCCTTAGGTCAAAACAGGAAAGTATTTTTAATCCTGTTGTGGGTAGGGTAACAAAAATATGAAAAATGTTTTATCGGCAACCAAACTGAGTCACACTCATTACGCGTTTGCATCGTCACTTTGTGTGAATTACGATTACTCTTTACGAAGTGATTATAAAGTTATTATTTTCTTAACTTATTTATTATATTGTTTGTATTTTATACGTAAGTACCTATACATTTTACTCGATTAATAATTATTAATCGGGCCTATTATAGTAGGTAATGTCTGTTAAAATCTACCCATTTCATTAGGACATGAAATGGACTTCGATTTTTTACGTTTTAAATTCATTGAATTTAAAAACAACTTATATTACGTAATATGGTTAAGTGTAAGCATCATAATAAAGCTCATAGTCGTGGGCAATATATCTTTTCTCATCAGTCTATTATACGTCCCACGGTTGGGCACAGGCCCCACCTCAACTTTGAGTTGGTCTGTGCCATACTCTACCACGCGCGGGCTCAGTGCGTATTGGTGCTGGTGGTGGTACAATCTACAAAACTTGCGCATTATTTGCGGCTCCAATACATTTTTTTTATTTTTTTTAGCATGGCTATCGAAATAATGAAATTACAAACTTTAGGAATTTGGTACAAATACAGATCTCCTAAGTAGACTATTAACTTAATCTGACCCTATTTAGCACGGTAAAGGAGCATACCCCAATAAAATAGAAGTAAATTGGAGCCAGAATGTTTCGTCATATCTTTTCTTGTCCACAACAAAAGAGGATTTTTTTTCACTTTTATTACAAACAAAGTATTTATAAAAGTAGAAGAACACTCCTAACATACATATTTCAATCAATTTCATCTGTTCCGTATCATCAAAAAAATAAATCTTGCTAGATTGTGATTTTCTTACAGTGTGCGACGCTTCAAAACGAAAGATATGTGAAATTGAATGCTACTTGCGTAAAACACTATTTGGTAATTTAATATCCTAGCTATTAGGTACCTAATTCCGCCTACTTTGTTGATTAAGAATGGTACACGAATTAATTTTGTAGATAAGGTAGTTACTTAACCCTCTAACAAAATTATCGTTCGATCGGTGGATGTAGTTGAGAGAAAGCTATAGACCCTAACAAAACCTTTAATTTAATATTTTAGGGCGCGTTCACATCCTATAACGTCTAAAGTTTAACATCGTCAAAATTAGAATCCTGAGCGTTAGCGAGGGAATCAAAAGAGCACGAGGTGAAAAATCTTTGCACTCGAGTGCAACACGTAACTATTCATTCCACCTCAGCGAGGAAATGACTAAATGCAAAAAAAAACGTTTACAATCACAAGATAGGTTTTATTTATTTCAGTTTAGGTATTAACTACCTACTACATAAAGACAGGTAAGTATTACAGAATAATATTTAAATCATAACAAAATAATACTTAGGTAAAAGTACAAAAAAGGCAAGTACTACTTACGTTTGAGACCTCGATGAATCTGACGCTGACTGTACAAAAAAAACGTAATAAAAGTTGTCTCAGTACATAAGCACCTAAGTAATAGTTCGGTAGGATAAGAATACCTAGGTACTAGACTTTTTTTATTTATTTACGTACGTAGGGACTTTTGCAAAAAACCTTGGTGTGAATGTCAAATGCAAACTACCAATACAGTAAGACTGTGTAAATTACCTAATTTAATGACCCTTTTGTAGCCTTAATTTAATCGACATTGGATCACAGGATAGAGTTTATTTAGTTAGGCTGTGCTTTAATCATGTAGGTATTCATATACCTACTTGGATGACATACAACTAATGAAATGTAAACTGCTTGTGCTACTCACCCTGACCTTACCTAAGACTTAAGATGCATTAGGTCCACAAGCCCACAACATGAGTTTTTTAAAATCAAGGTAAGCTGGCTCTCTCAGTCGAGGCATGTGATGATGATAATATGAGTAGGTACGGTACCTACGTAGTTAGTGCTTAGTGGCTGGTGCCTGGCCCTGCATAGCTAGAGTCACAGATTAGTAAGATATGGCTAGAGTGCCTAGCTAGGAGACTATCATCCATCACAGAACAATATCATCATGATGTTTTAGTTTTTGAACAAGTAGTACACCATACAGACATACATGAGCAATAGGAGAAGGCAAGTAGAAACACCAGAATGCTTTCATAAATTTGGGTAATGTGTTGCCCAAGAATGTATTTTATCACGTTTATCTTAAGTGCTAAAGAACCTTACACCCTTATCCCTCAAGAAATAAAAACTATTTCTCAGGTCACCTCGAAATATCAAATCGTAAACAAACGTGTCTGCCATTCAAGCGCTATGTTTTATTGGCATCCCTTTCCCGCGAACGTTTGCCGCGCTTTTACGTTTTCGAATTAAACGTTGGCGGCATTTAAAATAAGGCGCGAGTTAATTTTGGTCGAAGTCTGGTAAGGGAAGCCTTTATATGACTGGGTCATATTTTGATATACTTATTATATGAAACCAATACAGATATCAATCGTAAATATTTTTTTGGGTTAGTAGTAGCTTGAATCCTTAATTTCAAGCATTTAAGCAGCTTATTTTCAGAGAAATATCACTTTATCAGATTCCGAAGGAAATGTATGGAAAACATAAAAGTGTTACAAAATACACTCAATATCAAGGGCATAAAGTCTAGAGTCATATAAACTACCGGATCGATACGTCACGGATATACGTAGTACACGCTGCTTAAGTGCGTTCCTACGGTTGGTAGCAGTGGGGATTTCAGCCAATCACAAGCATTGTAGATGGCGCTGTAGGTACGACGCGAGCCGACCCCAAGCCAGCTAGCTCTGGGAACATTTGCTTCGAGCTCCATACATTTCTTCTGGTTCTCTACGTCTACAGTTTGGTTGTGTACCAGTTTAAAAATTTCTTCAAAATTTTTGCCATCAGGTAAGTCTTATCATTTTTCTAATTAACCTCAAGTGTAATTTTAAGTTTATTCGTGTTATCTACGTAGTAAATCGTAAAAATATTTTCCATTCCACGTTGGAATTGGCGTTCAAACATGGCTATAGGCTTCTTCATACTTTCCTTAGTAAGCGTGGTATGGCGAAGGACGCCTTATTTTCAATAATTAATTTCTCGGATCTTTTCCATTGAAGGTCTGAAACAGTTCTTCTACAACATTTAGACCAATAATCGTTGGATTATTTGCCAATTATGTCATCTTTACTTATTGCGTATTTTCAACACAATACGTGAAAACAAAATGGCTCGTACAACCCAAGCCTAGGCCAGTGAACTCGTTATATGGGGCGATAACGTAATTTCGTATTTTCTACTATTTTAGTAATTGTTTTTGATTGGGTTTATGTATATTTTGATTATATTTTCATTGGAAATACGATTTTTCGTGAAAACAAGCCGTAAAAGCGTTTCCCGCCAAAATGCCGCCCTCCTTGTAACATAGCGAGGGAAGCGTTGCCTTACAAAATTTTTAGAGTAAAGCATGGCCCTCATAACCTGTTGCCCTGCATTTGGTATATAATTTTGTGAATATTTTCAGGAAAAAAGTTAAAATGACGGACAAGCCCAAGCGTCCAATGTCAGCCTACATGCTATGGCTTAATAGTGCAAGAGAACAGATAAAGGCCGATAATCCGGGCCTTAAAGTCACGGAAATCGCCAAAAAAGGTGGAGAAATATGGAGGGCAATGAAAGACAAGAGTGTAAGTGTAATTTCTCGATAAAACTGTACAATTTCCTTTGTTAAATTGTAACATAAAATAATATATTTTTGTATATTTGCCGCAGGAATGGGAGGAGAAGGCAGCGCAAGCCAAGGAGCAGTACACAAAAGATCTCGAATCATTTAACGCCAACGGCGGTGGTGGCGAGGGTGGTGGTGGCAAGAAGGCACAGAAGCGAGGCAAGAAGGGCAAGAAAGCAACAGCGCCCGCTGTAAGTACTGTTATATTTTCACGAGTACACTGAACCAGGTCCTTAGAAATTGTTTCTTGAATTGATTGTTTTGTTTCTGCAGAAAGCCAAGAAGAAGAAGGAGGAGTCTGATGACGAGGAAGGCGACGAGGAGGAGGAGGAAGAAAGCGAATGATCTCCCAACCTGCAAGACAATTCTGTTCATATTGAATAATTTACTTGGACTTAATTTATTACAAAGTAAAAAGGGACTGACTTTCCAAAGTCTGTACAAACTATTCTGTTTTCTATTCTAATATTTTACAATTGATTTTATGGATGTAACTTTACCTAATCCATTTATTACCACAATATTCTTTTTGGGTCACTTTTGCTGGAATTGTTAAATTTTTCACAGTGTTAATGTACTACTTAGTTTTTTTGTAGTAATAGATGTAAGATCACTGCAGGTTTTGGAAAGTTTCACCACAGGCTAGGGTCTAGATTTCTAAGCCTCAAAAAAAATAATGTTTAAGTGTTAGCATGTATACACCGGGGAATTGTACAGTTAGCCCTCCCTCGTTAAGTTCGCTGTGACTACTGGATGCTCACATCTGAGATGTACCTTATTGGTTTCATCAAAACTTGTATGTCTGCAGCTCTCCCAATTTATTGAAATGTTTTATTTTGAAGCTGTGCTTTAAATGAATATGCCATATGTATTTTGTCAGTGTCTGTATGAATTCTTGGGACATAACAGTTTTGGTCAAACTAAACCAACATGTAAAATTAGAGACTATTTCATGGAAGGATATAATGACTAATTGTTAATTAAACCTACCTCTTCTCACTGTAAATTGCATTGCTGATAACGGTACCAAACTTAAAATCTAAGAACAGGCAGCACAGGTGTTATTTATGTACTTGTGTTGAGCAATTTATATTTAGGAAATTGATGTGTATGTTGTATTTTTAGTTAGTTCATATAGGTAGGTTTTCGATGTGATTTGTCTCTCAAATTTTACATTTGTGTTATTTTGTAAATGAGAATTAGCATTCCTCATGTCAATACGGATTTTACATGTTCAATAAAGTAATTTCATATAAAATAATCTATTTTTAATTTGTCTTTTTATTACCGGCATGACACCTTTGTAACCGATTTTGGTAACATTTTCCCTAAAAAAAAGGTGATTATGATCCTCTTGCCCCATGGGGTCGGCGTCTGCTTACAAAAGGGTCATCGAATCCTCAAGGCACCTATGCTTGCTAGAACCTCTACCTCGATGGAATTGTACCTGTAATAGATTTTGGGGAGAAGTGAAAGGAAGGACAATCCTAAAATGGATCCATGGGTACCTGCAACAATATTAAATATTGTTGGGATAAAAAGGGTTGGCCAAATTTTGGCCAACCCTTTTTATCCATCCTACTGACCCGAATCTAGGAGAGGGACAGCTCCAGCGAGCTATAAACTGCCAAATAGCTACCTATGTACCTACTGTCTCTGACTAGAGCCTCTTTAATTGCCGATAGATGCCGTCAATTTCATAGCTTAAATACAGGCAATACTACTATTGCATGAATGAAAGCAATATGTACTATCGATATTATTTTTCGTCGTAAATATATCTGACCATAATACAATCGATAGTATTGCAAGTCATCCATATTATTAAACCAATTTGGGCTTTCGATACTATTGGTACACAGATATACGATAAGACTAGATATCTCAAAATGACCATCTATGCGTGTCCCCGATATATGCGTCGATCACTCATCGCTGCGCATTTACTTCTCCGTCACGTTTCAACCGCGCTTGCGACAAGTCGTGTGCCTAAAAGTGTTCGTAATGCCAAATTGTTCGATAATTAATTGCAAAAGCTGTTCAAAACTAGTGAGTCGTGTTCATGGAGGTATTTCATTTCATCGGTAAGTATTTTTATTGCACAAGAGTCTGTAATTTAATTTAAAATCAATTAAAACGATAGCATGTATTACTCTTGATACCTTACTTCGATAGTTCCATATTTAAATATCTTTGTTTTATACGTGTTACATTTACGTTGTTACTAGGTTAGATCACTAATCAGTATTTAGCTAGCAAGCAATGAAATGCAAACGCTAAAAACGTTTAGAATCTAGCAACGTTCATAGTTACGGCATTTTTATCATTTTCCTGTCAAGCAAGGAATATACTACTCTCTACTGTCAAGTCAAATGAAGCAAATAGTGATGTATATTTTGTTAAATAAGTCGATTTTACGATTAATCGATATCATTAAGCTATGGGAAATAGGCGTGGCGTGACGTTATGTATGTGTGTATGTATATTAAGGTGTAAATATTTTTTCAGTTATCCGGCTGATCCGCAAATTAAAGCAAAATGGATCGAAGCGACGGGTAACAAAGACTGGTTTCCCACTAAATACAGCACAATTTGTTCCGCACATTTTAAGGATGAGGACTTTATAGTAACCAAAAAGCGCAGGCGGTTACATGAAACAGCATATCCGACAGTCCAGGTGCTGTGTGCTATAGAAAATGAAGAGGTATGTAGATAAATGGTAGTATCTTTGTACGACTTAAAATGAAATTTATAATGTTGCTTTTATAGAAAATTTGTCATCAACATATTTTAGCTCGACAATAAAAAGAAAATGATTATACTCTGTCTGTCGGCGTTTTATTTTTTCGGTAACATTTGTAAAATCTATAGTAAAATAATAGTCGCTCAGAAAAATTAATATTATAGCTAAAGAAACTATGAAGTTTCATAAACGTCATCTAGAATACAATTGTTGGCCACTATTAAGGAATATAAATTATATTATAATAGTAGGTGTGTCAACAAGACTAAATTCAGGGACTTATAAGTACTATCAATAATATTCGTTAATTATCTTTTTAGGTTAGCATTGGTAAGGAGAAAAAAGACGACTATGGTGATAATCACCCATCAAACAAAAGTCAGTCAAATGCAAATGAATACCGAAATGAGAAGAAGAAAGCAGATTTATATGAAAGAATTCGACAACAAAAATTAAAAATAAAAAGATTAAGAGAACAAAATCGTCGTAAAGCTAAAAAGATAATTGCATTGGAAACAATAATTGACTGTTTGAAATTGAAGTGTCTTGTTAATGAGGAGCAAGGTAAGCTACTGAAAACCATGAACGTAACAACTAAAGAATTACTCACGAGATAACTTAAAAACACAAAATTAATAACTAAATCTAAATATTCACCACAACTTCGGAGTTTTGCTCTTGAATTATTCGAATAACCTTGCAAATAATTCGAATTTGACAAAAAGCATATAAGAAAGTTTATTTTACGACAAAAATTACCGACAATAAATTAAATTAATTACAAAAATTATTAGTAGTATCAAACCATTCGATTGTTGGATTCAGTAACAATTATCCATCTTTAAGGTTTACTGACTGACTCGATGGATCAAAACGATTTATGCGATTCTGTTGGCTCTATGTATATCACTAAATTGCTAATGTGACGTCATAGTAGGTATTTAAAAAATGGCACGCTCGGTTCCCATACTATTTAGTGAATATGTGGTATCTAGTCTTATTGTATATCTGTGTATTGGTAGCATCTTAAGCCCTATCCATTTTCTGATTTTCAAGGTAACTATCGATAGTGAAACTGTCGATCAGAGAGTCTGCCGATAGTTCGGCATCACTACTCTGGTATCGTGTGCGGACTCCGAATCCACATATGGATTGGCTGAAGAGTTGGCCGAAAAGTCTTTTGTTCAATGAGGATCTAGAAAAAAAGTTCCGATACAGCGCCGATTGGTTGGTGCATTTTTCTAAATGGTACATAGCGTTGATAGCGTCAAGCTATAACATCAGCTAATTATAGTGTGTGTGGTGGCAATGTGTGCATCTGATTAAAAAAAAAGAAGAGTTTGTTCTGTCCACTGTCAATGTTACACTTTGTTTCTTATTTTTTTATATTGATTTATTGTGGCCAAGTATTACCTATTGTAATAGTGATGTAGAATTATCATTATGATGATCATTGTTTTCCTTCAGTAACACATTATGGTGTTACTGAAGGAAACCGATGGAGTAAATGTAAGAAATAGAGAGAGATGCTCCGTACTGATCCGATCGATATTCCTGCGTAAAACTCTATTTCTTGAACAATCCCCGCATTTCAATGTGTTAGGTTAGGGCTTAGGTAAGGTTTGTTTGTAAGTAGTAGTTTAAATTGAAATTAATGAAGATTAGGTTGTATGGCTCTGACCTTTGCCTTTCCCTCTTTGGGAACAATGTTACTTCTACTGTCAATACTCAAGGGAGTTTAACGCGGGAAACGAAAGGAGTATGTAAGACAGGCTCTGTTTCTTAATTTTCTAAATAAATTTTTCATGGCGTATTATGTATGTGTTACTGAAGGAAAACTATGGAGTAAATATACGAAATAGAGGAAGGTGCTCCGTACTGGTTCGATCGATATTCCCACGTAAAACTCCATTTCTTGAGCATTGAAATGTGAACCATCCTCGCATTTCAATGAGTTTGGTTAGGGCTTGGTTTGTAAGTATTATGTAGTTGTAAGAATTAATTAGGTAATTAGAAAAGTATTACTAAAGTTCAGGCTGTATGGTATTAACCTTTGCCTTTTTTAATTAAGCAAGTGGAAAGAAGCTCACCAAAATACAGCTGACACTCGCTCGTTCGCTCGACAAATGATAAACAAACTCACAATCCGCATTTTATCGTAGTATTTTAAAATTATATTCTTCAAATAAAACCTTGGGACCGCCTAACTTTAAGAGTTTTTATTGCTTGTGATACTACCTGCCTTCGAACGATTTAAAGGTGAAGTTAATTTCATAAAACAACTAGAAACGTGGTGTGTCTGAGGTTTGTGGTAGCAGAAATGTCTCTCGACGGCCCCGTTGGAAGCGGCGGGTCGCAGGTGGCCCTGGTGACCGGCGGCTATGATCACACGATAAAACTATGGCAAGCACACAGTGGCGTCTGCCTTCGCACCATGCAACACCCGGATTCGGTAACCTTATTGAATGTTGATTAAGCAAACTGTTTATTTTAAATTTTTTAAATTCACTGCTACCATACCCTTGTTTCAGCAAGTTAATGCATTGGAGATTACCCCGAGCGGTCAAATGGTTGCAGCATGTGGCTACCAACACATTCGAATGTATGATTTAGCCAGTGCCAACCCAGATCCTGTGATGAACTTTGAGGGAGTAACTAAAAATGTTTCAAGAGTAGGATTCCATGTAAGTTTATATTACTCTTTTTATATGTGTGGATTGTCTTTAATAACATACATAATCATCAAAGTTTACATTCTTTTAGTTTAATAAAAACAGCAAAACATTTTCCATTTTTATTCTTAATTTTCATCAATTTAATGTCACATTACATTATTCTTTCGTGTGGCAGACAGCCCACTGCGGGCCAATGTCAAAAAGTGCGGGTGTGGCAGGTCGCCCGCTGCTGGCCAATAGACACACACACACTTTAACCGATAAGTGTAATAAAATTACAGGTGCTATCACCTTCTTACACTTACTAAACGAATATAAACGAACGAGACAGCCATATGCCACTTGTCCCACGATATTCTTAGAAGTAAGCGTGAAACATGGGTCACTTTTTTGTTGCGTATTTAAGTGGTAGAGTAAGTACCATGTGTTCAAACATTTGTAGTCTAAAAAAAATGTATGGTGGTATGTAATTTTCTTTACTTTTAATAATAATAGGTGTACACTGTAATAAATAAAATACAAATCTTGAAGAAATCTGGTTTTCTTTTTGAATTATTTGGGTATTCATACAAAAAACAGGTAAAAATTCATTTGCGTATTTTCATCGTCGGGTGATAGGATTGTTTTGTGTGTAATCAAGTTTACTATTAAGTTATTACTTAGCTTATTTCATCTAGATTTTAAAACTATACAATACTTACTAAGTCCCATATAAAAACACAGAGAAATCGACGTTTACATTCACACGCGGCGATTTTGGTTGACACCCCGCGGGACCTCCTGCCACACGCGCCATATTGGTCAAAATTCTGTCTGACACTTGAAGGGTTATTGTTGTTTTAGGAAGATGGAAAATGGATGTACACTGGTGGTGAGGACTGTACTGCAAGAATATGGGACCCAAGGTAAAAATGTTTCAACACAAAAGTATACATTTTAGTATACAATTCAGTTTTAAAATCAATCTCTTCTGAGCAGAGCTGGGCGGCAGCTACAGTGCCAGCGGATATTTCAAGTGCCAGCCCCAGTGAATGCTGTTGTACTTCACCCGGACCAGACACAGATCATGGTTGGGGACCAGAGCGGCATAATACACATGTGGGATCTCAGGACAGATAAGAATGATCAATTAGTGAGTGCAATTATAAAATAAATACAACTTGATGAGACTACAAATTTTTATGTAGCTTGATTATATAAAAATGGGTTACTTTGGGCTTCTTTTATTGAGGCCTGTCTGTCATGTCTGGCGGATCCATCAATTCAAAGACACTAATTGATAAACTTATTTTTAATGTTTAATGGATGTTGAAACATTAACTTAATTTCTACTTTAAAAAAGCGTCATGGTGTTAATACACCCCTTTTAAAGCTTAATTTATTGGCAAAAGATTGAAATTGGTAAAAAAAATTGGGGGAGACCTTTTCTCAACAGAGGCATGATACATGTAAAACAAAGGTTAAACCACTTTTTTTTGGTTAGATACCGGAAGCTGAGGCGTCCATCCAGGACATAGCCATCGATCCCGAGGGCAAGATGATGGCGGCCGTGAACAACAAGGGCAATTGCTACGTGTGGTCGCTGGGCGGCGAGCCCCCGCGGCCCGTACCCCGCCGACACATACAGGCGCACACTAAATACGCGCTGCGCTGCAAGTTTAGCCATGACTCCACGTAAGTTACACTTACATTACACCTAATGCCCACTTTTAGCACTGGTAAGAGGACATAAAAACCGTGGTCATCATTTCGCCAGTAAGCGCGAAGGTGGTGAGATTTATTTATCGCGGGGCGGTTTCAAAGACCTGTACCTTGTCATTACATGATGAGCAATAGGTGTTTTTTTACGGCTGTGTAATGTTGTGCTGACGGGCCTTTCAAATATCACGTTTAAAAAATAGATGCAGCTAAGTTAAAGACGCAGTTGTGTGTACACATGGACACATGATAAATGCAATGCAATCATTGAATACAAAATGGACCAATGTCCATTTTGTATTTGTGTATTGGCAAAGAACGCACGATCTTATCGGACGGCAATGCAAATTTGATTTCTTCATGAGTTAAATCAAGAACAGAACGTACGATAGCCACATTAACCACAGTTTTCAATCTTGTCGCCTGCACGTCCACTCCTTAAAAGCTGGGACAAATCAATTTGAACAGCGTATTTAATGAACGCTTGCGTCAACGGCAGCATGCTGGTGACGACGTCCGGCGACTGCTCGGCGCGGCTGTGGCGCACGAGCGACTGGACGCTGCTGCGCGAGCTGCGCCACGACACGCAGCGCTGGGTGTGGGATGCCGCCTTCAGCATCGACTCGCGCTACCTCTTCACCGGTAACACCACAACACTTTCATTACATAGTGGAATACTTATTGCTCCTAGCTAGATGTAGCAGGCGTGGCAGATGCAATCAATCAAACTACACACATAAGCATTTATACAGCATATAAACTTATAACAAATATACGTTTTCCATCAATATCCCATGTGCTATTAACTTTGTAAGAATTTATCAATTTATTTCCAAAGAATTTTGAACAACGTGCCGTTTACAATCATAACTGTTTCTTCTTTATACTACCGCCTTTGGATGACCCTTAAAAATATGCAGATAGGCACGAAAATACAAACAAAATTTAAAAGAAACAAAGTAGGTTTGTAGTACTTGCCCGAGTTACTCACTGGCAATCCTTTTTAAACCACGACAAAAATAAGGGGTGTTATTCAGTTGATCATCATCGTCTAAATAAGAAAAAGAGGAAAAGTAGTGAGCCATATTTATGGATTTATGGATTGAGGCGCTTGTGGCGCAGTGGTTGCAGCGCTTTGGTAGTGATACTTAAAGTTAAGCAACCTCGGGCGCGGTCATGTTTGGGATGGGTGACCATTCTGACCATTAAAGTGACGTCTATTGTACAAGCATCTCCGTGCTTCGGAAGGCACGTTAAGCTGTTGGTCCCGGTTAATATCGATAGATATTAGTCGTTAAGCCTGGTCAGAGGCTCTCGGGCGGCTTAATTACATCTGACAGTAAGGTTGGTCACTTACCTTACAAATACCCCTCCACCAATCCGCACTGAGCCCGCCTAGTGGAGTATGGCTCGGACCACCTCATAGTTGAGGTGAGGCCTGTGCCCAGCAGTGGGACGTATATAGGCTGATGAGAATATTTATGGATTACATCATGGACCTAAACACTACCACCTGATAAGTGATCCTGTAGAAATATGCAAAAAAATACGTATATAGTTAAAAGTTTTCCAATACCCCTATAGGTTCATCGGACAGCTACGCGCGTCTGTGGGACGTGGACAAGGGCACGCTCGAGCGCGAGTACTGCGGCCACCAGAAGCCGATCACGGCGCTCGCCTTCAAGGACCAGGCGGTCTAGCTTCGCGGACAGCAAGGAATCCCTCTACCAACCAATGGTTCTACCTGCCTTGCGGCATACGACCCGAATCACGAGAGAGCGCGTGGGCTCTATTTTCCTACGGCGCTATTCTATGCTTCCTGCAAATTCTGTTTTCGTCCCATCTGTTGCGTACCTTTCTGCCTTCTGGGGCATGAAACCACATTTATCGCGGACAATCATACACGAGATCACGTGACGAACCATACAGCCATGCTCGGACGGAACTTCAATAGGGTAGTTTAAGTACATCGATAGTTCAGGCGTATTTGAGAATGAACACACGACAGCACATCAACACACTGCGGCATATCGTATGTGCTTGTTATAAGGGTGATTTTGCAACAAATAGCCTGATGTGCTTTCGTCTGTACATTATAATGTGTAAGTGTATCGATAAGCAAAAAAATATTACGATAAGTAAATTTGTTTGCCATAAAAAATTAAACTAAATAACTGAGCGCAATTCATTCAGACTGCAACTATGACTTTCTGTAATAAATTTTGTAAATATTCGAATAACTTAACGTATGTTTTGTTGCTATTCCTTAGAGTCTTATCTTTATCACACTAGCGGTTGCGAGCGGATTCGGAGCGGAGCGGTAGCGCAGCGTATACGTCGCGAGCGTGTGGCGAATACACAGTTTTCTAATCGTATTCGGAGCGAGTGTACGTCGTACAGTACTCTCAGTGGTAATATTTTATTCGCTGCGCACCCGCCCCGCACCAAATCCGCTAGTGTGATAAGGCTCTCAATGTAAATAGATGCATGTAGAATAATATAGAAGACTGTTTTTCAAGAAAGTACCAAATAGGCACGTTTTTTTAACGGGACGGATGAAAATGTGACCCTAATACACTAATAAAAAAAAACGAAACACATCCGTTAATGTTTCTTTCGTTAAAGCGTTTATGAAAAAAATACATGATTGTTCAGCTGACAGTTCAGCCAGTCATGAAATTTTTTTTAGTGAAATAATATTTTTTTTTGGGTTAACTGAAAGGGTGGACAAACAACTTAATCGGACGTGTATAAAGGACATGGTTTTTTTACACCATATAAACAAAACATTACTATATAGACTCATTGCTATCATACTGCATAATTTTTAGATTTTTAGAGATCTCCGTTTAATTAATAGAAAAATATGGTTTTAATTATGTTGTATGCGTTTCCGAACGAAAGTTTTTGTTTGTCGTTTGTCAAAATCGTGTTACGAGCCGTATAAAGCTGCCAACTGCTGTTGTCAAATGACAATGACAGATTTATTTCGTCTTTGAAAAGGCTAAGGTCTACGACCATAATGCCTAGTCATTTTAGATTATTTGTAAAAAAAAACATTTGTCATTTTTATATAAATTCAGGAATAAAATGATGGTTAATGCTGCGTCAAATGAATGTAATTTTTTTTTTACAAAAAAAAAAATCATCGTGGGATTATGTTGCTATATAAAAGCCAAAATATTTTTTTGGTTTAAATTAATAAATAAAAAACGGAGGTCTTTTAATTTTTTAAAACAGCAATCAATGCATTCATAATTTTTTATACTACCAAATTTTACTTAGCTGGGTCAAGTTCGATGAATTTTGATTTTAGTACCAAGCCCCATAGTAAAAACAACCACGTCCTTTTTTGATGAGAATTATATTTAAAAGTGAATCATTGAAATACAAAATATGTATGTTGATGTAACGTAGCCTCGACCTATGGATTTGTGTTTATTGCACTTACTATGTAAATGTTAAAAATATACTTTATGCTATAAGTTTAATTTACTACTATAAATATTTTTTGTATAAATAAATGATTGATATGAATACTACTTTACCTAATTTCAATACCATTTCATAAGTATGACGGGAATCCTTATTGAAAAAAGGACAATTCTATTTTTTATTTATTATATTTTCGAAATAAACTGTTTAATATATTGTATTTGTATGTATTGCACAGCAACAGACAATATTGTAAAATATTAGTTATACATTTAAATATACGTGAAAATGTTATTCAAATGATTATAATTACACAATGAATTCAAAACTTTCATAAGCATATTCATTCTTTCAGCTATAATAATACTGTTAAATGTATGTTTGTAATTCAGATCATTATATCTCGCTTTTTCTCAAAAAATAAAACAAAATAATAAACAATGGATGAAGTAAATACTTATCTAAGCTACATGAAATTGAATTTCTTTTACTGTTTTGGAATGTTATCAATTTACGATAAATGCACTTAGCCTTGTCTGAAAATAATGATTTCGACTAGAACAAATTAAACATATCTTACTATCAGATAATTAAGTATCTCTTTAAAAAGCATCAGCCAAAAATAAATAAGTTATATAAATTTTAATTCATCCTCTAAGCGTCATTTATTTTTCGGTATAAGAATATTATGAATAACGCTTGTAAAGAAGGAAGACTTTCGGATACATACCATGGTAATTTTAATTAATTTGAATGATCAAATACGATGGTATTTATCCGTTATCTTTAGATAAGTTATTACTTTTCGTTTTAGTTTTTTTGTGTACACTGCAGCTGAATTAATTGCCGCCTTTGAGCAAAGATGACGCATTGACACAACATTTAAGGCTCCGGCAGGCCAAGCACGGTGCAGTAGCAGGGCTGCTTAAGTGCGCTCGCGCAAGTTGTAATCCAAGAAAAATTTTGTAGTATGTCACACCAATATGGTATTTTTAACAACAGCATGATTGATACTAATGAAAAACAAATCGAACTATTACGTACACATGATTTTAAAGATAAACATTATAGAAACACAACCACAGATTACTAAATAGTTACTACGTAACACAACATACAAGCTGCATTTGTGGGAGAAAATTGCATTGAAACTAAATACATACTAAACGCGGTTTAAACGCGGGTCCGCGTTGCAACTGCTTTGAAACTGCCGCTGCCTTCAGTGTGCCTCCCGCCGCGCTACAAGTGACTCTGACCCGCGCTTGGTCTGCCGAAGCCTTTACATTAGCAGGGAATAGGTACACTTAAAAGTCTACCCATTCAACTCATACAAGATTTTCATTAAGTCAGATATATTTTTTGCGTTGGTCAGATAAGTAGAAAGTCTCGAAACTGAGCTTGAGATCAAGGTTATTACCACACTATGTTAGTGTGTCCATATAAAACCCAATGCGCGTTGTTAGAAGCAGAAAAGTCTGTTTACAGCCTATTTTTCTTTATCTCTCAAAATGGTTGAGAGTTGTTCAGACGAGGGATAGACCGACCATACATAGGTTCGACCAGGGCTATGTGGTTACTCCTCACCACCCGAATTATCATCTGCTTTTTCTAAACACATAAGTAAAAAGCATCAGCGGTAACTAAACTTTTTCCAGCGGCAGGTCACCGACCTCGCCCATCTCGGCTCTGCTGTCGTCGTCCACGGTATAGCTGAGTACGAACTTGAGGCTTGCGCGCGCGCCGGCCGGTCGCGCGACCAGCATCACTTGTGTGAGCGCGGGCGGCGGCAGGAACGGGTTATAAGCCGGCAGCGATGAACCCGACGCCGTAAGCAGGCGGACCTTGCAACCCTGAAATATTTTTTTTTAAATAATTGTGTAATCTTTTTTATAAAATGAATTGATGTTCGTTAGTGTCGTTAAAACGAGAACGGCTTAACCGATTTGAATATTTGAAGTCTTGAAATATTCGGTGAAGTCCAGGAAAAGTTTAAACAATCAGAAAATTTAAAAAAGCTACGGGCAGGACAACGTCTGCCAGGTCCACTAGTAAAGTTATAAAATTCAGCTCCATCCGAGTTACAATCTCAGTTACTATGTAAAATAATGTAATCTGAATTTCAAAATAGGAACTAATATGCAGTGCCAAGGCAGAAGGTGGACGACATAACGTTGATAACGTCGTTTTATCGAAACGACAATTGTAACTTGTAATTACAAACGTAGGTAAATATAAACTTATTTACCTTTGGTACAACAGCTTGGAACTTGTAGTCCTCTACAGGCGACGCGTTTTTGCTCGTAGTCGATATCACGATGACGTTCACGTCGGGTCTCGGCTTGTCCTTGCAGAAGTGGAGCACCACCGTCAAACCATCTTCCTCCGCGAAGGCGGTCAGCGGGGGCACCTTGCTCGGGTGAACGCTCTGCAGCGTCACGTTTATATCAGTCAGGGGTTTTACTTCATCCACTTTACTATTCTTAATACTATCCCTCCTTTCGCTGTCCATTGCTTCGTCTTTATTTTCTAAGAGATTCTCTGCTTTGTCATATTTTTTGCCTTCATTATCTAGTCCTAAATCTAGTATGTCGTCCAGTGGACTATTTCTATTGTTATTGTTGTTTGTATGCCCTGAAGCGTTGGGCGCGTCGGTGCTGATGTCCACCATCACGTCGTCGTTCGGAGTGTCCGCCAGTGTTGTCTGCGCTGGCGCAGCCACGGACTCTTCGGGCTTCTTGATGAAGAAATCTAAATCGAATATTGGACCATTGCTCGATGCCGGCATTTCGTGTTTAGGTGACGCCTTCTCTAATGCATTCATTGGTATTTTCTTTGTCGATTTGCTAAAAATATATAAATATATTTTATATAAATTGAGCGCATATCAACTGAGATATGACGCAATTAGTGTTTCAGTACCTTCGTCTGAACAAAAAAAGTATTAATGGCGATAAAAAAAAAACAAAAGGGGATAGATCACCTGCATTTGTTTTTTGTCGATAAAAATAAGCATAGTTTCACATATTTTAATATGTACACTTTATGAAGGCTCACACTGTTTATGTCAATTGCAATAAGTGGTTCCAGTACACTTTCTTACCTATTAAAACCATCCAGATGTTTTTTGTCAGGTAATGATTGTTTCAGTAATTGTTCACTAAGGGAGTCCAGTTCATTCCACCCTTCGGCTTTATCTTTCTTATTTCCTAACAGATCTACATCATCTGTGGATAGACATACAGTTTGTTAACATACTGAGTAAATATCCAGTATGTATTATAAATGACTTATGCAAACTTACCACCAGGCATAAGGTTAACAGGCTTTAATGGTTCAGCAATAGAACTCGCACTGGTTCCAGTCGAGAATATATCTCCTAGTTCATCTATAACATTATTTTTAGATGCATTAGTCACATTCCTTGGGGTATCGCCATCTCCCGTCCTGCTAGCAGATGCGAAATCCAGCAGGCTGTCACTGCGTGACTCTGGAGGGGCCACAGCGGTCTCTGTCGGTTTAGACTGCTTTTCCTTAACAAATATGTTGTATTTTCTAGATACGTCGTCTATCACATCACTTGCGTTCAATATGTCACCTTAAATAAAGAGAAAGAAGATAAGATATTGAATCGCCTTTGAGCTGCGTGTAAGCAAGGTTATGAAGAGGTAAGCTATGAGTACGAATGAGCCTATACTGGTAGAACCTATACTGGTTTAAGGTTAGGAGGGGAAGAAGCAGATTCGGCGGGGCGCGCAAGGCTCGCCTTGGTACCACCAAAACCGTGTACATCGTCTAGTGCGCAGGTGACGTAAACTTACTGAGATACTCGCCGTGCGCGTCGGCCATAGCCAGCCGTTGCAGCACGGGGCGCAGCCGCGCGCAGCTGGCGTGCAGCTCGTGTATGAGCTGCTCCTCGTCGGGCGACGCGTCGCGCGCGCGCGCCAGCATGTCGCGCAGCAGCCCCGCGCTGTCCAGCGCCGCGCTCACCTCCTGGGCGCGCCGGCTGTTCGCTTCGCTGCGACGCTCCTCCTGCAATGACGAGTTAAAAAGTTATGTTATCTTGTGGTCTTGCTCCAATTAAAAAAAATATATGATTGCTCTCTGCATGATGTTATGGTCTGACTGGCAGAAAACTTTTATTATGCAATAAATTTATTAAATTAAATAAATAAGTTCACTAAGAACAAATATTACTGTGACATGTTACGCGCGACATTTGCACATTTTTGGCCCAGCCAATTGTTGCGTTTACATAAGTAACTTGTAATATGCGTGTTTTGTGTGTTTGAAGCACATTTGCCTTAAGTTTAAAGTGTGTTTATCACACACTGTCAAAAAAACTGTTTGTGTGTACAAAGAGGGCTGAATTCTTTTGGCTGAAGACTTTAAATTGTTTTAAAATTAAAGAGCACATTCTGTGTCCACTGTGCTTTCAAGATATGCCACATACAGGCCTATGAGCTATTTTTGTAGTAACAAATAAGCATTTAGTAGTATTCAATTAAAAATGTAACAAATAAGAATTCATATTTCTAAAAATAAATATACAGTGAGTCACTCACTTCCCGAACCATGGTCTTTATCAGTCTATTTGCATGTTGCAAGTCCTCTGGCTTTTTGCTTTGAAGTAATTTTTGCAGGAGTTTGGATTTCTCTTCATCTTCAAATATTGCACTTTTAGCCCAAACTCGGGGTGTTGGTGAGGAATCCTCTGGAGGAAGTGGAGGTGGTGTCTCTTTCACCACCCCCTGGTTTTTAAGCATATCAAAAGCTACTTTAAACTTCGTTTCTTTTGGATATTCAATTGACCAAGCATGAAGCAATTGCAGGACCTAAAATATTATATGAATAAAATTATCAATATCATTACACTATACCTAATAAAATTTAAGGAAAATCATACAGTATCCTCAAATTATTAAGGACATTTAATTATAAGCTTACATTTTTATACAAATATGTACACCAAGAGACTAATATAAACTACCTTTGTATTTCAAAAGTTAAAGCTTGTTTTAACTTACCCTAGTCCTTACTTCTTGTGCAGTTCTATCAGCAAAGTATTTAGGCGATACAAGCTTAATCATTTCGTTGAGGAAACGAAACTTGCCGACTTCGGCGTGAAAGTTGGCATCGCAGCGGCGCATGCAGCGGTCTAGCATCGTCAGAGCCAGCAGGGCTTCGCGAGCGTTTGAAGAGTGGATACGCGCGGCCAAGGCCTGCGCTGCGAACTGCGGACCCTCCGCAGAATCCCGCATCACGGCGCAGAACGCCTCCAAAGCGTTGCCATCGGGGCATGGTAACGATTCGTGGGTCGCTTTTACTATATTACAAACAGTTCATGAATAAAATGAGCATCAGTATAACATTTCAACAGCGGAATTGAAGTACACAAATATTGTTTCCATACTTACGAATTAGGGCTTCGAGGCTTGTCAGTGTGATATTCATATTTACACCGTACTTTCGGTAAAACACAAAATTATTGAAAACATTTTAATCAACCACTACATATTTCACTTCACTTTCAGTCAGACTCAGACTGTTTGACAATTTTAGAGAATATTTAGACATTTGGTCGTTGACACTTGGCAGTCTGTTTTTTTTTCTAAAAAAAATGAAGTCCGTCTTCTATGTTATTGAAATTTCAATTGAAGATACAATCGATTTGAGAATACCGATTGGTGAATACGACCCTAGCCCTTCATTATGATTGGTGGATTACAATCTGCCTCTAACTTCACAGCTCAGTAGAAATAGTCTATCACGTATAATGTACTCTATGGTCTATCAACAGCTGTTTTGCTGGCTTGATGCTGTCATCGTTTGTGTAAAAACCTAAAATAAAAAGCGAAGAAAATTCTAAAAATAATTACATTACGATAGTTCAAATCTGTGCGATATGTCGATATCCAGATTACCCCGACTAGTTACCCAAACTAGAATCTTAATAAGACAACAACCAGTGGTACAAAAGAGGAATGCGACTACCACTCCTACAGGAGCAATTTTACCAGAACCCGAGAAACAACCTTTCGGATTACTGAGCATAGTGGCTGCTGTTGTCCCTGGGTTACTCATCGGTGCTGCGATTAGTAAAAACATTGCTAACTTCTTAGAAGAAAACGAGCTGTTTGTGCCTTCTGATGATGATGATGATGATGATTAATCCAAGCTATTAGGTAAGTGTCGGAACTGTTAAAAAGTTTTTTGAGCTTGTATCAAAACAAACATAAGTTTATTACGTCTTTTAAGTTATAACATTTCTGCACAAGTCAGGCATCATCAACCACATTACTTGGCAATTTTCCAATAGAGCACTAGTTTTGGCCGATTGGTGACAATGGAATTTAAATCATCAAAATATCATGCAAGCCTTTTACCTTATGCCCTAATAACTATGCAACAAAAACTTATTATCAAATAAATGAAATAGCAATGTGGATTTTTAATGTTAAATATACAGATATTTCCTAACCTAAGTATCCCATGACTACGCTACTTGATACTGACTTGCACGCTAAGATATATTTTTTTCTGTTTCAGGTATACAGGAATTTTATTAAAACTCGATATAACTCAAATTCTATTTTATTGTTATTATTTTTACATTAAATATTTGTTAAAAATGAAAACATTTGTGCTTAAGTGCCACATTTATAAATTTCATGTTCTGCACAACAATTTGATTAATGTTTTAAATTACATGTAATTCTATCTTTAGATTAGTGACATTATATAAAAAGATATAAATTATTTACATGTTTTACATAAATACAATATGTCAGTTGCAATTCTACATCAATAGCATTCTATATACAGCTTCATTAGTCCTAATTATATTACAATTACAAATGCATCATGAAAATATGATCCTTTCTCACAGAGTAATCTCTGCAATTCTAGTCAATCATTTCTCTCATCTTTGTAGCAATAAATTAAAGTAACAATGTAATCTTCACTCTTGTGCTTACATATTTTGATAGGTGAAAGTGTTGAATTAAAATGACTTCATAAAAATGGCATGACTCAGTCTTTCATTTTTGCAAAACATTCCTTGTCTTTTGGAAGCCCATAAGAACACATGTGCATTTTGATGATAATTCAGGACACATATTGTTTCTATGCAATTATCAAACATTACATACAATAAACATAATACTGAATTAAAGGTAATATTATTTTATAAATGCCGAAATCATTGTAGTGATATAATTTTGTGACTATCAGAAAATAATAATCAATTAAATGTGATAGTAGTAATTCACATCATCCCTATGGCTTTAAAATCTAGATATCTAATAAAGAAGGTATATTACTTTAGGAGAGAGAACAATAAATGTAATACAGTAATCAAACACAAAGAAGTTCTTAGAGGGTATGATGAGTGACATTGAGAGATCTGTTGCTTACTCCGGGGGCCTCTTATGCTCACCCCAACCGTGGAAGCACTTGGTGAACCGGCGAGACTCCTTGTTTTTGAGGGTGAGGAAAAGCTTACGTGGCTTGTCTGGTTGCATTGTCTTCATGTGTTGGATGTAGACCTGGGAACATCCAGTGAATTTATGTTACTGTTAAATTTGAATAAAAAAAGTTTTTTTCACAGGAGGTGTTAAACTTCATAATGGTGTTCCTCATCTCTTTATAGTTGCTTTATTTAAGAGCCTACTCTGAGGCCTATCAACTTTTTAGATTGAGCTGCAATAGTGGCTATGGTAGGCCCAAACAAATACTGAATATTATTTCCCTTGGGCTATAATAGCCAGTATTCATAAGAAATTAATATATTAATTGTTCATTATGGTACAACTATGAAGAAGAGAAAGTCATACCTGAGCAGATTTGTATGCAAGTTTGATCTCCACCTCTGAGCACTTGGCGCCCAACCAAAGGAACACTTGATCGCCGTTATCCAAGATCATTATGTCGTCATCAGCTAAATCATCCTGTGTAGACAAAAAAAATATGACTAAACGAGATGCGGCTGGACAGACTAGCCGATATGTCATGCATTGATAACCCCAACTCAAAATAAATTATTACGCTTTAACACTCGAGATGAAGTTATTAGTGTATCAGTGTATGTACGAAAAGAAATCAGGCTCGTAAAAAAGGTACAATAGCGTAAAATGTTATTATGGATACATAATACGCCGCAGTATTTAACTTAGATGTTTCACTACACTGTACTAATGAGGAATGAAATAAACTCTTTGTGCTAGAAGTGCCCTCTGTAATAAGACTGTCATCTTCTCTGAGACGTTGACGAAGCCCTTCTCATTGGAGCAGAGGAACAGCCGCGTGTAGTTCCGGTTGTTCGTGCCGTGTCATTATAAGTTATCTTGCTTACTGCCTTACGATAATAATTTCAAGCGGCATAAGTCGTGCCAAATAAAAATAATGGTCTCCTGGGCACTAGACGTTATATGAGTTTTATTGGTGGTACGAAGTGGGGCGGGAGCGGGCATTTCGCGAGTGGAAAGCGACTACTTCTATGCGCTAACTCCTCCCCTCTAGCGTTCTTTTTATTTGGCGCGACTAACACCACTCTTATTACCTGGCAGAAGTCGGTGCACTTCTCGGAGACGGTAAAGTAGCCCTTCTCGTTGGAGCAGCGGAACAACCGCGTGTAGTTCAGGTAGTCAGCGTCGGAGTCGTACGGCTTGCGCCCGCCCAGCGCCACCCAGAAGAAGTTGTCCGGCTCGCTACCTTCAGTTAACACCTTGAAAAAATATGTGGTTAGAACGAGATGTGATGTAACCAGATTTATATAGAGATTGTCGCATATTTTTTGTGTTAGAATAGTTTGGCATAACTGTTTTAGCATGGTTTTTTCGCATGACATACGATAAGCATATCGTTTAAAACGCATACTGGTTTCATTGGCATAACTACAGCTTAGTATAACATTCATAAGAATATTATATATTAGCATACATGTGAAGAGCATAATGACTATACGCCTAAAGGTAATTCATTCGACAATATGAAACGTAAAATGGAAGTAGCCATGGACTGTAAAGTCATAATTAAATCAAAAGTTTAGATTCAGATTACGTTTACAAAGATAAAAAATATGTCACTTTAGGTACAAGTAACAATAAATATTGTAAGGTTACATGCCAAATCAAACCTTTTGTATAAAAGTATACCTCATGTGTTCATAAGTTTTGAGACATAAAAAATTACTGGCTGCTATTTATTTCTTTTTCTAATTTTAAATTTCGAATGTTAACTTTTAATTACTTTGATTTTCAAATTCATTTCTTAATTCTTTCAATTTTCTCGTGATGTAGAGAACAAAAGAATTGCGTGCGACCGTGATTTCGCTATTTAAGGCGGGAAAAAAACCAATGGAGATTTTCCGTGAGGTGAAAACTTTTGGTGTGAGCCGTAACTTCGTGCATTACACTATTAAACGATACAAGGGGACAAGTTCTTTGCAAGATCGCCAAAGGAGTGGTCGGCCGCGCTCTGTAAGGACGCTTGGGAACATCAAAATCATCCGAGAGCGACTTCGCCGAAATCCATGTCGAACTCAGAAAAAACTAGCTCTGCAGACTAATATTTCGCGCGTTTCAGTCTACAGAATACTGAAATATGATCTCAAGGTGAAGGCGTATAGCCGTAGGAAAGTTCATTTTTTAAACGATCGCCTTCGTAAATTGCGACGCGAACGTTGTCGAATACTGCTTAAGAGACACGATGCGAGGAAAATACTCTTCACCGATGAGAAAATCTTTACTGTCGAAGAAAAGTTCAACCGACAAAACAATAAAGTGTATGCAAAAAGTAGCAAGGACGTTCCAGCTTCAGCACGGAATTTCTCGCGTACTCATAATCCGGCTAGTATGATGGTATGGTGGCGGTGGGTGGCGAGTTTCGTATGAAGGTGTCACTCCGCTCAATTTCTGTCAACAAGGCGTCAAGGTGAAAGCCAAGAACTATCAAACTGACATCTTAGAGCCTGTTGTGAAACCCCTGTCCCTTACTTTGTATCACAACAAGGATTGGGTTTTCCAACAGGACTCAGCGCCATCCCATAAAGCAAAAACCACCCAAGCGTGGTTGAGGGAAAATGTTCATCGCGGCGAACGAATGGCCCTCTTCCAGCCCCGACCTCAACCCGCTGGATTATGCTTTATAGGCTGAGCTAGAGCTCAGGGCCTGCCGAAAGTCCCACCCAAACTTGGAGTCACTGAAGCGAGCTCTTGTCCGAGAAGCAAAGCGAATTCCGCTAGAAAAGATTCGTGCCTTCATTGATGACTGGCCAAATCGTCTAAGAGCCTGTATTAAAAACAAGGGTGGTCATTTTGAATAATAATAATTATTTTTTGTTTATTATTATTAATTATTATTTATTTTATATCTACTTATTGTATATTGAAAATTTTAGAAATATATGTGTTAATTATAAAAAAAGTTATGCAACTTTTATTTCGTCTCAAAACTTATGCACACAGGTATATTTGTTTAAAAATGTACCTGTTAATAATAATAATAATTCATTTATTTCGGAAAATAATCATTTAAATTAAAATTACATTTCCATATCGTTGTTAGTAACAATTTTTACTTAAAATTATGTTAGTAACAATTAAATAATAATAATAATTAAATACTAATAATAATTAAATACTAATAATAATTCAATAATAATAATAATTCAATAATAATAATCACATTCTATTTACTTTGCAGCTAGGTTTGACGGCCTAACGTGAACTGTCATCCAGTGTCTCACGAACGGCCCATCATACCTATCTGCAACAGTTCGTAAGATGCTGTAAGGGACAAATTCAAATGATTTGTGACAGTGAGAAACGCAAAGAACGTAACTATAAATAAACTTTAAATTCACAATTGAATTAAAAAATATATTTAGATTACTTTGGTGTTCATCAAAGTCTAGTATTCAGACAAACACCTTTCGTCTGACCATACGTCTGACCGTATGGTGACCATAAAAGAGCGCAAAGACGAGTGACCGCAGGGAGCGTGCCGCGGTAGCGGCCGCCGAGCCTTCGCGACCGCTTAACCTTGGATATCTAATGGGAAGGCCATGACCTGAGTGTAGGCCGCTGAATCAGTGGTGTGCCAAGCCTTTTTTACGGATTTATAATACTACGTAAAAAAGCGGCTGCACTACTACACAGAATTAGGGGCAATAGCAACAGTTTTCTGAAGGTATTAGCTGACAGCGGGGATTGTCCGTTTGTCGGCCACCTTACTAAAATAACTTTCTCGCTTGTAGGAATATAAGTACTTACACATCTAGGTATAAGCTTACTAACAATCTATGGATCTTTTATGTTTGGGATGGGTGACCATTCTGACCATTTAAGTGACGTCTATTTACAACCATCTCCGTGCTTCGGAAGGCACGTTAAGCTGTTGGTCCCGGTTAATATCGATAGATATTAGTCGTTAAGCCTGGTCTGAGGCCCTCGGCGGCTTAATAACATCTGACAGTAAGGTTGGTCACTTACCTTACAAACACTCCTCCACCAATCCGCACTGAGCCCACGTGGTGGAGTATGGCTCGGACCACCTCATAGTTGAGGTGAGGCCTGTGCCCCACAGTGGGACGTGTATATAGGCTGATGAGATGAGATGAGATTATGATACAGTTACCTGCAGGCTGACCCAGGGGTTGTTGAACTTGTCCTCGGCGATCTGCTCGATGAGGCGCGCGGAGTCGGGGTCGCTGTTGCCGCCCACCCACGCGTACACGATCGCCGACGACGTGTCGTGTGCGCCTTCCAACGGCACGTTTAGTATGTAGCTGTAAATAATTATAACTTTCCGTTTGAAAAATCCTCCCTGGCCAGCTCTCTGCTATCAAATTTGTGGGAATAGCCTTACGGATCTTTTTTGCGAGTAAAAAAAATAAAACGATTGAACTGTGTGGGCTGATTGCAGCCATGCATGATGTTGCTACGTTACGATATAATTTCTAGCATCTTAAGTTAATTTTTAATCAATGAATGCTTCTCAAATTTTTTTAACCGTATAACAATTAATCAGTACCGTAGATCTTTGTTCATGTCTTGTTGTTATAACAGGTATGTACAAAAAAAATGTTTTTTTCAACAAGCTTTTATAATATAATTGTACAACATTACCATCAAAACTTAACGTGTATAAAAAACTTCAGCTCAATCAGACACTCAGAACTGGGTAAAACTTAGCTTGCAAGATTTGATTAGACACGTTGTAACCGTCGTGCAGTAACAACCCTTTTTTTTTTTAACGTCAGGAAATGTCAATTACGCACCGTACCCCTCCGTCGGGGTCCGGAGGGGCGTGTGTGACCCCCGTCTTCGGGTATACCCACTAAAACCTGACGAAGCCCGCTGCGTGTGGCTGTGACAGCAGGGGCCGCGGTGTCTCAACAGTCCCGCGACCCTTGCCAGCAGCAACGTCCGCCCTCTAAGCAGGAGGGCGGATCTCCACGGAGTGGGGTGAGGAGATCTCATCCCACTCCAGACGGCACACTGGCGCCGTCTCTCAGAAGGGTCCGGGCGGTTAGGCCAAGACCCTCGTTTCGCCACGAGGACCAGAGTCCCAAGGACATCCCCTGCCTCCTCTGATAAGCCAGAGGGGTGCTGGGAGCCACAACCACTTCGGTGAGCCGCCGCTCGATGCGAGACAGACGCGACTCACTAGTGTCTCTGCCGCCCGATACGGGAACAGACGCAGAGGCACTCTCCACAGAGCATCTTGGCTTCACCTGTCGCTGGATTGCGACAGGCTACTGAGCCCCCTCGCCACGGCAAGGCGTGCAGTAACAACCCTTTTTTTTTTTTTTTTTCTCGCTGTGGAAATGCTTTTACGCATGCCCCCCACACATCTGCAGGGGGGTATGTGGGACTCAACGGCTGGTGTGCAAGGCCGTAATACCCACTAAAACCACAGCGCATTCCTCCACTCCGCCATTGTGGGGGGTGCCATGGGGTCGCGTGAGAATTCACCACGGCACCCCGGCGGATAGCCCGAGGGCTACAAACTCCTTGGCGGCGGAGCAAGGTGTTGGGCTCCGCCACCACCCGGCCGCAGAGGATATTGAGGACGGCAACGACACACCGCATCTCCTCTTCCTCTGCGGCCCCACCGCAGCGCCATCCAACGGTGCGCCCCCGTTTGGTCGCGGGAGATAGGCCGCACGGCAACGACACACCGATACGTCTCTCCTCCCGCGACCGCACCCGACTGCGAGAGACAGACAAAACCGTCTCCCACACCCGCACCCTTGGACGCATCCCGCGCAGGCCTCCCCAATCCCACGTGGAGCGTCCCCTCCCTGGATCCCGCTTAGCTTCACCGTGGGTGGCAAAGCCACGGTTGCAGTAACAACCCTTTTTTTTTTTTTTTTTTTTTTCGCTGTGGAAATGCTTTTACGCATGCCCCCCACACATCTGCAGGGGGGTATGTGGGACTCAACGGCTGGTGTGCAAGGCCGTAATACCCACTAAAACCACAGCGCATTCCGCCACTCCGCCATTGTGGGGCGCCATGGGGTCGCGTGAGCATTCACCACGGCGCCCCGGCGGATAGCCCGAGGGCAACAAACTCCTTGGCGGCGGAGCAAGGTGTTGGGCTCCGCCACCAAAACTAACTCCCACACGGCCGCAGAAGATAGGGAGGACGGCAACGACACACCGCATCTCCTCTTCCTCTGCGGCCCCACCGCAGCGCCATCAAACGGTGCGCCCCCGTTTGGTCGCGGGAGATAGGCCGCACGGCAACGACACACCGAGACGACTCTCCTCCCGCGACCGCAACCGACTGCGAGGGACAGCCTAAACCGTCCCCCTCACCCGCACTCTTGGACGCATCCTGCGCAGGCCTCCCCAAGCCCACGTGGAGCGTCCCCTCCCGGGATCCCGCTTAGCTTCACCGTGGGTGGCAAAGCCACGGTTACTGAGCCCCCCCACCACGACAAGGTGGAGATCCGACAGGGGGGTGCAGTAACAACCCTTTTTTTTTTTTTTTTTTTTTTTTTTTTTTTTTTTTTTTTTTTTTAACGTCAGGAAATGTCAATTACGCACCGTACCCCTCCGACGGGGACAGGAGGGGCGTGTGTGGGACTCCCCCGTCTTCGGGTATACCCACTAAAACCTGACGAAGCTCGCTGCCGGTGGCTGTGACAGCAGGGGCCGCGGTGTCTCAACAGTCCCGCGACCCTTGCCAGCAGCAACGTCCGCCCTCTAAGCAGGAGGGCGGATCTCCACGGAGTGGGGTGAGGAGATCTCATCCCACTCCAGACGGCACACTGGCGCCGTCTCTCAGGAGGGTCCGGGCGGTTAGGCCAAGACCCTCGTTTCGCCACGAGGACATCCCCTGCCTCCTCTGATAAGCCAGAGGGGTGCTGGGAGCCACAAGCACTTCGGTGAGCCGCCGCTCGATGCGAGACAGACGCGACTCACTAGTGTCTCTGCCGCCCGATACGGGAACAGACGCAGAGGCACTCTCCACAGAGCATCTTGGCTTCACCTGTCGCTGGATTGCGACAGACTACTGAGCCCCCTCGCCACGGCAAGGCGTGCTCTATTCGAGGGGGCAGTAACAACCCTATCCCAACTCAATTAATTATAACGCTTTTAAACATATTCATTAAGTTATTTGTGTAACAGTGTATAAAGGACAAATTCAGTTGGCAATATGTCTGTGGCAGCGCGTCACCCGTACGAGCGCCCATCACTACAACCACAACCTGGGGGCGTGCGGCGTGGGGCGAGTCACCGGAACCTGCTCCCAGGTCGGCCGGCGCCAGTGTTGCCACCTTAGCCCTTTTCGGGCTAGATCTAGCACTTTTTACTATGTGTGAACTCGTAATTTAATGATTTAGCCCGAAAGGGGCAATCATGCCCTTTTTCATTATCTAAAAATGATGCATCAAAATTTGCAATATGCTAATACTAAACTATCGAAATAAGTGTCTTAAATAAGATTTGTGAATATTTTGCTGGTAGATTTCATTTATTCGATCATGGAAACACAGCCGCCGGCAACAAACCGTATAAAGAATTGGGAAAGCTGGCAAAAATTGTTCTTTCTTTGCCACATTCCAACGCAGACGTAAAGCGTGTTTTTAGCTCAATGAACCTTATTAAAACCAAAACAAGGAACAAAATGGGACTAAAACTATAACTTCGTAAAAAAAAGGCACGTTAAAAAAGTTATTTTCCAGCAATTGTGGCCATTTAGCCCGATCTAGCCCTTTTTAGCTTCTTCACAAGCCCCAATTCTAAAATTGAGGTAGCAACACTGGCCGGCGCCAGCGACAGTGGCCGTCCAAACGCGATCCACGACAGACCTGTGCCGCGCTCCGCTAGCTCGCTAACAAATTGCACACGCTATCTATTTTTCTATTCCCAAATTCACTTTTCGCTCTCAATCTTCATCTATCATCTTCTTTCATACTTCCTCCTCCACATTCTGTGCTCCGTGCTTGCTTTTTCTTTGTAAAGAACTGTGAATATAAATAATTTGTGTGTGAGTGGTGTTTTTCATTCCACACTCCATATGTGTTACCAGAAGGCGCTGTTGAGCTGCGTCGCGTCGGCCTTCACCTGCACGAGGCGCGTGCACAGCGCCGAGCCGTTGCTGCGCAGCTCGAACAGCTCCACCGGCTGCCGTCCACTCTCCTGTTTATAAAAAATGCTATCTTTATTTTTTGGATAGCCTGTGTGCAGTCACACGGCAATAGTACAAAATTTTCAGCTGATCCAGCTCGAAGGACCATTTTGAATTGAATTCATTTGGGCACGGAGAATTTAGATACATACAACTTACAAATAAAAAAATGATTAATTAGAAATTTAATTTATTATTATTATTTGATAGACTAACCAACGTTTGACAAAGTTATGACTATAAGTTAACATTTTTTGCCATTATGGACCCTGTCTGAAATAAATGAATTCTATTTTATTTTATTTAAAAAAAAATACTCTGGTTAAAAGCTATTACTAGTATTATAGTATTATATTATATAATAGTTGATACCCTGCGAGATACTTCAAACTCTCAATCTGTTGGTGTGTGCGGACAACATCTAGCTGCTTGCACATCTGTTTGAACTTTTGTTCGAGTCTAAAGGTGAAGTGTAAAGGTGTGTCAGCCCAGCCCATGTTGACCACTAGTAAGCAACTTACCAGTTTCTCAGGTGACTGTCAAGTTAACACTTCTGATAACTATCGGACTAGGCGACTGCCTAGCTTGATTTGATCTTCAAAAGACAGCAGACGCTTCATTCTCTATATCGACGTCTTCAGCAATGACCATCTTTGTTCCATAGATCGTAAGAGCGACGGGAAAAAGCTGTTTTCATTTTAAATGCCGAGCACAACTGCTAGTCAGGAAAGTCTATATATAGCAAGAGACTTACCGGCTTCTGATTTCTTTTTCCATCCCTTATAATGAACCGTCTATGAAAATGCGCCATAAACTTCAAGCTTTCCTGCTGCTGGTGCGTGCGAACGACATCGAGCCGCTTGCACAGCTGTTTGAACTTTCGTTCGAGGCCGAAAGTGAAGGTGAGCCAGCCCATGTTGGGCGCGCGTCGTCCTTGCCAGAAGTAGACCACCCACGTCGCGGCCTCGGAGTCGCCGTCGTCCGCGTCGCCATTCGAGCCCGAGCTCTCGTCTTCGGGCTGCGGATTAGGTTATTTGAATGAAATTAGACACAAAAAAAAAAGGTTAAAAAACTACAATAGGTTGTTCGGATTTATACGTTTGCTTTACAGAGGTTATTTGTTTTTCGTCGTGTATTCGCATCACGAGTCGCGGTCACGCCGGTCGCTAGAAACGAACTGCAACCTTAACATCGAACCGTGTTCGACCAGACGGTCCATCGCGTCGGACTGTGATATTTGAGGTATTTTTTTTTTTTAATCAATATGGGTTCGCTCTTGACATCATTCTCCCTCTAGGAGGTAAAGAAGATGTAGCGAGCTTACCCAGAAGGTGCCTATTTATTTTCGCTTTGAATGAGCTCAAGTTATAAGAAAGAGGGAACACCGTCGGCGGAAGCGCATTCCATTCCTTGGCTGTGCGCATTATAAAGGATGAAGCGAAGCGCTTAGTGCGTATAGTAGGTATATCAACCAAGTATGGATGGTAACCCGCCGTACGTCTGGTGGCCCTCTGGTAGAATGGACTTGGTGGAATGAGCATATGGAGCTCATGAGCACACTCCCCGAAGTAGAGTCTGTAGAAAACCGACAAGCAGGCAACTTTACGGCGGTGGTCTAGACTATGAAGCTTAGTCTCCACCAGCTTCATGTCACCAATCAGCCTCCTGGCTCGACGCTCCACGGAGTCCAGAGCGGCTAGTTGGTATTTAGCTGAGCCATCCCACAGGTGAGAGCAGTACTCCATGCAGGAGCGAACTTGTGCTTTGTACAAGGTTAAAAGCTGTTCAGGGGAGAATTACCGCTTCACCTTGTTGAGGATGCCCAGCTTGAGGTCCAGAGATTTCACAAATATGTAATTCTTCCAACGTTAGACCAATGAGTCAAAGAAGTCAGGTTTTAGAGTCAGATATTTTACACATTACACAGGATTCTAGATTGGAGATTATTTAATTAAAAGCTCTACGTAAAATGGATCTACGATCTAATAAAGGTATTAGGTCAACCTGTATTGAGTTTGATCCTACAACTCGATTCAAACTCGATGCATGCCGTTAAATAGTCAATCTGGGGAAGTCAAAACCATGGGGAAGGGCTGTGCTTACTATTTAAGAAGTGATACAAGAACATAATGATGGTACAAGTAAAATTGTGGAACTATAAATGTCTTTGATGGAATCAGGCGTTACTTTGCTGAAATCCATGACTAAAGCTGAAAAAGAGAGCTTAAATTTTCATAAATCGGGTGTATTTGTATGTAACCACTTGAAAAAACTAGAGTTGGAAGTCGCAGGACTTACAATACAACATACAACGTGACACAGAAGATGCACCTAGAAACACAACACTGACACCGACAAAACACTCGACGCGTTTCGCCACTACACGTGGTATCCTCAGGAGATGTTTTGGCTTCGACAGACTACGAGCGACGCTCGGTCGTTGCTCGTTGGGATCCTGAGCTGACGTCGTTCAGTGGAAATTTAAAGCAAAATAATTCACTTTATCAGCTCTATAAATGTGTCACCTCGGCCGGCAGCACGTATCGGCACAAGAACACGTAGCAGTCGCAGCTGTAGAACACGCCCAGCTCGTGGTCGGGCAGCCGCACGAAGTGGCGGCCCTCCAGCACGAACGCCTCCATCGCCTCGAGGTCCTCGTTCCACTCGTCCGCGAGGGTCTTGGCTTCGGCCGCTGGCATGGCCGGCTGGCGTGGCGTGAACAGTGCAGACAAATCAGCCCTGCCGATGTAAAAAAAAAGAGGTTAAGAAGTGTCTTCAAGCTCCACAAGCAAGGAAGCGGCGAAAACGAAAAAATAATAATAGCAACTTGAACGAAAGGAACTATCGAAACTGACGTAGGCCGTTTTCTGATTTACTAGTGCGGGAGCGGCGCTATGATATGATTATGAGCAAATCGAACCCGGATCGCTGTCTTCGCCTCGGCCTCGTGCTACTGGTCAAGTCAAATGTCAAATTGGAGCCTATAGTTTAATAGGCTCCACATGCGATATCTAGCCCGATATTTCTAACGATTTTAAATGAGCGTTTATAAGGATTTTTTTTTTCAAAGAACACACCAACTATCTAGTCCCAAATTAAGCGTTAGCTTGTGCTATGGAAACTAGGCGTTAGACTGCTACGCACGCGGAAGATAGCAGCGCACACATTAAAATGCACACTTAAGTACATAGAAGAACACATGGAAGGTAGGCTCCTGCGCTCGCAATCCAAGCACCACAATAAACACTCTTATGAAAACTACTCCTGCGAAAGTCACGCATGCATGCGGGATGTACGTCCGTCATATATAAAATCCGCACGAAATTAAAACGAAAAGTTACAATTGAACGTTAGTTTTTGTACGCGTTATAAATTAATAGAGTGGCACTCACTTTGTCTCCTGTTGTCTAGCCCAGCTGGCCAGGTCGGCGCCGGTCCTCGCGACGGACTCGGCGGTGCGGGTGAAGTCTACCGCGATCACCTCCTCCCACCCCAGGAAGTACGTTTTGAACACCTGGGTACAAACAGTTATTGTAAAACAAATACTTCAGAACAAATTATGTCGTAATAACCAATCGTTGACAATCGCTTTAGTCGTCAAAAAAAAACATTGTAATAACATTTTCATAAATTACAGACGTGACACAAAAATTAACGAACGAAACAAAATGACGGATGGATTATTGCATCTTTGTCAAGTAGCGCCAAATGTGAAACGGAGTAGTAAACAGTAAGGGTCTTACCCTACCATACTATGTGAAGGCTATCATGTTTTCCCAAAATATTTAAAACTATCTTGGGACCGTTTGACAAATGGCAAACAAAGGTTTATAAAAACAGCGAATAAAAAATTCACCACAAACTAAAGGGGGTACTTAGAAAATTAAATATTAACCCCTCGTACTACAAAAGAAATAGGCAGTACTTATCCTGTTGGGGACTTCGTGCAACATCGTTGGCATCTTCGGGGGGCGGCAAAAACCGAGATCACCCGAGCCTGCACGATCGCATCCGACCAGCTCTATGGCAAGCCGAACATTCTCTTCACATTCGGCTTCAAGCACTTAGACTACTTACAGTCGCGTTGTTGGTCCAAAATATTATCTGTATTATTTGATGGCGAATTACAGGACCCTTTAATTACAGTCCGCTATTTTTATTTAAACTATCGATAGGACCTCAACATGTCCCTTGTTTAAATAATATCCAACCAACTAGAAACATATGCCAGATGAATCTTTTAGGTTATGTTATTTGCCCCCCCTGTGGGATCTCCACCTTGTCGTGGTAGGGGGGCTCAGTAACCGTGGCTTTGCCACCCACGGTGAAGCTAAGCGGGATCCAGGGAGGGGACGCTCCACGTGGGCTTGGGGAGGCCTGCGCAGGATGCGTCCAAGGGTGCGGGTGTGGGAGACAGTTTTGTCTGTCTCTCGCAGTCGGGTGCGGTCGCGGGAGGAGAGACGTATCGGTGTGTCGTTGCCGTGCGGCCTATCTCCCGCGACCAAACGGGGGCGCACCGTTGGATGGCGCTGCGGTGGGGCCGCAGAGGAAGAGGAGATGCGGTGTGTCGTTGCCGTCCTCCCTATCCTCTGCGGCCGGGTGGTGGCGGAGCCCAACACCTTGCTCCGTCGCCAAGGAGTTTGTAGCCCTCGGGCTATCCGCCGGGGTGCCGTGGTGAATGCTCACGCGACCCCATGGCACCCCCCCACAATGGCGGAGTGGTGGAATGCGCTGTGGTTTTAGTGGGTATTACGGCCTTGCACACCAGCCGTTGAGTCCCACATACCCCCCTGCAGATGTGTGGGGGGCATGCGTAAAAGCATTTCACAGCGAGCACACAGCGAGAAAAAAAAAAAAAAAAAGGTTATGTTATTTGCGCTGTCAGTAACTTTGAATATCCTAGTTATTTTGTAATAATAATCCTCCTGGCCGATTTCGCCACCGTCGGCCAATCACAACAGAGATCAGCCAACTACGCACGAGATATTATAGTGCACAAGTGTGAGCGCAATAAACAGGTGAAATCACTATTCCATCACTCTCAAAGTTCGGTGAGACGGCAATCCGACATGACCGGAGAGAGATCAGGCGCAGGACCCACAGCTTAACGTGCTCTCCGAGGCACGGGAGTGTAAAACCGCCAACTTCCCGGCTCCGAGCTGTTTTTGAGAAATTCATGACAGAAAATCTCAGAAACAAGTTTGGCTCCACCTGGGATTCGGACCCAGGACCTCTCGGATGTAAGGCAGAAACTTTACCACTACACCAACGAGGCAGTTATTTTGTAGTAGAGGGGTGAGAGTTGGTTGCGAGTGTTGCGACTGACCTGCGTCTCGGTGCCTTCCTGCAGGCGGGAGACGAGCGCGTGCGGCGGCCGCGCCACCATGTTGAACAGCTCCTGCGCGAGCTTCACGGCCGCCGCGCGCACTAGCCGCGATGACTTCTTACCGAACCTGGGAGACCATAATTATTAACGCATTTTTAAGCAAGTATTTATATCTAATACTTCCGCTAGTATTTTTTATCCATCCCGTTGTTTTTTATTTATTTTATTAATCTTAAAAAAGAATTGGCCAAATTTTGAACTGGCGTTCTTGAGTTATTAACCCCTACCAACACATTTTGCGATACATTTTTATATTATAGAAGATGACGGTCCACACTAAACACGGCTCCACATCGAGCTACTCATTTTCATTGTAAAATCACCCTTATTACGTTCGCATAAGATACCGCACTGTCTAACTTGATCTGTGGCTGTGCGTACGAGCTTAGCGCGGTGGCGACAGCGGGCGTGAAAATATCAAACATATGAAACGTGTCTTCGACTGAACTTAAACCGTTTTGCCGCATTATGGTTGACCGATACAACCTTTATCGAAATCACTGTTGATAAAAACATATTATGTTCATCGAAATAACGTTGATTGAAACCTTATTTCACAGAATGAACTGACTGTGACTGTTAACAGAATTTTCTGTTCCTAGAAATAACTTTTCGCCGATATATCTGTCGAACGATTTAAACATCCACAGAAACTCTGTTGGTGGAAATAAAACCTGATTATAAACAAATAATAACGGACAACAATTACACATACCACACGAACACGTCGACGTGCGCGTCGAGTAAGTACACGTTGCGAGTGGCGAGCACCTCGCGGGACAGCGGCGTGGCTTCGGGCTGCGGCAGCTCTAGGTACCCCATGCCGAGCTCCACGCGGTATAGGCGGGGCTCCGCCCATTGGAAATCGTTGGCGACGTGCTCCTGTCGATAACAAATTGATTATATAGTTTATAAAAAACAAATGAAACGTAACGAGATATGTATCCGCTTCGTAAAAACTACGGACAACGGCTTAGCGCTAGTACAGACGATGCCGTCGCCGCGCCGCCACACTGTTTACACGAGTCTCCCAGCGCCCGCCACTGCGCCGCTACCGCTTTGTCTAAGCGTAATTTTCCATTCGCGTGATACTGTTGCTTAAACATGGCTGATCACGTGACAATAAGCACTAAACTAACAAGCAATGTATATGGTACGCATGGACATCGCGGTGAGGGCGGGGCGGAGGTGCTGCGGCGGCGGCACGAGCGCTTAGAGTGTAGGGTCTTGGATTTCAGAGTGTTCTTTACTTACTTGCTGTTCCGAAAGAACTTGACTCACCTCGGTAAGGCGTATCGCCCCCGTACTCGAGGTACCCCGTACCCCGTACTATGAATCTAGAATGTTCTTCGCTTCCTAAAGAAGTTGATATATTGCCTGACTCACCTCGGGCACGTAAGGCGTGTCACCTCCGTACTCGAGCAGCTGCCAGAAGCCCTTGGGCTCCTTGCCGGGCGGCTCCGCTATCAGCTCCGCCTTGTTCTTGCGCTCTTCCTTGTTTATCTTCTCGGCGAATAGACGCGCCTTCGATTTAAGAGTGTTCTTCGCTTTCTTCCCGTTCCTAAGAAAATGAACATGTAAATCTAATATCTTAAACAAATAATTCTTGTATATACACTCTTTTGCAAAAAAAAACGGGCACCTAAGGAAATTTACGTTCTAAGGTCGATTTGAGTTAATTAAATGAAATTTATTTCTTTGACGTAGTCTGTATACTTATAATCGTGTAAATTAATGCGCGTGAAGTGAGTTCGGGCAACTAAAAGAAAAAAAAAACGATGGATTCTTTAAAACCGATGTACACGCCCAAACAATAAGAAGTGGTCGGCAATAAAGATAAGATTTTTTTTTACTTTTTTTAATTAAATAAAGTTACAAATGTAAAAACCTAATACCGAATGTGACCTCCTCTTGCCAAAATCACAGCTTGAATCCTTCTGGGCATGCTTTCCACGATGTTTTTAATAACGTTTTGAGGAATTCGTTCCCACTCTTCTGCAATGACTCTTTTTAGCTCCCTGATGTTTTGTGGAGCAGGTTGCACTGATCTTACACGTCTCTTTAGAACATCCCAGACATTGCTCAATTGGATTGAGTTCAGGACTTCGAGCTGGCCAATCTAAACGACGGATCCCAACTTCTTGCATGTACGCTTCCACGTCGCCAGAACGGTGCGAGCGAGCATTGTCGTCCATAAAAATGGAATCTTCGCCAAGTGCAGTCAATGTGGGTTGTGCATATGGAATTAGGACTTCCATTATGTACCGATGTGCATTTAATGTTCCATTTTCTATGAAAACTAACTCCGTACGCTCCGTCGAATTAATTGCTGCCCAAAACATAACGGAGCCTCCGCCATAAGGAGTGATTTCTTCGAAACACACTTCCGCATAGCGTTCCCGTGGTCTTCGCAGCACTCGCCGGCGTCGGTCCTCTCCACACAAAGAGATTCTAGCTTCATCAGAAAACAATACTTTATTCCAGTCCTCCAGAGTCCATGAAGCACAGTTCCGAGCAAACTGAAGTCGAGCAACACGGTGCTCACGGAGTATTTAGGGCCCCGAGCTGGGCGGTAACTCCTGATATTGGCAGCCAAAAGCCTCCTCCTGACCGTCCACAAGCTAACTTCTACTCCTCTTACTTCTTCAAGGCTCTTCTTCAGGTCCACACTTGACGCCTTACGATTCCGCAACGCCTGACTCACCAAAAAGCGGTCATCTCTTGGTTCTGTGCATCGTTTTCTTCCCGAACCGGTCTCTTGATACCGTTGCCAAGTCCTCTGGACAGTTGAACGACTCACATTTAGCCGCTGAGACACGTAAGTTTGCGAACAACCTTCTTCAAGTAGGGCTATAATTTTACCGGCCCTTATCGCTTTATCACTCTATCAAAAAGTGGTATTTAATGTAAAAATAAAGATTAAATTGTTTAATTTGCAGAAAATGTCCAAAAAGTTTTAAAATATCGTAATCAGTTAAAAATCGTTTCAGCAATTCGCGCCATTAGTAAAGCAATTTTAGAATAATCCACAATAATCATTATTTTTCTTTTATTAATTTCAAATTTTAAATTTGGAACGTAAAGAATCATGCCAGGATGCTTCAAATAACATGCCAATACATCGTCAAATTAATAAAACCTATTTCTTGTTCTTCTTCATTAAAGTAGAGGAAAAAATCTAAAGTGCCCGTTTTTTTTGCAAAAGAGTTTATATGTAATCAGGATCTCGGAAACGGCTCCAACGATTTTCATGAAAGTTACAGATTTCAGGGGTTTTTCGGCTCAAGGAATCGATTTATCAAGGTCCCAGGTTCGAGAAAATTTGGTCAACCAGGTACTAAAAATAAATGGGGGTTTCGTCGGTTGGTTACTGGCGAATGTTATTAATTATAATAATAATAAATAATCATTTATTTCGGAAAGGTAGCAATCCATACAATTTTGTTAGTAACAAAAAATAAACACTTAAATATCAATGTTAGTAAATTACATATAGATCAAACAGGTAAAAACAGATTTTTAGTTCGCTGAGCATGCAGGTAAACCCAGTGCCTGAACAAGGAACATGAGGGCCTATCTTTAGTGGCCATCAGGATGCTGTTGACGCTCCGTCGGACTCTGCTAAGCATTGAAGACGTGCGCTTCCGAAGGTATATTAAGCAATAATCTAACCACAAATAAATAGTAAGTCCGGCGTCTAGCACGAACACGTAGCGCGGGTCCAGCGCGTCGAAGCGCACCGGGACCGGCTCCAAGTGGATGCTGCTGCCGGCCGCGTGCACTCGGTACAGACGGTTCACGTAGTGCTGAAATAAATAAAAATATTTTATTTGTGGGATCTTTAAATATAGCTGAAAAAGAGGATTATTTTGCTTTAAATTTTCAAATATTTTATTTGTGGGATCTTTAAATATAGCTGAAAAAGAGGATTATTTTGCTTTAAATTTTCAATAAACGAAGTCAGCGCTGGAACCCAAATACATTCAACCGTAACCACCTGAAAACTATTACAGCTGGAAGTAGCAGGGCTTACAATGCAACTCACAACGTGACACAGAAGATGCACCTGGAATCACAACACTGACACCAACAAATCACTACAAGAGTGTCATGGATTTCCGCAAAGTAAAGCCTGATTCCAACAACTTTCAATAGAGGCATAATTTGAGCTTTTAAATATTAGCACAACAGAGGCAAGAATTCTTAGCGTCTAGAGGCTAGCAAATCACCAATTATCAAATTATGCCATCGCGTTTGCTTGCACGATCAAACATATTTGTGACAGGTACGGCTACATTTTAACCTACGGGAATAGGCTTACTGACAAGGCTTGTGTGTACAAAGGCATGTTGGTATCATGAGCTTAGCCAAGATCAATTTCATGGGAGGCAGACAAGTACATAAAACTAATACGGTCGCTATCGATACAATCTAACGATACAACATTTGTTTAGGTGAGTCGGCGTCTCACACTTACAGGGTCGTCGACGGTGAAGAACCCAGAGGGCGTGTGGCTGCCCTGTATGTAGACGGGCGGCGTGGCGAACAGCGCGAGGAACTCGGGCGTCTCGTCGCCTTGTTCATGGCGTTGTGTCCGTTTCGCGCCGAGTAGGTTGCGCAGATTCACCGCGTGCATCGCCGCGCATGCGCCTTTGTCCAACTGCACAACAAAATATTTAAAATAAACATTAATCTGTCGCAGGACATCCAGTACTGGATATAGTAATATCCAGATTTAAAAAAAAGTGCGATCTTCATATTAAATTTTAGAGTGATCTAGCTACCATTGAAAATGCCGGACACTGCTGATAAAAATAATCGCTAGGGCTTGCAGAGGGCGCTAAGAGCATAAGGAGGAAGTTTTTGGAAAGCTATGGCATTGCTCAAACGCAATGAAAGGTAAAAGAAAAACTTATCATGGTTAATGTTGTAATAAGTTAAATAAACATAAATCATTAACATAAATTAAGTAATGTCATTTGAATTTGTCACGAATGTTTGCAATAAAACTTGGCGTATTAAATAATAAATAAATGTATTAAATTTTTTGCACGCTACTTTCATATTTAGAAAAAAACCGGTGTCGTTTTTAAAAAAACATAGTGTATCGTTAACTTAACCCTTACCGTTGCTTTTGAGCCGATCCAAAAGTGGATGTCCCAAGACAGCTGTCCCTGCTCCTCGATCGCGGTCTTCAGTATGATGTAGCAGTCACCCTCGAAGAACTTGCCATGGGCCACCTGTAAACCACATATTTTTGTAGCCACTTAAGAAATTATAGAATTTATCAGTTGTAACAAACTTGACGTCACCTTAAAAAAGCTAGCCAACAAAAAGGTTTGGTTTCTGGATTGTAAAATATACTATTCGCAAGTTTTTTTTAACACTGAGTTCCCATTCATCAACTTTAATTATCACCTAAAACATTATTTTAGTATTTTAATGGATAATAACCCCACAACACAAACGAAAGCACGATATAAATTGGATATTTCATTTTGATCACTACTGAGTGACAAAAACTCTGACTGCTATGCGAAAAACAAATGAGAACGAACGAACGAATGGATGAGTCAGATGAATGGATGCAAAACTACTGCACCAAGGGACCATGACAGTTCTCGTCCAAACAACAGAAATGAAATAATGGAGAAACAGAAATGGGATGAGCAAATCATGGGGTTCTCATGATATTCAATGCTTTGTGCAGATATTTCGCCTATATATATAATGCACTCGCTTGACTTAGGCTTGAGATCGCGCCGCAGCACGGTACAGCGCTTATGACAAGTATCGCATTTATACTTTTTGATAAGTAATCTTCTATTATGATGTGATGAGGTAAGACGATGAATATTGTGTATTTTACCTAAATAACATTTATTACCGGATTTTTATTCTAAATTAACACACACACATCAACTTGATTTCTGTTAGTGGGTGGGAACGGTGTCCATATATTTTTGAACATAGTTTTTTGGCCCACAGATTAAGCTTTTTACAATAACACACCTCATCTACGGGCGCCGGTATGAAGTTCTCAATCTCCCAGACCTGAAGGCCGGGGGTCTGGCCGGTGTCCTCGTCAAAAAACTCCGAGTAGTCGAGCGGCGGCTTCTCCAGAGTTTCGTCCCAGCGCTTAGGCCTAAGCAAGAAATAGAATGTTCAGTTGAAAAAAATCCGCCTGCTTAAAAAACAGTAAAGAAGTTTCAGTTGAAAAAAACAGTAATTAAAAAAAGATTCTAAATTCAATAACTAAGTAACATCATACATATTATTCAATCGGAAGTCATACGTTTTAACTTTTAATTCAATTTCTTGCCTTATTTTGACTAAGAACATACTCTATTTGTACATAACATACATACAAGATACGCGCGAAAAACATACCCCTTCTAATATAAAAAAAACTACCCCAGTCGGGTTAAAAGTTATGTCCGAAGTACAAAAATAACTTTTTTCAGGTTTTTTCAAGAGAATCCTGAAAATCGATCGATACAGGTTGAAAACTGGAGTTTTCAGAATGTGTACAAATAAATAAATATATATTTAACGGGTAAGGCAGAATTTTATTCGTATTCCAATTATCATCAACAGATACATTTGATTTTGACTTACAGGCCTTACCACTACGGCACCTCAGGCTCAAGTCAAGATTGCAGTAGCATTTTAGTAGAATCTGTAATTAAATATCAATGGAGACACGGAAAACCCATCGCGCTGTAACTTCGGTCACCGATTACATGTACACGTTAAATGGCTGGAGGTTCCAACGCAGGTTTGTAAACAGTATTGATTTTAATTTCGCGTTTACAAACAACAAACTACGTGTTTAGTAAACATTATGTACGAGTAGAACGTGACAGCAGTCGAAAATAATTAATTGCTAATAGATTACTAAAGCGAGAAAATTTAACAAGCGAACGCTTTTGACCTTGCGTGGATGATAATTATTTGAAAAATGTCATTTTGTTAACAATCATATTTTTTTACATTTTGTTCTGACTTGAAGCTCGAATTATACCTTAATTAAATAAAACATTAAAATAAATATCATTTTATTGTGCGAGATCTTTCTGCAGGGCGGGTAATGCAGCAGGAAAGAGTATTATACTCGTAAGATTTACGTCAGACGCAGCCACAATGTATAAAGCAATTTAGCGCTTCTCCCGAGCGTCCAGTTTAGATCAAACCTAAAAGAGGCAGATGTGGTATGAGCTAGTCGCGCGTGGTCCTACTAAACCGAATCCGATGGACCTGCTCCGCTCCTAGTCGTCAGTACTGCGAGTTGTTTACACGTGCGTGCACATGCGTGAGAGGCCCTTTTTTAAATTACCAATTTTAAGGATGTACCTACCGTATCTTCCTCTGTTTGGTTTAATCTAAAGTGTCCAGTCACCTCGTTTCTCCCCCCTCTCTGAACTGCTTCGAATTTATTACTAATTATGTATAATGCATTATGTTTTATTTTTTTATGTTTTCACATTTATTATAAGGGACAATAAATATTTTTTAATTTGAATTATTATATATATATATATATAATAAATCAAATCAAGCATTTATTTGCTACAATACACAAATGTATGCAAGTTACAAACTGCAGATCTTATATATTATATCTTCTGTACCTCATATATGTATAATGTATAATAACAATAATCTTATATAATAACAATACCTCGTGTGTTCATAAGTTTTGAGACAAACTTTGTGCTGAAAAAAAGAAATAAAAAATTACTGGCTGCTATTTATTTCATTTTCTAATTTTGAATTTCGAATGTTAACTTTTAATTCCTTCGATTTTCAAATTAATTTCTTTTAATTTTCTCATGATGGAGAGAACAAAAGAATTACGTGCGACCGTGATTTCGCTATTTAAGGCGGGAAAAAAACCAATGGAGATTTTCCGTGAGGTGAAAACTGTTGGTGTGCGCCGTAACTTCGTGTATTACACTATTAAACGATACAGGGATACAAGTTCTTTGCAAGATCGCCAAAGGAGTGAAATCCATGTCGAACTCAGAAAAAACTAGCTCTGCAGACTAATATTTCGCGCGTTTCAGTCAACAGAATACTGAAATATGATATTAAGGTGAAGGCATATAGCCGTAGGAAAGTTCATTTTTTAAACGATCGCCTTCGTAAATTGCGACGCGAACGTTGTCCAATACTGCTTAAGAGACACGATGGGAGGAAAATACTCTTCACCGATGAGAAAATCTTTACTGTCAAAGAAAAGTTCAACCGACAAAACAATAAAGTGTATGCAAAAAGTAGCAAGGACGTCCCAGCTTCAGCACAGAATGTCTCGCGTACTCATCATCCGGCTAGTGTGATGGTATGGTGGGGAGTTTCGTATGAAGGTGTCACTCCGCTCTATTTCTGTCAACAAGGCGTCAAGGTGAAAGCCAAGAACTATCAAACTGTCATCTTAGAGCCTGTTGTGAAACCCCTGTCCCTTACTTTGTTTCACAACAAGGATTGGGTTTGCCAACAGGACTCAGCGCCATCCCATAAAGCAAAAACCACCGAAGCGTGGTTGAGGGAAAATGTGCCGGCCTTCATCGCGGCGAACGAATGGCCCTCTTCTAGCCCCGACCTCAACCCGCTGGATTATGCTTTATGGGCTGAGTTAGAGCTCAGGGCCTGCCGAAAGTCCCACCCAAACTTGCAGTCTCTGAAGCGAGTTCTTGTCCGAGAATCAAAGCGAATCCCGCTGGAAAAGATTCGTGTCGTCATTGATGACTGGCCAAATCGTCTAAGGGCCTGTATTAAAAACAAGGGTGGTCATTTTGAATAATAATAATTATTTTCTGTTTATTATTATCTACTAATTGTTTACTGGTAATTTTAGAAATATATGTTAATTATAAGAAAAAGTTATGCAACTTTTATTTCGTCTCAAAACTTATGCACACACGAGGTACTATATCTCACTTGAGCTCGCTGTTCCGCTGGTCCGGGCGCTCGTCGCCGTGTTGCGTGTTGGCCTGCTCCTGCATGCCGCGCAGTATCAGCGCGGAGTCCTTCTGCTCGGGCTCCGGGCGGCCGCGGCGCAGCCGCAGCTTCCGAGCTATCGGGTCCGATTTTACACCTACAAATAAATAATGTAGACAACATCGCATTATGTCGCATACATTGATCCAAAGCAGAAGGGGGAGAGGCGTCAAACATCAGATGGGTCGGAAACAGAAATTGGCATGATGACACCTATCTTAAATATTTTCAAAAATCTGTAGAATCCAATTTTAAAACACACAAAACTACACAAATATTCGGTCAATTGACTCCGATTTCTGATACATGACCGTGACGTCACGTTCATGTATTCCCATACAAAATCTATGGAGGCAGACCGTTTTGACAGATAATAAAAATATGTCAACGATTGGTAGTGTCATCTAAACCATTGTAGGAAGCATGAATTCTGCGTAGGGAAACAGAGCCCACGCAGTACCCACGCGCTCTAGTCCCGTGATTCGATTGGTATGAAGCAAAGCAGGTAGAACCATGGTTTGGTGGAAGGCTGATGTGTTACGAATATCAGAAGCAATAAATATTCTACATTATCCAGTCCGGGAATCGAACGAAAGACGTCAGAGATGCCGACATTTAAACCTCTGCGTAGTGCGTACGACCCTCGACCGGTTGTCGCCATAACTCATTAAGAAAGCTGTGCATTGCTTCCCAGAATAACATGTAGGAAATTACACTGCGCACTTGAAAGTAAGATAATTAATCAGATTGTTATCTTCTCAAATTATCTTCTAATTATTTATTGCTATTTCTAAAATATAAAATCTCTTATTAATGCATTACCTCCAGTAATGCATCGAGGAAAACTTTACTAAATCTTTTTAGTGATCATCAACTGTGAGTTAGCATTCTTGGCAGAAGAGAATGTATGAAGTAGGTATCACTAGGTTCGTTAGAATCGGCAACCGCTACCTGTGGGGTGAGCACGAACAACTACCTTTTCGTAGCGTTTACAGTTCGTGAACTAGACAATTTGTTTGGGAAACTTTCAGTATCTGAGACCTTACTGCGAAAAACAAAATCCGTCAAAACCAGAATTGTTTTTTCATTTATGAGACAAGTACACATGACACCACGTCAAAGTTAAAACTGTAGTATCTTATAGGCATGTAATTAAGGGCGATAAAATTGTAGGCGGACGTAGTTGTCGACTGTACACGTTATCGTTTTGACGGATATCGTTTCTCGTAGAAGGCCTTTTGTGGGGTGAGCACACATTATCGCAACGTATTTGTGTCGTCCAAACGTCAGAAACTGACAGTTTCCCCATACACATTGACAACTTAACGACAGGTAAACGCTACGAATACGTTACGATAGTTGTTCGTGCTCACCCCTCTGACGTTTTGACAATACGAATACGTTACGGTAATGTTCGCTATGTTATGATAATGCTCCAAGCACAGTGGGATGCGACTGCAGTTGTCATTACAGCATAATAAAATTCATTTTTTTTTACTTTATATTTTAACCAGCTATGGTTGAGTCCAGGTCAAAACATTCCATACTCACTGCTAGGAGTCGTAGGTTCGTTAGTAGCGGCGCCCGCTAACTGCAATTGTGTTTGCAGCGAAAAGTCTATGTTGTAGTACTGCAGGCCAGCGCCACGGGCCCTCTCCACTGGCTTCGGAGGCATCACCAGCTCAGGGTTGCCGTGCAACTGAAGGCTTTCCAAGTCGGTCATGAGGTGGATCGCGTCCGGCAACGTGATCAGCTTATTCCAACTGAGATTCAGTTTCTTAAGGGAGCCGCATCTGAAATGATGCATTGGTTGACGGCAACAATATTTATGTAAAAATAATAGTTTAAAAAAAACTAAAAAAACACGCTATTATTGCTAACTAAAAAAGAGAAAATAATTTCTGGGTACACGGAATTTATATTACAGTAGAGTAAAAAGCGTGGGGTGCACTTTATGACATTTTCATACTTCTCTTTTTATAGTTGCCAATAATAGGATGATTTTCTCATACGAGTACAACTATACCAAGCACCCCACGCTTTTTAACACGCTATAAGAAATAGCACACTATATCTTGTATATGTATGAAATTAGGTGTTAGAAAGTTTACAGAGTTATTTGAAAAAAAAAGATGAAAAACAGATATACAGAAACATAAAAAACTCGGACATACGGGATGTATATTTTTTTATTTATTCCTAGAGGGTGTTGGTGTTCAACAACAAATCTATTTAAAAAAATAGTTTAACACGTAATAATTAATAACTTTAATTGAAGAACCAACTGTATTTCATTCATACTTACAGGTTTTTTCACTAGCAATACAAGATTACTAGGTATGTTACCAGGTTTTTCAGTAGCAAAGATGATGAAAGTGTAATCGTTTCGTTAATTCAATTGATTGAAATGTGCATACATAAATAATAAAATCTGGTGTAAATAAAAGAGAAACTCGGGCAGATAACGAGCCCAATCACTTTCGCTGTATATCGTCTTAGCAGGCAACATAAGCATTAGCTGTATGCATCGGTGCGGTAACACATAGCTATTAATTATAACGCTTCACACATTCACTAATTGCAGACAGGGTTGTATATAATTTATAGTTAGAGTTGGTAATCGTTGGAAATGCTATTGTAAATAAGTAATAAACATACAAAAACAATTTTTCCTCTGTTGAAAAAGCCTTTTAATACAGAAGAGCATTCAAGATGAAGTATTTAACATGTTTTATTTTAGTTCAATTTAATATGTCAACCAATTAATATTTAATTCGAGTCTAACATTTGGTTCTACGAGCCGGATTAGTCTTCGCGTAGTGACATGCTTTATTTCACTTCCAACTAATTCAATATTTTAACCAATCGAATATGATATCACCAAGTTAATATTCGAGCGTATGTAACATACTCTTTTCACGTTTTAAAGAATAGAAGAATAGGACACCGTGCGGCGACTTTATTACTGTAAAAATTTATGATTGTTTGTTTGTAATGAGCTTTGTAACCTTTTTCATTGAGCGAATCCACATTCACGTAGCATTTTTGACTGCTACATTTACGCCTAACTTTTTCCTTCATTTCAAAACATCATAAATTGTTTACTTACCTGCACAGCCCTTCCGGGATCATTTCCAAGTAATTGTTAGCGGCAGAGAACACTTCCAGGTTGCCCAACTTCCCGATGCCGGACGGTATGCCCTCGAAGTCCAGTTTGTTGTCGTCCACATGCAACCTCCTAAGGTTCTGGAGCTTGCAGAGTGACGCTGGGAGGGTAGTCAACTTGTTGCGCGATAGGTTAAGGCTTTCTAGCTTCTGCCACATGTCCATTGCTGTTAAAAAAATTACACAAAAATATATCACGCAACTACATATATTTTTTTATACAGCACTGAAGTCTATTATTGAACTATGTACGAGTATTTATTCTTACTCCTTGCCGTGGTTATATCGTTCTAAAACAAAGCCAGTCGCCAGGCATATTTTCCCTATGAAGAGGAACTGGTGAACAATGAAAAATGCAAGTTAATTGCATACTATTCAGATATATTATTTCCCATATAATCGCGCGGCGTAATGGTGCATGCATTGTCGGTTGCACCGTAGTTAACCGTATCATGTAAGTAATTAGGTGAAAATATGCATTTTCGCGCGTCTGTGATGGTAATCATTGCGTGAACGACATTCATTGACTGTTACTACATATTTAAGATGCTATAAGATGATATCGATTCCTCAATCTTTTTATGCTAGATAGAAAATATTTCTTACTTACATCAACCCATTTCACTTGACAAGTGATTCAGTAAGTATTTCTTGGGTCAAAGAATTACGTATGTTTATCTTTACAAATCTTACCTGAAGACACCTCAGTGATTTCATTGTCGCTCAAATTAAGCCTCTTTAGACCTTGCAGAGAGTAAAGCGCGTCAGGTACTTTTGTCAAAGCGTTCTTTGACAGGTCCACATCACACAGATTTGACAGTGTGTCCAAAGAAGTGGGCAGGTTTGCAACTGTGCGCTGTGTGTTGCGCATATGTAATGTTTCCAAGCTTTGCAAGGATGGTAGTTGTCTAAAAAGTTTTGTTTTTTTATTAGTGGTCATCAGAATTTTCTCAAGTTGCTATGCAGATGAAGAAAAACATTACATTATAATCAATTCCTTATGTCGATTGTTCTGAATTAGATACGATAAAGTCAGCATATTTAAGCACAAGATATAAAAAACAAAAATTATATAATACAATTCACAATAAATGCCACTAACCGGAGCTGGAAAAGCCCCAATGGGTTATCATTGAGTGTTAGGGTCTGCAGGTTCACCAGCCTCCTGGTCTGAGGTGGAAGAGTCTCCAGGCGATTGTTGGACAAATCAAGAAACAACAGATCTGTCAGTTGCACAAACAAGGTGGGTGGTATGCTCTCAATCCTGTAAAAGAGAGTAGGGTCAAATTTTGACTTAGGATATCCCTTATCTTTATTAAAAAGTGGTAAACATTTTGAGTTTATAGTAAATTTGTAGGAGATAAAACTACTAAAGTAATTTAAAAAATCTCAAGTGTTATAGCCTTTTTTATTTATGATTGTATACATACAGGGTGAAGTGGTTATTTATATTTTAGGAGTAAATTTATAGGTAACTGCTAGTTCTTCACAAGTGGTAAACTTTTTTTTGGGTTTATTTAGTTATAAATGAAAGCTTTTTAAAAATCTTTCATAAGTAATTTATTACAGTTTTATTGTAAAAAAGCATATTTCTTTTCTTCAAGTCATAATCCAGTAATAAAAATTAAAAACCTAAACTTAATAAACAATATGTTTGAATGAAAGACTTACATATTATGGCTGAGGTTCAAAACCAGCAATGATTTAGCTTTTTCCAGTCCTTCAGGGACCTCTTTTAACCTATTGTGTGAGAGATCCAAGGTAGTGAGCTCTTCAAGGTGGAACAGTTCTGCTGGTATGCCAGAGCTCTTCACTTTGTTGTGCCGAACATTGAGTGACCGTAAACATTTCAGCTCAGTTAGCTCACCAAACAACTTTTCTAAGCTGTTCTTTTTTAATGACAGATTTTCCTGAAGAAAAAAATAGTTAAGGTGATAATTAATAAGTGGACATGCATGTGTCATCTTGTAGTAGGCAAAGTATTAAGCAATAATGGAAGGAAATCCTTAAACTATGGATTTAAATGCAATGGTACCAGGCACCAGGACCAGGATAATTTGATCATTGTAGTAACATAAATTTTAAAGGCGATAGTTGCTAAGGCTTGTGTCCGTTTAAGAGGAACGATTACTTATTAACAAAGAATATTAACCAATTTTAGCAGCTTCCCTAATTCTTCTGGTACATCAGTCAAACACGTTTTATCCAGCCTAAGCCATTGGAGGCCTGTCATGTATCTAATAGCACCTGGGAATTTTTCATCCTGAAACAAAACATTTAGGCCAATAATTATAAATAGTAAACAGAGGTTAAGGATATGATATCACCTTTCTATATTGTATGTTCAAACTTGTATGTGTCAGTCACTTCGTACTTACGCTGAAATCATTGCTAGTGAAATCCACGCCACGAACAAATGGCAATAAGCCGGTGTTTGCCATAATTATAACAAATTAAATTGCAGAAAATAAAGTTAGACCTCTACACATCATCCTAAATTCTCATTCAATGACAGCTGGTTAACTGACTGACAGTGACAGGAGTATACAAGTTGACCAACATAACGATACAATGCTAGTGGTGTGAATGAAAATAGCCGGTATTGTCAATTGAATGACCGGTCGCATTCGCAATGTAAATTCTTGATCCAAATAATCGATTCTTAAAAACTTGCAAACAATTGCGAGTCACTAGGTGAGCTAGTTTACCCACTGTGCTGGGAATGCCCAGCATTCCCATTTCGTATGCCCAGCATTCCCATTTCGTATGCCCAGCATTCGTAGAAGTTGGTCAAGTAGTAGTAAGTGTAGTAGCTCCGCCACAGATTAATATTAGTAGCTAGCTCGCTAGGCAAAGAGTAAAATAATACTTGAGAAGCTATGTCGCTGGGAGTAGTTGAAAGAGATTAAAATAATATTATTTTAGATAGTTTGTTCTGTGGGTAGTAGCTTCCGGAATCCGGATTTAAGTCTCAGTCAAAGTACGGAGTTATTTTCAGGAAAATTCTTCAGACTTAACCCTTTAACTCACTTTATTATTAAACTATAATACTATATAGTTTTTTGTATAAATGGATGGGTGCAGTGTAGGTTCCATCCATCCCATTTGATGGATGTTTCCTCTTTCACACTCAAACGGTTAACATTACAGAGATCTAACTCTATCTTTCGACCAGAAAGGATTGAAACAAAGTGTAGGCAGGCGGTCTTAACCGCTCCAAGCGATCTCCACTCAAACAATGTCGGTGACGATTCTTGCCGGGGGGCACAAAGCAAAATACTACGCACCATAAGGAACCAATGCTCTTTGCAACCGCAACAAATGCAGAAATCCACAAATAGGTACCTAGAAGTCACAACAATAGACGAATAAGCTGAAAAAGAGGAGGCAAGTAAGTGCAGCATATAAACCCTCTCGCGCTAGCACTGCTACTAAATTGTAGAGAAATAACATTCCTTGACTGCTACTGAACTTCACATCCCAGTGAAATGCCTGTGACAACAGATGTGGTGCATCAGAGCACTCATCTTAAATTCCCACATTTGCCACCACAAATATCTGCTACAGATAGTTCAACTCAGTTGTGCGCGCGGCCTTATGTGTGGGTAAACCTTGTACATATACAGTGACTTTGTGTGCGTGACAAGAGGTACAGTCGGGTACAAATACAAATACTGTTATTTACGGGTTATAATATACGGGTTTAAAAAAAACAGTTATTTCGTAATTTAATGTTTATTTATTGAACATTATTCTGCATCGCTACTTGAAAAATCTAATGATGAATTTTCGGATTCGCTGCTCTCACCAAGGTTAATTATGATTTCTGACTCCATGTCAAAATGTCTATAGTATTCTTCTTCTTTCTTTTGTACATGTCGACAAGTATTACCCCACATCCCTTCATCAATTTGACTTAAACGTTCATTTATGAGTTTCATTATTTCCGTCACATTTTGATCGACATTATGTGAAGCAATATAATTTTTTAAAATTCCCCACACATTTTCTATGGGGTTTAGTTCAGGATGATATGGTGGCAATCGAAGAACTTTTATGCCATATGGCTGAAGTATGTCGTCAATCTTGTAAGAAATATATTTTTCTTTATTTTTTTTAATCAAATCATACAGTTCAATTTTTTTCATTTCTTGATTAAAAGCTATATTTTTTTCTGTCATCCATCTCTGCATTTCTATTTTTTTTGAATTAGAATTTGGGGCTCTGTCATTTTGAACGTTATGGTATGAGGCATTATCAAGCACAACCACAGAGTTAGGTGGAAGATTCGGTACTAGACGTTCTTTCAGCCACTTTTCATAGTTTTCTGCATTCATGTTAGAGTGGTAATCACCAGAAACACTATTTGCTTTGTATGTCAATAGTGCGTTAGGTACGAAACCTTGTTGTGAACCAGCATGCACAATGATAATTCTTTGTCCTTTCGACAGGTTTCTCTTTAAAGGTGGTCATCTTTATTACCCCATCCTTTGTTTTGCACATGGTTAGTTAAGATGTAGCTCTCATCTGTATATACGATACACCTATTTTCTTGACGGTATCTGAGTAATTTTTTTAGGTAGGAAAATCGTAGTTTTTGGATGTCATGCCGCTCTATAATAACACGTCTGTTATCCACAGTTTTTCGCCATTTGTATCCCAACTTTAACAAAGCTGTACGCAGAGTCGAAATACTTCCATCATAGTTAAGTTTATCTTGAAATATTCTTTTCAACTTTAGCAACGTAGGTAATTCACGATGTTCTAAATGGTAATTTTGAATAGTGGAACGTATAACATCAACGTTAAAGTTGTCTAATTCTAACTTCTTTAAACGTTTTTTACGGTCTTTATGCGGAGATTTAAATTTAGAGTCAGATTATTTTCCTTCAGCCAATATATTAGTAATTGTTCTCTCTGATACCCCCACTGCCATTGCTGTTCTTTTCCGTACGCTATTTAAATGTTCACTTAATTTCGATATTAAAATTGGACTTGCGCTGCAAACTGGATCACTTACTAGTTCCAATATATCTCTCGCATCTATTTTCAGAAATTCGTATACCTTAGCAATGGTTTCTCGAGTCTAAAACAATAATACGTAAATCGTAGTTTTTGGATGTCATGCCGCTCTATAATAACACGTCTGTTATCCACAGTTTTTCGCCATTTGTATCCCAACTTTAACAAAGCTGTACACAGAGTCGAAATACTTCCATCATAGTTAAGTTTATCTTGAAATATTCTTTTCAACTTTAGCAACGTAGGTAATTCACGATGTTCTAAATGGTAATTTTGAATAGTGGAACGTATAACATCAACGTTAAAGTTGTCTAATTCTAACTTCTTTAAACGTTTTTTACGGTCTTTATGCGGAGATTTAAATTTAGAGTCAGATTCTTTTCCTTCAGCCAATATATTAGTAATTGTTCTCTCTGATACCCCCACTGCCATTGCTGTTCTTTTCCGTACGCTATTTAAATGTTCACTTAATTTCGATATTAAAATTGGACTTGCGCTGCAAACTGGATCACTTACTAGTTCCAATATATCTCTCGCATCTATTTTCAGAAATTCGTATACCTTAGCAATGGTTTCTCGAGTCTAAAACAATAATACGTAAACGTCAACAAGGAAAATTTTTTTCTTATATAGAATCATAATCAGAGATCGGAATTAGGTGTGTGAAAATACAAAATATCGAGAATATAACACGTGCTCCATATTATGTCCCGCTGCAAACTTTAGGTATTTTCACACACCCAATTCCGATCTCTGAATAATAAATATTAATTACATCTAAATTAAAAAAATAAATAAATAAAATAAAAATCTTTTAATATTTACCTGACTCCTTAAACATTTTCTCCGTGAAGAACTAGACATTTTCGTAAACGACTGTACCCGTAAGAAAAAGCGATAAGGACACGTCTTGCTCGGACGACGACTGCCGCGTCACTGCCACACGAATGAAAGTTGTATGTTGTATATTTACAAGCCCACGCACACATAGGGCCGCGCGCACAACTGATTTAAACTATCTGTAAAAGTATTGGTATAGAACTTATAGGGTACGGGAGTTAAAATTCAAGTCTTCCTTAAAGTTTAAACACCTTATTGTTTTTTCTCTGTCTTGATGACTTGCAACTTGTGTTGTTGTGACCAACACAAAGTTACCTTTTCACTTACTAATGTGGACAGGCGTAGAACACACATTTTACCAATTAAACAAAGAAATTCCTTTAACAGTACTTTTATTAACTATTATGACTGTTTATATTTCATGTCTATCTTATACATTCCATTAATTAAAGTACCTACTTACACCAACATTGGACAAACATTTTACGCAAAGTTAGGTGTACAAAAGCAAAGAAAAGTTTGATGATCCCATAAACATCTCTAGAACCATGATTTGATATCATTATTAAATGCAATTAAAATAATAGTTCAATGATGTTTTGAAATTATGCTAGAATTTTTGTAACAGACAATAACAAACTCCAATAAAATTATTTCAAATATTACAATAAAAGTACTTATTTAATTACTAAAAAACTAACATTAAAGCATTAAAGATGACATTTTGAGTCCTATTGTGTCATACATAAGATGGATGTACATGAACATGTATTTTTGGTTTATAGACTTTATCGAGGCATTGGTGGCATATTAGGCATTGGACCTGCCAGGGCAGCATTAGTTCCCAGTAAGACCTGAAATGAAAAAAATACTTTTAAATAATGTTCTCAAACCTGGAACACCAATAGTTGGTGCTATTTATGAATCTTATAAAATGATTAATAATTTTATAAGTGAATATATTGTAATCATCATCATTTGATTTAACAGAAACATGTCGATTTGCCTTTAACCCATAGAGCCAATAAGTCCAAATCTGTCTTGCATAAAAATAAAATATTGATTATGCCTGCAATCTTTGGGATGAACCCAACAAATCTCCAGTCAACCAGACAAGTATATGAATGCACTAGGCATGTGAAAAGCCGGTTAAAAAGAAAATCTATGTTAGAATGATTTCTTACCTGTTTTTGCTGTGATTTCTGCATTTCTTCCACTTGGGCTCGCTCTACCTCAAAGATGACAGGGGCAAATAAAATAACAGATGAACTGGCCACAACCCACATAACCGAGCGTGATAGGCCATATAAGGATTTAACACCAGACCTAAAAATAAATAAAAACTTATGCAGTTTTCGAGACCAACACTACTTTTGTCAGTATTATATGTTCCGTTTGCCAACATACCATGTCTTAGTTGTGACTGTGTAAGTTCCATTTCGAACACATTCTGGGAACATCTCAGTCAATCCCCATAGTCTTTCGGAAAATGTTTCATCAGGCTCCTGAAAATGCAAATAAGCCATTTTTAGGTTATTTTCACAACTTATATATTTTGAAATTATGGAGGAATTTCATGACTAAGAAATATAAAAATAGTTGCAAGGTAATGAAAAGCTACTTACATCGTCGTATTCTTTCAGTGTGCCTATTGGTGTACCCGCGCTGGGGGATGAACCGAGCTGTAAAAAAATACATCTTGTTAAAACGACCCAAAAGGGGGTCTCTCAGACAGAACAAAACGTGACAGTTTAACCTAAGAACTAAAACCCATACCGAAGGGATTATGAAACTATCTTCAGGTCTACGTTCAGGGGTGTCATCCTTGCTCGCAATCAGTGACTCCATACCGCTGTCGCTTTGATCCAATTCATCAGTCACATCCGTAATCATATTACGTCGTCCAAATCTCCTTGTACCTCGGTTAACGACTAGTTCGTTTGCGATCTAAATAAACTAGAACCGCAGGTATGGTTAAAAAATCACAGACGATGATGGGGAACTCAATAATCGAAATTGAAAAGGCAAATCGCGATCCACTCTCTCTCATCACATTTCACAATCACTCACTCACTCACACACATGGAAGAAAACGGCCATAGAAAAGAAAAGACAGATGTGTCTACTCTATTTACCCCAGATCCAGACGTTGGGTGAACAGAGAACAGATGGCCGGAAAATCTATTATCCAATGGGTGGACCTTGAAAAAATCGTTGGCCTTAACGTTGATTGGCGCTTTGTTGGTGATTTATTCTAATGGCCAATAGCAATAGTTAGTTGAGCAGAGAGGTGAGTTCGATTAGAAAGAGATAAAAAAATAACCATAGAGCAATTTTTTTTATGTGCAAAGGAATCAGCTTGTAAGCTTTATCAAACAAATCATCAACTACCCCGAATACCCCGATTATCCCCCGATCAAATCCAATACACGTTGGCCTGAAACTAATGTCGTAAGAGACACACCTGTCTTGAAGTCTGAGAACTATAGCTCTGTTTGAAGACTCGAGTTTTATAAATAAAACTTATTACTCAAGTACGTACTTCAGCATTCCGAAAAGACCTCCCGAAAAGAACTCTAAGACTGAGTCTTGTAAAATAATTTATGACTGGTTCTCTAAATCCATGGTTTTACTGTTTAACGGTATTACGAGCGTTTATTTTTTTATTGAGACGTTTTATCTTACATTTTGATTTAGTCAGTTTAGTTTTGATTAGATTATTTTTCGTTAGTGAAATTTAATTGATACAATATTTTACTGTGTGATTTAGTTTTAATCAGAAAATTTATGAGAATGACGATATAAATCATCTATTATTTACCTATTTACATAATGTAACATACCAGCTGAAGTTGAAGTTAGACTTAAGCCTTATTATAGTTCAAAGAACTCTAAACTCAAAAGACTTAACTCATTTAGAATGTGAATTCTCATGTGACTAACGAGTCTTGAAGAATGACTCAAGTCTCGAAATGAAGATTAAAATACATGTGTTTCTTAAAGCTATACCCGAAACTGAAGACTATTAACCAGTCCATATTCTAGTCCAGACTACGAGCTGTTTTTGGGAAATTCATGACAGAAAATCTCAGAAACAATTTTTGGCTCGACCTGGGATTTGAACCCAAGACCTCTCGGATGTAATGCAGAAACTTTGCCACTACACCAACGAGGCAGTCACCAGTGAGTTGCATAGTTCAACCAACTATGCAACTAACGAACTGAATGATAGATCCGGATCGGATAGGACCACTGAAAGTATGTACGTAAACATAGGTTCATTGAAATACCACATTCAATTGTTCTACTACAAAATAATTGTTTATCACATAAATAATGAATCCAACTTAAAACGTATTCCTGAAGGTTATTATGTAATTTGTACTGTCATTTATTTTGAATTTGACCGGCTTATTTATAAACAAACGTTAAACACTGCCTATTTATTTTGTAGAAACTAGAGATTTGTATTGGTGGCTTACCCTGGCCAATGTTTCACCTGGAGTTCCCAATCTGATACTGATTTTAGTCACCTTACCTTCAAAACTATGTATAGCCAACAAACCATAAATCTTGTACATAAAACACATCATACTTTGGTTGTTTAATAGTTGCGTTAAAGAAAAAAGTGCTTCATTATGTTCACTGACCTGACAATCACTTGGAGTACTGCAAGTACAGGGAATTTCTGCAGGCATTTTATTTCCTTAGTGCATTTTCTTGGTTCTGCTTTACAGGGGCGTGACAATTATTAACAAATTAATCATATTTATCTGTCAATTTGTCATTCGGAATTTAAATATTTTTAAAAAACTCCAACAAAGATGATATAAAAAAAACTTTATGATTCGTACATGGGCATATACCAATAAAAAAGTTATAGTGAATAAATTATCTTTGCATAGACACCGGAAAAGTCGTTTGCAGGGTAGAACTCGGGAAATAAGAATAAATCAGCTTGATACTTTGTTGCATTCGATCGGGGGCAAGTAAAACCGGATATACCATCTTTTTGTTTATGTATGGCCAAGAAGAGTGAGCGAATGAATGACACCGATGCCGTCTTTGTTCGTTCAACAGATAACATACAAATAAACTAGATTCGTTCGTTAATGTCAAATTAGGCTGGTGATTTTTGCAATTTTTCTATAGGTACCTTTGGCCTTTAATTAGATTTTCTGGCGAATTTCATTTCTTTTTGATTTCGTTCGCTATTCTTGATCAAATTAGTAAAAACATCAAATCATTCTGAAACCTATTAAACAAATTTGCAACTACACACAGTGATCTCCAAACAGGCAGACAGAGACTTTTTTACGTCCAAAATTTTGTTTGGTGCTGTGTTTCAGTGTTTCTCCAGTTCGATTAACATACAAGGTAAGTAGTTTTATCTTTCTTTAAACCCTTTTCTTTTTTGTTATCCTTTTTATTGATGAAGCGAAAACTCCACTCCAATCCTTTAACTTTAACTTCTCTTCTTGTTAATTTCATGAACCAAAAATCAATGAAATAATAATTTTACATTAAAAATATTTTATTAATTCAGATCTTTGTGAAATAGGAATAAAGAAAGTAAAAAAGGTCAGTTGTCAATAATAAATGTTCTACAAATTGCTACTTAGCAATGTACACATGATAAGTTTGGCAGGGATAAATTTGGAGGGATGGTTTGTTTTTCAAACACCTAAAAACATATTTATCACATAAAATATTAGATATGGTTTGTAACTTTTTGAATAAGATTAAAATAACAAAGCTCAGCTGTTTGTGCATTTGCATCAAAAGCAAATTGCTTTGTCTGTACTGTTATTTATGTGGATTATTCCTATACATCTCCAGCATAATGACTCCTGCTATATGCCATATGTGTTGCCCTGAATTGTTAATAACTAGATACCTTTTATCCGAATGAACACATTTATATTTTTTATAATTTTTTGTTTTTATTATTTATCGTGATTAGCATTTATATTGCAAACTTCAGGTAATATCTTTGCTTAATAGGTTTAGGCACACAAGTTGGGTTCCCAGTGACAAAGGTTTGATCCCTGCCTCAGATAGTTGATTTAATGCTCTATAACAATCTGAATAGTCTTTGCTATCTTAAGGAGAAGCATCAGGGCCAACTGAACTATTGTTTTCAGCAAATTTTGAATTGCCACAAGTGCGGGTGCTGGGAGCATATGGGAATAACAAATGTCCCAGGTTCAGTAATCTTCTTGTAATCCCTTTCTTTGTGTACTAGAATAACTGCACTTGAAGGTTTTCTAATATTCATTATGTGAAATAACTTCCTCATGTTATGTAACTTGCTATGCTATAAACAAGAAAAATCTATAAGTTGATGCTTTCAGCAAGTTATTATTAAATTTTGTCTCAAAAAATTTTCAAATTGATGAGAACATGTAAGTCATTAAGACAATATTACTCTCAGTGATGTTGATGACACAAAAAAACACAGGTTTTACAGTACCAATACAATACCATAACTGATTTAAATTAATATGTACCATAAACAAAATCTGAGAAAATGACAATATTATTTTTAGACTTTATTTTAGATCAGGCACCCAATTATGTTTCCACTTCCTCTCAAGCATTGCTCTTATCTCATAGACTCAAGTCCCGCATATAATTTTGGTTGTAAATGTGTAATTTGAAACCTTAGTCCCAGTGATATTTTTATAAATAAAAACCTAAAACTCTGGGAGTTCATCTTAATTGGGTGTGCAAACTAAGTAGTGTTTTCAATATTGTTATCAATTTTCTAAGATTTTATATAGAGGCATATTATCTATTATTAAATTTCAGACTAATTTTGTGTTTCTTCCATCCTCTCGTGATCCTCTAAGACTCAACCAGCGGCTGCGGGCCGCATGCAGCCCGCTGGGCTTTTTGTTTGGCCCACTTGAATGAAGTTCCTATGCTCCGTTTTATTCTCTTACAGAGTTGCCTTTAATTTTAGTTTTAATTTTAAAAACAACATCAATCTAAAAGTCCTGTTTAAAGAAAAAAGGGAGACCAGAGAATATGTAGAATTTTGGAGCATTGTTCCCCAAAAATATAAAAATGTGCAAAGATGTGATGTTTATAAAAAAGGCTGCTCTAAGGGGTCGCGACTCGCGAGTCGCGAATTGCGACCCAAACTTTGATTCGTCGTAACCTACTTTGAAAACCACTGTTCTTGACAGACAGACAAGATTTTGATAAATAATGCCTATAAACTTTCAAGTTAAACTAGTTGCTCTCGAATCGAATATTGATAAACAATTTATTATTGTCTACTTGAGAATAACATCAATGAAAGATTCGACAAAGTGCAAACTAAATGATATTTTCCGGTATCCCACTCGCGTGGCGTCGTGCCAGCTCCCTAACATTCTTGCTCTACTGTCTTGTTATGGTCGTCGCCATCCCTGATTCATGTGATGCTATAAATCTCAAACGAATTTGACATTTTTATTTCTATTTGTTTCTTATAGCTGTGTCCTGCTGTTTTACCCGTATAGAACCTAGTATTATTAGCGTACGTAGTTGTATGAGCCACGTAAAAACTGACGTTATATGTGAACGCGCCCTTGCTTACCATCTTGCAATGCAACATCGCCCGAAATTATCTAGACTAAACTAAAGTTTGTGTATCGTGATCTCATCTTAACCTTAAGACGTGCCTTCCCGTGAACATCCTGGAAAATTTGGAGCAGTTTTATGCATTCATATTTTAAAATCGGTCTGTCCGCCCCACAGATTACCCTGTCGTAATTTAGCTTTTTTGCTATTCCAGCCACAGCTCAGCACGTCCGATACTGAATAATCCGTACATGACCAAATTGATTGCAAACTGATTTTTTATTTATTTTTCAATAACCATATAGTCAATAATAGCTATAGCTCAATAATATGACTTGTATAGTATGTCCAAAATTCATTAATTGTTTAAAACTAAATACGCAACAGCGCTTGTAATGATCTTCAAGCTCGGGAAAGTACTTTTTTTTAAGTTTAACACAGATTTGGCACATTGTTTTAAGGTTGAACGTTTACTCCTGCACCTTTTACAGGAAAACCTTATTGCAGCGCCCTCCACCGCACTTACAGGACTCAGGAAAATCTTATATTTGTTTCTTCGGTTTACGCGAAAAGTAGACATTGAAATGAGACACTTTTTACAGATTATTTCGCGATTTATTTACATTCTATTTTAACCTGACGTGTCGGACCCTTTTCAGCGTCCGTCATAGGTATACAAATAAAATGTAAATAAATCGCAAAATAATCCGTAAAAAAGTGTCTCATTTCAGGAAAATCTTTAGAAACCACAATGGTCCTTTGTCTTGTCTCTCTATAGAAACTAACCTTTTAATAATATTAAAAGTAAATCATCAATGTAATCTCTAATTGTATTTACTTTTCAATCCTACAAGTAGTGCTAAGTTTTTATTTTTTAATTACTTCTGTAAAATAAATCACTCGTAAACATTTATTTATCGGTACCATGTTGTCTTGTCACTCACTTTACCTTGACGCTAAGCTTACCTAATCCGTAGGATATATTCGGATTAGGTAAACACCATAAACTCGTGAATAGTGGAATATTACAACTTTTTAACACTCCTTGTGTTTTATGTAGAGGTTTTGTTTGGTTAGCTTATTGGAATTATGCATACTATTATTGATATAAGATAAGACCGAAATAGCCGTGTGTGTGCTATTATTTCGGTCGATGACTTTCCGATTGTACCCTTCCCTTAAATTATTACCAATATCATTAAATAAACCATCCATTAAGTCAGACTTCGAATGACACGTAAACTGAAGTAGGTATCTAGTCGTACTCAATCCAATACATAATATATTTCTGTATTGGAACTGTTATAGAATGAATTACAACCATTCAATAGATGACTCTGAATGTTGTATTTTACTTTAGCCGTTTGAATAATGTAACTAATGATATTTGAATACACATTAAGTCTGTTCGAATGCATTCATTTTAAGTTGTAAGTTCAAAGTACGTTGTATGTTCTTTGAGCCTTTTATCAAAATACTTTTGTTCAGTTTTTTCAAGACCAGCAGTAATCATACCAACATAATCAACCCCTGGCTTGGTTGATGAAGAGATTGTCTTGAATCTGGCTTGTTGACACAATAAAGACCCATCCCAACCGCGCCACCCTGGTGATAATGGAATAGATTATGTTGTAAACATCCGATCTGAATTACTCTTACAATTCTTATGTACATAATTTCTAAGCGCGGCTGAACATTTTCTAGTGTTTTCCAGTTCAATCCGTTTGTTTCAAGCCGCGTCGTATACTGATGACTTGAGCTACATTATAATCAACAATCGCACTGAGACTTATTTACAAAGTAAAATGTGAGCAATAGGTATGCGCATAATCATTGCATTGTATATTGTGTGGAAAATAAATGCACTGAGGGATGATTCATTAAACTTGGGAGTTTAAATTTCCTTTTTCAACCTAATATTGTAAAAACTAGGCTAGACTAACTAACCCCAGTGAGGGCAAAAAAAACGCTTTGTCAGTGTGCAAGTGTTAAATTTAGTATCCTGTACTTTGAGACAATTTCTCTGTACTTTTAAACGCAGAACTTAAAATATGAACTGCGTGAATGGTCCTCCCTTCTCGGAAGCTGTTCATTGAATAAATATAATGTTTTGTGATATGCAAATTACATCTGAGTAACACATCATCAGTTTTGAATTACGATTAGAATGCATACGACAAAAATGCTTTATGAATTTGTCGATGTTACTTGATATCAACGGAAGGTAGGCAGTGTTTATGTTAGCAGTAACAGTTTATCAGCTTTAGCAGTCTCTGCACTCGTGCAAGTGGGAGGCCGTGGGAACAATAATTATAATGATGAAAGAACATAAAGTGCTTACAATACTGTGAACGGAGATCGGATCGACCCGTAACCTATCGTAAATAGTCATCGTTCTACCAAATGCCTAAATGCTTTTAGGCCAACATAGTAAATTAGTAGCCACTGTATGTTTTATTAGAATTAAATTCGGTGAAAAACCTTATTTAAAGATGTTTTCGTAGAGCAAGAGGGTAAGGCTAAACTTCGTCATTCTCGTTATGGGCTTAGTTGCGGTGAAGTAATATTTTAACTAATTGGAATTGGTTTTTGTAGACAACTTTACTATACTAGTTGAAACCTCATGGCACCGGCGTCTTCCTGGCAAGCTCTTGAATGATCTATGACGCGATGACGCAATGTTTCTATCAATTCACGTGTTACACAAGAGGCGGGATAATTTATCACTCAATCGAAAAAACTTATTTCGATCGCAGTGTACTCCGGACACTTTGTTTTTCTTTATTCTGAGTTCGTTTTTCTGTTTTTAAATTTTGAATGTTTCGCTGTTATTTATTTATTCACATCGCTTCCATTTATTTTCAGTCCAAATTAGAGCACACGATAGCCATCCAATACACATTTTTAATACCATGCTTATTAAAAGTCTGTATTTCTACAATTGCTATTGCATTCTATTGTGATAATCAGCACCTAAACGGTTCGGCAGTTCCATTTAATAAAAAGACTGTTCGTGATTATTCACTTGAATGGTCGCGTTACTTCGATAGTGAATTAGTGAAGTGAGAGGCGACACTCTGGCTGGATGTCATTGCGGATCAATGCCGTGACGACGCAGCCATTGTCTGAGCAGCCTTGTTGCCAACGGCATCGGAGGCTTAACCTTTAAGCCCATGTTTGAATGCCGTCTCTACCACCCTGGTGGATTAACCGCACTTTGAACATAGATAGCTGGATTTGCATCTACGGTTTGCTCCGCGGCAGACGCTAAGTTCGCGGTACTACAGTAACTATTAAGTAATCTGTGGTACTACGTTGTATTAGAACTACCACGACAAATGAAACTGAAAAATCGAAACGGTGAAACTGCTGTGACACAAACTCGAATCCATTCCTTTGCACGTAATTTCCGCCTGTTCCTTTTTCCGTGGAATTTTACTGTACTGTGGCGTGAGTACGAACATTATCGTAACGTATTCGTAGCGTTTACCTATCGTTAACTTGACAATTTGTATGAGGAAACTGTCAGTTTCTGACGTTTGGACGACACGAAAACGTTACGGTAATGTGTTCGTACTCACGCCACTGTACCTTTTTAGTTAAGGTGGTATTCAAATAAAAAAAATAAGGTTGAAAGTAAACAGTTTATTAGAAGTTCTAACTGAAACGTTACGCCGTATGAAAATCAACTCCACTGTCCTTGTTTGCTGGTATCCGATAGGGGAAGGTAGTGCAGCTTGGCAGGTACAGGGTTGTTGCTCGACAGGTATCGACTTCTCAGTTAAGCCTGGTCTTCAAAACGCTTTAAGCCCGAAAAATGTACTAGTCGTCGTGATTCGGTAGATTTTTAACAGGGGCTATAACGTCCTTGCGTCATAGAAAATAGCTCGGACTTCGGGAGACGTATCGCCGCGGCGCACTCCCAAACTCTCCGCGTTCGGCCGCAGTAGCTTCTTCGCGATGTTCGCCGATGATAGCCGATCGATAGCGCTCGCGTATTTTAGAAACAAGCACTTTCGCGCGGGTTAGCTTGTTAGTTTTAGTTAAATTAGAGATAGTAGTTTAATTATAGGTTTTTTTAAAAGCTTGTTAATTAAATTTTAGAGTATTAAAATCAGATGTATGTTTTCATAAATAATAAGTGTAACGCACCGTAACAGAATCATTGAGCACAGAGGTTTAGGTGTTTGTCATTTTCCAACTTTCCGTTATCGCTTTTTACATATTAGTTTAGTCTCTGTAGACTAGATGTTTACTCGTACAAATATACACCTATTCCACTTTTGACATTTACCTTGCATTTACCTTTTAAAATATTTATAGCTTTGATAAATAAAAAGTAGTATAAGACAGAAAAATCATCGAATTTAAATACGTATAGTACTGTTACGTTCTAGGGGTGTGGGATCTAGATTGAAATGCACTTCTAAACCGATGAAGTAGAGTAGGATTTATTGTACACACTTTACGTTACAACACTTAGTACACAAACACTTATATCGCACTCCAAAATCTTCTTGTCGCAGTTTTCGCTTCGATGTTTACTCGGTCGCATTCCCGGGCTCCTTATATACCGGCCGTCAAGGACTCCCGAATATTCGGTAGGTACCTACTACCCAGTACGAGACTGTTCGGGATCCTTCCAAATGCCGTCTTGCCTAGCCTATACCTTTCTCGAATGTTCGGCATCATAGTGCTATCCCTGTCTTGTGCTGTCTCTGTCACACCTTTCTGGAATGTTCTTAGTATAGCTGCCTCTCTCTAATCGTGCTATCTCTTTCACTCCTACTGAAAATTACGTCATATACTGAAGTGGGCTTCAAAGGCCCATAAGGGGTCCTGAAAACGCCTGAAAACGGGTTTTCAGGTTATGGCGTCATCTGATAGAGGGTGGCCTGAAACGGACTGAAAACATGTTTCAGGCGCCTGAAAACAACGGCAACTTGGGTGAAATTTCGATAAACTAGTATGTGTTAGAGCACTCTCTGAAACGGCCTGAAATGGTATTTCAGCCTGCTGAAAACGCCTCCAAGGCACGGAAAAACACGATCAAAGTTTTAGCACTAGCCCACCGGCGTAACACTACCCCCTCCTTTGACATGCTCGTCCCGAGCATCATTCGTTCCATGGTACTTGGCCAACCGATCAACATGAACAATCTTACAGGGGCTACGTGCGTTGCGCTGTATCCGATAAGTGACGTCGTTGATCCTTGTGACTACTTTGTACGGCCCTTCCCAACTCGGCGACAATTTCGGTGACTTTCCTTTTCGACGCATAGGGTTATGTAGCCACACGAATGATCCTTCCTCAAACCTCGTCTGGTTAGACTTCCGGTTGTATCTGGTCTTCACCGTTCGGTCCGAGTCCCGTTGCCTCCAAGATCTTTTTGGGCAGCTTGATTGTATGTGTCCTCTTTCACCGCAGTTGTAGCATCGAGGCCCAGTTTCCCGAGGTGGAGCAATCGGCTCCCTGGCCGCAACTTCGCGCACCCTAAAGGATTTTGTTGAGTCTTGGCGTACAGCTTCCACCTCCAGGGCATGGGCGAGCGCATCCTTCAAGGTCCCATGGTGTCCCAGCCGTACAGCAGCCCTCACTTCAAAGTCCCGAATCCCATCTATGAATGCCTGTACAAGCGTTCCATCGATGAAAGTCGCTGCGGAACCTTGGTACGCCTTCCGGACGAGCTTCTCTATCTCAAGTGCCCACTTTTGTAACGACTCATTATGCCCCTGAGTCCTATTCTTCAGCTGAGCTCTGTAAACGTGCTCTAGATGGCTGTCACCGAAGCGTGCCTCTAAAGCTTCAAGAAGACGGTCGTATGTCTTCTCCTTTCCTAACGCTTCCAGAACAGTGAGAGCTTCGTCCCGCAGCGCCAAACTCAGTGCCGTTTTAGCATAGTCCTTGCTCCAGCCATTCGCTTCGGCAACCATCTCGAATTGGAGCTTGTATGCGGCCCACGAAGAGGTACCATCGAATGGAGGTACCTTTAACTTTTCACCTCCTGTGGCTGGTGCACCTGATACACTGGTGGTGCCGTTGGCCACTTTGATCTCCAACTTCTGGAGGCGATTCTCCTGGCCCTCCACTTTTTCGTTCAGTCCATTGAGGCGCTTCTCGTGGTTTTCAACTTTAATTTCAACGCCCACAATTTTGTCTTGCACCTCAGCCATCTCCTTTTTCCATTCTGCAGCTACTTCGTGTACCTCACGGAGGACTTCTTTCAGGTCCCGTAGCTCTTGCTGCAAAATTTTGGCTTGTTCCTCGTGCCATCTAGCCTGTTCCTCCTGCCTTCTGGTCTGTTCCTCCTGCTGAACCCGTAGCTCTTGTTGCAGGATTTTGGCTTGTTCCTCCTGCCTTCTAGCCTGTTCCTCCTGCTGAACCCGTAGCTCTTGTTGCAGGATTTTGACTTGTTCCTCCTGCCTTCTAGCCTGTTCCTCCTGCCTTCTGGTCTGTTCCTCCTGCCTTCTAGCCTGTTCTTTCAGGAGGATCAGAATGGCGTTGACGTCTATCTCCGGCGTCCTTGAAGCTGGTACCGCTGTGTCTGACGTTCCGGCGGTGCCCGCAGAGTCTCCAGCAGCGGTGCGGCTTCGGGTCTGCATCCCCTCCTTCTCTTCTTCTCGCGGAGTAATCGGCATTTTCAATCCCACTTCTGACACCAAATGTTACGTTCTAGGGGTGTGGGATCTAGATTGAAATGCACTTCTAAACCGATGAAGTAGAGTAGGATTTATTGTACACACTTTACGTTACAACACTTAGTACACAAACACTTATATCGCACTCCAAAATCTTCTTGTCGCAGTTTTCGCTTCGATGTTTACTCGTCGCTTTCCCAAATTAAACTCTAACTCGGTCGCATTCCCGGGCTCCTTATATACCGGCCGTCAAGGACTCCCGAATATTCGGTAGGTACCTACTACCCAGTACGAGACTGTTCGGGATCCTTCCAAATGCCGTCTTGCCTAGCCTATACCTTTCTCGAATGTTCGGCATCATAGTGCTATCCCTGTCTTGTGCTGTCTCTGTCACACCTTTCTGGAATGTTCTTAGTATAGCTGCCTCTCTCTAATCGTGCTATCTCTTTCACTCCTACTGAAAATTACGTCATATACTGAAGTGGGCTTCAAAGGCCCATAAGGGGTCCTGAAAACGCCTGAAAACGGGTTTTCAGGTTATGGCGTCATCTGATAGAGGGTGGCCTGAAACGGACTGAAAACATGTTTCAGGCGCCTGAAAACAACGGCAACTTGGGTGAAATTTCGATAAACTAGTATGTGTTAGAGCACTCTCTGAAACGGCCTGAAATGGTATTTCAGCCTGCTGAAAACGCCTCCAAGGCACGGAAAAACACGATCAAAGTTTTAGCACTAGCCCACCGGCGTAACAGTACTTTAACAATTAGGCATGTTTAGCATGTCCACTGTGTTGGTGTTAGTTACCTACCACATGTGTCTGTAAGTGACCCGCATACCAATGTAGAGTCACCTTATATCCTACTGGAGGCACATTGCACACTTGTTCAGTCTCCAGCACATCAGACTTTATTTTGTTTATTGCAAAAGTATCTCAGTAGTTTCTAGCATTTTTGGAAATCTTGTGCGAGTGTCCCTTACACACCTCATCGAGGTTGCCAAAAAGTCATCAACGGTTCGGTGGTTCAACACAAAGGTTTTAAACCCTAAAACCTGATAGAGAACAAATCTTAGTCACAGAATAACTGAGATTATCAAACGTATCATTTACTTCAATATTTACAAATCAATCGACGATTATATTGCCGTTCACTAGCGTATTTCTCAAGTTGAGTTCTCAAGCATTACGGTGATTTTCCATAATTACAGTAAACAACTAATATGCAGCTACGTGGTCCTTGATCGTTAGACACGCTTATCCACGAAACAGGCCATGCTTTGTCGTTTAATTTATATGCCAAGTGTACTGAACACAAGTCATTGTTTCGTATTTTAAGGGTGGACTGATACTACTGCGCACAAGTCACTTCTATTCGATTTCTAGGTCGCTACCGAAAAATACGATTACCGAAATGATTAAGTAACGGTTTTTGACCAAAACAGTGTTAAATGTTCATTCATGCTCAATGTTCCACTCCACCCATAGACAACTGTGTCAATGATTGCAATAAGTAAAGTAAGAGTAAAACTTTCATTTTCTATGAGTGACGTTTGAGTTTCTTTGTAATTCTTTTGGAGTCATCCGGTGACCTGAATTATGTTACCATGCTTTTCTACCGTGAACTGAAAGTAAAATAACTGTAAGTATCATAGTAACAGCTATTTGAGGTTTGAGATTTTTCTATAAAAGTTACAGTTTATCAGGCATTAAATTAAAGCAAAAAAGATGTATACCGACCATGCAAATGCATCGTTTCCATCAACTATCGATGTAGTGTGTTTTCTATGGTCAATGTAAGTATGTTTCGTTTGATCATTTATGTCATTGATGCGAAGTCTCACTAAACATACCGCGTAGCTCTCTACGGTGGATTCTTGACGACGCGTTCAGTTGCATAAAGAAATTGCGTAATGCTGCGTGTGATTGTCTCTTTTTCTCCACTCGCAACATCTAACCAGGAGATTGCAGAATGACTTAAGATTTGTCAGATGTTGATTTTACTCGCTTTCAAAAAATACCGTTTCCCGCAATACCGATTTCCTGTTTCACATACGAACGTGGTTCAAAATATTATCTCTTTAATGCTTTCGTTCTCGTTTAATGTGAATAACATTGTTATAAAGTCCTAGATCGAATTCCTTTGGTTTTTTGACCTTTGATCGCTCAAACAATTTACTTTGATTTGACACAATCGATTGCTTCTTCTTTCTTTTATCAGATAATTTGAGTATTAAACTAATAAAAAGCTAAGCTTGATTTCAATTCATATTTAACTGATAACATTTACAAGATAAAAATCTTTGATTCAATTCTAACGCCTCCCGCAAAGAAAATTATGATTTTGATAAATAGATTTAAATTAACCTTACAGAATTAAATTAAACTATTAAAATCGTGTTGTGTGGGTAGCTAGCTATAACGTAAAGCTTGCATTAATTTTCAAAGCAAGCTATTTTCCGTTATCTATACAGCGCACAAACAATAATTGTTAGTACTTAAACTTGGCTAGTCTACCAAATTGGTTTGCTTGGACTCACCTTACTTCGTTTAAATGCGAAATTTGAATAATATTGCTTTACACGATTTAATTTCGTTTTTAGTGTTTATCAAATACTTTCTGTCAATCCATTTATCCTATTGATTATGTACCATTGTATTCTGATGATAGTATATTTCCTATTTTCAAGTGCCTGGTGGAGTGGAATAAAGCCGATTAAACTCTGTAGTTGCCAGGCAAGCCCTCCGTCATTGCCACAACAGTGCCATTCTATGGCATTTTCCTGTTAGCAATAATCGATTAAAAGCCATTTAAATAAATATCTTTGTTTCGCCAACCTTCGAAATACAGCGTATTCTACATGTCACACATCCCCACATTGAACAACTGCTGTCTATGGTGCGATCACTTTGATAAACAGATTACATTTTTATTTGTGCTATCTAACATGTGCAAAGACATGTTATAATATATTCCCCACAATAATCACAGTTTAGTACTGTGTAAAACACTTTTTAATATTCTGGTGTTGAAACACAAATGGTCTCATATCATGCAACAATTGTAGATGTTGTATCATGCAAGTATTTTCGGTTTGGTTTCACCTTCCAAAGCTCTTCGCTATGTAAAAAGAAAGTTACAAATAAGATCTCTGAGATGTGCCCCAGTTGGCCAACGTCCATTTGCTTGTTGTTATGTCAAGTAGTTCTTCTTAATTGGACCAATTTACAATTTTAAGGACAAAGCTAGAGCGTTATGTGACGATGCCAAGTGAGTGACAATGAAATAATGTAGCAATGTTGTAAAATTTCTCAGAATAAACTTTATCAGTGCATCAGTACGCCCTTAATTTGATGATGGAATACAAAATATTATGTAATGATATTTGTTTAGTTATCTGTTTATTTCGTAGACAATCACTACGTCTCTTGATTCATCGTTTTGTTCGCTTCCAATCAGAACTGCAATATTGGTGCACAATAGAGCCAATCTAAATGATGTTTGAGTTAGAGCTTGGGTAATATCCACAAACGAAACTATGTCTGAATTCAGAAGTCTTTGATTAAACATTCCATGTTTGTAAACCCCAGTTCGGCAGAGACGAAGCGACCTTTTGTCGAAATCCTATCTCTATTTTGAACGAAACTTGTATAAACAGTGATAGCTGGCGTCACATTTACGCTTTGTTTACAAAACAAAGTATCTTTCACACGTTCACGAATCGGATTTAGTTATTTAGATTAGTATTGTATCGGTCATTGATTCACCTTAACCAGAAAATTGTTATTTCACATGTTTTTTCTTCTTTTAGGATGTCATTTGTTTTGTATTATTAGTAGCCGCTTATTTGCTTTGTGGCAAACAAGAGTTTATTCTTTAAAGTTCATAAGTACAGACAGTGGGGAACACTTGTTTTTTGTTCATGTGTACCTGCAATTACTGGTGCTAGTCACAGCACAGAGAGTTGGTATATTTACGTGATCTACTGACTGGGTGCAGAAACAATAGTAGCGTACGAAAATTCGCAAACAATGTACATTGTGTGTCATTTTACTGTAGACGACACGTGTCCTTGTCTCGTTGGGACTGCAAATACTGCGTCTTATGATGTTGCTTGCAGTAGAACAACCGATTGTGTTCACGGAACCGTTACCCGGTAGTCTAAGCTAAGTTACTGATGCGTTAGCAGTAGGGTAGGGGGGTACTTATTTGTACTGCGTAGGCTCAACTTACATAATACATAATATGCATTGCAAAAAGTTTTAATGGCGCGAACGACTGCTACTTTTTATGCACTTATTGTTTGTTAGTTTTTCTGAGTAGTTCGTCATTGCTTTTATTTATCATCAGTCATTATCACTATTGAATGCATCAGGTAGCTTATTACTCCCATTTTATGATCACTATCATTCAAGGTCACATTTTTGACTTTATGTATTTTATTGTGTACACAGACAATAATCGTATGACCCTACCTGCTACCTGTTTCATTAAGTCTATCTATCTATACCTTCGTCAACCTTGAGGGTACGAGTGACTACAGCCCTTCTGCGCAGACTCGTTCCGCTATAGATCACATAGACTGTATCCTTGAATGAGATTACAGCGAGCTTAATTGTGTTTAACTCTGACTGGATCTTCAGGACCACCGGCCATAGCTTGGTCCAATTTGAACTATATTTCGAGCTTCTGCACTAGGCTATTTACTTCTCACTCGGCTTGTGGTATGATTTTGTAATTTTTTGTTTCATTGTCTCTACGCGTAAATTGTTTCGATCATTATTGAACCTATCTATCTGTATCTTCAAAATCAAAACCAATCGTGACAAACAATTTGCAAAGATGTTAGATTACCTAATATTACTATGCTCTGCTTAATCAACAGCATACTCATGGGGCCTAGCAAACTTAGTTAATCCCAATAAATTTTTTTCACCTCATCGTTAATAGTGGTCGTTATCAAGTGCAAACTGCAACTTGGTACAGTAGGTTAGCAACCGCGTTTATAAAACAAAGATCAAATTAGTACCAAGGTTATCAAATTGTTGGTTTTACAGTTAATCTGATGTTGTTATTTAGCTCTACAACTATTTTATATTTAACTTGTGTATTGTATATAAATATTCAGTTTGGCTCCTTCTTATGAAGTTGCCTCGTGAAGTCTTGAACCGTCACTCAAAAATGTCTTAGTGCGTCATCCTCGAGTATTTTCTCATAGTTATTTCTTTGAAACATTAAATTATATTTAGGTGGGACATTCATATCTTTACGATGCCAATAAAATGTTCATCTACATCTCCAGGTGCAAACAGATAGATCGAGTAGAGTTACATACATGTTACTTGTGTGGCACTGTGATCCTATAAATTTGTGTTCGTTCACGTCATATTTTTAATTTACGATGTCTGGTCATTTAATTTTGCGGAAAGTGCACTATTTCAGACGCGATCGTTCAATGTGTGATGGGAGCTGGCGCCCGCGATTGCTATTTATTACATTTCATTGGAAATATGCCAAGTTGTCGTTCGACAGGCAAATCTTGACGCATGCCAAAAGAAAGTCAAAGTTCGATGGCTTGCATAGAGATAGATCGATTCGCGATTCAATACGTTGAGTTGTGTGTGATAATATTGTTCAATGCAAATGAAGATGACTGTTTGAAGTCAATCAGTCAGTAGTATTGGGTTTGGGATCGGCTCTGTTGTTAGCAAACACAAATGACAATGCAAGACCATACTGACTAGATAGTCTAATCCAGAAAGATTGACGAGTAAGTCTTACATTAACTTGAGATAAGCTGGCTTTAGTTTTTTTTAAGTGTCGTCTTGCTTGTCTCTTTACGATAGTTAGGTAGTCCGGCCCTCCTCGTGAAAACTCAGATGTCAATTCTTTATACAATAATGGCGTATGGCCATAGTTTGTTTAATGCTTTTAATTTAACTTAGAAAATTTACTTTCTCCATACTTAACGATCCCAATTCCCCTTCTTATCTCAAATCTCGATTTTCACTTCTCAGTTCGACACATTCGCGTCAACTCCGTTCCTCTAATAAATTGACCTTGGCCTTTTCACTTCACCGCACCAATTTTCAAGCCAACTCCTTCCACATTCAGGCCATCAGGCTCGGGAATGCTCTTCCCGAAAATATAAAACAGGCTCCCAGCAAATTATCATTCAAGAGACTCATTCGCACCCACTTTCTTACTTTATCGCAACCATCATTATAGATCTTTCTTTAACAGTTTATTTATTTATTTAGTGTATATATGTATATATTATGTCTATTTTAAATATGTAATCATATATATATATATATATATATATATATATATATATATATATATATATATAATATTTTATCCTATGTGTCATATTATTCTTTTTTTTTCGTTTTCTCTGTTATTTATTTTGTCACACCGCCCACTAAACATTTCTGCCTAGCCCAAAGGTATGACTGGTAGAGAATGCCCTACGGCGTTAAGTCCACCTTTTGTACAAAGTATTGTTGTGCAATAAAGCTTAAATAAATAAATAAATAAAATTTAAGGAGAAACATTAATCGTGTTATGATGACGTTAAATATTAAAAAGTTCCATCAAATAATATTTTGCTGCGAACCGTTTGCTCGTGAAATGTGAAGCGAAGAAATGTTTTGAGTACTTGCAGTGAGACCGATAAAATAAATAAAGAGGATTTTGAAGCGGAAAAAAGTTACTTACATATTATTGTTTCAGCTAATTTGATGAAGTTGTGTTGTCATTTGTTTGACAACTGAAAACAAGATTCCGACCTTAATTGTACGGATACTAGGAGAGTAGGAGGCACCTTTAAACAGGGGCAGCTTTAAACATTTGAGCTTACGGAGCTATTTTAGAAGGTAATTATGTGGTGATTTTTTGGGGTTGTGGCAACACAAGCACAACTGTCACTTGTCACTAGGCACTGACGTTTCGCAGCCTGTCGTTGAGTTATGAGGAGTTTTCTATTTCGAGTGCAAATGGTAAGTTTTTTCAAATAAGCCCTTAAGGATCTTGGTCATGCAATTCCAGGTATATGGAGCGTTGGTTTCCTCTATTAGTCAGAATATTTCATATATCACGCAATGGACTACATAACAATACTATTTTTAAACTTTTACTTAGAAAGAAATCGTCTTTCATTTTACTAATAATACCCCTAGGGCAGCTTTGAACACTATCATGGGGGCAGTACTAAAAATGGCTAAAAATACAAATAAAAATCTGAATAAGAAATTGACTAGCAAGTCATAAAGACGTAGTCCTAGAAGTATTTACTGTTCAAAAGAGACTCGGAACTTATTTCGATTTAAAGTTATGTCCATTTACTTTTTCATTTTATTTAACAAGTGCTTTGTTTTTTTAACTTGTTATTATTTTTACATCCCCGTTGTTTCTAATGTTGAGTCGTTTAAAGTTGTTACTTTAAAGTTTGAGAAATCTTAAAATTTCGTCGAATTTATAGAGATTTCAAAACAAACTTTGGATATTTGACTTCTTTTTCTAAAATGGATTTTGCGGGGCTACATTTTGCATTTTCTTCGTCATATGATGTGTTGTGATTTTACAGCCTAATAGTTAGACTAAGCATTGATAAATAATAGAAAGGTTCAGAAATAGAGAATCGGAAGTTATGACAGAAAGTGTAAAAGTGTTCAACCCCCCTCACCATTACGTTAAAGGCGGCACTGACGCGACTAAAACAGATATAACGATCACACTTCTGTTACGCGTTTTCTTTGTATGTCCTTACAGAGTAAATTATGCTATCCGAAATTTGCACTGTAATATACGCAACAACAAATTTAATCAGTAAAATTTTGGGCCGTCCCGAGTAAAGTAGAGCAGTTTGTTTAACGGATCGATTTCGTTACGCAAAACTAATACGCATCTCTACATTCGATCTATTTTCGCTGGTATGTTTGAAAATAAAACAAAACTGCGCACATGCATGTTAGGTGGTGGCCCGCTATGTCCCCATTCTACGTTTAAATATATCGTAACCTTCATCTTATTTGGAGGGTTTTTGAAATAGCTTCTGTACTAAGAGAGCCACGAGGTTGTATTATATATCGATCAGCTTGCGTCTGAATGGCCCATCCAAGGTTCCTGTAAGAATGGATTTGTTTGTTCGGCGACGCTTAGTCTGGGAGCCGAGAGCGCATGTCACAGTCTTTAAATCGGTGACGTCATGGGCTGGGTGACGACACTTTCGACGCACCCCGAGGCCAAGGTTCTGAAGAACTCCGACCCTCGACTACACTTGACATTGCATGAACGAGGCTCCTCTATTACATATCGTAAGGTGAAGGTGATTCAAAACGGTTTACCTTGCCTATAACAAGCAGAGAATCAATCATAAATATTCGAAACGTGGCGTGTTGTGGTTAAATCGCTTCACCGACGCAGTCACGGAACCGTTTCAATATAAAATATTGTTGTTATTTTTACGGTTCTGCTGCAGACCACACTCTTTGTGTTTTGCATTCTTCAATCAGTATTATTTACGTAACTTTTTTTCGTGTTTTAATTTTGCATTACCATGCTGTGCTGGATACACACAGATTAAAGATACTTTACTGGTACACCACTGGTTGACCTGACCAAATTGCAATCAGTATGTACTGACTGGCGTTGGCATGTCTTAAAAGAGGAGCAAATGGTGACATAGCGTTCACTTAGCCTTGGAGCTGATTTATAGGGAGACGGGGAACGCAATGCGGCATTTCGGGAAGTTAGCCTTGAGATCGACCGGAAAGATCGTTCATCGGTACATCCATGTCGCCGTCTGAGCTTGTAAACAGATTTGAAGTTGCCCTTCTATGCGTCATACACTTTAGGTAGACAACTTATCTGAGATCAGAGTTTAAACGCGGGGGTAGAATTCAGGGTAGTTGTGTGGGTAGTCAAGCTTTGTGTAGGCGTTACGTGGGCGGGCGGAGCTGCCTCGGGTCGGCTTTTAGTACCTCAATATTGAAAGCATTCATTTTAGGCATGCATACCACTTACCTACCTGCCTCTATGTTAAGGCTCTATGCTAAGGTTATTATTTTACAGTCGGCACTAAAATTTAAAGCATTTTTATCGGCAATAAGTGGAAAGTTTTTTATCGCCAATAAGTGGAAAGCATTTTCTAATTATGATACAGATTTTGAGCATTAAGTTTAAATAATTTTGGTTACCTAACGTACATAGTTTTATTCTTACAACTTCATCGAAAACCCTACTTTTCCAAATGTGGATTCCCGGGAACAGAGAACAAACTGGATCAGTATAATAAAGTTGCGTAACCACATTCACAGGAACTGGGGCAAGTTATGCCTGGAGGGCTAAGTAGACGTTTCAGACACCAACGCGGCACGTCATGAAATATTCAGACTCTCTGATTGTTTGGTTCTGTGTTGGTTCTAGACATGCTCAAAGACACATCCTAGAGCTATTCTGGGATCGGCGTGTTCCTTCAGAGGCAAATAACTAAAAAATCTGTGTATTTACCTTACATACACGCAAAGACTACTCTGAGTACTGAACTACTGAGTATCCACATCCACAACGTATATGCGCCTAGCAATTAGTCGAGGGCATACCAAAATAGAAATAACTGAAAGTTGGCATAATATTAATAAACGGCTTGAAATAGAGAGAGATTCTATATTTTCCAAGAAAATTGAATTTGTCGGGATACGCGAAATTTTATTTTCTCTCATCTATTTGGTTAAGTAACGGACGTTACGGCCTTCAACAGAGGTACTGGCTCCGTTAGGAAGTTCGTCGGAACTGCCCAAGCGTTGATTGAAATTTCACAAATGTGGTCCTCACCGCATTTTCGTTGCGTGGTATATTTGCGAACCAAAGAGCGTGAGTTATTTTTGATGCCCATCCCAACATACACTTTAGGATGAAATAAATATTTTCTGGACGTTGACCGGAATTTGAGCAATGCACGTTTACGTGTATGGATTTGAAAGAAAACTCCTTTGTTTTCCATGTTAAAGTCTGCAAGCGCCTTCTGCTAGTAGAATTTTGTTCAGTCTGGGTCGAGCTGAGAGTTTCGACATACTTTAATTAACACTGAGGGGTGGAGTTTGGATGATCGCCAAATGTCAAAACTTGGAAGTCTTTTGTCACTGACTAGTTTCATATTTTTATTGTGTAACATCAAAACTCAATTATCTTTATTTGGGTTTTAAAGCTAAAGTTAAATTCTCATATGGCCTTTTTAATGAACTACCGTAGTGTTTATCTATATCCAGCGGATAGACGGCTATTTTGAAAAATCGTTGAGCTGAAGATGGCGGTTGTCTATAATGCCATCTCGCAATAAGAACATCAATGACTATATACTATTTTGTTTATAAATATTTATTCAATCATAGGGTGGCCGAGACGAGTGGTTTTATGTTGCTGTTTTAAGTGGTATACCTTCATAGTACATAACAGGTGATGATTTTATTGTTACCACTGGTTACAACAAGCGTTTACAACGGGTGTAGGAAAATTTTCGTTATAAATCTGCTGCTCTAATCGTTATCGTGTCCACTTGTTTGTGGACAAAGTTGTTAATCTAGGTAAAACCAATAGGGTACGCTGTGAAATACCGGCTAACCGGCGTCCGTGAAGATTTATTGTATCACAAACATTGGTTTTGTTGCAACATAACTATAAATTGTTAGCAGCGTAAACGTTTGTTGTTTGTTAAGATTAGCACTAAAATATATATTCGAAGTTGTTACGAAATGTAGAGCGGTGTTTTCCTTAATCTAGTTTAGCCGGTAAATAGTAGTGGTCTTTTAAAGTGGAAATAATAAGTGCCTAAAATTAATATTTACTTGCGATTAGATTCAGATTCTCGGAAATACAGACTTCAGGTAAAATTTTAATAAACACTATTTTAACATCTACATTCTCTAAGTACATTTCACAAGTTAGAGAATTTGTCCATTTTTCGTCCTCTGTTATTTTACCTTCTTGTTCCAGAGCTGTGTACTTCCCTTAAAAAAATAAGGAATAAAAGTTTGCATAACATAATGTAGTTTTTTTTATAGGTATTGATGTTTTTAAAGTAATACACTTAATAATTAAAGTTTATTTACATTTATATGTTACACAGTATTATTTATGTTAAATACATTTCTGGACTTATGAGTTTATTATTTTAACTTTTTTATTTGAGATACGTTTGCTCTTGGGTTCTTGACTCAAGACTAAGCCCAGCGAGGCAGAAACTTCCGCCGCATCAATCAATACTCTAAATCAGCTGTATTAAAACTGCATGGCGTTGATAATAGGAGTTTACTTATCGGCTGCCTGATTTCCCTAATGATTCTCGTGATCGATTTCGAAGTTGTCCGAAATTGGTCGATTCATCAATTTTGCTACGCTTTTCAGCCTGGCGAAAAACCGTACACAATGTTATCTTATCTGTTAAGTAAGACAAGTTATATGCAGTGTATGTTTGTACTTGTAGTGTATGTTAGAGTTGTTATTCATACGTAAACCATGTTGGTCTCAGGTACGCGACGCACGTCCCTCCCGGCCGCTCTCCACTTGGACGGCTGCTCGAATACTTCGAAATACAGCAAAACTTTTGACGAGGTAAGTGTACATTTTGTACTTTGTTGTTCACAAGACATGACCTCATGTCGTCTCCCAGAGGACCTTCAGTGTGCTAATGACAGGGCAATTCAAGTCGCTTATTTCTGGGCTGAATATTATATAAAGTCGCTTTAACATCGACACACTATGAAGAATAACTTTAACCATCATAGAAAAGGGCATTGGTTCCAAAATCCAAAGAATACACAGCAAACAGTCTTCGAATCATTTAGTTTTTAACTTATAGGTAAACATCAAACTTTTATTACAACGTAAATCTAATACATTATTAAAGGTTGGTATGTATCATTTAGATTCGGGTGTGTTAACTGCTTTTGACGTAGGTAAACAACGACACGAAAAAAATATTGTATTATTCATTCGACCAAAATCCAATAGGATCTGAATTCTGATTTATTTTTATGATTAGCAAAAAAAATGATTAAGGCATTCAATCATCATAAAACGATAATCAATAAAATCGAAATGATAATAACGGTGATAAAATATGATAACTAAATAATTACTCTGTTATATTCAAAAACCAAGTCTTGTCATTGAATTTATTTGTTTACCATAAATGTAAATCAGAGCTATTTTAGGCAGTACAGACAGAGACGAATGGTTTATACATGGACTATTGTAGATATATTTCTGGCGCCTATTGTACTAGGGGAATGTTTTGTTCACTCCTACGTCACCGACGATATTAAATTATTTAATCAATAACGCCTGTTGACTTGTTCAGACGGTGGTAAATAAAGGACGTAGGTGTAAATCAAAGATCAAATCCATTGAAATGGTTCTGGAATCTTCTAGTTTGGGGACATGGTATATAGAGTAGTTGAAAATGTGACACAATAATTAAGTAAAATTGCTATCTTAGTGAGCTAGATTGCATTAGCGGATTTGGGGCACTGGTCAAAAAAGATGTAGAGTCGCAATTAACGTTTGTAGATTCTCCAATTCAGAGCGTAACCATGGTTTACCAAAAGACTGAACACTATAAATAATATTTTTCAGGACCAATTATCCCATGAAATATATTTGTAAATTAATTTAGCCTCTTAATTTAGCACATTGGTGTTTTGATCAATTTCAGCTTTTCAATCCGAAAAGTGTTTGTTTTGGCTGTAATAGGATTCCCGACTCGTGCTACGTTTGTGGAGAATTATTTCTGCGTTTGTGTATTATTTTAAGAACCCTGGTTCCTATTTTCGTCACAATCTGCGTTCAATTAGTGGTATTTTTGGGTATTGATTTTGCTGCGATTTTGCGCTTAGTATGTTTATGTGTTATTAACTGTCTAAGACACAGTCAGGAAGGACACTGAAACTGAGGAATATGTAGTGTTACATAATTCTGCAATAATTTCAGATACCTACCTATGCTGTTTCTAAGATGATACCACAATGTTGCGAGGGTAAGAAGGCAAAGAGTTCGCACGCGCTCATTCTCATGGTCTGTCTGTCTCGTATTAACCGGTTCTACATCGTGCAAATAGTTTTCGAGTTTTTTGTTGACAACGTCTACAGTTTAGATCTCTAATTCTTCTTTGGGGTTGTCGCTCCTTGTCTCATTAATAACGTCTGTTGTAAATGTTTTATTTCATTCATATTACGTTAACGACTTAAGCAGCTTGTAAATTAGTAGAAGTAAAAATATTATTATTGTCTTGAATTGGTGAAAATGTTGATATTGTCTTGGGCATCGTGTAGGTCGAGTTCGTTCACTGGTAGTGGTCGAACAGGTAGGTTCAGACAGGGGGCTCATGGCGCTGCGGAGGCCCGAGACAATGTGCTAGGGATGGCAATTATTTCCAAAAAAGATCGAATTTAAATCGATTCGAAAAAAAGGTTAATAAATCTATACACAAGAAAATCGAGGTCGAGGAATCGAGATAATCGATCTTTTTTCAATTGGCTTATTGAGTCTATATTTTTCAATCATGGAAAACAACTGAGACACCATAATAATCAATCTTTACGGATTCGGATACATAAAACAAGCCACAAATTACTATATTTTTAAAATTATTTTTTTCGATTCTGGAGCGGCGAAGGAAACTGAGTACACATCCATCTAGAGAGTTTTTGGGTAATTATTACGTGAACATTGTCATTTCTTTACAATGTGTTGAGTTGTTCATTCAACTAATTGTAAATAATGTTATGTTTGTATTGAAACAGAAAAATCGAATCTCGATTTTAGAGGGATGAATCATCGATTTAATCGATCGATTCAGTACTCGATATCGATTAAAAAAAGGGTTTTTGGTGTAAGAAATCGATTCTTCGATCTCGGCTCGGATCGCCATGCCTACAAAACGTGCCCGAGCGACGTCGGGCTCGGGCTCGGGCTCGAGCTCGGGCGTCGGGCGGCGGGCGCTCGGCCCCGCTGCGGCTGTGTGCGCGAGCTCGCGTCGCGGGCTCGACACACAATGAACCGCTGCGCAACATTGATTCTTGGTCCGAGCGCGATCGTCTCACTCAGTCACCAGTGCGCAACGCAACGAGAAACAAGTGTCCAGCGCTGACTAGCGCTACTTTTATTTTTTTGCGTTAATTTTTTTTTGTGCAGCTCCTAAGCTTCTACCTAGAAAAACTATTTCACATTTCTTATGCATTACTCTCCTGTGAGCGTAAAACATTCGCATACAGTTACTATAAAGTCGTGTTATATCGCTTGGCTCTCTACCTACTTCGGTTCCTGTGTGTTGAGTAATATTCTGTGTCAGTTGTAGTGTTTGTGCTTGTGATAGAATCGGACGATTTCATCGCGAACGTGTTCCAATTTGGGATTTCATCACGAGTGGGCTCAAGGAAGTTTATAGTCAAGTGAGTTGAATGAAACTAGAGCTGTTTTACTTCTTTATCAATGTTTGCTTTTATTATTATTTTTACTGTTATTATAAATATGCGCTTTTTAATAAGTACTTAATGTTATTTGTACTGAATGCGAACTCGTCTTCAACGGTATTAAGTGTGGTGCTCGCAACGTCGTAACGTTCGCGTCGTGCACCACTTCACCACCACGTCACGAGTGCGAGGCATCTCGTGCACGGCGCAGCGAGCGCCTACGGAGTGCCGCTCTAGAACCCACCGCTCTTATCTCGCCCAACCTCGACACCGCCGAGCTGCCGAATCAAATTTGATGTTACAACCAGCCGACACACGTGTACAATACGAGACACGTTTCTGTGATACCGCTTAACCGCTCCTCATTGTATCACCCGCAAACCACAATACTTAGCCAGCTGTTAAATGGGCGTTAAACTTAACACAATCCGGATGTGATAATGAAACGATACTACTCGTTGCCTCATCAACTCATAAAGAACCACATTTACTGCGACTTTTGCCTTCAAATTGTATTTAAGAACAGTTTTGCGTAACCTTTTGGGATAATTTCCTCAATTTATCAAGTACTGTACGAGCCGCATTTTGTTTTGTTACAATATTTTGTAAACATCAAACAATACTGGTGGTAGAATCGTAAAAGATATTTACAACTGTCTCGTTATAACAGTAGTTTACGCACAATGAGTGCGCAGGCCAGAAGACCCGATGGAAATAAAGGCAAGTCTTGAACGAATTTTAGTGAGGCCAGCTTGTTTTGTTGCAAGTACATATTATGTATAATAAAAAATAATTAAAAGAGGCATAATTCATGTCCGGTCATCACTATATTTACCTGTAATCAATGTCAACTTCTGTCATATATTTTTTTAAATATATACGTACATTTTTTTAACTTTTGAACAACAAAGATAGTGCATAGTATAGTTGTTCAACCACCTTAGGCCATTCTGCTTCATTCTGCCTGCTGCCCGACATATATTCTAAGATATTCTATCTTTATTTGTTCCATCAAACTAGGTTAATATTGACACAGATGCATATGGCTCTCGAAGGTCACAAGTTGCGCAAAATTGTTTATTTACATTTTGTATATAAACAAATCATTCAAACATACGAGTATCTGTCACCGACGTGCCATGGCCATCATCACACTACATGTCGAACATACCTAAATACTCATTCTACTACATTGATAAAGTTAAAGACCATGAATATATTTTATTCAAACCGGTCGGATGATTATATTACGTACGTTAATCTACCACTTGATGAATTTTGATTTTATGAAAATTCTATTATTCAGTCTATCTGGTTTTAATATTATGTCTATTTTGGTCTGAAAGTTGGATAGGTTACTTTTAGTTTCATACTTAAATATATCTAAGGTAACAGCCGTACGTATGAAACTGACAGTATCTTTCAGTCAAAGGTAGAAAGAATATATAAATATCTGTCTGTAGGTATCATTGTTGCTCGGTCGATATTGTTTGTAATGAATTGTCAAACTGTTATATTGAATTTGTTCACACGCTCTGAACAAAGGCTTTGAACATGGCATTTTTAAAAATGCAATTCGTATTCACGTCACTAGAAGACGTACAGTTGGCCTTTCCTGCCGGTCACAAATCGTGTCGTTTCGCATTGAACTCGCCGACCAGTCTCCGGTTAGGTGCGCGGAGGTATGGATATGCCTTTCTGAACGGGCTGTTTGCTAAATCAGCTGTCGAAAGTGTAAGGTCACGTCCAGCGTGCGTTACCAGTTCTGCAGCGTGCATGTTCGACGCATACTCGGCCGGCTCAGTGAAAGTGCCTCCGCGCAGGGGACCTGCGCCTGCGTGCCGCTGGCACTGCCTTGTTGTATGTTGTAAGTCCGTGTTCGTCGGTGGAGCTCTAGAAAGCTCCATGGAAATTTCCAGACAACTGTTATTGTTGTATCGCCTTGTTTTCGTAATGTACTCAACAATTAAAAATGACACTCGCAATTTTGATGCCAAATATTTTTATGAAGCGGTCTAATAGTCAATTTGTAACGAGAGTTTAAAGTAGGTATCTGGGTTTGTTACCAGAATTATAATGAGTGTCTCGTTATGTACGAGCACGCTTGGCTTCTGTCCTCGAATAAACCTGAATGCGTTTAAATCATCCGCCATATCAGGCCTTTCGTCCCAGTTGCAAGTGGCTCGATTACATGTGACGTACCAGTATACTTGATGCACTAATTAGTAATCAGATCATTAATGTAATATCAAGTAATTGACGGCTGGCATTCACACAGCAATTGGCGTGTGATGCCACATTGAGCGCATGCTGACCCACGTGAGTGACGATTATAGTTCTGGTTTACAAGTAGACCACTTCTCACACGCGTGTAAATGGAATTTTAATCTGTTACACACGTTCGCGTTACGCGTTATCTTCTATTTATATGTGAACCTCTAAGATTTGAGACTACTGCTGAACCTGTCTATAAGTATTAAGGGTGTGCAAACCATAACAATTAAATCAAATAAATATTTTCTTTGTGGGAAACCTTAATATACATTGATCATGGGAAGGAGTATGCTTGAGATTCATTGAAATATGCTTGAATTTGTTATTGGTTGGTACTTTTAATGTACTTACTATCACAATATTATTACAAAATCCAGCCGACAATAGTTTCCGCCTTCGACGACCTTCTGCAGGTCAAGCTCAAGGTATAAGGATACCAGGCCACTCAGAAAGTCATGTGAAAATAAGGTTTTCTGTTTGACTGACTGGCTGGTTATAATCTATTTTAAAAGTTCATATTTTTAAAAACGTTATTTTTTTAGTAAAAAAGATACATTCCAATTTTAAAACTTCTCTCGACTCTTTTTACGAGCCATTCTGACTAAAACATGGATCTAAGCAGGAACATTTTCGCGCTATGATTTTCTATGATTGTCAGTGAAATGTCGCCTGAAACCGGTGATGAGGGTCTTTCCAAAGCAACTGTTTATCGTCAGAATAACGAATTCCAGCGCTGCCGTTTAAGTTTGGGGTATAAAAGAAACAGTGTTACAGAAGAAAACGTGCTAGCAGTGAAAAATTTCGTTCAAGACAACAGGCGAGTTACGTATCAAGAGCTTCAGCACATAATGCAGATTGGATCAGGAAGCATTAACGACATTTTACATATCCATCTTCATGCAGGCTCGTCTCGGCGTGTTTATGGCATCGTTACAGGTGATGAGTCCTGAATTTATCAGTTCGTTCCAGAAACTAAGCGCCAGTCGACGGTTTGGTTGTTTCAAAACCTAATTGCCACGTGGTTTATGGTGCCAATTTATTTCCAGGAACTCGATGTTTTACAGTTTTCTCGCAGGTGTCACAGGCGGAATCTTTTTAATGGTCATAGTTTGATTGAATACTTCCTGGCTACATTGTATAACACAGAAAATACATTTGGGAAGTTAATCCTAAAATTTTCGGATGCTGCGTTTCTTGTATCCATTTTTCTCGGTAATATCATAAAATATATTTAACAAGAATGTCGTAGTCAAATATGCAGGTTTCCATGAATGAAAATAATGGGTGGCCTTTGGCCGCTGCTGGCTTTCATTCAGATAAAGCGAACGAATGTACATCACCCTGAATCTCGCCAAGGATGTCACGATGAACGATTTTTGTCTCTCGGCACAATGGTTTTAAAAATATACTCGGAAAAAGTCCAATGACTTTTGGCGATTTTAATTCCGGCTATTTTCTGAAGTTCAGTTGAATAAAATCGACTTGGCGCCGCTCTTGAAACTTTATTAGCTGTTTATATTGATTTGTTTGTGTGAATCACCATCTTGTACCCATCTGACAGCCATAGTTTTGTTTTTGTCGACAAATTCGGTTCCAGGATTTTATTACGCACTCGTTGGCAGCACCAACCATTTCATAACTTGCAGCAAATGTCTCGTGACTCTTATTTTGCGTGGGCTGATGAATGGTGGATTACCCGATTTTAGTTCTGTAGGTATGCTATGCCTGAATTCGGGCTTCCCTACTTTGACCTACTGAACTGCCATTAACCCATTTCGGAAGTTTCACGCATCCTTAGAAAGTATTTGCAAATGCACTTGTACATCAATATCTACTTGGCTATATGTTAGTCGTTCCTTTGCTTACCATAATTACTGGCCCAATGCAATTCTGTGCAATAAACAAGTGGCTTTAATTGTGAGGTTGAAACTCGCTGGAATGCAAGGAGATGTCAATGTTATTCACCGAAATACTCGGGCGCTGAATGCCACAAATATTTGTAAATGCATTCTGCACTAGCAGGGTCAATTCTTTCACTCTTGGAAAAAATATCACATCAGCGGGCAACAGTCTTATTTCTTCGTTATCGTTATCTAATTTGGTGAATGTTTGTTTCAGTTGATGTTCAACAATTGCCAACAACAAATAGTGATGGACCTTGGTTTTTCTTTGTCTTGCTTCGTGAAGCACTGTTCTCATTTCCTCATTAGTTAGTAGTCATTTTCTTGTAGGCTAACGGTAAATAAGTCTTGTTGTAACAACGGAACTATTGTTAATAACAAATACTGGTATCATTTGTAAATTAAACTGTGACGTCAAAGTCGCAGTCGCAGTATGTCGCGATAGCCGCTAGAAATATATTTTTAACTGTTTGTGTGTAGATATATCGGGTTATAATCTTCTTGGAACTGGCTCTATCCAGTTCTTCACGCAAATGATGTCATTATCTTACGTTTCCAATTATCATTGTCATTGTGCGGGACTGTTCAGACTATAGTCCCTTGTGCACCTATCGCTGGATTGCGCCGAAGACTCGATGCCCGCAGATCGACTCGACCGAATCTCGAAGTCGAAGACTGCCGGAGAGGGGTGTTCTTCAAATAAAACGCCACTATTTCGATGTACTTGGCAATCTTGAAGTACTCCTATTTCTGCTGTTCTGAGTGCTTGAGTGTTCCGATGTTTCCTTGTTTCTTGTACTGCTGCCTGGAGCGAACTGAAATGCTCAGGCTAGAAAACGCGCTATTAATAAGCTCCCAAGTCGTTCTCAGCTAGCGACTAATGCGCTATAGCGATGTGTGACAGAGAGCCACCGAGCGAGATGGGTATAGCGGGGGTGGGTCTGTCCGGCAATACCGTAATGAGAGCCTATTAGAGCCGTAACGAGAGATCTATTTTTTTCTATTTCCTAGTCCCCTTACTAAAGAGGGTGTGTACCTAAGTCCTCGTTGAGGGTGTGTAATTAAACAACCTGATTGCCATTCTTTATTATAAAAAATTACAATACAATCAGACTTATACAAACAAAACAATTAATCTATACAAAAATCTACACAAACAAAGGAAACTATCTTAATTATACTATTAAACTATTTACAAAATCTATTTTCAATTAGCCGTCCGGAACATTCTCCCGCCGTGCGTCGAGACGAAATGTAGCTCTCGACGCATTACTCCGTGGGGAGGACGGCTATCTCTGGTTCTGCTGCCTGCAGGATTACCAGCTTCTTGGTTGGTCTTCGAAGTATGCCGCCTTTGGTGAGGACATCTGCTGCTCGCACTATGCCATCAGGTCCCGGGTATACTGCTATGATTCTTCCCAGGGGCCAGGTGTTGCGAGGCAGCGAATTATCTGCTATCACGACGACGTCTCCGAGTTTGAGCGAAGGTCCTCTGCCGTGGGGCTCCCGCCGGTTTTGCAATTCTGGCAAATATTCCTTCAGCCATCTTGCCCAAAACATGTCCGCTAGCCTCTGTGCTGTCCGCCAATGTTGTCTTCCAAGCAGATCCTTAGGGGTGAACTCACCCATCGGAGGTTCGTAAGCTGGTCCCAGCAATAAAAAATGATTAGGGGTGAGTGTCTCGGGATCTTCGGGGTCGACGGACACGTGGGTGAGCGGGCGACTGTTGACGGTCATTTCCACCTCGGCTAATAGTGTGGTGAGGACTTCTTCGGATGTCGGTCTGTTATCCATTACGGCGGTGAGTGCTGTTTTCACTGTTTTGACGAGGCGTTCCCACGCTCCTCCCATGAAGGGAGCCCCGGGTGGTATGAAGCGCCACGTGATTCTTCTCTTCGCCGCTTCTGTTTCTGTTGCCGCGTCGATGGCCCGTCGTAGTTCCTTTTCAGCGCCATGCAGGTTCGTCCCGTTATCGGACCAGATTGTCTTGGGACACCCGCGCCGGGCGATGAATCTTCTTAGTGCCATGATTGCGGAGTCTGTTGTCAGGGATGCTGCTAGTTCCAGGTGCACCGCCCTCGTGGTGAGGCAGGTGAATAGTGCTACGTAGGTTTTCTTTGTTGATCTTCCTACTGTGGTCAGCAGCGGCCCGAAGTAGTCTACGCCTGTATATGTGAAGGCCCGCTGATGGTGAGCTAGCCGGCTGGCTGGATGATTGCCGGTCGGTGGTTCTGGAGGCGTCAATTTCCTTCTTTTGCAGGGCATGCACCGATGAATGATGCCGCGCGCTGTGGTTCTAAGTCCCAGAATGTGGAACCTCTGGCGGCACTGTGCTATGGTGGACTCCACGCCCTGGTGATGGCCTGCTTGATGGATGTGGGCTATGTACAACTGTGTAATGTGATGACGTCCATCCAGTACGATCGGTCTCTTCACAGCTTCTGGGATGCCTACTGCCTTTTCTATTCTGGATTTCACAACCAGCATTCCGTTGACAAGCTCTGTAGCTATTTTCTTTAGCTTGCTATTGTTGTTGACTTGTCTGTTTCTTGACAAGTTTTCTATTTCTTCTGGGAAACTATCTTCTTGGCTTGCCCTTATAATGATGTCTTCAGCCTGGAGGAGAAGTTCAGCTGTTAATTTTCTGTATCTATCTTCTTTTTGTTCTATTTTCTTGTCCTTCCCAGGCTTCTTTTGCTGTCGTTTTCCCCAAGTAGGATCTTCTGTCTTATTTGCCTTCGTTCTTGCGTATGCGGTCTGGTTCTTATTCGGCTTGCATATTTGTATGAATTGTAGAACCCGAGCTGTGGTTCTCACAAGTCGTTCCCATCTGGAGAATCTGTTAAAGTCCGGAATTGCTGACAGGATTGACGGCTTCTTTTCTTCTATTTTCATTGTTTTCTCTTCTCCAGTGGCTTGATTTGACTTAACTATTTCTGTAGGCCAGATGGCTGGATCTTCTTTGAGAAAACTCGGACCGGTGAACCAGCGATGTGTCTCGTCGAAGTTCTTAGGAGTGTCTCGTGTTCCATCATCAGCCACGTTCATCCTTGTGGGGACCCAACGCCATTCTTCGGTCTTCGTGTTCTCTTCTAGTTCCGCTATTCTGTGTGCTACGAATGGTTTGTAGGATCGCGAGCCCGTCTTCAACCAGGTTAACACTGTTCTGCTATCTGTCCAAAATACTCGTGACTCTGGTTTTCTGTCATGTTCTTCTATGACGCAGCTGGCCATCCTGCTGCCCATGACTGCAGCCTGCAGTTCTAGGCGCGGAATTGACGTGGTTTTCAGTGGTGCTACCCTGGCCTTGGCTAGGACCAGAGATACGTGCACTTCTCCAGCTTCATCCTCGACGCGCCAGTAGAGAGCTGCGGCGTAAGCGGTTTCACTTGCATCCACGAACACGTGAAGTTGCAGGTTCTTGCCTTGACTATAGCTTGAGTAACTTCTCGGGATTGCTATGTTCTTGAGGGCTTCCAATTGCTTTGTCCATTGCGCCCACTGTTCTGCCAGATCTTCGTCCAGATATTCGTCCCAGCCTGTGCTCCTCCTCCAGATCTCCTGCAGAATCTGTTTGGCCCGCACTGTTACTGGAGAAACAAGCCCCAGCGGATCGAAAAGTGACATCACAATCCGCAGGGCCTGTCTCTTCGTGGGCTTCTGTTGTAGGATGTCTTCTGGTAGTCTTGAGAGGTCGAGGTTGTACTGAAGGGTGTCTGACGAAGTCTGCCAAATCATTCCTAGGATCTTCTCTGACTTGGGGCCGAAGGAGAGTTCCGTTGTTTCTGTTTCTTCTGCTAGTTCGCCTAGAACCCTCGTCGAGTTTGATGCCCACTTCCGTAACTCGAAATGCGCCTTGCTATGAATGAGTCGAACTTGGCGCGCTGTTTCGATGGCAGCATCCTCTTCTTCAAAGCTCTGTATATAGTCATCCATGTAATGGTTTCGCTTTATGGCCAAAGTTGCTGCTGGATACTGCTTCTCGAAGTCTTGAGCGTTTCTATCCTTGACGTATATTGCCGTAGCTGGGGATGACGTAGCGCCGAAAATCAATGATGTCATCCTGTACTCCTTTGGCTGCGCTGTGCTGTCACAATCTCGCCAGAGGTATCTTATTGCGTCTCTGTCCTCTGGCGCTATCTTGATTTGCAAGAACATCTCCGCGATGTCTGCTGAGATCGCGATCTGATGTTGCCTCATTCTCATGAGTACGCCGGGAAGTGATTGAAGGAGATCCGGACCGGTGAGTAGGACGCTGTTCAGAGATACGCCCTTAGAGGTTGCCGCTGCGTCGTGTACCATTCGCACTTTCTCCGGTTTCATAGGATTGACAACCGGGAAACACGGTAAGTACCAGGTTCTATCTTCCTTGCTATCTTCTGGCGCTGGCTCGGCATATCCTTTTTCTATCAGTGCGTTCATTTGTTCTTTCACCTTGGCTTTCAGTTCTGGATTCTTTTCTATCTTCTTTTCTGTGGCTTCCAGCCTCTTCAAGGCGTATTCTTTGTTGTTTGGCATCTTCACATCTTCACTTTTCCACAGGAGAGCTGTCTGAAATCTTCCATCTTCCAGCCTAGATGTCTTTTCTTCTAATATCTTCAGAGCTTGGGCTTCTGGATCATTGCGAGGTAATTTCGGTGCTATTGACAGGGCCTCCAACGAGAAGAAGTTCTTGAGCTCTGAGTCTAGGTTGTAACTGTCTTCTGTTTGCTGTATGAAGTGTACCCTGTGTCCTATGGTACGTGAGCAGGCTCCATGTAGAACCCAGCCGAGCGGAGTTAACGACGCGATGGGCTGGTTCTTCTTTCCTATTTTGCTGTCTTTCGCGAGCAGTAGTTGCCAATTGTCTTGGCCTATCAGGACTCGAGGTCTAGCTTGCTTGTACTCGATGGCTCTTGCAATGTCTTGAAGATGTTCACACCCTTCTATGTCCTCTGGTTTAACAGACTGCGGTGACAGCTTCAAGTTCTTGATTGACCTTGCTTGTATTCTATACTCCTGGCCTGACCCGCTGAGTAGGACGTTCAACCTTCTTGATGATGAGGTGTCCACCTGCGTATCGCCGATTGCTTCTATGCGGAGTGGCTCTCTAGGTCCACGCAGACCAGCTCGCTGTGCTAAGTCTTCATCGATCAAGGTAACGGTTGATCCGTCGTCCAGCAGCGCGTACGTGTCTATCTTCTTCTTGGGGCCAATAATCTGTATCGGTACTATTTTCAGGAACGCTTGCGTGTTTTTCCCCGTCCACGTTGAGCTGACTACTTCATTTTTCCCTTCTTTCTTGAAGTGAAGCATTCTATGGTGCCAACTGCTGCATCCTTCAGTGTTGCATTTGGTTCCCCGGCAGCTGTGTGTTCTATTTCGGTAGCGAAGACAACGGAAGCAGAGTCTCTTCTGTTTTGCTATGTCCCATCTTGCTGAGGAGTCTGCGTTGGTAAATTCTTCGCAACCCGTCGCATTATGTCCTGTTCTTCCACATACTGGGCATACTGGGTTCTTGGTCTGCTGTGCTTCCTGCTGTTGTGTGGACTCTTGAGTATTGAAAGTCTTCTGTGTTCTTCTATTAGTGGTGACTTCCTGTACCCCTTCTGGCTGTGCGTACGGCCCACAAATTTCTGCTTCTCTGTTCAGGAAACACATCAGCTTCTCTATGTCTGCTTCTTCTGTTGGCTGTCCCGCGGCGAAATCGTACCACCGATACTTGAGTGTTGGTGGTAACTTTTCTATGGTGAGCTTGCTCATCTCCGGGTTGTAGAGGTATTGATACTTCCCGATGGCTCTCAAGGTTGCAACTATATTGGAGACTTTGCTCGCAAATATGCATAAGTCCCTGGGAGCGTCTGTTAAGCGAGGTAAGCTTCGTAACTTCTCTATTTCGGCTATGGCTATCGCGTCTGGTCTTCCGAATCTCGCTTCCAGTGTCTTCATAATGTCACGTGGATTCGAACTATAGATGAGGAGACTCTCGACGGCTTCTTTGGCTTTTCCTTTAAGGCTTCTGCGAAGGCGTGCTAAATTCTCGATATCGCTGAAGCCACTCTGTGATTCGTTGTATGCGGCTCTAAAGGAAAGCCATTCATGATGTGACCCTCCGAAGTACGGCAGCTCGTTGAATATTCTCGACGTGTGCTGACCAGATCTTGCGGCTTGAGCGATGGCAGCAGCTAGCTCGGTTAAGTCTATTTGGTTCTTCGGTGCTGCTGCTGCTGCTATTGGGTGGACTCCCGCCGGTACACCAGGAGCTTCTGTGGCTTGAGGCCTTCTATCTTCTATTTGCTTCTGTGGTAACGGCAGGGCTTGCTGTTCTGGATGATTATGTGGCTCATTGGTGATGGCCAACGGCTGTAGACTATCATTCAACCAGGTGTCCACTCTTCTATGTTGCTCTTCATCTTGCATGACAGTTTCCAGGTCTTCCTCGGAATCAGACTCAGCTTCTATTGCAGCTATCTTGGCGGCAGCTAGGTCTACTTGGAGTCGCAGCAATTCTTCTTTGGCTTTCCTAAGCCTGGCTGCCCGTTTTGAGGCCGTCGTGGACGCCCTTGACTTGGGGGGCGCTGCTGCACGGCGCGGCTGTTGAGGCTTCGACGATGATAACGACGGCTGCTCGATGTCTATTAGCTGTTCCGGCTGTGACTGTACTGACGTCGACGGCTGCGGGGGGTGCTCCCCCCGGGGCGGGGACGCGGTCACTGGCATCGTAGATGTCGTTTCGCGACTAGTGCGCGAAGTATCTGTCGCCGTGGTTGCGGTGTACTCCGTCCCAGTCAACGTTTCTTCTGTCGACGTCTCTTCTCTCGACGTAGTTGTCTTTGATCTTCCCGATTGCGATCTTGTAACAGGCATTCTTCTATTTGTTCAGCGAAGATCCGGCTCGAAGGACCAAAAAATGTGCGGGACTGTTCAGACTATAGTCCCTTGTGCACCTATCGCTGGATTGCGCCGAAGACTCGATGCCCGCAGATCGACTCGACCGAATCTCGAAGTCGAAGACTGCCGGAGAGGGGTGTTCTTCAAATAAAACGCCACTATTTCGATGTACTTGGCAATCTTGAAGTACTCCTATTTCTGCTGTTCTGAGTGCTTGAGTGTTCCGATGTTTCCTTGTTTCTTGTACTGCTGCCTGGAGCGAACTGAAATGCTCAGGCTAGAAAACGCGCTATTAATAAGCTCCCAAGTCGTTCTCAGCTAGCGACTAATGCGCTATAGCGATGTGTGACAGAGAGCCACCGAGCGAGATGGGTATAGCGGGGGTGGGTCTGTCCGGCAATACCGTAATGAGAGCCTATTAGAGCCGTAACGAGAGATCTATTTTTTTCTATTTCCTAGTCCCCTTACTAAAGAGGGTGTGTACCTAAGTCCTCGTTGAGGGTGTGTAATTAAACAACCTGATTGCCATTCTTTATTATAAAAAATTACAATACAATCAGACTTATACAAACAAAACAATTAATCTATACAAAAATCTACACAAACAAAGGAAACTATCTTAATTATACTATTAAACTATTTACAAAATCTATTTTCAATTAGCCGTCCGGAACAGTCATTTTCGCCTGGGCTTGTTAAAAAAATCAAAGATAAGTGTCATTCATTACGAATTCAACGTGAACAGCATCCGTTTTAGTTATTGTTTATGTGCGAGATACGCATGTGACTCGGTGAGTTTAATGTTATTGCGCCTAAAATGTCCATTTGCCTCTTTGCGAACTTTACACTGAGTCATTAGCTGTTACTGAGCTATTATTGTTTTGATTTTGCCGTTTATTTTCGAAGTGCTATATTTGTTGCTCTCCGTATTCGTATGGCAGCCGTGTTGCACTCTGGTTCGCTGACATGGGAGCAGGCGACAACCGGGGCGGGGCTTGCGCGTCATAAATACCCATGGTTCGCTTCTAATTTGGTGACGCCGCGAGCGCTGGCAGCCCGCCGCGCTCGGGCGACGTCGGCCGTCGCAACCGCGAGCCGTATGCCTCCTCTACTGACGGAGCCGGTGCTCGGTCGTGCGTCACGAATACTCCTCGACGACGTTGTAGGTACAGAAGGAAGCATACCACACGTGCGCGTTGGCAATGAACGTGAAACAACACAAAACATATTTTTTCGCTTCAGTCAAAATAAACTGCTTATCATTTTGCGCGAATAATATTTTGCATCAATCATCAGCTTTCACTTATGTAATGGTTAGTATTTTCTATGTCGTATAGCCGACGTTGCTTTTGCGAAGCGGATAGATTTTTGAAAATTGGGCCGTTCTCGAACATTTCTACACAGCAACTACAAGGGTGCCTTGTCGCGGTCGTGACTCGTGCGTGACGTGACAGCCCGGGGCTAAAACAAAATGAGTTCTCGGAGCGGGGTGCGCCGTGCACCAATCACGACCACTCTCGCAGTCCGGTTCCTGACCTGCCGACTGGCGTCCACCGACTGTAACTAGTTTTGAGCGCACGCAGAAACCACTGAACTCTCTCTCTCTTTGTTATACGATCAATCTGACCGCCAATTGAAAAAGGTCATACCAAATTGACTCTACCTTACCAATGTGCCTGACTCTATTAATTCTACTGTAAAACAAGGTTGGTGTCAAAGACACTATTATTTTGCTATGTGTAACTGATACTGGCAAATGTTTAATTATGCGAAGCTAACCTCTCGTATCTTACATCAGTGACTTTGAATTCTTACCTCCTACTTTGATTGCACTAGGTCAGTTATTATGTGAACTTACGGCAAGTGCACGTGTTGATCACGTCTTGTTTTTATAAGAATTTTGTATAGTAATAAATTTAATATAATAAATTATGCAAGCAAGCGGTGTCTCGCCAAAATATTAAAGATGGCATACAACTCGTGTTGTTTGATAAGGTATCCCATCACAGACACAGACCATAAATCTTATGCATAAGTTATTATCATTGTCTGAGCAAAGCATATGATAGTTATGTTTTTATTGTCAAAGGGATAGTTTCCACTATCTACGAGACAGCGTAAGGGCTACCCCCTTACAACATAGTTAACAGCAAGTGTATTTTCGTAATGGTTGCGTAAGCGACTTTATGCTAAGTGCACCCCCTTGTGTGGGGGGTATCGTTGAAAGGGACTATGAAAATAAGATAGGGTTTTTATACAACACTTTTGATGATGATGATGCAAGAAATGCAAAACAGCGCGGTGCCAAAATTGACTACGACCTACTAACCCTACTTTATGCGTGGTCCGACACGCACTTGGCCGGTTTTTCATGTTATGACTGATTGCTTGTAATTAGTAATTAAATATAGTAAATTAAAAAAAACATAAATACCCAAAACATTTACACACTTCAGTAATGCTCGGCACGCATAGTTCGGTAGGTGTTGACATGAAATTGACAAATGAGAGACGCGAAAATATCCCCAGTTTCATATTAGACTTTCTTCCGAAGATAATCCAAATTCATGCGCATTAAAACAGTTTAGGGTTTAAAACTGGAGTTATAACTATGGAATCAATCAATCGAAAAGGCTTCACTAGAAGCCTTTTTGAAGCCCAACTAACTACCAGACTCCACACAACTTCTTAAACTGTCTGTGTCTACTATTCCACATGGGACGGAGCTGAGTCAATCGCTCGTCGCATGTGGCTCATTTCTAAACTTATAAATCCTCCTTGGTCGCGCTTGCGTGAGGCTGAGTGACAGTGATGCTCAGCCTCACGCATAGAGCTCCTGATCTGTCTTCTAAAATCTTCGTCGTCATCCTTGCAGGTGGACAGCGGCGGCGGTGGCTTGGCTGAAGTGATGGTGTACTCTCTCGGCTGGGGCATGGGCGAGCCGGAGCGGCGCGGCGCGGACCGCAAGCGCGCGCAGCCGGCTCCAGTGGTGCACTCGCCGCTGTCGCTCGACGACGGACATGAGGTCGATGTGTTGCCTCTCCACAATCAGGTGAGAATCCCTCATAATTTGAATAACATCATAATCCGTCTCGAAGGACCAAAAGTGAATAAAAGCTAACTATTTGTTCAGGGTCAAAAATTGGACTTACTCAAAGCAAGGCTAATGATGATGATGAATCTACTAGAAATAGGTTGTATGAATCTTATATATATAAAAATGAAATGCTGTTCGTTAGTCTCGCTAAAACTCGACAACGGCTGAACCGATTTCAATAGACTTATAGAGATTTCTTTAGATATTCGTGGAAGTCCAGGGAAGGTTTAAAAGATCAGAAATTTAAAAAAAAGGCAACGGGCAGGACAACGTCTGCCGGGTCCGCTAGTCATCAATAATATTGTAATCTATATTTAGCCGCTTATTAGTATTACGCATACATACTAGTAGTACATACATGCGATAGCAGATAAACGAGGTAAACGTAACCCAGACGCAGGTGTCGTCACCCGTTATTGATTTGTAATATTCCACCCGTACTGATAAACGTTGTGAATTCGATTCATAATAACAATTTTGCAACGGTTTTTAAGGTTGTCAATGTAACCATGTAGGTAATACCAAAATGGAAAATTGACTTGTTTTACAACAAGTCAACGTGAGTTCGGCGCGTGAACTGCGCAAGGTTACGTTAACGTCACGTGTGCTAAAGTTGACTCGGTTTGGTGATAGGCATCGAAACAATCTTCATTTCTAGATGCGTAAAAGCGTTTCTGACCACGACAAGACTAAGGAGTGATCGCGTCTGCCATACCGGTGGTATTGTTGCCGAGGCAACTTAAATGCTCTGCATTAATAACTGTTCTGACAATGCTCGATGCAATCGTTGTCTGCATGACTAACGGAGCGTGCCGGAATGAAATCTGTAGAGCAGGTGCGCTCAGCTTACTGTTTAACACACGCACAGTACAATATATTCGAGATGACGGATGGGTATAGCAGTAAGACGGGCAATTGTTGTATTGTATTCAGACCATAATGTGTATAAGCCGGAAGAAACGTAAGATAATAATTTAGAACAGGAGTGTCTAAAACACAGCATTAAATCACTGGCTTCCTGCATTCCGGTCATCACTATAGGTTATGATGATGAATCACAGAACTAATTTTGAGATGGATAATTTAGAAATAGTTTCTATGGTAATTCGATTGAGTCAGCTGACTGCTCGGAATTGGGGACAAAACAATGTGTGATGAAGGAAGTTTAAAATTGATTGCGACACCTGCAAATATCTTGGTATTGCTGCAATTGTTGGTAGTCTTTGATTAAAATTAAGCGTTATACAATAAATTCCCAAATGAGTTTATAAGATCTGATCGATGCAAACTCTCTCTGCCTTTTTAAAGAACGATATAAATAACTGTTTTGTACAAATAAGTCGTAAAGTAGCTCTTTCCAATGTTTGTTGTATTGAGGCTACATTTTAGAAGATAAATTATATTTAAATCTATAAAATTACAGAATAAAAATATTTAAAACTATTTTAGGCGGTCGTCCTAAAATAACCAATGGGATTAAGTACTATTGTTTACAAACTACTCTCTCATTACATTAAGTAAAGGAAAAATATATTTACTTCTTTTAAAGTCACAGCTTTTTATTTTATTTCTTTGTCTTCTCCGCCCTATAGGCAGGCGGTGGTTATATATGTTAATAATGAAATTCTAACTTATTTTTTGTATTTTATGAATAAATAAAAAATGATTATTTTAATATCCTAATGAATTGAACTCGCTTGCATTCGAAATCGTAACATAATTAATAAAAATTTTCGACAACCCGAGAAATTAACCTCGAGAAACATGAACCTTAATAAAAGCTAACCGTCCAGCTATTCCATAAAATCGTTTATAACGAAGGGTATGTTCCAAAATTGTGATCCAATTATAACAGTAGTTGTAGAGCTCGAAAGCTCTGACCACTGCGAAGGTCGACGCGCCGAGTCAGGTGGATGTTGTGCCCGCAGCCGGGTCAACGTCTTTGCTACGTATGTTTTTTTTGTGTAATCCAGACGCATGTAATTCGATCGCTAGCGCCCAGCGCACTGCACCGTTTTCGGTTGTGTGAGTCTGCGAACAAAGCCCCATCACATAGCAACCGCCCATCGACTGCACCCTTGTTATACGCCACAATTGAAAACAGAATAAATCTTGTTTTTTGTCCACTTTGTTGCCGTCCATAACTTACTTGATAAACAAAGTAATCTGACTTGTTTATTTGCAGCCAAGTTACTTTGTTAATCATTTAATGTCATTGGATCTGTGTAGCATGCAAAACATTATTTTCTTATAACCCAAACGTTCTATATTCTGATGCTAATTGAGTTCTTAATATAGGTGTGCCTGTGCGCACACGTATTGAAACACATGTGATAAGATAAAGACAAAAAAACAAAAGAGGCAATTGACAAATCAAGCGTTTTCAAATGCGTCAGCCGAAGGTCAGCATTTCGTATCCAGTGGCGTGACTCTATCAGTCAATGACAATGAATTCTGAGTTTATTGACAGAATTTCACGTTTTGTGAATGCTGGATTTTACACTTTACAACATGGAAAGATTCATTCGATACTACGCACGTGCTGTTGTGTTTGTTTAAGGTTTTCATTAAAAATAATGAATAGGTAATAAAGCAAAGATTGTTTTGATACCAAATTTTAACGGCATTTCAATTATTTTTGTACTTTTATCTATTTCATTAGTGAAGTTTTAATTCAAATTTAATTATCCTGTATAATTTAGCTATTTGTTCACAACTTACAAAAGGATAAGAGTAGGTATATCAATCAGTTAAGTTACTTTTTTTTTTGTATTAACAATGCAAATTTCTTTACAGTGTGAAATTAAAACACACTAAGAAAAATGGACTGCCCACAGGTGGGACTCGAACCAGCACCTCTCGCACGTGTAAAGGTAGCTTAATTAGCTAGCTTTACCAGGCCTCTCTCACTCGATGTACTTGTGCGCGGTAATAGCCTACTCTCGTCCGCACCGACGTCGGTGCGTATTCAGTGGGCTGCCAACAACCGTCGGACGCGCTCACGACGCACTATAATTATTCGTGTTACGCTTACGATCAATTTAGTTTTCATACGAACCAAATAAGTAATCTGTGCTTGTTAAACGTTAGCTTTATTTAAGAAAAATGACTTCTGGTGGTGGAAATTTATGTGCTGTTGATGGGTGTAGGTCGAATACTAAGAGAAATAAAACGCTTTCTTTTTTTAGTCTACCAGCTAATGAAAAAAATGTAATTATGTATTACCCGGTAAGTTAGTAATTTATTTACAAAGTATAAAAATAAACAAATTAGTAGGTGGTACCTACGTAGGTAAATTGTATAAATTCAGGTAAATTGGGGTTCGGCTTTATTCAACTAAAATGTAATACCTACAGTGAAACATAGGTCAGATACTTTATCGAAATAAAACCTAAGTACCTATTATACCTAGGTAGGTAGTACCTTTGAGTTGACAATAAAATTGAAATATTTTTACCGAAAGTGTCAACCCTAGTTCGATTGTCACTCGGTCTCACGTCACGTGGTCTCGCGCAGCTGCAAAGCAATAGTGACTTTATACTCAGAGCTGCAGGTGTATTATTGTACGCGGCAGAAAAAGTAGTCTATTAACGCTGTAGGTATCGAAATTTTTCTATGGAGTGATTTATCTGTTACGTAGTAACTACTTAGTAATCTGTGCCTTTACACTAACTCATCGGTCCGATTCAATCAGTAAGCAGTATTGAGTGTTGCTACTGACCATTTATGGAAGTTTTGCTTGTTACGTTATATAAGACATGATCATTTATTACATATGTTGAACAGTTTATGTTACATACATAAGTCTAATCTAACGATGCTCTATAAAATGAATGAAATGTTTGTGTGACGTTATTCGTTTCCCAAGGTAAATGTGAATATTTTCGTGGACTCTACAGGAGAGGTGGCTTATATAATACTTGTTAATACGTGCCTTGTTAATTAATGCTAATTGTACTCAAAATGAAATTGTTGATAGAATAGTCGTCTACATTGCCAAGTCATGCAGCGTTTTGATCATGTTAAACATAGATCATGTTAACTGAAAGTTTTTAGAATTGGCCACTTAAAAATAATATATTAAAAAAAGATTTTTAAATTTTGTTAATATTGCTCTTTCCTAATATTTTTGGATTAAAATTTTATAAATTTGCCATTTCTTTTACGACTTGGCAACATATTGAAAATTTTCTGTCCCGTCGGCATGAATTAAAGACGATAAAATTTCGATCATTATTTTTTATGACTTTAGCTGTCATTTTATTTAACAAGAAAGTTATGATTAACTTCGATTGGCCTTTCACGATGCAGCTCCATCTTGGAGGACGGCCTTCTACAGCGACGACTGAAGATAACATCAGTGTTGTGCGACGTATGATACAGACTGACAGAAGAGTGACTATCAGCAGATTCGGACATGCCTAGGCATTGTTATAAGTCAAGTGCCCAAAATCCTCTATGAACATTTAGCGAGCAGGAGGCTCTGTGCCCGCTGAATATCTCAAAATTTCAACGAGACCCAAAAACTCCGCTGTTGATTTGTGTCGAGAAATGATTTGAAATTTCCCGGAGGTAACTCAAATGCTGTGTTCGACATCCTAATGGGGGAAAAGCTTGATATACTGTTATGATCCGGAAACCAATAGACAGTCTCCTCCGAGGAGTTGCCAACCAAGTGAAAGGAGATTAAAGTGTTGGAAAAATATGGTGGTCTCGTTCTTCGGATGGACAGGCCATTACGCGACAATTGTCTTAGAAGATCATAAAACGGTTAATGCTGTTAAACTATCTGTAGTGTTAAACTATCAATATTTCGCCACTTGTCTTGAAAAAAGTTGAGAGAAACGACCTCGAAGCAAGATCCAAGATTCATCACGACAATGTCTCGCCGCACGCCGCCAGGTAACGAAAATTTAGCGACCTCAGTTGTGGAATTACTGTGTCACTTGCTGTATAGCGGTGTCCTCGCACCCTGCAATTTTAGTTCATACCCGAAAACGAAAGAAAAACTTCGAGGAAAATGTTTTACGGACGCCGAGGAAGCAGTGTCTGCGTTTCAAAAGGCCGCCTCAGAGAGCCCTAAGGCCGAGTAGGCAAAATGCTTTTCTTAGTGCTTCTAGCAAATGCAACGATGTTTTGGTGTGAACGGAAGCTATTTTGAAAAGGAATAAAAAAGCTAACAACTTGCAAGCTTGCTTAGTTTTTGATTTTCTAAGAACTTTCAGATTGACCCCCCCCCCCCCCCCTTTTTAACCACGGGATTAAAGATTTGTGTAATAATAACGTTTTCTTATTCTGCGGTTAGAAACTTTTGAAGCGATATTGGGTTTTCCACTATTAATACTTCCAACAACATTGCGGTGTGTCGGTATGGAACTCATTAACGATAAAAAAGTGGTAGATATAGTGACTATCATATTAATTTTACGGATAATTTTTTTGTTTTCGGCAAATTATATACTGACGTTGTCGTATCGATAATAAACGAGACAACGTGGCTCCACATTGCCTAGAAGTTTGAAGTAATTTAAGCTAGGACTAACTAGTCTCTGTCTCTCAGGCAGAAGTTGATGAATAAATAAGATTGACACTTGACACTAAAGCTATATTTTGTTGGCAGGTGGGCGGGCACACCAGGCTACTGGTGCTCAACGACAGCACCGTCATCAAACCGCTCAACATCCGCGAGTTGCATTTCTACCAGAACATTCCGGATGACATCCAGGGCTTTGTGCCCCGATACAAAGGTGAGCACCGTTTTAATCCCGATAAAATTAATTTGATTATGCTCGGAACGCTTTTTACGATTCGTTGAATGCCTCATACCTTGAACGAACCTCATACTCATTCATTGCATCTTACATTTATTTTTCTTTTACAATAATGATGACGTTGTCTTGATTTTATTTATTTTTATTTAGATGTCAACTTGTGTTGTTTGATGTTATTGCATTCGGAGCATTAAGGAAACTTATTTTATGATCTAATCTAAGCGTTATCGCGTTTGATAAGGTTACAAATAAGTCCCTATCTAAACGAGTTAAAATAACGTCAGTGACACATTTTTATTGTGTTATACATACTCGTATTATGGATTGGTGAATAATTTGATATGAAAAGATTATACATATAGTAAGTGCGTCACCAGTATACATTTTTGTGGGCAGCATGTAAGATATTATGGCTGATCTATCCTGGTACTACTTATCAGTGCAGTAGACTGTTTAGAATTAAAATAATACAATGCTATATTTTATAATCCTTCTACTTTCCTTATTGCTCACAACCGTGATCATCAATACATTATAGAGAATGTGTATGGTAGAGACGTGTGCTTGTTGATGTCATACAAACCCGCCGACCGCTGATTTATGGCCGATAATTACTTCTTTCTAGCACTAAAGTTTTCAGTTATCAATAAATGAGTAACCAACTAATAATTTTGAAATAAGGAATAAATTGTAGGTTACTCTTATATCTGTACATCTTCGTTATTAATAAAAATAAATATTGTTTGCGAGTTTTGGGAAAAGTTGTGCTGGAAAAATACAAATGATGATATTGTTGTTATAATTATTGCGATAAATATTTTAAAATTAGAACGCACCTCACACCCTATGAATATTACTTTAAAAATTATGCACAGGTTAAAAGTTACGCGCTCAGTATTTGATTTTTTTATTAGTGACTTCACATGCACAATATGACTTTCAAATTACTGCAAACTTTTTTTATATTCAAAACATTAGTATGAATTTATAGCTATGTACATATTTTAAATATTTAAATTAAATGCAACTGTATGCAACTAGCGGTCAATATTGTGCATTCCGATGAATTGAACTTTTACTTCTGGTGTTTGTAACTGGCATAGGTTGTATAAAATTAACAACTACATCGGTCATCCAGGTACTACTTTTAATTAATAATACGTTGGTATATTTTCATTTGGATATCACAACAATAATTAAGTTAAATATGCTTATCAAATACTGCTTTATCGGTAAACCTATTTAATAAATAGGCAAGTTACATTGATAAATATTAAATTTAGGAAATGAGGTCTGTACATTAATTTGATTGAACACAATTTGCTAACATCACCTTAAAATGGAACACAAGCTACACACATAGATGAACGTTCTCATACTTGCAGAAAGACGTAAAAAGCTCTAAAGCCTGCCTCTACCTATATTTTATAACCTCTGTTCATATCCATGGATGATGTCATGATGCCTAAATCGCGGTCAGATAATTGTGTTGTTGTAGAGTAATCATGGATTCGTGGTTACAAAATGACTAGCTCAATTTAAGCGAAAAAATGATTATATAAATCATTTTTTTTTTGTGTACAAACATTAGTAAAAGTTCAATACGAGGCGGAATTACGTAAGATTTCCCAAAGTGTTTCGCGTGAGGTTGAGGCCTACCTCTGAGCGCGGGTACACGAGCGGGCGCGCGGGCGCGCGGGTGCGGGGTGCGGGAGGCGGGTTTGCGAGCGAGCGGAGAGGAGCGGGCGCGGCCAGGGTCAGGACACAATATTAGTTTCCTTGTTGTCGCAAGGGCTGCGGTGCGGCGGCGGGCGGAGCGGCGCCGGCACACCACCACTCGACCGCCCCTAATTGCGCCCTAGCGGTAAATTTACATTTTGGGTTTGTAAACCTTTACTTAAACTACATTCACATTTAACACCACTCCACATACACACACTCACAAATGCAAACTCAGGACACACCGACAGTTTGCCACACCACACCTCTAACCGACACACGGACTACACACCACAGAAGACACGCCACAAAAGATATACAAACCCTCTTATAAACCGTCAAACTGATTCACTTTTTTCATCAGATTTAATGCTGGCAACTTGCACAATAGTAAGTTAACATTGACTTAACAACGTAGATAGATAGATGACAGAACTCAAAATATCCCAGTGGTGTAAATAGCACGCTGGAACTTCCAGAGATCCGGGTTCAAGCCCCGGCTGGGCATGGCTTGAGTCTCCTTAATCTTCTATCGCTTTACATGTTTCATATCATGTGAAAGTAAATTGTTCATTTTTAACTTGATAAACTGATTCTCTTACGCTCCGCTTGGGATGCGAATGAACTGTTGATCAAATATAGAAATGAGATTAGTGTTTATTGTTTTGTGCGTGGTCGAGCACTCACTGATGAAGAAGCTGTTTGTTGCAGGCGTGATGCAGGCTTCTAACACGGGAAGCGCGAAATTGGACAAGCGGTACTCGCCAAGTTTCCGCGACGAGAACGGGCGCAAGGCGTCGCTGGGCGGCAAGCGCAAGCGCGACGACGTGTTCAAGTGCGTATCCGGGCGCGCGGCTCCGCCCCCGACACTCCTTGACACTTGTCATGTGTCCTTTATCATATTTCAGAAGCTTTGACGTACGCCGGACCGACGCCCGACGTCGCCATTTTATCATACGATCGCAATACTTACATGACTATCCCACTAACGCGTGAGCGATGCACGACCCATTCACTCCGAGCCCCCGATGACTTGCGTCGCGGAGTCGTGGTAATAATATGAATTTGATTGCAATGTAACAATATAACAGATAACACCAACTCTGTGTTTCAATTAGCTCCTACATCTAAGTATATGTTCGATGGCCATACTTGCGACTCAGAACAATGTCTACAACCGCTACTTTTCTTATTACAGGTTTAAAGTGCATCGCAATGGCAATGCAAGCGAAGTGCTTAAGAGCATAGCGCACATGGACAATGCAAATAAGCAGTGTAAGTTTCCATTTATTTCGCTCTCAAATTTCAATTCAAACCGCCTTAGAATTCAAAAATTTAATAATTTGTAATACCCTCCAGATTTCCTAATGATGGAGAACATAACCTCGTCGTACCGGCGGCCGTGCGTGCTCGACCTGAAGATGGGCACGCGGCAGCACGGCGACGACGCGTCGGCGGAGAAGCGCACGAAGCAGATCGCCAAGTGCGCCGCTAGCACCTCAGCCACGCTTGGCGTGCGACTGTGCGGCATGCAGGTACATACCAGTAGCAAACCTTCGTAGAATTCATGGTTTGTAGCTCACACAAAAAAGTTTACCAAAATCGCGAAAATCAGCCCCCATATTCCCATTTCAACCAGTTACAAGCGGCTGCCATCCAGTTTTGGTCTGGGCTTCTGGAGTCCAGACTACAAAACTGACTTTTGCGGGTTCGAATCCCGCTAGGGGCAAATGTTTGTGGGATTAGCACGAGCATTCGTGCTTGAGTCTTGGGTGTTTTTTTAATGTATTAAGTATATCTTTCTGTTATTCTTCTCACCATAGCACAAGCTAACGCTTAGTTCGGGGCTAGGTTATTGGTGTGTTTGTTGAAACAATTAATTTTTAATAGTTTATTCTAGTGGCCTGTTGACAGATTTTCTTCTTCATCAGGTTTTGTGCTGTGCTCTATCAACTAAATGCGTATAAACTTTTCCACCTATCTAGAGGCCTTCTCTCTCTAACGTTTTATTCGTCTTTTGGGTCTGGCCAGCGCGATCACTCCCACAGTCCAGCTTGTCAGAGTGATAGAGACGACAACGTCCGAAACTATCAATAACGGCTTAGAAAGTATGGTATGACGTACATGTCCATCACTAAACTTGAATTGTGCTCTTTTTTTCCAGTACCACCTACCTACTTGCAACAACTTAACCCTTAAATCTTTTATAGGTATACGTACCAGAGACGGGTGCGTGCATCCGCCGCGACAAGTACTGGGGCCGCGCGCTCTCCGAGGCGGGCCTTCGCGACGCGCTGCGCGACTTCTTCGCGGCCGGCTCGGCGTTGCGAGCGCGGGTGGTTCGCCGCGTGTTGAGAGACCTGGATGCCTTACGGAGAGCCATTGCTAAGCAGACCAACTACAGATTCTATTCGTGGTGAGTTGAGGTCTCATCTACATTTACAGGCTCGGCACTACGAGTGCGAGAAGTGCGCCGTCTTCTTAGGTATGTGGATTCTTAACGCTGCGCCGTCGCAAAGCAAACAAGTCTATTCTGGTGAGTTCTACAACTCATTTACATTAACTTTTTCTCGGTCGGATCTGCGTTACGAGCGCGCAGTTCTCAGGGATCTGGACTCTCTGCGATGGGCTTTAGCCAAGCAGACTACCTGTAGAAGTAAATCTACTTCCATTCATGGTCTCATTTGCAATGATGTAGTTACTTTTGTGCGTCTGACTCGGCGCTATGGGTGTAAGAAATGCGCTGTGTATTGAGGGAATTGAACTCGTCGCGACGGGCTACTGCTACGAGACCAGCTATACAAGTTTTGTGCGTTGTGAGATAAGGTCTCATTTGCGTTGAGTTCTTCGCGGCCGGCTCGGCGTTATGGGCTGGAGATGAATGTAGCTTTCAGACTGTGCCGAGACTTGGGTCTCTGTTTAGCGCCAAGGTGCTTTACCGTATGTTATCTTGGTCTGTGCAGGTTAAATTTTTATATTAACTAAGCAGCATAGCTCAGCCAGCGTTACTTATGCACACCATGTCTCTTTCCAGTTCGTTACTAATAGTGTACGAGGGCGACGTGCGACCGGAAGAACTCACACCCGGACCAGAGTACGACGGCGACGCGTCGAGCAGTTCCGCGTCACTCCCATCGCCGGGCCACTTCGACATGTCGACGCTGCACGACGAGATCGGCGCCGACCGCTCGCCCTTCCGCCCGCCGCACTGCGAGGAGACCATGGGCGGGTACGTGTGCCGCTCGCGCACTTGTCTAGCTATCCACGAGTATATTAGTTCCGCGTCGCTACTGGCCCCGGGCCACTTCGACATGTCGACGCTGTACGACTGCACTTGTCTAGCTATACATAAGACCGGTCGATCTATACTAATGTCTCTGTAGTCCGTCCAAGTTGGCGATGTTTGCGGAGATTTTTTTTAAATAAGTATGTTTTACAGGTACCTACAACATATTTTAACTATGTACATACTTTCATGAAATTTAAAAATACTACAGCAGTCACATAAGTTTGCGGAGTAGAGGAGTCCTTGTATCACGCTCTCATGACTATGTATCGGATGTATGTATCCTATAATATCATCCCCCGTATCTCTCAGCTCGATTTCTGCCACTTTACTCCCTAAGCCGTTGTCCTAAGTTGCGTTACTTTACGAACGAGAGAACAGAGTATCGCGCCTGGTAGTTGCTCTGACTTTTTGTTCTATAAAAGCTACGTTCTTTCCTCAAACCATATTGTGTTCCAATTTAAACTCTCTCTTCTTTTCCGCAGGTACGAAGAAGCTCTACCGTCTCACTCGCCCCGCCGTCAGCCGCCGAGCCCGGACTCGGCCGACAGCTGGATGGCGTACTCGTCCAACAGCAGCGAGTCGTGGCGCGGCGAGCCCGACGCAGAACCTGAGGTCGACGAGCCCGAGGTAGGTGGACTTTAAGTCTTTTTGAATACCGATTGATTGAGTACCTAGCCATCTTATCATATAGGTCATATTTAACCATTGCCCAAATAATAAAAATAAATCTAACTACAAGTAAAGCTAATACAAGTATGAATAATGAATAATTTGTTTGTTTGCAGGTGGCAGCGGAGGGGCGCGGCAAGCGCGCGCGCACGTGGCAGGACGCGGCGACGAGCGCGGCGACGAGCGCGGCGCCGGCCGACGACCGCGTCGACATCCGCATGATCGACTTCGCGCACACCGCCTACGCCGGCGCCGCCGCCGAGTCGCCGCTGGCCACCAGCACGCCGCACCACGGGCCCGACTGCGGGTTCCTCACCGGCATCGACAGCCTCAAGCGCCTGCTCACCGAGATCCTGCCGCCGCAGCCCTACAGTTAATGTCCCGCCGCACGGGCGGGTAGAAAAAAATAACAAAAACATCCCGACCTCCTCTCGGACGAAACGAGGAAACCGGCCCCGGGCGCTCGGCGCGGCGCGACGAGACGACCCCTCGGAAAATTCGCCCCGTTCGACTGATTGTAACTTTATCGGAAAATCTAGGAAGTTTTTCGACATGTCGCCGCCCGGCCGCCCGGGAAGGAGCCCGCAGGGTAATTTCGTCGCTTTGTACTTCCCCGCTCCCGTCGAGCGTTCGCCGATCTCGTTTCCGGGCGGCCGTCCGACGACTATTGCACCAAGTGAATGTTGGCGGTACAAAATATTTTAATTTAAATTAAATACTATCATTTCAAAGTGGGACCCAGTAGATATTCTTGTATATTGTATTTTAAGTATTAATATTAAGTTATTCCAGATTGACGTGCTTTTGATTGGTCGGTTTCGCCTCGCGTATTTTTGTTTGGTTCGTCTATGAGTTGATTTTGTAAATGATTTATCTAATTACCGAGTAGACATTCCCTACGACAGTCGTGATTAATTTTGATAAGTAGTTGGAAAACATAACGATTGTAGCAGCAGACGACTAATCTTTTTTGGTTCGCATTTAGTTAAACATTTTCCTTTGATCACTGACCCGCACACTCAGCGTCATTCGTATAACAAACAATATCGTATTTGATCATAAATGTTAAGGTACTAGTACCCTGTCATAAAGCCAAAGTGCAATAGACTTAGTTTAACAACTTTTCGGTGTCTAGTGTCCCTGAAGTAGATAAACGTATTGCGCTCTAGACCCTTTTAATAATTATTCCGATGTGTTTGTGAGCCATTAATTGTAATATAGGTGGTAAATGCTTTTCCAGAATGTAACTAATGAAGACAAATATAGTTATCTTTTGCCGAATGAGTGTGCCAAATATTTTTTTGTATCTAAAATAGCACACTTGTGACAACGGTTATAATTTCGCTAACAGTATTATGGAAATTGTAAGTGAGAATGAATGTTCGCTGTGTAAATATATTCGTAAAGGGAGCCAGTACAGTCTGGTGGTATCGAATAGTGAAGCGTTTGTAAATAGTGAACTTGATACGAGAGTTGTTGCATAAAGTCGGTTGCACACAGCTGCGATGACTAGAACATTTGAGATGATGTTTTGTGTGAATGCACGGCCATGCTATGCTTTGCTACACTATGTGGTTGTGTGGCTGTGTGCAAGGGCCTTAGTGCGCCACGGCGGCGAGCGAGTGACATAGTGTTAGCCAACATTCCTTCGTGCTGCATTCGTCATTGTTTGTCCTTTATTTTTATTAGAGTGATAAATTTATGAAAAGTACCTGGTTTAATTAGGATGCTAGGTTGTATTGCAAATTATCATTTATGTCTGTTATTTTAAATAACGGTACGACACTATTTTGTTAAATAAATTTTAGGTATTAAAATTTGGTTTTATTTCATTACACCTTACCAGCCTCTACATCGAAATAAACTTAGTAACTGTGATAGTCTTTCAGCGAATAAATAGAGATAATACTTTTAACGACATTGATGTACTCAGATTGCTGTTTTAATGCTGGCCACATACCGACCATACCGTCCAATTGACATGACACTCACACAACCAATTGGATCACTTAGTAGAACTAAACGTATAAGGGCGTGGAATCACAAGACAGGATGGCATAGTCAAATTTTGATTCTTTTGGCACGATGGTGCCGATTGGAACCGTGTGTGGCGCTCGGCGTATTTTCTTCATTTTTCGTAAATAATTACGATAATCATTCGGCGTAAACCTTATTAATTCTTTTAATAAATTTACTGCAATAATCTTTTCTATAACCACTGTTCGCACCACTTTGATATATTTTACTTTTTTGTTTCTTCACGAGCTATAATTCCAAGAACTACTACCGTCGTCCATGACGTCACTATTGGTCTTTATCAAGCAAGGAATATACTACTCTCTACCGGTACCGAGCTATCAAGTAAACGTTGCGGCGTCGCCTACGATTGGAAAGTATAAACTGATCGTGTGGTGGTGTAAGTATATGGACGAACAGCGAATTGGATCAAGTCTGAATTATGCCGATTGGGCGATAGAATGATGGTATAAGTTGATTGCTGTATGTAGTCAGCAGAATAACAAAAGAAACGAATTTTAAAGGACAATCATGTGAAACCCAGCTAGTAGTATTAGTAGTTCGTTTTATAAACCTTAGAAAAAATTATATCACCGTGTAGGTTTTCCAAAATGAGAATTTTGAGAATAAAAGTGTGACAAATCAGCAGACGATAAGAAATAACATATGTGCACCCATCACGCGATTAAGAAGTTTTTCCCCATACTAGCAATCGATAAAATCGGACGTTTGCTTAGCTTCATTAAATCTTATGGACATGAATTAGGGACGCAGTGATTCCTCTGTAGAATTTTTGGGCATTTAAATGCACTATTGAATGTTGTATGTATATTTTTAACGAGATAAATTTTGTTATTTGAATTAATATAAATAATTATTTGAACCTTTTCAAGTCTTACTTAAGTAGGTAAAACGGTATTTACCTTCCCGATGTTCATTTATTTATTGTTTTTAAAGTACATACATCGTTTGCAAATTGACTAAAGACTTACATCAAAAGAATAAAATTATATGCGGAAACTAATGCATATTTTTGCAAAATACTTTTTACATTTACGTTACGTTTCGATTCGGTTGCATGAATCATGGCCGGGATGACTGGTGTAGCTCGGCGTTTAGTGAAAAATGTAACGAGATTATTTTTTTCTATTGATATAATTTAAATTTTACCTTGAAAAAAGTTTACATAGGTACATTACATTAAAAAAATGTAGTTACTTAAAACCTGTTCTAAATAACTCTTTTAATTCTTGAGCTGAAAAAAAATAAGAAAAAAAATATCCCGCCAAATTCACTTAGGTTAGGTACTTCATTTCGTTGACTACTTTAAAAGTTACGTACCTTACCTATTTTCTAATTTACCCACCTCGTTCATTCTTTCTTACTTTGTTCTTGGTGGAACTGGTTAGGTTTGGCGCGATTGATGATGGCCGAATCTAGCGAAGTTCAAGCTTTGGAGAAAATTTCAACTGAGATTGGTGAATCCCAAGTAAAGATAATTCTGTCTAGTCAGTGTATCAAAGGTAAGTCGGTCTTGATCCTACTTATTTATATTTTCTGCGTCACAACTTATGGCAAAAAACAAAACCTTGTAAATTTTTAGCTCAAGCATTTTTAGTTGATAAATTGAAAAAACAAACTGAACGTCAGAAAGAGATATGCGGTTTCATTAACTCCAGTAATTTAAAACTGCAAACTGAAATAAAGCAAGCAGAGTTAGAAATACAAAGGTAAGTGAAGAAGTTACAGTTCGTACATAATGAACTTCGCTTTCCTCTTTCAGTGTAATTAATGATTTTTTATTTTACTGATTTCTCTAGACTAAGTATGTACAACAGCTACCATGTAACATATTTAATATTAAAAATCAAATCGAGATTTTTGAATTTTTTGACTAACTGTCTGTCTGCTATACTGTCGTAGCTACTTGAACTTGTCATCGCGTGATATGTATTTTTTTAAGCTCTTAAATATAAAAAACGCCATAACCATTTCTTTTAGTTTAATCACAGCCCATGAAACTATAAAATCTTCGAACATAGAACTCAAGAAAGAAGTTTTACTTGCTAAAGAACGAAAGTTAGAAATTGAAGAACGTATTACTAACGGCGAAAAAAAATACGAAGAATTATGGTTGCAATCTAAAAAGAGATATGAGAGTATCCCGTTCGTTCAAAAAATAATTGCAGCAACTAATAAAACACAAAATATTAAAGACACTATTGCAGATTTAGAAAATCAATCTCAAACAATAACAAAAGAATACGAAGTTAAAAAAGAGTTGCTAGTCAACTTAGACCGTGGAAGAATTCTAAAATTGGCTGAATACATGGTCCGTGATTTGCCAATCAGTTATAAGATCTTACAGGAAAAGTCAATTGCGATTAACAAAATATCCTGTGAAATCGAAGCTATTCTTAAAGACCGGGAAACTGTGCACATGAACGTTAATGTTTCTCCTCCAACAAAACAGAAAGACCCTGTGGTTAAAGAAGTTAGATCCGAAAGTCTTCTCGAAGATGGTTGGTTAAATATATACCAAAATAATGAACGTGATTTGTTGACGGTAAATAAGGATTCGCTCAAGATTTTGAGAGACTAACATCCCAATTTATAGCACTGATATTAGATAACATGTTTATTATTTTGCAGATGCCGAGATTACAATTCATAAATTCAAATTTTGAGGACTTAAGTTCAAAACTAGATGAGGTAACTTGTTATAACTTGATTATTAATGTCATCATCATAACACACACTCGTAGATGGGTGAATATGATAAAAGGATATGTACATGTATTTTTTTAATATATTTGTTCTAGTTGAAGATAAAGAAGATCGAGGCTCAAAACCATGCATCTATTAAAAGACTGGATTTGATAGAATCTGTTTCCGAAATATCTAGCAAACGGCCCAAAATAGATGATGATTTTTCCATGTTTTGTCATAAGCGTACAGCAGACGATAAAGGAACTGAAGAAAAGCCTAATAACTATTCTAAGAAAAAACTTATTAACATTCTAGAGGATATTAAACTTGATCAAAGTGATACTTATAATATAGTGTCGAAGATTAAGCTTAATACCTTAAAGGGTGTTGATATGATCGGTAAAGATGTAAATGACGTCGAAATAACGGAAGAAAAGGTACATAACACAAACATGCACTTTAAAGTGACCTATTTAATTGCTACCTCCTACATAAATTAAGGCCTTTACTTTAGATATGACACTAAACTTTTATTTTTAATTGCATTTTAACAGGATTCTGAAATAATAGAAGAAATTGATCTAACTAAGACAGGAAAAGATAATAGTTTGTTGATACCACCAACTCAATTTTTGGATTTAACACAGGTAGTTATAGCAATTTTAACCTACTTTGAAATTAAACAAATATTACATGAAAATTGATTTACAGGAGAGAATTTGCAACAATTCCCAACAACAGGTGGAAGTTATAGTTCACATGTCCTTGTCAGAACCATCAACAGAAAAATTAAGTCAACCATCAAAAATTTCGCAAGAATCATCAGCAAATATAAAAAGAGTCTCATTTGATGTACCACTCTCTATACAAGAAGTGACCAATAATTTATGTGAAGATAATCCAAAGGAAAAACAAATTGAAGAAATTGATGCCAATGAGACTATAGATAGTCAAGTCAACTTAAGTATAACAAGTGATGAAAGTTACACAAAAATTAAAGACATGATTTTGAAGAAGCATAATTTGGATTTATCTCCTCAATTTGTTTATGCTAAGAATAAAATGTTGCAAACGGTAATAAAACTGCTTAGGCAAACTGATGAATTTAATTGTTTTTGGTTAATTGAAATAACTGTACTAATTAATACTATAAAAATTTCAGGAGGGTGATGAAAAAGTTGTTACTTCTAAATTTTTCCAAGAAAATAAGACTAACATGTTTGAAAATAATAACAACAAAACCAGAAATGCTACAGAGATTACAAGAACTACCAAGAAATGTGATGATGAAGCAAAACCTAATGAGCATGGACCTCCAAACCTAAATAATAATAATGATAAAGCTTTCGAGAATGCTATGGATGTAGATGACGTGGTTGTATCAAGCCCTAAGGTAGTGATAATAAATTTGGAATCATATATTTAATTTTATTATTGAGATAACATTAAAATCTTGTTTTTTAGCCTTCACACACCTATAAAGACAGATCAGTTACTGGTTTGTTATTTAATCATGGTACTGAAGGTATACCTGATTCTTTAAATGTCTCTATAACTACAACTGGATTTGATGAGAGTGATGCAGACTTTCCACATTGCATCGGTAATTATAAATGCAATATGATAAAATGCAAGTTTTTTCAGTATTATAAAACTAAACCATATATTTTTTTGCAGATTCAAGTCTGTTATTGTCGCCAAAGGCAGATCTTCCTATGATGAGTGGAGATGGTGTTGATGTAGCATCACAAGAAGTTCCCAACTTTTTGTCAGGTACATAATATACAATAACCCATCAACGAAACTTCATTATAAGCTAAAATAGGATATTAAATACTTTATGGGATTTTGACAATACATTATTGCATTCTACCAATAAAATGTGGTTGCAAGCATACATACCAGTGCATTTGCTTTACTATGTCTTTTCTAAATTACAATACATATACAAAATTGCTATTGGTTAAAATATTGCAGGTTTGAGGAAAACTGGATTATCCTTTTTTGGCCAATCAGCACCTACAGAACCAAAGACAAATACAAGTGGAGATACTCATGGGAATAATTTCAATTTTAATTTTGGCGGAGATGAAAAGAAGGCAAGAGGGGGGCTGTTTAGTATGTTCCATTAATCTTTCTTAGCAGAAACATTTTTGATTGTATTTTCAGTTATTTCTTAATTACTCTGAAATTCCCATTATAAACATTTTTTAAATTAATAAAATTCATTTATTCAATATGATCAAACGGTTTTATTTAGAACTTTGTTGAATGTTTTGTATAAATACAAAAGTGATGGATATAAGAGTGGAAAATCCAGGTATTGACAATTTATAATTCCACAATAATACAAAACCTCTTCAAATTTCAAACTTTGAAGCACAGAAATGGTTTGCTATTTTATTTAAAAAAACCTTATATCAGAACCATCATAATTTACTAACAGTGTCCTACTTTGGAAGTTTTGCAAATATTATCCTATTAGTCATTGATGTAGTTGACATGCCCTTACTGCGATAAGCTGTAGTAATATGAATAAAGGTGCAAACACTTCACTGTATTCTATGGCAGAATCCCCCTGTAATTTCCTACACAGTAAAAACTTAAAAACAAATGTTAAACCTAAAAATATTGCGCTCCAAGATGCTCTGTACATGGAAGCCTTATAGGAGCTCTCAAGATTCATTCTTATACAAACTATACAGCAAAAGTATGCATTCATAGCATCACTTACAAATAATGGTGCAAATATAGTCCACCATGCACTGTTTACTACTCCATCAACCTTCAATGCTAGGAGCACTGAGAAAATAGTAATAGTTATCAAGTTTATCCAAATCTCAAACACTGTCAGTCCAATCCATTGCACTATTTCATTTAAAGTGAAAAACATCTTATTGATTTTGATTGGCACCAAGCATAGCGGTCCGGAAAACTCTTATGTGGATAGATGAAGAGTGCCTCACTTGCGCCCCAAAATCCAGGTCATCAGTCAGTGGTTCCAGATCATCTGCACAAATGTTGATTGCTTAGAATTTGTGCTTCACAATCACAAATCAGGTCATATTATAATTATTAAACTTACCGACTAAATCTACAGTGCCAGTGTTGACTTCAATTTGACAAGTTCCAGAGAACAGTATTTCCAGTTGCAATGCCAGATTGCAGCATCTTTGTATAGCAGCTCCTAGACCATGTAGTATTATTTCCTTTTCACCCTTCGTTAAAAGATCGCAGCATTTATCTAGCTGTGCCTAAAAAGAAATACGGTTAATAACATCACACAGTGAATACAACGTGTGAGCTTATTGTTGTCGTTTTCTGTGGTTAGAACTCACTTTAAAATTTGTTTTCTTTGTGATGAATACGACATTGTCTCCTTCCACTGGTCTAACTGGTAATCGTTTCTTCACAGCATAATTTTTATTAGGGCGTTTATTGAACTTTTTCTTCGATTCCTCTTTCTTTAACTGAGTGTTTTCATCTGCCATTTTCGGAATTCGTTCGGTTTTTTAACATTGACAACTGAGATGGAATGGCAGTTGTCAAAGAGTGACACTGACAGAAGACTTAAGACGTTAAGAGGTATTCAGAGAGCAGGCACCTACTTAAGTGCTTTGTAAGTTGAAAAATTGTCATAGTGTATGGATACGTTCAGATACGTTGGTACATACACCACATACGCGTGGTCTATTTGATTAATAATAGCTAAAGACAAGATTTTTCCATTCCAAGAAACAATCGGTATAAGAAGGATAATTATGTAATATATAAAATATCTTGTACTGTATACTATACTTATATATATTTTTTACATACAAAACAGAACCAAGAATAGAGCCTTTAGTTTAGAGATTCCGTTTGTCATATTCATTTTGGACTTAGATAAGATAAAGAAACTAGACACGAATACTATACTTCCGCTTGGAAAGCCAGTAATAGGCAAACACACTCATCAGCCTATATACGTCCCACTGCTGGGCACAGGCCTCACCTCAACTATGAGGTGGTTCAAGCCATTTGAAGCCATACTCCACCACGCGGGCTCAGTGCGGATTGGTGGAGGAGTGTTTGTAAGGTAAGTGACTAACCTTACAGTCAGATGTTATTAAGCCTTATTAATAATAGGCATATTATTCAGAGGCCCTGTCGTCCTCACCATTTGCGACTCCTGCAATTTTTTCAGGTTTTATCTTTATTGAGATGAGCCCTACTGTGACTGGAAAAACAAATTCTGAATAGTCATGTACAAATCAATCTCCTATGCATAGGTATGCCAAGATTGTACAATCATATTTAAGATTTTATGTATCGTCCTAATTGGCGGACTTAATGACTCAAGTAAGACATTCTCAACCAGTCAGCTGAACTCCTAACAATGAACCATTGATCGATAATAGATTTTGATTAAGCTTTTATCAGTTGTTGACTAAAAATGTCAACGTAAAAGAAAATTGACAACTAGTGACTGACTGAAGCGACTTTTTGTCAATTAAACAAAATCGGTAAATCATATTTTGTGCTACATTACAAAATATGCTCGTTAAACTTTACCTTAATTTAATAATATCAAACATTTTTTAATTTTGAATGTAGTAATATCAAAATCCTAATGGTTTCTTAGCTATAGATTCATAAATATCTGATTTATTAATAAGATACCTCAAAATGGGTTGTGTGTGTTGTTCTCTCAGTTCTTTCGTTTCAATCGTCTTAGATGCTTTAGAAAGGTAAAATCTAATGACACACTAAAACCTGGACACAGTGTCTCAACACAATCTATGAAAGTCATTTCCATAATTTTTCATTTACAGAATATCCCTATGCACAGTATGTGCGATGTTGACGTGTTGTCTGCTGTTTACAATTATAACTGTGATGATTATGGGAATTGGTATAGGATACCATTATTGTTTTGTGTCAAATTCCGTGGAAGCTATGGGTAAGCGTCTTATGATAGCAGTTTCTTCATCTACCGTCAATAGCTATAAAGCACTTCACGAAAGTGGCAATAGGTAGCCTATGACCGTAAGAACAGATGATACCTATCTCATTTTAAGTGAAATGTAAAGTTTAGTATGGGAAATGAACCTCTTTAAACCTTTAAAGCGAAAATCCCGCACCAAACACAACTAATTTCACAAGTCTTTTGTTAGTATGTTAAAGTTTTTTTACGAGTACTAGCCACATGTCGCGCAGACGATGTTTTCTGAGTTTTGAAGATTTTGTAAATTCACGAATGTGAAATACTACTTAACACAAATATTCTATTGTAAGAGGGTGTAGGAGTACCGGAAGAAGCGGTCACATATTAGTTATTTTTCATTGCCAAGTGAGATAAGATAACGTTAATGATAATTTAGTGATTTTAATACCCGTCTTTTTTTCCTTTCGCCCTTTCGCAAAGTCCCCGGCACAAGTAACGCGGCTTTTGGTCTTCGATAAAGGAGTTTCAATACTACATAGTTATTGCCTATTCCTATGCTATGACACTTAGATACCTATAGATATTATTAACATTTCTTTACAGCAAAGGCTGCCAAGGCAGCAGGAGCCCTGCGATCGGGTCCCGAGAGAACGCCAGGCCACGTGATGCGCTCTGTAGATAAAGCCATTAAGCGTGGTTTCGCGCACCGCCTATCAAGACGAGATATCGATGGTCCTACTCCTCAAAATAACACAGACGAAGGTCATCTGTACCAAGTAATTCCCGCAACAAATCGAACAAACCTCACAGGTTTCATATCTAAATGACAGTTATCGTTTGGGTTTGAAATTAAACACGGTATAAAAACGTTTATCTTTTATTTTAGCGTCGTAATTCATCCACTGATCATTTATCCTCCAAAAGAAACAGATTTAATTAAAAAGAAGTTCAGGTTAACTGCTGAAGTGGTAAAGGCTCCGAACTATTTAAGGGCCGTAGGAAGGGCTCCATGGTTGAGGTACTGTTTCGCGAGCGACGGAACCGTCCGATCAGCCTGCGGGCAAGTTCCCGCTCATGCGGCAGTAACTCCGGTTCCTTTGGGGGCCTGAAAAAAAATAATCATAAAATATAATTAATTTTACATAAATAGATTGACTACATACGGTTTTGTAAACATGGTCGTAAAAAATTACGACGCCTTCTATGTACATACTTTGAAAGATTTAAGTTTATTAAAAGTCATATGGTTTTTTTTTTGTATTTCTAACATTATATACATATTTGTATAAGTTAATTGCAACTTTTAGAACCAACCTTTCAGTCTCCAAAACAACAATCGGTGTCTCCGTGGACTCCATGTAAAGACTTTCTCCTGGTTTCTTTGTTTGGTATACCTCTGCACATGAAATTCTCAAAGTTGTTAAGATTATGCTGGTTAAAAAAAATGGATGATGTTGGTGCATGCAATGCAACACATTATAATAATAATGCTCGATAATGCTACAAGGAGACAGAAGAACCGTTACGCAAAGAAGCGATATTTAAAGCAATGAATAAAAGTGGACTTCTACGACATATAACATAGCGTGAGATAGTTAAACAAAAACGGCAGACTTATCACAATACAAAATAGAAGCAATAGCAGCAAAAAGAAGCTGTTGAAAGCCATTCTATTTACCGAGAAGTGGATGCGGCGCGTGCTCAACTTCGGACCGGTTGACGGCGACAAGCCGCACGACCGGCTGCGACTCCGGCCCGGCTCGCAGCATCGTCGGCTCTGTCGTCGATCTCGAGGACACTGTCAAAGTGGACATTTAAATTAACGACTATTGCCATGCGTTTCCTAGGAGTGTGTGAGCAATAATTATATCTACAACTACCATGCCAGTGACACACGCAACCAAATCACGGCATAGCAGGCATAGCATGCAAGGCATACAGCTTACACTGTCAAAATTGCCATTTTATAGATTTATAGAAGAGTGTGACATATAAGCAAATCAGAGCAGGCATGCAGTTGCAGGCTACGGCACATGCGTTCAGTACAGTACAGTAAATCTCATATGTAAGAAAATCTGAAAGAATTGGCAAAGCTTAATGTAAAGAGCTTGATCGTGTCAATTTCGCACTGATTATTTGGTTGAAGAAGAAATTGACTTACTTGCAAAAGAAGCCAGTTCTTTCTGAGCGTAGTGATAGCCCACTGATATACCGTATATCATTAGTAAAATAATTGTGAACATGAGAAGCATCAGCACAAAAGCGCAACAAGTCCATGTTAACACCCTGAAAAATTAACAGAATGTCGAATACAAGTAGCGAGTTTCAATAGCGTAGGTTAAAACAAATGTAAAAAGGCAATATAATGGAAGTTTACTTACCTTTCGACACAAAATGTCATTGAACAAAATACTGACTGTACGAGACCCATTATTGCTTGGTGCTTGAGATTTTACCAATTAATTCAAACTAGATTCAAGAGAATGCAGGCAAAGCTGTGAAATATATGAACAGAAGGTAAATCAGTTGAAATAGTGTTCATATGCGATGAAGTATCAGAAAAATGAGTGGCTGCAAGAAGGCTTACCTCATAATATTACAAAACACTGATTCGTGAATAAGCACAGGTTGTCTTGAAAAACATTATCGCGATTCAAAACAAGTAGCGATTAGTAAAACTGAAAGAATCATAAAAATTATAAAACGGCGAAGACCATTCTTCTTAACGTCAGAATGAATGGTGTCAATTTGTTTGATAGAATCCAAGAAAATATAAATATTATGGATAGAAAATAAGTGGCCAGTTCGTAAGTTATTATTTAAATTATCATTAGGAGAATTTTTGAATGGTAGCATGCTTTGTATTTTTACAAGGTTAGGCCGATAAATAGGCTTGTTTCCACTATGAAAGAAATATTCAAAAACTGATTTTCTCTAAAATAATTCATAATTTCAGATGCCTTTACACTAATATTTTTCTGCAGTTCGTATTATTTGATTTTTAATTGGAATTCAAATGATAATTAGTCACTCAGTCGGCATTGCACGCGGTGACGTCAAAGTGTGTTATTCCCATACAAACTTTATGAAGAGAAGCGTTTTGACAGTTGATAAAAAGTACGTCAACGATTGGTGGTGTCAACTACCGTATTATTTAAAGACAGTTATATCATGTCTAGTAGACTTATATTTCTTTCGTCTCTTCGAGATTTAGGATGCTATATCTGCGTTTTTTATACCCATTTTTTTCCAAAATGAACCAAAAGCCAATGTATTAAAATGATATTACTACTAAATTATAAATGAAAGAAAATTACGAAAATAGGATTGAAATCATTTATTTACTTTCTTGCATCGGGAGAAAAGTTTATTCACTTAATTCTTAATGTTTCTTGTAATTTGCTACTAGTCCATTTTAGTGCAGAGAAAGCTCTGCATTAAAATTGTTTCACCATATTTTGCGTATCAGGAGTTACAAAAACACAATTCACATAACTTCAGGCAAATGTTAAAACACGTGCTTAATAACTTACGACAAATTCATCTACCACTCTATTTGTAAAGTATCAAAATTGCTTGGTTCCACTAAATTATGAGAATGTCATCACGCACTATCAAATTAGTCGAGACACAATGCTAAGATCTTTCACTTGTACGGTTCATGAAACACAGTAAAACGATGGCTTTCACACGATAGTCCATAGTTTTCTAAAAATTTTAAAAAATAATCGCAAAAATATTTCTTCTTAACATTTTTGGCGAGCCAATAATAAAATCAACGCTTTTTGATGTCATCAACAATGACAATGGCCAGTCATAATTACCATATGAAAATCTTATTGTCCTAACATATCAAATTTTCATTAGGATTCCGGTGCCGGTGGTAGATAGGAACGAAATTTTTTATATCCAAAAGTTTTTACTCACTTTTCAACCTTGAGCGAACTGGTGGAATTCAACCTTGGATTCCACCAGTTCGCTCGTTTGCTAATGCAAAGCCAACAAATCACAAACATTACGTAATACAATACCGACATAATTTAACAAATTAAAGAAACAATATTTTAGTAAACAATGTTTTATTAACAGTATTCAGTAAAATAATTACAACAGTCTCAAAATATAAAGAAAGCTCTCACAACCGACACAGATTCTAATGAAAGGAACGTTTAAAATATATTGGACGTATTTTACAGTTTCATTTTTAAACGAACTTACAATAATGTACACATGTACAAAAGCCTCAAAACTAATGGTAAAAAAAATACAAAGTCATTCATAATCAGATAATATTTCAGAAAAGTACTAGTCCAGTCGGCAAAGTAACAGAATACGTAAAATCTTTTCTTTTGAAATAAAAAAAGGTTGAAGCATTTAGAATTTAGATGAATGTTTTGTTATGTCAAGGTTTAAAGAGAATATTTACATCATTTCGATACACAAGAAAGAAAACATGGTAATGCAAATGGTAACAGAGCATGCAGTTACGTCCAGCGAGGCTGAACTTAAATTAGGCTAAATGTCATACGTCGTCGTTTAGTCTACAATATCAGTTAATCAATATCATAATAGCTTAACTGTCAGCATAGTAAAATTCTATAACATTTTAAGACACTTCGTCAGTTTACATAGCTAAATATACAGATTATCCGAATGAAAAACACTCAAAAATATACAAACATCTTACTTGTACAACACATTAATTATATGGCGTTTGATATACTTTATATGCAAAAGGCACACAGTATGTAGGAAAATGAATATCAATTATGAAAATATTGCCTACTTAATATTTTGATATAAATAAATATAAAAAAAAACATTATTAATATGTAATATAATAATTTAAAAAACAACAAAAAACTATATGAGTAAACATTTTAATACATAAAATAATAATACGCTTATTATTGCTGAGTGAGAAAAATCGATCTATTGCATAATGTGATATGACTTACAGACTTCTTGGATAATTATATTGCTTTAATTAAAGAGTGTGAGAACTGTTGAATGTTTTTGACGGCTGTTAAAAATATCAATCAAAAAAGACCAGATGCAACTGATAGACAACAACAAAAAGTGACAGAAGTCTTTTTGAGTCCTTTGTTTTAATTCCATAACCAATGTTAAAAAAAACTGTTACTTAGTATGAACGAAAAGTCCAGAGCCGTCAAAAACCGCCTACTTACAGCATAAATGAATATCATATTTTTGGCAACAAACACAATTTAAATATCGATCTTTATCCAACCCTGTATACAGCTACAGCTTACCATGCAGCATGTCCCAAAGGGGTAACTCTGCTAACGCGACCCTCATGTCGTGCTGTAGTTGCCTCGCCAGCGCCGGGGCGGCGTGGGCGGTCCCTGCGCCGCGCGCCCACGCGTACGCGAGGTGCGTGGCGTAGCTCAGCCCGCCCAGGCCCGTTATGTGTAGGTCCATTGAGCTACAGAGCAGTGATGATGGTCAGTGTCTCTACACTAATAAATATAATGAATTCCGACCAAAGCTAAAGGGTAACGGAATTGATAGCGTCACACCAGGCCTACTTCTTCTACTTCTACGTTCTCTACGAATTACGTTTGTAAAAAAGATAATTTAAAAAGTCGGTTTTACGGGCGAAGATTTTACGTGACAACGTCTTTTCAACGCGCCTAATTCTCTAGTGCTGCACGCGCGGCGGATCGATCATGTTTGAGTGGGAGAGAGAGGCAAGACATTCAAGGTAACAGACGTAAGCGGGCGTTACACTTTTTCATGAGTGACTCCGAGCCACAACCTTTAATTTAAGACGTTGTCACGTCAAAAAAATCCCGACATGAACCTCGGAAACCGCTGTTAAGCTTCAACGGCTGGCGGGAATTTGACCAGCAAGAGCTTGATCAAATTATCTTTCGAATAAAAAACGCACTGTTTTCAGTCCATCCGTTCAGGAGCTACGATGCCACAGACAGACACACACAAACAGAATAGGGGTCAAAGTTAGTACACCCCTCTTTTTGTCGGGGATTAAAAACGACACCCATCAAAAAGATACAAGTTCGTTCATTACATGACCGCACGTACACATGACAGTACATCAAGGTAAAAACTGTGGCATTTGATGCGCATGTAAAAAGGACAATTTTGCAATAAAAATACAAGCTTTATGTGCTTTATTTTTTTATTGTATAAAACAATACAAATCGTTTTGACGGATTTAGTTTTTCGTAGTACAGTAGCCAGCACAGAAGGGTAGCCCTTTTTGTTGCGATATCGCCCGTATTACAAGCGCATACAATGTGACAGTGTTTACCGTGACGTGCTATCCTCTATACCTATGCCTTCAGATTCGTAGCTAAGTCATGAGCCCTGGGTATTGTGTCAGTGCAGTAGAGTAGTGAAAAAAACTTTTTTACGGAAATAGAGTAGAGTAAGTACTATGCTAGGGATATAGGAAGAGTGGAGTATTTAGTATATAGGTACTCACTCCATATGCTGCACACGCAGATCATCAAGTTGCGCGTACGGCTCCCATCTTGCTAATCCTACGGTGAGCGCGGCGTGTAAAGAACTGTGCGCATACGCAGCGGAAAGACGGCCCGAGCACGACACGCCCATCGCCTTTATTCTGTATTCGTCGTAGCCAATCTAGATGTAAAAATAAAAGCAATCAAAATTAATTCACCATTGATGGGGTTAAAAGCTTAAGGTTAGGCAAAAAAGTGATTTGGTCAATCTAATACCGATCAATAACAATCTAAGGAGCGATATCCTTGCGATCTGTTGTCCTCGATATTGTCTGCAATTTTTGACAGATTGCAAGACATATTATACATGTGAAGCAAAGCAATAGTAATCCTACTAATATTACGAGCATAAACGCAAAAATTTGTGAAGTTGTTCTATACTCTTTCACGCCACAACTACTGGACCCATTTGGCTGAAATTTGGAACACAGATAGATATTAACCTGGAATAACAAATAGGGTACTTTTTATCCCGTCAAACTTCACGGTTTTTTTATTGTATTTTATTTATTTATTTATACAGGAGTGAGTTACATTATTTTACTAAATGCTGCTACACTGCCAAACTGCTAAGCAGTTTTTCGGTTCTATGCGGGTGAAACTGCACCGGGCACAGGTAGTCAGTCATACAATAAACTTAATTATTTAAGCTCCGTGTTGTGTTGTTGAAACAGATGATAACGGAACCAATCGTGGGCGATATCGCCTCGATGGAGCTCTCGCGAAGGGCCCTAAACTTGACAAACCTGTAAGTCCTTTATCCTTAGTGTGAAGTGGAAGCATGTCTTCATGGGGTCGGGCCGGCTGACGGTGACGTCGCTGACGCGGTTGATCGTCGCTAGGTTCTTCACCCACCCCGTGTCCGTCTCGAACTTACCCATAAACGATAGGGAGCCTATCTGGAACCACATCAAATAAGGGTATTATTAGGTCTCTTATAATTTATTCCAAGCCTTTTGTGTCAGATTGTACAAATAGTCTGTTTTGTTTTGTGTTGTGATTTACTGACTTTCTGCAAGTCTGTTTTCCAGTCGGCAAAGGCCTCTTCCAATCTTTATCACTCCTCTCTATCCAGTGCCACGTCGTGCCTGCCACCTGGGCAAAGGAGGTCTCTAATAAGCAAACGATTAATGATAGCAGTTAGAAAAGTTTATTGCAGTAAAAATAACTCTTTGAGCCAGGAATCGAACGAAATTCCGGTCCTTACGGATGAACTCATACTTTCCACCCAGACCAGGAAAGCCTGTTGAAAGTGTAGTTAGTTAACGAATACCTACTATCATCATAAGGGCGTAGCACACTGAAATAGCAAGGTCACGGATCTAGGAGCAAGGAGACAGCATGCCGGAAATTTATCACACGGGGGATTGGAGCCGTGCATTGCAGTTGCTGACTTGCCATGTTGGATTAAGTGTGTTTGGTCCTTTAGGTATTCCTAAGTAGCGCGTAATATAAGTAAATATACAACATCATCACATACATTGATCTGACCCCATGGTAAGTAGTTAAATAAATTGTGTTACAGATGGCAGAATGAACAGTAGTATTACATAAATACATATAACACCCAGACCAGTACAAACAGACATGTTCATGCACACAAATGTTTGTACAGTGCGGGGATCGAACCCGCGACCCCTTGGTTTATAGTCAACTTCTTGACCATTACACCAAAGTGGTCGTCAAATATTTATGTACAACTCCGTACACTGCGTATTTCGTACATTTGCGTAATCAGCTTACTTTATGCAAAAAGGTGGCGTGCAGCGGCGGTAGCTCTAGCACCTCCCGGCAGCTCTGCAGAAGAGTTCGTCGCATGTTGATGAGGACCATGTCCACCACTCGGTTGCCGTTGTCTGCGAGGGTAGCTACCATGTCGCTGGGAATGGAATAGCAGGTTTATTAACCAGTTAAATTCGATCGCAAACACAATATTGTATTGCTACGCGACTAAGATTTAACCGAACGGGGCTCAATGATTGATTACCATTTTCCGCTATGTTTTCTTCATGGATAACTGGAGTCGAAGAATAAATAAGCTTTAAAAAACTTATAACTATTTTTTGATTGCAAATACATTCGAAAATGTCTTAACCTCTCCTTGCGTCGAGCTGAGTTAGGTATTATATGATAGATAAATTATTGAAACTTCTTAGGTGGTATCAATTTGGATAAGAAGACATGACGATTTTACAGTGGGTGCACAAACGGCTTTCATTACTGTAAATTATATAAGTGTTAACACTTTTTATCGCTACTCAAAACCTCAAAGTCGCAGTATCGACACGCTCGAATGACGAAGTAGGCCAGAGCAACTGCGGTAATTGCCTCGTCCTTGAGTGAAGTAATTCAGTTTTTATGTCTCATTATATTATATCATTGAGTTAATTATTAGCAGTTAATTTCATGTGTGCCTAGGCGATACCATTAATATCAGATATCATAATAAGATGATAAAAATTTAATGTTCAAATTACCTACATCATCAATGATTTATATAAAACAGTATTTGTTTTGACTTCCGGTAAAAGCATGGACCAATCGTAAGCCTCTATCACTCGCATAGTTGCGCACGAGTCTGAGTTGCGACATTATTAATATTTACCTATTGAAGAATGAACTAATACTAAACCGAATCGATGCTAGAGACGTAGCTGTGTGTCAATAAAAGTTAAGGGGAGAAAAACACGATGACTTTACGATAATTTTACGACTCATCTGTAACCGAAATGAGTTTGACCGTAAGCGTCTTTCAATAAGGTTGTAAAAAGTGTGAAAGGAAAAGGTCAATAATTACAGTCAATACCTAGAAAAGTCTGCTAGTACGAGTGCAGATGGCGAAGTTTCTGCTTAAAAGTTACCTATACGCCTCCAAGAGGCTGGGATTGCAGGAGACGACTTCAGACACACTGGTGGCCTGCCTCAGCACAACCACGAGATGCCGCTGCAGTTTCGTTCTGAGCAGCGAAAAGAGAGGTAACGATATAGCTGCCGTTAGGGGGAGATCATCTGGAAATAACGATTGCAAGTCAGTTTTCTATATTAGTTTAGACATTGTTCTTCTTTTTTTTTCTCTTAATTTGAAATAGCAAACAACTACATACTACGAGTATATCGTGGTACAATATTTTAAGCTTATTTTATTAATAATAAATATGCAGTCAACACACTATCCACATATTATAACAAATTCTTAATGCAATCTCAATTCTTCTTAGTTTTTTAACTCCCGAAGAAAAAGAGGTTATAAGTTTAACCACTATGTCTGTTTCCGCCGTTGTGTGTGTCGGTGTGTGGCATCGTAGCTCCCGAACAGATGTGCTGTTTTGACGTGACAACGTCTTATAATTGGTTTACCGGGTGACACTTCAAGAAACTGCGTTACGCTCCGCTCACGTTCCGCGCTCACAATGAGAGCGAGTGAGAGGTACGCGTCCCTTCGACTCGGGCATGGTTAGCCCGCCTAAGAGCGAGTGAGACAGACATAAAAAGTGAAAGGCACGCGTCCCTTCCACTCGAGCACAGTTAACCCGCCTAAGAGCGAGAGAGACAGAGCGAGAGAGAGAGAGTGAGAGAGATAGGCATACACACCGGTTCATGTTATACGAATGAATATTCACATTAAAATTATTTTACCACTCAAAGTCGTTGTCACGTAACTTTCGCCCGTATACCGACTTTACAGGCAACCAATTTTTTTAAGCTGTTTTTTATTCGAAAGATGTAAATCATAGTGGTTCTATGGCTGGTCAAAATCCGTTTAGCCGTTGAAGTTCAGCAGCTGTTTTTCTGGTTTTTGGGGGGTTTTAAACCAGAAAGTTTTCTTAGTTAAAGTCACCAATCGTTTACTGATGCCTAACTTGACATTTATAGCTAAATAAAGAATACAGCGGCCATTGATGTTTGTTAATGTTGAACAAACAATGTATTATCTATCTTGTTATAAAATTATGTAAGTAGGGCGTTGTTATCCTTATAGGTAGATATGTAGCTACAACAAGCAGATATTATTATGTCTAACTAGTGGCCGCCCGCGACTTCGTCCGCGTGGAAAGCCTTTATCTTAAAAATTCTTTATGAATTGTAGCCTATATGTTATTCTGATGTATAAGCTATATTGTGGTAAAGTTTCATTCAAATCCATTCAGTAGTTTTTACGTGAAAGAGTAACAAACATCCATACATCCATACATCCATACTTACAAACTTTCGCCTTTATAATAGTAGTAGGATGTAAAAGCGAGTTTCCAAGTACAATGTGAGTTACATACTAGTGGCCTCGAATTATTTCATTCAAATGTAACTATTAGTGCTTGTTCAGAATTACAGACCTGAATGCGCGGGGGGGGGGGGGGGGGGGACACGCACGTGCGTTTCGATGTCACTTCATATGTATTAAATTTTGCGCTATATGAACAAGTGCTTAGGATTGCTTACATACAACTTAAAATAAAATGATTGACATGGCACACTACTGCATGCATTTTACAAAAAGTTAACCTGAAGAAATGTACTTTAATTTACAAGCCATAACTATATTCAAGCTTTTACCGATATGTTTTGCCAGTTGTTCTGTTGTTGCAAATTCATATCCTCCACTTCTTTGAGGCGATGGCCATGATAGCTGTTGAAATAATTTATCAAATTAAACAATCTACAAACCAGTCACTGTGATTAATTTGTCATTAAATTAAATTAACGAAATTCAAATCAGCATAAATTAAATATGTACATCAGTTTATCAGTACTAGTATTTATAATTACCTTAACCAGTACTTCATCATGAATGAACTCAATGCTGGGGTTGACAAAGGAGAATGCATCATCTTCAAGCACAAGCCCCACATTCACATCTGCAGTCATGTTTGTCAGTGATATTCTAGAATTCAAAATTGATATTTTAGAATTTTAGATTTCTGAAAATCTAAAACACACATATTTATGTATGATGCATGTCATGCTTTTGGTGCATGAATAATGTCCCAATAAGTTGGAACAATAGTGTGTAATTTTAATCTTTACCTGATAAAAAATCATCCCCAAAAAGTTCAGACCTAATAAAATTGAGAATGTCTCATAAGAGTCTGACAAAGAAATTAAAGAAACTATACACAATGATTTCCTTACCAAGTTGAAATAAATAACTTACAAAACATGTCCTTCAGACATTACAGGTATCAAGTTGTAGAGGTTTTCGTTGAATGCACTGTAGAGCCCTCTCACATTCACCTCCCCTAAGGAACACCGAAAAGCCAACCCCATTGACTTCAGGTCCAGAGACAGACTCTGCATATGAAAAGTTGGAGGCTTCACCAGTTCTAAGCGGGTAAGGTTACTGCAAAAATATTTTACAGGTAAATATGATTTAAATGAAGTGTCTTAATTAATATCTGTCTAGCATCTGCATTAATATCTATGTAGAGAGAGCACAATTACAACAGTAAATGGGTCTTACCGAAAATAATAATAATTGAAAAAAAAATCACAAAACAATCTTAATTGAAAACATGTTTTTATTTATATAAACTAATTAACTTAGGTGTCAAAATTAATAATAACCGTCTGAGAGGGAAACAAAAAGCTAGCTAAATGTACAAACAAAGTATATTTCTGTGATAACTTACACTTGGGTATTTTTGGAGAAATAAGAAGTGTCTTCAAGGCAGTCTGGTTTCACCTGTTCACCATTTTTCGTCTGTTGCAAGACGACGTTGGTAAAACTCTATCACAGAAGAAGCAAGATAATATTAGTTTTCACTCTTATTTAAGTAAGTAAATAATTAATAGATAAATTAATTACCCTTTTGATAACATCTTGTAAATTCGGTTGCACTTTCGTCAAGAGTTCGTCCAGCTCCTGTTCAATATCAAGGGTATCTTTTTCGGACATATTGATGTAGGCATTACCTTTTAAATTAAGTAATGGAACTAAGAATGACTTTTTCTTAATTTTATAAAAATAAAAAACTTCGAAACATATTGCTGCAGCAGAGGTGTACGTATTTTGACAGTGAGTGAGTGACAAATTACAGCTGCGACAAGACAACAGGATGGCAGTCATTGGCAGATGACTTGACTCAGTTGTGTCCGTTAACAGGCGGTACCATAATATCGTTGGGCGGTACCAACGAATTTAAATACCGTTGGGCGGTACAGATATTTTGGCGGTTCCAACGTTTTATAAAACGAATGCTTGAAAAAAAACTGTAAATAGGTATAACGATTTCATAATAATATTATTTTTATTAAATAAGTATTAAGTATGTGGAATGTAATATTTATCAAGTGCATGCATTTGTAACTTACTCTACTAATTTCGGAACATTTATAAAAAAACTATTGTTCTGTCAGTGTCACTGTCACAATCAAGAAGTTTTACGCGGAAAACGAAAGGAGTTATAAGGGCTCTGTTTCCTAAATTGACTTTTCGTGGCGTATTACTGTGATAGTGAGGTGGAGGAATTATCATATTAATGTGCTACTGAAGGAAAAAATGGAGTAAATGTAAGAAATAAAGTATGGTGCTCCGTACTGATCTCGATATTCCCACGTAAAACGCCATTTATTGAGCATTTAAATGTGAAAACATGGCACCGTCAGGTTTTTAGTGGGTAGGCAGGTTCTCTCTCTGAGGCCTGGAGTCCAACATAACCCCCAGCTGCCCTCGTGGCTGGTGGGTATGCGTAACAGCATTTACCTGACGATGAAAAAAAGGTTAGCTTGTAAGAACTTAGATATAGGTAACAAGAAAGTAGATTTTAGAATTAACTAATTAGAAGAGTTTTACGAATGTTTAGGCTGTATGCCTTTACCTTTACCACACAAGCGCAACAAAAAAAATATGTCAAAATCAACAATGACATTTCTAAAAAAACAAACACAACACACAGGCAGGAGGACCTGTGAGGAGGACATAGAAAACATATTAGGTACATTGTTTGTTTGAGTTAATAAAAAATAATAAGTTAATACTAAGATTTTTAACATCAGAATTATGTTAATGTGATATAATTAAACATGTTTATGTGCCGAGCGTGTCTAAAGACGGAAAATGCATTAAATCCCTTGAATGCGGCTTCTGTAAACAGTTACAATTTACTCACAAATCTGAATGTAAGTGATTCTAATTTCTTATATTTAAATCGGAATAAGTTTTTAAATTGGGCTACATACATACAACTTTTTCTTTTAGGTCAAGCTATTTGATGGAATGCCACAGTATTTTTGCGTAATCTGCGAAGAACTTCTCATGTCTTTTATAGATTTTAGAGAAAAATCCATAACATCAGAAAAAACTTTGCAAGGAATGATTCAAGTGAGTAAAGTAGTGCATTTGTTGGCATCAATCTGCCCAATTTGTGTTCCAGTCCAGAGTTATTATTGGTCTTTTGATTTACTTCTGTAAAGTATAAGAACATAAATATTTATTTTGCTTTTCATTTATAGCTAAGCTTGTGGCTAAGAACCATGTTCCCTTAGAATATTTTACATTGATGTTGTATTTTTTAATTTAAAAAATAATACTGATCTCTATTCTTTTTCATGACATTGTAAGCTATTTAAAAGAACTAGGTATGTTTACATGAATATTTACCCATCCAAGTAAAAAAATGTTTTTTTTTGCCAGAACATCAAACCTGAGGATGATTATTTGCAAACTGAAAATAAATTCAGTGCTGAATCAGAAGTAAAAATTGAGATTCTTAAGAATGAGACTGATTCACTGAATGATACATTTAATGCCTTTAATAATTGTTATGATGAAGGTGATACTAAACCAGAGATTGACACAAAATTACTTACAGTATCAGGTCAGTTGTTTGCATGACTCTTAATAAATTTTGTTAATTTTATCTAATAGACATTTCAAAGACTTAGGTTAATATGTACTTGCTTACAGGGATAAATGAAAATTCTAAAAGACACAGAAAACTAAAAAATAAAAAAGATAAGAGTAAAAAGTGTAACAAAGGTAATAAATACTTTTAGTCACTATACATATAATAATATACCTTGATTTTATTGGTACTAGTGATGTGCCAGATCATTAAAAATGTATATCCGTGGATAGAGATTTGGATATTTGGTGTCAGGGTCTGCAGATACAGATACTGATGTTCATTTCTTTTCAACACACTTGCTCATAAAGTGGTTGTAATTTCACTGCAATTAGACTAATATTGACACCTGTAATCAAACTGTGACTTTTTCATTGCTATAACTCACTAGTGAGTTATAGATTTAAAAAAAGAAAACTTTATATCCCCATTTTGTACGTGGCAGAATAGGCGCAACCCCTATGCGCGGAAAATAAAGAATTAAACTTGATTCTAAGGCGCTTCCTACTGATGAAACACCAAGTACATCCAATGATTGGATTTCACATACCTACATGAATAATGAGCCATCTCAAGATACAATAGAACATGAAAGTATTTCAATAAATAATCTATCCGCTATGCCATCAAAAGCAGTAAATTATATTTTTGTTATAAACTTTTTATCTACTAAATAAAATGAGTTTTTATTGTTATTTTATTTACAAGTGTGTTGAAAAACGTCGTATGATACACGTGTGTATTGATGATTACCGTCCTCGACTCTCTTAAGACCCTCGCCTACGGCTCGGGTCTCAATGGCGCCTCGGCGGTAATCACCAATGTTACACACTAGTACCATAATGTACTATTACTCAATCGGTGTCGGCACGCGAGATTTTAATACAATAGTTAAAATCTTGCCTGCCAGAACACCAGGCAAGACATTTTTCGGTACCTTTGAGTTATGTACAATATATTATAGTAACTTACTATGATATACTATAATAAAGTAAAAAAATTGGTTGCCAGTAAAGTCGGTATACGCGCGAAAGTTTTACGTGACAACGACTCTGAGTGGTAAAATAATTTTAATGTGAATATTCATTCGTATAACATGAACCGGTGTGTATGCCTATCTCTCTCTCTCTCGCGCTCTGTCTCTCTCGCGCGAAACGTGAGCGGAGCAGCGTAACGCAGTTTCTTGAGGTGTCACCCGGCAAACCAACTTATAAGACGTTGTCACGTCAAAATATAAATTAATAAGTGAAAAAATCCATAGAAGATTTGCGAGAAAAGTAACGGATACTGATATGGATCTCTCTTTTCCATCGGATATCTGCGAATACGGATACGGATACAGATATCTGAAACATTACAAATTGGTACTCTATTGTAAAGCCGGCTTCACATGTTGGGCGAACAGTTGGCTCAAAAAGAAATTCTATTGGTCATTAGAATAAAACGCCAACAAAGCATCAATCAACAGTGAGGCCAACAATTTTTTCTAGGTCCACTCATTGGGTGATAGTTTTTTCGGCCAGCTGTTCACCCAATGTCTGGATGTGGATAAAGTTAACACATTTTTTTTTCTTTTAGAGAAAAAAATTAAGAAGAAAGCAATTAAACCCGGGTCGGAAATACCATGGGCATGTGGTCAGTACAAATTTAACACATTTATGGACACTACACGCCGATATGTAGTGTAATAATAACAATAAAACTTTTATTGTGTCTGGCAGAGTGTCCTCGAATGTGTTAAATAATTATACTTCTACTTTTATGTTGGTTTATAATGTATATATGTATTTATTTTATATTTTTATCTTTAGTTTATATATGTAAGTATATGTTGTGCATATAGTTATTTATGGAGTACAATATATATTGTAAATATTTATAAAGTTAAGTTGTTTCGTAAAAATCGTGTTTTACATTATCCATATAAATATAATTTGCTCAAATTCCCCCTTCTTAATTACCTCGTGTGTGCATAAGTTTTGAGACGAAATCAAAGTTGCATAACTTTTTTAATAATTAACATATATTTCTAAAATTTTCAGTAAATAATTAGTAAATAATAATAAACAAAAAATAATTATTATTATTCAAAATGACCACCCTTGTTTTTAATACAGGCCCTTAGACGATTTGGCCAGTCATCAATGACGGCACGAATCTTTTCCAGCGGGATTCGCTTTGCTTCTCGGACAAGAGCTCGCTTCAGTGACTCCAAGTTTGGATGGGACTTTTGGCAGGCCCTGAGCTCTAGCTCAGCCCATAAAGCATAATCCAGCGGATTGAGGTCGGAGCTGGAGGAGGGTCATTCGTTCGCCGCGATGAAGGCCGGTACATTTTCCCTCAACCACGCTTGGGTAGTTTTTGCTTTATGGGATGGCGCAGAGTCCTGTTGGAAAACCCAATCCTTGTTGTGAAACAAAGTAAGGGACAGGGGTTTCACAACAGGCTCTAAGATGTCAGTTTGATAGTTCTTGGCTTTCACCTTGACGCCTTGTTGACAGAAATGGAGCGGAGTGACACCTCCATACGAAACTCCCCACCATACCATCACACTAGCCGGATGATGAGAGACACTTTATTGTTTTGTCGGTTGAACTTTTCTTCGACAGTAAAGATTTTCTCATCGGTGAAGAGTATTTTCCTCGCATCGTGTCTCTTAAGCAGTATTGGACAACGTTCGCGTCGCAATTTACGAAGGCGATCGTTTAAAAAATGAACTTTCCTACGGCTATACGCCTTCACCTTAAGATCATATTTCAGTATTCTGTTGACTGAAACGCGCGAAATATTAGTCTGCAGAGCTAGTTTTTTCTGAGTTCGACATGGATTTCGGCGAAGTCGCTCTCGGATGGTTTTGATGTTCGCGTCCTTACAGAGCGCGGTCGACCACTCCTTTGGCGATCTTGCAAAGAACTTGTCTCCTTGTATCGTTCATTAGTGTAATACACGAAGTTACGGCTCACACCAAAAGTTTTCACCTTACGGGAAATCTCCATTGGTTTTTTTCCCGCCTTAAATCGAAATCACTGTCGCACGCAATTCTTTTGTTCTCTCCATCACGAGAAAATTGTAAGAAATGAATTTAAAATCAAAGGAATTAAAAGTTAACATTCGAAATTCAAAATTAGAAAAAGAAATAAATAGCAGCCAGTAATTTTTTATTTCTTTTTTTTAGCACAAAGTTTGTCTCAAAACTTATGAACACACGAGGTAAATGTTCTTTATCCGAAGGTTGTCTGAAAGAGATTGCTACAAGCGATAAGCGAGGTTGTGATTTTTTTTTATCTATATACCTATCTACATATACCTTAATGCACATATAATAACGGATCGACATTTCCACCTCAGGTATTTGCGTCAAGTCATTCAGTGATGATAAACATTTAAAAGACCATTTGGAAACGCATAAAAATGCATTGCAATGTCAGATTTGCCACGAAAGCTTCAGCACTTGGCCTGCGCTGCTGGGTCATAGATTAGACCACATACCAGCGAACCAGGGAAAATGTCATATCTGTAAAAAGCGTTCGAAATCTAGCATTTACATGGAATACCATTACTTAACCAAGCACAATGATGGAGAGGTGAGGATTACACAGTTTATTTTTAGGAATAGGAATTTCGAATCTTATCTACTTTTATTTTTACTAGCTGTGATGTTGAATTTTTTTATTACTTACCGTTACCTGCGGCTTTGCTCGCGTAAATGTGAATAAACCCTTAAAACTCAACCGAGTGGCATCATCTATCGGTAAGCTATGAGTTGATTTTTCAAGAGATTGAGATGTTTTGTCGCGGAAAAACGTAGCCTATGTCACTCTTCAGCCTCTTACCGACCTCCACACAAAAAAATATCATAAATTTGCTCCGTTGCGTCGTGAAAGACAAACAAACAGACTTTATTATATTAGTAGGGCATAAAGCTTTTGGTTACGTAACTATTTAGTAATCTGTGGTTACGGTAAATATCGATAGATATTAGTCATTAAGGGTGGTCAGAGGCCTTCGAGCGGCTTAATAACATCTGACTGACAGTAGGGTTGGTCACTTACCTTAGAAACAACCCTTCCACCAATTCGCACTAAGCCCACGAGGTGGAGTATGGTTCGTACCACCTCATAGTTGAGGTGAGGCCTGTGCCCTGCAGGGAGACGTATATAATATATGCTGATGGGAGAGATGAGAGAAGCAATCTTCGAGGGCTCAGCGACCCAAATTCGGTCTCGGTCTCCGATTTAATATGTCACTTTGTCGATATTAGTGAGTATATGATTTTTAATGTAAACAAGGCTACGGAAATGATTTGTTTCTTTGTTTTTCAGGAAGTAGCTTTGACATGTAAAAATTGTAAAAAGAAATATGGAACCCCTACAAGATTACGAAATCACATGCTGTTCCTTCATTCTGAAGTGAAATATGTTTGTGATTATTGTTCCAAAGGGTAAGAAAAACTTTAGACCCATTATTTAATTAAAGGACTTCTTAGCCCCTTCGCACACGAGGCTACGCAAATCTTTGTTACTCGACGATTTTAGTCTCCAAGCGACTACCCGTCATACAAATAAATTTCTAATATCGGCGACGCAACTAGTGTACGAACTTCAATGAATTTGCGTAGCCCTATGTACGAAGGGCTAAATGTTATCATATTTTGATAAACCTTTTTGGAACTTTGTATTTTTCTTACAGGTTTACTATCAAAGACACATTGCGAGTGCACATTTTAACGCACAGCGACCATAAACCGTTAGTGTGCGACATGTGCGGTTACCGCTGCAAACTGCAAACTAATTTAAAGGTAAGGTCAGTTTTTTTGTTAGAGACTTAAACACCTCATAGATGACGGGAAAATAGTTATATTAAAATTAAAAGAAATGTGCCGAAAACCTGCAACCTTACGGTGTGGCGCAGAAATAGTAGAAAGGCTGACCCCCTTGAAGTAAATTATTTCGTCTTACGGTATCATACTATCTATGGGGCTTAGCTGCTGATATAGAATCGATCTTTTACTACAATAAAGAGCTATACGAGCTATTTATAATCTAAAACCTCAAGATTCTCTACGAGATTTTTTTAAGGAAATTACGATACTTACGTTAGCTTCTAAATATATTTATGAGAACATTATGTATGTACGTTTGCAAAAATCCAGACTTATTTCAAAAAAATATTGATACTCAATACTTATTACAAGAAATAAAATCTTGCCATTCCAAAATACAGACTTCAAAAGGTTAGTCACTCGTTTATGGGGAACTGAAATAAATTACCACCGAACATTATAGACTTATCTATTAACAAATTCAAAGCATTTATAAAAAACCTTACCCAATAAGCATTTTTTTAAAGGAGACAATGAAAATAGTGACTGAGTTTCTTACGCAGCAGGGCACCAGCCCACAAATTGTCCCGAACCTGTAGTAGGGTTTTATGGGACATGTAAAAGTGCCCCCTGTAGGTCTAGTTGCATAAATAAATGACTTTTATGACTAGTGATAGTCTATGAATCCTATGCCTATAAGATTCTTTACAGATATGTGTGAATCAAGCTTAGAACAGTAGCCTTATAACGATCTCGCGTCCAACTCATTGTGAGCGTTCTTACTATAATAATTTAGAGAAAACATCTTCTTCAGAGCGGTAAAAATGTATACGAAATGTATTCAGAGCGGATGTATTCTGAAACACTTACTACTACTTCCAGGCACACAAACTGCGGATACACTCACTCACAAAAGTGCAATGCAACAGATGTCAGATAGTGTTCGCGAACCAGGACAAGCATGACGGTCACACGTGCCGCCTCCACGAGGTCATGTGCCCGGAGTGTGGGAAGATGCTGAAGCATTCAAGACAGGTATATTGGTCTTATAGTAATTTACCTGTAGAATATAAAATAGATTTAGAAAAGGCAATGTTATACTTCTACTTTTTATGTATTTTTGTACAGTCAAAGCTTACCTAAGCTTTAAGTACTTTAACGCTAATAGGCACGATGATAAGATACGATACTGTTAGCTCATTTTGTGTGGATAGGAACGTAACTTAAAACTTTTGAGTGATGGTAGTTTACAATTTTTCAAACTATGTAATGACAACTAACACCTTAGTCTACCTGTGACCACGGACGCTGAAAAGGGTCCGAACCTGACGTACGTTAAAACAAAATGTAAATAAATCGTGAAAAAATCCGTAGATAGTGTCTCATTTCAACGATGACACATATCTTAAATATTTTCAAGACTATGGCGTTTAAAAAAAAGCCCCTATGAAGTTAATACAACCAGTATTTTTCCAAAAAGCTGTAAAAATCAATTTTTAAACACACAAAACTCAACAAATATTCTGATAGTTTTTGGATTCCTATACAAATTCTATGGAGGCAGACCGTTTTGACAGATAATAAAAAGTATGTCAACCATTGGGAGTGTCACTTAGCCTATTGTGTCACCCCTTCAAAGGTTTAATGTCTGTAAAATTAAGTTTGGGGCTAACTGCATGTGTATGCACTGCGGATCTTCAGACGAAATAAACAAATTTAATTTCATATTTCATACCTTGCGTATGAGTAAATACTTAATTAATTTAACCCAAAAAAACTTGTGCGTTAAATGAAAATTAATTAAATAGTAAAACATTTCTTTGTTCAGTTAAAACGTCACCTCGAAACGCACAGAGCGGTGGGCAGCCACAAGTGCGACGTGTGCCCGGCCGCGTACAAGACGCGCGAGGCGCTGCGCGTGCACGCGAGCCGGCACGCGGGCGTGCGCGGCAAGCAGTGCGCCGTGTGCTCGGCGCGCTTCTTCTCCAGCAGCGTGCTCGCCCGCCACCGCCGGATACACACCGGTATTCATCTTAGGGGCCATCCATAAATCACGTCCATCCGCTTACATCCATCATTTCATTATTTTTGACTAGTCATCTTAGGATCCATCCATAAATAACGTCACACAAATTTCATTATTTTTGACCCCCCTCCCCCGTCTTGTCACAGCTTGTCTTGTCTTGTTATTAGTTCCTTTTTACTTTATTACTAACACAACAAATAATACTTGATAGACTATATCTGTATTTTTAAGTTTTATTAACCCTCTAACATTTCATTTACCCTGGAACAAATTGTGCTTACATGTTAAGAGTTTCAGTCTAGCTCTGTATACATACGGCTTTACTTTTTGTTATTCACTGACTGTAACGTGTTTTGTGAGCCATGAATAAATAAAATAAAATAAAGCTGGTCACACTTGTGAGACACCTCCCCCCCTCCCTAGCTAGTGTGACGTCACATATTTTGTTTAATTAAAACAACAGAACCGTATTTTTTTTCGCGTCAGTCAGTTGTCAAATGAAATAATAACACGCGGCGCGTAACACTAGTAGAGCGAGTCTACTGATAGAGTTGCAAATGTTTTAAAGTTTTTTGCCAATAGTTCAATGTTTTGTTTTAACGCTTTAGATTATATATTCTTTATTGTACACAAACACACAGAAAAATACAACAAAAACAAAATGGTAATGTACAAAGGAGGACTTATCTCTAAAGAGAGCCAACCCTTAAAATATAGTGCACAAAACTCACTGTGATTACGAACACGATATTGAGTGTGACGTAATTTATGGATGGCCCCTTAATGCGATGGGGTGAGCACCAACAACTATCGTAACGTATTCGTAGCGTTTACTTTTCGTTGACTTTTCAGTTTGTACAGGGAAACTTTCAGAAGTATTGACGATAATAATACGTTACTGATAGTTGATGTTACCCACTGATAGCGTTTCGGGTCACGTGAAACGAACGCTAACGGTCAAGCTATCCTCATGCGCAAACACACCCTTCATTTGACATCAAGCGCTATTTTTACATGACGCGATTTATACAAACAATGTGTCTGAGGTGCACCTAGATAGAATGGCTTATTAAGGCTTTTGAGAAGTCCCTTTTTCCCTTCCAGGGAGTTCCATAAGTCACCCACAACGACGCACCGCCACCACAAGCAGTGGTGGTGGTGCGTCAAGCATTACTTACCGCTTCAAACAATAAGCGGGGGGTACTCGTTCCATACGAGTACCCCCCGCCCGCACCCCGCACGGCTCCATTTTCGGCGAGGACTTAAATTAGCTAGCCGGTTTACCACGTAGCATATCCATCCCGTTCGCTGACATTTTTTTTACCTAGCATGAGTTTGTTTTTTCTTTGTAGGCATGTTTTAGGGCCGAGTTTTCAATTGGACATAACTCTAAGATGACTGATTTCATGATGATGGATGATTGATGTCAAACCGAATGACATCCTAAATTCAGTCACGTTATATTAAACAGACCGATAACTATTTATTACTCTGACTATTGAAAAATTAGCCCTTATTCAAACAAAATATTTAGAGAACTCTGCAACATTGTAATAAGATCAAAAATCACGTCTTGTCTTTTATAGAGGTAAATTAATATTGTTTCAGGCGAAAAACCGTACGTGTGCACGATCTGCGGACGCGGGTTCAGCTACGGCGGCGGCCTCAAGGTGCACATGAAAGTCCACGGCCTCTTCCTCGTGTCGAAGAAGGACAAGCCGACAGAAAGTCCCACTGATGTGTTTAAGATGTAATAACTAATTATTTATTATTAAACACGTACTGAATGTAGATATATTTTCTATTTCTTAAACTAAAATCAGGTTTAATCCTAGCCTAGAAGTTTAGGCTTTAATTTTTTTTTTCTAGGTTGCCACAATTTTGATAAAAATATATTTGTAAGTATACCAACATGTTTTGCTAAATCGTCTACTAAATTTGTATATTTACAAACAAACGCAACGCAACGGTTGGTAATAAAAAGATACGAATTACGGAATTGGGCCGTCGGGTAGGATTTTTAAAAACTATACAATTTAGTTTAACTTATTTATTTAACTTAATTACAATAATATAACTATTCTAATTTGATCCCGATTGATCTGGTCTTAAGTAACGTCCTGTCGCTTCCGCGATTGAAGCAAAAAGGCACACGAAAACTGTCCCAAAGTTCCAATGTGAACGAGAACTGCTAACCATGCACTTTCGGAATTATTGCCTAATCTTTAACACGTGCACTTGCACAACACATATACACTGGTGACGCATAGCAGTGATGTAGACGAGGCTTGCACTCGTAACACCTCCCCTCTCAGATGAGCAACTATTTGCGAAGGTTGAGAGCAAAAGTTGCGGCTCTTTTATCTTCAAAGCACGTTGTAGAAGCCATTTCTATGTCTTGAGTTTGTGAAGATGTAGTTTCATTTCGATTTGTTCGGCGTTTCAGGTAATAAGTTAGACTAATGAGTGCAAGTGCACTTAACAGTATGATGACGTAGGTAGGTATCGTGATACAGGCTGGATGAGTCAACGGTGCTGATTTGAACAGGTGTTTCCATGACTAATTGATGTTGAATATTGTGCAATTGGTTCAAATCAATTGTTGTGAAATTGTAATGAGGCATTTGATTCTTCGAATTAGCTGACAGTGGGATTGAATCCCACATTCAATCATGTCATTATTTCGACAGCTTGACCTCGAAGTTTGTCATCGGTGTTAACAATTGTGAATTCAGGTGTTCGAATGCTGCAATTTCGTGGAATCGTTGCTAAGTAGCTTCCCTTTAGCAGATGATATTTTTCTCGTGCGCATGATATTCGTACTTTGATTTCTCTGGGTAAAGATATAATATAATGTTGGCTATCGAGTTCCAGTAGTGCATCCTTCAGGAGCGAGATAAGTGTGGGATGGCAGTCTCCAGTCTCTTGATGATAGATGACGTTGAAGATACAGTCACTCCGTGTTCGTATTTGATGGCTAAGCTGCTGCTTGCAGACGTACCAGGTGTCGATCTTCGGGCATTCAGCCTCCATGTACGCAAATTCCTGGGAATTGGATGCCATAAAAGGAAATGGTGGTAGGATAATTTCGGAGTTTTTATTAGGGTCAGGACAAAGTCTATATAGATCGTATGTTTCTAACGACATTATAGGAAATTTAAGGACGATAACAATTTCCCTATCAATAAAATATGAACCTAAGGTAATTAAATCATAATAGTACCTAATATCTATGTTTAGTAATGAGCCAGGGTTGTAAGTATATAGTTTTTAGCTGGCTCAGCATTTTAGTTAAATCAGTGATTGATAAAATAGAATGGTGCATTACGTTAGTACGACTAAAAGCTATTATATTACTTAATCTACGAATTTCAAAAGAAAGTTCCTGAATGTTTTCAGTAATGATACTGAATAATTGCGAAATTTGAGCATATTGAAACATCTGTTCCTTGCTTATTGCAGATGCGTTGCTAATCGAAATTATAGCCTTTTCTAGTTTTCTTTGATTAAAAGTTAGATTATTTAAAATATGAGTTTGTTGGAGAGTAATTTCCTTATATAAACTAATATGCTTATTGAAACTAGCAGAAAGCTCCAAGTCATTGTTTTGCAATATTTTAAGGGCATTTTCGAATTCCAGAGCATCCTCGTTGTCTAGATTTCCGGATATGCTCTTAATAAATGTTCCCAGTGGGTTAAAAAGTCCTCTTTTAACTCTTTTAGGTTCAAACGTTTCTAGCTCTAATGAAGTTTTATTGAGTTTAGCGAACAAATGTAATATTTGATGTTTAAATAGAAGAAAATCTCGATTGTTTAGTTTACTAGATAAGTCAGTTAATTGGGTTTGCAATAGGCCAATTTGTTGATTGATTGATTTTGTCAAGGTTAATTTCTTGAAGAAAAGTGTGGTAATGGGATATGATTTTTGTTAAGCCGAGTTTAAATGGGAGAATTCCAGGTCCGTCAGAAAGGTCGTCAAGTCGGATCGAGTTTAGCGTCAGTGGTTCTGCTAGTGCTCGGTCCAGGTCCGTTACGAGGAGCAGAATCCTGTAACAATTTAGCGTTTTTATTTTTCTTACCCTGTTTCAGGCGAGTCTTGGCCACTGGGCCTCGTTTTTTGGATGTATAAATATGGATAGGTAAATTGGCTATTACTTTATCTTGAGTGTAACGTGGTGCAGTTTTTTGTCTATTAGCTGCGGGGTTTTTAACGTAAACAATTTGATCTTGGCTATACTGAGTTTCAGGTTCGTGATCTAAGTTACGCCGCTCCATTATCGCTGTGCGCTCAGCGTAAGATGAGTCATGTATGATATCGTAAACTGTGTCCATTTTACTACGGTGTTCTTGCAAATACTGTTGTAAAAGACGTTCCGATAAATCTATGTCAGTCGGGTCTCTAGGGACAAAATGTCCAGATATGAGGTCAAATGGTCGGCATTTTGTGAGGCTATGGATAGAGCTGTTATATGCAATTATTGCATATGGTATCAAGTTTTGAACGGGTTCATTCTTGTGTTGTAATTTCAACAGCCGAATATGTTCCAAAAGGGTACTGTGGAAACGTTCCACCATGCCATTTTCATTAGGGGCATGGGCAGCTATTTTATGATGATGCACTTTATGTAATTTTATAAACTCGCTTACTACTTGGTTCACAAATTCTGTACCTTTATCTGTTACTAGACAAATTGGGAATCCATGATGAGTAGAGAATGTTAAGAGTGCTTTAACTATATTTGGGGCAGTGCAATCTGGTAGTCGGTATACTTGAGCGTACTTCGAAAAGGAGTCGATAATCGTGAGATATTTATCCAGTTCTATCGTAAGTACATCTGCATGAGCTGTTTGATACGGTTTGGAGGGTGGGGGAACTATTTGGAACTTAGGTTGTGGGGGTCGCGATCATATTTGGCGCGATTGCATAAGTCGCATTGATTTATATATTTGGTTATGCTTTCTTTTAATTTTGGCCAAAAATACCGTTGGGATAGTGCTAAATGCGTTTCATTTATGCCGCGGTGATTTGTTTTTCCTTCGTGGTACTTTGATATTATATCTTGTTGGTTGAGAAAATCGCAAACGTCTTGAATTTCATTTTTGACAAGTACTAAGTTAGCTGAAGCATTTTTGAAAGTTTTTTGTAATATGGGAACGATGTCGTACATTTTACTTAAAGGTTGAACTAAGATGGCTGTACGCAGTTTGGGGTCAATGTGGTTTTTTACGATGTTTATAATATCTTGTTCAAGGTTATTTTCGGAAATCTGAACCGTTGTTTTCCTGAAAGTTTCAAAAGGTATGGTCGTTATAGGTTTGGTATTACAGGGGTTTGCGTTAACGCGTATAACTAACTGTCTTTTGAATTTATTTAAGGGATCTTCCGATACGGGTAATTCGAGTACAGGATGTTCAACACTGGTGTGTACTGTGCCTTCTTCGAAATCGGGTAAGAACGGTAAGTCGTCGCTATTTTCAGGTGGTGGGCTGCTAAGTGGTCTCATGCTTGGTGCTGTGTCAGTTGAGGACAGGCTGATCAGAGGTCTGTCATCAGGGGCGGTAATTGTCGAGGATGACGAATCGTTGATTTGGATTGACGAGGAGTCGCTGATGTTAACAACCACAGAGTCCGACTCCTGATTATGAATTTCAATGCGAGACAGAGCGTCAGCATTGGTGTCAGCTTTGCCTTTTTTGTAAATGATAGTGAAGTTATATTCTGCCAATTTAAGTCGCCATCGAGTTAGGCGAGAATTCGGTTCGCGTAAGTTGAGAAGCCATTGAAGGGGCTTATGGTCCGTGATAATTTTGAATTTTCGGCCAAATAGGTAGGGTCTAAAGTACTTTGTTGCCCAAACTATTGCAAGCAACTCTTTTTCAATTGTTGAGTAGTTTAGTTACACACTATCATTCACACTATCATTTAAAGTTCTGGATGCGTAAGCAACTGGTCTGTCTGAACCTATGGACACACTATCACAGTCACACTATCATTTAAAGTTCTGGATGCGTAAGCAACTGGTCTGTCTGAACCTATGGAACCCTGCGATAAAACGGCTCCTAGGGCAACGTTTGAGGCATCTGTAGTCAGGATAAAGTCCTTGGAGAGGTCTGGGTATTGGAGTACTGGGTCATTTATGAGTAAGGTCTTGCAATGTTCAAAGCAACGGACATATTCGGGGGTCAGTGTAATTTTGGAACCTTTTTTAAGACATGCTGTAAGGGGTTTAGTTAAACGGGCGAAATCAGGAATGAAACGTCGGTAATAATAACCTATGAGTCCTAAAAATCCTTTTATTTGCTTAGTCGTTTTGGGGATGGGGTATTTTAAAATGGCTGCTATCTTGTCGGGGTTGGGTTTAACGCCTTGGGGTGTAATTATGTGTCCTAAGTACGCGGTTTCATGTCTCAAAAATTCGGACTTGTCCAGTTGAACTTTGAAATTAGAGTCACGGAGCCTATCAAAGATTTTACGAAGGTTTATCATATGTTCCTGAAGGCTTGTCGAAAATACTAAAATATCATCTTGATAAACGACACAAATGACGTTCAGTAAGCCTCTTAGCACGTTGTCCATGACGCGCTGGAATGTAGATGGACTATTTTTAAGGCCCATAGGCATTCGAAGAAATTCGAAGTGCCCATTGCCGTCTGCAACACTGAAACCTGTTTTGTGAATCGTCCTGGTGCATTTCAACCTGGTAAAATCCACTCGCCAGATCAAGGGTAGTAAAATATTGGCACTTGCCTAGCTTGTCTAGGATGTCATTCAAGTTGGGAATGGGATATTTATCGTCTACAGTTTTTTCATTGAGTTTTCTGAAGTCGACTACAAGTCTCCATTTGATTTTGCCGGAGGCATCCGATTTTTTAGGGACTATCCAAATAGGAGCACTCCAGGCTGAAGTTGAAGGTCTTATAATACCTTGTTCGAGCATTTTTTTAATTTGTGACTGTACTTCTTGCCTGTGTACGAAGGGGTATCTATACGTTTTACTATGAACGGGAATTTCGTCTGTCGTAGTGATTCGGTGCTTAATTTTGTTCGTAAATGTCAGGGGTTCGTCCTCAAGATAAAATATGTCAGAATATTGTCTACATAATGAAAGTAAATTAGCTTTTTCCTCAGGGTTCAAATGATCAGTTCGCAAGCGCGACGAAACTTCTCGGAAACGCTCGTTATCAAAGTCATGAGTCATATCAAGTAAGTCAGTCTGTTCATTAAATACGTGCACCTGTAATGGTTCGGTTAAAGTAAAAAAAGATATCATTTTGGGAGGGATTTAAGATTTCTATGTAGGCTTGACCATTTTGGGCGGCTGACAAACAGTCCGTGATGTAACAATTGCATATAATTTGGGATTCTATGGAAATATCGCCTTGAAAAATAGAAGTTGGAACTTTAACAAGTTGGGTTGATTGGGCGGGAATTATTGTCTCAAATGAATTAACTGTGCCAGATTTGTACATTAAAATGGGGTTTTCTGCGTGCCGCGTTCGTAATACACGATCACTCAGGTCAATTTTAGATTGCCATTTTTCTAGGAGATCTAGGCCAATAAGGCCATCGAAATATTCATGAAATCTAGTTTACATATAGTTTTATGGGGGTTTGGTCGTTGAATTCGGGAAAACAGGGAATAGTCACGGAATAATTATTTTGGGTTGTCGCATGTATGTTAGTAACAATAAAGGGGTCATATTTCAGTTCATAGTGCGAAAAAAAAATTTCCACCGCTTCAGGGCTTACAAAAGATTTGTTTGCTCCAGTATCTATTAGAAACTTTAAATGGGGGTTGTTTATTTGGATAAATGGCAACTGCCTTTGATCTTGGACGTTTAATTCTATGTTGGGGATGTTTGATCCGAAGCCTGGTGAAAATTTTCCTGTTCGGAATAATCTGTCTGTTCAGTTATTTCTTCAGTCTGACAGTAATTTTCAGGGTCAGTCATGTAAGCTTGTTGATAATAGTCAATGTCAGTGAAGTCGCTGTAATAATTTTCAGGGTCAAGACATTCATTAACGTTAATCTGCGGGTTAGTATTTTGCTGAGAAGGTGGTAGTACGCGGGCAACTGGGTGACTAACACCACTCATGGGCGTAGGAAAATTCCTGAAATTATGAGGATTTCCTCGAGGAGGAATTCTGAAACCGGTAGTCATATTGGAACGTGGTAAGGCTCTCATCATTTGTTGAGTCCTAGTAGGTCCTTGCTGATTTTGGAAGTTATGAGGCGCGGTAGGCCTGAAATTATTAGTGGGAAAGTTGATATTATTTGGTACAAAATTATTTGGAAAATTGCTTTGTTGCATCGTTGGGAAATTATTAGGCCTAAATTGTCTGAAAGGCACCGGGAAGTTAAACTGTCTCGAAGAAATCGGTGATTCATGCTGTGAATTTAAAGGTGAGTAATTGAACGGGTTATAATTAGAAGATTTCTTGGAATTCGGCGGGTTCCCGACTTTACTTTGCAAATATAAAACATTTAATTCTTCCTGGGCAAATTCCAGGGCTTTTTCTAATGATTCGGGACGCATGCACCGAACACGTGAGCCTAAGGGCTCGGCAAGACCTCGAGTGTAAGTTTGAAGGGCTAGTTTTTTATAAAGAGTACGTTTAGCCTCTACCGTAGTTGAAATAGTATCGTGCAACTCTACATAGATCATAATAACGCTTAATAGGTTTTGAACGCGTTCGTAAAATACTTGGGGTGTGTCTGAGCCTTGAGTTAATGTGGACATATCTGTGTACAGTTCATAATGTCTCTCGCGGTGTTCCGACCGATTGTTTTGTCATTTCATGTTCATTCATTGAGCGCGCGGGCGTGTAATTGTGTAAAATTGAAGATGAGTGAATCAAACGGTGTTGTTGTTCCTAAAAACGTGGATAAAGAAGCTTTAAAAGTAAAGTTTAAAGAGAAAATTTCTAATTTGAATAAAAATAAGTGTTCATTTCACATAAAAAACAAACAGTTGTATGAGCAGATTATCAGTGAGGTAGAGTCCGCTAAAGTAGCTAAAGAGAAAACGTCTTTGCAGTATCGCCGTCTCAAACGCTACGACGTTGTTTGTTTTGGGGACGAAAAAAAATTGATTAAGCCATTGTCAGATACAAAAAATATTGAATGTGCTCATCAGGAATGTGGTCATGGTGGTAGAGATCTCACATTGAAAGCTTTAAATAAAAAGTATGCAAATGTCACAAAAGAGTGCGTAAACTATTACTTGGATTTATGTGAAACGTGTCACAAGAAAAAGAGTCCGCCTAAAAAAAATTGGTTGCCTGTAAAGTCGGTATACGCGCGAAAGTTTTACGTGACAACGACTCTGAGTGGTAAAATAATTTTAATGTGAATATTCATTCGTATAACATGAACCGGTGTGTATGCCTATCTCTCTCTCTCTCGCTCTGTCTCTCTCGCGCGAAACGTGAGCAGAGCAGCGTAACGCAGTTTCTTGAGGTGTCACCCGGCAAACCAATTTATAAGACGTTGTCACGTCAAAAGGGACTCGTCGTTAAACCGTTATTATTTAAGACAAGTGGATCAATCAGGTGTCAGAAGCAGAGTTAAGCGGTTCTTAAGACTTGAAAGCTGCTTAAATGATAAAATGCTTCCAAATATACGAAGATAAGACACTTCATACCTATATCGGAGTTTTACTCGTCAAACCCCGATTTCATAAAATTGTGTTTTGACGTTTGCCCGACCAAATTAGTCTCTCCCAGGTTTGACGAAAATTGTTTAGTCAAAGGCCGAAAATTTACATTTGTTTGGGCTTTGACTAAGTCATTCAGTCTGACCTGAGGATTGACCAGTCCAACCTAGGAGCGCCGGAGCTTCGGAGTTTGCCTATAACACATGCACTGTACTGGCGATATAATTGTTAGAAAAAATAATAAAAATGCCGTAGCTACTGATACGAAACTGTAAGCTTTTTTCTTGCGAGTTGATGAACTTGATTTTGGAGATTGATTTTCTTGGTCTTCGTATGGTTTTTGGTTGACTTCATCGTTGTTACTAACCGGTAGAACGGAGAGCTTTACAATGGGTCGCTGCATAAGCCCGTGCTTGGTTTTAAGCGTTACAACCCTTTTTTTTTTTTTTTAACGTCAGGAAATGTCAATTACGCACCGTACCCCTCCGTCGGGGACCGAAGGGGCGTGTGTGGGACTCCCCCGGATTCGGGTATACCCACTAAAACCTGACGAAGCCCGCTGCGTGTGGCTGTGACAGCAGGGGCCGCGGTGTCTCAACAGTCCCGCGACCCTTGCCAGCAGCAACGTCCGCCCTCTAAGCAGGAGGGCGGATCTCCAAGGAGTGGGGTGAGGAGATCTCATCCCACTCCAGACGGCTCACTGGCGCCGTCTCTCAGGAGGGTCCGGGCGGTTAAGCCAAGACCCTCGTTTCGCCATGAGGACCAGAGTCCCTAGGACATCCCCTGCCTCCTCTGATAAGCCAGAGGGGTGCTGGGAGCCACAACCACTTCGGTGAGCCGCCGCTCGATGTGAGACAGACGCGACTCACTACTGCCTCTGCCGCCCGATACGGGAACAGACGCAGAGGCACTCTCCACAGAGCATCTTGGCTTCACTTGTCGCTGGATTGCGACAGGCTACTGAGCCCCCTCGCCACGGCAAGGCGTGCTCTATTCGAGGGGGAGCGTTACAACCCTTTTTTTTTTTTTTTTTTTTTAACGTCAGGAAATGTCAATTACGCACCGTACCCCTCCGTCGGGGACCGTAGGGGCGTGTGTGGGACTCCCCCGTCTTCGGGTATACCCACTAAAACCTGACGAAGCCCGCTGCGTGTGGCTGTGACAGCAGGGGCCGCGGTGTCTCAACAGTCCCGCGACCCTTGCCAGCAGCAACGTCCGCCCTCTAAGCAGGAGGGCGGATCTCCACGGAGTGGGGTGAGGAGATCTCATCCCACTCCAGACGGCACACTGGCGCCGTCTCTCAGGAGGGTCCGGGCGGTTAAGCCAAGACCCTCGTTTCGCCACGAGGACCAGAGTCCCAAGGACATCCCCTGCCTCCTCTGATGAGCCAGAGGGGTGCTGGGAGCCACAACCACTTCGGTGAGCCGCCGCTCGATGCGAGACAGACGCGACTCACTAGTGCCTCTGCCGCCCGATACGGGAACAGACGCAGAGGCACTCTCCACAGAGCATCTTTGCTTCACCTGTCGCTGGATTGCGACAGGCTACTGAGCCCACTCGCCACGGCAAGGCGTGCTCTATTCGAGGGGGAGCGTTACAACCCTTTTTTTTTTTTTTTTTTTAACGTCAGGAAATGTCAATTACGCACCGTACCCCTCCGTCGGGGACCGGAGGGGCGTGTGTGGGACTCCCCCGTCTTCGGGTATACCCACTAAAACCTGACGAAGCCCGCTGCGTGTGGCTGTGACAGCAGGGGCCGCGGTGTCTCAACAGTCCCGCGACCCTTGCCAGCAGCAACGTCCGCCCTCTAAGCAGGAGGGCGGATCTCCACGGAGTGGGGTGAGGAGATCTCATCCCACTCCAGACGGCACACTGGCGCCGTCTCTCAGGAGGGTCCGGGCGGTTAAGCCAAGACCCTCGTTTCGCCACCAGGACCAGAGTCCCATGGACATCCCCTGCCTCCTCTGATAAGCCAGAGGGGTGCTGGGAGCCACAACCACTTGGGTGAGCCGCCGCTCGATGCGAGACAGACGCGACTCACTAGTGCCTCTGCCGCCCGATACGGGAACAGACGCAGAGGCACTCTCCACAGAGCATCTTGGCTTCACCTGTCGCTGGATTGCGACAGGCTACTGAGCCCCCTCGCCACGGCAAGGCGTGCTCTATTCGAGGGGGAGCGTTACAACCCTGACGTAACCATCGCTGCCGGGGTGAAGTTGTACCACGCGCCCTAAGGGCCATTTACCCGGAGGAATGTTATCGTCTCTGATTACCACGACGTCGTTTTCCTTGATGTTGCGTTGTGGTTTTCTCCATTTACTTCTCGCTGCTAACAGAGTTAGGTACTCATTTGACCATCGATCCCAGATATCTTTCTATATCTTTTGTGTTAAGTGCCACCTGGTTCGTAAATCGGTTTCTGTTTCGTATATGGTCAAAGTAGGTCCGCTTGCTAGGAAGTGTGCTGGGGTGATAACGTCGAAATCGTTGGGATCTTCTGTCACTGAGCACAGTGGCCTTGAATTTAGACATCCCTCTAGCTGACAAAGGATGGTGCTATATTCTTCAAACGTAAGTGTCTGCTCACCTATAACTCGTTTGATGTGGTATTTTAGGCTTTTGACGGCGCTTTCCCATATCCCCCCCGCTGATGGCCAGGATGGGGCATTGAAATGCCATTTAATGCCCATGCTTGCTATCTGTCCAAGTAGGTTTTGATCACAGGTTGTATTTAATATTTGTTCTAGCTCTTGTTGTAGTACTTTGTCGGCCCCGACAAAGTTTCTGCCTTGATCGCTATAGATGTGGCCGGGCACACCTCTTCTAGCAGCCATTCGTCGCAAGGCTGACAAAAATGCTGAAGCTGTTAGATCGGAAACGAGCTCCAGATGTACAGCTTTAGTAGCCATACATACAAACACGGCCACGTATCCCTTTGTGGTTTTGATGCCGCGGCCTTTGTTAGCTTTGATTAGGACGTGGCCGGTGTAATCCACTCCAGTGTGATAAAAAGGGCGAGATGGATTAGAGCGGGCAGGTGGCAAGTCCCCCATTAGTTGTTTCTGTTGATCTGGATTGTGTTTTCGACATTTTACACATAGACGAAGACGTTTTTTGGCGGCTCTTATCCCACCTATGAGCCAATATCTTTGTCTCAGAAATGCAGTGGTCAGACGCGCACCCCCGTGGTATGTTAGCTCGTGTGCTTCGTCGATTAATAAATCTGCTAATCTTGTGTTACTCGGGATAATAGCAGGGTGTTTTGTTTCTTGGTCTATGTTGGCGTGTCTAAGTCTACCACCAACACGTAGAATTCCATTCTCATCTAGAAAAGGATTGAATTCCAGTAGTTTGCTCTTGTTATTGACGGCCTTGTTTGCCTTCAGACTTGCAACCTCTTCAGTAAATTCTTTGAGTTGGATTGCCTTTATGATCATTTGTCTTGATTTGCGCAGCTCTTCATATGATAAATGCTGACTTTGATTATTTCTTTTTATAAATCTCATGATCCATCCTAATATTTTAATAGTTTTGGTTAATGAGCTGGTTTTGGTCAATAAATCTGTTATAATGCTGTCTTTGTTTTCTGATTGAGTTACATTTACTATCATTTTCTTTTTCGCTTCTTCAATAGTTGTGTATTTGATTGAATTTTGCTGGTCTGTAGGCTGGTAAGAGGATAGCCATTCGGGGCCTTGCCACCAAAGCTGATGTTGTTTAAGTTCTGTTGCTGTCGTTCCTCTACTGGCGCTGTCAGCGGGGTTTTCTTTTGATTTAACATAATGCCAGCAATCTGATGGCATTATGGATATCACTCGGTTTACTCGGTTGGCGACGAATGGTTTCCACCTATCAGCGTCACCGTGGAGCCATCCTAACACCGCCATGGAGTCCACCCAGCCATAGATCTTGATTATATGGCCGTCGAGGCAGGACTTGACTTTGTCCATCAGTTTGGATAACAGCACCGCCCCACACAGTTCGAGCCGCGGTAGTGATATTGCTTTGTTAAGCGGAGCTAGTTTTGCTTTTCCTGCCACCAGCGTTATTGATTGTCTGTCTTGACAGTTGATTCGACAGTAAATGACACATGCATAGGCCCTTGGGCTCGCGTCACTAAACCCATGGAGCTCTATGCAATCTTGATCAATTGTGCCTAGCCATCTTGGAACTACACAGTCACGGATAGCATCTATATCTGATCTGATCTTGATCCATTCTTCGCAAATGTCCGCAGGTACTTGCTCGTGCCACTGAATATTAGTCTTCCAGATGTCTTGAAATATGATTTTTAATTTTGTTGTGATAGGTGCGAGCCAGCCTAACGGGTCAAATAGTTTGGATATATCTGATAATAGTAATCTCTTAGTCGGTCTAGCTGTGTTGTTGTTCATTATCGATTGAAATGTAAAATGGTCATCTTTGGAATTCCACCCGAGCCCTAAGGTCTTCGTTGACTCAGCTTGTTTGAAGTCGAAAATGTCTTGATTATTTTCCTCAGCGCTGCAGTCAAGCAACTCGGGTGCATTCGTTTTCCATTTTCTTAGGTGAAATCCGCCAGATTGTAAAAGTTTGATTAAGTCTTGTTTAAGTTGTATCGCAGCTTCCAGACAGTGTTGGCCATGAATCAGATCGTCCATATAGAAGCACTGTTCTAGAACGCTGGGCGCCGAACTGTCTTGAAAGTTCGCCCTTTCATCATTGGCCAACTGCTTAAGAGTCTTCATTGCCAAGAAAGGTGCCGCTTTTGTTCCATATGTCACTGTAGTCAGCTGGTAAACTTTTAATTGGCTTGTTTCATTATCTCTCCAAAATATTTTCTGTAATGGTTGATCTTGCTCGTCTAGCCATATTTGCCTAAACATTTTTTCTATGTCAGCAGTAAAGGCGAATTTGTATTGTCTCCACTTGATTATGAGACTTTGCAGATCTTGTTGCGAGTTGGGGCCTCGACACATTACGTCATTTAAACTAGAGCCACTCGAAGTTTTTGCGGACGCATTAAAAACTACACGAAGTTTCGTCGTAGATGATTCTAATCGCGTGACGCAATGGTGCGGTAAATAGCATTGTGGTGTCAAATCGCTGACGATCGTGTCAGGTTTCATATGACCGAGCTCGATGTATTCACTAATAAATTTCTTGTAATCTTGCGCAATTTCCGCCTGTTTATTAAGTTTTTGTTCTAATGAATAAAATTGACCGTTTGCTTTGTTTTTTGATTCGCCCAAATTTTCTTGATAATTTGGTTTCAAGGGCAATCTAACGATATATTTGCCGTCTTCATGTCTAGTCGTGGTAGCTTCATAGTAGTCAATGCATCGCTGGTCTTCAGATGATACGTTAGATGGTTCTGAAATATCTTCGATATCCCAAAACTGTTGAATATCGTCGAGACTGTGTAATACTATGTTGCATTGATATGTTTTAACATTGCCACTCAATATCCAACCCAATCGTGTTTGTTGGGCGGTCGGCAAGGTTGAATTTACTCTACAGATGCCGTCTAATAAAATGATGGAATAGACGTCGGCGCCTAATAAGATATCTATAGGGCGGTTGACGTAGAATTCTGGATCTACTAACTTGATGTTGTCAAGATACGACCAATCAGGTTTTGAAAATGAACAGCTTGGCAAGTTTTTGGTTAGGCTTTTCATGATAAACACGTCAGTTTCGAATGTGAAATCGCTAATAGCTGACATGCATTTTATATTCATCATCCCTTTGCAGCTGCTCTCTTTATCACCGACACCAGATATCACTCCCATGCATCTTTTTCTTGGTAACTGCAATAACTGGGCTGCGTGTTCAGTGATCAAAGAGACTTGGGATCCCTGATCTAGAAGAGCTCGCATAGTATGATAAGAGCCGTCCGATGATTGTAGCTTGATAATAGCGGTTGGCAACAATATTTCAATTGGTTCGTTCGGCAGCGACACGTGTGAGCTACTTTTTACCTGTTTTCCTGAGTTTGCATTCGTGGTAACTGCACTCCCCGCGCCCGCGGCCGCCGCCGCTTCTGTTGTCGTGTTACATGATTGCGTAAATGCCTCGTGCAATAAACTATTGTGAGTTTCATTGCATTTTCGACATCTATGATCTGATAGGCATGCTTTTCCAGGATGATAATTGAGACAATTTTGGCATAGATTAAATTTATTGACGGTTTTACGCTTGTTGAACGCCGTCATTTCTAAGAACTTTTGACAAAAATATATTCCATGGTCATTGCTTTTGCAAATTGAACACCTGTATCTAACTGCTGCTGGCCCTGCCTTGTTGCTAGGGGGTTGTGTAGGAGATTGTGCATTCACACTCGAAGTGAATGCACTTTTATTGAACGTAGGTTTATGATACTGATTATTATGTTTGATGTTACCTTGATATTTAGGCGTAGAGTTGTCTTGTTTTCTACGTGATGATGATTCTAGAGTTGTAAACTTTGTCTCTAAAAAGTCTAGAAACTCTTTTAACACTGGTAGCTCTCTTGGTTGCTTCACTGATTCAACGTAGTCCGTAAACGACTCCGTATCTAGCTTCTGCGACAGAATGTGCACAATCAAGGGGTCCCATGAAGTAATGTCGACTCCTAGGTTCTTGATAGCATTGAGACATTCTGTAGTTGTGTCATGCATGCGTTTGATGTGATTTAGAGATTGAGTTTGGACAGTCGGGAGGTTAAGTAATGTGCTGATTTGTGAAGTAAACAGCAATTTTTTGTTGTTATACCTTTGGTTTAGAATTTCCCAGCAGGTAGAGTAGTTGTCGGAGCTTACAGATAGATGATGAATTAACCTTTCAGCTTCGCCTTTTACTTTGGTTTTAAGATACTGCATCTTCTGTGCACTGGACATGGATGGGTTATTGTGAATGATTTCAGTGAAAAGGTCCTTGAATGAAATCCAGGTATTGTAATTTCCACTGAAGGTAGGTATCTCCATTTGAGGAGTAGCTTTCTCCCTGTGCGCCATAGACCACATTTTCTTGTTGATTTCTTTCTTGATTCTGATGTACTCCCTTTCGTAACTTAAAAATGCTTCTTCGTACTTCTTATTTGACTCGTCCAATTCGCTGTCCAGCTCCCAGTGTAGGGCATCAATGGTCGCCCAACGAGCCTGGAGAGTGCGAAGGATGTCGTCAAACTCCCATTTTTCTGACATGGTTTCTAGATCTATGGTAGATACGCAGCGATGGAAAGCCTTGAAATTGCTTTGTTGTTTTTTGAGCATGTCTTCTGTTCTACTGGCCGTTGCTCTTGATGACGGCGATGGTTGATAGGTATCGGCTGACCTTGGTATCGCCGACGGTTGCTTATGATCGCTTGTGGTTGCCTTAAATGTTGCCGGTTTTAGCACCGAAGGGCCAGGCCTTTCTTCGCTGACCCCGGTTGGCTTATAATCTAATATACTTGCCCTGAATGAACGATATCGCTCCCTTACTCTTTCGTAATCCTTATGTTCGAAATAAGGAGCATCTATACCGAACTCTGATAACCTTGAATGATTGTTTTCAAAATCGACCCAGTACGTATCTAACACTTCTACACGGCGTTGTAAATACTCCGGCGTCTTTCTCTCTGAACCATCTTTCTTAAAGTTGGTCCAGACTTGCTCAATGCCTGAAGCCAGCTGTTGTTGATTGGCCATGATATCTTCGAAATTTGCCATGGTTATGAAGAATAAAAAGGATTGGTCTTACTTGATAATGATGATGATCTGGTGGAGGTCTTGATACTCCAGGTGTTTATAGCTGATGCAAGAGAAGACTGCTCGTGGTCGCCCCCGGCACCGGCTGGCTGCTGATGACCGAAAACCTTGGTGTTTTGGTGCTAGGTGTGCTTCTTGATGGCACACCTTGGTTGATCTGGTTGTGCGACGCGTCGCCGTGCCTTGGTTTGCACAGCAACACTATCACCACGTGGTGTACACTACACGTGCACTATCCTTCCAATAGGTTCAGCGGAACCGACGACACGTGTTCAGGTCACATGTAAGTCCACAAACGCGTTATGATCCCGCCTTTTACGGAAGGCCCGAAGGACCAATGTTCGGGGTGAACCGAAACAAATTTGATAAATGATAAAACTTGATTATGATAAACTGATGTATATTTGGAGACTAAAACTTGGTACAAGCGGAACTTATGATAAAATGAATGAGTACGGCGCTCTTGATGGCTAAATGCGAACTGATTTGATCGAGTGAAAAATGATGAATACAGGTAAATGAGGTCAACGTGTAAATTGATGACTTAACTAAAACTGTACGTTGCTTGCTCGTACAAACTTATTTATTTAACTTAATTACAATATAACTATTCTAATTTGATCCCGATTGATCTGGTCTTAAGTAACGTCCTGTCGCTTCCGCGATTGAAGCAAAAAGGCACACGAAAACTGTCCCAAAGTTCCAATGTGAACGAGAACTGCTAACCATGCACTTTCGGAATTATTGCCTAATCTTTAACACCTGCACTTGCACAACACATATACACTGGTGACGCATAGCAGTGATGTAGACGAGGCTTGCACTCGTAACATACGTGAAAATATTTAAGTGACCAAAATATGGTGATCTTGATCGTCGAACATAGGAACGCGACAAAGTCGCTCGGTCGCTAGTCGCTGTCGAAGCGACTGAACGCTTCGTTGGAAATGACATTTGCCTTTACTGAAGTCACGTGAAAGCTTAAGGTGGAGATATTCGCCGCTCTATTGGAATTTCATACTTTTTCAATGATGGAGTTCGATAATTTTCTTGGTTTTTACTATGTTGAACACAAAAGTAACAGATCTTGAAAATAAATACTAGCCAATACACCCAATTCGACTTTAATATAAAAGATACATTTGATGTCTGTTCGATGTAACTATCAAGAGTGCAAAATAAGTTGGTGTAACTGCAATCTATTTTCTTACCTAAGGAAATTCCGATCATTTCTATGTCACTTAAAAAAGCGTAAAATTCTAAGCACTCAAGTCAAAATTGATTTAAAAAAAATTAAAAAGGAAAAAATAAGGTATGTCCTATTAACGACGAAAAAAACTCAAACGCTTTTACTGAATAATCGTCTTTTGTCAGTTAAACCAGTTAAGTTAAATGGCGATATCTATACATATAATAAGACTGTAAAAGATCGATTTCTGTACATTGAAGATTTTTATGAAAAATTGTTACAGGGGGTCTTAATTACCGTAATAGAAGCCAAAACAACATTTTTTAAAAATTTTGTCTGTCTGTCTGTCTGTCTGTCTGTCTGTCTGTCTGTTTGTCCGGGCTAAGCTCAGAATCTACTGGACCGATTTTGACGGGACTTTTTTTATTTGACTCAGTATCACCTGGAGAGTAAACTGGGATATAAATAATCACGCCGATGAACTTAGGGGGCAGGCAGGAAATTGAATCTCAGAATCTACTAAACCGATTTTAATGGGACTTTTTTTTATTTGACTCAACATTACTTGGAAGGTAAAGAAGGATAGAAATAATATTACATATTGATAAATTCTGCCCCCAAAGGGATAAAATAGGGGTTGCGAATTTGTATGAAGCCCGGTCGCAAAAAACTAACATCCACGCGGACGAAGTCGCGGGCGGCCGCTAGTACAGAATACAGACATAGAGACTGACGAGGGAAGCGACTTTGCTTCATTCATACTATGTAATAGTAGTCCCTTTTCATTTGTACAGTTAATTAAGAACAGTTAAAAAAATAACTGTAAAACAATAATGCAAAGTTTTATTTCATTATAAGTCTAAGTGAGGCTAGATCTTTATATCTTAATTTATTATAGTACACCTGACGTTTGTTTTCTAAAATAAAACAACTCTTCAACTTTATTTTTTCATTAGATTCCGGTGTATCTATTCTGTAAACGGGTCATTCGGCAGGAGTTGAATTAATTGACTTTTGCTAACTCTTTAGTTATAAACCTCAAAAAGCAAAAATGCTTACTAATTAATATAAGTATAGTGTTTAAACTATATGTTTACTTTGGTATATACTCGTAGATAGGCATATTTTATGAAGTGGTCACTCTGTTCCTTTTAGCCTTCTTTTATACGTACGACGTATTCATCTCTCCTCCCAATCTTTTTGTGGAGTTTGACAGAAAATAAATTTCATATCTTTGCCTTAAGCTGGCATTTGGGTTTCGATGAAATGAATGCCAGCTTCAGCGCTGGCAAATGTCTTTTCCATATATATAGTTTGCAAACGGAGATTCCGATCGCTTCGTTAGCGTCGAATGCAATTGTTACTTTGCCCACGCGAGTTGATGAGAACAAACCAATTTACAAAATTTCAGCTCATTCGGATATTGGAAAGTGAATGAAATTCAGCTTGCAATATTTTATTGCAAACAGAAGGACAGGTGAAAATAAATAAAAGCGTGTAATGAAATCCGATTTAATTCACATGCCTTTACTTTTTATTCAGCTTCGTGATATTCAAACTTTCGACATGTAGTAGATGCACTCTCTTCGATTCCCCTTTGTCGTTCGGCGGTAGTTTCACTTCGATGCTGTCTTCTTTCTGGACGACGTAGTCTGGGATCCTTGGAATCCTATCTCCACCAGGACCACCTTTGATCGTCCCGGCTAGACCGCCGGGGCCTGTATCCGGTCTGTCAGGGTCCGGGTAACCGAAAATTCTTGGGTCTGAAAAAATATTACGAAGCGACTTACTTAATGGTTCACGCGGGACCTTCCTGGTTTGTTTGACCCGTTTATCAACCCAATGATGAAAGAGAAAAGAGGAGTGCTATTATAGCTAAGAATCACCGTGATTAAATTATCTGTCTATCCGTTCGGGAGATGTGATGCTACAGACAGACACACACAAAAACACCAACACAAACACATATACACACAAGAATAGACATAGGGGTCAAACTTATAACACCCCTCCTTTTCGTCGGGTTTAAAAATTGGTTGCAGTAATAAACAGCTCCTTTCTCCGCCCTCGGTCCGGCCCTGGAAAGTCACGCACGGTTCACACCACAAACCTACTACCTACTACCCACTATTACTCACCATTACGTCTGTTGTGTGTGTGTTTGTGTATCATCGTAGCTCCCGAACGGATGGACCGATTTCGAAGCGGTTTTTTATTTAAAAGATAATTCGATCACTGTGGTAAGAAGAAAAAGAAAAGAAAAGAATAAGAATAGAAGAAGAAGCATAGAAGAAGAACATAGAAGAAGAAGCATAGAAGAAGAAGCATAGAAGAAGAAGAATAGAAGAAGACGTATAGAAGAAGAGTAGAAGAACAAGAGAATAAGAAGACTGGAAGAAGAGACGAAGTAAAGAAGAATAAGAGAAGAAGAAGAGAAGAAGTATAGAAGAAGAGTAGAAGAAGAAGAGAATAAGAAGAAGAGAAGAAGGTGAGAAAAAGAAAAGAAGAAGAAGAGAAATAGAAGAAAAAAAGAAAAATAGGAAAAGAAGAGAAGAAGGAGAGAAGAAGAAAAGAAAAAGATGAGAACAAGAAGAAAAATAGGAAAAGAAGAGAAGACGCAGAGAAAGAGATAAGAAGAATAGAAAAAAAGACGAAGAAGAAGAGAATAAGAAGATAAGAAGAAGAGATGAAGAAGAGAAAAGAAGTCAAGTAGAGTAGAACATAAAAAGAAGAAGAAGAAGAATAGAAGAAGAAGAAGAGACGAAGTAGAGATTAATAAGATAAGAAGAAGAGAGTAATAAGTAAAAGAAGTTGATGAAGAAGAGAAGAAGAATAAGAAGAGAAGAAGAAGAGAGTAAGAAGAAGAAAAAGGTCAAAACTGCATCAGTGCTGCATCAGTACTGCTTCAGTACTGCTTCTGTACTGCATCAGTGCTGCATAAGTACTGTATCAGTACTGCATCAATATTGCATTAGTACTGCATAACTACTGCTTTAGAACTGCATCAGTACTGCATTAGTGCTGCATCAGTACTGCATCAGTACTGCACTAGTACTGCATCTCTACTGCATTAGTACTGCGTCAGTACTGTATCAGTACTGCTTCAGAATCGATGAACCCATCGGAATAATAATACCATAAAGCAGTACTGATGCAGTACTGATGCAGTACTAATGAAGCACTGATGCAGTACTGAAGCAGCACTGATGCAGCACTGAAGCAGTACTGATGTAGCACTGAAGCAGCACTGATACAGCACTGAAGCAGTACTGATACAGCACTGAAGCAGTACTGATGCAGCACTTAAGCAGTACTGATTCAGCACTTATGCAGCACTTATGCAGTACTGATGCAGCACTGAAGCAGTACTGATGCAGCACTGAGGCAGTACTGATGCAGCACTGAGGCAGTACTTTTTTATTTTTTTATTTATTAGGAAAACACTACAGTATCTTAAAAACTAAATTACTAGCTAGACTTGTCACTAAACACAATTTACGTGTTTCCACATATAAAATCTAAATTACTTCTAAACATATTGACTTTAACCTTAACTTTTGAAATAATAATGAAAAAAATAAAAAACAATCAGTAGAGTTGAACATTAATATGCTTTGTCAAAAGCTGTAGTAGTGAGCTCTATCCAGTCAGTGCACCGCTCCAAACCATCTTTTTGACAAACGCTCTTTGAGACTAGTAACACTAGTGTTAAATAAGTCTAGTTCGAGGTCATCGGCCACAGCATTGAACACGCTAGGAGCTCTAATGAAATAGGAGTTCTGTCTGTATTTCGTGATGCTTTGTGGGATGAAAAGAGTCGCAGGCCTCCTCAGGGTTCTGTGCGGTACTCTGATATTTATTAATGAAAGGAGATGTGGCGAATCTAATTTTGATTGAGCTATCTTAAAAAGAAGCACTAAATCTGCAATATTTCTTCTTTCGTGAAGTGGTAGAGTGTGATGTTTGTTGCACCTGAGTTCATAGCTCTCCATGTAGGTTGTGCTCTTGTATTGCAAAAATCTCATGAACTTACGCTGTATGCATTCAATCCTATCAATGTAAATATCATACTGTGGGTTCCAAACCTGCGAGCTGTACTCGAGGATGCTGCGCACATATGTGCAATATAAGAGCTTAGCAACTTTCAAACTGTGAAATTGAGAACAAGAACGCATTATAAAACCTAATCCTAGTAGCCTTTTTGACTATTTGCTCGACGTGAGTCTCGTAGGTTAATTTGGAGTCATGGGTCACGCCTAAGTCACGAATTTCCTCAACATTTTTTAATCCCGTCCCTTTGAGCGAGTATGTATACTCTGTTACGTTGAGTTTACGACTGAAACATATACTATAACACTTTGAAATATTTAAATCTAATTTATTATTAACACAATATGTATCAAATCTATCAAGATCAAGCTGAAGCAAATAACAGTCATTTAAACCGTGTATTTGTTTATATATTTTCATGTCATCCGCGTATAATAAAAAATTTGAATTGAGAAAACAGGTAGATTAATGACGTAATGAAAATATCCAAGGGTCCTAAAAGCGAACCTTGAGAGACACCAGAAGGTACGGAATTCCACTTGGAGCAGTAACCATTTGTAGCTACTGCTTGACTTCAGTTCCTCTATGTAAGAGGTGAACCACCTGAAAAGATTACTGTGTATTCCGGCTGACAGTAGCTTATTTAGGAGTATCGAATGGTCTATCCGATCAAAAGCTTTGCAGTAGTCGGTAAAAACGGCGTTAACTTCCCCTCCTCCATCCATACCAGAGGTCAAAAAATCGGTAAACGTTATTAAGTTCGAAGTGGTAGAGCGGTTTTTTAGAAATCCGTGTTGTTCAGGTATAAACAGACTCGATAGTGTATTATAGACTTGGTTATACACGATGCGTTCGAAAACTTTGGCAAACAAGCATAATTTAAAGATGGGTCTGTAATTCTTGACCTCGCTTTTATTACCGCTTTTGTGAATTGGAGTTATGAATGCGGCCTTCCATAAGTTAGGGTACTATACCTTCTGACACCGAGCGCCTGAATAGTATTGCCAGTGGTCTTATAAGACTTTTTGCACAGTTGACTATAAAAACTGGCGATACAAGATCAGGGCCTGCACTTTTAGTAAGATCCAGTGATTTCAACAAGTTGAATACACAATCATCTTTAATTTCTATGTCTCCAATCATATGAGAGGCAGTACTGAAGCAGTACTGATACAGTACTGATGCAGTACTAATGCAGTAGAGATGCAGTACTAGTGCAGTACTGATGCAGTACTGATGCAGCACTAATGCAGTACTGATGCAGCACTAATGCGGTACTGATGCAGTTCTAAAGCAGTAGTTATGCAGTACTAATGCAATATTGATGCAGTCCTGATACAGTACTGATTCAGCACTGTTGCAGTACAGAAGCAGTACTGAAGCAGTACTGATGCAGCACTGATGCAGTTTTGATCCTTTTCTTCTTCTTACTCTCTTCTTCTTCTCTTCTTATTCTTCTTCTCTTCTTCGTCTCTTCTTTTTCTTCTTACTCTCTTCTTCTTATCTTATTCTTCTCTACTTCGTCTCTTCTTCTTCTTCTTCTTTTCATCTTCTCTTCTTGACTTCTTTTTCTCTTCTTCATCTTTTCTTCTTATCTTCTTATCTTCTTATTCTCTTCTTCTCTTTTTCTATTCTTCTTCTATTCTTCTTCTTGTTCTCATCTTTTTCTTTTCTTCTTCTCTCCTTCTTCTCTTCTTTTCCTATTTTTCTTCTTTTCTTCTATTTCTCTTTGTCTTCTCTTATTCTTCTCTTCTTCGTCTCTTCTTCCAGTCTTCTTATTCTCTTGTTCTTCTACTCTTCTTCTATACTTCTTCTTCTATTCTTCTTCTTCTATGCTTCTTCTTCTATTCTTTTCTTTTTCTTCTTACCACAGTGATTGAATGATCTTTAAATAAAAAAGTTTTCACTTCAAAAACCGCTTCGAAATCGGTCCACCCGTTCGGGAGCTACGATGATACACAAACACACACACAACAGACGTAATGGTGAGTAATAGTGGGTAGTAGGTAGTAGGTTTGTGGTGTGAACCGTGCGTGACTTTCCAGGGCCGGACCGAGGGCGGAGAAAGGAGCTGTTTATTACTGCAACCAATTTTTAAACCCGACGAAAAGGAGGGGTGTTATTAGTTTGACCCCTATGTCTATTCTTGTGTGTATATGTGTTTGTGTTGGTGCGTTTTGTGTGTCTGTCTGTAGCATCATATCTCCCGAACGGATAGACAGATCATTTAATCACGGTGATTCTTAGCTATAATAGCACTCCTCTTTTCTCTTTCATCATTGGGTTGATAAACGGGTCAAACAAACCAGGAAGGTCCCGTGTGAACCATTAAGTAAGTCGCTTCGTAATATTTTTTCAGACCCAAGAATATTCGGTTACCCGTACCCTGACGGACCGGATATAGGCCCCGGCGGTCTAGCCGGGAAGATCAAAGGTGGTCCTGGTGGAGATAGGAATCCAAGGATCCCAGACTACGTCGTCCAGAAAGAAGACAGCATCGAAGTGGAACTACCGCCGAACGACAAAGGGGAATCGAAGAGAGTGCATCTACTACATGTCGAAAGTTTGAATATCACGAAGCTGAATAAAAAGTAAAGTCATGTAAATTTAATCGGATTTTATTAAACTCTTTTATTTTCTTCACCTGTCGCGATGTTTGCAATCAAATCTTCTCTCTTCTCTTCTCCTCTTCCTCTCTTTTTCTTCTCCTCTTCTACTTCTATCTTCTCTTATTCTTCTTCTCTTCTTTTCTTCTCTTCTTCTACTCTTCCTCCTCTCTTTTTGTCTTTTTCTTTTTTTCTTATTCTCTTCCTCTCTTCATCTTCTCTTCTTTTCCTCACTTCCCCCCTTCCCCCCTTTTCTTCTCTTCTTTTTCTTCTATTCGTCTTCTATTCTTCTTCTCTTCTTCACATCTTCTCTTCTTCTTTTTCTTCTTTTCTTCTTCGCTTCTTCTTCTTCTCTCTTCTCGTTTCTCCTCTTCTTCTTTATTTCTTCCTGTCATCTTCTTCTTATCTTCTATTCTTCTTCTTCCTTTCTTATCTTCTTTTTCACTTCTTCTTCTCATTTTTTCTCTTTTTCTTCTGTTCTACTTCTTATCTTATTGTTCTCTTCCATTTTTCTTACTTTTTTATTCTTCTTCTCTTATTAATATTTTCTTCTTCTTCTCTTCTTCTTCTCCGCCTCTTCTTTTTCTCTTTTTCTTCTCTACTTCTTCTTCTTCTCTTTTTCTCTTACCCTTCTTACTTCTACTAGTCATCTTCTTCTATTCTCCTTTCTCTTATTCTTCTACTCTTCTTCGATTCTTTTTCTTCTTCTCTTATCTCTTCTTCTTCTTCGCTTATTCTTCTTCCCTCTTATCTTATTTTTCTCACTTCTTTTCTTCTTCACTTCTTTTTCTTCTATTCGTCTTTTATTCTTCTTCACTTCTTCTTCTTCTCTCTTATGTTCTTTTTAATTTTTTCTCTCTTTTCTTCTTCTCTATTTCTTCTTTTCTTCTTCTTTTCGTCTTCTATTCTTCTTCTCTTCTTCCTGTCATCTTCATCTCATCTTCTACTCTTCTTCTTCTCTTCTACGATCTCTTTCTTCTTTTCTATTCTTCTTTATCACTACTTCTTTTCTGCTCCTCTTCGTCGCTTCTTCCGTTCTTCTTATCTTCTTTTTCTTCTTATATTCTTCTTTTCGTATTGTTCTTCTTTTCATGTTCTCTTCTACTTGACTTCTTTTTCCCTCTTAATCTTTACGTAATGTAATCATGTATTAACTAAAATGTAACCCCAAGTAAATATAAATTTTATTAAGATACATGTGCCCACTGTTACCCATTGTATTGTACTGTATCGCTTTGTATCGCATTGTATTGTTCTATAATTTAGGTAAGAACGAGAACAAGTCAAATCATATTTTTATTCAAAAACAAAGTACGAAGGGGAGTAGGATTATAAGATAGCACTTGTGAGCCGAATACGTGCTTATTTGTTGTATTTAAACGTGAAAGAGAAAAGAGAATAAGAAGAACATGAGAAGAAAAAGAAGATAGCAAAAGAGAAGAAGAGAAGAAAAAGAAAAAGGAAGCGAAGAAGATAGAAAAAGAGAAGAAGAAGAGAAGAAAAGAAGAATGCAAGAGAAGGAGAATATAAGAAAAAGGAAGAGAAGAAATAGAGAAGAAGAGAAGAGAGAAAGAGAAATGAAAATGAAGATAAGAAAGAAGAAGAAGAAGTGAAGAAGATAATGAGAAGAAGAAGAGAAGAAGAATAAAAGACGAATAGAAGAGAAAAGAAGAAAATGAGAAGAAGTGAAGAAGAAGAGAAGTGAGAAAGAGAAGAATAAGAGAAGTAGAACAGAAGAAAAAGAGAAGAAGAAGAGAATAAGAAGAGAAAAAGAAGATAAGAAGAGTAGAAGAATAAGAGAAAAAAGAAGAGAAGAGGGAAGAAGAAAAAGAGAAAAAGAGGAGATAAGAGGAAGAAGAATCGAAGAAGAGTAGAAGAATAATGGAAGAAGGAGAATAGAAGAAGATGACTAGTAGAAGTGTAGAAGAAAAAGAGAAGAAGAGGAGGAGAAGAAGAAAATAATAAGAGAAGAAGAAGAGAATAATAGAGAAGAAGAAGAATAAAAAAGGAAGATAAATAGAAGAGAAGAATATGAGAAGAATTAGAACAGAAGAAAAAGAGAAGAAGAAGAGAAAAATAAGATAAGAAGAAAGGAAGAAGAAGAGTAGAAGAAAAAGAGAAGAAGAGGAGGAGAAGTAGAGAAGAAGAGAATGATAAGAGAAGAAGAAGAAAATAATAAGAGAAGAAGAAAAGATGAATAAAAAAGGAAGAAAAATAGAAAAGAAGAATAAGAGAAGTAGAACAGAAGAAAAAGAGAAGAAGAAGAGAAAAAGAAGATAAGAAGAAAGGAAGAAGAAGCGTAGAAGATAAGAAGATGACAGGAAGAAGAGAAGAAGAATAGAAGACGAATAGCAGAAGAAGAAGAGAAGAAATAAGGAAGAAGAGGAGAAGAAGAGAAGAGAGAAGAAGAAGAAGCGAAGAAAAAAAAGAAGAAGAAGAGAAGGTGTGAAGAAGAGAAGAAGAATAAAAGAAAGAAAAAGAGAAGAAAAAGGGAAGAAGTGAAGAGGAAGTGAGAAAAGAAGAGAAGAGGAAAGAAGAAAAAGAGAAGAAGAAGAAGAGGAGATAAGAGAAGAAGAAGAAGAATCGAAGAAGAGAAGAAGGAGAATAGAAGAAGATGACTAGTAGAAGAGTAGAAGAAGAAGAGAAGAAGAAGAGAAGAAGAAGAGAATAATAAGATTATAAGAAGATAATAATAAGAGAAGAAGGAGGGAATAATAAGAGCCGAAGAAGAGAAGAAGTGGAGAAGAAGAGAGGAAGATGAGAAGAAGAGAACAAGAAAAAAAGAAGAAGACAAAAAGAGTAGAAGAACAGACATAGAGACTGACGAGGGAAGCGACTTTGCTTCATTCATACTATGTAATAGTAGTCCCTTTTCATTTGTACAGTTAATTAAGAACAGTTAAAAAAATAACTGTAAAACAATAATGCAAAGTTTTATTTCATTATAAGTCTAAGTGAGGCTAGATCTTTATATCTTAATTTATAATAGTACACCTGACGTTTGTTTTCTAAAATAAAACAACTCTTCAACTTTATTTTTTCATTAGATTCCGGTGTATCTATTCTGTAAACGGGTCATTCGGCAGGAGTTGAATTAATTGACTTTTGCTAACTCTTTAGTTATAAACCTCAAAAAGCAAAAATGCTTACTAATTAATATAAGTATAGTGTTTAAACTATATGTTTACTTTGGTATATACTCGTAGATAGGCATATTTTATGAAGTGGTCACTCTGTTCCTTTTAGCCTTCTTTTATACGTACGACGTATTCATCTCTCCTCCCAATCTTTTTGTGGAGTTTGACAGAAAATAAATTTCATATCTTTGCCTTAAGCTGGCATTTGGGTTTCGATGAAATGAATGCCAGCTTCAGCGCTGGCAAATGTCTTTTCCATATATATAGTTTGCAAACGGAGATTCCGATCGCTTCGTTAGCGTCGAATGCAATTGTTACTTTGCCCACGCGAGTTGATGAGAACAAACCAATTTACAAAATTTCAGCTCATTCGGATATTGGAAAGTGAATGAAATTCAGCTTGCAATATTTTATTGCAAACAGAAGGACAGGTGAAAATAAATAAAAGCGTGTAATGAAATCCGATTTAATTCACATGCCTTTACTTTTTATTCAGCTTCGTGATATTCAAACTTTCGACATGTAGTAGATGCACTCTCTTCGATTCCCCTTTGTCGTTCGGCGGTAGTTTCACTTCAATGCTGTCTTCTTTCTGGACGACGTAGTCTGGGATCCTTGGAATCCTATCTCCACCAGGACCACCTTTGATCGTCCCGGCTAGACCGCCGGGGCCTGTATCCGGTCTGTCAGGGTCCGGGTAACCGAAAATTCTTGGGTCTGAAAAAATATTACGAAGCGACTTACTTAATGGTTCACGCGGGACCTTCCTGGTTTGTTTGACCCGTTTATCAACCCAATGATGAAAGAGAAAAGAGGAGTGCTATTATAGCTAAGAATCACCGTGATTAAATTATCTGTCTATCCGTTCGGGAGATGTGATGCTACAGACAGACACACACAAAAACACCAACACAAACACATATACACACAAGAATAGACATAGGGGTCAAACTTATAACACCCCTCCTTTTCGTCGGGTTTAAAAATTGGTTGCAGTAATAAACAGCTCCTTTCTCCGCCCTCGGTCCGGCCCTGGAAAGTCACGCACGGTTCACACCACAAACCTACTACCTACTACCCACTATTACTCACCATTACGTCTGTTGTGTGTGTGTTTGTGTATCATCGTAGCTCCCGAACGGATGGACCGATTTCGAAGCGGTTTTTTATTTAAAAGATAATTCGATCACTGTGGTAAGAAGAAAAAGAAAAGAAAAGAATAAGAATAGAAGAAGAAGCATAGAAGAAGAACATAGAAGAAGAAGCATAGAAGAAGAAGCATAGAAGAAGAAGAATAGAAGAAGACGTATAGAAGAAGAGTAGAAGAACAAGAGAATAAGAAGACTGGAAGAAGAGACGAAGTAAAGAAGAATAAGAGAAGAAGAAGAGAAGAAGTATAGAAGAAGAGTAGAAGAAGAAGAGAATAAGAAGAAGAGAAGAAGGTGAGAAAAAGAAAAGAAGAAGAAGAGAAATAGAAGAAAAAAAGAAAAATAGGAAAAGAAGAGAAGAAGGAGAGAAGAAGAAAAGAAAAAGATGAGAACAAGAAGAAAAATAGGAAAAGAAGAGAAGACGCAGAGAAAGAGATAAGAAGAATAGAAAAAAAGACGAAGAAGAAGAGAATAAGAAGATAAGAAGAAGAGATGAAGAAGAGAAAAGAAGTCAAGTAGAGTAGAACATAAAAAGAAGAAGAAGAAGAATAGAAGAAGAAGAAGAGACGAAGTAGAGATTAATAAGATAAGAAGAAGAGAGTAATAAGTAAAAGAAGTTGATGAAGAAGAGAAGAAGAATAAGAAGAGAAGAAGAAGAGAGTAAGAAGAAGAAAAAGGTCAAAACTGCATCAGTGCTGCATCAGTACTGCTTCAGTACTGCTTCTGTACTGCATCAGTGCTGCATAAGTACTGTATCAGTACTGCATCAATATTGCATTAGTACTGCATAACTACTGCTTTAGAACTGCATCAGTACTGCATTAGTGCTGCATCAGTACTGCATCAGTACTGCACTAGTACTGCATCTCTACTGCATTAGTACTGCGTCAGTACTGTATCAGTACTGCTTCAGAATCGATGAACCCATCGGAATAATAATACCATAAAGCAGTACTGATGCAGTACTGATGCAGTACTAATGAAGCACTGATGCAGTACTGAAGCAGCACTGATGCAGCACTGAAGCAGTACTGATGTAGCACTGAAGCAGCACTGATACAGCACTGAAGCAGTACTGATACAGCACTGAAGCAGTACTGATGCAGCACTTAAGCAGTACTGATTCAGCACTTATGCAGCACTTATGCAGTACTGATGCAGCACTGAAGCAGTACTGATGCAGCACTGAGGCAGTACTGATGCAGCACTGAGGCAGTACTTTTTTATTTTTTTATTTATTAGGAAAACACTACAGTATCTTAAAAACTGAATTACTAGCTAGACTTGTCACTAAACACAATTTACGTGTTTCCACATATAAAATCTAAATTACTTCTAAACATATTGACTTTAACCTTAACTTTTGAAATAATAATGAAAAAAATAAAAAACAATCAGTAGAGTTGAACATTAATATGCTTTGTCAAAAGCTGTAGTAGTGAGCTCTATCCAGTCAGTGCACCGCTCCAAACCATCTTTTTGACAAACGCTCTTTGAGACTAGTAACACTAGTGTTAAATAAGTCTAGTTCGAGGTCATCGGCCACAGCATTGAACACGCTAGGAGCTCTAATGAAATAGGAGTTCTGTCTGTATTTCGTGATGCTTTGTGGGATGAAAAGAGTCGCAGGCCTCCTCAGGGTTCTGTGCGGTACTCTGATATTTATTAATGAAAGGAGATGTGGCGAATCTAATTTTGATTGAGCTATCTTAAAAAGAAGCACTAAATCTGCAATATTTCATCTTTCGTGAAGTGGTAGAGTGTGATGTTTGTTGCACCTGAGTTCATAGCTCTCCATGTAGGTTCTGCTCTTGTACTGCAAAAATCTCATGAACTTACGCTGTATGCATTCAATCCTATCAATGTAAATATCATACTGTGGGTTCCAAACCTGCGAGCTGTACTCGAGGATGCTGCGCACATATGTGCAATATAAGAGCTTAGCAACTTTCAAACTGTGAAATTGAGAACAAGAACGCATTATAAAACCTAATCCTAGTAGCCTTTTTGACTATTTGCTCGACGTGAGTCTCGTAGGTTAATTTGGAGTCATGGGTCACGCCTAAGTCACGAATTTCCTCAACATTTTTTAATCCCGTCCCTTTGAGCGAGTATGTATACTCTGTTACGTTGAGTTTACGACTGAAACATATACTATAACACTTTGAAATATTTAAATCTAATTTATTATTAACACAATATGTATCAAATCTATCAAGATCAAGCTGAAGCAAATAACAGTCATTTAAACCGTGTATTTGTTTATATATTTTCATGTCATCCGCGTATAATAAAAAATTTGAATTGAGAAAACAGGTAGATTAATGACGTAATGAAAATATCCAAGGGTCCTAAAAGCGAACCTTGAGAGACACCAGAAGGTACGGAATTCCACTTGGAGCAGTAACCATTTGTAGCTACTGCTTGACTTCAGTTCCTCTATGTAAGAGGTGAACCACCTGAAAAGATTACTGTGTATTCCGGCTGACAGTAGCTTATTTAGGAGTATCGAATGGTCTATCCGATCAAAAGCTTTGCAGTAGTCGGTAAAAACGGCGTTAACTTCCCCTCCTCCATCCATACCAGAGGTCAAAAAATCGGTAAACGTTATTAAGTTCGAAGTGGTAGAGCGGTTTTTTAGAAATCCGTGTTGTTCAGGTATAAACAGACTCGATAGTGTATTATAGACTTGGTTATACACGATGCGTTCGAAAACTTTGGCAAACAAGCATAATTTAAAGATGGGTCTGTAATTCTTGACCTCGCTTTTATTACCGCTTTTGTGAATTAGAGTTATGAATGCGGCCTTCCATAAGTTAGGGTACTATACCTTCTGACACCGAGCGCCTGAATAGTATTGCCAGTGGTCTTATAAGACTTTTTGCACAGTTGACTATAAAAACTGGCGATACAAGATCAGGGCCTGCACTTTTAGTAAGATCCAGTGATTTCAACAAGTTGAATACACAATCATCTTTAATTTCTATGTCTCCAATCATATGAGAGGCAGTACTGAAGCAGTACTGATACAGTACTGATGCAGTACTAATGCAGTAGAGATGCAGTACTAGTGCAGTACTGATGCAGTACTGATGCAGCACTAATGCAGTACTGATGCAGCACTAATGCGGTACTGATGCAGTTCTAAAGCAGTAGTTATGCAGTACTAATGCAATATTGATGCAGTCCTGATACAGTACTGATTCAGCACTGTTGCAGTACAGAAGCAGTACTGAAGCAGTACTGATGCAGCACTGATGCAGTTTTGATCCTTTTCTTCTTCTTACTCTCTTCTTCTTCTCTTCTTATTCTTCTTCTCTTCTTCGTCTCTTCTTTTTCTTCTTACTCTCTTCTTCTTATCTTATTCTTCTCTACTTCGTCTCTTCTTCTTCTTCTTCTTTTCATCTTCTCTTCTTGACTTCTTTTTCTCTTCTTCATCTTTTCTTCTTATCTTCTTATCTTCTTATCTTCTTATTCTCTTCTTCTCTTTTTCTATTCTTCTTCTATTCTTCTTCTTGTTCTCATCTTTTTCTTTTCTTCTTCTCTCCTTCTTCTCTCCTTCTTCTCTCCTTCTTCTCTTCTTTTCCTATTTTTCTTCTTTTCTTCTATTTCTCTTTGTCTTCTCTTATTCTTCTCTTCTTCGTCTCTTCTTCCAGTCTTCTTATTCTCTTGTTCTTCTACTCTTCTTCTATACTTCTTCTTCTATGCTTCTTCTTCTATTCTTTTCTTTTTCTTCTTACCACAGTGATTGAATGATCTTTAAATAAAAAAGTTTTCATTTCAAAAACCGCTTCGAAATCGGTCCACCCGTTCGGGAGCTACGATGATACACAAACACACACACAACAGACGTAATGGTGAGTAATAGTGGGTAGTAGGTAGTAGGTTTGTGGTGTGAACCGTGCGTGACTTTCCAGGGCCGGACCGAGGGCGGAGAAAGGAGCTGTTTATTACTGCAACCAATTTTTAAACCCGACGAAAAGGAGGGGTGTTATTAGTTTGACCCCTATGTCTATTCTTGTGTGTATATGTGTTTGTGTTGGTGCGTTTTGTGTGTCTGTCTGTAGCATCATATCTCCCGAACGGATAGACAGATCATTTAATCACGGTGATTCTTAGCTATAATAGCACTCCTCTTTTCTCTTTCATCATTGGGTTGATAAACGGGTCAAACAAACCAGGAAGGTCCCGTGTGAACCATTAAGTAAGTCGCTTCGTAATATTTTTTCAGACCCAAGAATATTCGGTTACCCGTACCCTGACGGACCGGATATAGGCCCCGGCGGTCTAGCCGGGAAGATCAAAGGTGGTCCTGGTGGAGATAGGAATCCAAGGATCCCAGACTACGTCGTCCAGAAAGAAGACAGCATCGAAGTGGAACTACCGCCGAACGACAAAGGGGAATCGAAGAGAGTGCATCTACTACATGTCGAAAGTTTGAATATCACGAAGCTGAATAAAAAGTAAAGTCATGTAAATTTAATCGGATTTTATTAAACTCTTTTATTTTCTTCACCTGTCGCGATGTTTGCAATCAAATCTTCTCTCTTCTCTTCTCCTCTTCCTCTCTTTTTCTTCTCCTCTTCTACTTCTATCTTCTCTTATTCTTCTTCTCTTCTTTTCTTCTCTTCTTCTACTCTTCCTCCTCTCTTTTTGTCTTTTTCTTTTTTTCTTATTCTCTTCCTCTCTTCATCTTCTCTTCTTTTCCTCACTTCCCCCCTTCCCCCCTTTTCTTCTCTTCTTTTTCTTCTATTCGTCTTCTATTCTTCTTCTCTTCTTCACATCTTCTCTTCTTCTTTTTCTTCTTTTCTTCTTCGCTTCTTCTTCTTCTCTCTTCTCGTTTCTCCTCTTCTTCTTTATTTCTTCCTGTCATCTTCTTCTTATCTTCTATTCTTCTTCTTCCTTTCTTATCTTCTTTTTCACTTCTTCTTCTCATTTTTTCTCTTTTTCTTCTGTTCTACTTCTTATCTTATTGTTCTCTTCCATTTTTCTTACTTTTTTATTCTTCTTCTCTTATTAATATTTTCTTCTTCTTCTCTTCTTCTTCTCCGCCTCTTCTTTTTCTCTTTTTCTTCTCTACTTCTTCTTCTTCTCTTTTTCTCTTACCCTTCTTACTTCTACTAGTCATCTTCTTCTATTCTCCTTTCTCTTATTCTTCTACTCTTCTTCGATTCTTTTTCTTCTTCTCTTATCTCTTCTTCTTCGCTTATTCTTCTTCCCTCTTATCTTATTTTTCTCACTTCTTTCCTTCTTCACTTCTTTTTCTTCTATTCGTCTTTTATTCTTCTTCACTTCTTCTTCTTCTCTCTTATGTTCTTTTTAATTTTTTCTCTCTTTTCTTCTTCTCTATTTCTTCTTTTCTTCTTCTTTTCGTCTTCTATTCTTCTTCTCTTCTTCCTGTCATCTTCATCTCATCTTCTACTCTTCTTCTTCTCTTCTACGATCTCTTTCTTCTTTTCTATTCTTCTTTATCACTACTTCTTTTCTGCTCCTCTTCGTCGCTTCTTCCGTTCTTCTTATCTTCTTTTTCTTCTTATATTCTTCTTTTCGTATTGTTCTTCTTTTCATGTTCTCTTCTACTTGACTTCTTTTTCCCTCTTAATCTTTACGTAATGTAATCATGTATTAACTAAAATGTAACCCCAAGTAAATATAAATTTTATTAAGATACATGTGCCCACTGTTACCCATTGTATTGTACTGTATCGCTTTGTATCGCATTGTATTGTTCTATAATTTAGGTAAGAACGAGAACAAGTCAAATCATATTTTTATTCAAAAACAAAGTACGAAGGGGAGTAGGATTATAAGATAGCACTTGTGAGCCGAATACGTGCTTATTTGTTGTATTTAAACGTGAAAGAGAAAAGAGAATAAGAAGAACATGAGAAGAAAAAGAAGATAGCAAAAGAGAAGAAGAGAAGAAAAAGAAAAAGGAAGCGAAGAAGATAGAAAAAGAGAAGAAGAAGAGAAGAAAAGAAGAATGCAAGAGAAGGAGAATATAAGAAAAAGGAAGAGAAGAAATAGAGAAGAAGAGAAGAGAGAAAGAGAAATGAAAATGAAGATAAGAAAGAAGAAGAAGAAGTGAAGAAGATAATGAGAAGAAGAAGAGAAGAAGAATAAAAGACGAATAGAAGAGAAAAGAAGAAAATGAGAAGAAGTGAAGAAGAAGAGAAGTGAGAAAGAGAAGAATAAGAGAAGTAGAACAGAAGAAAAAGAGAAGAAGAAGAGAATAAGAAGAGAAAAAGAAGATAAGAAGAGTAGAAGAATAAGAGAAAAAAGAAGAGAAGAGGGAAGAAGAAAAAGAGAAAAAGAGGAGATAAGAGGAAGAAGAATCGAAGAAGAGTAGAAGAATAATGGAAGAAGGAGAATAGAAGAAGATGACTAGTAGAAGTGTAGAAGAAAAAGAGAAGAAGAGGAGGAGAAGAAGAAAATAATAAGAGAAGAAGAAGAGAATAATAGAGAAGAAGAAGAATAAAAAAGGAAGATAAATAGAAGAGAAGAATATGAGAAGAATTAGAACAGAAGAAAAAGAGAAGAAGAAGAGAAAAATAAGATAAGAAGAAAGGAAGAAGAAGAGTAGAAGAAAAAGAGAAGAAGAGGAGGAGAAGTAGAGAAGAAGAGAATGATAAGAGAAGAAGAAGAAAATAATAAGAGAAGAAGAAGAGAAGATGAATAAAAAAGGAAGAAAAATAGAAGAGAAGAATAAGAGAAGTAGAACAGAAGAAAAAGAGGAGAAGAAGAGAAAAAGAAGATAAGAAGAAAGGAAGAAGAAGCGTAGAAGATAAGAAGATGACAGGAAGAAGAGAAGAAGAATAGAAGACGAATAGCAGAAGAAGAAGAGAAGAAATAAGGAAGAAGAGGAGAAGAAGAGAAGAGAGAAGAAGAAGAAGCGAAGAAAAAAAAGAAGAAGAAGAGAAGGTGTGAAGAAGAGAAGAAGAATAAAAGAAAGAAAAAGAGAAGAAAAAGGGAAGAAGTGAAGAGGAAGTGAGAAAAGAAGAGAAGAGGAAAGAAGAAAAAGAGAAGAAGAAGAAGAAGAAGAGGAGATAAGAGAAGAAGAAGAAGAATCGAAGAAGAGAAGAAGGAGAATAGAAGAAGATGACTAGTAGAAGAGTAGAAGAAGAAGAGAAGAAGAAGAGAAGAAGAAGAGAATAATAAGATTATAAGAAGATAATAATAAGAGAAGAAGGAGGGAATAATAAGAGCCGAAGAAGAGAAGAAGTGGAGAAGAAGAGAGGAAGATGAGAAGAAGAGAACAAGAAAAAAAGAAGAAGACGAAAAGAAGAAGAGAAGAAAAGCAGAGAAGAAGAATAAGAGAAGATAGAAGTAGCAGAGGAGAAGAAAAAGAGAGGAAGAGGAGAAGAGAAGAGAGAAGATTTGATTGCAAACATCGCGAGAGGTGAAGAAAATAAAAGAGTTTAATAAAATCCGATTTAATTTACATGACTACTTTTTATTCAGCTTCGTGATATTCAAACTTTCTACATGTAGTAGATGCACTCTCTTTGATTCCCCTTTGTCGTTCGGCGGTAGTTCCACTTCGATGCTGTCTTCTTTCTGGACGACGTAGTCTGGGATCCTTGGAATCCTATCTCCACCAGGACCACCTTTGATTTTCCCGGCTAGACCGCCGGGGCCTATATCCGGTCCGTCAAGGTCCGGGTAACCGAAAATTCTTGGGTCTGAAAAAATATTACGAAGCGACTTACTTAATGGTTCACGCGGGACCTTCCTGGTTTGTTTGACCCGTTTATCAACCCAATGATGAAAGAGAAAAGAGGAGTGCTATTATAGCTAAGAATCACCGTGATTAAATTATCTGTCTATCCGTTCGGGAATATGATGCTACAGACAGACACACACAAAAACACCAACACAAACACATATACACACAAGAATAGACATAGGGGTCAAACTTATAACACCCCTCCTTTTCGTCGGGTTTAAAAATTGGTTGCAGTAATAAACAGCTCCTTTCTCCGCCCTCGGTCCGGCCCTGGAAAGTCACGCACGGTTCACACCACAAACCTACTACCTACTACCCACTATTACTCACCATTATGTCTGTTGTGTGTGTGTGTGTTTGTGTATCATCGTAGCTCCCGAACGGATGGACCGATTTCGAAGCGGTTTTTTTATTTAAAAGATAATTAAATCACTGTGATTATAGCTAAATAAGGTCTCCTCGAATTAAGAGCAAATTTTTTCGCATTAAGCTAAAAAAATTATATTAAAAAAAATGGTGTTACTATTAACGCTACTTTTTTAGTTTAAGTTTCCTATCAAAATAAATGTAATTTTCTTTCTTTAATGTGTGATGGCCCTTACACAACCTGTCTCTATCATTTCATTCATTTCTATCAACCTTACTCTTTCCCTTAAGCCACGCCTCATCTACTCGTGCTACATTTCATTAACAATATTAATTTCTTTCGGTCTTAGACTTCCCTCAAGTAATTCATAAAGTGGCAAAATGACAGCTGCTGCCGCGCTTCCTCCAGCAACGTTCATTCACATCACACACAAGCTCTTATTGCGAGAGACTGCTAAGAAGATTCGTGGTAGGAAAATTTTAACGTATTTTAGTGATTGTTTATCTAGGTACGTTTAGAAGAAGAGAAGAAGAAGAATAAAATAAGGGAATAAGAAGAGAAGAAGAAGAAGAGAATAATAAAAGGCGAAGAAGAAAAAGAAAAGAAGAAGAGAAGAAGAATAATAGAAGAAGAGAAGAGAGAAGGAGTAGAGCAGAAAAGAAGAATAAGAGAAGAGAGAAGGAGAAGAGAAGAAAAGAAAAATAAGAGAAGGGGAGAAGAAAAAAAGAAGATGGAGAAAAGGAGAGGAGAAGAAGAAGAGAAGAAGAAGAGAAGAAGAAGAACAAGCGAAGAGGAAGAAAGAAGAAGAGAAGTAGAAGTGAAGAGGAAGAGAAAGAAGAAGACACGAAGAAGAGAAGTGGAAATGAAGAAGAAGAGAAGAGGATAAGAAGAAGAATAGAAGAAGAAAAGAGAGAATAAGAAATAAATAAGAAGAGAGGTAGGGGAGAAGAAGAGAAGAAGAAAAGAAGGGAAGTAGAAGAGAAGAAGAGAAGAAGTAAAGAAGGGAAGAAGAAGAGAAGAAGAAGAAGAAGAAAAGAAGAAGAGAAGAAGAAGAGAAGAGAGAATAAGAAAAGAAGAAGAAGAGAGGTAGGGGAGAACAAGAGGAGAGAAGAAGGGAAGAAAAAGAGAAGAAGCAAAGAAGAACAGTTCTTTGTTTATTATAAGCCGGCTTATTCAATGTAAATGACAACACAACCTAAAGGAGACATCCGTTCATGTTGGTTGGGTATTATTTAAATAAGCGTTTAATTTAATTTGCGGTCCTCACATCATTTTTTTAATAAGATCATTTTTTTAACTTAATGCATAGAATCTACCCTTAAAATATTTGCGCTTTATACGAGGTGACCGTATATACATATAGCTGGTCAAAATCCGTTTAATCGTTTAAGCTCAAGCAAGGCCCCACGACACGGTCAAGCTTGTAAAAGTGACAGGGATTTCTACATCAAAAACCGGTCAAGTGCGAGTTGGACTCGCGCACCGAGGGTTCCGTACAAACCTAGGTATAAAAGTAAAAGTTCACCCATCACGGGTATTATAGACTAAAGTATTTCATATAAATTTTAATTAAATATCATAACGCGTTCATGAGATAAGGAGTAGTAACTTTGAATTTTTTTTTTATATGATGAAACTGAAAATTTACGGTTTTCGTAATAGACGTGACTTCGTATTAAATTTCAAGATTCTAAGTTTACGGGAAGTACCCTGTAGGCTTTGATTCCCGTGCGAGTTTCGAAAATTTGCGGAAATTTGCGGCCTAATTGGCTGTATCTTTTGATTGCGTTGGCTTTGAAGGCTGATTTTTCTACAGCTTTCAGGGACAGTAGACCTCAGTATCATATAGAAATTTCAGTTTGATACCTTCACGCGTTCCTGAGAAAAACGGTCTTGACGGACGGACAGACGGACAACAAAGTGATCTTATAAGGGTTCCGTTTTTTTCTTTTGAGGTACGGAACCCTAAAAACTACGGGCGAACGTCTTAAAAAGAAGGGGACAGGTTGGTCTTTGTACCTGGTACCTGGTGGTTTTTGGCTGCCCACGAAATTTTGTACAAACTTGAATAATAATACTTACGACACCTGGTCAAAGTTGTCAGATGCAGTATATTGTATCTCAACGTGTTCATCATTATGGTAATGACGTGGTACTCCAAGATGTGTTTAAAGCCCGCAATCATCCTGTTGGCCGATCCTTCCACTGTCAACGATTCTGGCCTGGGAACAAAAGATGAAGTAAATATCTTTATAAAATAAATAATAAAAAAATAACCGTCTAGTCTTCAAAAAAGGTACTCAAATGCTCTACCTTTTATGAAGTCGGTTAAATTCTAAATACGATATGCACATTGCTCTAGCAAGTACCTCGTATTACGTTCGTCTTTATTCACAACAGGAGTTGCTAGCAAGTAGCATGGCAGTGGATGTGTGTGTGTAAAATTGTTTTATAGAAATAGAAATATATTTATTTTTAGAAATAGAAATATATTTATTAACAGAAATAGAAATATACAGGGTGAATACGAAATCGTGTAATTCCTTTAAACGACATGTTCAGCTGCTTATATAGAACGATTCTGCAAGGGTCATTTGCCCATCAGAAATCACAAGAATAAAAATCAATTTAAGATCGCAGTAGAGAAGATGAGTGCTTACTTAATCATATGATATCATTTAATGAGAAAAAAAGTAAAAAAAAAAAAGTACCCATCAAACTAATTCAAAATTATTCTCAATTTATTACGCGCAGTGGACGGTTACCTTTTCAATGACCTTGGATTTCAATGCACTCGGGCGTTTGACAAGACGCGAGGTGCGGGCCGCGCGCGCAATGATTAAAACAGTCTTCAGATCTTTCTTTTTATGTGTAACTTATCGATACGACTAATGACTAGTTCCTCAGTTAAAAAAGCCACAAAAGACAAACAATACCATAAACTTGCTTGATTCCATTAATTTATCGTCAAGCTAGAGTCCCAAATTGTGTTTCGAAACAAGAAACTCATACTGAGAGGCAAGAAAGAACGTCTGTTTTAATGAAATGTGTAATTCCAGCTTGCTTAGTAAAACAATCTCTAAACATTGCTCACTTAAGCAAAACGTAAACTCCTAAATAAACCTAGCAGGAATTAAAGCTCAGCTCGTGATAAAATAAGACTGATTGATTGCATCACGTAGGTACACCACAGACCAGTCCCTAGTCTAGTCACTGAGCACTACCTACTGTGTTGTTTACACCAAATAAACTAATCGAAAAAAAAAACTTACATGTAGTTCCATGGAATATTCACTTACACAATCATCACCACACGTGCACGTCCTTTTGTGACATACCTTATGATAAGAAAATACACCACACAGCACTAGCTAAACAATAATGAACTAGGTATTGTTACAGTATTGTAACAACCTCTAAAACACACAAAATTTACGTCGACTGCGCAAGTGACGCGGGCTTCCGGGTGCAGTGCAATGTCAAACTACGACATCAACGACATGTTAATTAAAATTTCACTAACTGATAATCTCCATTAAACAAAACCTCAAAACGCGAGATGCAACGCGACGCGGCGACGTTCCAATCTGCACTACTGCATGCATTCACCGTACTTAACTTTCACATTTATTATTAATAACAACAACAAACCAGTAACAATTTGAGTTTATGCAAAAAATAGCAAAATTAACTCTTATTCCCTTGACATAGGATAGTTATGGACGCTTTGGCGGCGAAATGCTTTTATGACGGCACGAGTATTTGCAAGAGTATTTTTAGGCGAAATTATGGCAAGGCAATAAAAGTGATTTCAGTTGTTTCTTATCTTACTCATTTCTTCAAACACTTGCTCACAGGCTTTTAAGTATTGCAAGGCAATAAAAGACCACTTTTATTGCCTTGCAATAAAAAATACTCTTGTACAAAGCAGCCGCCTCGACACGTGCCATCATGAAGGGATTTCGCCGCCATAGCATCCATAACTATCCTATGTCAAGAGAATAAGAGCTAGTTTTGCTATTTTTTTGCATAAACTCAAATTAAATTTAAATTTTTACTGGTTTGTTGTTGTTAGAAATAATCAGTGTGAAAGTTCAGTACGATGAATGCAGTAGTGCAGATTGGAACGTCGCGATGCGTCTCGCGTTCTTAGATTTTGTTTAATGGAGATTATCAATTAGTGAAATTTTAATTAACATGTCGTAGTTTGACATTGCACTGCACCCGGAAGCCCGCGTCGCTTGCGCAGTCGACGTAAATTTTGTGTGTTTTAGAGGTTATTGCAATACTGTGACAATACCTAGTGCTTTGTGGTGTAATTTCTCTTCATAAGATATGTCACAAAAGGACATGCACGTGTGGTGATGATTGTGTAAGTGAATATTCCATGGAACTACATGTAAGTTTTTTTTTCGATTAGTTTATTTGGTATAAACAACACAGGTAGGTAGTGCTCAATGACTAGGAACTGGTCTGTGGTGTACGAGCTCAATCATTCGATCTTATTTTATCGCGAGCTGAATCTGTTACAATAAAAGTGATTTCAGTTGTTTCTTACCCATTTATCCAAACATTTGCCGACTGGCTTTTTGCAAAAGACCTTATGGACTATGCAATATGTGAAGGTACTCTAATGTTAGTACAAATTTTGCACTTGTTTCGATCGGTTGCATAATTTATCGCGATGCCGCTCACGAATCGGGAGCTCGCAGAACTTGTGTTTGAGTACTCTCGCACTCAAAATATGAGCGAGACTAGGGAGTGGTTCCGGGTTCGATACCCAGAGTCGCAAGTGCCATCTGCTCGACGAATTTTGAGAATGGTTCAAAATCTTCTCGATTTCGGCCAACTAACCGTCCCTGGCCATGCACAAGCGCGTGGCCGTGCACCTGTGTACCCTAGGGCACTTTATCGAGCCATACGCCGATTTTTTATGGCAAATCCAATGGCAAGCACACGGGAGGCGGCACGGAGGTTTAGAGTCAGTCAGGGCTATGTCTGGAAGTTATTGAACTTATCGGGACAGCACCCCTACCATTTCCAGCCAGTCCAAGACCTTACCCTAGCTGATTATCCTGCCCGTGTATCGTTTTGTACGTGGCTCCTTGAACACCTCGAAGATCCTATCTTGTGGACGGATGAAGCTACTTTTACCAAGGTGGGACTATTTAACGTCCACAACGAGCACTGGTGGGCACCCATCAACCCACATGCGACGAAGCGCGACTCTTTCCAGACGCGTTTTAGCGTCAATGTCTGGGCAGGTATTCTCAAAGACCAAATCCTAGGGCCTCATTTTATCGATGGTCGTCTAGGTGGACAGGAGTACCTAGAAATCGTTCGAAGAATTATACCCGAACTGCTAGAAGACGTGCCAATAGCCTACCACCGAAGTTTATTTTTCCAACACGATGGGGCTCCGGCACATTTCTACAGTGCTGTCAGAGCCTATCTAGACCAGGAGTTCGGTGAGCGGTGGATCGGTCGCGGGGGTCCAGTACCCTGGCCCCCTCGGTCACCTGATCTCACTCCACTTGATTTTTATCTCTGGGGTGAGGTCAAACGCATAGTTTATGAGACAGAATCTTTGACCAGAGACGAACTCAAATCAAAAATTGTTGATGCATTTAGTGTAGTGAAAAACAATACCGTTGTTTTACGTGCTCTAAAGGAAAATCATCGCCGTAGGGCACGGCTGTGCATCAACGAACAAGGTGGGCATTTCGAACAATTATTAAAATACACCTAATTTGTAAATAATAACTTTTGTTGTAGTAAATACTTGTACATTTTGTAAATAAACTTTTAATCGTGTGTAAATTAAACGTGTAAATGTGTGCAGAAGGTGTTTTTTAAGAATCAAAGTCCTTAGCAATTATTGTACATAATTTGATTCCAACTTTTTAAATACGCCAAAATTATGATAAGCCTTATTTCTAAATAAGATTCAGTAGAAAATACTAAGAGTAATAGTTTGTATTTTTTTTATTGACAATTTTGACCGTCCTAAGCCGGTAAAAAGTATGAAGGGAAAGTTGGAATTCAATGTAAACAATACTAAGAAGTCGAGAAGCCCGTGGTTGTAGATTAACAAAGAGACTATTTGTAATTGCGCTTATCGCAATCGAGTTGATAGGTACCTATCATGAAACCTAATTCACTGCTTTTTTAAATTTCATTCGAATTTTTTACACATCAATTACCAAACCAAACATTTGTACAAGTAAAAAAACCTTCTAAGTATTCTTATTTTTCAGTAAAGCATTGTTTTATTACTTATTTCTTGAAATAAAACAAAAGAAATAGTAGGTTTCCAGTGAGTTCGAACCCATTGTTATTAACTGACAAAAGCCCCAATGTTATCCTCCGAGCCATAAGAACACGTGCGAAAGTGGCTAAAAATGTTCGTTATTAGCGCCTAGTTTTGTGAGTCAAATATCGGCGAGCTATCAACCGTCTGGCAAAAAGATAAGATTTAAATTTGCTTGCGTATTCATTTTGGGTTGAGAGCAGACAGCCTACTCCTAAACAACGCTTCATTCGGCTCTATCCGTCCCTCTCGCACATGTCTGCAGATGAGTGCGAGTGAAGTGCCAGGTAGATCCGACAATAACGCTTTAGGGGTAGGGCCTCACTCAGGAACAAAATGAGAAATTAAAACTAACAATATCAGTGACACAAGTTAACGACAAACAATGGCAACGATTTATGAGCGAGTCTTTATTTCCAAATGTACGAATGTGAGTCGTGTGATGTGATAGTATGTTGCAAGTGTCGAATTAGGTTAATTTATGTTAAGTGTACAACATGTGTTATGGTGGTAAGTGTTATTTAAATGCCCTATTGATTTACTTACATTGGAGTACAGTGATCGTGTTCATTACTCACTTGTCTTATTGTGGTGTAAACAACACAGGTAGGTAGTGCTCAGTGACTAGACTAGGGACTGGTCTGTGGTGTACCTACGTGATGCAATCAATCAGTCTTATTTTATCACGAGCTGAGCTTTAATTCCTGCTAGGTTTATTTAGGAGTTTACGTTTAGCTTAAGTGAGCAATGTTTAGAGATTGTTTTACTAATCAAGCTGGAATTACACATTTCATTAAAACAGACGTTCTTTCTTGACTCTCAGTATGAGTTTCTTGTTTCGAAACACAATTTGGGACTCTAGCTTGACGATAAATTAATGGAATCAAGCAAGTTTATGGTATTGTTTGTCTTTTGTGGCTTTTTTAACTGAGGAACTAGTCATTAGTCGTATCGATAAGTTACACATAAAAAGAAAGATCTGAAGACTGTTTTAATCATTGCGCGCGCGGCCCGCACCTCGCGTCCTGTCAAACGCCCGAGTGCATTGAAATCCAAGGTCATTGAAAAGGTAACCGTCCACTGCGCGTAATAAATTGAGAATAATTTTGAATTAGTTTGATAGGTAGTTTTTTTTTTTTTACTTTTTTTCTCATTAAATGATATCATATGATTAAGTAAGCACTCATCTTCTCTACTGCGATCTTAAATTGATTTTTATTCTTGTGATTTCTGATGGGCAAATGACCCTTGCAGAATCGTTCTATATAAGCAGCTGAACATGTCGTTTAAAGGAATTACACGATTTCGTATTCACCCTGTATTTATTAACAACTAAAAACATACATGTATTTCATATAAATTATAATATAAAGAAAAAGCCATAAAATCTCAGAATTACCAGAGGCTCTCAAACTAGGCTATGCCTGTATCTTGAGAGACCAATTATGTTTAATTATCTGGGGTATGTGGCACTTTTATGATGAGTTTTTGTGTGGTGAGTTTATATGTGATGTATGTGTAAGCGTGGTGTATGTGTGTGTGAGTGTGTGTTTGCGCGTGTGCGTGTGCATGTGTGTATGTGTGATAGAGATAATGAATAAGTAAGTTTAGCTATTGCAAATCAGAGATTCAGTTTGTGTGTAATCGAGAGAGCAGAGTAACTGTACTACGCGTCTTTTTACTTCATTTACAGAGCAATTCTTTAGACTACATATAGCTGTCATGTTGTTATAGGTTGCAACCTGGCAGTATCTGGAAAATCGCTTCGCAAAACTTGTCTTTACAGCGGGCACAGGCAGTCTATAGATACGACGTCTCATGATGATGTCGAAGTCTTCCAGGTGCGGCAGAGACCTTTGAATATCTATGGAAGCAGTTAAGATGTACAGTTGCCTGACGCGCAACATCTTCATGTCGCTATATACGGCGTTTGTGGGGTACAAAATTGGTTTTCCCAGCATTACCTTGAAAATACCACGCTGCGCCCTTTCCAGCTCCAACATGAAAGACTTCGCAGCCCCACCCCAGACTCTCATACAGTATGTGATAATCGAATGACATACAGCGTAATAAACGGTTTTCATGGCATCTAAATCCGCGCACCTCCTTAAAATTCGCATTATACCAGACACCTTTCTTACTTTGTTAGCAACATAATGAATATGCCTTTCAAAAGTAAGATGCTGATCCAGTAAAAGGCCAAGGTATTTTAGCTCACTTGTCCGCTGGATCACATCGCAACCGCAGACTGCAGGGGGGGCACCTCGGAAACGGCAAGAATGGATACGCAGATTATACGCCTTGATTGGACAGGACGCAGCAGTTATGTGGAAACACAAGTATTTAGTTTTTTTAGTGTTTAGGGTGAGCAGGTTTTGTTCTAACCACTCATAAACACGTGCTAGGCCTCTCTCAGCAGCCTCGAAGGCGCCAACCCAATCGCTACCCCTGAAAAGAATAGCGGTATCATCTGCGTAACAAAAAAGTTCAGCCGAGGGTATATCGAGGTCGTGAATATTATTAATATAAATAATAAAGAGAGTCGGCCCAAGTATGCTTCCTTGAGGAACCCCGTAGTTGACTGGGAGCCTGTCACTTGCGAGTCCGTCAATGCGCGTCAGTTGATTCCTACCAGACAGATAGCTTCTAAACCACTCCAAAGCTATACCCCGAATTCCTAAGCCCTCAAGCTTTCTAAGAAGGATGGGGGTCGAAACCGTATCGAAAGCTTTGGCGAGGTCCAAGAAAACTGCAATACATTTAAGGCCACCATCCAGATAAGAGGAGACGAGATTTGCCATTAGCTTCACAGCGTCTTCAGTTGACTTCTTTTGACGAAAACCGAACTGTCTATCAGAAAGCAACCTATGCGATTCCAAGAAGTCAACCAAGCGCTTATTAACCAATTTCTCAAGGAGTTTAGAGAAGGTATTAAGAAGAGAAATTGGTCTATAATTAGATGGCTGATCAGCCGGCCCGTCCTTATGGATTGGGGTTATGGAAGCAGTTTTCCAAAAGGAAGGGAAGACGCCTGAAGAAAGACTGAGGTTAAAAATGTAAGTTAGCGGTATTATGATTTGCTTTTTGATACACTTAACCAGAAGATTCGAAATGCCATCTGGACCCGTGGAAGTCTTATCCTTAAGCTGAGAGATGAGGCTGCCTACTTCATAGACATCAGTAGGTGCAAGAAATAACGAGTGCAGCGGGCTGTTTTTAGCAGTGACCGTACTAGAAAGGTCTTCTTCCGTCCTGTTGACCCTACCCAGGATATCCTCAGCTAGTTTTTGTCCAACAGATGAAAAATACTCATTGCAGAACCTCAAGGAGTCCGACGGATTCGCCTTAGCGGTAAGCAAGTTGGTAGCGGCACTTTTTTTTTGTTTAAAGTGGCAAATATTTTTAATTGTGTGCCAAAATTTCTTCGGATTCTTATAGTTCGACTTAAGTTCATTAGAATTATATTCGTCCTTGACCCGTCTCAGAATGACATTGCAGAAGTTACGGTATCTTTTGTAAGAGACCTGGGTTATTTCGTCAGTGGGAAAACGTTTTGCTAGGGAGTGTAGATGATCTCTGTGGCGAATACAGCGTAAGAGGCCTGGGGTCATCCATGGACTCAGCGCGAACTTTGATCTACTGATACGCACTAACCGAGAGCTACTGATGATGGCAGAATTCACAATATCAACAAAAGACTCGACAGCATCGTTTACGTCCTTTTTTTCCGTGACCAGAGACCAGTCCACTACCTCCAAGGCGTCACTGACACGTTTAAAGTCTACGATAGTTTTACAACGACTTGGTTTCTCTACCTCAGACCCACCTGATACGCCAATTGCAACTGGATAGTGATCAGTGATAGCCGTTTCGCAGACTACACCAACAGCTTGAGCTGAGGACTTAATGAAAATATGATCCAAGCATGTAGAGTCTCTAGTGCATCTGGTGATTGCAGGTCTAAAACCATAGTGACTTAGAAGTAGTAAGTAATCCGACGGATCACATTTTTCCTTATCGACGGATAGAATATCGATGTTCAAGTCACCAGCTAAAATTATGCGTGACCTCTGAGATAGACCTTCCAAAGTTGCTGTTAAGGAATCAATAAACTTATTTTTGTAGTTGAACGAAGGCGACCTGTATATTCCTAAGATATCTATTTCATTTTGTATTATTAAATGAAGTGCACAAGCCTCTTCAAAAACGGGCTCTACCACCGAAACACTCCATGAATCTCTGACATATGCGACTACCCCCCCATTTTGATTGATATTTCTGTATGTATGGAAGCTAGAGTAACCTTGTAACTGCCCAATAACTGCAGTGTCTGTCAATCTACACTCTGTGAGAATAATGACGTCGAAGTCGACACTGATTGCACGAAGAAGAAGTGAGAATGCATCGAAGTTTTTTGAGATACTTCTAATATTGAAAGTAATTAATTTGAAGTTATACTCTTTAGTAAAAAAAGTCTTGCAAGTGGAAGGTAGGCAATGTTCACAAGCAATATCTAACGTAGAGTCTATATAATTCCAGAGTAGTTCATTATTCATTTTCGCAAGCTCTATTAATAACACCCATATGGCGTAACATGTTGGCATAAAGCCGGAAGTACTTGACACCAAGCACAGAGAGTGTTGTAGGTAGTGCGATGCAATTGTAAGTAAAAATTGTGAGTGAGTAATTGTGAGTGTAAGTTTGAGGTACAATCGAAACCAGAGTTCTCGAATAAACCGTGCGAAAGATTATTCGATTTACAAAACTGAGACAGTGACTAATTGAAAACAGGATTGGAAACATAGTTACGAGTAAATACCAATTGATAAATATGAGGTAAGAGTAATAAAATTGTATACAATACAGTTGAATTGGATTACAGTTGTTAGGAACACTGTTTGGCAACTGGATCATTAGTGTTCTGAGCTATAAGTTTGTTAAGTATAGCTTCCGTGGTGATACGTAGCACAGAGCTGGTTTCAGTTCTTCGCATAAAAATGTTGCCATTGGATGTCCATACGAACTTGAAGTTGAGCTCCCTCCCGGCCGCCCTAGCCTTGCCAAAAAGAACCCGGTTTTCCTTAGTAAGGTGTTCGTTTATGAAAACTTTACGCGAGTTTCCTGCGACCTCTAACTTATCAGTGGTGATATCTCGCCGCACACGAGCCGCACGCAACAATTGGTCCCTTGGTGCTCGTCTGACGAAAGTGACCACAACAGGCCTGGGCAGCTGTAGCTCTGCCTTTTCAGCCTTAGGCTTGCCAACGCGTCGGACATCGTCAATTTCCTTGGGATCCAGGTCAACTCCAAGCTTGGTTGACAGCACGGTTACTGTGTGGAATAGGTTCTCTTGCTTATGTTCCGTAAGGCCCGTTATCTCAATGTCACGGAGATATAGACGTTGTTGTTGTGTGGCCAACTCCTGGCGCAGGTCCGCAACTTCAAGCCGCAGAGTAGCGGCTTCGCTTTTGTACTGTTCCAGATCTCTTACTTGTGATTTTAGTTCATTAATTTCCTTGCGGAAGTCATAGATGTCCTCAGTAGTTGAGTTTAAAGAAGCCGTGAAGTCCAGCATCTCCTGTTTCATCAGAGCAAAGGCGCTCTGCATATCCTTTACAATTCTGTAGAACGAGGCAGGAGTTACCGGGGTTGAGTCGCGCTCGTCGAAGATTTCGTCGTCGAGTGAAACGGCATCGGCGCCGCCCTCATCCAGAACTGAGTTTTCAGGAGTGGGTCGTATCGGGGTCGAGTCCGTAATCGGGTTGCGTTTTATTATTTTACACGAAGGACAGGATGGCGTTTTGCCACTTTTTCGTACCAGACGCAGGTCGTCTCTAGTCAAGTTTAGGCAAGATGCATGATATTTTGCGTTGCAGTTACTGCACCCGATGGTCGAATCTTTCGATGTATCACCCTTAGGGCGAAGCTGTTTCTTGCATGAACCACAAGGCATGATGACTACTAGTGCCCTCTATCAGACCTATCAACAAACCAAAGTGCTACCACTAGCCGCTAGATGCCGTTAGCTTGTATGGCGTGTTTGACGTTCTACTGTATAAAGAACGCCTAGTATTCCGGTCTGATGCGGTACGGTTAGTTGCTGACAGATGGCGACACTTTGTATGGAAATGTGACGGTAAGTTTATCGATTTTTTTTAAAAACACAATTGATGGGTAACTTAGATTTTTAGATCCAGAAACACAAACGTCGACACTAAATAGTCTTCAAAAGTACTAGATACACTTCAAAAATAGTGAATAACATTTGTACTTGCGGGTCCGGCACAACAACACAAAAGTTGAGAGTTTTAGCCACTTAAGTTTACTAAATCACTTCAAATTTATTTTTTGATTGCGCAGAGTTTAACAATAGAAATTACTCGTTACAGCGCCATCTACAGAAAGAAAAACCTTGTTTTGTCCTTGTACTTAGCCGTGTGTGCCAATGACACGCTAGTACCTACTTTTAATAATTTTATCTTCCAACAAATGCTTTATTCTTTCTGCTAATTATCTGATTAATACGCGCGGAATAGCTCCCGCCTTGCGGCCTGCCATTAGCCTAGCGAGAATCCCGACTGTCAACGTCATGCTAGTGTTGCCCGTAGCTTGGTAGTGCTGTATTGAGTCGACTATATTTTTGATTCGATAACACTTCAGACGACGACATAAAAAATCTCAGAATTACTTTGATCAAAATAACATAATTGACAATAATTCTGATACGGTCCTCAAGTGTGCAGATACATTTTATGGTCACTGTATATCAAGGCACCAAGTGATTAGCTCACCTCATTTGCTGAATGAAGTTGAAGTGTAGATCCACGGTCTCCGGATCCTTGACGAGCGACACCCTCATGTGCGCCGTGAGCTCGTCAGCCGACAGGATAATCAGGCCCGTTAGAGGGGGTAGACCGTTAGCCAGGAACACGCTGTACTTGTATATGGACTGAAAGACGACACGTTTTAGCGTAAGAACCTATATTGTGATGGTAATAATAATAATAATAATAGTCCTCCTGGCCGATTTCGATTATCATGGTACGGTGGCCAGCACGTTACGGTAAACACTGCGGTATTTTATGCGCTTGTAATACGGGAGATTTTGCAACCAAAATGAGTAGCCTGATGTGTTTGCCACTGTTCCATTAACGTACTGTTAGCGTTAAACATATGGTGGCACTTTAGTACATAAACCCTTAACCCTAGTTCGCACTAGGCTAGTGTTTTAGTTGAGTAGCGAGTAGATAAACGCGTAGAGTAGAGAACAAGAGTAAGTAAATAAATTGATTAAGTTAATTTTAACGGCGATTTTAGAAGAGGAAGATGAGGAAATGAGTTTGATTAATGAAAAACACTATGGATACAAAAATGGCTCGATAGAAGGAATACACTAGGATCCCAAATAATAATACTAATAAACTCGAATAAATAGACAGGTTCGGACTTGTTCAGCCGGTGCGCCAGTGAGCGGATGCGTGGTGGGAGGTGCTCATATTAACCCGACAAAATTAGACTAAAATGGATCGGCTCTACTAAATTTTTGGTGTTCAGACACGTTTAGCTACTAAATTACTCGCTACTTGTATAAAATACTAGCCTAGTGTGAACACGGCTTAAGTCACTCATTTATCTTTTTTGGCCCACACACCACCCACACATTCAAAATTGTCTAATTAGTAGTAGTTTTAGGGCACTCGCAGGTTCGGTCCCCAAGACGTGAGTATATTGCTTGTAGAATTTGGATTTATCGCTACTCTTACAGTGATTAACAAACAAGAAAAAAAACCTAACTTTTGAAGTTTAACTGTACACAGCGAGTAAGAAAATTCATCATCACCATCATTCTCTTGCCCTTTTCCCAAGTTATCTGGGGTGGGGCGCAGTATGTTTTTCTATTCCATCCTATCTTTCGTCACTGAGTCATCCACTCCTTTCACACTCATATTATCTTACTACACACAGTCTATCCATGTCTTCCTAGTCGGTCTCTCCGCGTCACGTGGCTTTCATGCCTTCTCATCACATGCCCATACCAAGTCAAACGATGTCCAATCATTTTTGATCAAATAAATTTGATAAATTTAGTACCTAAATCCTTTTTTTTTAATGGTATAGGTTTGCTCTTGATCCAAGACTAAGCCCGAACGAGGCAAAGACTGAGTCTACGATGGAGCGAGCTAACTTAGAAGATGCCTGTTCACTTTAGCTTTGAAGATTTCTAGGTTGTAATTGCAGGGAAACACTGACGCAGGAAGTGAGTTCCACTCTTTTGCAGTGCGCATCACGAATGTAGATGAGAAGCGCTTGGTTCGTATCAGTGGATCGTATCAAGAAGAAATTCTAACTAAGATTTTGGGTTACCTTCAGGGAACTGAATCCTATGATGGCGTCGACATTGCGAACGTCTCCCTCTTTCTTGCAGGTCGCCACTGACCGCCGGTATATAGTGTCCAAACCGCGGAGCACCCCCTCTGAGAGTTTCAGTTCCTGATAACATTGGATTATAAACTGTTATTATTTTACAGTACTTCAGGAAAAATATAGTTGCAGGCAAATTAATTTGCTGTGGTGTTCATACTGATCAAATCTTCAGTAATGATAGACAGAAAGATAAATTATACTGTATGTTACGAATTTTATTAATTTAAAACTTTATTGCACAAGATAAGTACAATGGGCGGACTTAATGCTAAAAGCATTTCCTGCTAGGCAACCTCAAGGTCGTACAGAAAGATGGCAATTGGTGCAGTTTAATTATAATAAGATCTGTTCTTCAACAGATCATATCAGATTCATAACGCAAAAAAAATGTAAAGCTTTTCTTTCATAATTATACCATCATATCTTGTATACATAAATTTTACCTTTGTATCTAAATTCACATCAGTGTTTTCTCGTACAAAAATGAGGTCCTTTTTTAAAATAGGTTTTTGAATTGAGAAATGGCGTTTTTGTCCTTAACTTATTGGGTCCGTAACTTTCTATTTACAACATAAAAATCTTACCATTCCATTGATTGCGAAAATACTAAAACTGGGTAATATGACATTCGTCGCATTCGCCTGTCGAAGTCTTGCCTTCAAGAATATAGCCGCTTCATCTACGTACTTGTTAAGTGCTATTATCTTCTTCTTTTCATATTCTCTGAAGAAAAAGGTTGCTGTATCAGTAAACAGGAGTTAATTGAAAAACGTTTTTAAATTTTCGGAAGAAAACCATGACTGTTACTCTCGGTAGTTTAAAAAGGCTCCGCTTTAGCTTTTATTGCTATGTACAGACTAAAGCACATCGGGTTATAGATTGTAGATGCAAATTCGTCTGTATTTCATATGAATAAGAAGCCGAGTTAAAAGTTCAAGGGCTGCGTAATTTAATTTCATTGCCTTTAGATAAATTTAAAACAGTTGTTAAAGATGTATTAATGTCGAAAGGATATTATAAAATTGATGATTATATAAATGACAAAGATATATGGAAATGTTTAAATGCAAATAATTACAATTATTGTAAATCAATTTTGAAAAGAGGCAATGACAATAGTGACTGAGTTTCTTGCGCCGCTTCTTCTCAGCACTGGCCCAAATTGTCCCGAAGCGGTGGTAGGGTTAATTTATATGTTGGGACGTGTAAAAGTGCTAGTTCTTAGCCTAGTTACAGAAATAAATGAATTTTATTGAATTTTATTTTTTATTGTAGGTAGGTCAGTTTTGTACTATGCCTTAGACCAATATTTTTCTGCTTATACGAGCCAGTTTTAAGTTTGCTTTTTTGTCACGACGCCAAACACAAGCTAGCTATTTGAAAAAGAGCAGTCGGAAGATGTCAGTAGCTATCTAAATTATACTCGCGAATATTATCATGCGGACTCACGGCGCCCCTCTTTCTACGGCCCACACCAGGGCGCCGCGGCGCACAGTTTGGGAACCCCTGTTTTAGCGCACCGTAATCTAAAAGTCTACGACTAGTTACAGGTAAAAAATATGAATACAGAAAGATAACAGTGAGATTAATGTTGTCTGATTACCGGTATTGTTCACTAGCAGCCTTCCCGATTTTTGTGGTCATTATCAACTGCTCGTTGAAGTAATCTCGAAGCCATTCATCTAAATCTGACCTCAACCTTTCCATGAACGGGGCTGAAAATTGTTGGAAAATGAATTGCTTAATGTGTTGGTAAGCGCAAATCTCGAGAACTACTCAAGTACGATGGTTCTTACGGAGAGAAAAAAATCCATATGCAGTTAAAATCGCTGCGATCGGGCAGAATAACGTCTGTCGGGACCCGCTAGTTTAATCTCTTAATATATAAAAATGAATTGCTGTGCGTTAGTCTCGCTAAAACTCGAGAACGGCTATACCGATTTGAACAGTTTTATTCTTGAAATATTTGTGGAAGTTCAGGGAAGGTTTAAACGGTCAGAAAAAAAAGCGAAAACAGCGGGCAGGACACCGTCTGCCGGGTCAACTAGTAATCATTAAATAGTGCATTACTTATTACACTAGGAAACGAAAATTTCGTGCTACACCAATGACCTATGGCTTAGTCAAAGGTAAGGCACGGTTTCCACTAAAGCGAAGAAGGTAGGAGACGTATATTAAATAATCAATCAGATAACATTATTTCCACATCTCCTATTCTTTTAACTTCGGTGGAAATAGATCAAGCGGAGAGGGAATTAACGAAATCTGGTTAGTTAGTCAAAACACTCATCTCGTCTCTTCTCTTTTTTAGTAATAAGTAAAGATGTATGATAAGATTCCCCGAGTGGTTTAAGACTTACCTATATGCCTTGCGAGAGGGCGCATCATCCTTTCCGAGTTACTGGCATTGTTCATGAACTGAAACGGTGGTGTTGTTTTACGACGTTATTTCAGATATTTTACGTCAACACATTAATGTAACCAATTGAATGTCATCTAGGAAATATATTTTGTGACAGTAAATAGTGAGATAAAATATTTGAAGTTTTTTTTTCATAACTGAAATATGACAATTAGGCTGTTACAAATTACTAGTCGTTATCTACAAAGTATCACATCTTACCATTATAAGTGAGTCATAGAACTTAATCTCGGAATTAACGACAACTATATAGAGGCTGTCTTCTAACATTCGCAGACTGCCTTCCATTTTATATTGGACATTTCTCAAAAGGATACTGTAAACAACAAATTTTGGTAATAAGTAACGGTTCATTAACGATTAAGTCTTGCCTTTATAAAATACAACTATTTGAAAATTGCAGCGTTTATGCTTGTGCCTATGAATGTTATAGTAGCCACAGATAAAAATGTCTATCTTTTTATGGTAAGGCGGTTATTAAAGAAAGAAAAACCGTTTATTTGGTACAACAAAAATGAAGTGTGTGGAAAGTTCATAAGCTGTGTATGAAATGGACCAAAAATGATAAGAGACAAGGACATCTGAGCGCAAACATTTTCTCCCTCCATGCGAAAACTAAAGAGATTCGATTTTCAAGTTTGCTATTCAATGTCACCCTAGCTTTGGATGTTGCTTGTCGCATCATAAGAAAAGGTGTACTTACTCGACTTGTCCGAAAGTAGGTGCATAGTACAGTATCGAGGGGTCGACGTCGTGTACAGCTCTTTCGTAAGAGCCGAACAGGTGTAGGTCGTTCAACGACAGTTGAGTCACGATCTGCATGTCTTTGAAGTTAGTGCGCAGGTAGTTGACCCGGAAGCGAGTGTTGTTGCGCAGCTTCATGCGGTGGAAGAACCTGGTACAGTAAATCATATGATTTTTATACCATGGGCAATGCAGCTATTATGCTGCGAGGATGAGGAGCTTAGCTACGAAACTGCGTGACAATTTCAACCGATGCGAAGCGATGTACCAGGGAGAATTAGAGAATAAGGCGCCGCAAAATAGTTATGCAAGAAAAAATCCTTACTCGAGGGTTATCTGTTTTGTGCAGGGTATTATTATAAATAAATATGAATATTTCACAACAATCACACCAATTCTCTAGTCCCAAATTAAGCTACGAGGCTTGTGTTGTGGCTACTAGACAACGGATAAACATACTTAAATACTTTTTTTTACATCCCTCGCGAAAATCTTTAGCAGGCATTCATCGCACTTTATTTTATTAGCAACGCAGCGCAGCATATCTCTAGCAGGATAGCACATTTGAACTGATCGCGATGGAGAGGTCCTAGAACTGAATATGTTTTTCATAAAACTGTTTTTTATATATTGTGTGTAGTTCCTAGTAGTTAATCTACTTTCGCAGTAATAAAACTTACTCGAAAACTTCTTCTAATATTTACTTAAATACAAAAATGGCCAAGACATGAACATAACCGCGTTGGTATGAGAGTGGTCATCTCAGCAAGCATTATGTCACCGATTACACGCCCTTCACCGGAATTTCATTATGTAATGTGGAAATGCCACTGAATTGTAGAGCTGCCCAAATAGATGTCGATACTTTGGATAATCATATCGAAGATTGCTACTGTCGATCGTTTTGATCTGATTAAATAATAAGTACTGCTGACTGCTTTTAAGCAAGCTTTTATTAGGTATTCAACTAATAGGAAATAGTGCAAGTTTTTATTCATTGCGTGTTTTAAAGTAAGACAAATGTTGTTATCTACTCGCACACACTTCAAACTGTAGGAAGGCCAAGATAACTAGCCTTCATTTAAATTCAATACTGTTCACATTTTCACGTACTGAATCAGCTAAAACGACGAAGAATAAACTACATAGCTGTTATATTGTTTTCATATTGTCAGGTGGCTATAGATGGGCCCTATTATGTGCTTGCTTATAGCAACTTGCTTATACTATCTAAGCTGTAATATCGATTGGCACTTGGCAGTACTAAGCTAATGGACGATGATGTGACGAGTCAAGGACTGAACTGATTTGTTCAATAAGCGTAGTAATGGTTATAAGCTCTTTAATGGAGGCCGTAACCTGGAAAGCGAGGACGTTATGTTCACTTGTTTTCCGGAGGTCAGTTTGTAAACAACAAGCGAGGTCGAACTGAAGAGAAACAGGAACTAGCTATTCCGAGAACAGGGCCCTAATTCCGCTCGTGCAATCGTATCTAAATCGTAACTAATTGGCAAAGGCAATTTAATAAGGTTTTTGCAACAATAACAGTATCAGAATTAGGGCACAATGATAGAAATATAATCCATTATCCTTCTTGTAATTATAAAAAAAAATATGAGAGATTTATGTTTTTACACAATAAGTACATAAAATAGATCTTGTTGTTCCAATGCTACACTATTTGGCACAGGATGCAAAATACATACATACATCCTGTTGGCGATAAAGTTGGAAACGTCACCGCATAATAGGGCCGTTTCACAAAAAAAATGCAGTCTGATTGTCCTCTGTTCCGCCAGTAGCACAGTAGACAGATTGATCTATTCTTTGCTTGTACTCACAGAACATATTTGTTTCTCTTCATCACGCAGTATCCTTCTACGTTCTAATCCTTCCACGTTTAAGCCGACTGGCATCTCGCTCATATCCGTGGTGCGCCCGCTCACTCGCCCTCGTGTTTGAGGCTTTGCGCAGGTGGTAATATCAATGTAAATATAGGATTCTGACTGCAAATCATGATCTATAGATACTCACAGAACGGATTTCTTCTTCTCACAGTATCCGCCCAGGTTGAGGCCGGCCGGCATCTCGTTTACATCAGTGGTGCGCCCGCTCACACGCCCTCGCTTATTAATCATGCGCTGAAATCAACGTAAATGTAGATTCTGACTGCACATCAATCCCATTTGTACTTAGAGTATGGATTTGTTCATTTTCATCATGCTGTATCCGCCCAGGTTTGAGCCAGCTTGCATCTCGTTCATATTTGTGGTGCGCCCGCTCACTCGCCCTCGCTTATTAATCATGCGCTAAAATCAACGTAAATGTAGGATTCTGACTGCACATCAATACCATTTGTACTTAGAGTACGAATTTGTTCATTTTTATCATGCTGTATCCGCCCAGGTTTAAGCCAGCTTGCATCTCGTTCATATTTGTGGTGCGCCCGCTCACTCGCCCTCGCTTATTAATCATGCGCTGAAATCAACGTAAATGTAGGATTCTGACTGCAAATCAGTATCATCTGTAGGTAGTCACACAACGGATTTGTTCATCTTTATCATACAGTATCCGCCCAGGTTTAAGCCGGCTGGCATCTCGTACTTGTCTGTGGTGCGCCCGCTTGCCTTACTTATTAATCAAGCTCTGAAATTAACGTAAATGTAGGATTCTGACAGCTAATCAGTCTCATCTGTAGGTACTCACAGAACGGATTTGTTCATCTTTATCATATAGTATCCGCCCAGGTTTTAGCCTGCTGGCGTCTCGTTCATGTTTGTGGTGCGCCCGCTTGCGCCCCCTCACTTATTAATCAAGCGCTGTAATCAACGTAATTGTAGGATTCTGACTGCAAATCAGTCTCATCTGTTGCTACTTACAGAACAAATTTATTCATCTTCATCATGCAGTATCCGCCCAGGCTTAAGCCGGCTGGCATGGCATCTCGTTCATGACTGTGGGGCGCCCGCTCAAATGCCCTCGTGTGTTACACTTGCGCTAAAATCAACGTAAATATAGGATTAAGACTACACATCAGTCCCATCTCTACTTACAGAACAGATTTATTCATCTTCATCATGCAGTAGCCGCCCAGGTTTAAGCCGGCTGGCATCTCGTTCATATCCCTGGTGCGCCCGCTCACTCGCCCTCGCGTGTTAAGCATATGCTGAAAGACATCAATAGTCAAGTTATTGATATTGTTAGCGACTGAAGAATAAGGAGATACGTGTAAACTTATGTAACGGACGCAGGGCACATAACTGCTTGCCGTTAGGCCAAATAAGTCATAAAGATCACAGGATCGAACGGAATACTTTTTATTATTTTGACGCAGTCAGTCCGTAACTTGCCCGGTAAAACACAATTTTTTTTGGATGATGACCATGGAAAAAAGGTATGCCTGTAAGGAAGAAGTGACTGACTATCCGAAATAAACCGGTCTACTTACTTGTAGTAAGGTGGCATCATGCTGACTGTTATCAGCCTCTACTTTCTCTTCAAAGTCTTGTCGAGCAGCGGCATATTTCTCTAAAATAGTAAAGTATAGTTAGTATACTCCGACTAGTTCATAAAAACGGCGAAAACAATCCAATCTTCTATCAAGACCTAATATGCAGCGGCAACAATTTGAAATCGAAGGTAAACTCATAAGAGCAGCCCGACGCGAAGTCATGTTAATGTGGTTTCAAGCCCCAGAAAGGGTAGAGGTGTAAAACAACGGATGGGACGGAAACAGAATTTGTAGGGAGCATAGAATAGCGGCGCAGGGAAAAAGAGGCCACGCTGTACCCACGCGCTCTCCCGTGATTAGGTTCGTATGCCGCACACGCAAGGTAGTTAGAACCATGGGTTGATGGAGTCCGACTATTGGTTCGCGCTCTTTTCCGGAGCGTCGTTGTTGATAGGGATGAATGTCCTTGATTTAAGGGGGGACTTGAAGCGACCTCGCTCCCAGAGGCCTTATTACGAAAAACGAAATCCTTCAAAACGATAATCGTTTTTTCGTTTAATGACAAAAGTACGTATAACAGCACGTCCAGGTAAAAACAGAAGCATCTTATGCCCATGTAAAAAGGGCGATAAACTCGTAGCGTGAGTGCTGTCGTCTGTATATGCTTTCGTTCTGTCGGATTTCTTTTTTCGGTATGGGCCCTCTGTGGGGTGAGCACGAACATTATCCTAAGGTATTCGTGTTTTCCAAACGTCAGAAGCTGACAGTTTCCCCATACAAATTGACAAGTTAACGATAGGTAAACGCTACGAATACGTTACAATAGTTGTTCGTGCAAACCCCACTGAACGTCTGTTAATTTGTTTTAAGGTAGGCAGGTGGGTATGCGCACTGTCTCGTTGATGCAGTGGCAAAGTTTCTGCCTTATATCCGAGAGGTCCTGGGTTCGAATCCCAGGTCGAGCCAAAATTGTTTCTGAGGTTTTCCGTCATGAATTTCTCAAAAACAGCTCGGAGTCGGGAAGTTGGCGGTGTTTCACCCCCGTGCCTCGGAAAGCACGTTAAGCCGTTGGTCCTGCGCCTGATTTCTCTCCGGTCATGTCGGATTGCCGTCTCACCGAACTTTGGGAGTGATGGAACAGTGAGTGCACCTGTGTATTGCGCTCGCACTTGTGCACTATAATATCTCCTGCGTAGTTGGCTGATCTCTGTTGAGATTGGCCGCCGTGGTCGAAATCAGGAGGACTTTACGCACGACCTTGTCATACTATAATGTTTTTAACCCCCGACGATAAAGAGATCTCATATAAGTATGACCCCTTTTCCGTTTGTGTGTGTGTCTGTGGCCTGGCTGGTCAAAATCCATCCAGCCGTCCAAGCTCACCACCAGTTTTCCTGGCTCATGTCAGGGGTTTTTACAATTTTGTATTTTTTTTTCATTTTACTTCTTGTTGCTTTCGAAAAGACAACACTTAAAAAAATCTTTTAGGCTCCGGTTATCGGGAAGGATTCGAACCCTCGACCTTTGGAAGTCCGGTCCAATACTCTGACCACTGAGCTACCGAGAAACTTAATGGAGTTGTTGAATTTTGTAAGTGCTTTTTTAACGCTTTGAGCCAGCGAATGTTTCATCAATGATTGTGGGAGACACCCTCAAATCACCCGAGAGAAATATTTTTACAAATATTTGACAATCGGTTAAGATGAAACAGGCTATAATTTTATTTATTAAGTATTTTTTTGCGTTCACAACGCTATTTTTTTTTTAATTTCGAAAAGACAACACTAAAAAAAATCATTTCGGCTCTTATTGCTTATTTTCCAACAAACTAATCGGAATTACAGCTCACTGTGAGTTAGCAAATGTCTACATTATATTTCTTCCAAGATCATGGAACATTTCCACCTACCGTCTAATGCATCCATGGTTTCAAAGTGCTGCTTTGCATTAAGAGTTAGCCAACAGTGTTCATTATTTCCTTTTAAATATTCCATGGATCCATAATCCACGCCCGCGTACGCGTTGGCTGGAGATCGTAGGTTAGACTTGTATGTTGGGTCTTGGTCTTGGCCTGTTTGAGGTCCATCTCTGTCAACAAAGTCAACTAAAACAACAGATTAAATTAAAAAAAAAAACAACATTTATCAAGAGTGTATTAAAAATTTATAAAATACTAGTCAAGTATCTTAGGCGTTGCCCTTAAGCGAGCGACGCAACGCGATAAGTGCGATGCGACCAGTGGGGTGAGCACGAACATTATCGTAACGTATTCGTGTCGTCCGAACGTCAAAAACTGACAGTTTCCAAATACAAATTGACAAGTTAACGATAGGTAAACGCTACGAATACGTTACGGTAGTTTTTGTGCTCCCCCCACAGTACTTTAAATGCCTTGTTTCAATGTAAATCGCGTCTCGGTCCTTTGTCGCGTCGTCGCACTTGTCGCGTTGCGTCACTGACGTTGGACAACGGGTAAGAAAAAATAATGGTCGCATTTTTTCAATCACTTTTACGAATCAATTTTTCCTTCTACTTTCAATTACGTGGCAACGTTTTCCTTATTTTTACATAGTTCAATGCCAAAAAACAATAGAAATAAGACAAGAACAATGTAAAATACAAACCAAGGTTTCGCCTTTTGCTATAAACAGTAGAAGTCAATAAGATATTAAAAAGAAATATTGTAGTTAACTTAAAATTACGTAACATAATACAATAATAAAATTTTCAGTCAATATTCGAATTTATTTCAAAGATTTTTCAATGCAGTTCGTTGAATAACGAAGAAGTTAATTATTCTTATCATAATACTTATATGTGCGTTTTCAATCAAGAAAGTTATTTGTATTTTAATAATTTATTCATGCCGTTGACTTTTATTACGAAGGAAGTTTATAGATTATGGATTGACTAACGATGTTCCCTCAATTTTAAGTCTATTCGCGTTAGAATGAAAGTGATAGAGAGTTAATGTAATAGAGAAATAAGTGGAAATGAGGGTGATTTTTTGGTGCTTTTTACTATACGTCGCTTGTGACGCGCAGAGAGATAACCAAATAGAGGGAGTTGTTAACACATATTTTGACAGTCGTAAGTTCAAATAAAATAAAAATGATTTTAGATATTTTTTTGGGTACCTACGTTGTTCATAAATGAATGAAGGACTAATGAATTACGTTTTTTTTAAACAGCGACATACCAATCCTTTTTTGAGAAATGGAAGAAATTTAGGAGACCCATTGAAAATGCATTAGAGTTGGTAAGTAAAGTATCTAGGACTTTTTGGCTATTGCCGTTTGAACTAACAGTATATATATATATATAGTATATGTATATAGTATATATTTTTATTGCATTTCATCATCAGCCTGGTATATATATTTTCCTGTTGCATTTGTAGCACGTACCGTGCTAGCCGTAAATAAAAGTTAAGATATTTAATTTGTTTTTACTATTTTAGTATCCTTTTTATAATTTTAGAGTCTTAAGGAAACATACTCCACAGAGGGTATGAATGTGTACGTGAGGAAATTAACGGATCCGCACAAACTAGCTGACGGATTTTTCGTTTCCGATAATGTTGTAAGCGTGTAAGTATTTCTTCGTAGATATCTAAGTATAGATAGAGTGTGTGTAATGTAGGGTTTTCTCTAGGTTTTTCTATTATCAAACGTGACGTGATATTCTGGGGTTGCCGACTCTAACGTTTAGTTCGTATCTTAGGGTTTAGAGAGCGCGTTCGTTTGTACGGTCAGGCTTGTAAGTGACTTCAGCCACTCTCAGATGTGGCCATCACGGACACATCCGAAGCAACGGACAACTGCTTAGAAAGTAGAGGGGCAGTATTCAGTATGTGGCAGCCTACAAAATAACAGACTAATTTTTGCTTATTAAGTGCTTATCGAGGCTCAATCAGTTTACGAATATTGCAGCTATTTCTTCCCGTACAGTTGCTATCTCATCATCGCACCGATGCGTATCTTACAGGCTCTTCAAAGATCTGTATCTCACGCAACTGCCTCGGCTCACGAATCCCGAAGTGTCCTTAGCGCTGGCCTCGAACGTGATCAGAGTGGAGGCCGCTGTCAGTAAGATGTTCGTGCAAGCGGAGTACCAGCTGTTCAGGAACATTTCAGGTAATATTTTGCAGAGAAAAAATCAACTGTGACAATGACGACATGCGTGGTGTAGCGGCGTGAATACCGGTTTCTAGTTGCAGTCATTTATGAATTCCCGGGTTTGATCCCCAGACGGAGACAATGGTGGAGACCAATTTTCTATGTTGTCACGGCTGTTTTTGGTTCCTTCTTTGTTTATAATACCTATAATACAAGTGCTTTAGGTACTTATTTTAGGATCAGAGCAACGTATGTAAAAAAACAACTGAGAGGTAGGGATTGAACTTGCGTCCATAGGAATCGCTACTTTGCGTAAACCACTATACCACCTAGACATTGGCAAAGGCTCTTGAAGTTTGCTACTGCTTTACTACCGCATAGGCCGCGTTTGCTTTATTATAGTTTGGAATTACATCCTAAACATTTGACATAAATATTTGACTATTGATTTTATACCACGGACCGTGGACGCTGGTTGATTTTTTGTACTGCAAAAATATGATTATGTTTGCACCGTGAATGCTCATCACGATAAATCATAAAACTAAAATTTCAGGTGTTATGTACGGCCCTGAAGTTTTTGATCCGATGAAAACGTCACCGTTCAACCTGCAGCATGTTAGGAATAACGGAGACGTTACGTAAGTTGATTAAATACCAGAGGCTAGGCACTAATAATAATATTAATTGACTCCTAGCCGATTTAGACCACGGCGGCCAATATAGCCAACTGCGCAGGAGATATTTTTGTACAAGTGTGAGCGCAATACACTTGTGCACTCACTGTTCATTTACTCTCAAAGTTCGGTGAGACGGCAATCCGATATGACCGGTGAGAGATCGGGCGCAGGACCAACGGCTTAACGTACTTTCCGAGGCACGGGGGTGTGACATCGCCAATTGCCCAACTCCGAGCTGTTTCTGAGAAATGCTGACAGAAATGACAAAAGATCTCAGAAACAATTTTTGTCTCGACCTGAGATTCGAACCCAGTACCTCTCGGATGTAAGGCAGAACACTACTACACCATCTACTAATCGCTACTACACCATCGAGGCAGTCAGGCACTAATGTCTGTGATACAAAGTAACATTGCAGTCCCGCGAAGGAATGCCTTAATTTGGTCGATCTTAATTGATTAAATGGTTTTTTTGTTTAGAATTATAGCAGATGGCTGCAGGGTGGCTGGAATAGTGTTGACCTCGCTTAACGATAAGTCAGTGAATTTAGGTCACGACGCAATCAAAGTGGAAAACTGCGTATTTTCTGTCGAGGTAATTATTAGTTATACTCTCTTTATAAACAAGATAATACCCATTTTACCCTCCACTACGCCCCTAAGCGCATAAGGTGCCGCAATTAAAAACTGGACGTGCTCTCGGTGTACATACCTATCCACTCGCTGGAATGATCTTTTGCCATGAAATTGCACGTAATGATTACTATAGTGTTAGTGTCGCCATGACGGAAAACGGTCGGATAGATCATCATCATCATCATCATCAGTGTCTATTTATTTTTTTAGATATCAACTCCAGGATTAGGGTCGCCACCCGTCATTGCACCTTATTTTTCAAAAGAACAAGGTAAGCTGCAATAATTTAGATAAACTGTTACAAATTTTTGATTTTGATTTACATGGAGAATCAGATATAAATAAGAATTATTAATACATAGTAGAAATTGTCAGATGAAACTTGGGGCATAACTTTTTAATCATAACATTTGATATATAAGGCAATGCCTAGCATGGTGCTATAAGGTACAAATAATTTGATTTGAATCCAAGGCGAAGATCTGGAGATCCTCCTCGGCAGGCCGGTCCGCGACGAGCTGCTGCCCAAACTGCAAGGGGCGCTGTTCTCTTTCGTTAACACTTCTGCAATATTTGGGGACCTTTTACCCGAGATTCGGTAAGTTCAACCCTATATCTACTGCTAAGGGCGCGTTCACAAATAACGTACGTTTAAAGTAAAGTTCTTCCCAGCCGATTTCGACCAAGGCGGCCTCAAAAGAGATCAGCCAATTATTAATAATTACGGAAGATATTAAAGTGCACAAGTGTGCTAACCTTGAAGACAGGTGCACTCTATGTACCTTCAATCATTGTAAGTCGGCATCAAATTTGGTGAGACGGCAATCTGAAATGACCGGAGTGAGATCAGGCGCAGGACCAACGACTTAACGTGCTTTCCGAGGCACGGGTGTGTGACACCGCCAACTAACTCCGAGATGGTCCGTTTAAATGTGTATGTAGTTGTATGAGCGAGTTCTAGTAGAAAATACCGTTTCGATAGAATAAGTAGCAATCCGTTTAAACGTATGTATGTATTAATAGCGTATGTAGTAGTATGAGCCAGTTCACACATAATACAGTATTTTGGATACAGTAAAGAGATCCGTATATTTATCGAATCAGTACTGTGCTGTGCTGTGTGAATACTATCTCCAGTAGCGGCGGATTCGCTTAAAAGGATTGTGTTAAAATGCTGAGGGAATTTGATCTCCAATAGCGACGTTTCAGTTAAAAATGATCTTGTAAAAACGGATGTTATATGAGAACGCGCCATAAGCTAAACACTCCTGAAAATTGATATCTTGAAATTCATCCAATGACATATCATGACATGACTAACCGTAACCGTTTACCCCAGGTTTGGGCATCGTTTTAACCGGGTCGACGTCTAATCGTCAGTTAGTTATGGAACATAGAGATTGTTACCGACACTGTGTCACGAACACGCTTAGCCAGTTCTGGCCCGGGTAAGAACCCTCTCGTTTACAAGCGACATTAAAACTTAAAAAGAGGACCCCATAGACGATGCCCTGACCGTTTTTTTTTATTAAGTCGTTCTGAAGTTATGCTCGTACAGACATTTCTATGAATCGGCGATTCGCAGATAGATAATGTTCTTTTTTATTTAAATAAATAGAATTCATGGTTACTAAAACAGGTATCAGTTCGTTTTGTTGGTCCCTTATAATGTGATAGCAAGTATTCGCCGATGATCTATCACCAGAGTGTTTACAAACGGTCCATTCCACTAGCAACTAAGTAGAATATGACGTTTATAACTCGTTGTACTGGAAACGCCCTATTTTGATTAAATTCGTACTACCGAAATACTATTGGTAGAGGTAGTCTTAGCAAATAAAGTGCGTAGTATATAAAAGCTATACCGGAATAATGCATTTTTTAGGCTACAACAGCGTAGCCTGTTCAAGCAAACGGCGTCATTTATGACGCGCATGACGCGAGTTATAAACCAAAATACTCTGGAAGAGGACGGAGGGATAGCTAAGTGGAAGGACCTTAATATACAATGGATTGATAAGGTAACCGAAGTGAAAACGACCATGACAGTTTTCGTCCCCACACACCAACAGAAATAAAATGGTTTTTAAATAGTACATCTCAACGAGTTTATAATTTCATAGATTAACATTTTTTGTACAAGACACAACATTGACAGGCAAGTTTAACAAAGAAGGATGTACAATTTAGGCGGTTCATCCCTTGTAGCGAACTGTTCCAGACAACATTTGGGTAAAGGAACATTTAACTAACAGCAAGGGGGAATTACATAGTATGGTGACATCAAGAAAATCCAAGGGGATTTCATGATATTCAATGTTTTATGCAGCTATTTTGCCTTTAAACTGTATGTACTGATTTTTGATCTTTCTGAATCACACCATAGACATTTTTGAAAAAAAAGTCAAGTAATGGGATACAAACAATCACATTGACACAAATTTAATATCTGTTGGTGGGTGGAAATTGTATTTTTGAACATAGTTTTTTTTTTTAAGTATTAAGATTGGGTTACCTACATAGAGTCGAAGGCCGTTGATGCGAAGGACGTAGTGTCGAATCTTTTTTCGGCTACCCCGCGTCGAAAGCCCGCGGAGTCGAAAGCCCGTGGGATCAAAAAACTTAATGAAATATATAAAATATAAAATAATATGAAAAATATAAGGTGACTGCCAAAACGAAGCCTGGTGCAACATGCGAGGAAATACTTAAAGAAACTGCGACCCTGAAAGCGAATATCGAAGATTTTATCATAATTAATGTCGGAGATTGTGATAAAAACCCTACGAGACTGTGTACTGAGTTAAGCTATTTTTTAAAATTGCATACTAAGTCGAATGTGATTGTTTTAGGTGTTAAAAATAATATGCATCTCAATGAGACGAAGCTAAATGCGACATTAGCTATGTATTGTAATAATTTTAAAAATTGTATGTTTATTAATCCAATTGACTTAAATCCTGATAAATATGACGAAAAAACGAATATTTACAATTTGACATATAAAATAAATTTAATTATTGACACGGTGTACTACAACAATAAATATTTACCATTTTATAAAAATTGTCAAAAGCACATAATTCATAGAAAATATAGCATAAAATCAAAAAAATATGAAAATAAAACAAATACACTCCTCAATTCCCAGATTCTTAGTAAAATTGAAAAAAAAACAACTCAAACAACCATTACTGACTATTTCATGCCTAAATCAAAACAAGGCAAACAGTTTTTTCGAGAATCATAAGATCAATAAATGTTATAAAATTAATCATGACAGTAACCCCGACAAAGATAGTAACCACTTTGCACTGCTACATCAAAACATAGCTGGGCTTATAAATAAATCAGAACTAATTGAATTAACTTTAAATGAATTTAGCGAGACAGGGCAGAATTTTGATGTTCTGTGCTTTAGCGAGACTTTTATTAAGTCTGGTAGTGAGGGCAATCTACGCGTCTATGGATACAGTCTTGCAGCATCGTACTCACGGATCCGAGAAAAAAGAGGAGGAGTTTGTGTATTGTGCAAACACGGTATTGACACACAAGAATGTAATATAGCGGATGGATTAGCAGAAGACTACGTTTTTGAATGCTGTGCAACACTTATAACATCAATCAAATGTATTGTGGTTTGTTTGTATAGAATACCTTCTTCTAACCTAGACAAGTTTTTTCAAAAATTAAAAATTCTTCTAAATAAGCTAAAATATAAATCAGAGCATAAAATCATTATCGCTGGCGACCTCAACATAGATACGCTAACTGTGTCTACTGAATCCAAGAAACTTAAAAATATTTTGTCAGATTACAATTTCACGTTTCATATACATACTCCCACTCGGAAAAAAAAATGTATTGATCATATAATAAGCAATGTTCCTGTAGCTTGCGGTAAGACATACGAGCTTAATTTATTAGATCATAACACTGCCCAAACCATTCAGGTCACTATTCCAAATAAGACCTATAAACCATCAGCGCTGTTTAGCAAAATAAGAGACTATCATCCGGAAAACGTCTTAAAATTTCAGGAATGTTTGCGTAGTGTGACTGATATGAATACTGTCTTCAATGATTTCCACGAGAACTTCAAACTATTCTATGATCTTTGCTTTCCGACGAAAATAATCAAAATCAAAGTTAGGAATAAGGGGGTGGTTCGTTGGTTGACTAAAGGTCTAAAGAAGTCAATAGTTACAAAGCGTCATTTGCGTTATACATACTACAGTAAAAATAATGATACAAACAAAACTAACTATCAAAATTATAATAGACTTCTAAAAAAATGTATACACACAGCTCAAAAATAATTAATTCTAAACATATAATTAAATCCAATAATCAATGTAAGGCAACTTGGGAAATAATAAAAAGCAAAACAGGAAGTGAAGTGACGAACTCAAATATTGACAAAATAAAAAATTGCAATAGTATAATAGATAACCCAACACACATAGCGAATATTTTCAATAGACATTATATTAATCTGACGTCTAGTAATAATAATAATAATAATGTAAATAAATGTTATATCAATTCTTGCCAATATAGTATATTCTTGACACCTATTGACATCTCTGAATTAATAAAAATAATAAAATTGTTAAAATTGACTACTTCCTGCGGATATGACGAAATACGAACAAACATACTTAAAGGGTGTGCTAACGAGATCGCACCCGTGCTAACACATTTAATTAATCTCTCTTTCTCTACCGGAGTTTATCCTGATAAATTAAAAATATCTAAGATTAAACCCCTTTATAAAAAAGGTCCTAGAGATACGGTTGATAACTATAGGCCTATATCATTAATACCGGTTATAGCAAAAATATTTGAGAAAGCCATGCATACGCGACTTACCAATTTTCTAACAAAACATGACATTATCAAACCACAACAGAATGGTTTTCAAAAAGGAAAATCTACTTCATTAGCATGTTTTCATCTGATCAATAAAATACTAGCATCTATGGATAAACGTTTGCCCGTAATGGCAGTCTTCTTCGATATGAGTAAAGCCTTTGATTTCGTAAAACATAATATTCTTCTTACAAAATGTGATGCATATGGTTTGAGAGGCCTTGCAAATAAATGGATAGAAAGCTATTTAAATAACAGAAGACAATATGTTGAAATTTCTACTATTAATGACAGAAAGGTAGTAAAAAAATATAGATCCTCAGTGGAAAAAACTAAAGTAGGAGTACCGCAAGGAAGTATACTGGGTCCATTATTATTCATTTTGTACATAAATGATTTACCTGACATAACAAACCATAAATACATCCTATTTGCTGATGATGTTTCCGTAATTATACCATGCACTGAAATTGAAACATATAATTTTCAAATAAATAATTGTGTAGGTAGTGTAATAAATTGGTTAAATGCAAATAATCTTAGAGTAAATCTGTCAAAAACAAAATATATACAATTCATAAATAAAAATGGTAAAAAACAAAACCTGCATGTAAAATATGAAGGCCAAATTATAAGTGAAACAAAAGAAACTCAATTTCTAGGGATCACTATTGATGATAGATGTAGTTGGGAAGCACATATCATCAACACTTGCAAAAAAATAAACAGGTTCTCATATGCACTATGGCGCTTAACAAAAATAAGCAGCAGAGATGTCGCCGTACAGGCGTACCATGGATACGTGGGATCTTTGCTGCGCTACGGGATTCTTCTCTGGGGGAATTCATCCTACGTAGATCAAGCCTTAAAAGCCCAGAAACAATGCATTAGAGCTCTATGTAATGTCAATCCCCGAACATCTTGTAGACCATTATACAAAGAGCTAAAAATTCTGACGGTACCCTGTCTATATATACTGGAAATATGTGCTTTTGTCAAATCTCATTCAAATTTATTTAAAAAACGGAGCGAAACATTTAAATACAGTTGTAGACATCCCAACAGACTTAATCTGCTATCAATGAGCACAGTGATCAACAGTAACAAAAGTTACCAAATGGCCATCAAAGTATACAATAGACTCAGTGAAGAGATGAAATGCTTACCATTACATGTGTTTAAAAAAACATTGCAAAACTGGCTCATTGAGAAATGCTTCTATTCTGTTGACGAATATTTTAATAGTTATTGTAATTTCTGACATGAGTAAAAAATAATGATAATACTGTAATATTGACATGACATTAACTAACTACTTTGGATTTCATTGACATTTGACATTTAACTATGTTCATTTTGCATGCCAGTGTCTGGTAAATTGTGAGGGACTTTTATTATTATTGACATCTGTATGTGTACCACAATTTATGCGAAATAAAGAAATTTGAAATTTGAAATTTAATTTTACCAAGGGCAAAATTTACAAAGAATGCCTTTTTTGGATGACCGCATTTTTATGGGAAAGTGGGTTGGACTCAAGGCGTCCTTCATTTTAGTACTCAGAGTTACGTAGTTTTTCAGCAAAATTAATTTGAAGCTTCCCCTCATTCCATAAATATATCTCAAATTTAATTATTTTTTCAGAGTAACTATAAATTCCCTTCTCGTTTTTCAAGCCCACGGGCATTCGAGTTCACGGGCTTTCGACGTACGGGGTAGCTGAAAAATAATTCGACACTACGTCCTTCGACTCTACGTAGGTAACCCATTAAGATGTACCTACGTGATCAAAACAATTGGAGTAAAACATCATGTTATTATTATTACGATAGTTTGTGAGCTGGTAGTCTAACCATGAGCATGTGATACTAATCTGACTAAACGTATTTCAAGAATAAGCTCTAAGACCGATTGTGCATCCAGGCTACATTGTATTTTTAAGAAGTTTGTTTTCAAGATCTATTTGTTTTGTGTTAAAGAATCCAAAAGGAACCGTTCAAGACTACAAAATGGTTTTGCAAGATTTGACCGTCACAGGTTTAGACTCGGTATACTCAGCGCAGAGGGGAGGGCCGTACAAGGTGCCGGCCGCGCGGATCGGTGAGACATTCAGATACAGTGACGTGCAGGTAAGGTGTACCCATCTATCTACATAAGAGGCAAATCACAAAATTTTGACAGTTAAACAGTTTTTTGCCGATACCTCGAAATTTCAAAGGATAAATCGAAAATCGAAGGCCGCTACGAAATACAAAGTTTTGTTGGCATTGAGGACGAGGCCAGCATCGTGACACCATCTTGTCAACCTATCGAGATCAGATTGCAAAACATCACGGGCTGTTAAAAGTCCCTATTAGCCACCCTGTATGCACTCGAGCAACGTCTGCTAACCGGCTTTGCACGCCGCGCGCAAACAATGCGTACGGCGAGCGAACAACTGGATACCTCATACCTATTAATAACATTCCTCCTACTAAGCTAGTGAATGTCACACAGAAAAATATTAAAATTAAGTTCAAAGAATATTTTCCCGGAACGTTGCAGCCTAAAATTATTTTTTGTTATTTATATTGTATTGAATTGTATCTATTCTTTAAATATGTAATAGAAAGTAGTTTCGCTCAGAGTAATTTATTGTGCTATTTGTAAATTGTAAGCTCCGATAGCACAAATACAAACTCTAGTAGTTTTAGTCGCTATCATTATGTTCATATGTGTGTTTTTATATGATAAAAAAAATTAAAAAAAAACACAATTCTTACTTGGCAGCAGCCTTTTTTATCCTTTGAAATCCAAGTTTTAGGCAAAAAATGCTGTCAAACTTTGTGACATGACACCCTTAACACAAGAAAATGAAATTTAGCTGATACGAAGCGAAAAAGAGCTCATTGGCTAGAAAACGAAAAGGGAAGTATGACGAGATGCTGTGCATCGTCACATGTCGAATAATATTTAATTGCAGCGATTAGGTACGTTCGCTAACTCGAGTTTAGATTAAAAACAGCACTTATCTAACATTGTTTTATACTACTATTTGCAACGCAAAATCTTCTACCACCATGTTATCACTTTCAGTGAAAATGATCTTCCTTAGGTTTTATAATATGTTTTCTAGGTTCCTTAGCATATTATATTTTACGCTCGGCTCTTCAGCTGCAAATTAATCGAACCACATTAGTTAATGTCGTGTCTTAAATTTTTATGATAAGGTTGTATAAAATAGATCATTAAATGGCTATGAGCTTTCAGCATAGCATCTTAATCAATTCACAAAAAAGTAAAAAGTTTAATATTGAGCTCCAATTTTGCAGGTTCGTGGATCACTTTATTACAGCGAAGGTGTACAAGATGTAAACAGTAATAAATATGATTTCTTTTGTGAAATCTATGACGTCACCACTTCTGTGTCCATCGGATTAGATAATCAGAACTCGAATTCTCGAAGACTGTCAAAGTCTCTGCATCAAGTTCAGATGTTTGGGTGGAGGTAAACTTACCTTAAATTTCATATTGTAAAGAAACTTGATGTTAACTATAAAAAATAAAGTAACACAATAAATTAGCGGATTTATCTTAACCGATTGTTAAACAACTGGCTGACCCCTGTTGAGATTATCCGCGGTGGTCGAAATCGGCTAGGAGACTATAATATTAATATTTTCCAAGCGTAGTATGTATTATATAGTAAATATCACTATCAACTGTTAACACAGTCCTTAATAATGTTTTAATACAGATATAAGACATAGATTAACTGATTTGCAGAAACATAGAAACTCATGTCCCGGCGGAACTACCAATAATTTCGCCACATGCGTTGATATCAGGAATTATTATCAATGAGTTACCGCGTATGGTGGTGAAACACTTGACACGATCGTTCAGTGATGCTGTGAGATTAAGTGGCAATAGACCGGCAGAAAACCCTCTTAAAGGAGATACTGGTGATGGAAGTGGTAAAGGTAAAGATTATGAAGATATTACTGCAAACGAAACGGATGAAACTAAAGATAAGGATGTTGCTAGCAAGGAATCGCAAGACGATGACAATGCTCAACAAGATTATGATATGTCTGAACAATCTTCGCGGGATAAAAAGCCTATGTATAGTGTAAAGGGATCAGTGATAGGAAGTATGGAAGTCAGTTTCGATACACAAGACACGATTAAAACGATATCGAAAGTTAAACACAAGATACAAAATATACGTCCTCTAAAAAGGCATAAAAAGTCTAAGTTGCAGGGAAATAAGCAGGAAAAGTCTATGTTTGATGCAAAAATAATGGATGAGCCTATGTTTGATGCGATTTTGCAAGCTAAACCTTTATCTGCACCAAATAAGAAGAATAATGAAAAGTTGCAAGCAAATAAACAGGAAAAACCGATGTTTGATGCAAACATAATGGAAGAGCCTATGTTTGATGCAAGCGTGCAAGATAAACCGTTGTATCGTGAGAATACAATTAAAAAGGCTAAATTGCAAGGAAATAAGCAGGAGAAGCCTATGTTTGATGCTAAAATAATGGATGAGCCTATGTTTGGCGCCAGTGTACATGAGAAACCTTTGTATGGTGCAAATAGGTCTAAAAAAGGTAAGTCTCCAAGAAATAAGAAGACAATTCCTAACTTTGAGCCAAAACTATCAGATTACGAGGGCCCTTGGTACGATGCAAGCGTGCAAGATGAACCTTTGGATGACGCTAATAGATATAAAAAGTCTAAGTTGCAGGCAAATAAGCAGGAAAAGCCTATGTTTGATGCAAAAATAATGAATGTGCCTATGTTTGATGCAATTTTGCAATCCAAGCCCTTATCTGGACCAAATATGCAGAACGAAGCAAAGTTACAAGCAAGTAAACAGGAAAAAGCGATGTTTGATGCAAACATAATGGAAGAGCCTATGTTTGATGCAAGCGTGCAAGATAAACCGTTGTATAGTGAAAACACAATTAAAAAGGCTAAATTGCAAGGAAATAAGCAGGAAAAGCCTTTGTTTGATGCAAAAATAATGGATGAGCCTATGTTTGGCGCAAGTATGCAAGGTAAACCTTTGTATGGTGCAAAACGTATACCAAGGCCTCCGAAGCCTCCGAAGCCTCCGAAGCCTCCGAAGCCTTCGGTTAAGCCTCCGCAGAAGCCTACGCCTAAGCCTACGCCTAAGCCTACGCCCAAGCCTACGCCTAAGCCTTCAGAAAATAAGGAGAAAGATAAAATTGAAATAGAAGTACCAGGTGAGCCAAAAGAAGTGAGTAGTAGTAGTAGTGATTACAAGGACCCTTGGTACGATTCAAGCATGCAAGATGAACCTTTGGATGGCGCCAATAGGCATAAAAAGTCTAAGTTGCAGGGAAACAAGCAGGAAAAGCCTATGTTTGATGTAAAAATAATGGATGAGCCTATGTTTGGCGCAAGTGTGCAAGGTAAACCTTTGTATGGTGCAAAACGTATACCAAGGCCTCCGAAGCCTCCGAAGCCTCCGAAGCCTCCGAAGCCTTCGCAGAAGCCTCCGCAGAAGCCTACGCCTAAGCCTACGCCTAAGCCTACGCCCAAGCCTACGCCTAAGCCTTCAGAAAATAAGGAGAAAGATAAAATTGAAATAGAAGTACCAGGTGAGCCAAAAGAAGTGAGTAGTAGTAGTAGTGATTACAAGGACCCTTGGTACGATTCAAGCATGCAAGATGAACCTTTGGATGGCGCCAATAGGCATAAAAAGTCTAAGTTGCAGGGAAACAAGCAGGAAAAGCCTATGTTTGATGTAAAAATAATGGATGAGCCTATGTTTGGCGCAAGTGTGCAAGGTAAACCTTTGTATGGTGCAAAACGTATACCAAGGCCTCCGAAGCCTCCGAAGCCTCCGAAGCCTCCGAAGCCTCCGAAGCCTCCGAAGCCTTCGGTTAAGCCTACGCAGAAGCCTCCGCAGAAGCCTACGCCTAAGCGTACGCCTAAGCGTACGCCTAAGCGTACGCCTAAGCCTACGTCTAAGCCTACGTCTAAGCCTACGTCTGAGTCTTCAGAAAATAAGGAGAAAGATCCTAAGTTTGAATTGGATGCAAATATTGGAGTACAAGTAGAAATTAAACCTGGGGACCCAAAAAGTAGTAGTAGTGATTCCGAGGACTCTTGGTACGATTCAAGTATGCAAGTTGAACCTTTGCATGACGCCAATAGGCATAAAAAGTCTAAGTTGCAGGGAAACAAGCAGGAAAAGCCTATGTTTGACGCAAAAATAATGAATGTGCCTATGTTTGATGAAATTTTGCAACCCAAGCTTTCATCTGGACCAAATATGCAGAATAAAGCAAAGTTCCTAGCAAGTAAACAGGAAAAACCGATGTTTGATGCAAAAATAATGGAAGAGCCTATGTTTGATGCCAGCGTGCAAGATAAACCGTTGTATCGTGAAAATACACTTAAAAAGGCTAAATTGCAAGGAAATAAGCAGGAAAAGCCTTTGTTTGATGGAAAAATTATGGATGAGCCTATGTTTGGCGCAAGTGTGCAAGGTAAACCTTTGTTTGGTGCAAAAAGGCCTAAAAAGGCTAAATTACCAGGAAGTAACCAGAAAAAGGAGTATTCTAAAACAAGACATAAAAAGACTAAGTTGCAAGCAAATAAGCAGGAAAAATCAATGTTCGATGGTCCAATAATGGAAGAACCTATGTTTGATGCAAGCTTGCGAACTAAGCAGTTGTCAGGAATGAAAACGAAGGTGCAACCAACGTTTCCAGTAAACAAGCAAAATACACCAATGTTCTACACAAATGTTTTTGATGGACCTATGTTTGTAAAAAATGGTAAGATGATTAACTTATTATTTAAACACATATAGCAGCCTCCTGACACATGTTTCATGAAATTTTATCATCACGACAAAGTTACTTTGCATTCTATACGAAACTAGAAATCCACTATGCAAATAGCTTTAACACTTTTTTAACAATTTTTTCGTAAGTACAAGAGAGACCCAGCCTAAACATTTCTTTTACAGTCTGGCAACTAGGAAATTTTGTTGAGTGCCAATTTAGCAATTGTTAATTAGCGGTAACAGTTCGATAAAATTGCAAATTGGCTGATTTAAAAAGTAAAAACGAATGCCATCTAAAATTATGTTGGCTTATATTTAACAGTCCGATAACTATTTATTAGACTCTGGAAACTCAAACTTTCACCTATGTATCAATGTGCTTGGTGCGTGACTTGACGCGAGAAACGGGGTACGGTACCACGTTTTGCGCCGAGTTGCCTTGTTGAGACATGCACGCGTCTGTCATGCGTGCGTGTGGTATTTTGAATTTCTTCTTAGCGTCCTTATTGTTACTGTGTGTAATATGATTCTCGTGTCAAAGTACCCAACGAGAGTTCTCATGATTTAGATTCGAATTTCCAAACGTAGTGAATCTACTACCGAAATTATTATACTTTTTGTAGTAGATTCCCTCCTTAAAACGTTGTCAAGAAAAATAATATAGAATTCAGTGTCTAACGTTGAGTATTATTGCAGTCAATAAAGACGTAACCGACGGCAACTCAGAGGCAGATGGCTTACAATCAATGTTAAGAAGAAATCAAAAAGGTAGGAGGCAAAATGCCAATGCCATGAGCACCGTCGGAGGGACCGTGAGCAAGCGACCAATAGAGAAGAAAGATGATATGGTTGAGAACGAGATAAATTCTGAGTAATATTTTCATGAAAAAAAAACATTTGTGGTTTTATTCTACATAACTAAAACTGACTAAGAACTACAGCGCGTCATTTTTTGCGAGCTACGTCTAAGTTAGCCGAAATTATTTTAGAACGTTATCGGTCAGGGGGCCGAATAGTTGGTCCATAAAGTAAACGCCATTGGCCATTAGACAGGCCATCAAAGTGACTCAAAGCTCACGTGTTTTCTAGATCTTCAGGATTATTTTGGTTAGAGGTCAAAGAGGTCCCCTAACGAAAAAGAGGGGTTTCTATTCTGCTTGTGTGCTTTGCGTTTGCGTGTTTTTGTATGTGTCTCTCTAATGGATGGACTTATTTCAATGCGTTTGTTTTTTCGAAAGATAATTAAATCACGGTGGTTCTTGGTGTTCGATTTACTTAAAACTTATAATTTTTTGCCTTGGCAACATTCCACTCACATATTAAAAAAAATAAAATAAAAAAACTCTCTTCCGTTTTCGAAACCACCGCACGCATATCTTTTTCGCTGCGCTCTAAATTTTATCGCTATTTTCGTTATCGTGAGTGCCTATCAGGAAGCAATTACTTGGGATCGAAGCCATCTTCAAAATTATCATCGAGTGGTAACTATAACTCACTGTTCAGCTGAATTAGGGTTGGATGTACTATCTCGATGCCACCTAGGCCGAGTTACCTCAGATCTCAAGTAAGTGGATAGTTTCTTGACGGTTTAATTTTCGTTTCGTAAATTCGTAATACAGTCCGCGTTAACATTTTTTGATCCTTCGGCCTGATTCCATCTGAACAGTGCCTGAATTAATTACTTTCGAGATAGGATTTTGCAGTTTTTTTTCGTATTTTGTCGTGTAAATATTCTATTTCGAAGGTAGAAAATAATTTAACTTTTTTCGATCGTGTTGGTGGTATAAACTTTTAAAGAGCGCGTTCCATTATTCTCGTATTTGTAACTTTCGTTATTGTGACATTTGTCTTCTATTGAAATTGATAAGTGTTTTTTGAACGTCTTTAAAAACAAATTTAAAAAATTTGGTGTAAAGGAACACACTTGACATTTGACAACCGACTAACTTCATTGTTTTCGTTTCGTATCGTAATATTTTCGTAAATTTTTCGTAAAAGTTAGTGTTTTGGTTTACAAAATGTCCAAGGACGATTCCTGTGACAATGAAACTATGCATAGCATGCACAGAGTGGCCCGGGACTATGCGTTTGCCCGTGCTGAACTTATGTCGTCTGCCACAGATTTGGAGGGTTACACTGTTTTAGACATAAATGAGATTGCGGATTCCTTCCATAGTGCTCAAATCAAACTGTTAGTGGAAACCCCTCCAGCTCTGCGTACCGCGGAAAATAGATATGTTGGACAGTTTGAGGGTTTTGTCAAATCCATCAAGTGTAGGCTACTCAAAGGTGAGACAGAGAGAAAACCTTGCATGGAGCAGGTGAATCTTAGTAATAAACCTAAATTGGCCAAAATAGTCATAAAGCCATTTGATGGTAAGTTGGTTGAATGGATTTCCTTTAAACAGTTATTTAATTCTTTAGTTCATGAGAGATCTGACTTGTCCGGTGTAGAAAAATTACACTACTTACTGTCAAGTGTGCAAGGCTCGGCATATAATTTAATTAAAAATTTTCCTCTCTCTAACGATAATTACATAGTAGCGTACAACACTTTAATAAAACATTTTGATCGGAAAAGACAAATTGCCACCGTGTTTTATGACAACATATTGAATTGTGAACCCGTCAAGACTGCTCGTGCCAGTGAATTAGAAAGAGTGCACAGAACTTTTGTTGAAAACTTAGCCATCTTAGAAACATACAAATTACCTGATAAAAATTTTATGCTCGTGCAGCTTTTGTGGTCTAAATTGGACAAGGGAACAAAGGAACAATTTGAACTCGAACACAACTCTGATGAAGTGCCGCAGTTTGAAAACATACAAAAGTTTTTGGAAAAGAGGTTTCATGCCCTCGAGGTTGCAGGTACTTCTACAAAACTTATTACGCCCAAATCTGTTCTCGTGGCTGCAACTAGTTCAAACTGCATCTCCTGTTCTGGACCTAACCATAAACTTTCAGGGTGTCCAAAGTTTTTAGAGCTTGATCCACAAAAAAGGTTTTCTTTTATTAAAAACAACAAACTCTGTATTTTGTGCTTCTCGCCAGCACACACAGTAAAAGGGTGTAATTCTAAAGAAAAGTGTAATTTTTGTAAATTTTCACATCACACTTTGTTACATTTTCGAAAGCCGGAAGCAAGTGCAGACACTGAAGTTCAGCCTTCGTCGTCAGTGTCAGTACTAACGTCTCCAAATTTAGATTGTTCAATTTTGTTCTCGACTGCTCAAGTATTAATAAAAAATAATGTAGGTAAATTTGTTAGGGCACGTGCATTATTGGATTGTGCTAGTGCATGCAATTTCGTGAGCGAAGCTTGTGCTAAGAAATTGGGATTAAAGATAAATAAATCCAGTCAACCAGTTAATGGTATAGGCCAAACTGTTACCGAACCCTCGGGAAGGTTGATGTGTGAGCTAAGGTCTACTGATAGGTCTGTAGGACAATCTTTTTCGTTGGAGGCCTATGTTTTGCCTTATATTTGCCCTACAATGCCTTCATCTTTTGTCGACCGGTCAAGTTGGAAGCATGTTGACAATTTGGTTTTGGCTGATCCTAACTTGCATAAACCGGGACCAATAGACATTTTACTAAGTGTTGATGTATTCGCTTCATCTCTTCGATCTGGGTTAATTCATGGTGAAACTGGTCAACCCACAGCCATTAACACAGTTTTCGGTTGGATTTTGATGGGACAGTGTAACTTTGAAGATTCATGTCATTCTAAAACTTCTCGTTCTCGTTCGGGTGCCAAGGAAAATTGCTTCTTTGTTACCACAAATTTGTTGTTGGATGAATCCATAAAAAGATTCTGGGATCTGGAAAATGTCGATCCTGTTAAGCCTGGAATTCTGTCGAAAGAGGATCAACTTTGTGAAACTCATTTTGTGAATAATTATTGTCGATCAAATGAAGGGAGATTTATCGTTCCTCTTCCATTTAAAGATAATTTAAATAAACCAACTTTTGTCGGCTCTCGCGCTATCGCTTTAAAGAGGTTTTCCTCACTGGAAAAGAAACTTCAAATAAATCCAAAATTTTCGAAAAATTACAAAACTTTCATGGAGGATTATGAAAACTGTAACCATATGGAATCTTGTTCACCGCCTGAAAAGGATGAAGGTAGTTTCTACTACATTCCCCACCACGGCATTTTGCGTCCGTCTTCCATTAGCACCCCTCTTCGTGTCGTTTTCGATGCTAGTGCGAAGGATGCACTTGGTAGGAGCTTGAATGATACCTTAATGGCTGGTCAAAAGTTACAGACCAATATTTTCGATCTTCTTCTTCGCTTTCGATGGCATTGCATTGTCTTCACTGCTGATGTTAAGCAGATGTACCGACAGATTCTCGTCTTGCTCGAAGATACAGAGTACCAACGTATCCTTTGGCGTCCGTCACCTGAGGAACCTATTCGTGACTATCGATTGAAGACAGTAACTTATGGCGTTTCTTCAGCGCCTTATCAAGCTCTTCGTACGATAGCTCAACTCGCCAAGGACACTGCGGTAGAGTTCCCTGCTGGCTCGGCTGTTTTATCGACGGATATTTATGTCGATGATGTAGTATCTGGGACCTCAAATCTGGAAGAGGCCTTAAAGCTACGTTCTGAATTAACAACAATTATGTCGTCAGGAGGTTTCCACTTACGCAAATGGACTTCCAACTGCGAAGCCTTCTTCGAGGGCTTGCCCGAATCGGAATTATACTCTGAGGATTTTCGTAACTTCAATTCTATTAATGATGTTTCTTTGAAGGTTTTGGGACTTCGATGGTTACCAAAAACAGATTGTTTTACTTTCGATACATCGGTCTTTGACAACCGTTGTACAAAACGTTCGATTCTTTCGGAAATTGCTCGCATTTTCGATCCATTAGGATTGCTTTCGCCTGTCGTCTTTCTTGCAAAATATATTATGCAACTCTTATGGTTGTCGGGCATCGACTGGGATGAGGATGTTCCAGTTCATATTTCTGTGGAGTGGCTGAAATTTAAGTCACAACTTTCGTCACTGCAGTCGCTCTCTATCCCTCGACGTGTTGTTACACAATTTACTTCGCTCCAGGTCCACGGTTTCTGTGATGCGTCAGAAAGAGGTTTCTGCGCTGCAATTTATTTTCGTGTTGTCGATGAGAATGGTTTCATCAGCGTACGTCTTTGTTGCGCCAAGTCGAAGGTAGCGCCCCTTCGTCAACGATCAATTCCTCGTTTGGAATTGTTAGCCGCGGTTCTTTTATCAGATCTCTTGTCACTTGTAGTGAATGGTCTTAAACATCTTCATTCAATACAGCACATTTTCGCTTGGTCTGACTCCACCGTCGCTCTGACCTGGATCAAATCTTGCCCTTCCAGGTGGAAAACTTTTGTTGCCAACCGTGTAGCGCATATTCAGGATTTGGTACCCCCTCACTGCTGGCGTCATGTGTCCACACACGACAATCCTGCAGACTGCGGATCACGCGGGCTTCTTCCCGCTGATTTGCTCCAGCATAATGCATGGTGGGCGGGGCCTAGTTGGTTGGGAGAGGTGGAGGAGTCGTGGCCACAATCATTATCGACTTTGAGTGATCAGATAGCCTTCGATGAACAAAAGATTTATAGTTTGTTTACATTCTCTAACGTTGATTTCGTCACTGAGCTTTTGAATAAATATTCAAGTCTCAAAAGAGTTACTCATGTACTCGCTTATTGTTTTCGCTATTTGAATAATCTAAAAAAGCCAAAGGTCGTTGAGGAATCGCTGTTGGATTCAGAAGTCAAAGCGGCTTTATTATTTCTCGTGAAACACGTTCAAGAAAGCTCTTTTGCCACAGAGATTAGAGCTCTTCTCAAGAATAATTTAAATTCGTTATCGAAACCTTTTCGTAAGTTGTGTCCGTTTTTGGATCAGGATGGTCTTTTGAGGGTGGGCGGTCGCCTTGCACAAGGTCAAATGACCTTTGACACAAAACATCCGCTGTTATTACCTCGTGACCATCGGTTGACATTTCTTATCATCGATGATTATCATCAAAGATTCATGCATCCTGGACTACAAACTTTGCAAAATTTATTGGCTCAGTCCTTTTGGATACTCTCTCCAAAGCGTGCCATCAGATCGGTTACCTCCACTTGCATAAAATGTTTTCGTGCTAACCCTCGTCCAGCGCCGGCTCCTCTTATGGGAAACTTGCCGTCATACCGCATCAGTGAGGTTAAGCCTTTTTCGTGTGTCGCCATTGATTACGGTGGACCTTTCGATATCGCTCTTGGTCGTGGTCGCGGTGTAAAAACGTTTAAGGCATATATTTGTGTCTTCGTGTGCACCTGCACTAAGGCAATCCACATAGAGTTGGCTTCAGACCTGTCAATGGAAGCGTTTCTAGCCGCACTAAAACGATTTATAGCGCGACGCGGACGTTGCAATCAAATTGTATCTGATCAGGGTCGTAATTTTGTCGGTGCAAGCAATTATTTAGAGACTCTAATGAAAGATGCAGCTCAGTCGGAGAAAATTAAATTTACCTTTAATCCTCCTGGCAGTCCACACTTCAATGGGCTAGCCGAGGCGGGAATTAAATCCGTTAAGACTCATCTCGCTCGTGTCATCGGCGCTCAACGTCTCACCTATGAGGAGTTCAACACCGTCCTTGTTCAGATAGAAGCATTGCTTAACTCACGACCGCTCACACCACTCAGTTCGGATGTAAATGATTTGTCAGCCTTAACACCCGGTCATTTTCTTACGCTGGAACCCCTTTCGATTCTCCCGGAGGAAAATTTTGTGAACCAAAATATTAGCGTTCTTCACCGGTGGAAACTTTTGCAAAAAATGCACCAAGATTTCTGGCGTAAATGGCACGTGGAATATATCCATACTCTGCAACAACGAGCGAAATGGAACAAGAACCAGGGTAATATAACTGTCGGAACCTTGGTCCTTATTCTTAATGAACAATGTAGTCCGTTAAAATGGGCCCTGGGTCGGATTGTCACTCTTCACCCGGGAACTGACGGTATTTGTCGCGTTGCCACAGTAAAGACCGTCTCTGGAGAATATCGGAGGCCAATTGTCAAGCTGTGTCCTTTACCAATTGCTGGTTAACAACGCTTGCCATACGTAACCAGTAATTAAGCTAGTTTTAATTGTAACCTTTTGTCGTTTGTTTTCGTTACTTTTTAAATTTAATGCTTTAAAAATACTTTGTATTTTGGTGGGCGGAATGTTCGATTTACTTAAAACTTATAATTTTTTGCCTTGGCAACATTCCACTCACATATTAAAAAAAATAAAATAAAAAAACTCTCTTCCGTTTTCGAAACCACCGCACGCATATCTTTTTCGCTGCGCTCTAAATTTTATCGCTATTTTCGTTATCGTGAGTGCCTATCAGGAAGCAATTACTTGGGATCGAAGCCATCTTCAAAATTATCATCGAGTGGTAACTATAACTCACTGTTCAGCTGAATTAGGGTTGGATGTACTATCTCGATGCCACCTAGGCCGAGTTACCTCAGATCTCAAGTAAGTGGATAGTTTCTTGACGGTTTAATTTTCGTTTCGTAAATTCGTAATACAGTCCGCGTTAACACTTGGCTATGGCTAGTTCAAATCAAAAGTCTGGCCTTGAAGCTGTTGGCTGGCTCCTGGCTTATGTAGGAGGTTTATTTAATATTTTAAATTTTTGACGTGACAACGTCTTATAAATTGGTTTTCCGGGTGACACTTCAAGAAACTGCGTTACGCTCCGCTCACGTTCCGCACTCACAATGAGAGCGAGTGAGAGGCACGCGTCCCTTCGACTCGGGCATGGTTAGCCCGCCTAAGAGCGAGTGAGACAGACATAAAAAGTGAAAGGCACGCGTCCCTTCCACTCGAGCACAGTTAACCCGCCTAAGAGCGAGAGAGACAGAGCGAGAGAGAGAGAGTGAGAGAGATAGGCATACACACCGGTTCATGTTATACGAATGAATATTCACATTGAAATTATTTTACCACTCAAAGTCGTTGTCACGTAAAACTTTCGCCCGTATACCGACTTTACAGGCAACCAATTTTTTTTAACACGTTTTTATTAGATCGGGGTGTATTTATGTATGTCTGTATGTATGAATGTATGTAACGGAATTTTTGAGCTCAATTTTCACCAACTTCCAGAAATCGGAATAATTAGAAACTATGGACACGTATTGAGTACCGATGACAATGCAATAATTTGATAAGAGTTGTCCATTATCCTTATTAACTAACAAAATAAAAATAAATAATAGTTTAAAAAACATTTAAAAAAAGCTTTTTATGCTAACCAAAAAAAGAGAAAATAATTGCTGAGTACACGTACTTTCTCGTATAATACAGTAGAGATAAAAGCGTGGGGTGCTTGGTATAGTAGTATGTGAAAATCATCCTATTATTGGCAATTATAAAAAGAGAAGTATGAAAACGTCATAAAGTGCACCCCACGCTTTTTACTCTACTGTAATATAAATTCCTAGTACTCAGAAATTATTTTCTCTTTTTTGGTTACCAATAAAAGCGTGTTTGTTTAGTTTTTTAAACTATTATTTTAAAGAGTAGGTATGTTTTATGTGAAGTCGAAATGTAAAGGTGCCAAAAAAAAAAACGTCTAGATAGCACACGGGCTCTATCAGTGCAAATTAGTGAAATACTTTAAATAATGGTCACATTAAAATTTTAACCAAGTAATTTAATATTTTAGTCCAGCAAGCGGTACATTAAGTTAGTAAGTCATTTAAGTTAGGCATATAACCAAATAATATGAAACAAAAGTTTGTATTTTGAATCTTTTGGGAGAGCCTGGTCAAACACGGCGGTAACTTAATGGCAACCTAAGCAAAGGTTGACACAGTACACATTGATAGCAGGTTGTGTTTGAGTAGGACCGCGATATTCATACAATAACGCGTTGGGGTATGTGTCCATTGACGCGATGACATTCCCAAATAGGTCACGTAAAAAAACTTTCCAATATAGGAGCGAAATAATGTGATAAAGGTAGTACTCCGAGACGGAAGACTAAGATTTTCTGACTGCAACCTGCAGGCTACCAATTTTTTTTACTGTATATATATGAAGCCCAATGATATTGAATCCAACCGGAGCCGTACTGATGCCTGCAGCCGCGGCGATTAGACTTTGGCCACCGTAGAAAGTAATAAGTAGGTAGGAATACAAATACAAAGCATATGTCGCAGTAAGATAGATAAAGCCGTATTATAGTTATATCTAGTGATATAATTATAAACCGTAACATAGTTATACGAAAGTGATTCGTTACTATCTCACTAGGAATATAGTTATTAAATGGTCTAACTTTAGTGATATACTTATATTACTAGATGAAGTTTAGTTTTATAAATATATTACTTGATTATGCTTAGTTAATAGAAATCTACCATATGTAATTAAGATAAAACAATATTTTATTAGTTTAATCTTTATAAAAAAAATCTACTTTATGTTTCCTGCAGTCAGTTACAATACTTTGTGACATTGACGAGTATAAAAGTAATTTCAATTATAATCAAAACGATCATATTTTTTGAAATTAAAACATTGCAATTAAAACTAATCAAACATTAAAAATCTCTTAAAGCTAATCAACAGTTTTGAGATATCTATATTTCTTATCAAGTAAGTTGATATCTTGGTTTATTTGTAAGTATTTTTTTAATTTTTGTTCAGACAAGGAGAGGAATCATGACATCTAGAATTACATAGCACTGAATGCTTCTTACAGGCACACCTTTTAATAGAACACTGTATATTCGATTTTTTACACGAACATTTTAAATAACCTTGGCCTCCAAAGCGCGACAATTTTTGGCATATTTCTCTCAGTGACAAGTTTTCATTTGGTATAGGATCATCCAATGTAATGTTTGAAAGCTTTATTGCATTTCTGGGTAACCAATCTCTTCGCGCCGCCTGCGCCGCACACTCCGAAAGCTATTTCACTAAACTTAATCTAGTAATATAAGTATATCACTAAACTTGGACCATTTTATAACTATATTCCTAGTGAGATAGTAATGAATCGCTTTCGTATAACTATGTTACGGTTTATAATTATATCACTAGATATAACTATAATACGGCTTTATCTATCTTACTGCGACACATACATTTCTATACTCTGATGTAGTAGCACCGCAATGTCCTCGGCGGGTGCGCTTCTCGGTCTGTCTCTGAATTCTACCTAAATTATCTTCAAATCGGGCCGTCAAAGTTAACCGGCTTTAACTAGGTTTAAATTTGACAGTGGACAATCGCTTAATTATGTACCTATTGTCGAAAATTCCGAATATTTCAAAGTTTGCATGTGATCTTAAAGCGCCTATTTGTAAAATTCCAATCAGAAAGTCCCAGTGGAGATTTTAAGATAAAATGATAACACCAGCATTTAAAATTTGATTACAAAATATCAAATTTTAACACATGCACATGATTATTAACAGAACAGAACTAAGTACCTATTCATCATTTTGTTTAATTCTTCATCTAGATTTGAATGGTAAGTTACAAGTACGATAAATATTAGAAGCTACATATTGTAGAATGTGAAAATCTTAATATGCTTCCTCGATTGTACGTGCTTTTTCTACCGAATGTTACTGTAAAGGAAAATAATTTTGTGACTTAAAAAAAAAGCAATCCAAAAAACAACAGGACCACAATGAAGCTCTTACTAATCGTTTGTACAAAAATAAAGTAGAGTATCTTGAAGGAAATGAAACTGCATTAATTCATTCTCCTTTCAGAAGCTGTTTACATGCACGAATCCCCAGACTGCGAGGACTACCGTTATTGTTCTTATGCAAATATCACCACCAGCGATGTTCCGCTCGGAATCGAGTTTAGATTATTCACAAGGTTGGTTGAAAATATTCGTGATCAATACAATATGTCTGCTATTTCTACTGACAATGAATAAACGTTACAACAAACACTGCACGTATACGATTTTCAGGGTTCCGTACCTCAAAAGAAAAAAAACGGAACCCTTATAAGATCATTTTGTTGTCCGTCCGTCCGTCTGTCTGTCAAGACCGTTTTTCTCAGGAACGCGTGGAGGTATCAAACTGAAATTTCTATATGATACTTAGGTCTACTGTCCCTGGAAGCTGTAGAAAAATCAACCTTCTAAGCCAAGGCAATCAAAAGATGCAGCCATTTAGGCCGCAAATTTCCGCAAATTTTCGAAACTCGCACGGGAATCAAAACCTACAGGGTACTTCCCGTAAACTTATAATCTTGAAATTTAGTACGAAGTCACGTTTTATAGTACCGATATAGGAAAAATTACGAAAACCGTAAATTTTCAGTTTCTTCATATAAAAAAAAATTTGAAAATTTCAAAGTTACTACTCCTCATCTACAGGTTTGTACGGAACCCTCGGTGCGCGAGTCCAATTCACACTTGACCGGTTCTTTTATTATAGCCTGTATTTGCAGGGAAATATTGGTAATATGTAAACCAAAAAAGTGTGCACACACTTATGTCCAGTTTCAATATCCTATCTACCGTTGACCAAAAGTTAAATAACTGTAAATTTCAAACTAAAAGCTATTTGAGGTTTCAGAAATATCATGATATGACAATAGTGTCTGAGTTTCTTGCGCCGCTTCTTCTCAGCACTGACCCAAATTGCCCCGAAGCGCTTAGTAGGGTTAATTTATATGTTGTGACGTGTAAAAGTGCTCCTTGATGGTCTATTTACAAAAATAAATTGATTTTATATTTTATCTATGGGCCGATTTTACAATAGACAGAAAGTGCTAACATTCCGATAAAATTCCAAGATGGCTGATTTGAAATGTCAAACTTGATTATGCAGAAGGTCAACCGAATGTCATCTTGCATTCGTGAGATTATACTTAAAAGTCCGATATTTGTGAGAGAATTAATAAAGAAATTATGAACGAGTAATTGTGTTTCCTACTTAACAATAAGTGACTTCTTGACTGTAAATCGCGCTTCAATATTTGTACTTGCAAATACGTATAAAATACAATACAAATGAAACAAAGCTGTTATTTTTCTTTGGAAATTAGCAATTCGATAAACTATTGCAGAAAGCTAGCGCAAATTCTATTATTTTTTAATGCTAATTATATTGTCAGGGAAAACCAATACAAGTATATACTTCTGAACGAAAACGCAGAACCAGTGGACCCTACTATAAAAGTAGATTTATCAAGAGATCTCCTTAAAGTTGTTACTCACGGGTGGATTTCTACTTCCGATGATCCTTCAGTGGCGGATATAAAGAACGCTTACCTCGACACTCGTCGCTTGAATATCATCGCTGTGGATTGGCGTAAACTAGCGGACTCGTGTTATTGTGAAGCAGTTCTCCATGTGAGGATAGTTGCGAAATCTATAGCTCGGTTTTTGGAGGCGGTCGCATTGCGATACGGCGTTGATGGCAGGAGAATGCATCTGATTGGGCACAGCCTCGGAGCGCACGTCGTGGGGATTGCAGCTTCGAGAACCCACTTTCGTATTTTCCGCGTGACAGGTGAGTAGCAGATTGAGATAATGAAAATAATAATAGTCAGTATCCCTCAATATACGTCTACATTAGGTGGCGTATTCCTGGATTCTTCTGTCCCAAGATGTTCTGGGACAATTTCAGCTACACAGGACGGGCGAGACTTGTCCCCTAATTTGGACGGGACTTGACCACAAGCAACACAGACTATCCTACCATGTGGATCATTGTTGTGTTCATAATTTGTTGAATTAATATATGTTTGACCTTTTTGTAGTGGGCACAATATAATTATTAATTTGCAGGTCTCGACCCAGCCGGCCCTTTTTACGAAGTTCCTATTCTATTACCTCCGGAAGACAGAATTGACAAATCGTGCGCGGAGTTCGTGGACATCATCCATACTTGCGGTGGATTATTAGGATTTATGGAGCCTATTGGGCATATAGACTTCTATCCCAACAGTGGGATTTTTCTACAGCCAGACTGTGTGTTCGCGCCTTATCCTGGTAAGAAGACCAGTGATCCGCGCATTGTGTCTTATTCGTCTTAAATTGCATACCAGAAGCTTTTGTTAGTTTAAAAATCCGTGCTGGCTATGTCATGTTCAGTGTATGTCCATGGAGCATCTTTTCTTGAACTTTAAAACTTCTTTGGCCCTTCTCTCCTAATTTTATGTGGGAATCAAAACTATGCTTTGAACTCCACCTATTATAATTAATTTAATGCCGGTTCCCAAGACAGCTTAGATTTCCTAAGAGACAACCTATCCATCCCAGTTTTAATTTTAGATTTGGTCAAGCTCGGGATTGGAAAATTTCGTGGAATCCTTTGTGGTATCTGTTGTTTGTGTTGATTGAATTGATTGGGTTCGATCCCCGCACAGTACAAGCATAAGTGTGCATGAACATTTGTGTTTGTACTGGTCTGCGTGTTTTCTATGTATAATATGTATTTATTTACAAAAAAAAAAGTATTTAAGTATGTTTATCCGTTGTCTAGTACCCATAACACAAGCCTCGTAGCTTAGTTTGGGACTAGATAATTGGTGTGATTGTTGTGAAATATATATATATATTTTTTAATTGAATCTAAATATGTGTAAAGTCAGTGTATATTTTTAGTATCACAATAGCTTCAATATATGTGTAAGCCTCCCTTTAGATATATCATGAAATAATTCAGCCCGTCTACGTCTTGGCGTAATTCTTGAACTCTTGAGTTACGCTCGATACCCTATTTGCACAACAGTCTACAAACTATCTTGACCTATTTCAGTGTTATGCAGCCACGCCAAGTCTTACGAGTTCTACGTCGACACCATTTACGACAAAAGGGTCTATCCTGCGTACAAATGCAATTCATGGCCAGATTATGTCATATGGCCATTTGGGAACTGTTCGACGCATTACAGTTACATGGGTGACGGAGTTCGCACGTGGCCTTTAGTTCCAGGCAATTATTACTTGGTGATCATTAAAGGAGTGACCCTTGAAAATGAATATACGAAACTTTCCTTCAATGGGCCACGTGCTTACATACCTTTTGGGTGATTACAGGTTGGAATCATTAAAGTCTTAAAAATGTGGGTTGTAAACGATCAAATGTATGTACACATACCGAATATACTTTATTTCGTATTCACATTACCGTGGGGTCATTATTAATACTAAAATTAAGTTATTTTTTATGTTTTTTTTTACATTAACGTTATTAAATATTAAAATCGAATAGTGAAATAAAGCAGGCTTGTTCTATGCTTTGATGTTTTTTTTCTTTCCCAATTCAGTTACTGGTTTAAAAAACTTGTGATGTCTCAAAAAAGGACGTGTACCACTAGGCAAATAGTTAGCTAATTACATATCGTTTACCTCACTGAGTCAGAGCAATCTATCCAATTGTTGACTTATTTGGACTATTGTAGAAACGGAGCGCTCGTATACTCGTTATCACAAAATAAAACTCATTGTTTGCTAATGGGGACACGGCCTTAGGCGAGTTAAAAAGCAAAAAAAATTCTAAATTGGAACTTGCACGATCACCCTGGTTTGTACACGATGCTGTCTTCGTCCACCTCGTTGGTGTAATCTTGGAACATTGGGGTTGAGCTTGTGCCCCAATGGCGCATGACCATCGTGACGGAAGAACTGATAGACAAAAGTAAAAATATTTTTATTTTATTTTCTTAGCCGAGGATATATATATGATATATGATTGTGGGTCAAGTTGCGTATCAAGGTATTAAAAAGTTATATACGAGTAAACTGTGTACTAAATTAATGGACTAGCATGTGACTACCTACATTATTTGCTAGTAAGATAAATTTATAGAATGGTACGTAGATACATAATACGTAGATATGTCTCGTTATGGCATGGTATGATAGGTATGTCAACTATACAACAAATTTCGGTATCGCAACATTGATGAATCATGTCTGGCTAGCAGCCTAGAGCACTCAAAGAAATTCGGATGGATGGTTAGGGTAGGTGTCACGGTAGCTCAATTAGTAAAGCAATCGCCCAGCTTACGAGAGGTGTGGGTTCCAGTCTCGCCTGTGGCAGTACGATTTTTTCTTTGTGTGTTAATTTAAACTAATAAAACTAATTTAACTTAATGCACACGGGCTGAGCTGAAGGTGCAGATGTATGAAGAAAATGAATTGAATTCACCTTCTCACTGGTTCGTCTTCCCGTATTCTAAAATCTGGGGAAAGTGTTGGTCTCATCTTGTCCTTTTTGGGCACATCAAAGTATTTTTCATAGTCTTTGCCATGTTTTGACTCGATTATTTCATCTCTGTCTATGTAATCTCCTGAATATGATTTATACGAGTCTGGATCTATGTTCTTCATGGTAGATACTTGAAAGTTCCTCATTATTATTTTAGCGTCACCGTTGTTGAATATGGCAGTGGGCAGAACAGAGTTTGGTGTTATGGAGATCAGTTTTGTCTGTGCTTGGGATGGTGGGGTGGTAAGTTTATAGTACTCAAGGGGAGTTGACTGCGTCTGGAGAAAGACGAACGGACTTATACTGAAATTAATAATTAAAGTCCTCCTGGCCGATTTCGACCAAGGCGGCCAATCTCAACAAAGATCAGACAACTACGCAGGAAATATTATATTGCACAAGTGTGAGCGCAATGCACTGGTGCACACACTGTTCCATCACTCTCAAAGTTCGGTGAGACGGCAATCCAACATGACCGGAGAGAGATCAGGCGCAGGACCAACGGCTTAACGTGCTTTCCGAGGCACGGGGGAGTAAAACCGCCAACTTCCCGACTCCGAGCTGTTTTTTTAAAGAAATTCAAGACAGAAAATCTCAGAAACAATTTTGTCTCGACCTGGGATTCGACCTCTCGGATGTAAGGCAGAAACTTTGCCACTACACCAACAGAAGTTTCTAACTTCCGCTTATCTGTGCTACTCGTCTTTAAAAAAGTCTGGTAGACTGGTAGATTTTTTAATATTTGTGATACCCTATTTACTTGTTGAATTGCAGATCGAATAAAAGTAAAGGTATACCTGAACGTCAAGTGGTCTCACAGGTCTCGCCAGGGGGGTGTTAGGCTTTTTTTTAGCAGGTATGTTTGCACACAGACACAACATGGACACAGCGGAGGCCAAATTTAAAAGGATGCGATAATCATTTTAGTACAAACTACTCGGTCACTTACATATCCGAATCCAACTAAAATCTTACCATTGTATCCACTTGCACAGTGTCATCTTGAGTCGGTCCAACGCCAACGGCTTCTTTGTTGAATTTCCTTATCTTGTTCATCAAATGTCCCGCGTTGCTGATGCCACTCCAAGAGTCGGAGAGGGATTTCTCGGCGTTCGTAGGGTTGGAGCCCTCTGGAGGAGCCCACTCTGGTGCCACGTATTCGTCTTCGCCCCCTACATGTTGCTGGAAAACTGGAAACGATTTTGATATAAGGAGCTAGGGGACTTGCGCTCTACAAAAATTTATTCGATTCTGGGGCCGTATTACTATCTTGCTTTCCCTCAGGCAGATTTCAAAATTTAGAACAAAATCATGACTAGCTGCGCTTCTGATCTAATTTGTATCCGGCTCCCTGTATCATATAATTTTCGGGAAAAACGGAGATGCTAGTTATAGGAAGAAAAATCTGCCAACTTGACTTGTGTAATACTTTCAATTGGGTCTTCTTACTTATACAAAAGTTTCGACCTCTGGCAGATGCAGCCAGACCCCTGATGTTCATTCAACAACGCAAGTTTATTTAGAATAGGCAAGTGTAGGCACCATATATTTTACCAGAACGCTGTGCCTCCATGGGTTTTGTATCGGCACACGAGAATAATCAATCTGAGTAAATCATTTTATTAAAATGTTTAATAACTTTTTTAACACAGTTTAATCAGAAACCTATCAAGTGGCAGGTTAAAAGCTGGTCGAGAATGTATTAGAAAATGCATTTGCAGAAATGTTTTTTCTAATAAATTGCACGCACCTTAGTATGATATCGTTTCTTCTAAATCAACTTGAATAAATGTTAAGGTTTCCTGAATATAGAACTCCATAAACTTTCCTCCAATCAATAATTTCCTATAAGGATAGGTAGGTACTGTTTGTTACTAAAAAATATGGGCAGGAATGTTATTATTCTTACATTTCCAATTACCGTGATTCCTTTAGTTCCTAGAATTTGATTATTGCGTAACGGTTCACCGGTAAACGGTAGGTAAACAATTTAATTTAGATGGTATGAATTCAATTCAATGAATTTAATTTATTGATATTTGAACTTGCTCCGAAGGATTGCCTGCTCCGACTTGTTCCTTTCATAAATCTATTTAATGGCTAACGCACGTAACACACGTTGTATACCAGATTACGTATACCGTACTAGGTATTTGTCTTTTTACTGAATTGAAAAGATTTAAGCACGAGCGAGCATGCCATGCATTTTATGAAGCGTGGCGCTTAGACAATGCAGCTTTTGCAAAAAATACACGACGCATTGTAAGTGCTTACAAATAAATTGTTTGCTTTATATGACAAGAGAGAAGTTAAAGAAAAAACACTTCGCTTTTGGGCCAAACAACTCTTTTTTTGAATGAAAAGTAAAAACTTTTCATTCGTAACAATTGAAATAAAGTAATTCCTTGACGAGAGTATCTTTAGAATGTAGTGCTATTCAACAATCCGGTCACTATTGTCCGAAGACAAAGACGTTAATACCGACGACCGGGACTGACACTTTATTAATCATTCTTGTAGTAAAGGTTCAACTGAGACATTAATAGTCCTCCTGGCCGAATTCGACCACGCCGGCTAATCTCAACAGGGATCAGCCAACTGCGCAGGAGATATTATAGTGCACAAGTATGAGCGCAATACAAAGGTGCACTCACTGTTCCATCACTCTTAAAGTTCGGTGAGACGGCAATCCAACATGACCGGAGAGAGATCAGGCGCAGGACCAACGGCTTAACGTGCTTTCCGAGGCACGGAGATGTAACACCGCCAACTTCCCGACTCCGAGCTGTTTTTGAGAAATTCATAACAGAAAATCTCAGAAACAGTTTTGGCTCGACCTGGGATTCGAACCCAGGACCTCCCGGATGTGAGGCAGAAACTTTGCCACTACACCAATGAGGCAGTCAACTGAGACATTAGCAGCCAAGTGGTTAAGGTAAAAAAAGTACCAATCTTGCAATTGCAAGCCAATTGGCAGGAGCCAGGACACGGGCCGGTGAGTTACAACGGCTGGACGGAATTTTGACCCACATAGCTAATACAAATACAAATTCTTTATATAGTATCAGAATTGTTACATATCTGGGATACGATTGAGGATTTCTTTTAAGTAAATGATCACTTGTGTCAGAAAATCCTCGCCCTCCATTACAGTTTAAAAATTACAAAAAGCAATAACCTAATATTGCAATCTAATTTAACAAAAATACTCAGAATGCATACTAAAAAAGGAAAAAGAAACAATTAAGGCATCTCAACAAAGAACATAAGTTATGCACTGCAAAATAATGATGTATGCATGTGTGTATGTGTGTGTGTGTGTGTGTGTTGTTTGTGTGTGTGCGTGTGTGTGTGTATATGCGTGCGTGTGAGGATTTTAACTAACCTATTTTAAATATCGAAATTTATTTATAAAATATGATTTTAAAACTATTGTAAATATATTAATCCCTAGAACATCTCGAAAAGAGGAATCTTAAACAACTTTTACACTGTAATGATCCCAATACTGTGGCAAACAGGCTCATATCTGAGATTGACCAGTCTTTAAAATCGAACACCAAAACTATTAAAACACCCAGAAATCAACGTACGCTAAAGCCCTGGATCACCCCAGGAATCTTGCGCTGTATCAAACATAGAAACAAACTTCAAAAAAACTTGCGAACAGATAGCCTAAATGATATCCTGCGAATCACTTATACGCGTTATAGAAATTTCTGCAATAATCTTATTAAAAAACTCAAACGACAATATGAAAGGGATCTGCTTGCTCGATCCGTCAAAAACAGCAAACAACTGTGGAAGAATATAAAAGAAATAACGCACTCTACCAAACCCTGCGAAGATAAGTCGGAGCTAATGAACATAAAAGATAATCCGCAAGAATCGGCTAATTTCATCAACAGTTACTTTGCAAACATTGGTCAACATCTGGCCCAGAGCATCCAGCCCGTTCATTCTATGTTGGATGCAAGGCTAACCACTGACTGCATACCAACTCAAATAAATTCATTTGTTCTATTAGAAACTACCCCAAATGAAGTTGAAAACACTCTAATGAATTTAAGATCTAATAGTGCCCCTGGCTGGGACAATATTCCTGCTAGCTTCTTGAAACTCGCAAGGCACGAGTTAGTTCCTATTATCACACATCTCGTTAACCTCTGCTTTCAACAGGGTGTATTTCCGGCCCCTCTAAAAAAATCCATTATCACCCCAGTGTACAAAGGAGGAGACAGAGGTGACGTGGGTAACTATAGGCCTATTTCTGTTTAACCAGCTATTTCGAAAGTTTTAGAAAAAATTCTAAATTCCAGACTAATAAATTATCTCAAAAAGTATAATCTATTATCTAACTCACAATTTGGTTTTAGACAAGGTTTATCTACAGAAAATGCGGTTATTAGCTTAAGCAAACTTGTAACAGGTCATCTTGACAGAGGAGACAAATGTTTAGCCGTGTTTTTGGACCTTAAAAAGGCCTTCGACACCGTCTCTGTGACCATCCTCCTCTACAAATTGGAAAAAATAGGAATAAGATGTACAACGCTGTCACTCTTCGACAGTTATCTTTCTGGTAGAATGCAACGGGTAAGGCTGGATCATTTCACCAGTGAGGATCTAAGGGTGTCTTATGGCGTTCCACAAGGAAGCGTTCTAGGTCCTACACTTTTTCTTATTTATATTAATGACCTGTGTAATATGAAAATCAACAACGCCAATATACTGTCATACGCCGATGACACCGCTGTTGTCTTTAGTGGCAAGGACTGGGATACTGTAAGATCTAATGCTGAAAGGGGTATTGCACTGGTCGCTAAATGGTTAAAAAATAATCTGTTAACATTAAACACCGCCAAAACCAATTTTATATGCTTCAGCATCCAAGGGCAGACTCAACCGGACCCTGACTATAACCTCCAAGTTCACTCTTGCAGTGTAGACGACTGTGACTGCCCTAGAATAGACAAAACCGACAAAATAAAATACTTGGGAGTGATAGTCGATCAGCGTCTGTCTTGGTATCCACATCTTGATCAAGTGTCGGCCAGAGTAAGAAAACTGGTCTGGATCTTCAAGACCCTAAGACATGTGGTGCCAAGGGGGCTTGGACCTGACTCCTCAAGGAATCTTATTAAGGAACTCTATCTAGCGCTAGCACAGTCCATTATTATTTATTGCATCCCTGTCTGGGGAGGATCGTCTAAAACGCAGATGATAAATTTGGAGCGAGCTCAACGCGCTTTATTAAAGGTCATTTATTTTAAGAACAGAATATTTCCTACGAGTCGCCTATACTCAATCGATAACGTGCTTACGGTTAGGAAACTATATATACTACACACAGTCTTAAATAAACATAAATCGTTAACCTACGACCCTACTTTAAAACGTAAGAGGAGACAACACATATTCAATCCTGTTATAACAAGAAATGCATTTGCTAGTAAACAATATGAGAAACAATCTGAAATCCTATTCAAAAAAATCAATAAAAAACATGATATTTACAGTAAACCATCACGAGAGTGTAAGAAGATGGTAACTGACATGTTACTCCCATTAAACTATGAGGAAACAGAGGCCTTACTACATCTAATAACCTAAATAAAAAAATAAAAACTAAAAAAAACTAAATTAAATCAATCTACAAAATTTCTATCAAAATTTTATTATATGTACACAACAATTAACACACAGGCACACACAAAACACGTAATCTTTAATATTTATCATAAGTACTTACTTAGGAGTATTGTTAAAACATATAAGAGTTTTTCAAGTACAATATATACGTATAATATTTAGTTAGTGAATTAAAATATGTAAAATAATAAGAATAGCTATGAAGGAGCGTTGTCACCTGACACAGGCATTATTTGCTTAAAAGGTGACTTCGATTACTACAATATATTGTAAAAGCTTTTTATTATTATGAAATTAAGCAAGAACCACATCTTTCTAATAAGTAAAAACGTTTTTAAATCAATCCATCCCTTCGGGAGCTACGATGTCACAGACACGCATACTCAAAAACACAGGAACACAAATTCACAAACACATTACACACAGACAGAGGAGTCAAACCCATAACACCCCTTTTTTGTCGGGGGTTCGTCACGTTTCCTTGACTAGTTTTGTTAAATTTAGCTTACTCTCGTTGGTGTAGTGGCAAAGTTTCTGCCTTACATCCGAGATGTGCTGGCTTCGAATCCCAGGTCGAGCCAAAATTGTTTCTGGGGTTTTCTGTCATGGATTTCTCAAAAACAGCTCGGAGTCGGGAAGTTGGCGGTGTTACACCCCCGTGCCTCGGAAAGCACGTTAAGCCGTTGGTCCTGCGCCTGATCTCTGTCCGGTGATGTCGGATTGCCATCTCACCAAACATTGAGAGTGATGGAACAGTGAGTGCACCTGTGTATTGCGCTCACACTTGTGCACGATATCTCCTGCGTAGTTGGCTTTGTTGAGATTGGCCGCCGTGGTCGAAATCAGCCAGGAGGACTATTGTTACTATTATTTGCACATCTATGTTAAAATTAATTAACTTACCATCATCGTCAGCGCCAGATCTTCTTGATATGTAGTTTGGTTTCACGTCTGGTCTATCGTAGAATTGCCCTCTTCTCATGTAGACTGTCACATCGGACCCTGAGAAATAAATACAAAATCAGATATAGTAAACGTACTTTTATTAAAACTAGTGGCCCCCCGCGACTTCGTCCGCGTGGAAATCCTTTGTTTTCAAAATCGCGGTAGAACGGGATAAAAAGTATCCTATGTCCGTTTCCTGGTTCTAAGCTACCTCTCCACCAATTTTCAGCCAAATCGGTTCATCCGTTCTTGAGTTATAAATAGTGTAACTAACACCACTTGCTTTTATATATATAGATTTTATTGGGGAGACGCAGAGTTTTCTTGTCAAATAATTCTACTAACAAATCGTAAAACAATTCTACTAACAATCGGATGGATAATAAATAAATATATTACAAATAAACTTAAATTAATACGTATAATACCTAGACCAGTAAAAACAGACTTGTTCGTGCACACAAATGTTTGTACAGTGCGGGGATCGAACCCGCAATCTTTTGGTTAATAGTCAACTTCTTGACCATTACACCAAAGTAGTCGTGTGATAAGATGGATAACTGTCTTTCGACAACTTTATACGACACTGTATTATTCAAGATTTTCAGGAAAACAAATTTTCAGGAAGTCTTTTGCAAAAAGTTTTCGCATTTCTACAAATGAATGTAAACTTTTCACAAAGGTATTCGGTACAGAACGTGAAACACAATATGTATAATCCCCATTTGTAAAGGAATTACTACGCGAGAGGAGGATTACGTTATTACGACATTGGAAGATATCGTGAACAATGACATATGTATTTCAATTTATTGGAATTTGAATACTGACAAATGGGAAGAGTCTCAAAATTGGGGCTAAATAGGTAAACATATCGCAACAAGATTCTAAATTAACTTGATTAAATTATGATGGAGGTAAGTACCTCAATAATGTGTTTAAACATTATCATCAGTATAGAGGCTTCATTCATAATAAATCTGTAGAGAGGTCAATTCTGTACATGAAATATATTTCAAAAATAACTAAAATGCAATCACTATTTTTTTTGTCTGTCTGACTGTCTGTATAACCCTTATAGAAACAAAAACTACATGACGTATTATTAGGAAATTTGGTACAATAAATTTCCATACTCCTGAGCTGGTTATAATAGTGTACTTTTTATCACGATATAATCAATAGGAGCAGAGCAGTGAAGGGAAATGTTGGGAAAACGGGAGAAGTTACTTCATTATTTAAGCTTCCGCCGCGTGTACAACCTAAATGATTAAAGTTACACAGAAATCATGTATGACGGAAATGTTCACCTTAAAATTATATAAAAAATATCCTTCGACTGCATATTATTATGTCTTTTTTTTTTCTCGCTGTGGAAATGCTTTTACGCATGCCCCCCACACATCTGCAGGGGGGTATGTGGGACTCAACGGCTGGTGTGCAAGGCCGTAATACCCACTAAAACCACAGCGCATTCCGCCACTCCGCCATTGTGGGGCGCCATGGGGTCGCGTGAGCATTCACCACGGCACCCCGGCGGATAGCCCGAGGGCCACAAACTCCTTGGCGGCGGAGCAAGGTGTTGGGCTCCGCCACCAAAACTAACTCCCACACGGCCGCAGAGGATAGGGAGGACGGCAACGACACACCGCATCTCCTCTTCCTCTGCGGCCCCACCGCAGCGCCATCAAACGGTGCGCCCCCGTTTGGTCGCGGGAGATAGGCCGCACGGCAACGACACACCGAGACGTCTCTCCTCCCGCGACCGCACCCGACTGCGAGGGACAGCCAAAACCGTCCCCCACAACCGCACCCTTGGTCGCAACCTGCGCAGGCCTCCCCAAGCCCACGTGGAGCGTCCCCTCCCGGGATCCCGCTTAGCTTCACCGTGGGTGGCAAAGCCACGGTTACTGAGCCCCCCCACCACGACAAGGTGGAGATCCGACAGGGGGGGCATATTATTATGTCTAAATTGACTCACAATAACACGTTTAACTCCCGATAGCTTAGCAGTTCAAAGCTTTCTGATTATATTTGTCAACTCTTTCGGTTATAACACTCTCAGTTATCTAGATATATAAAACTTAAAGGTGACTGACTGACTGACAATCTATCAACTCAAAAATCTATCAACGCACAGCCAAAACCACTGGACGGATCAGGCTGAAATTTGGAATGCAGGTAGATGTTATGTCGTAGGCATCCGCTAAGAAAGGATTTTTATAAATTCTACCCCAAAGGGGGTTAAATAAGGGTTGCAATTTTGTATGAAACTCGGTAGCAAAAACTAAAGTCCACGCGGACGAAGTCGCGGGTGGCTGCTATTATCAAATAAAATTGCCTTTTTAGAAACTTATCGGGAGTTTTACGATTAAATTGTTGGTCACTTTATCAGTTGATACTCGAAGATTATATTTCTTGCGCATGAGCGGCGCCAGTTAATATTTTGCATCCTATTTCTCAAGCTTGGATTGTTACAAGCAAAGTAACCTTTGCCACACGGAAAACAGACGTCGCGTCTACAATATAAGCCTACTTATCTACTCACTTCAAAACATTGTCCCCACTCAAATTTGTCGAACCAATTGCTCCAAGCGAAATACTTTATTAGGGATACGCTCAGCATGACAAGAAGCTTTCATGATAAATTCAATTAATATTTAGCATGAGTACTATAGGTATGTCCAGATTGTTCCCAATTTGCTTCGTAGCTACGTTGTACATTTTGAATTTTAATGATATTAGTATTAACATCTGCTCCCCCTTATCAGCATACGTCCCACTGCTGGGCAAAGGCCTCACCTCAACTATAACGTGGTAGGAGCTATTCTTCACCACGCGGGCTCATTGCAGATTGGTGGAGGGGTTGTTTGTTACCTCTCGGCCTACGGTGAAGCCGCCACGTCCCCGACTCACATGGCACCGGAGGGCACCGTCAGGTTTTTAGTGGGTAGGCGGGTTCTCTCTCTGAGGCCTGGAGACCCACACCCCAGCTGCCCCTGCGGCCGGTGGGTGTGCGTAAAATCATTTCCCTGACGTTAAAAAAATAAGGGGTTGTTTTTTAGGTACTTAAGTGACCAACCTTACTGCAAGTTCTTATTTAGCCGCCCAAGTAGCTTCTTACCAGACTTATCGAATAAATTCTATTGATATTAACCGGGACCAATGGCTTAACGATCCTTCCGAAGCATGAAGATGCTTGTAAATAGACCTCGCTTAGTTCTTGACATCACTGCAGGGTATACACGGATCGGATAGTAAGGTACAATCAGTAGTTGTTTTGAGGAGCAACGTTAGAGCAAAATTTTTGTTCAGGATTTGAATATGGGACTTCTATTTGGAATATGGCTTGTTCTTGGCATCGAGTTTATTGGTGTATCCACCTATAGATTTTTTCTTATAATGCTACTTACACGTTTTGGAAGAATTCACTATGAGACGAGGCCCAAACGGGCCAATAAAATTTATGTATTATCGTCATCATCATATCAGCCTCTCGACGCCCACTGCTGAGCATAGGCCTCCCCCAAGGATTTCCACCGCGATCGATCCCGCATACAGCGGCTACCCGCGACTTTCAACAGACCACTAGTCCACCGTCGGTCCTCCTTTTAGGGAGCTTGCGCATGGAGCGTCATCCGGCATGCGGTTGCAATTCGAGAACATTTCCGCCCCAACAGCTTTCGGTTCGCTGCGATATGTGTCCCGCCCACTGCCACATCAGCTGAGCAAACCTTCGAGCAATATTTATGTACACTAACTGGTAAAAGTGAGCCACTCGGCCATCTGATTATTGTACCCGTAGGCGATGCCGGTAAAGGCGGCGACGGTAACGGCGAGCCCGAGGCACACGGTGCAGTTCATCCAGCATACTAACGCGAATGTGATCACTCTGCTGTCCATAGTCATGTGATGTGCAACAAATAGAGATAACTGGTAAAAGTGAGCCACTCGGCCGTCTGGTAGTTGTACCCGTAGGCGATGCCGGTAACGGCGGCGACGGCGAGCCCGAGGCACACGGCGCAGATCATCCAGCATGCGAGCGTGAAAGTGATCACTCTGCTGTCCATACAGTCATGTGATGTGCAACAAATAGAGATACTAACTGGTAAAAGTAAGCCACTCGGCCATCTGGTAGTTGTACCCGTAGGCGATGCCGGTGACGGCGGCGACGGCGAGCCCGAGGCACACGGCGCAGCTCATCCAGCATGCTAGCGCGAATGTGATCACTCTGGCCAAGAATAAATTACAAAGAGCTATTAATTTTATTACAAAAGCATTTTGAGAAGACATTTTCTTTTCACTTGCGTGTCGCACACTCGTGTAGTCGAGGTTAGGACGCGGCGCGTGGTAGTGGCGCGACTTTTCTTCGCCTAGATTCTTGAACGTGTGAGCGACGGGCTTTAATAAAGAGTAATGTACTATCTGCAACTAATATACTATAGAAAAGTAATGGTGTATATAGAATAATTATATAAAATAAAATATTGCGGTTTGAACAGGTACCTTTACCTAGGCGCTTACAAGAAGTGTACTAAAAATGTATAAAGGTTATGATTGTATCACAATGGTTTACATTGTTTACATCTAAATGATTATTTTCATCTGTCAAGCAGAATATCCGATAGCACTTCATATTTAAAGCTCAGTCTTCTTGTGTTACAATTTTTTTCAAATAGGGCCTTAGTAGGAAAATTAAATAAAATCCCGCAGGGTAGAATTAATGAGATTCCAATAGATAATAAGTTTATGAGCGTAACTTAGGTAAAATGTTGGTTATTGATTCATTTAGGGTTAATTTATGAGCCTTGTCTGCGTAATCACGTGTTGTACAGACAAGTGCGAAATGACTGGGTACAGTCGACTTCAGCCGAGTTCATTAAAAGTATTGCATAAAGTGAAAAAGTATCGTCTTTAAAATTCGACGACCACGTTGTAGTGGCGTAACGAGTCGGTTTTCACGTTGTCGCTGTCTAAGGTCCCAGGATTGATTCCCGGACGGAGACAATGTAGATAATCACTTTCCTATGTTGTTTGTGGTACCAGGGTTGATACTGATTTTCATTAAACAAGTGCTTAAGCTACTTACTTCGGAATCAGAGCAATCGAAATCCATGTCTTGTTCTCCCCATTTCCGTACTTACTTAGATGTTTTAAACTGTGAACAGATGCTGCCAGGTTCAATAAAATACCTACAGATCCAACAGTGTATCGCGAAATACTTACTTTTTTGCAGATTCTTTACGAAATATCATGAAGTAAGATGAGATGCCAGTGATGGATGATGATCTGGGAACTTCCAATAATACCGAGTTGGCCGAAAGCAGATTTATACTAATGGACATTCCTATTTTAACCTGATACGGTACCATCCTTAAAAACTGTGCGAAAATCGAATACATCACTTTGAGCAATTCAAAATAGCTATAAAAAGTGTCTTGTCTAACCGCTGGCTGAAAGAAATAATGTAAACATAACTTGAAATGTCCCCGCCTTATCTGGGCTTAGGGCGGGCGTATTAAATCCGCCCCAACTCCCCAGATGTTAGGTACGCAAATCACGATTACATGGATGCTTTTTTATGATTTTCTTTATGTAGGCAACACGTAGGTATGTAGAACTAGGTAGGTTCCTAATATTGAAAAATATTGTATGTCGGGCAAATGTTCAAGATGCTGTAACTAGAGAAGTTCTGGTTTGTAGTTTATGCAAGAGCGACAAAAGTTAGTTAATCGCTTAGCTACTCGCTGCTCGCTTAGTAAAATGGTGTTTCCGAAGTGAATGGTGAACGAAATGTTTCTTTGACAGTGTGTTTTAATATGTTTTTTTACTCTTACCGTTGCACGAGGTCAACCAGCCATCCGAAGCAGCTAAATATATAGCACATAACAAGGCCAAGGCAGGGAGGAGACGTTCAACACTATGAAACTCATCAGCCCTGCTTGCAAGACGTCCTGAAAAGATATAAAAAAATAAATGGAAACAACATCACATACCTACATTGCTCTGAACCCAAATTAAGTTGCGGAAGCCACGAACACCCGGTTACAGTGACAACTTTGAAAATTGGTTTCTAACATTTTTTTCCGTTCGGGGATCGAACCCGGGACCTTGAAACTGGCACTCACGCCACTACACCTCGGAGGTCTCTTTTACTTGTTACAAAATCGTACTTAAGACGGTTCCAAAGGCGCCACAACTTTTCGTCTGTATCGGGGCTCCGAGACAAAGTTACATTGCATACTCGTAGTCGAACGACAAAACGAGCGATCGCTACGTTCGCAAAAATGGAAGTTACATTTTCCTTGTCTCATTGTCTAGAGGTCTGGTTACTACTAAGTGAAACCTTATGCATGTTACTTTGTATAGGGGCCCAACCATCATTTAATGTCATCAACTAAGTGACATCGGTCGACCCAATGCAGAAGTAACTTGTACTCTTATTTCAAGACATTTCGTCGATGGTAATTTCAAAATTTTGGGCCCTCGGTCCAGATGCAGGCGACATTTCGGTGTATTTTTGTGTCGACAGCTGGCTTTTATTAACAACTTTTGAGGATGTTTCATTAAGTTGACGGCTATGGATGTACGGCAGAAAAAAAGTGTACAATAATTTATTTAATGAAAGTAAAACTTAAGTAAAAAGAAGGAAGAAAGTAATAAAATGTGACTACGGAGAAATTCCAATGTCTAACGTAATTTTTGCCACGTCGAGAGACCGAGATAGACAGACCATAAAATTAAACAAGAAAATGCCACGATTATTGCTTGTAAAGATTGATTTTTTGCGTTATTCGAGAAAATATACCTAAGTTCTATACTGAAGTATAGTTTTTATTCAATGTAGAGGGTATTACATAGTAGAACCAATAATTGTTGTCTGTACCTATAAGTTCCGGTTATTTTTCTTCCATAATATAATAAAAATGAATCGTTGAATGTGTTGCTAAGCGCAAAACTCGAGAGAAGGTGAACCGATTTCGCTAATTATCCTTTCATAACGTTTCTGAAGTTGCGAGGATGGCTCTAACGAAGTGAAAAATTAAAAACAAACAACGGGTAGGAAAACGTTTTCGTGTTCCATGAGTGTTATATAAAACCGCATTTTCTATATATTAAAGTGGTTTTCCACTGCTTATTTTTTCAGCTAACTGCTTACGACATCAATAATTAATAAGCGCCAAAAATAAAAGATCGTTCATACTTTACGCATAAATGTCTCATATTTACGACGGAGTTTACGTACATCGTGGTCATAAAAACTATAAATTGTTCTGCTCAAGGCCGGCTATAGTAATTGGAACTCTTTGTTTAGCTTTAAGTGGTTTACCATTTCAGTATTTCGTTCGTTACCTATTTGACTGTTGTTTGAAACTTTTGACGGAGGCAGGAGGCCTATGCCGAAAATTGTCGGAAATCTGTCGGAGCGATAACAGACGACAGCACATCAAGCTACATAGCTACAGATTCACTGCTAAATTCGCTCTTATTTTATACGCATAAGATGCCACAGTTTTTACCTTGACGTGCTGTCATGTATGTGTACCTAGCTGTAATTTGTGTGTGTGTCGAAAAACGGTTATCGTTTTGACGGATTTTGTTTTTCGGAATAGGCCTTCAGGTTCCACGGCAGGCTTGTTAGTAGTCGCAGCATAGATTGCAAAATAACTACTGTACTAGACGGTTAAACACAATGCCTAAAGATCTTAAGAAAGGTATTTCTAAATATTACAAAACAATAAGTTCTCTCTCTCGTAGGAAAATGACCCTTGTTTTGGTTATGTAAGATACATAAAGTGATGTTAACTAAGTTAAACTATTGATATGTGACAATCATTTAAAGAGAAAAAAGATGTAATTATCTAAGCATATATTCTGATGATACAATCAGGAAATCTAAGACTACCAAATTCATGTCAGGATTTTAATTCACTGATAAATGTCCGAAGATCAAGCGATCGTAATAGAATTGACCGTACCTAATTAGGTGTCATTCAAAGGTCAATCAAATTTGACAAGTATAATTTGGGATCCAATAGAGCAGTAGGCATCTGCAAAAACGCAATCCTGCATAGGTATTTTGGAACAGTAGGTACCATAGTCACGTATTATTTCAAATAGACTGATAAATAACATGTACTATTACGATTTCTATGAGAATGTGATTTAGTATACCCTCTTTACTACTTTCAATTAAGTCAAAATCTATTTTTTAAGTTCAAAAACTAAAAATTGTTTTTTGGATTTCTTTTGAAGTTTTTTGTGAACTTCAAACAGTTGTGATTAACCCAGTTTGTTAAATGTCCGTATTTGCGAAACGAAAAATCGCCCATCTGTCACTATTGGGTGACGATGTACCGAACGCTCCATATCGCAGCTGCTTGACATATGTGAAAAATATGCAAAGCGGCACGGATTGACGTATAATGTCAAGAAGAGTGAGTGGATGATCTTTCAGGTTCGGGGAAGGCTCCTAACTCAAACACCTGAACCGAAATTAAATGGATGCTCACTAAACAGGGTAACAGAGTTTACATATCTTAGGCACATTCTGACCCCAGACCTGAAAGATGATGCTGACATAGAAAGGGAGCGTAGGGCGCTGTCTGTTCGTGCGAATATGATAGCCCGCAGATTTGCTCGGTGCTCAAGAGGCGTCAAAATCACTTTGTTTAGGGCATTTTGCACGTCCTTCTACACGAGCAGTCTCTGGGTGAAGTATACGCAGAAGCAGTATAGCGCCCTACGCGTACAATACAATAATGCGTTCAGGGTGCTGTTGGGGCTGCCTCGCTTCTGTAGCGCCTCAGGGATGTTTGCTGAAGCGCGCGTGGATTGCTTCTACACAATCATGCGTAAGAGGTGCACTTCCCTGGGGCGCAGGGTGCGGGCCAGCCCAAACACTCTCCTGAGAGTATTTGCCGAGCGCTTTGACTGTCAGTACGTGTATCACCTTGGCATGGTGCATGTACTGGCTAATACTAAAATATTATTTTAAATACTATTTATATTATTCTTATTAATTATTTGTTTTGGTAAATTCTATGTAATTCTAATCTAATTCTAATTTCATTTTTATTAATTGTATGTGGTCCTTAGAAGACTGAATAAATAAATAAATAATTTTTATTATTATATTGTTACGACACAAAATTTAAATAAATCATGCCCAAAAACGACAAAGGCACAGACAACTTAGGGCAATAGATACCGCTGGTCAACATTTTTCATCATCGACCGCAGGTTTTCTAACTGAATTTTAATTAAGGGCCATCCATGCCAGTCCAATCGCCATATGCCATTTGTGAGTGGCTTTTTTAAAATAAGGAGTAAAAGGGAAATATCGATTTGTTAGAAAAAGTTTTATGTCGGTGTCTGCGTCCTTATACAGGATGCAGATCACAATACGACAAATTTATAGAAACATCGACAACCCTAGTTCATGTAGGTATGTTTCTATTATTCCTCTAACACAAGCATTAAGCTTAAAAGGGGTATCCCTAAACTTTGTAAAATTTATTTGAAAACAATAAAGATTTTTATTTTATTTTTTTATTTTTTGGGTATTAAAAATCCTAACATCACGCTAATGTATATCTGTTTGGATGTTTGTCCGTCAATCACGCTGAAACTACTGAGCGGATTTTGATGGTATAGAGACAGGGCACGAGCTGACTTAGGTGATAGGATAATTTTATCCCGATTAAATGCACCCTGGGGATAAACATGTCTACGCGGACGAAGTCGCGGGTGGGCCGCTAAATCTAATTATTGTTAAAGCTATTTTATGACTAACGCACATTTTATCAAATAAATGTGATTTTCCCTTTCTTCGTAGTAAAAAAAACATACTTAGATGAAAAAAGACGTATCTATTTAGAAGCGTCCATTTTTTCTATGATAAATCTGATCATATAAAGAAAGGACGCATTTACTTTACAAAAATAAAATAATGTATGTATTTTCAAGTATTAAATTCCCTTAATTTACCACAAACAAAAATACTAAGCATAAAAGACGCAACTGCTACTTGCGCCTGGAATTTTTTCGAAGTACCTACTAAAATGAAAAGGCGTATTTTTTCATGCAAATACGTCAAATTTCAGCAGGTCATAATTATGAAATTAAAAAAAAATACTAGGCAATGCGTTTTTGTTACTGAATTCATTTGAATTTGTAACTCAATTTCGACAAAATTGTTAGATGCGTCCTTTCTTCTTATGATGGCAGAATTGTTATGATTTAACTATAATTTATAGTGGCCTTTTTTTGGAGGGACAACAACAATATGTATTTGAAATTGAAATCGAACACGTTTTAATTCGTTTATTTTACCTATTTAAACCGGTGTGAAGAGAACCGACCACGAATATGATGTCTATCAAAGCAGTTGGTCTGCAGACCCTGACCACTGTGCAAACCTTATTTAGTATGCGCCCCAACAGACGAAGTTGAACGTTTCTTTTGTGTATTGTTTTAGGGATGCCTGAATAATAGATGCAGTTGAAATTACTACACGTACGACTTCTACCAACTTCAATGTGAAGGTTGACACCGCTTAACTTTTGCCCACTGGGAATTTATGTCATGCATTTTTAAGTTCCTCCAAATTAAAAGCTACTTTGAGCGAGTAAAGTAACCTAGATTGATTTCGACTTGTGAACAGTTTTGCTTTTGTTTCTCTGTTTTGTTTGTTACATAAAACTTTTTCAGTTAAAATTGGTTAGTTACTTACGGCTGGTCTCAATATGCTATCAACCTTTGACTGAAAACATGTTAGTTTCATACAAAATGCTGAAATCGCATAGGTATAGCTTTTAGTATGAAAGTGACAGTTATTTTCATTTCATCTTGTTTGCCACATTGGTGTAATGGTCAAGAAGTTGACTATTAACCAAGAGGTCGAGGGTTCGATCCCCGCACTGTACAAACATTTGTGTGCATAAACATGTCTGTTTGTACTGGTCTGGGTGTTATTTGTATTAATTTAAGTTTATTTGTAATACCACTGTTGATTCTGATATCTGTAACACAAGTGCTTCAGCTACTTACCACGAGGTCAAATTAATGTATGTGATGTTGTTGTATATTTATTTATTTATTTATCTCAAAGCTAGATAGAATATTGAAACCGGCTATTACAGTGACAGGATTACTCAGTTTTCAGATATAGCACTGAAAATCCTTTCAGTGGAAAAATAGCAGTGTTCAAAAATTCAGTACTGCAGTAGAAGTGAAGTGGAAAAGCTTGTTACTTTCTAAAGTTTTTATCACTCTTTGTTGTAAAGGTGCTCTCTCACCGTGTGCATTCGCATGTAATGTAACATTGCAGACTCGAGCATCACAACAGTAAAGGAAGAGATTTGAACGTTACAATGCGCACTTTGTAATGATACAAACTGTGTTTTCTTCAGTGAACGAGGAGAACCGAGGTAGTATTTGTAATGTAATGCTCAAACTCGAACATAACACGCGAACGATCTTCGGTCAGTGAGGTAGTATTGTTATGTAATGCTCGGAAGACGAATCTATTTTGTTACATTCGAATGGTTCTGTTGGGATAGCACCTTAACGCGTAAAGGTACTTGCTGTATAAGTTTGTTGAAAATAAGTTATTACATAACGAACAATTTGGAACGAATATTTTTAATTATGTAAAAGCTTATTTCGATTTAGCTTGTGTAAAATATATCTCAATATGCACATCACCACACTTATTAAATGCAAAAAGTTAGGGCTCAATTTCATCCCATTAAAAGTTCTAGTGGTTGAATTAGTGGGAAACTCTCTTTTGAGATTAAAAACAGCTTAGGTAAGTCTGAACTTATAATATTAGATATTTTCGTGAACTTTTAACTACTTACTTACCGTAATTTTTGAATTTAAATTAAAAGCGAAACACGTAAGTATATGTATTGTATTGATTAACATGCTTAATACTATAATTAATAGCTAAAGCTAAATATAAAAATAATTTGTCGATACAGCCCTGTTTAGCGTTCATAAATAACAAAGTATTTGGTTCATAATACTATCTATTTCATCTTGGTTATGAGTCAAAACCCGAATTCGAAGTACAGGAAACAGCACTTCAGGATGCTCGTTTTTGTTGCAAAGATGCAGGGATCAAGATACATAAGTCAAGTACACTGACGTGTTGTCGTGCGTACCTAATAACAGTTCTAGTATAAATTCTTAATGATTAAATAATCTTCCGAAAAAAAAACACCGCACTAGAATAGATCCATCCCTTCAGGAGCTACGATGCCACAGATAGACACACACTCAAATCACCAACACATAACACACAAATAAAATAGGTGTCAAAAGAAGGTAAAAGAGGGGTTAAGCCCTATTTAAAAAAAAAAAACACGGGTTGCACTCCGGGAGTGCCGGCAGAAGTGAAAACTTGATTATTAACGTTGTGCATTTTTGATTTATTTGAACCGTCTTACGGTTTTTCGATCAGCATCACGTGACCTGACGCGAGTTTCACAGTTTCTACCCATGCCACAAAAGTGCTCAACGCCGCTAAAGAAGTTTTCACTTCAAAAACACGGGTTGCACTCCGGGAGTGCCGGCAGAAGTGAAAACTTAACAACCGTCTTACGGTTTTTCGATCAGCATCACGTGACCTGACGCGAGTTTCACAGTTTCTACCCATGCCACAAAAGTGCTCAACGCCGCTAAAGAAGTTTTCACTTCAAAAATAATATAGCAGAAACATTAGTAAGTACGAGCTAAAGCTATCAGTCAATGCAAAGTCCAATAAGCTGTTCACGATCCCGATATAGGATTGTAATTTCCTCAGCCGATATGGAACTGTGAATTCCATTCACAAGAATTCCCTTTATAAATCTTGTCTTCGCACGATGCGTATGTAAGATATTTTTGAGATACGTTTACTCACCAGCTTTGAAACTATGTAAGGCTCATTTAAAATGATAATTTCACCACGATAAAAATATTATTTGTTTATGAAAAGCACTCGTGTCAAAAAAAGATTTTGAATGACAATAATTGACATTAATGATGTTCGTGAAAACCATAGATATAGTATGTGAAAACCATAGAAAAAATGGTTTTTTGTTTGTAAAGTAGGTTTACGATCGAGATGTTTACGTGATAACGTCTTACGGCTATTTTATTCACCTTTTTTTGTTGCAATTGTTCTAACACTTCACTTGCACTTCACATTTTGTTTCACTGTTAAACATTCAACGAAAACTTAACCGCACGAGAAAATCTCCATTCGTTTGTAGCCGCTAGAGTGAGAGAGACGGAAGATCGGTCCACTCACTCGAACGCTATGCCAGCCTCCGCTCGTGAGGATTCCGCGTGACAAGTTTCACGGAATCGTTATACCTGCGATCGCACTCGTGAGGTTTTGGTGTGACACAAGTTTCTGAACATGTCACCCGACTAAAACGATTTTAAAGACGTTATCACGTCAAAAAACATAAATTAAACATATGAGATATATGCGAATGGATTACAATGTCTTTCTAGCTCTATAATGACCGATTCGAACAGAAGGATTATTCCGAATGACGAAATCCGTCAAAACGATAATCATTTTTTCAAGATTTTATTTACTTTCACACTTAAGTCTGTTATGAAATCTTGCAAGCCAAATTTTACCCACATCCCGGTGTCGGATTTATGTGTTTTTTTCTTTATTATCAATTGATTTATATAATTATGTTATCAGCTAATTTACACAGCTCATGCCAAAAGAATTTTCTTAACGCAAAACAAGCATGAAGAGTCGATTGGGTTTCGAATTTAGTGCAGAAGAGATCTAAAGTGTCATATACCTACTGATTTTAATTCAAGAGCTACTAACGGGCACAAAATTTATTACTAGAACCCCTCAGACTTTAAAAAATTATAGTCAAATTATTACGGTCAAAAGAACACTTCTTGGGTGTAAAACAACGGTGCGAAATGTTGGTTTAAAAAAGCTTGATGGAACAGGTTCACAGTAACTAGTAGTTTAGTACCTATACTAAAAAAAAAATAGCGTTGTAGTCTAGCAGCTGCGGTTATGGCATTATATTGATTGAGGAAAGAGGCTTAAACTAAAGCCTGTAAATAATGAACATTAAATTAATCCGAAAAGTGGAAGCGTAGGATTTCATCTCACAAACTTTAATAACTGCTATAAACTACTGTTTTCACGCCAGTGAGTTGGTATCAAATTGGTAGCGCTATACAAACGCGTACTTTCTCAAAGAAAATGGGTCTTTAAATTTGGCCATAGTTAATAAATAGTTAATAAATTGTGCCATAAATAAACCAAAATCATTAAAATACAAAATCGTCCCCAACAGTTGATCGACCAAGTCGCAATAATTCAAAAGATTTCTCTTTGAATTCTTGCCAACTCAAAGTGACAATAGATTTAAGTATTATAGGTTTGCTATACTGGAATTGCAAGGGCAAAAGTGCATGAAACAATTAGAGCGTTTCTATAAAGCTTATAGAAGAAAGTGGGTCACATGACACGCTATTTCAAACGGATATAGAGTATGCAAAAGTTTTGGTTAAAAAAAGTTTTTCCGAATTCCGTGAGCGTTTTATTTTCAGTCGAGTCGCTCAGTGCCGTTTGGGTTAGTTGGGGCGACGGTCGTACCGCCCGCTGTGTGAATTTTCCTAACCGAACGTGCGTGAACACGAGTGATTCATACATAAGTTTACTCTAATTTGTGAATTAAGTAAAACAATTTGTGAACAAAATACTGGACTAGTGAGGTTTTGAAAGTGGTTGTGCTGATCACGAGGACATTAGAACGGATTTTCTTCTTAAGGTAATTAAAATGTTAAGTTTCACTTCGTCAGGAAACTCTCGCTGGACTGACGGGACTTGCTAATTGCCTATCGGATTATTAAATTTGCGTAACACTTTATAATTATATTTTTCATAAAATTCTTATTACTGCAGTGCTAAGTTTATCTTGTCTGGTACTTCCTTATCTTTTTACTATGCGACTACTGTTTAGTTCTGTTCGATTTTACTTGGATTACCGACCCTCAGTCGATATAACTTAACAAACAAACCTAAACCGATTAAATTGGTTAATCTTCTTAGCATGTTATCAGAATTTACAAGCTGTCCGTAGGCGCGTTATGGGAGTAAATCGGATGTATGACACATAGAATATTTTGTTTTGTATATCTTTACTTCACTTCCAATGAGGTTCTATTCTATAATGTGAAATATTTCGCTGAATGTTCATATGCTAAGCGCAAATCTCGTTTTTTTTTTATTTCCTTGAAGTACGAGATGGTTACAAGGAGAAGAAAATTTTTAAAAATCAACAACCAAGAGAACGTCTGCGGTATCTGCTAGTTTTGAATAAAAATTTTATACTTCTAGAACGCGTTAGACAATGTTAATAAGAGCTCATTTGCTTTTATATGCTCACAGAATAAAAAGGAAAAATGGAGTGGTATTCTTCTAACAATGAATGCAATTTAAACAGTGCTCGCGCTACCCTAATTGTATGTAGTAAATCTACTTAAATTACTTGTATATTCGTGCTAAGATTTTTTTTTATGTCTGAGCTAGTTGACATTCAGTGGACGTCCGAAGATCTACCGACTATCTAGAACTAGATGATGCTGATATTTTATGATGTACTTAATATACTGCTGTCTTGGTTTCATGTGCTGTAAGATAAGATTCTTCATAAGATGTATGTCTTATAAATAAAAATGTATTACTGTTTGTTAGTCTCGCTAAAACTTGAGAACGGCTAAAACAATTTGTATAAAATACTAGTTGACCCGACAGACGTTGTCCTGCCCGTTGTTTTTTTTTAATTTTCTCATCTTTTAAACCTTCCCTGGACTTCCACGAATATTTCAAGACTAAAATTATTCAAATCGGTTCAGCCAATCTCGAGTTTTAGCGAGACTAACGAACAGCAATTCGTTTTTAAATTAAAGATTTGTGGAAGTCTAGGTAAGGTTTGAAAGATAAGAAAATTAAAAAAAAAGCAACGGGCAGGAAAAGCTATAGACTATGGCATATGAAGAATGCGAAATTTTGCATAAGTTTAACGTTAAATTGTAACACAGGATAAACATGTTTGATTTCTTATATACTACCTCTGTTATTCATGCCCACAAAAAAAGCTTCAGCTAATCGAGTTAGACATTGCTCGCATTATTTCAGCATTGAATTTTACTGTAAAATACCAAATTTAGATTCTTAATGAGTTAACTGCTAATAATAAATACTAATTTATTTATTTATTCGGACAACAAAAGATCCAAGTAGGGTTTCTAAACAATACATCTAACACACTATGTTAGTACCTAATAACTATTTTGGTGCATGTATTTTGGCTTATGTGCTACATTAAGGGACAAACATGTAGTCGCCCTGCAATGACTTTCAGGATAACGTTGGAGCTGTCGCGCACCCTGAACATCAGGGAAGCTTGTTAAAGATAAAGCTTATATCTTAGATTTAGCACCATCGCTGATTTAAAACGAGAAAAGCAAAGAGCTTATCACATAAACCCATTTATTCAAACTTAACCTTATTTTGTGCATATTGAGACGGCAATCCGACATGACCGGCGAGAGATCAGGCGCAAGACCAACGGCTTAACGTGCATTCGAGGCACGGGGGTGTAACACCGCCAACTTCCCGACTCCGTGCTGTTGAGAAATCCATGACAGAATATCTGAAACAATTTTGGCTCGACCTGGGATTCGAACCAAGGACCCCTTGTATGTAAGGATGTGAGATACTATAAGTTCGAACGATCGTATTCATGTACCTATGATCCTATATTTTCAGATTTTGGTAACGATTTTTACTATTTATAGGTAGTTGGTGTATTATGTCAACATCTGTACCTTAAAATCTCTTTTGTATTAAATAGTCTGATAAATTGTTGCAATTTGACCTGTACCTTATCTATGGTTTAAAACTTATGTTTTTATGGTTTTAATAAGCCATTGCTTGACACGCTGTCGCGAGCCGCAACGATAGAAAATCGTATATTATGTGTCCTGGCGGTAAAGGCTAAAATGAACCAAACTACGAAGAACAGCTTCATCTTTTAACGTATTCGCGTTTCATCAAAAATGAGTTTGATTTATGCACCTTATTTTTAGAATTTGCATCACTGGGTCTTTATATTTATAATATGTTGTGTTAATTACGGCGGAAGAACGAAGTAAGCTTATTTTATACAGTATTTTAAACTAGTTACTGGAATCTGCATGAGAGTATTTTCTTCGTTGAAATGTTTTCAAAATAACGCTGTTTTCAGTAAAATTTAGGTAGATACTTACCTGTTTTCGTATTGTATAATTATTTTATAAGTACCCCTGTATTTCGCGAATTCAATTTTCGCGAATTTTAACCAGACATGGACTTTTTTAAACTTACTTGAATTTTTCTTTTATGTATCAATGAAATAAAGCTCATTTTTTTATCTTGTAGGTATTCACAGTTGGTTCATTGTTAAAGAATACGACCACCTATATCATCGTCATCATCACTATCGCTACATACTCGTAGTATAAAGCAAAGTCATTTTCAGCGTTTGTCCCTATGTCTGTTTGTATGTATGCTTAGATCTTTTAAACTTCTCAACAGATTACGATACAGTTTTTGACGTGACAACGTCTTATAAATTGGTTTGCCGGGTGACACCTCAAGAAACTGCGTTACGCTGCTCCGCTCACGTTTCGCGCGAGAGAGACAGAGCGAGAGAGAGAGAGAGAGAGATAGGCATACACACCGGTTCATGTTATACGAATGAATATTCACATTAAAATTATTTTACCACTCAGAGTCGTTGTCACGTAAAACTTTCGCGCGTATACCGACTTTACAGGCAACCAATTTTTTTTTTAATAGACAGAGTGATTCTTAAAAACCCTTATATGGCTAATAACATGCTTGATATATTAAAGAACTGAATTCCGAAGCCGCTGGCCGGAAGCAAGGCGATGATAAAAGTAAGTAAGAACCGGACGTAAATAAAGTGTCGATAAAAGATGCTTTGACACCTTTTGTGCTTTCAGTATCCTATTCAAACCCGAGTGTAGAGGTGCCATGAACTCGTAGTAGATAGCGGATATTCACAAAGGCTGTCGGGCATTGACGGCTGAGTCCATTACACACTGCGAATTTACTACTACACTACTTTACTTTCTTATGTACTCTAATTCTACCAGTGGAGACATGTAAATGGTCTTCTTTTTATTAAAACTATTATTTAATATCTTTCTAGCTGTAAGTCTTCCAAAATTAAAATAAAATTAATAGATGAATCTTAGCATCTAGCAGTCGCGGTGCCGAAACTAGTCATTAAACTGTAGAGAATAGATACAGAATCGATGCTCTATTCCGACGAATGCATCGATAATAACGCAGAGTCAGATTTAGATTTATTGCAAAGTCAACGTGACTTTGCAATAAATCTAAATCTGACTCTGAAAATAAGATGTAACAAAGGTGACAGTGACGCCCTGAAAGGGTATAGCAAACACAGTCTTTTTACTGATAAATAAATAGTTAATATAGACAAAATTAAATAATAAGTTAGCATAGCAAATATTTTCATAACAAATTAAATGTTTTCATCATTTACATCGATGCAGTCGCTTGCATCGATTCTAACGCGCGTCAGCATAGATTACAAAGCGCAAGTTCGAACCTGCATAGAGTATTGCAGCAATCTCTGGGATGGTTCCGCCAAATACCAACTTGCTGCTCTTGATTCGATTGAATGCAGAGCCAAGAGGCTCATAGGTGACGAGAGGCTTGAAAGCACGCAGCTCCAAAGCTTTGCCCATCGCAGCAGAGTCGCCTGCTTGTCGATCTTAACTTCGGCGAGAGTGTACATGCGACAACATCGTTGCTCAAAGTAGCAGTGTGTAAAGGGTCTAAGTTCTCACGTAGTGATTTACCGGCCACAGTCGCCTTGTAGATTATCGCTCGCAAACTCGTCAGCCGGCCATTTCAATGGGTCGATCGGAATATGCTATGATACTTGGTACTTTGACTAAATTTTGTTGTGTGTAAACTTTCGTGCACTAGGTAAATTGCTAGTTAGTTTTCATGTAGTTGATGAATTGGCGTTATCAAAGGACTCGAAAGATTCACTCAAACCCCGTCCTACACAAACTATTAAATGCAGAATTTGGGAAATCTACGAAGTAATTGTAGAGTTGAACATCAAATTGTTGACATCAGACTTGAGGAGTTAAAACATTATTGATGCCAAACACTAGCGATCAATGACGGCAGTAGTAAGTATACTTTACCAACTAACAAAATATAACACTTTTGAGTGTAATTTGGTAAAGTATACTTACTCGTAATAACAAACATATTACTATTTATGTCGTGAAATACTTAAAGTAGAGCTAAACGTAAAATTGGTCAAGGCTTTCAGCAGTCTATAACAATGGCTTTTCGTGTTTTCAATCATAGACAATGCCAAAACAAAGTCAAGGAGATATTCCTACTGTTGTTATTTAGTACCTAGAAACATTTAAAAATCGAACGTTCTTTGAGCCTCTTCGAAAATATATATTATTCTATTGATCTACGAGTATAATAATAATAATAATTTATTTATTAACTTATGCATATTTTAAACAGTATCTTAACATGTACCATGTCACAGTGATACATGTACAGACAGTCAAAACGCTCGGCGAAAGCGCGCAGGATACTGTTCGGGCTGGCCCGCACCTGGCGCACCAGGGATGTGCACCGCTTGCGCATGGTTGTGTAAAAACAATCCACGCCCGCCCCTCCCGAGGCGCTACAGAAGCGAGGCAGCCCCAACAGAACCCTGAATGCATTATTATATTGGACTCGTAAGGCTCTAATAAATCGATGTATTACACAATGCTGCTATTATGAAATGAAATAAATATAACATATATTTAGTATACGAGTATAAAGTACATGTATTGTAGCTACCTACTTGAGAGGAATGTAGGAACTGCAGGAGTGGTGGGCAAAATAATCTGTACAGGTCTCTATTTAAAAATGAAGTACCAAAGTAGTACCCTGAAACGTGAGGTATCAATTCCTTGCAAGATAACAATAAAACTGGTACAAATGGGTATAAAAGTGTATAATAACTCATCATCAGTATGAAGCCCCATTTTGAATAGTGATTGAGGCAACATTGTACGTAACTAACACAGTACATTATGATGTAACAGGCGACCTTCACGTTATAGTTTTCGAGGATAAATTGATCGATTTAATGTTTCCCGACAGTCTGTAGTATTTAACGCCACACTAGTATCTAATAATGACGCTATAAAACATTTCGAACAGGCCAAGCGCATTTTAGAAATAAAATATAATATTTTCTTCAATCTAGCTAGAGTATGTCGCGCTCGTCTTTTAAAATTTATTCATTCAGTCAGATAACCTTTTAAATAAAATAAACTTTATAAAATCTAGACGTTGATTTCAGCAGTCTTCTCCAGATTTAATGTTCTCTTATGAGCTAAATAAAATAATTTAGACTCAATTTTAAAAATACTTACTGGTAGTCATTTCAGCACTCTTTCGCATTAGATTGTCATTATTGTGCTGTAAGGCTCCGTTCACACGGTATATTATCCAGCACGTTTTTTGCAATATTCGGCTTAACGTAAAATTATATATAGATCCATTCGCACGTATAAGCGGTATACGTTTTTTTTACAGTGATATCGACGCGTGAATGGACTTTAAGACGTATACTGCAAAAAAAACGTGCAGGACAATGCCGTGTGAACAAAGCCTAAGAACAATATAGGTAGTACCATCAAATGCTAAAGGTGTATTCCTAAAGTGAAAAGAAGCCCTTGAATTCTTCATTGTGACAATAATGTCACGCAATTTTTTGAATTGGTTAAAAAGCCACATAAGTTATATTAAATTGGAAGTATAAATATATTTAATAATAGGTCTGTTGTCGGTTTTAGTTGGCACACGAAATCTGCCCAAGTAGCAAAATAGTCGAATAAGAATTTGTTTACTCAGCCTTTAATCGTATAAAAGCCGAGTCACCGTTCTTTAAACACTCGATTATCGTATAATAGCGGTTATTTCGACTATTTGGCAATATTTGCTAATGTGTGCTTTAAGGACGTCGAATAAAAGTTTACAGCGCTGTGTTTTAGCACTTTTACATCTGCTAGATGCTGAATTAAGGATGCTGAATAACTAGTGTTTAAGGTGGCTTAAACACTAGTTATTCGATCATTTAATCAAAAACAGTCGTATAATAGCTGTGGATAAGCTGATTCGCTGAATTCGGTGCTTTAATACAGCCGTTACTCAGCTCTCTTTTATGAGTTTATAAAAGCTCTATAAACGCCGTCGAATTGATCATGGCAATATTGCTGCTGTTACTGCACGCTTATAGACTAACTCGTATAATCGAATTAAAAACGTTTAATAAAGAAGCTACATACGATACTTTAGATGACTCATGATGACGCATAATCAAAGTAGTTTCGTAGATTTCTGGAAAACAGTAATTTCCGTAGTCCGTAGCAGCGAACCCTAAATCTATTATCATGTTGAAACTTTGTGCCGTAAATGTGGTGACCAGCACTCTTATTCTTAATTTTGATGGAATAAGTTAGCTGTTACTGCAACGAAATTATCACTATGACCAAAGTATTAAAAATAATTATTTAAAATATAGTAAAATAATAAATTAGTCGTCAAATTTAAGTGAATAGGCAGCGCATGATTGTAAATGCAAAAAATACTTTGGGTTTATCAATAAAGCTTGTAGCGCATGACGTTTTTCAGTAAATACACGAACAGTAAAAATGAACACAAGTATTGCTTCAAAACTTTATATAAAAGTAAATTATTACCTTTGAAATATAGTTTACTATACAAATATGATTGTAAAACACCACATGCATTCGCGCTCGTTGTGTTGAAAATTGTCAATGAGATCGTTAAGCGTTCTATTCGCTGTTATAGAACTAAAATTGGCGAAAAAAACCAGTTCGGCTGCTATATTAGCACATTTTATTTGTATAATAGCAAATCAATTGCGTTTATTGAACGAAATATCCTATATACGCATTTTGCTTGTTCTCAAAACAATCTTAGGTTTTCTACCACTTTTACTCAAATCTTACAGCATCCCCTTGCTACTCGGCGCTTATTCCACTTTAATGGGACTTAAGTTTGAATAATTTGCGGCTTTTCGCGTCGAGTAAACGTTTTCAACGCTTTTACTCGACCGTTTTTGGGATTTTTTTAGAGCTTAAAGCGAAAACAAAAACGAGCTCTCGACCATTAATTATAACACGTCCATTTACTGCTTGAGTATAGGCGTTAATATGCAGAACCCTAATTCATGATTCTTTAAAAATCTGTCCGATATAACGAGGATGTTTGTCGTAAAGTTTTTTATCAGCCATTTCGCATATACACAACACATTGGCTAAGAAAATCGCAGGAAGCGAATAGATCCGAGGAGATAAATATATCATTATTGCATACATAATATAAACATAAATAATAGTAACATTTTTATCCTTCATTTATTTCCGTTTTTGGGGTTCCGAAGCCGAAACGCAAAAACTGAACTCTTAAAGATAATCATGTATGTGTATCTGTCTGTCCGTTCGTATGTCACAGCCACTTTTTTCCGAAACATTAGATGTATTCTGTGAACCATAAAGGTTGTTTTACACAAAAAAAGAGATAAAAAAATTTGGGGTTCCCAGTACTTGAAACTGAAACTTATCAGTTTAAAAAAAATAAACCAAAAATATTTGCATTTGAAGTCTACTTATTGAGATGACACCAACAAAACAAAGTATTTGAAAGCCATTACACGCCTGTCAAGTTTTCCCTCAAGGTTTAACGGTTGAAGTGATCCCAAAGCGAGCTAACTTGAGCAAATTAAACTGTTAAATAACTATCCGAGCAAGTGGCATTCACTATTAAAACTTTGTGGTTTTGTAAAAACGACTTGTGTGAAAGTTGAAACGGAGAATGATTCGAAATCTACATTGCAAGATCTTGATTTACGATTGCAAAAAACCATTCCTGGATAAAATTAAAGCAGGTTTTGAGATGATAGCGTTGGTTTATTGTAATTCTGAAGTGAAGATAGATATTCAAGTTGAAGTTGATAACGTAGCATATAATCGATTCGGGATTCCGTTCGATTTTCGACTTATGGAAAACTAGCTTTTACCCACGACTTCGTTCGCATTAGGTAGTTTTTTTGGAATGTGTGGTTTTCCCGTAATACCAATTTTATCCAAATACCTATAATTCAAATCTTTGGAAATTTAGGAGTGAATGCGATCAGATTCCACGAAAAGCAATTTTTCCAATGGGGATGCGTAGTTTTCCCGCGGTAAAAAGTAACCCATGTCCTCTCTTTAGTCTTAAACTATCTTCTTACCAAATTTCATTTAAATCTGTTTTGTAGTTTAGGCGAAAAGCGATCGACCCACTTGAATTTTCCCATGAGAATGCGTCATTTTCCCGCCGTAATAAAATAGTCTTTTGACGGGTATCAAAATATCTACATACCAACTTTCAGTAGTTTAGGCGTGATTAACAGACACACAGACAGAGTAACTTTCGCATTTATAATATAATTATTGAGTATGGATTTATTGACTATAGTCCACAGTCACAATATTTTTTCTCTCATAAATATAAAGTATTAAAAAAACCGTCAAGTGCGAGTAGGACTCGCGAACCGAGGGTTCCGTACAAACCTGTAGATAAGGAGTAGAAACTTTGAAATTTTCAAAATAGTCAAAAATATTTTTTTTTATATGATGAAACTGAAAATTTACGGTTTTCGTAATTTTTCCTATATCTGTACTATAAGACGTGACTTCGTACTAAATTTCAATATTCTAAGTTTACGGGAAGTACCCTGTAGGTTTTGATTCCCGTGCGAGTTTCGAAAATTTGCGGAAATTTGCAGCCTAAATGGCTGTATCTTTTGATTGCGTTGGCTTAGAAAGTTGATTTTTCTACACATTTCAGGGACAGTAGACCTAAGTATCATATAGAAATTTCAGTTTGATACCTCCACGCGCTCCTGAGAAAAACGGTCTTGACAGACGGACGGACGGACGGACAGACGGACAACAAAGTGATCTTATAAGGGTTCCGTTTTTTCCTTTTGAGGTACGGAACCCTAAAAAGCGTGAAAGATACGGATTGTTTTTACATAAGTTGGCTACATTAAAACCCTTTTGAAGCGACGTTTTACGGATTCATTATAACGTCAAAACTTTGTTGGGTTAAACAGGGGCAGGGCTCAAAAGTTTAGCGTGAAATAAATAAGTTACTTTAACACATACATGTCGAGAGTTTTCTGACCAGCATAATATACATAGTTACGTGAAATGCTAATTTTTGTGTGTTTTTTTGTAGGAATAATTTATATGTTATTTAAGTAATATACAAAAGTACACTGCTCACACTCATTTACACGCAAACACACATACAACAAACAACTAACACACACACACACATACACACACAAAAATTTATTTGCGATAAATTACATTTCTCTCGCACTTATATTATAAAATCCTTTAAATAGTGGAAAACTGCACTGTCAGTAGGTATCTGGAGTGTGGGCGTTAATAGCTGCAACACCGATTCCTAAACTATAGCGGTTATTTTCGTGCAAAATATTTAATGTTCAATTGTTTTTATTCCCAAATAAACTTTATTATTATTATTGTTATTGCTTTCTGTGATACGGAAACTATAGATAGATAATTTCGTGCTCGGCGCTCTTGGTGGAAAACAAGGTTTTATTTAAGCAGGTACCTGGTGACACTAGTTTGTAGACATTAAAATAACGTAAGAGAACACTGAAAGCATACGCTTTTTTCTCATCACACCACTCGTCCGACACTTTTTATGTATTCAGCGTGTTTCGTCCCTGTCTAAACCCTTGTTTTGTTTGCTTTTATATGCCTTTTCATGCGACACGTAAAACTATTTCTGTTGTTAAATTAAAACACTATTTAGTAGATTTAGAATGCAAAGCATTTAACGACAGTTAGCGTACTTAAGAAGCTTTAAACACTCGTTGTCACGAACATAGATCTTCTTCATGTCAACACCAGTATCCCGAGAAGCGAGATGCAGGTTGGACTGTATGCTATCTCATCTGATACAAGCGGCGAAGTCAAACAATGCCTTTGTTTATAACGTCAGTTTAATCTGCTATTCTAGATGTTATATGTGTTATTCTTGCATGAATGTATGTATCTTATGTATCGTTGTTTGGTTCAAATGAATATTTTTTCATTAGACTATACAAGTAGAGGTTTACTTTTAAACCAGTTCCAAACTAAGGGAAAAAAAACACAAATGGATAAAGATAAACAAAACCCCTGATAAGAGAAATTAGGCAAATGCAAGTCAGATTTGTACACGAAAGGTACCATAATAATTCACGCTTGTGGTTGTGTTTTGCATGTAGCCCCAGTTGTTAAGTTTTCAAATTCCCGATAAGACTTAGGGTGAAATCACTTTCATAGATCTAAGTAAGTACGTTATTACTGCTTATCAAGTAACGATTCAAACTTGTGTTCTCACACAATTATTAGCAGATGCATACTATTATTCCAACCGGTGTGGTCTACCGTTGTTAATTATTTTATTCAGTCGTACAGACGGATACGTGATACCATAGACACCATAGTATACCTTCACACAGACAGCGGAGATTGCTTTAACCAATTAATTGGAATTACGACGGAAAAAGGACATTTTAACCTCAATTTCCTTCACGACAGAAGATGTATATCCAATTAAGGTGAACAATTACGGGAACTCTGCTACTGTTGCATAACAGTTAACTGTTCGTTTGCAAACTAATCAGGAGAATTATTTTATTATCAGCGACACTGTTACGTCTCAAAGACACGTTTAATTGAAATGCTGACAATAACAGTGGAGTGTTACATCCCCACATCACATTCCCACGGGAAAAATAACTTTCCGGCGAATTTGATAGCTTTCACTCCTAAATTACCAAAGATTTGAATTATATTTGGATAAAATTGGTATAACGCGAAAACAACGCATTCCAAAAAACTACCTAATGCGGACGAAGTCGCGGGTGTAAGCTAGTATTATTATAACGTCCGTTTACAAGTCAGAATTAACGGGTTTGTTAGTAGCGTATGTAGTTGTATGAGCCATACACATAAAACAGTATTTTGGATCCAGTATATCGGATCCGATAAACTGATCAGTACTGTGCTGTGTGAATACTATTTCCAGTATCGACGGATCCATTAAAACGGATCCTGTAAATAATGTGTAAATACTATCTGCAGTAGTGACTTATCCTGTAAAACGGGCGTTAGATGTGAACTCGCTTTTAGCTATATATTTAGAACGGGTACATATCGGGCGCGCGGCGTTGTGTCGAACACGCGTTTTAATATCAGCGATTGCATGTGTACACTTCAATACGACAGGATAGTTAAAATACTTACAGTGTACTCGCAATACATTTTCGAAAACCTAATTTACGTTCGAAAAAACTTATTTCCCAAAAATAGCGATTTGCATAACTTCAACACAAGACAAAAAAATAGGCTTGCCGTTCCACATTTTAGGCTTCATAAGGTTGGTCACTCATTTATGGGTAGATGTGTATCATTTTTTAATAAATTACCTGAAAATTTAATTTCATTGCCTTTAGATAAATTTAAAACAGTTGTTAAAGATGTATTAATGTCGAAAGGATATTATAAAATTGATGATTATACATATAAATGACAAAGATATATGGAAATGTTTAAATGCAGCAAACAATTACAATTATTGTAAATCAATTTTGAAAAGAGGCAATGACAATAGTGACTGAGTTTCTTGCGCCGCTTCTTCTCAGCACTGGCCCAAATTGTCCCGAAGCGGTGGTAGGGTCAATTTATATGTTGGGACGTGTAAAAGTGCTAGTTGTTAGCCTACTTACAGAAATAAATTGATTTTATTGATTTTTTATTGGACCCCTAGTTCTCGAAATGCGCGTTAACAAAGCGCGGGTTGGAAAGCGCCCAATGTGTACCAGCTTTTAGGTCTGCAGTCCCTTGAACCTAAACCAACAAACATACCTGAAATTGGTTCTTCAGAACTTAAAAATAAGATACTGCCGTTATGTCGAAAAAAAAACGCAGGTTTCGACACTCAAAAACCAAATCGACAAAGTACTTATCCTTGACCAAGAACCGTGTATTTTGCCAAGAAACATACTTTTATTATACTACTAGTGGCCGCCCGCGACTTCGTCCGCGTGGAAAGCCTTTATCTTAAAAATTCTTTATGAATTGTAGCCTATATGTTATTCTGATGTATAAGCTATATTGTGGTAAAGTTTCATTCAAATCCATTCAGTAGTTTTTACGTGAAAGAGTAACAAACATCCATACATCCATACATCCATACTTACAAACTTTCGTCTTTATAATAGTAGTAGGATCTAGAAGCATTTGCTGGCTTCGCACACAAACATAGCCTGTAGCGTTGGGGTGTTACGTCTATAATCTACAGTTTTGATTGTTTGTTTGAATTGAATAGGCTCCGAAACTAGTGGACCGATTTGAAATTATTTTTCATCCCATCTATTCGAAAAAGACGATTTTGGTCGCCTTTAAGTGCGCCCAAAGGTGATGCTTCTAAGCGACATAGGTACTATTACTCTACTCTTTGCCACAGACTGTTCAGCGGGCAGAAATGAGATTTTGGTCCTCTTTATTGAAATAAGTGCGACCAAAAATTCTTTTGCTCGCACTTATTGAATTTGGAACATCTTAGAGTTTCCCGCCGAACGCAAGAGACTGGCTGGTTAGACGGCACGTCCGTCGACCATCGCCCCGCCGCCGCCGCTGGCAAATGAGTAAAAAAAAAACGCGCGAACTACGGCCCGCGATTTCATAAATTTTCACATTCAAGTTCTTGGTTTTGATAAATTATATTCTCATAGAGGGTGATGAAAAGTAAAGTGTATCATTTGGACGCAAATATATTTTTGGCTCGGGCGACGTACTTTGAATCCCTCGCTTCGTTCAGGATTCTACTTTAGAATCCCTCGCTACGCTCGGGATTCTACTCTAGAATCCCTCACTTCGCTCTGGATTCAAAAAAGCGCCCTCGCCGTAAAAATATTATTTTGCTTCCTCATGATACAATCTACTATTAGCTATTAGAATCCTACATTATCCCTAATGGGCTATATTTAAATAGGGAACCGAATCCCACGCGAACAAAGCCTGGCGGGAAGCTAGTAGCTTATCTAATCGGTTTTGCTAAGTTCCTTATACAAGGTGTAACAAAAAACCCCGTTATAACTGAGGGTGTTGTTGTGCACGAAAACCTGAACAACTTTCGCTAAGAAACCTAGGTCGAAATCTCAAAAAATCTTAGCTCTCCCATAGTAAATCGATCAGCTGATTGGCAATTTTGTATAGGAGGTCCGATTTTTTTTTTGAGATTTTGACCGAGGTATCATTGGGAATGTTGTGCAGTTTTCCGGGCACAACAACACCCTTTAGTTATAACGGGGTTTATTGTTACACCTTGTATATCGATATGATTGTTATATTTTAAGCACACTTAAATAAAATTTCAGATCTAGCGGCAGGAAGTATCGTTGAATTATTGATTTGGTGCTTCAATTCGCTATACTCCACAGATTTTTCCATTGGATTTTAAACTTTATGTGTAGTTCCAAAGAGTTCATCTAGTTTTAGGTATGCTCTACATATTTTAGGTAACGGTGCCCCTTTCTCGAATAGTCGACTGTTTACAAGTGAGGCCATGAAAAATGTATGGAGGCCGCGGCAGTGGCTGAGGCGCCCTATTGTTAGCCATTATCGACTCACTATTTGACGACAGCTTTGGTCTAGTGGTCTGAGGTCCAGACTACAAAACCGGCTGTCGCGGGTTCGAATCCTGCTAGGGGCAAATGTTTGTGTGATGAGCACGAGCATTTGTACCTGAGTCATGGGTGTTTATAAATGTATTAAAGTATTTCTATCCGTTATTCTAGCCACCATAGCACAAGCCAACGCTTAGTTTGGGGCTAGGTAATTGGTGTGTTCGTTTAAACAATTTATTATTTATATATTATTATACTATTGACATCTGACCTATAAGGGAAACGGAAAAAAGTGTATAAACAAAAATTCTTTTGGCACGGGAACTTTTGTTAAACTGAGGAGTTTAACTTAGCTAATTGTACTGTAATGCAACTGTTGCTAATTTCAAACTTTCAAAGCAAGAATCATTGCACTTGTGCTTTTTCCGATGACCGATGATTGTAGTTTTAATAGTTTGTAGAAGAAAGGTCACAAATTAATTTAGTATCATTCAAGTACACGGTGTACTATTTTTTTAAACGTATTAATCTATTTAACCAAATGGAACCAAGTCGTCGGGCAAAAGTTCGTATCTTCTCTAACGTCACTTAGGTTAATTAAATTGCAGGTTTTAAATGATCTTAAACCGTTATTTTATATTGAACCAATTCGGTAAACGATGCGCCGTAGATAAAATCGTCACGCTGTTTCAGACTATAAAGCACATTGAGTAAATCCCTGCGCTATCCTATACCCTTGTAAAAAAAGTACATTTTGCCACAACATTGTATAAGTTGACAAGCTAGCTTCCTCGGTGTATGTTCCTAGTGAGTCATTAGTATTCATAGCGCGTTGCGTTGGCCCCGTCCAACTTTGAGTCTACTTGGCACGGACGGCAGTTTGGACTTATCGAATGGACTCACCCCCGCGTCCAAAAGTTATTGTTGATGTAAAAACATATTCGAAAATGGATCGCTCTAATTTTTATTCATGCGAATTCCGAAAGCGCTGGCTCAGAATATTAATGAAGGGAAGGGAATAATTACCGTTCAATACTTACACAGGTAAGGTGTATATTGCTTCGTAGCATTTCGTAGCATCATAATTTGCCACACAGCAAATTTAAATGCATGTATGTACCAAATGTAGTAGTTTAGTATATTACAATAACACGTACCTACCTACCTATAGTAAAAAGAAAACACAAAAAAGAACCCCGTTTTCAATAATATTTTTCAATCAAGATATTTATGAGAAAAAAGTATTTAGCTATGATAAAGATGTTATTTAATTAGGTGTATTTTTCTCTATCTAGTTTTCAGTCATTAATGTGCATAACAAAGAAAATTTATCGAATACGACTGATTGAGCAATCAAAACAATCGCAATTGAATTCCGTAGCAAAATCGTAGTCCGTAGCTCGCTACGAACGAACGCTACGAAAAACCGTAGCACGATAATGTATTTAGCTGTTGTTTGCCTTATTTGAGCTTTTGTGCTATGATAGGCTTATACTGACACATTTGCATACTACACTATAAATAAAGTATCATATAGATTTTGTCCTGGTTTTGCTGTACTAGGCATTTGTGCTTTCCTCAGCATATTATAGATACATACATAATCAAAAGTAGGTAGGTGTCATTATACGTACCATCTCCAAATAAAACTGTCTTTTTTAACATGAATTGAGAAAAAGAAATCATTTAACTTTATAGAATAGTCAAAGGCTAGGGTTCTCAATCCTTCTTTCTCTCGCAGATTCAAGTTAAGTCTTTTGTCACGGCACCCTAAGCCTGTCAAAAATATAGATGCCAACGCGCGAACTTAATTATAAATAATAATAAATAATAAATATTTCACAACAATCACACCAATTCTCTAGTCCCAAATTAAGCTACGAGGCTTTTTTTTTGTAAATAAATACATATTATACATAGAAAACACCCAGACCAGTACAAACACACACGTTCATGCACACTTATGCTTGTACTGTGCGGGGATCGAACCCGCGACCCTTGGTTTAAGTCCGACATGTGGACCACTGCACCAAGCGGTCGTCAATTATGTGGATCGACTCACGGCATGCATCCTCTTTGCTTTTTACGGCGCACAGTTTGGGAACCGCTGGACTAAGGGCAGTATACTAACAACCTAATAGGGTAACTGTGGTAGCTGTTTACGTACTAGTGTAGATTAGTATTAATATAGTTAGTCTTTTCTTGCAAAGTTTTATTTGTGGCAACATGCTTCCACAGTATTTTTATTTTACTCTTCAAATTGTTCATTTGTGTAAGATCGTGTGATCGTGTGTTAATTTTGGCACGTTGAAAGTGAAGCACAATCATCAGCTCAATTTTGTGTGAACTTTGAACCTTAATTTACTTCTATTAAAGGTGTAACAAGCTAAGCAAGCGTTGTGCAAATGTACTGATCGCGTGATCAACACCAACTCTTGTGGTTATCGTTCGTTACATCTAACGTTTCAATAAAAGTTTAATTACGAAATACTTTTCTTTGCAAAAGCGGAGAAATGAACAGTTTCTGTTGCTTGCAATATCTATTTGATAAAGCTGTAGGTAGGGATGTAATTCCATTAAAAGTGATGGCATTTTGGAGCACTGGTGGTTGGCGCTTTGGTAGCGTATTATTGATATATTTATTTGCAAATATTCAGCATGTATACACCCGGTTAAGGTACAGCAACATATTACCCGTTAACTTATAACATGTATGAGACATTTCTAATCTTTATAGATAAATTAATTAAAGTACTTTAAATTGTAAGCTTCGTGTAACCTTCGAGTATAATACATAACTCATACGAAGACATTGACTAGTAAAAGAGATAATCTAATGTGAATGAATTATACCTATTTTAATATTAAAATTCTATATACTATCTATTAATTATCCATATTATATGCAAGTGTTCAAAGTTATTTAAGTTCTAACTGTGAAACGTAATAGACACTGTTTCATTAAAATTGCTTAAGTACTTACGATTTTTAAACTACTTAACTTAACTATTATAAAATAAAATACGGTTACGTCAATAGTTCTGATGTTGTTAAAAATTATCATAATTTTTAACAACATCAGAACTATTGATTTGACTCCGTGGTAAAAAGCAAGCACTTGTGAAGCAAATTAAAACCAACAGTGTACTACATATCCAACCCGTGACTTCTTGGTCTAATAGTTAACTTCTTAACCATTACACCAATGTGGTCGTATTGCGTACCTACTACAAGTAGTCCTATCATTTCATTATTTTGTTCCTGACCAAAAGGTATGTAATTGTACTAAAGTGATTGCTTAAACTTTGGCACCTCTCCCTGTTCGTACCCTCAAGGGCTCAACTAACCTTACTTGCCAATATTTAATAGGTTTGGCAGTTTACTCGTCGGCCACGAAGCGTTTCATTTCATGGTTACAAGCTTTGATAAAAATTAAAAAGCGAATATAATGTAACCCTTTTACAGGTAGGTACGATGGCGGTCAGCGCCGCGTGAACATTTTCTAACGAAAATTGTTTGCGTGCACTTCGACACATACGGAGTAATACGGTAGTTGACACCACCAATCGTTGACGTACTTTTTATCAACTGTCAAAACGCTTTTCTTCATAGAGCTTGTATGGGAATAACACACTTTGACGTCACCGCGTGCAATGCCGACTGAGTGACTAATTATCATTTGAATTCCAATTAAAAATCAAATAATACGAACTGCAGAAAAATATTAGTGTAAAGGCATCTGAAATTATGAATTATTTTAGAGAAAATCAGTTTTTTAATATTTCTTACATAGTGGAAACAAGCCTATTAGCAAGCACGATTGCGCGCGATGTGCAAATGATTGTCGTCTTAAAAGTGTTCACGGCGCGGACCGCGATAGTATATTGTTGAGTAGAGGTGGCGCCCTACATCTGAACGTGTCACGCACGACGTTTCGCAGCCGAAGACACTCATCGTAGCTAATTTAAAACAGCATAACTGACTTGGACTGGCTTCACTAGATCCCATGACTCCCAGCGAAGTAATGTGATGTTATCTCAATAAGCTTTCAAAATAGTGTTCGCAAACAATGAACGAGATAGATAGAGCTAACGAGCGAGCAAAATGAAGCTTAGTTGTTCGCAGTCGGTGCACATAATTATGTTGACACAATTTTTTTTTTCAGCCCACGTTCAACGGTCATGTAACCTATCTTCTGTTTATTTTAATCAATGGTTACATGCCGTTTGCCGTTTAGCGCTGTTGACCTTGCTTATCGATTGCTGTGTGACTTTTTTGAGCTTGTTTCGTAGTAATTTATCAAAATGGCGGATGAATATAGAAAAGTAAATGTACCCCGAAACCTCCATGTAAATGGACCATTTAAAGGGTACTGATGGGATTTTTAATTCTGTCCTATTAGTTATTAAAAAATGCTGTAACAGGCTCACAAAAAGTGTCACCACCACACCACATAAGGTGAGTAGAGTCGCGAATGAACTTGAACGCTAAGGCGTAACAGATTAATTTCCTACATATGTTTTTTTGACATGTGCTCGTTATACAAGTGTGAGGTTTAACTGTGGTATTAGAGGCATAATTAATTAATTTCCCTAGCAGGTTCAGGTGTGCCGAGACACCGTGGGTCGAAAATTCTAATAACGGACTTGTTTTTGAAGTGAAAACTTCTTTAGCGGCGTTGAGCACTTTTGTGGCATGGGTAGAAACTGTGAAACTCGCGTCAGGTCACGTGATGCTGATCGAAAAACCGTAAGATGGTTGTTAAGTTTTCACTTCTGCCGGCACTCCCGGAGTGCAACCCGTGTTAGTTTTTAAAGTAAAAACTTCTTTAGCGGCGTTGAGCACTTTTGTGGCATGGGTAGAAACTGTGAAACTCGCGTCAGGTCACGTGATGCTGATCGAAAAACCGTAAGACGGTTCAAATAAATCATAAATGCACAACGTCAATAATCAAGTTTTCACTTCTGCCGGCACTCCCGGAGTGCAACCCGTTTTTTTTTTAAATATCTGTCTGAATAGAGCAAACTCCCTCCTTCCTTCGAATGTCAGCTCAGCACTGATTCCCGTCGCCTGTGCACGGACCCTCTTGCGGTATTTTGCAGCTCATGTAGTTAATAGTTATTTTCATCAAACTGAACAAGTAATTTTTAGATGAAAGAATGTACAAACGTTTGACTTAAAAAAACTGTTAAAATATCCTTTCAGTTTTAGAGAGCAGTAGTCAATTTTAATATCAAAACAGCCTCATTTAATGTTTTTTTATACATTAATTAATATTGCTCGAAATTTTCAAACGCCTATTTTCGATCTTTCACCCTTACAACATTTCGATATTTGAACTAAGTGCGAACAATTAACGGTATTTAATTGATGTAAATACATCAAACATTCGATACCATGGTATCATTATATTCATCATAGTGTATTGCGCTCACACTTGTGTGTGTAGTTGGCTGATCTCTGTTGAGATTGGCCGCCGTGGTCGAAATCGGCCAGTAGGACTATAATCATTATCTTCAATCCGACAAACAATAAGTATCAAATCAGAATAACGAAATATTGCATTTATTTATTGCCTTTTATAAAGAAGAATATCGGGGACTGTTTAAGGCCGATTCGCTTAGGCTTCTTTATGTGGCCGCATAAACAGTTACGATGGTGGTTTATGCTCCAATATTGCGAATAGAATATTATTATAAGAGGATTTGGTCACAAAACAATATGTATGTCAAAAGCCTATTTGGTTACGACTACGACATGAATGATTATTTTACCTGACTACGGCGAAACAAATAGGAGGGTTATGATTTTATCTGTATTTGCAAAAAGGTGTATATCCCGCATCTTTCTGGATGTGTGTAGATCTTGAAAAATATTCAACGGATATTGACGCATTTTTTTGTTGATTAAGTGGTTCAAGAGCATGGTTTTCAAAAGAACCGAAATTATACATTAGAATGTACATTCCAACGAAACATCATCATCCATCATTATCATTTCTTTTTCATTTTTTGACAGCCAAAAGGAAAATGACAAACAGCAGTCATATCAATGAATTAATGGGTACAGATGTAAATGTATACGTGTGCAGTATCTTAGAATATCATAAAAAACCTGATACAATTCTGTAATTAATTGGAAAAGTCTCTCAGATAAATGAGGATCTACATACTGGTAAAAAGTACAAACAATCGCAATCGCAATTTTTTTTTTGCAAAAACACCCTTATTACAACTGATTAATATACCACTGTTTTCACCTTGAAGTCCTGTAATAAGTAAACAAAGTATTCCTTTTGTCGTTGACAAAAAGAGTCGAATATATCATTCACGATGTTTTATGTTGAGAATGTGAACATTGTATACCTATTTTTTCGTGGTATTGTTCAAACTTGTGTCCGCTTGAATATTTAGGACCATATTTACCTTCTCCAGGCGTTCATGTTTATTTTGCGTCGGAATGTCGCTGTGTAGTGTTCCATGGTTATATTTTCAGTACAGTATATTTTATGATGTAAATCTATAAGCACTGTCATACTTTATATTATAAAGATGTAAATTTACAAAACTTTTGTGAGGTTGTTAGTCTATGTATTTATATGATTGTAGGAGTAATCTCTGGAAGTAATTATCAAATTTTGGACATTCTTCGTCAAAAGATAACTATGTTTATTTTAATAATATGCAGGTGCTTGATTTTTAGATTTTGTAGTCGAGAGCGAAGTCTCAGGGCCTGCTAGTCAAATATAAACTGTTTTTTTAATATTTGTAGGTCGTCGGGTTATTTAACCTTTAAATATGCAGTGCCTATGTGATAAAGTCATATGATTGACGAAGTTTCGGTTTATTCCGATATAGTCAATATTGCAATTAAGGAAAACTATCCTCAAGTTGCGTAAGAGGAATATAATAAGCATAAGAGGACCGTTTTTCCTGTATGCTATAACGCAGGAAGCCTGCCATAAAGGAAGGCGTGGCGAAGTGCCCCGAGCTTTCAGTGGACCTATAAAAGCGCATCGTTCATACGCCTTATCGTGCTGAATGGCGTAAATATTTATTATGTGTAATATTTTATGGTACTTGACCCTTATTAGACGAGATAAAATGACCTATATTAGCTGACTAGCTAATAACGTTAAAGGTCGCTGCATACGTAACGAGTTTGTATAGACTGTTTTTTAACACTAAGTCCAAAATGTAAACCAACTCTCCACGAACAATTGAAGATTTACGGGACGTAGGACGATTATGAAATCCATAGGAAGTAATTAGAACACCATTACCATAAACTGCTTTACAGTATAAAAACAATTACACTGGGTTTTAAATAGTTTCGCACTTAACAAATATAAGTAAGCCGCCATGTTTGTTTTACTGAGCGATAAAAAAAAACTTTACACCGGACGCGACGGGACGTGAGCGGGACCGGCACATGATAACCTAAAACTGTAGCTGGCGACTGAAACAAAATATCCCCTTTTGTTTAGGAGCAATAAATGGTAAATTTGTACAAGACCACCACTTTAAAATGGACCCGGGGCGGTACGAGACGGGGACTTGGTAAATATCGTTGCCGACGATATTTTCCCGTCCTCGTTCCCAGCACTTCTGTGCACCCGTGATATTTGCGATTTATAATTTGTTTTACGTTTGGTCTGAAAAGATGTTTCCAAAACATACCGTCCCGTCTCGTCCGGATAAAAACCCGTTACTCATGCAGCGGTCTTATAAGCGTCTTAAGTTTGCGATAAAATAGGTTGACATTTTGAGTATGAAATAGGGTTGTAACGGAGGCCTACTTAGCGGAGGCGGATGCGGATGCGGAGGTGAAGAGGTTCGCCTCCGCGGATGCGAAGGTTAACGGAGGCGGAGGCGGAGGTGAAATTTGTTGGGAAAATATAAATAAATTTATGATTAATAGAGTCAGCAACATTTATTTATATTATATATAATGTGTACAATTGTACATACATGTTCATGATTCATCTTAGTAATCAAAATTGACAAGAGGCAAATTATATTTTACGAACAAAAGCTTTGCGGCTTTTTCGCCTTCTTAGCGGTTTCTCAATCAAGCAATCATTTCTCCGATAACATCATCCATTTTCTTTGCTTTGGGGTGTGAAGTATCCCACATTTGATTTTTTTTCGTGGATTCTTCTAAAGACAATTGCCGTCTAGCTAGCTGCAATGGTGTTAAAGACGATGTCTGTTGTAATTTTCCTTTTTCACGTTGTTCTTCTAATTAACAAAGTTCTTCAAATTGTTCTTTATGTATAGATTTTAAATGCCCTTTCAGTGATGTTGTTGTCCGGCCTTTTCTTGAATAATTTTTCCCGCAACTTTTGCATTTTGCATAATTATCGTCTACTTCTACAAAGTACTGCCAAATTTCACTAGTTTTCGGCTTCATCACGTTATTTATATAACAATTACTAATAATTACGCACAAAATTACTTAAAACAATCACGGCTCAATTGCAACTACGCGGTACCGAACGCTTTGACAAGTTGATTCCTGTTATTCATTCACACTCCCACCACCCGCTTGGCCGTGTTCCCGCGGCTTAAGCAAACTCTCGACCATTTCACTTGAAAACACGCAGCCGAGCGGCCGCGTCGCCTAGCGTCGCTCCTTGCGCGTTGTTTGTGATCGTAAATGAACTTCCGATATGACTCCGCATAAATTTTGCGGAGGCGGATGCGGAGGCGGAGGTTAAATTCTTTGCGGAAGTTCCGCAGTAACGGAGGCGGAGGCGGAGTTCCGTTACAACCCTAGTATGAAATGCTGCCAAAATGAAAGAGCGGGTATACATTGGGAGTTCAGCCTTGCGTCAAACGGGCGTTTTCATATCAACGCTTTAACGTGCGCTTGCATGTGTACACTTCAATAGGACTCCCTGGTTCTCGAAATGCGCGTTCACAAAGCGCGCGTTGCAAAGCGCCCAATGTGTACCCGTTCTAAGCTATAGCATGTGACTTGTCAATAAACAGAATATCTACCAAACATTAGGTAATTTATCGACCAAGTTAAAGTTAAGATTCTGTTAACATATATTGTCTTTAAACACAATACTACGAGTAATGTAACGAATTTCAAAAATTTATTGCCTTTGCTCATAACAGTTAGCTATTAGGTACCTAATTCTTACATATTCTGTTTTCATTATGAAAAAGGATCAAAGGATCAATCCGTTGAAAATGAATTTTAATTGCCAATTAACCTTCCTATGAGGAAGGACCTCATCAAAGAGTAAAAAAAATGTTTCCAGGATTAGATCATGAAAATTTTCAAATAACGCTTTTGAGCTAGTTATTGTTTTTCGTTTTTCTATTGATATAGTGGTTAATTTTCATTATCAGATCTCTCCCCGGTCATGTCGAATTGCCGTCAAGGAACAAAGAGTGCACCTGTACTCGTATATTGCGCTCACACTTATGCACTGCAATATCTCTCTCGTAGTTGGATGATCTCTGTTGCGATTGGTCGCCGTTTTCGTAATCGGCTAGGAGGAACTTTGCTTTGATTTTCATTACTTTAGGCGACTGAATTACCTACAGCCTTTAACGTTATTCGCAAACGATAAGAATTATTTTCCAAGTTCAATCCTCTCGATAAAAGTTCTTCGTTATCGAGGATGCCAATTAGTATGGTACAGTTACCAGTCGAAATATCTAGACAGTACCGTGTAAAAAAATGCATTGGTATTCTCTATGAAAAATTCTTCTTAACTCGTTCTTAATTCGTCGTTTTTTAACATGATTGTAAAGTACTGATTGTAAGACTGCCTCGTTGGTGTAGTGGCAAGGTTTCAGCCTTACATCCGAGAGGTCCTGGGTTCGAATTCCAGGTCGAGCCAAAATTGTTTCTGAGATCTTCTGTCATGAATCTCTCAAAACAGCTCGGAGTCGGGTAGTTGGCGGTGTTACACCGCCGTGCCTTGAAAAGCACGTTAAGCCGTTGGTCCTGCGCCTGATTTCTTTCCGGTCATGTCGGATTGCCGTCTCACCGAACTTTGAGAGTGATGGAACAGTAAGTGCATCTGTGACTGATCTCTGTTGATCCGTGATCGAAATCGGACAGAAGGACTATTATTTATTATTATTGTGAAGTACAGTGGCCAGCACATCAGGCTATCCATACCTATACAAATGAGCATGTAGCGCAGAGTAAAACCTTTTCCAGTTAACACCTTTCGTGCGGAACTGGATCGGCAACTGCTCGTTAGCCCCTGATGCGTGACGGTGGTGGCGATTGGCGTTAGCTACCAATTCAGATGGCGTAGGTGATAACCTGATGGACTAACGGCTGACGACTTTGTTATGGATAAATAAGGGCCTACTGGGGCTTACCTGACCTCTCGTCAGCTTGTCTCTCTAGAGACGAGGCTTGCTCCTGTCCTTATTCTTATCCGTACAAGACGGTCGCTGGTAAAGGCAGAGGGCTCGGGGCGGTTGGTTACTGCTGTGTCACTTAACTGATCAACTGTTATTTTGCACTCACGAAAGGTTCCACGAAAGGTTCGTCAAGAACGACAGGATAACTTGGGAAGATAATGGTGTGATGCTCCAAACGGACAATGTTCGAGAGCGCGACGAGTGTTTGGAGCGGCCTCACGAGCGAGACTGACGCTTCAAAGAAACAGGCTACCCACAGTAGGCAAAATAAAAATCAACAAAGTTTGTGGTTTACCCTCCAAGTTGTGTTATCTTAAAAATAGATGTAGATTATAAATTCAAACAAACTAAATGAAATATTCCGGTACGGAACATTCCGCTCACCTTAAAAGAACTAGTTTCTTTTAACGAAAGATTTGAAATAGAAATACAACTAAGGTTAACTAATTTTTGTAATACAAATACTACTTACAAACTACAATTTTATTTGATGCAATTAAACTAAATTTTAATTTATAGGAAGGGGACACAGTTTGACAACAGGACGTTTAGCAAACGTGTTGCCCATTCGTACTGTAACAACGCGAGATATGTTATCAGAGCCGGGGTGCAACGCATGAACACGAGCGAGCCTCCACTGCAGCGGAGGAAGGTTGTCATCACAAACTACAACAATCATGCCTTCACGAATTGGGGGTCCGCGTTCATGAAACCATTTACTAGTTTGTTGCATCTCATGCAAATATTCACGGCTCCATCTTTTCCAAAAATGTTGAATGCATTGTTGAATCCAGCGCCAGCGAGTCAGGCGGTCTGGATTCGAATCTACTAAGGATACGTCTGGTAACGCAGTTAAAGGTTCTCCTATCAAAAAATGTGATGGAGTCAATGGTGTGGGATCTATGGGATCCGCGCTTAAAACGCACAAGGGGCGCGAGTTCAATACCGCCTCGATTTGGCACAACAAAGTATGCATTTCGTCGTACGTTTGTGTACGAGTACCGATGACACGATATAAATGTGATTTAAAACTCTTAACACCCGCTTCGACTAGACCTGAGAAATGACTACCGGTCGGGGGGTGAAAGTGCCAAGTAATGTTTTGATTAAGCAATTTATTATTCAAATCCCTTTGAACCGAGTCGCTTCGTAAAAAGGCATATAATTCTTTGAGATAATTATTGCATCCAACGAAGTTCGTTCCATTATCGGAATATATATCAGTACACAAACCTCTGCGGGACGTGAAGCGTCGCAACGCAGCCAGAAAAGCCTCGGTTGTAAGGTCTGAGACCAATTCCAAGTGAATGGCTTTGACGCTCATGCAAACGAAAACCGCAACATAGGATTTCACTATTTTTGCGTTACGCACTTTATTTGCTCGAACATAAAAAGGACCGCAAAAGTCTACTGCTATTTTAACAAATGGTCGCGCGGATTGTGTCCGGACGCCAGGTAAACAAGCCATCGACGGCTATGTGCGTGTAGGTCGAGTACGAAAACAATTAATGCAACGGTGTATAAGTTGCCTAATAATATCTCGAGCAGATAAAATCCAATATTTTTGTAGTAAAATATACTGAGTAGTTTGCGAGCCGGCATGCATATGTGTAACATGCGTGTCTTCGATTATCAACGTAGTCAAATGATGCCTTTTAGGTAGTATCAATTGATGTTTAGATTCGAACGAAATATGCGAATTATGTAACCGCCCACCGACACGTAAATTGTTAGATTTATCGAGAAATGGAGTTAATCGTTTTAACACATTTGAAGGACGATTTCCTTTTGAAATATTATTTATGTCATCTGAGAAAACTTTCTGTTGTACTAAATAAATTATACGATTTAGACTAAAGTTATATTCGGGTACGGTTATATAGTTCGGAAACGATTTTTGTATTTTTTTACACTTATGGTAAAAACGAAATATGATTGAAACGACACGAATAAGTTTACCTAAGGACGAAAATCGATTAATGATTTTGTCTAAGTCTTCATTAGGTTTTGAAGTCGAAGTGTTAACTGATAACGAGGGATTACGTTTTTCTTCACAAGTACCTACGATGTCCGTCGACTCGGGCCAAAACGACTGATCTAGTTTGAGCCAGGTAGGTCCTTCAAACCATAACGAGTGATTAACGAACGAACTAACTAACGCTCCACGGGATGCTACGTCACTTGGGTTATCCTGGGAACGCACGTGACGCCAACAACTGGCCGGTACACGAGATAAGATTTCGCTGGTGCGATTCGACACAAAAGTTTTCCACTCATGGGGTGATGAGCGTAGCCATGCTAATACAATGGACGAATCTGTCCATGCGAAGACATCATCTATTTTAATTTGGTCGCCGTAAGCGAGCAACGTTTTACTTATAAGTTTTGACAACAATAAGGCCGCCATTAATTCCAAACGTGGAATCGACAGTTTCTTTAATGGCGCGACACGAGTTTTTGCCAAAACGAGAAACACTTTGACAGGTTGATTATTTTGTATACAACGAATGTAAACACAAGCTGCATAGGCCTTTTCCGAGGCATCCGAGAAGCCATGCAATTCAAATGATGCCGATGAAATAAATACATGTCGTGGAAACGAAATCTTTTTTAAAAGTGGAAGTTCTTGTACAAAGGTTGACCAAGAATTGACAATGTCGATAGGTGGTTGTTCATCCCAGTTGGTCCCTGCGATCCATAACAACTGTATCAAATGCTTTGCGAATAAAGTGACCGGGGATAGGAAACCCAGAGGGTCGTAAATTTTAGCAATTTCCGAAAGAATTATACGTTTAGTGCAATTTTTTAAATTCAATATGTGTACACTGAAGGTAAAAACGTCAGATTTAGGGTCCCATTGAAGCCCTAAAACCTTCGTTTGTTTGTCATGTTCCAAAGATGAAATTGAGATACGCTCGGGCACCCGCTCACCATGAGAATCTGACGGGCGTACCGCATCGAGTAATTGTGGCGCGTTACTATGCCACTTACGAAGTTCAAAACCAGCTGTTTTGCAAATACCTATAAGTTCTTCTTATTCTCGATGAGTGTCAACACCAAAAAGACTGTGATTATGGTACAGGGTACAAACCAGTTGCCAAACATTACTCTGGATGGCGTTGCGTTGCAGGTTGTGGACAGTTTTTGTTACCTGGGCTCCACCACGGACTCCAAGCTTTCTAACGACGGAGAACTGGATGCTCGCATTGGTAGGGCCGCGACGGCGTTCGGAAAACTCTCTGCTCGTGTTTGGAAGAACAATAAATTAACCATTGCCACAAAGATCCTCGTTTATCAAACATGCGTTCTAAGTATTCTCCTGTATGCATCAGAGACCTGGACTACCTACTCCAAACAGGAGCGTCGACTTAATGCCTTCCATATGAGGTGCCTGCGATCTATTCTAGGCGTTACGTGGGAGGACAGAATGACGAATGAATCGATTCTCTCGAAAACGAACTGTAACAGCATCACAGCAATTTTGAAACAGAGGCGACTCCGCTGGCTGGGCCATGTCCATAGAATGGGTCCCGATAGATTGCCGCGTGAAGTCATGCTTGGTCAAATTGCTGACGCCAAAAGATCTGTAGGCCGACCGATGCTGAGATTTAAGGACTCCTGCAAGCGCGACATGAGTTCGTTTAAAATCAACCCCGACACCTGGGAGAAACGTGCCAACATGAGACCAGAGTGGCGTCATGATATAGCCCTTGGCATGTCGCAGCATGATGAGGCCTGGCTGGGACACCTGCGGAGGAAGAGACTTCAACGTGGCGCCGCGCCTCCTCTTGACTCTCGATTCGTCTGTGACAGGTGTGGCAAGAGGTGTCATGCTGCTATCGGACTTCATAGTCACCGCAGACGTTGCACCCCCCAAAATTTACCCCCGTGATACTGCAACAATCATCTGCAAAGATGCTGTGGCCAATGATGATGATGATAAGTTCTTGCTGTAAACTTAAGGCTTGATCGACCGAGTTTGCACCACCATGAATGTCATCAACGAAGGTTTGTTTTAAAAGAATTTTAGAAGCTTGCGGATATCGCGTAGCTTCATCGAGTGCTAATTGACGAATAGTTCGAAGAGCAAGGTATGGTGACGAACTGACACCAAATGTGACAGTGCGTAGACGAAAATCGAGTATCGGTTGGTCGGGAGAAGGCCGCCACACGATACGTTGAAAATCCCTATCGGATTCACTCACGAGAATATTTCTATACATCTGTTTTATATCGCTGGTGAAGACTACTAAATGGATACGAAAGTTAAGTAAAAGTTCGACAATGTCCGATTGTAACTTTGGACCTGGTAAGAGAATATCATTTAACGAGTGATTATTTGTGGTTTTGCAACCAGCATCAAAAACAACACGAGTTTTGGTAGTTTCACTTGACGGTTTGATTATAGCGAAATAAGGAATATAATAATGTTGCTTATTATCGAGGGGTGGAGAACAAGGCTCCATGTGATTCAGGTCTAGATATTCTTGCAAGCAAGCATGATATTCAAGTTTGAGTTTAGGATCTTTTTCTAGACGAAATTCTAATTTACGAAAACGAGCCAGGGCGATGTCGCGCGATTGACCTAGTATAGGTGCGTCGCGTTTGAATGGCAAAGAAACGATATATCTACCCTCCTTGTCACGAGCGAAAGTAGTTTGATAGATCTCTTCACACAACTGTTCATCAGGTGTGAGAGTACGATCTTCGGAGATGGTCTCCAGCTCCCAAAATCGTTGCAAGTCGATGTCCTCGAAAAAAGAGCTATGACAAACTTGGAGTGGGGACGGAACAAAATACGAAACTTTCCCCATCAACAAAAAACCAAAAATACTATTAATTGCGACCGGCGAGTCTTGTGGTCCTTTTATGATTTGACCCAAAAATACTTGTGGCAAAACATCTGCTCCCAGGAGCACTTCGACAGGCTGAGGGTTATGCGCATTAAAGGTTGGATCAGCTAAATCTAGATTTAAAATGTGCGGCCACGTTTTAATAGGTACCGGAACGCGCGGTGTTTGCGAAACTATTTTGGACAATATTAATGCATCTACCGAAATAATAGGATTCGATTGGTTTCGTGGGACCAAGTTAAAAGAAACGATTCCTTTTGGTTGTAAAGGTTGCGATTCCCCAATTCCGAATATTGGTACGTTGATGTGTTTACGCGCTAAACCTAATCTCTGCGCGCAGGCAGCCGTCATGAAGCTAGCTTGACTTCCCGTATCGATCAAACAACGAACTGTAAACTTCGCGTTACCTACGCATACATCGACGAGTGCGGTACATAACATAACCGTTGTAGTCCGAGAGTTATGAGGAAAAGCGGCATTGGACGCGATACATCTATTATCGTTCATAGCATGATTAACGTTCGCTTGTTGCATAATGCAGGAGTCTGGTGCAACTGCGACAGTACGATTCTCCGCCGTGGGAGGAAACGAGACAACATTCGATTGCATGTTGTTATCAAAATGAAGATGTGAATGATGCGATCGAGAATTACAAGTTCGACAAGCGTAACTACTTTTACATTGTTTTACACTATGGCCCAGGGACAAACAATTCAAACAAATGTTTTGAGATTTAACAAAAATGTATCTTTCTTTAGGAGATTTGTTCAAATAAATAATAAATAAATAAATAATTTGATTCAAAGATTATGATTTTTATTACTACCAACATTAGACTGAGTTTGGCTAGGCAAATCTTGCGAATGACTTGTATTTACGGCAAAGGAACGTCGCGGAATCGAATGGAAATTATTTTGCGATACCTTTTGTTTACTAATTTGATTTGTCGTAGCATTATTACTACTACCTACAATTGATTTTTCTTGACTTGACATGATTTCGAATGCGGCAATTTCCTGTTGCAAAAAGGTTATAAAAACGTCAATGTTAGGGATTTCCGATGGTTTAGTTAAAGATAACTCGAAACGTTTACGAAGTGAGTGTGGAATTTTGCGTAACAAAATATTAAGTAAAATAAAGTTCCATTCGTGAACAGGAAAATGCATCATTTCAAGGGCTTTAATATCCTACTACTATTATAAAGGCGAAAGTTTGTAAGTATGGATGTATGGATGTATGGATGTATGGATGCATGGATGTTTGTTACTCTTTCACGTAAAAACTACTGAATGGATTTGAATGAAACTTTACCACAATATAGCTTATACATCAGAATAACATATAGGCTACAATTCATAAAGAATTTTTAAGATAAAGGCTTTCCACGCGGACGAAGTCGCGGGCGGCCACTAGTTTTCAATATAAACATTCACTATGTTGCGAATATTATAATGATTATCTTTAGTAAATGGTTCCAAATCCAAAATACGATCTAAATGATTTGAAGCAATAATTCTACGATTTTCATATCTAGAAATAAGAATATCTAAGGCAATAGTGTAGTTTTCATCGCGAATAGGTATGGCTTTAATTAAATTAAATGGTTCGTCCTTTAACGTCAATAAAAGATAGCGAAACTTCTCGGCCGGTGTGTAGGCATTATTATTGTGAATTTGCCCACAATATAGATCATAATAAGTAGGCCAATCAGTAGCATTGCCGTTAAAGGTTGGCAAAGGCAAATTAGTTAATATTTTCGAATGTTTATCTTCACACAAATTGGACTGCGGAATGGCACGGCTCATGCGTCTACACTCCTGCTCTGATTCTTTCAACTTATTGACATGCACTAAAATTGCATAATAACAATCGCTAAAATCATTACGAATTTTAAGTTGTTCGTCACGATTGAAAGTTTTTAACTTGAGCAAAGCTTTTTCTATTTTCGACTGAACTTTGCTAAACTTCCGTTGTTGAGCTGCTAAATCACTACATCGAGAACGAAATTGTGTAATATCAGTTGTGGCAAATAACAAGGTTCGTTTTAATTCCTCTAAAATAATGTCCCTTTCGAAAAGGTCTTGTTCGATGATTGATTCATCCGCCATATTGCGAGTCAATGATGGCGCAAATGAATGCGACAAACGAATGATTATTTTTATGCGAAATACTGTAAAATACACCGAAAGATGAGTGCGAAACGAATGTGTGTACGTAGTACAGCAAGATTAAGACAACACAACCTGGATTTGATTACCAACTAATCCGATTCGAACGGATTAAGCCAGCCCTCGTGCCGATCAACGGGTGATACGGCCGAAGGAACAAAAAATGTTATGGATAAATAAGGGCCTACTGGGGCTTACCTGACCTCTCGTCAGCTTGTCTCTCTAGAGATGAGGCTTGCTCCTGTCCTTATTCTTATCCGTACAAGACGGTCGCTGGTAAAGGCAGAGGGCTCGGGGCGGTTGGTTACTGCTGTGTCACTTAACTGATCAACTGTTATTTTGCACTCACGAAAGGTTCCACGAAAGGTTCGTCAAGAACGACAGGATAACTTGGGAAGATAATGGTGTGATGCTCCAAACGGACAATGTTCGAGAGCGCGACGAGTGTTTGGAGCGGCCTCACGAGCGAGACTGACGCTTCAAAGAAACAGGCTACCCACAGTAGGCAAAATAAAAATCAACAAAGTTTGTGGTTTACCCTCCAAGTTGTGTTATCTTAAAAATAGATGTAGATTATAAATTCAAACAAACTAAATGAAATATTCCGGTACGGAACAGACTTCATGTACTGTCCAGTTGCTCAAATTGAACCACCCGTATGTGATATTTTACGAAGAATGCCCGATAAATTTATTTTTCGGTTCTTTCTGTCTGTGTATATTTCCATCATAAAGATACGTGGGCGCTAAGTATCTTTGTCTTTACAACCTTGACAGCACCTGGATAAAACATTTCTGAAGCTATTAACCAGGTGTTCTTTTAACTTTAACATAGCTATAAAGTTTTTTTTATAGATTATGAAATATTTCAACACTCAATATTTCAACACTCACCTAGTTGAAACTGCTTTGCAAGCCAATACGTCACTGCGAGCAGCAACCAGAACCTGGATAACTAACCTAAAAGACAGTGAGGGGAAAAAACAAAATAGTCGCGACAAAATTTTGGCTATTTGCACGGAATTTTATAAATCGCTCTATTCCGATGCGTCCGCTTGCGATCGTTTTGTAAAATATCGCTGTGAGGACAATATCCCACTCATAACTGAACACGAGGTAAACGTTGCCATAAAAAGCTTAAAGTTTAGCAAGATCCCTGGGGAGGACGGTGTTACTACAGAGGTGCTCAAGCTGGGTAAACCTGCTCTGCGGCCTTACCTCACAAAGTTTTTCAACACAGTTTTACTGACAGGACGTCTACCACAAAAATTCTGCCATTCAAATATTATTCTGCTTTTTAAGAAAGGCGAAAAGTCTGATATAAGTAATTATCGACCAATCAGCCTAATATCACATATTTATAAAATCTTTGTAAAAATTATCCAAAACAGGATCGCTCACACGCTGGACAGACATCAGCCCCCAGAACAAGCTGGGTTTAGATCACATTTTGCCACCACAGACCATTTGCACACTATCAACCAGGTGATTGAGAAGTTCAAAGAGTATAACAAGCCTCTTTATATTGCTTTCGTGGACTACTCGAAGGCTTTTGACAGCCTCAAGCATAGCGCCATATTCAAAGCACTGCAAAGCCAAGAAATACCAGGTACTTACATTGAACTACTCAAGCTCATATATCAGGCAAGTACCGCGGATATCAAACTGCACGCTCCCGGTCCGCCCTTCAAAATATTTAAAGGCGTAAAGCAGGGTGATCCAATATCTCCAAAGCTTTTTACCAGTACCCTGGAGGAGGTATTCAGAACCCTAGCACATACCTGGACGTCTCAGGGAATAGATGTTGGCGGTAAAAAGCTAACCAACCTACGTTTTGCGGACGACATTGTCCTGCTTGCTAGCACATCCGGAGAACTGGAAACAATGCTCGAACAGCTGAGCAAGGCGAGCCTTGAGGTTGGACTTATGATGAATATGTCTAAAACGAAAGTGATGACCAACACCGCCAAGAATAGCATTACGGTCAATGGGCAGGTAATGGAGTATGTAGATTATACTTGGGCCAGATAGTATCCTTCGAAAACAGGCAGGGAAAAGAAATCGAGCGCCGCATCGATAATGCCTGGAAGAGCTTCTGGTCTATGAAGGCGTATTTGAAGGGTAACCTTCCAATATCACTGAAGCGAAAACTCATCGACACTTGCATCCTGCCCATCTTAACCTATGGGGCGCAAACTTGGTCACTGACTGAAAGCCAGAAGTCCAAACTCAAGGTCTGCCAAAGAGCAATGGAGCGGAGCATCCTGGGCATCAAAAGGACTGACAGAGTTAGAAATACTGCCATTCGCTCGCAAACCAACGTATCGGATGTAGGCGAGAAGACTGCCAAGTTGAAGTGGGAGTGGGCCGGCCACGTGTGTAGAATGCATCCCGACAGGTGGGCCCGAATCGTTACACAGTGGGTGCCTTCGGACGGCTTTCGCCGAAGGGGAAGGCCTAGAAAGAGATGTTGCGACGATTTGGCAAAATATTTACCGGATTGGCAAACTCTGGCCCTAGACAGGGATCGGTGGACAGGTTTGGGGGAGGCCTTTGCCCAGCAGTGGGATGATGTAGGCTAACAAAAAAAAATGAAATTTTGCAATCGCATTTGTTAATGGATGGTGGCATTTTTAACACGCTTTTATTAGATCGGGGTGTATGTATGTAACGGAATTTTTCAGCTGAATTTTCACCAACTTCCAGAAATCGGATAAATTTGAAACTTTGCACACGAATTAAGTACCGATGACAATGCAATAATTTGATAAGAGTTTTTCATTATACTAATTAACAAAAAAAAATAGTTTAAAAAACTAAAAAAACACGCTTTTATTGCTAACTAAAAAAGAGAAAATAATTTCTGAGTACACGGAATTTATATTACAAGAGAGTAAAAAGCGTGGGGTGCTTGGTACGAGTATAGTAGTATGTGAAAATCATCCTATTATTGGCAACTATAAAAAGAGACGTATGAAAACGTCATAAAGTGCACCCCACGCTTTTTACGCTTCTGAAATATAAATTCTTATAATAATAATAATTAAATTATCTATCATACATTGAGATGGAATTGATTCTCTATCTTTTTACTTTATTCTTACACGAGCGGGACAGTCTAGCTAGATTGAAATTCATATAACTCTTTGGGTAAAGACAGTCATTTGTCAAAGTAGAAAATACGTTGTCCACAAAGTGTCCATTATTTTTCGAATGGTGATTAGCTCGGCACGAGCAGAGTTTCCTACAGACAGCTATTATGGTTTCATGGCCACCGCTCTAATAAATCTATTTTTGTCAATCAGATCGATTTCTATGGAGCATGTCATCGATTAAAATGATGTATAGGACTGTGAGAACTGACGGTATGTATGCCGCGATGGTAATCTTGTAACAGTAGCCTAAAGTATATTGAAGGTATTGCGTGCGTCCGAAATAGTCAATTAGATTTAGATTGTTTTCTATTTTGTGATTAGATTTTCTTGATTTATCTTTATAAACTTCTCTAATAATTTAGATTAGGATCAGTACGATTAAGTATTATTTTTAAGAGGAAGAAAACGAAAAAGATCGCTACTTCGGTCGCGCAAACGTGTTTGCCCCAAGGGAGCATTACTCGTAATTACCTAAGTCAGCTGTCTGTATACCAAATTTCATCAAAAACCGTTCAGAAGTTTCAGCGTGATTGACAGACAAACATCCAAACATCTAAGCAAATATTAATAAATATAGTGTTTTGGGAAGTACTTTGTGAACGTAGTCATCCTTCCTGTTTGATACATCCTCATTTTCGATGTTTTTGTGTATTTATGTAACAAATCATTTCATGTATTTTGATCTTTCATTATCATATTATCTTTTTTTATCAAGGGAAAAGTACACTGTAACAATTTGCATGTTACCCACCAATGACTTACTTAAGACGTTATTTATGTTTGACCAGTCGACCACTAACAGCGGTTGCTTATTGGAAAAACACTGCACTCTCCTTAATAACTACGGGGTGCAGTCTGCACGTCTTTAATTTATGTAAAGTAACAGCCAAGACCGTGTCGTAGGATGTGGTGTTGCGAGCCAAGGTTTAAAAAAAATGAAGTGACAGCTATGAACGTCCGTAAAGCTCGTGTTTTCGTAAAATAAGTTAAGTACATTCGATGGATGCATATAATATGCTAGTTGAACATCAGAAAATTTACACTAGGTCAAACTTAGCTTTATACAGAAATAATTTCTTTGGATCGATAGACAAAACACGATAAATAAATAAATACCTTTATAAATATTTCTCAACAATCATACCAATTCTCTAGTCCCAAAGTAAGCTACAAGGCTTGTGTTATGGTTACTACACACAACGGAAAAACATACTTAAATACTTTTTTTTTGTAAATAAATACATATTATACATAGAAAACACCCAGACCAGTACAAACACACACGTTCATGCACACTTATGCTTGTACTGTGCGGGGATCGAACCCGCGACCCTGTTTTAGAAGTCCGATATGTAGACCACTGCACCAAACGTTTGTCGAAATAGACAATCAATTTAGCGCTTAAAATAATTGTTGGATTTTTTAAAATACTATAGCTGGTACTTTTTTATACCCTTTATAGTGGAACACTAAACGTTAGACAATTTGGCTAGGTTATATTATGTAATTGCGACCGCGTCGAGAAACACATTTTTGATGAATACAATTAAATAAATACTTTAAAATAAATAAATACAAGTTACCTACTTTATACATATGAAAAGTTGGTATTTAAGTTATTGAATTTTAAGTAAGGAGTAGATTAATAGAACACTAATTAGTAAATTTACATTACGGTGTCATTTTTCTAATGCACCGGATGATGAACGGATTTTCGTATTAGGATGAAAAAGAATTAATCGAAATAATAGTAAATACTTTATATTATTCTCTCATATCCTGGATATATACTTAGATTGTGCTCCTTGTTTGTGTATCATTCTCCCTGATTATGTATCTTTTTCATTTAGATTTCCACCTGTGCTAATGAAACTAGACTGAATCTCGTGAACCTAGTCAGCACTGCATATGAGTAGGTCGTCGTCAGCCTATATACGGCCCACTGCTGGGCACAGGCCTCACCTCAATTATGAGGTGGTGCGAGCCATACTCCACCACGCGGGCTCAGTGCGGATTGGTGGAGGGGTTTTTGTAAAGTAAGTGACCAACCTTACTGTCAGATGTTATTAAGCCGCCCGAGGGCCTCCGACCAGGCTTAACGACTAATATCTATCGATATTAACCGGTACCAACAGCTTAACGTGCCTTCCGAAGCACGGAGGTGCTTGTAAATAGACGTCACTTTTATGGTCAGAATGGTCACCCATCCCAAACATGACCGCGGCGTAGGTTGCTTAACTTGTGGTATCACTACCAAAGCGCTGCAACCACTGTGCCACAAGCACCTCCTATGAGTAGGTAGTACATGTGAATTTACGTGCTCTGTTTTAAGAATTTGCAAGTTCCTGGATTTATGTTAATTCCCAAACCTAATTACTTAAGGCTAGGTATACCAAAGAGGATGTAATTAAGACGCTACCCGTGCTTTTAGTTCGCGTTGGCAAACGGATTTTCAGTTCCTTATTAAAATACAGTATTTAGGGAAGTTTTATAATAAGAAAAGAAATCGAAGGTTTATTAAATGCTACCTTATATTAAATTATTAAGTATTCGTTTATGTTGTTATAGCTATTGTAAACTTTTTATTCCTGAATTAAACGTACTTAATAGTTCTTTTATTTTGTACCGATCCCAGAAATGGAAAATTATTGATTTTCAACGAAAAAGAGTGGTGTCAAAGTTTGACTCCTACTCTTTTTGTGTGCGTTCGTGTGTCATAGCTCCCAGACGGGTAGATACGTTCAGTGCGGATTTTATAAAATGAAATATAATTGAATCACGTTGGTTTTTAGTTATAGCTGGTCAAAATACGTCTATCCGTTGAACTGTTGCTGTTTTTCTAGCTCTAAATTAATAAGCAATTTGGTCGACGACCACTTTGGTGTAATGGTCAAGAAGTTGACTATAAACCATGAGGTCGCGGGTTCGATCCCCGCACTGTGCAAACATTTGTGTGCATGAACATGTCTGTTCGTACTGGTCTGGGTGTTATATATGTATTTATTTAAGTTAGTTTGTAATACCACTGTTGATTCTGACATCTGTAACACAAGTGCTTTACTTACCACTGAGTCAGATCAATGTATGTGATGTTGTTGTTGTTTTTTTTCTTTTTTTTTCGATCATTTCAATTTTCGTTAAAGACCAACGGCGCGGATCTCAAGCTTACAATTTAAAGCTGAGAATTAAACTCTATAATTAAAGCTACGGCTTATCCTAGCCTCTGTTGTTCCCATTCATCACAGCGACCCTGTAAAAAGAAGCTGGATTTATCCTGTAATTATTTACACGAATATTGATCCCGCGTTATTTATCTAAGGTTCAGGAGTCACGTCGTAGGCGACGGTGCCATTTGTCAATGTGACACCTCCGCCTCTTTGTTATAATCAGATTATCGTCGTTATTCGACACCGTGTTTTGTTAGAAAGGCGTAACGCCGGCTTTTCATTACTATATTAGGTATGGAGTTTATAGGTTTGGCTATAATTATTTAATTTAGATAATATACAGGGTGATTTGGCTTTTGTGATGAAGCAATTGCGCGCGGGTAAATATTTGCTAGAGTCTAGCTAACGAAGGGATAACTTAAAAAATGTAAGGGCTAAAAGTCGTAGGAATATATAATTGCGGAACTTAATTTCTTATCATAGTAGGCAATACCTGCCGTACGTCACTTTTAATTGTTTTAACCATACTAAGCAAGCTAGAAAAAAAACTACGTTTAAACATACTGATAGAATCTCAAAAACGGCAATCACTTACATAAAATTTTACAGTACAGAGTTAAGTTACTTTATTTTTAGCATTAACAATGCATTTTTTTACAGTGTGAAATTGAAACACACTTAAAGAAAAATGGACTGCCACAGGCGGGACTCAAACCCGCACTTCGCGCAATCCGGGCGATTGCTCTCCCGATTAAGCTACTGTGACACTTTCTCACCAGTCCGAATTTCTTTAAGTGCTCTTTAGGCTGCAGCCAGCCATGATGCATCGATTTTGCGGTAAGATACCTACAACACAGTACAGTGTTGCCATTCCATTTCGTGGGCCAAACTCTTGTATTATTTACTTGTGTGGATAATTCGATTCGAAAGCTGATTAAACATAGCGCAAAACACTTTCAGGAATCACATAATTTATTATTTTAATCCTTGCATTAGTTTACATGTGTAATCTGTCGAGTCTGACATTCACCTTTCGTGTTGCAAATTTATTTCCAGTTACACTGTAAAGCTTCGAATTTAGTTTGTAATCCAATCAAATAGACGTAGACAAACTATCAGCAAATTCGCCTGCTCTCCAAGAAATATCACGGCTCGATACTCATAGGTGACTGGCATCTACTACGAGTATCAACACTTGGAAGACTGCCAGTGGTCATAGTATGTAAGCAAATGTCCCTACTTACTAATCTAGCCGTCCCTTTCACTCATATAAGAATGACCATGTGAGTAAACGGCATGGCTATAGACCAAAATTTTAACGATTCGAAGTAGTACCAGTTCCCACGAATTAATTCACGGCGTAACTCTAAAACAACGCAAAAATACGATAATGTTTCGATTCCGTCGGCAATTACGACGGATTATGTAATGTGACGCAAACAATCGTCAGTCGACGCTTATATTTAGGGTTCCTCATGCACAGTACTAAACGATCTTTATATGTTTGTATAAGCTGGACGTACCTAAAGCTTATAATCATAATCATAATATTTATTGCAAGCCACACGTTACAGTAAGGTTTATAGGTAGAGAGAGATATATATATTGCGACGCTTCTGAGTACTTACGAGATTTCTTTGTCCAACTAGACAACATTAAACCTCTAACCAACTGATTTATTCATACATAGGTATCGAGTATGTTGGGTATGGTCTGTATGTATTTTTTTACATTTTGCTTTAGACACAGTAACGTCAACAACGGGCTGGAATACTAAGATGTATGAAGCGTTTTGCATAGTTTATCGTTGATAGCGTACTTATGGTACGCATAAATAAACAAATTTTATTTAAATGGATTCCACAGTACTAGCATACAATAGATTTCAGATTTATCAAAATTCTAAAAGTAACAGTTATTGTCTGGCAACCCGTTATAACGTTATTCTAATCTTTATCGCAGACCACTACGTACGGAATCCTCTCACATAGCTCCGGGGCAGACTCTCAGTTTTACTGATATTGCGCGGTATAAAACCCCAAGTCTCGTTATTAAACTGGCTATTTTTGCACTATCCGAGGCAATTTTAAATATCCACAAACAATGAACGTAACAAAGAGTATAACGTTGGATACAGAAACCCGTGTTTGTAAAAATCACCATAACAATTGGATTTTTATTCAGGAGTTGTTATGTTGCTGTTAACCTAATGGGGTATATGGAAATTCACCTCTTAAAGGTGTATAAAGGCCGGCCTCGAATTGTTTTGGAAGTGTGTATTCATTCACTTGTTTATTTTGCGGATCCGAGACTTAACATGTTTATGAGAATGGTCCGATGTATGCTGAGGTACTTTCAGGTACTTTTCCGACATCGGATCTATACTGCGAAATATGCGAACCAAATTAAGGGAGGTGCTTAAAAGTAGAGTCTAGAAAACTTACTGTTATTATAAGCTTTTCTTTTAACTTTTTAAACACAATTGCGAACCGTCAGTCCTCCCGAAGAAATTAGGAACGAAATAAAACTAAATCTCATTAAAACCATAAATCATTTTTACGTTTTTTAAATATTTTTTTATATTTTTCCTGTTTTCTAAAGCCAACTTACAACCACCCCAATGAATATTTTTCGTACTTTTGTCATCCTTTACTAATCGCTGGTGTCGTTTTCACGTTTAAACTACTAGACTAATTTGGATAAGACGCGTATTTCGTACACGTTATGGAGTGGACCTTGGGAACGGACATAGGACAGTTTTTACCCCGAAATTGAATATTACCTACCTGATTCCACGAGGCCGCGCGGGTGGGAAGATAGTTTCTATTAAGAGCTATATAACAAAGTTTTGACAGCCAAGCAATTTTTTGCCGAATTCTTGGATTTCAAAGGATAATCAAAAATCGAATTTCCGAATTAGAAACAAATAAATAATCTATTTCGTAAAAACATTGTACAGATCGATGCACTAAACCGGATTTTACTTTTGGCCCATCGTGTTGTACATTGACAATGTTTTAATTCAAGACTACTTTTAGTATGTATGTAATTACGAAATTCCTACTTCATAGCGGCCTGATATTTTCGATTTCGGCAAAAATATAGATTAGCTGGCAACATTTTGTGATATGACTCTTAAATATGTAATATAGGTATATTACCTATCAAATTAATATGATATTAACTTCCCATAATGATTTGATTTGATTTGATTATAAATGGGTAAGTAAGTTTGTTTGTTTGTTTGTTTTCCTTCTTTCACGACGCAACGGAGCTACGTTAGAATATTTTTTTTGTATGGGGGTAGGTAAGAAGCTGGAGTGTGACATACGCTACTGTTCTCCGCGACATAACATCTCAATCCCATGTTAAAATTGAAAAATCAACTCATAGCTTGGCTCAAGGAAGATGGCGGCACTCGGTTAAGTTTTGAGGGCTAGGGTTATGAAGATAGTTTCCACGCAGACGGACTCGATAAGCAAGCAATAAACCTAACTGTCATCAAACTCATTAGATAAAAGCATAAATCGGTTATCTCGCTATTCAAAAGCTCCAGGGAAATAAACGAATGTCCAATTCTCAAAGCTAATACTTCATCCTCTATCTTTATCACACATTAGGATCTCATATAAACAGATTCTGTTATAAATAAAATAAATATTTCACAACAATCACACCAATTCTCTAGTCCCAATTAAGCTACGTGGCTTGTGTTATGGGTACTAGACAACGCATAAACATACTTAAATACTATTTTGTAAGTAAATACATTTTATACATAGAAAACATCCAGACCAGTACATACGCACATGTTCATGCACATTTATGCTTGTACTGTGCGGGGATCAAACCCGCGACCCTTGGTTTTAGAAGTCCGACCTGTGGACCACTGCACCAAGCGGTCATAATAAGGTATTTTTTAAACTATTATTGTGGTAAACCACAAAGGAGGGTGATTTGGTGACGATCACTTTGGTGTAATGGTCAAGAAGTTGACTATTAACCAAGTGGTCACGGGTTCAATCCCCGCACTGTACAGACATTTGTGTGCATGAACATGTCTGTTTGTACTGGTTTGGGTGTTATATGTATTCATTTGAGTTTATTTGTAATACAACTGTTTAATTCTGATATCTGTAACACAAGTGCTTAAGCTACTTACCACGGAGTTAAATCAATGTATGTGATGTTGTTGTATATTTATTTATTTATTTAGCGTCTTGCCAGAGAAATGTGACAGTTAGCAACGACCATGCATCCACTAGCATTTATGTCAAAATTAAAGCTGGAAACACACTTCCGATTTCCATCAAGAATCTACTATGAAAAACGAAATCCGTCAAACCGATGCTAGTTAGTATCGGTTTGACAGATTTCGTACTGATTCGGATACTTGCACACATTTTCGACGTTTTCCGAATTTCCGAATCTGAAATCCTGATCAGGAATGAGGACGAACAGCCTTGGTAGATCCAAAACTTTAATTGGATCATGGGAGCGAGCATGTGACGAAAATAATGTAATTTTTCGTTGCATGCTTGTTCATTAATTTTGTATCGTCTATTTGGCAAAGATTGTATGAACTAAAATGATTGGAAACTTTAAATTCCTAGTTTATAAGTACCTTTATATTTAAGACTATGTGCTATTATAAAGCTGTATGTTTCCTTGAGATAAATAAAAAAAATTGGGGCTCAATAAGAGGGTTCTCATTATTTCGTGTCCCTTTTACGGATGATCCTGTCTTTGAGATCAACTATGACTTAATGTGACTAAATGAACCCGGATAAGTACCGGTAAGCATTACTTATTATAGTTACCTAACATTTTTTGCCAATCCAAGCCAAAAGAAATCACCATGGCGATGATATTTACATATCTTATAAATTAATTATTAATAACCGAAAACCTTTTTTAGTCGATTTAAACGATTAACTTACTATTTTGAAACTTATATTACACTAATATCTACCACTACGTTTTGGTTTTAAGTAAGTATCTAAGTAGCAGATTTTCCGCCAACTTCGGTAGAGTTTTCAACTAGTTGAGCTCAACTTGATAATCTCTATTTTTTTGTCAAACTTTCCTCGAACGATACGGGCCTGAGTACTAAGTTGAATCATCTGTCACGTTTTAACGGTTTTGTTAAAACTTTGTTTCTTTCGTCAACAGTAAGTAGTGTATGTAAGATATAATATTCTCAAAGGTTTGAGAAGAACATTGAACCCTAAGTGTTAGATGCAAATGCTACATTTAAAAGCAAAACTTTGTCTATGTATTCTAATTAGTTGCGGGCTGCTCTGTCTAGTGTTCTTTTCAAATAATTTCTCATTTTGATCATAAAAACAATGTGAATGTTATTTGGAGAGAGCTGTTTACCTTTTTCTGAGGATAAAAATGTGAATAACGTTAAAGAATCGTCAGCAAAGTGGTTTTACACTTCTCGCAACATTATGTAGTTTTTGTGGTGTCATCATCATTTAATGCCATAGCCTTCGCAGCGGATAGGGTTAAAATATCATTTAATTTTAAAAAAATTGCATGCTTTTAGAAAAAATATAAATTAGCGGAGAGAAGGAGTGCTTCTGCCTCCAATCATCGATTGTTTTTTTTAATTTGCATAACAATATTATTTGTGCAATTTGAATTTGCAAATTTGTGTTTTGTTAAATATTTGTTTTATAACCTACCTACGACTTTCGTTGCGTAGGGATAAAATCATCGGCTAGCAGCTGCGCTGAGGGGTTAAATTTAGATTTTTTACGACTTTTTACGTACTATACGTGTCGTTATTTTGTTGTGACTGTGACTTTGAAATAAATTCATACTTTTTTATCTGAAATGTAAAAAATATATATTATAGTTGACCCTAAGTTGTCATCTATACAATCGCACATCTAGTTCTATAAAGTCATAATGTCAAAAAATAAAATAAAAATGATGTTTGAGCACTCAATAGATTCGTATAAAAGAAAAATTGTGGCATACTTAACTCAATTTTTGACATTTATGACTTTAAAGAACTAGATGTGCGAATAAGCTGGATAATTTGAGATTATAACAGGCGAGTAATAATGATACATTATCCATCTCTCCTAGTCTCATTTTACAGTTCCTAAACGCAACGAAAAAACTTAACATAGAAATCCACAGAACAATTGTCAGTATTTGGAAAAAAGGGTAAAACCTAGGTACCTAATGATGCGAGGACAGATCACATTATCCCATTACTTTTACTAATTATTGTCCACAAATCACATACTTCAGTGAGTCAATTCCTATAAAAAAAGTTTTCACGGCTACTAAACAACTAACTCTCATACTAAACGTAGATAGTTCGTTCAAGTAGTAGCCTCTGTATAACAAATAAATAGTACTTAGTGATAAAGCAGTAACTACCGTTAAGAATATGAATCGAACTGTTTTGAAATATGAATCAAACTTTACAATGTGAAATTAAAACCTTCTTAAAAAAAAATAGACTGCAACAGACGGGATTTAAACCCGCACCTTTTGATTGTGCAATTGTTTTCCCAATTGAGGTACCGTGACACTTACTTATAGTGATGAATCATGGCTGGCTATAGCCTAAGGAGCACTTTAAGAAATTCGGACGGATGAGTAAATGTCACGGTAGCTCAATAGGGAATATTCATGTTCTTCTTTTTTGTCTTAAATTAATAGTTTACTATTTTATAACATAGAAAAAAATATTAATGGGCTTCAAAATACTCTAGATACTTTAAAAAATGAAATTTAAAACTTTAAAAAAATTTAAGCAGTTCAAACGCCGCCATTTTGCGCGCGCTTTGCGTTACGTCACTAAACACGTCCAGTGGGTGTTTACCTTAGTATTTACTGTGGACACTTCAGTTAATTCGTAATTTTTACAATACAATGTCGTGTCAGATGACGTCACATTTCGTTCGACCTATGGTGGCGCGTTTTGGAAGTTTGAATTTCGCTCCCTTATTTTGCACTTTTTGAATATTATTTTAGGTGATTAAATAATAAGTAAATAAAAAAAAATCTTTTCATTATAATATTACGATAATAAGTATTCGAGAAAAAAATATTTTAGGCCATTTCAAATTTTATGCATATTCCCTATTGGGAGAGCAAACACCCGGCTTACGGGAGGTGCGGGCTCGAGTCGCGTTTGAGGCAGTGTATTTTTTTTTAAATTTCAAATCAAACTGTCAATTTTTAAGATGTTTGTGACTTGTATTGTAGAATCACAATATAATTATTCTTCTGCAATATTAATAAAATAAACGATTCGCGTAATGTACATGCGTCATTGCGGGCATTGCGTCGGATTTTTTATTAGTTGCGCTGTCATCCGTAACTCGCGTGTGGCGCTTATTGGCTGCCTTATCTTGTGATATATCAGTATAGTAATATAGATATACTCGTATTGTGACTTTGAGAAAAAGATAATATTGGAAATAGGTATAGCTACCTATTATCAGTTGTTCGTGCTCACCCCCCAGATGTCAGCTTAAGTTATTGCGGTCATATTTGTTACTTCTCAAAGTACTGTATTCTTTATTTTCACCAAAAATCGTTGTAGCCGATATCTCTTTACAGATATTTTTTGAACGAAAACCATGTCTGCTCAACTTTAGTGGAAAAAGTTGGAGAACCCTCTCCAACCTTGAACTCCCCAGGTTAGTGAAGTATCATTACAAAATACATAGTATGTAGGTACAACAAAGCATTAGAACCCGGTATTCTAAACATTATACTCTCTTAAAAATATATGATTTTTACGCCTTAAGTACACGTGTACATAACGTCTTGTCTTTTCTTTGTGGAAAAGCTGTCCATATTTAAACAGGTTCTCAGAATATCAGATCACAGCAGGTAAAAAAAATCAAAATAGTATCATGACCGTAACATCAAATAAGCTCCCCTACTCTCTAAGCCTTTGTCCAAAGTTTCGAATGTAGCCATCCCTGTCACTCTTGCAAGCTTCACGTTGCGAACAAAAGACTTGGCTAGATCCGAAAATACGAACAAAACGTTTGGAAGTACGGCCTCAGCAGGCACAGGTGTGTTTTGTTTACTATATCATCGAATATTATTGTCAAAATAGCGTAGTCCCGAATAAGGTTTCGATTGATAGAATATAGGCCCAAGCGATTTAGTTGAAGTTGGGAAATGAGACGAAAAAATATAAGAAGACCGGAGAAGATTGAATCAAAACCGCGCAGCACAGATCGATATTAGCAACAAACACGAATAAGTTTTTTAGGTAATAAGGACATAGAAATCATTTATATTCGAGTTTTCGTAAAATTTATAATATTTTTTACCACTTATGAAAATAGTTACTTTCGGCGGTCAATTGAATTCATAATACCTACCTACTTACAAAAATAACCTATTCCAACGCGTTATCATCAATTTTAAGGAGACTCTTTTCTTTGTTCTGATCAAGGAGTATTCACATGCACTTACCAAAAGTACCAATGAGCCTTGATATTCTGAACGGTAAAAAGCTAAATGATACCTAGGTCACACCTATAGCCCGCTTCCGCTTATGTTGTTTATCGCTATCGCCTCTGTATTGCCGATTATTACGTGATGTCTCGTGCTCTAGTTTGTTTTGGCGGTGCACATCGGCTTTTAGAGCACCGCGATCGATCATAACTTGGTAACTCTACATAATAAGGTAGGTTTGCCTATATAGTGCATCCCATTTTGCAGCCAGACTTAAATTTTAGGTTCGTGCATACATACTCAAACTTGCCTACAATACTAAAACACTTACTAATCTAAATTTAATGTTGGATAAAGATTTTTTCCAAATGTATATTTGCCAAGAATTGGCTCTTGAAATTAAAAGCAAAATTATCAAAATGTCAGTCTTCACAATATAAAAAATTATATGAGTGAACAATATGAAATTAGTACTAAGTTCATGGTCGAATTTCAAACAAATACATTCTTCGGATATTAAAAAAGCTTTATTACTTAAGAACTGGTTCAAATCACTAAAGTCCTCACTGGTTATAAATCACCAACGATAAGTCGTAACATAGTACTCAATATTCGATACCTAGGTATCGGTTTATTTATTTATTTAATCTTTATTATACAATAAAAACTTTGTACAAAAGTTGAGATTGACGTCATGTGGCATTGTCCATTACTGAACGAGGAACATACCAACTTGTTTTGAAAACTGAATACGCTTGGGAAATATCAGTGGAAAAATATTCGAGGAGCAATCGTAAGTAATAATCGAAAGCCTATTATTATATCTCGGTGGTTTCTAAACTCAAGCAAGTCCAGAAATAAGTATATTCCCACATGGACCGGTATTCTCAAACGTCGCGTGTGCCATACACAAGGCCGCGCTTCAAGGGTGAATAATATTCCAATGTGTTGTTCTAAATTTGTTGCGACAATTTTATTGCCCCCAATCGGTCTGTACCGACTTTTTGTATCTTTCGCTTCCTTTTTTCAAGTAATTATGATGATTGCATAAATGCTCTACTAAAGTGTAGTAAGTATGTTTCATGTCTTCATGTACGAATAGCTTAAAATGCAACTTTTGAAAGTATCTGAAAAAAGATGACCTCAATATATCATATATGATAGACTTTTTTGCTGTCTATTGACGTATTTTTTTCATTGGTGCTATGGAACTTTCGTCTCTTTAAAGGAAACAAGATTGCCTCGCTGTCTGTTTGTCTTATAAGTCCTTATAAGACAAAGCCAATTATGTCCCTGTATTCCAGTAAGATAACATACAAAAGTTGGTCGTGGTTCTAAAAGAGTTTTAACTGTTAAGAGGTTACTAGATTGCAGCTTGCTAAATAAAACTCTATGAACAACGGTTTTATGGTAGTAAAGTTTTCCGGAACATACAACGGGTAGGTAATTATAAAATGCTTATAACTTAAGCACATTTTAAACCTTACTGGTTTATGGTTAACACCATTATAGTCAGTTATTGCGTTTAGCTAGAATATGTCGGGTAAGTATTCCCCTGCCCAAAATATTTCACGGTAATTTGCACCTGCAAGTTTAATGGGATATATTCAAATTAGTTGGTAAGTTCCTGAAGATAAATTACAATTAGCTCAACCTGTTTACGTCGTGTTAAGCATGTGACTATTAACTACCATGGTTTCGCATAATTTATGCATCAACTTAGGCCATTAATTATGTCATGGGACACTTTTGAGTATTTAGGAATTAAAAATTGCCCATTGGCAAGAAATTGCGATATTAACTTATAAGTTATTGTGTAAGTGAATGTGCCCATTAAAATGTCATATCTTGTGCCCACATCATAATAGACAAACAACAACAAACTATGCACTTGCGCTGGCAATTTTTATTTTTTCCTAAACAATTTCTCTACTTATTAGTTTAATTTTATTTCTGATTCATTTGAATCAAAATGAACTCGTGGGTTTCATAATAAAATACCTCGAAGCGGCTGTCAAAAAGGTGGAATCAATGGCAGGGAAAATGAATAAGGCTGCCAGTTAGCCGAAGTATTCCAATATTCAGCAGTTTGAATGTAATTCACGCGATTATATGCATTGTAATTGGCAAAGTTTCGTACGCGCTCCAATGCTTTTCCTTCTCATTCAAATGTTTGACCGGCTGTCGAGTCGATACACAATTTCGAACCAACTTTGTTGATTTTCCCTTCATTAAATAAATTATCTAGATAATAAAAAAGTTATTAGATCTAAGTTGTAATTCCACGAACTTTCGTGCCTTTGTTACAAGATTTGGCGACTCAGTCCCACTTTACCTACAGCAAAGATAATGGAAAAGGCTACAGTAATTTTACAAGTGTGTGTGTGTGCGTAGTATCTAAGAATTTATTTTGAAAAAAAAAAATGTTTTCATTTTTCTTTTCTTTGGTTAACCTCTGTGTATGCCATGGTGTATATCTCGGATACTGACTTACTGTGTGGCCGCTAAATGACGACATCGCCACTCGCACTTTATTTTATTTATTTACCTATTTAAAACTTTATTATACAAGAAATGTACGAAGGGCCACCCACTTAATGCTAAAAGCATTGTCTGCCAGTCAACCTCAAGATCATGCAGAAAGAAGGCAATGGGTGCAGTGAAAAATTGATGAGAAAGGTAAATTGAGATTAATAGTGCAAGAAATAAATAAAAAACATTACATAACTTTACTTAGGTGTATCTAGGCCTAGGTACTTGATTCGTAATTTTATTTTGCCTTATATTTAATAAAATCACAAAATACTATACGTTCATCAAGTATCAATTTATACTAGCTTAAAAGCAATTTTGAGTGAAACAAATAATAACAACGAAGTAAGCTTTATTTATGAAATAAAACTTATTTTTGTAGTAACCTGAAAACATTGTAACTTCCAACATCTATCACAAGTGCACTTTATATAAAATTCATATGCGCAAGTGTGTCTCAAGGATAGCAATTTTTCCTCACAAAGTTGCTAAGACTAAAGGTCTCCATTAGGTGCCATCAGAGAAAATTACCAGTAATGGCGCCGCCTTTAAACAAACGCTTTAATTTTTTTTATAGATACTCGTGTAGGTTTATGAAGATCGCGTTAGAAAAAGTTTAAGAATGAATACTTGTTATATTTTATTTCTTCTTCATGCTCCAAAATGTACAAATTACAATCCGAATGCGTAACTTTAACTGAACTTTTTTGTTGTAATTACTCATACAGGTCGGTACCTCCTCAAGGAAGAAACTAGGTACTCAATACTTCAGACCACTCATAAGCTACTGACAATTCTTCTGTTCTTAAATTGTTCTGACCTTTACTCTTCCATTAGTCCTTCATCTATCAGACGTAGCCGAAGCTCACACGGCAAATGTGTTACAATTGCATTAGTGGCCAACTTGCGACTGTGGAACAAGTAACAAACAAGCTCTATAGGGGCTGGACTGTACTATATAACTATCTCGAAGTCTGAATGCGGAGAGTTCCGTAATGAGACCCTTTCGGTGAGAGTTGGGGTCAATAACTGAGTTAAGTTAAGAAGTTGGGGTTAAGAACCTAATTGTCTAGAACGCGGCATTGTTTTTCGCGGAGAGGCCTGCTGCGCATTTGTCCGCTTAAACGGCGGGATTTCCACTAGACCCATTTGAGCCCCCGATTAAAAATATAAATAAATAAATATAAATATTTCACAACAATCACACCAATTCTCTAGTCCCAACAACAACGGATGACAACGGATAACATACTTAAATACTTTTTTTTGTAAATAGAGGTAAATACATATTATACATAGAAAACACCCAGACCAGTACAAACACACATGTTCATGCACACTTATGCTTGTACTGTGCGGGGATCGAACCCGCGACCCTTGGTTTTAGAAGTCCGACATGTGGACTACTGCATCAAGCGGTCGTCCAAATAGGGGTGTTATAAGTTGACTCCTATTTCTGTTTGTGTGGGTTTTTGTGTGTATCTTTGTGTGGCATCGTATCGCTCCAGAGCTGATGGACTGATGCCGATTTTTTTTAATTAAAGGTTAATTTAATCACAGTGGATCTTAGCTATTTTTGGTCAAATTCGTCCAGCTGTAAAAGCTTACCAGCAGTTTTCATGGCTGATTCGGTTTTTTTACTTGAAAGTTAGTTTTAAAAATATACAGGATGTAAAAAAAACCTTAACGAAGCCGAATACCACATATTCTACTAATTGTTACGATCATTTTTTTCCTTTACACTATACCTGGGAAGTTAACGGTTCTTTCATAAAAAGCCTTTAAATGGCACACTCCGCAATGAACAGCGCACACTCGAACCGAGCCGCGTCGCGGCGGCATACAGCAACACGCCCCGCGGTGACTTTTCCGCGTGCGCGCTGTACATTGCAGGTTAGAATTAAATTATTTTTTTATTGATGTCAAAAAATAAAAGTTGTTTCCCAGCCAAAATTTCTTTTTCATACTGAACGCGTGGTTGACGGCTTCGTTAAGGTTTTTTTACACCCTGTATATCTTATGTTTTATCGTTCCAATGTTACACCTACATACTTTCGAAGATTATATTCTATTGATATTTCCTCGGAACATTTATTTTTATTTGATCGCGTTTGCAGCCGCAGAAAAAAAACGGGTTCTTATAATTATCTCAGTAACATCCCTGTATTTTATCCGTGTGAAATGTGTAACAAAAGTATTTTTTATCTATCCACCTAAGCACCCAAGAAATTTTTCTTCGCCAAATCGCTATTAGGCATTCAGCTGGTTCTTCGTTATCCTTGGATGAGAAAGCGTTTTCTTAGAGATCCTTACTTATTCACACCGTAATGATTGCTAAGTTCATTACAAGAAATGAGTTCTATCTTACAACAAATGTTGTTATGTAATGATATCCTTAAGCGTCGCATATATCAGTCCTTCATCCAGTTGTCTTAAACTCTTGCTAGATAACAGTGAAACTTTATAAATTTCATGAACAAGAAAAACGTACAGGCAAGAGCAAGAGCCACGATTTAAAAAAAAATCCACGGGTTGCACTCCGGGAGTGCCGGCAGAAGTGAAACCTTAACAACCGTCTTACGGTTTTTCGATCAGCATCACGTGACCTGACGCGAGTTTCACAGTTTCTACCCATGCCACAAAAGTGCTCAACGCCGCTAAAGAAGTTTTCACTTCAAAAATGTAAAACGCATTGCATCGTATTGCCTCGCTACCGGTGTGATACAGCAATAAAAATGAATAACTCACAGCTTTTGTCCCGTTCCCCTAGTTTTCATCATGCAGTTTTGGGGAGACGTAAAGTCTGTTTGATATTTTATGACCGTAATATTTTGCAAACGCGTAAGGTTAAAGACAGTTACTTGGTTACAACTTGATGTTACTCTTGTATTTGATTCATATAATTGATATTAGTTTACTTCTGTTCGGAATTTAATACAAATCTCTATAATTGAGTAGCTCAAAAATAGCCCTTTTAGTTTTTGTGATAATGGTCACTGGATATCATTCACATAATTAGGTCAAACAACGTCTTTAGAGCTCTTTTTTAACTTGTAGTTCCTAAAACTACCTCCTTAAAATATATTACGAACGAAATCATAATCGTTATACTTTCATACCTATTTTTAATGTAAAGATACGAGAGAGTATTAGAGAAATAGAAACAAACAACTGTCTAAGGTGCCTGACTAGAAGACATTTCTGATTGCCACATAACTTCCCTGGGAACTGAGAGTGCAGTTTCATTGTTCAGCATCGTTCAGAAATCTTACAAGAATATTTGCTTAGTCTGAAGAGGGCATTGTCCTGGTTCTCAGCTGCAAGCGAATAGTATATAGCATTGGAGTGCACCTAACGCCTGGAGCTCAATCTTAACAATTTGAACTCACTTTGTAAGGACCGTCCTTTCAATAAAAGTTCAGTATGTACTGGACATGTTAAAGCTGGACTTGGTAGTTGTACAATGCTATAAATTGCAGATAATGTCTGTCCAACTTATCTTGCTGCGCTAACAACAAAAGTTAACAGCAGATGCGATCTCTGGCAATCGTTTGCATGGTTACTCTATTACACTGTATGTAATGTATTACACGAAGAGGTGTACATTTTTTTGTAATTTGTTATGTTGATCTTAACATGCTGACGTAAAATATGTTAGTTATGTAGCCCCGAAAGACATTTTTATTCTAAACAACGAACTTAGCTCGTAGTGTAATTGGGTAGTGAATAGCTGGCGAACAAAATAGAATATAACGAACAATTGTATTCTTGTCTAAAAGAAACAGATAAGATCAGATTCTTGCGCCAAACAAAACTTGAACCAAGCCCAAAACAAAACACGAGATAAATTGGACGATTTTCTACACTTTTAAACTTGTGCTAGACTTTTAAATATGTTCCGACGCGAAGTCACAGTTGAGACATACTTCATTCCTTAAACCTTTTTTTTAACTAGTAAAATTGTTTGCGTTCGTCTGCGTCTGAGGTACTGACGATATACAATATATATATATATAATAATAAATATTTCACAACAATCACACCAATTCTCTAGTCCCAAATTAAGCTACGAGGCTTGTGTTATGGGTACTAGACAACGGCTAAACATACTATTAATATAGAATTAGAATTTGGCAAAGTTAATTTTAAATATAAAATGCCAAAATTTTCGCATCGTTAAACCGCCAAAATTGCCCAGTCAAATATTAATTTCAAAGATAATTAAAATAAATATCACTTTTAAGAACAAGACTGCGCCTCTAATGGGATAGCAGGCCTTAGTCTGATTGGTTGAGTCGGTGTTAATAAGATTAACGCAGTAGATTGCATGTTGGCTAAATTATTTAAATGTGTAGTTACGTGGTACCCGTAGTTTACAGTGTCAACTTGTTTATTACTTGGTACTCTTAATGTGAAATTAAAACATGCATATGGACTTATGGAAACATAGAATGGACTGTCACCGCCACCTGTCGCAAGCCGGGCAATTGCTCTTCCAATTGTGTCACAGTGACACTAAACTCATAGGTCCGACTTTTTTTAATGATCTTTTGGCTGCAGCCAAAATTTGCCATCCAATTTTCCACTTTACTACGAGCATTTGTTCCGGACATGATTTAACAATGTTGAGTATATGGCCTTCTCAAAATAATATAAGAAAGTCAATATAATTATCACCAGTGTAGAGTAATAAATTTAAAGTAATGTTAGACATGGTGAAGGTCGCGAGAAGCCACTGGATGTGGGAAGCTCAGAACCGATCGCGGTGGAGATCCTTGGGTGAACCTATGCTTAGCAGTGGGCGTCGACAGGCTGTTATGATGATGAATGTTAGACATATTTATTTATTTTACTAGCGGACCCGGCAGACGTTGACCTGCCCGTTGTTTTTTTTATTTCTTATCTTTTAAACCTTCCCTGGACTTCCACGAATATTTTGAGACTAAAATTTTTCAAGTCAGTTCAGCCGTTCTCGAGTTTTAGCGAGACTAACGAACAGCAATTCATTTTTATATATAAGACTAGTGGACCCCGCAGACGTTGTCCTGCCCGTTGCTTTTTTTTTAATTTTAGATCTTTTGAACCTTCCCTGGACTTCCACGAATATTTCAAGACTAAAATTATTCAAATCGGTTCAGCCATTCTCGAGTTTTAGCGAGACTAACGAACAGCAATTCATTTTTATATATAAGAAAGATTTAAAACTTTATTGCACAAGAAATGTACAAAGGGTGGACTTAATGCTAAAAACATTTTCTGCCAGTCAACCTCAAGGTCATGCAGAAAGAAGGCAATGGGTGCAGTGAAAATTAAATAAGACCTAGTATTAATTAGCTACATTCAATTGCAATTTACCAATGTATCTTTTAGGTAAGCCTCAGACGCTATCTATACCTAGGTATATATATTTTGACTACCTCGTTGGTTTAGTGGCAAAGTTTCTGCCTCACATCCGAGAGGTCCTGGGTTCGAAACAAAATCCCAGGTAAAGCCAAAATTGTTTCTGAGATTTTCTGTCATGAATTTCTCAAAAACAGCTCGGAGTCGGAAAGTTGGCGGTGTAATACCCCCGTGCGTCGGAAAGCACGTTAAGCCGTTGGTCCTGCGCCTGATCTCTCTCCGGTCATGTCGGATTGCCGTCTCACCAAACTTAGAGAGTAATGGAACAGTGAGTGCACCTGTGTATTGCGCTCATACTTGTGCACTATAATATCTCCTGCGTAGTTAGCTGATCTCTGTTGAGATTGACCGCCGTGGTCGATATCGGTCAGGAGGACTATTATTTTTTTGGTGACAGAGTAAGTAGCTGATGTTCTAATTCAAACGTGTTACGCTAACTACAGTAAAAAGGTACCTAAGCCAGGAACTGCAATAGTACCGAAGTCCGACTACAATTACACAAACGCATGTAGACTAAGACCTTCTTCAATTCAGGTTTAGTGTCTTGTTTATGACTGCTAACCGAATGAGACCGCCTCGAAAGCTAATTGGAGGCGTCAGTTAGCGTGATTAGAGGGCAAACGACGCGAACTAATGGAGCTTGCGCTGGAAAATGCAGCGGTTTAGAAAAAAAAAGGGAATTAGATAATTACTTACTGTCCGTGGAAGCAAAAGGTGACGGTAATAATAATAATAATAATAATAATAATTTATTCATAACCTCATTACAGATTACAGGATAACAGATTTTTCTTGGGTGTGTACAGGGTTAATTTAATCATTTTGCATCATGAGATTTATATCCCTGACAATGAGACTAGTAAGAACTGTATCTTCAGTGTCAGTGATTCCTCGACATTTTTCAAACTGAATTACTTAAAAAATAAAAAAGATTGTACAGGTTTTGTTTTGATTCGGGTAACAGTTAAAGGTAGTTAGTTTAATTTCAAATCCCTTAGACTTAGTTTGAAATTGTGAATTATGTTTTGGAAAATGAGACAGGAATGCTATTGCAGGCTTATGCTGATTTTTGCCCCTATGATTATAAAACGATAGCTAGATAGATTAGCTAAAGTAAAAAAATGGTTTCATTTTTAATCACTCCAGCCTTCGCTATTAGAAAATAAATAAGATTTTATTAAATAATATGAACATCCTTGTAGCATCTGAGTACTTAAGAAGGCACGTAAAGCTGTTGGTCCCTGTTAAAATCGATAGATATAAGTCGTTAAGCTGGTTCGAGGCCCTTGGGCGGCTACATAACATCAGACAGCAAGTTTTTGATTTACCTTACAAACACCGCTCCACCTATGCGCAAGAGCCCATGTGGAAAAATATGACTCGTACCACCTCATAGTTGAGGCCTGTGCCCATCTTCATTGCATTTAACTAAATTCTAATTTAAAAAAAAAAGCGCCCAACAGACTGGCAGGTAAGATTATGGCGTTACGGTTTAAATGATAAAAAAATGATGAACACAATACGAAGAATTGCCGTTCCTATTTCAAGTTTTCAGTGAAGAGAGTATACCTCTAGATGTGAAGTTTTGAACAACTTCAGACTATTTGGTGGCTCAGGTGTACTATTGTATTAGAAAGAGGCTAATTTTCTGTCTAGCAGGCTAATCAACTGCGAGCCTCTAATGTAATTATGCAGGCAATTCAGACTAATTGATTCTTAAGTTTATTATCATTCATAGAGTACTTAGGTACAAGAGTGTCTACGAGCGTAATATAAGGGATAATTTTTTAAAAGTCAGAGAAATAGATATCGGACGGTTAAATATAAATTGACCGAATTTAAGATGACATTCTGTTTGACCTTCTGCATAATCAAGTTTGACATTATAAATCGGCCGTCTTGGAATTTATCGGATTGATAGCGCTATATGTCTATGGAATAGTTGGCCCTAAAATAAATAATTTCCTGTTCTATTCCATCTTAGGTCTTCAATCCAAAAGATGCCTAATTGGTCCTTGCGGCCATGCTTCTTAATTTATTGATTGCTTAGCATTTTATTGGTTCAAGGTTCGCATTGGTAGGTATCCTAAAAAGGCAACTAAATATAAGTGGGGACAAATCACTTAGTCAAAACATTATATACCTACTGAAAAAAAAACTTAAATATTTCATATACAGCTTTATAAATGTGTTGTGTGAGTTTCTCGTCTATTTTCCATAAACTTATTAAAAAAAACATTATTCATTTTATTTAAGTTTAGTGTCAATATTTGTTTTTATGTGCTATTTACATACATTTTATTTTAAATACATTATGTTATTTTTATTATTTTTATGTATGTTAGTCTATAACGTATTTATAATATGGGCCTGTATTTTTTAAAATCAGTTGCCTGAAATAAATGAATTATTATTATTTACAATGTTGAAGCTCCAGCGTGTGTTTAAAGAAGTCAAGGTGGATTTATTGACTGACGGTCTGCGGAATTATTACATAGTTTCTTTTCCTGATTTAAATTATTCCGCGCAAAACCTCCGTTACTGGTGACGGGTCTTTATTAATTAGCGAAATTTCTGCCGAAACTCTCCTTTTGGTCTCATTTACTTCAACTTTCGGGTCAAGTTCTGTTTTAATTGGTATTACTTTGTTTTCAGCGCGTTAAATAAAATAAACAATTCTGTTTTTTTTATGAAGTTGAAAGTACTGGTTACTTTACGGTCACAAGTTACATTAAAGCACTGAGGAAATGTTATGGAAATATTATAATTTAAAGTACTACGGAAAAGCCTTATTGAACTATGAGAGAATGAATAAACAGTGTGGGCACCTGTATATTGCGCACCCACTAGGTAATTGGTTATCTCCCTGTGATTGGCCGCCATAGTGAATTTCGACTGAAGACGTCGTTATTATTATCATAAGGCAGTACTTATAGCCGTATAGGTAATTACGATAGGGTAGTTGACACCACCGTTGACGTACTTTGTATCAATTTTCAAAACGCTTTTCCCCATAGATTTTGTATGGGAATAACCCACTTTGACGCCATCGCGTGCAATGCCGACTGAGTGACTATTTATAGATTGAATTTTAATTAAAAAACAAATAATACGAACTGCAGAAAAATATTAATGAATCTCATCTAATTAAATTATGAATTATTTTATAGAAAATCTATTTTTGAAATATTTATTTCATCGTGGAAACAAGCGTATTCTAGTGGTATTCTACAACTATAGTGTAGTCTACAACTATTTGACGTGACTTACAGTCAAACGTTGTCCTGGACACAGGCTCTGGCAATGAAGTGGGAGCAAACCCGCATGCGACCGTGCGGTTCGCTACTTGCCTAGTCTCCCTTTGTGCTCCCTACATTTGTATCTTAGTAAATAAGTCCCTACGAGTATAGATAGCCATGTGTTTGTGCGTTGATCAAATTTTTCATTGTCAACCTGTAGGATCTGGAAGGGAAACTCAGCAGAGTTCAACAACAATTTGTAACTATAAAACTTATTTATAAAGTGACAAAGATGTCATTTCCGTGTAGATGTATCGATGTCATTTATGAGTGCCGCATTTTTTATATTTTCTAAAAATGATGTGGCACGACATTTGTTTTTTTGTGTGATAAGTTTTGTGATATCAAGCTACTACATCGAAAAATGGGCCTTTTATATATTTTTTTTTAATTGCTTAAAATTGGAATTATCTAGATACACGTTGTATGCTAAAGTGTAGACGCACCATTACAGTGATGATGGTATCCCCAGGCTGTATGTAAGTCACGTCAAACGATATCCCGGCCACACAGCTCTGGCAACGAAGTGGGAGAAAACCCGCATGCGGACGTGCGGTTAGCTGCTTGCCTAGTCCCCTTTGTGCTCCCTACATTTGTATCTTAGTAAATAAGTCCGTACGAGTATAGATAGCCATGTGCTTAGGCATTGATCAAATTTTTCATTGTCAACCTGTAGGATCTGGAAGGGAAACTCAGCAGAGTTCAACAACAATTTGTAACTATAAAACTTATTTATAAAGTGACAAAGATGTCATTTCCGTGTAGATGTATCGATGTCATTTATGAGTGCCGCATTTTTTATATTTTCTAAAAAAATAATGTGGCACGACCTTTGTTTTTTTGTGTGATAAGTTTTGTGATATCAAGCGACTACATCGAAAAATGGGCCTTATATTCAAATATTTTTTTTACTTGCGTAAAATTGGAATTATCTAGATACACGTTGTATGCTAAAGTGTAGACGCACCAATACAGTGATGATGGTAGCCCCAGGCTGTATGTAAGTCACGTCAAACGATATCCCGGCCACACAGCTCTGGCAACGAAGTGGGAGAAAACCCGCATGCGGACGTGCGGTTAGCAACTTGCCTAGTCTCCCTTTGTGCTCCCTACATTTGTATCTTAGTAAATAAGTACCTACGAGTAGGTACTCTATAGATAGCAATGTGTTTCGGCGTTGTTCAAATATTTTATAGTAAAACTGTAGAATCAGTCCCGAGATCGAGTACCATCATCCATAATATTAAAAAAAAACTTTCTCCTTTACTAAACATATTTCTGAATATTTGATAACTATTAAAAAAAATTGGTTGCCTGTAAAGTCGGTATACGGGCGAAAGTTTTACGTTTTACAAACCAATTTATAAGACGTTGTCACGTCAAAAAAACTAGACATAAGGTAAGAAAACAGCTGGTAGGCTTCAACTGCTGGACGCAGTTTGACCAGTCATAGCTAAGAAGCACCGTGATTAAATAATCTCAAATTCAAATTCAATATCAGTGCAGTGCGATGCGCGCTCTGAAATGGTCGCGTTTGCAACTGTGCACACTGACACTAATTAATTTATATTAATTACGCAATTCGCGCGGCTCAGCCGCTGCCCGCTTTCGCCGCTATGAGTTCCGAACAACTCATAGCCAACGAATTATTGGCGTTTGTACAACACGCCATCGACACCATGGATGAGGTCAGCATCATGCAGATCTGCAAATCCAATTTCACCGAAGAGGAGATTCGCAGTGGCAAGGTGCTGCTTTACCAGACGCTTGGCAAGGCCGACCGAATGCCGACCCGCAGGAGAGATGAAAAGGGCGAAAGGAGTCTCCAGGATATTATCTCACTGCTGAAGGAGACCGACCCAGACGACGTGCCTGCGTTCGTGGCGAGGAACCTGCACAAGCTGCCCCCCGTCACTTTTGACCACGTTGACGTCACCAGGCTTCTAAAGGACATTATGGCCTTGAAGACAAGCCTGGCTGAAATGCAGCTGAAGGTAGAGGCCTCGGAATCCACTATTTCCGACATGCGTACTGAGTTATTAACTTTAAAATCTAGTAATTCAGTATGTAGGTCGCCCGTGGCCTCCAGTGTCAACACGCGTCGCCGCGGAGCGCAAAAGTCATCGGTCAGCAATATTGAGTCACCGCTCGCTGTTGTTGACCGCGAAGCACCGCACCCCGCTGCCCCACTCCCGGTAGCCAGCCCCGCGCGATCGGAGCCGAAGAAAAGTGACACGAGCCCCCCGACCCGTGCCTACGCAGCCGCTGCTGCCTTACCACCGCGGCAGCCTAAAACGGGGAAAGAAAAGAAGTCGACACCGACACAGTGTCCACCGAGGGATCGATGCGACGAGCAGGGCTTCACAAAAGTCGAAAGAAAGAGAAGGAAGCCGGCTAGCCGGAATCATCGCGGCACAGCACCGACAGGACCTGAACACCCGCTGCGACCGGAAGTACGTTCGACGCTGCTCTACGTGTCACGCTTACATTGGTCTACGACGGTCGAGAACGTCGTAGACCATGTACGTAAGAAGTCCAACTTCACCCTGAGGGTCGAACGGTTGGAATCTCGCCACAAAGTGAATTTTAATTCATTTGTGGTGAGGGTACCGACCCACCATCTAGCGACCTTCATGAAGGAAGATTTCTGGCCGCAGGGCGTCGTGTTTCGGAAGTTCCGAGGACGGCTGCCAGCCGACACCGCGCGCTACGCATCTGTTCGCTGACGCGTGTGATTTTTGTAAAATATTTTTATTAGATTGTGTAATTTTTATTATTTGTATGTATGTTAGTCTGTAAGGTATTTATAATATGGGCCTGTATTTTTTGAAATCTGTTGCCTGAAATAAAGGAATTATTATTATTATTATTATTATTATTAATATCGGCATTTGCTATCTTAGTGTTTGTTTCTAAGATGTTACATATAAGGTAAATACAGTAGGTACTTAAAACTTAGATTACCGCTAAGGTATTGCAAATATTTCGAATTAAAAATAACCGCTTTGAAATCGGTCTATTCATTCGGGAACGACGATTCCATAGACACACACACAAACAGACTTAACGGTCAAACACACCCACCCATATTTTTCATCCAGGGGTGGAAACCAAATTGTTTCATTATGATTACTACATTGAAAAGAATAAAGAAGAAGAAAGAATATAAGGATTTATTTATATACCCACTAAGTAACAAGACACATAAACCCAAAAATACACGGCGATCGATATCGGAAATATATCACAGGGCCAATACACTTTCTGGGCACAATAAAATAATGCTTTCGCATTGATATTAACCGCCAAATTGATTCGATAAAAGGAGCATTTATTGTTATTCTTCGTTGTCGTTCGTCTGTTGCTTTTAGATGAAGCGGGTTAGGAAAAAAAATAAATGATAATGTTAGCGGTAGTCTCCGTTATTGTAGAGCCTTTTGTGCAGTTTAATTTTAATAGATGTAAACTTGAAGTACCTACCAACGCTGTGTGGTGGGTTGAGCCAGCCATAGAATTGATAATACACAACTTAAATCGATTTCCTTAAAATTGAAAGATTTTATCACACAGCTAGTGCAAGGTGTCTTAACTTTGAAAATGGCTACGACAAAACGCGCCCCGAATCCGGTGTGGCTACGCATTAATTTTGGTCTCACTTTAGTGTCATGGTCAAGAAGTTGACTATTAACGAAGAGGTCGCGGGTTCGATCCCCGCACTGTAAAAACATTTGTGTGCATGAACATGTCTGTTTGTACTGGTCTGGGTGTTATATGTATTTATTTAAGTTCATTTGTAATACCACTGTTGATTCTGATATCTGTATCACAAGTGCTACTTACTTACCGCACGGAGTCAGATCAATGTATGTGATGTTTTTTTTAAATATACCACATATTAAAAAAAACTTAGAAAATGACTATGTCATAACTCGCCCCGAATCCTGGGTGGTTTAATTTTGGTCTTACTATGTGTCGTATATGTGTTATTACGATTTCGGTATAAAATGGTCAAATTTGCTAGATACAGTGACATCAACTATTGCAATGAGCTGGCACTAACATTCATAGTTTTACTCTTTAAAACCGACAACATTTTATACCTTGGGCCAATGCATTTACTTATTTTATTCGGTCACCATTCGTTAAGCCCAGTACGCCGATCAAATAGGATGGACATAATAAAATACGGTTTCCTTTTCATAAACAGTGTCTCTGATTCGTGATTCTATTACTTGGGATAAGTGTTAGTTTGTGTAGGCATAAGCGGACGTTTCAGTGAGGACAAATCCTGTAAGACAGAAATGCCCTAGGGGAAACCTTAGTTACTTATACCTGTGTGAATGTCAAATGACCAAGTTGATAATTGTGAATGTCATATAGTCAATATTGTTTACCGTGTTTCAGTGTATTTACATTTATTGTGTTACTAATGTAACGAAGCAGAAAAATTGATCCATTCTAATGGAAATGTCATCTGCCGATAAATATGGATGAAATTTTAATTGTAATAACCTACTCGTATATTTATTATTTTTGGAGACAAAACCAGTCACTAATTAGCGGGCATCAAAATAACATTAATTTAATTCGAACAATAAAACCACAAATTGTTGCGCCGCCGACACACCTCATTTAGTTACTGCACTGTCACTTACCGCCGCTTTAATTTGACTAGTCAAATGGTAATAATAGTCATGAAATGTTTAATATAATGCCTTTTAACCCGCTTCGGTGTGTTTTTGGTTTTAGGTTCTTGGCTTATGGCCTACTAGTGTTAAAATAACGGTAATAATTGTGTGTGATTATTTGCAATTGTAACAAGTGTGTAACAAGTGAAAGTTACTATTTTCACTTGTATTTGGGTGTACCAAGTCCCATTCAATATACGCAAAGTAACGAAAGCTACTCGTACCTACTAGTCACCATGACAACTTTCTTTCAAAAGCCAATTCGTAGGGGATCAGTAGATTTGAAAGCAGATATCGATCAACTACGTTGCTAGCCACCCGAAAACAATTGATTTAGAATAACAAGGTCGGCATTGGTTAATATCCCTACTTCTAACTAAAACAGTCTACATCAAAATATTTATGTGTGAATGATAAGTACATTTTATTATTTGGATGTTTAAGCGAATAAACTCAATGCCTGGTATAGTTGATGGAATCAGGCGTTACTTTGCGGAAATCCATGACTTAAGCTGAAAAAGAGTAATTTCCACTAAACGTTTAGTGTCTCGATGTAAAGCGTATTTATTGCTAAGCTCAGCAGTGTAAACGCGTGGGAGACAGTGGTCGATTTTTGCAAAGCAGTAATGACGGAAAAGGAGGCAGCGAAGACAGAGAGACCAATGCCCAAGCTGACCCGCTTCGAATTAATGACTGGGCGCTCGCAGGCGGCGATACGGTCGCCTTCTGACACCAGCACCAGCTGGTACAAGCGGAGAAGCGGTTTAAACAAGTGAAGAGGGAGCAGTCTCAAGTTTCTCAAGGCAGTCCCAAGGTGTTTAAGGCTGCAGGCCACCGCTGGTGCGACATAGAGCATGCGTTGAGCCACCTCTGTCGCACCACCAAAAGCGGTATGAGGAAAACACGCACGCAGAGGTTTTAGTGGGTAAACCTGATCGAGAGAGTCTTACATAACCCGCTGCTATCCCCATGACGGCGGGTATGCATAGAGCATCTCCTCCGCGAAAAAAAAGGGTGTAGGTAGATAGGTACAAGAGTCTTAGTCGTTGTCCTACGTGAGCAACAAATGCGACAAAAAGACAAGACGTGACTGACATCGACACTAGGCGTTTTAAGTATTGGTCGCCTCGCGTCACGTTGCATTTATTGCGTTGCGTGTCTTACATAGGACAACGCCCGAACGCTACAATATTCTCTGATGACGTTTTGTATCGTTAATTATTCTTTGTAATATAAGTACATGGTAGGGGTAGGTATGTGCAAGTAGCAATGTCGCGAAATTCATATAAGTTCATTGCAAGCGACGCGGGCAAGTTCTCGCAAGGTACATACTTCACCAGGCAAAAGAGCAACATTTAATTTCGTTGATGGAATATTATATATCTCTGCATACTTAGCTCGCTTCCTCCGAACGGTAGAGTAAGCTTAAGTCTAATGAGTTTTGCTTTATAGAGGTTTGATAATTCATCCATACCATCTTGCTTAAATTAGACTTTAATATCCTTCGGTTAAAATGTATTTTGAGAGAAAACGACTTTTTATATCTACCCTGAATAAAGCTCGATTTTTTAAACGAACTTTTTCAACAGCTACAAAGAAGCAATTTCGTGTTGGCCAAAAACAATACTCGACCGATTTTACGTTACAATTTTCGTGTATCGTCGTGTACTTTTGTCAAATTGTTCCTTTGTATTGTTTTTCAATTATTCTTTTCTATCGTTGTACCCGCCGGCGATTACCGTTCGATCGTAATTGGTTCGAGGCTGTTGTGTTCATATCCGGCTTCACTTGACTTTCCTCATAAAAAACATATTTCCTATAAGTATTCTTAGGTATGAAACCTGATAAGTCTTTTGAGTTTTCAATGTATATTATGATTTTTCAGATTGTCCATAGGTTAGGTCCACCTTCACCACTGAGCTAGAAAAAAAGAAAAATAAATATTACACGACGAAGAATAAAAGATGATCCATCCTTGGCCTGATGTTCACTTGCCCTTTGACGTACGTGAGCCACAAACGCAATAAGTACGATGTGACAGCATAAAAATTAAATGTATGAACGTTTATAAATGATAGTATCCAATGTGATGTAACGCCATTAACATTAACACAAGTATTGGTCTCATTGCGTCGCGTTGCCGTAGGACAACGCCTAGGAATCATAAGGGCCCACACACAAAGTTAAAATACAATCAAAATCAAAATGTGGCTCGCCCATCAGCGCTAAGTCTTGTGATTCTTTCTGTCGTTAGTAACTTGGTACAAGCAATCAAATGTCTTATATAAAAACCATTATTTAAATTTCTAAACTCGGAAGCCCAAAAAGTGGCGGCGAGTGTCACCACAAGTAAATAAAGCAAAAAACAAGAGTCAGCTGTTCTTTATTGCTATCGTTAACAGCATTCCATTTATGTGTGAACGTATTTTCAGAATTTTTGCCTAAAGTCACGTTCTATTAAGGCCGTACAAATCATTATGTGCGTATCTGCTGAGCGCGCAATATATTAGTGGTTCAATTATTTTTTGTCGGAATATATTATGGAAGATGGAATGGATTAATGGAGGATATAAATGGTGGTAATATTGATTAGTGTGACCATTGAGAGTAAGAATGACACAATTCAATGAATCATGTTCATGTGCCTTTAATGTAGTCTCAAAATATTTATTTTGATCTGATTTTTGCCCTTGAATTACTTCAGTTTAAACAATTCGATAATTTGTTACACAAAAACATCTTCAGAAACCTAAAAATTTGAAAACCTTAGGTAGGTCAGGTAGGCAGTTTCTTCAATTGAAATTGGCAAAAAGCGTCTGAGTTTGAGATACAAGAGAAGACTTTCAACATTTAAATATGTATAAAGCATTAACAGAACCATTCGTTTTTTTTTAACAAATAGTATCTTACGTTCGATCGGAACGTAATATCCGTTGGAGGCGCTTTAGATTCAATTGAAATATGAGCGTTGAATCTTAAATTCTCATAAATCTAAAACGAAATCTATAGGGATAAAGAAGATTAGTGATACGTCCGTGTTTCAACATAAATTCAACGCATTATGAATTTTGGTCGAGTAATAATTTATTGTCTTTAGATACTCTCAGCATCCTTGTTTATTTTAGTATTTAATTAAGTGTTTAAACTCATATTGAAGTGATCAATGTGGGTGTAAAAACAATTATAGTTGCCAATAAAAGGATTATTTTCACATACCACTATACCAAGCACCCCACGCTTTTTACTCTACTGTAATATAAATTCCGTGTACGCAGCAATTATTTTATCTTTTTTAGTTAGCAATAAAAGCGTGTTTTTTAGTTTTTTAAACTATTTTTTATTTTTATTTTTTTAGTTAATAAGGATAATGGAAAACTCTTATCAAATTATTGCAATGTGGGTGTAAAAACAATTATAGTTGCCAAAAAAAGGATTATTTTCACATACCACTATACCAAGCACCCCACGCTTTTTACTCTACTGTAATATAAATTCCGTGTACGCAGCAATTATTTTATCTTTTTTAGTTAGCAATAAAAGCGTGTTTTTTAGTTTTTTAAACTATTTTTTATTTTTATTTTTTTAGTTAATAAGGATAATGGAAAACTCTTATCAAATTATTGCATTGTCATCGGTACTTAATACGTGTGCAAAGTTTCAAATTAATCCGATTTCTGGAAGTTGGTGAAAATTGAGCTCAAAATTTCCGTTACATACATTCATACATACATACACCCCGATCTAATAAAAGCGTGTTAAAAAATGATACTAAAATTAGTATCAATTACGTCCTCGTATTATCAAACAATATTCAAATAGAAAGTAAACTGAGTTATTAAAATGTTATTTGTCATGTTACATAATTGTTGGAAATTAAAACTTTTTTATATTTTACTTTAGACAAAGGGGCTTTGAAATTTTGTACCCGGCACATGTATGTATAAAAAGCTTTAAAATATTTGCATTCGCTTAAATTATTCATCATTCAACCAACAAACGTAATCTTCACATTACTCGCTTAATGGATTCCTTAATAACTTACTGCCAAAACCTTAGTTTTTTTCCTAATTAAGATGTGTTAGGAATAAATTATTTAACTTTATGCGTTTCTCTGTCTTTTGATAAGATTATTTGGTTTGTCACCCAGAATTGTGAAGCCAATTTATGACATTTTATTCTTGGAGCAGAAAAATGGTGAAAACAAAATCTGAACCTCGCCTTCGCGGTCTTGTGTAACTCAATTATAAGCCAATTGTCTTTTATGAAATCAAAACACGGTTGGCAGTCAGGAGTCAGCGTGCCTTATTATTCAGATAGGCAAAATTTAACTTCAACCTTTTTACTAAAAGGACCAAGACCGGTACGTCACTGCGCATCAACAGAAATGAAATGGTTTTTAAATATGTACCATTAAGATACCTATACACTTGGCAAGTACCTAAGCGGTGCCTGCATATTGCTTTAGCCCATGTGGTATGACTCATTAATAAAAAAAAACTTGAACCTTTAATCAATTTTATTTTGGTAGCAAATGGCGTGTAAGTATATACTCATCTGGAAAATAGTGTCATAAACAGTCGATAAAACAGTGAACTAAACACAGTAAACAGTGAAATAAACTTTAGTTGTAAAGTGTCAAAGTTTAGTAATACCCCTGGGCTAAAGTAATACGCAGGCTAGGTAGGATTTTTTTTGTGAGACACGTGGTCATGTTTTACCTTTGTACGAATTCACAAATTCATCGTACGTAATTGTTTTTTTATCCTTTACTTACATGGTGCAAAGCGATACGGCGGGCATAAACCAATAACATCTTTCTCACCTCAAGCCCAAAAAAAAAAATTTCGGGACGTAAGTATTGCAGACCACCATAATCTACACGCAGCTGGATGGGGCAGCGCCCCTATATTTTTGTGCAACTTTTGTAGAAGTCTGAATCGTTATTTTCATCAGAGTTATAAACCAACGGTTAGAAAAAAAGCCGGTTTTTAGCATTAAAAATATTGAAAAGTCTGTTTAAGCCTTAATCGGCCATTCAAATTAAGCTAGAATTCCAGGACACGTTGTTCAAGCATCTCGCGCTCTGATCGACAAAGCCTTGTGGCATGCAATAACAAAAGTCAACTAATCGCTACGCCCCAAGTTGCAAATCGTGGTGACGGAATGCGCAGGTGTGTCTAGAGCTTTACAGATTGAACTAGAACCAAACCAATAGTAAGTGGACGGAAAAGTTTTATGTCATGCGGCCATTCTGTCGGTAATAGATTATGTATGCGCTCCCTTGACCCCGGTTACCCCGTGGTGTCGACTGACAACGTAAATAGCTGTTAGCAGTCAGATTGATAGAAAATCGATCGGCATGACGCGTTACCTTTACAATAAAACAACGGTACTTTTTGGAACAGGGCAGGGTCAGTCTGCAGGAATAGTGTAGGAGATTAATGAATGTTAAATGTTGCTGGCTCAGTTTCAGTTATATTTAGGTACTGTTTATGTGCAGTTGTTAGCCGCGATTAGGGCAATAAAACCCTACCTAACTAATATAAAAAGGACCATGACCGGTATTGTATAAGAAAAAAGGTATTCAATTGGAATAGTTTGGCAAGTAGATGATTTTTTTGTAAGTCGACATCGAGCAAATCAATGGAGTTTTCACGGTATTTAAAGTTTTAGGCAGATAATTCTCATATTTAATATTTTTTATCGTTAATATGGTGTACACCGATGGCGCATGGCAGGTGCCCAAGGCATGTATTTACCCTAAGAGTAATTCCGAGATGGATTTAAGAACCATATATAATATTTTGGAAGTCATCTTTTGGAATTTCAAACTTTCAACTTGCATTGTATCCCTTTATCCCTTTTGTACAAGTTTAGCGGAAATCTTCTGTTTTTTGCACTTGCATAATAAAATAAAAACTATCGTATTTACTGTATTGTAAAGGTACTTTTGTGAGCAACGTAAAGCGATGATGACAATGTTGAATACATTTCAGCCCTGGATACACTAACAGGTTATATTTCGTGTGCTCTGTTATTTCCCCTTCGTTTGATGTTTTATCGATGACATTGCATCGTCTGTGGCGTGACAAGCGAACCGGCGATGACATGCAAACCTTTCTATACCACGCCATAAAATGGTTCCGAAAGAACACGAAGACGTCGCAGGGTTTATCTTCTCTCCCTATTGGATTAAAGTGTAATATGTTGAAGGGCAGTATTATTGTCAGATCAGGTGCTGATGTTATTCTGAATTTACTTTTAATATTCGAGTTCGTGGTTCTGTGCTCTGCAAACATTGTATCAAGCTTGGATTAATCTCAATGGTTAAGTTCCTCTTTCAACGTAATATTTATTTTAACCATTCAACACAAGCAGCCGCAGGACGTCTTCTGCTGAACAAAGTTTGGTCATGCGATCTTTGAAGGTCGTTTGACCATTTTACCAGCGCAGCGGACGCCTCCGATGGTGGAGGCCACAAGCTGCGCTTTGGTGTAGTTAACCATTGTAACAATTAAATTCCAGAGGCATTTTAACCTCATGTAAGGGCAAAGACATCTCGTAGCTCTTCTACACCGTAGCGTTACCGTTACGCCGTAGCCGCGTTACGCCTCGTAGCATTTCTCGTAGCCGTAGCGCGTAAACATCCGAACCTAACTGTAATTTTCTGGCGGGTAAATGCATGTAATTACATAGGTAAGTATACGACTAATTTACTTGAGCATAAATTTAAAGTAAGGCTTATTAAACTTTATCATGACATACGAGTATGAAGATAACATGAAAATGGAGATTTGTTATTTTGTTTCGCTTAACATCAGATTGAACAAGAAAGAAGTAACATAGTAGGTACATACATAAATCATTGCTACTTTGATAAAAAAAAGTATTTCGTACAATTCACCTTCCTGTGAATAAACAGACTACTTATACATATGTATAATGCAACACAAAATTAAACTTGAACAATAATTAAAAACATAGAATACCGTTCACGACTAAATTATTCAGATCAATGCCATTAATTCAGACCAAAACCGAGTGCCGCTTTAAATTCGCGGATCAAACTTGACAGTTATTATTGACACCAAGGAAATGGCTTTTGGAAAACTCATTGGATTGTTCCAAATTGAATTTATTGGATTCACTGGGCCGGTTTGTGTTCCATTGTATATTATAAATAATATTTATTTTGTATATGTAGGTAATATGTGTTTTTGACATTTGATTCGTTCAAAAATACGTTTAACCAAGTCATTCTGGTTAAACGTCTTTTTGAACGCAAAACTGTACAGATTATTTCAAATAGCCTTTCATAAAGGATTTGAAAAAATGTTTCAGGATTAGGATTTTAAAATTATTGAAGTTTAAGTACCTACTATTTAAGATTTGTCACTTCTGAAACGTGATTTACCAGCTTTATTACAGCTAATCACGATTATGTATTAACAGCACTTAGTACTTATTTATGATGGAGCTAGTAAGCGATCTAACTAGATCAAATTTATGAAAAATTCGCGTTTGCCAATGTAACTTTAGTAAAGTACTATACAAAACTGGGTTTTTAGGGCGGCCGTGTTAAAACCTAACTCATCAGTCGACGGATACCATATTAGGCCCAACGTACGCACGCTTTGCGGAAAATGACCAATATCTACGCCTGCGCTACCAGAATCTAGTCTCAAATTTGGTGGTATAAGAGTGAGCGCATCGGGTTCGTTAGAGACCCACCCGCGAACTTCAAAGTGCGCTCGCTCTTGCACCTCTACGATGTCTCTAGCTAATTGCGCGGCATCATCTAACCCTTCCAAACTGCCAATGAAATCATCCATATATGTGTCTTGGATAATCGCACGGGCAGCCTCAGGATATAAATATCTACACTCTTCGGCATTTTTGTTTTTAAGATAAAGTGCTGTGAATGGGCTAGAAGCAGCACCAAATATCATTGATGACATTCTAAATGTCGAAAGAGGCAAGTCGGGAGAATCACGCCATAAAAACCGCTGCGCATCCCTGTCTTCGGGCCTGATTTTCACCTGCGGAAACATTTCTTTTATGTCAGCTATCATGCCGATCTTTCCCTCTCGAAAACGATAAATAATATTTATAAGAGAAGGCAATAAGTCAGGGCCGGTCAGCAAAAGGGAATTCAAGCTAACTCCCTGAGAGCGGGCTGCGGCGTCATGAACCACGCGCAGCTTTCCTGGCTTATTGGGGTTCACTACCCCAAAATGAGGTAGGTACCACACCCTAGGCGAGTCAGTGGTGATGTCACATGGCTCGGCGTAACCTTTGTCAATCATAGCGTGTATATTTTCGCGATACTGTTTGGCGTAAGCGGCGTCTTTACGAAAACGCTTTTCCAGACCATTAAAACGTGAAAACGCTAGCGGGTAACTATCTGGAATGTCAGTGATATCTGATTGCCATAATAAACCGACCTCAAACTGTCCACCTGGTAACCGACTAGCAGTGTCTTCGAGAATTTTCGAGGCGCGCTCGTCTGCGGCGACCTCCTGGAGGACGATGAGCTCCGGTCTACCAAACTGAAGTTCGAGAACAGAAATAATATCGCCTGGACTATTCGCTGTAGAAAGTAAGGCACCGACGGCCTCTCGTGCCGGGCCGTACAGCGCGGCATTTACCCGTGATAAGTTGTTCATTGAAGAATAAGACGCCTTAGACTGGTCGTAGGCTCTTTTGAAAGCAAGCCAATCTAAGGTCTTACCATCAAAACTAGGCAGGCGACTCTCCATTTTATCTTTAGATAAACTTTGTATGGCTTGAGCCAAACGGTTAAAATCAGAACCATTGTGGTTGCTACAATTATTAGTAGGTAGGGTACGTAGGCACGTAGAGTCTTGAACATCACCTGTAGGTGCGCAACAGGGCCTGGGCGGTGTCGGATCGAGCGCTAGGCGACTAGGCCCAGCAGTGGGATCGCATGTGACACCGCGGCCGGCGGACGCAGGAACTCGACGGTTAAACGCAGCGACTGGAAGTGTCGGGCTACCGGGACGCTCGATAACAGGGGCGTCCGCAGTGGTAGCGGCGACGGGCCGCCCTTCTATGAACGCACTCGTAGGAACCGCAAGTGTGGGGCTACCGGGACGCACGGTTTCAGGGGCGTCCGCAGTGGTAGCACCACGGGTATCTACAAAAACGCATTCATTAGAAGGTGTCATAGTATCTAACCACTCTACAACGTTACCTCTACTTAGGCGGCTACTGCCGCGATGGCTATTGGCGCGACTGTTGTCGCGACGGCTAGAGGCGCAACTGCTGCCGCGGCGACTACCGCCTCTAGCCTCTATTTGAGCTATTTCTGCGCGCATTTCCATTTCTAACGCCCTACGCTCCGCCTCAACCACTTTTGCTGCCGCTTCAGCAGCTTTGGCTTCCGCTTCAGCAATTTTTCTAGCATATAAGGCCTTAATATTGAGCGAGCGTGCGCGAATAGTACTGGACGACTTGGATGTTCCTGAAACAGACTTGTCATCCGCCTCATGGACGGACCCGACAGGGTCGAGCACGAGAGCGGGCGGCGGAGGCTCAACATCGTTGGACGTGCCGGAGTCCGGTAGCGGACCCCTGCCCGCACTCGACTCTAACGTTTTACTTTGCAATCTCGTTAGCATACTGGTTACTTTCAAACAACAATATAGTTATTTGTAGAAAGGGAAAATAATCGGAAGGAAAATTTCAAGGAAAATTGCAATAAAATTTAAATTTTGAAAGTAAAATTTACCGAGCGAAAAGGACCAAATGTAAAGGAGGGGAGAGAAAATAATAGGGACTGTAGTTTTAAGTAGAAAGTAAAGCGTGTATTGAACTTGTAACAATTAAAAAACAGGAAAAAATTATAAATCAATACGAACCAAGTCGTAGCAGAAGACAGGACTAACGTCAAAAAACAAAAAGAGCTTTCACATAGAAAAAAAAGTAAAAAAACTAAAAAAGAAGTATTTGCTCCGCAACAACTATGCAGGTGATTAGTTATATGAGGTGTCAATTGCAAGTGTCAAGAGCAAGTAGTGTTCATATACCTGAAAAGGTGACACATAGAGCTCGCATTTAAACAACCCACAACCTCTGTATGTACCTATGTTTATGAATGAATAAATGATTATGATTATGATTATTATGATTGTTGTGGCTCTGTTTAATAGATTCAGTTGTTAACTGTAGACCAGCAAGTGTGGACGAACATCAAGAAGTGCGTTTGCAATTGGAAGAAGTATTAAACGCTGTAAAAATTTCGGAAGCTACACTTATAAGACCAAAGAAACTATGGGTTCGAAAATGGATAATCAGAAGAACCATGCATTCAAGCTACCGACTTATCTTATTGAGTGTCGCATCTCGTGATCCCTTATTTTGATACCTCGGGTCTTTACATTAAACGAATTTCGTGCTTTACGTTCTCCTGTACAAATTTATATGTAAGTAATATCTTCCGGCCACTTATTTTTTTCTGCCACTTTTGTTCAACACGTGTGTCCTTTGGACGGAAGGCGCGCTGGCCGGAAGTGAGGTGAGGGAGTAGGGAGAGGCGCGCGGGATACGGCGTCTCGCAGTTTACTTGCAAACAAAAATAGAACACGCTACAAATGACTTTACTACGCTGACTACGAAAAACTTGCACTAATCAGTTGCTGTCCACTAATCAAAGTGAATTCAGGTCTATTAAGTAATGTAACAAATTGATTTTCGACTTAAATGTCGAGTTTTGTCGCTGATTGCGATTGCGGAAAGACTGGTTATTACTTACTTAACGTTTCTTTCATAGCAGTTGTGGACTCTACCAATCATTCAGGTTTTTTACCCTCTCCTAGAACGCTGCTAAAAAAAATTCTGTCCCATGTTTTTATAGGAATTTAACACTTTATAGTCACTATGTTCATCTTACTTATTAACGCAATCATAATGTAAAATCCCCCGCTAATATATGCCGTGTTTAGGCGCCGAAATATGCGAAAGTATAAATAGGAATAACATTTTAGCCACGTGAACCATCTTCATTAGTTTAATGACGGTCTGATCGAGCGATGTACCTACTCGGGATGTAACGTAAGGATTGAATATCGTACTCATCAGTAAGAAGATTACTATTCTAGTAACGACGGTTGTTCAATAGGGTGTGTTATATTTTTCAACTTTCAATTTTTTGAATGTAGGTTATACTTTTCAAAAGTTGCTTTAGCCTATTTAATGAAAAACTGTATTTAAAGTTTTGCTTTTTGTGGTCTGTTTTGGCCCGCCTAATAACCTTGAAGTTTTTTTTTTTTTAAAAACGAATATTTGTTATTAAATAAGTATTTGTTATACAAATTGTGTAAAAATTTTTTTTTCAATATTTAAATTGTTTAAGTAAAACTTTTTAATCAATAATTTAAAAAAAAGTTGGTTAACAACCCAATATTCATTCACCAATGAAAGTCATACTAGTCATCTACTTTCAGTCCTACCTAATGTCTTAATCGTCTAGGCTTATCGTCTTTGATCGTTGTTTTTTTCTATTTTCCAGATACAAACAGAAGATGCTCTGGAACGCAGCGTCCGCAGTGAGGTGACGAGGTCGCAGCCCGACCAATCATGGAGCTAGTGTAAGGAGCAAGCGAGACAGCCAGCCCGTCCGCATGGAGATGAACGGGACGGACGCACGGGGCGAGGAAGCGGTGGCGCTGGCGCTGAGCGTGGCCGTCACCGTCATCTCCGCTGTAGGGTTGCTGCTCAACGCGTATATACTCTTCGTAATTGTTGTTACTAAACAGGTGAGTTTACTGACTTCCTAATTAAAACTTCCTCATTTTTTAAAATATAAACAACATCACATACGTTGAACTAGAGATGGGCCGAGTATTGGTTTTACCAAGTAACCGAGTACCGAGTATTACTCGGCTTAAAGCTTAGCATACCGAATACTCGGCCGAGTTACTCGGCTTAATTTGAGGCCCTAAGACAAGAACAAACATGACCACAACGCTCTACCAGCAATATCTAACTGTAACTATGGATTAATAAATCATGACTTTACTTATTAACATAATATGGATTTGATTTTATGATATATCCCTTGAACTACATACAGTTTATCATATAAGTTGGCGATCCGCAGCGGCCTGGCTGTCCAGTAATTAACCAATAGAAATTGATTAGTGGCTTGTTTATTGACTTAAGTATGTGATCATTTAGGTATACCTTAAGTCCTCCAGTTGGCCACTCGCAAACTTATTCCAGACATGCTGTTTGTTAAGTGTACATAACCGAGTACTCGTCACTTGAACTAAGTTATTCGGCCGAGTACGAGTATTAAAAAAACCCACCGAGTACGCCGAGTACCGAGTACTCATCCATCTCTAGACCATCTCTACATTGAACTGACTCCGTGGTACGTAGCTTAAGCCAAGTGCTTACAGATATGCCAGTGCTTAGATTGTTACAGATATCAGAATCAACAGTGGTATTACAAATCAACTTAAATAAATACAGATAACAGACTAGACCAGTACAAACAGACATGTTCATGCACAAAAATGTTCGTACAGTGCGGGGATCGAACCCGCGACCTCTTGGTTAATAGTCAACTTCTTGACCATTACACCAAAGTGGTCGTCAAATTATTCGCAACTTATCATAGAAGTTTCGCAGTTGCACGAATGAAGGGAGAAATAGATAGCGATACGGTAGTAAGATAAGTATTTGGCGTTTTGCTTTCCACTATAATTTTCTTTAAGTTTATGCCATGTCTGGCTTTCAACTCTGATGTCATACCAAAACCAATATATTCTCATCAGCCTATATACGTCCCACTGCTGGGCACAGGCCTCATCTCAACTATGAGGTGGTCCGAGCCATACTCCACCACGCGGGCTCAGTGCGGATTGGTGGAGGGGTGTTTGTAAGGTAAGTGACCAACCTTACTGACAGATGTTATTAAGCCGCCCGAGGGCCTCTGACCAGGCTTAACGACTAATATCTTTCGATATTTACCGGGACCAACAGCTTAACGTGCCTTCCGAAGCACGGAGGTGCTTGTAAATAGACGTCACTTAAATGGTCAGAATGGTCACCCATCCCAAACATGACCGCGCTTTAGGTTGTTTAACTTTAGGTATCACTACTAAAGCGCTGCAACCACTGCGCCACAAGCACCTCAACCCAATATATACATATAGCCAAAAGCAATCGAGAGAGTAATTTTTCTCTGAGACAGTAATATTGATGTGGATTGTAGCTTGTCTACCTAACTAATTATCACACTAAACATGTCAGACAGACAAGTCATGTAATCAGGACATAACTCATGATTGGAATTCACAATTACACAGTTACTGAGTATGTGTAAGCAAGGATCATTATACTTTCACGACGGAACATTGAATGTTATGAATATATTTAATAATAATAAAATTATTTATTAACAATTTGTTTCAGATAACATCCATTTTTAGTTAGTATACCGTAACTTGAAAACTAGTTTTTTATTTATTTATTTTAGGGATAATAAACAAACATGTTACATTAGATGACTTAAATATAAACTTATGTAATATAACTTATGTAGGAACACATCCTACTGCATAATTCACATATAGGCGACCTTGTCACATATGACAAATAGTACAGAGGCAGGGTGAAATGCGCGAGTATAAGAAATATACCATGTTTTATAAAAACATAATTAGTTGTTGTTGTAAACATTGTTAGTTACAATAAGAGAAAAATAAAAATACAAAACCTCGGGAAGTGCTGGGCTGGCATGCTGGACTTCTTAACTGCATGCAGTGTAATCCAGCGTGCCAGCACAGGGGAGTCCCAGCGGTCCATCAACGCGCTAGGGATCATGTAAGGGCATGGCAGTTTTAGATACACTTTTCTCGAATCAAGTACATACCTACAAAATACTTGATAACAGTATCAGAGCGTGACTTGATTTAGTTATGCTACTGATATCAAGTAGCTGGTAGGGAGCAAGTAAGGGTGTTTCATTCAGTACAGGCGGACGCTGGGGCGGTATTGGCAACAGTGTTGAATGTAATTTAGTTAATATTTATTTCATATGGTTAACCGAGACTTTAGTTAGGCGATGTATAATATATTAATTGTTTTGTACAACAATAAATAAGGAGACGGTCTCTATAATAGTTTTTAAACATGTCGTTAAACCTTGAACGCGAATTTGACGGAAACCCAAAAATGAATCCATCTTTGACCTTTGATTCAAAATTGGACCAAAAAAGCAATAAAATATTTACTTGAAAGTTTTGCCAAGTGCCTACCTAAAGTAACAAACTAAGGTTGTATTTACACAATGTCAGCACCCGTAGTTTTGTTGTAAGCACGCGTTTAGTTTTGATCTCGTGAACACTCAGTTACATATTTAGTTATGAACGTATCTTTGCTGGACGGAGTTAACTCTGTTTAATTTGACTTGAACTTTAGCAAGGGAGAGAGTGTTTTCGTGAATGTAAGCTTAGAAATTCATTGTTTCTGATTGTATAAGCTACTTACTGGTGGTGTCAGAACAATTTATGTGATATTGCCCCATTTATTTATTTAGTTGCAATGCATGGAGAAGAGATTTACCTACTTACTTTTACAATTAAGTTAACGTTTTGTTACAGCGATAATACGCTAGGTTTCAGTGTTTGAAAGAAATGAAAAAGGCATTAATCTCAACAAACAGGAAGCTATGAATATATAGGAAGTATGTCTCGTGAAATACTCGTATTTCACTATGGATTTTCTAACGTCAGGCATCACAGGCATCTTCTAAGCGAGCTCCATCGTCGTCTCAGCCAATGCCTCGCTGCCCTACTTAGTCTGTGGTGAAGAGCATACAAAATATAAAATGGAAAAATTACGTTCCTTTTCACCTTCGGAGCTCACTTCACGTTTCAAGGAAAACGCTGTGCCTCCAGGGAATATTTTATGCGATATTTTAGATTTATAAATCATGCGTATACCGTTCTTTTCTCGATTTACAATGAAATCGTAATCCCAATGATCGCCAGAAATTTTACTCGTGATTTATAATACTAGGGTCGGTATTAGGTTTTGGAGATATACTTGTTTCTGTTCTTTTTAATATTGGCATGATTTTGTAACTGAACTCTTATAAACTGATATATTAATCCATACTATAAAATCTCGAGATCTCCACACATTGCTTTGTTAATTGTTGATTTCATTGCGTTTTAAAGTTTGACTCTTTTCATAGAAAAAGTTTATTTGTTTATGACTAGTGGATACGGCAGACGCTTACTGTCCGCTGTTATTGGATTTTTTCCATGTTTTTAGGCATATAAACGTTCCTCTTTTATAAATCTATAAAAAAAAACTGCATCGCCATCTGTTGAGTAGTTTTAAAGATCTTAGCATACATACATACAGACATAGGAACAGACGCGGGAAGCGACTTTATACTACATATGTAGTGATGTAGTGATCTTGGGTAAACGTTTACTGAGATGATGAAGGCACTGTAATCTGTACTAATCTGTATCTTACTTATGTATAACTAGCTCTTGTCATTATTTCACCCGTTGTTGTACAAATGTTAGACCGTTACAAAGGCTCTTTTTCTAGCCAACACACTCATTATAAGAAGCGATGTTTATTTGCAAAGCGTATCTACGTAATGAGCACCCTTTATACAGACTGCGGTCGCAAAGGGTCTGTATAATAGACCCGTAGTGGAAAAAACTTGTAAAATATTACTTCTACTCTGTCCTATTATAATTGGAAAGCAATCAGAAGGGTATAAATAAAAGTTTTGGATATCAGTGAATTAGTAATGATTGTCTTTCACTATCAATTGTAGAATTGATAGTGTAATAAACGCAAGACATCGTTGGTAGTATAATTTTGTGCATAAGGAGTATTCTCAATTCATACTACATACTATGTTTAGACTTGATTTTCCATCAGAAAGGAATTATTTGCTAACTTACAAGATTCTTTGCTTGAGTCGTGAAAAACATTTAATTAATCCTACATTGTTTAATTACTTTATGCAATTGCTCTAAAGACGAGAGTAGCTTAGGTAACTCTACTGCATAAGCTATCAATTATAATCCCATTAAGGAATATATATGACGGTCGAACATTCTCTATTAGGCATTTTAGAAGTCTGTTCAATAAAAATCTGTTATTTGATGACGCGGGAATCCCAGAAAATAATCTAGTTCTGAGCTTACCGTAGGACAATAAAAGCGGAATTCACTTTTGCAGTTGAGCATTGGGGATTAGGATTCAATTTGATGGATGTTTGTCCATTGCTTTTTTTTAACAAGCTTTTGTGAGTCTTTCAAATAAGCAAGTCAATAAAAAAGACTTTTAAGGAGCGGAATATATTGTTGTATGTATGTTCACATTTTGTTAATTTTTTAATTAAAGTGACATTGACAAAGTGAAACTTTCATGGTGTTGATGACTCGCTAGTAGGTAATTTTCTCAAGCTTTTATTTAGTTTCAGCTGTACCGATTTTTATTATGTAGTTTGTTTGTTTGCTTGTAATCTAGTCTTGCAAAATAAATTACACCACATCTCAGAGTCCATTTGAGCTGAAACTTATATACGCTGAGTTTGAAAGACTAGTCTGTTTTATTTTTTTTAATGTTTATTTCCTGAAGTCTTACTCGTATTTTGGTTAATTGTGCAAAAAATTTGTTGCCACATTACGGTTAGAGATGACATTTTCTTTTATTTTTAACCATCACAATCACATTCAGTAAAAAAGCTTTGTACTCATATAACGATAAGTGTTGATAATTGAAGCGAATGGAGAGTCTATGACAAGTTTGCGGAAGTTATAATAATAAATAAATAAATATACAACAAGATCACATACATTAATCTGACTACGTTGTACGAAGCTAAAGCACTTGTGTTACAGATGTCAGAATCAAATCAACAGTAGTATTACAAAAAACCTTAATAAATACATATAACTACCAGACCAGTACAAACAGACATGTTCATGCACACAAATGTATGTAGTGCGGGGATCGAACCCGCGACCTCTAGATTAATAGTCAACTGCTTGACCATTACACCGAAGTGGTCGTCATATAATGAGTTTTAATTAAACCCTGTGTAACCAAAGCTTTGTTCTTATGTTCTTAATGGTTAGGCAAGCAGAAGGAGTACATTTAAAATGACAAGAGCTTATACTCGTAATTAGTGCTTGGTAAGCGAGTACCTAGTCAATGTTCTTTTTGTTTTGTGTTCGTTTTTACCACTATTTTTACTACCTTTTACCGGAGGATGTCTGGAAGAGATCGCTACAAGCGATAAGACCGTCTAATTTGTACATCTTTCTTTGTTAAACTTGTCTGTAATTTTTGTTTTGGGTTGTACAATAAAGTGTTAATCTATCTACATATCCTATCTATTTCAGAAATAAGGCTTGCCAAATGGTCTGCCTTGTCTAATGGTCAACAATATTTACTAATAACTCACTTTGGTGTGTCTATGGTTCATAAAATACTATTTTATTATCGAGGTTAATAACATAGATTAACGTAGATCAGATGTAGTTTATTTAAAATGTTTGGTTAATTTACCTACTGCAAGAATTTACTTCATCAAAATCCTCTACGAGTGCTTCGACTTTTTAACTTACTACACAAAACTTTTCAAATATTTCTTATTATTCTTTTGTTCAAACCAACCACCATTCGTGAGTCAGTTCGAAACTATAGTTCTGTTCTAGAATCGGGATTCCATCTACAGAGTCCACAGTCGTGAAATTGAATCAGCCGACCCCTGGGAAATACGAAACTGTCGTAGATCTTATAAACACTTACGTTTCCTTAAAAGTATGTCCGCGATACCTTTAGAGATGGTTCAAGAAATTTTTGTCACCAGAAAATCGCCAAAGAACTACACTCCTCATCAAACAAATCGAAATAGTCTGTTTATGTTTGATGTTAAATAACTTCAGTTAAAATTAATAACATGACGTAAGACATGTTGGTGAGCTCTATTGACAAGCGTTCGTTCTTCGGAAGGCTCATTTAGCTGGTGGTTTCGGTTCAATTAATATATATTAGTTGTTAAGCCTGGTCAGAGGCCTTTGGCGGCTTATTAACATATGACAGTGACAGATCTGACAGTTAGGCTGGTCACTTACATTACAAACAACCCCTCCACCAATCCGCACTGAGCCCGCGTGGTGGTGTATGACTCGTACCACACCATAGTTGAGGTGAGGCGTGTGCCCAACAGTTAGACGTATAAAAACTGAGATGAATGACATGAGATAGGTAGTTATACAATTCACAAAGATTCCCCACAGATGAACTATTTATAAACACGTTATACAATGAAATATTGCATACGAAATTATAATGAAAAAAAAAATAACTAGGATTGTGTCTGTCATAGATGGATTCAAATAATATGCTTTGTCCTAAACCAGTCCATTAAGCCCATAATATGAAATACAATAATTACTAACCCATTAATAAACGTCGAAACACTAAACAAATTATGAAATCATTAGTGAATTGTATATTCGCAGTCAGCAATGTGGTGTACATTGCTGACGTTTGTTGGCGTTTCAGTCAGCAATGTTTTAAAGCTAGGTAATTTTGACGGGAAATATTCGTAGCATTTGGCATTTATATGTAGGTTGTCTTTTGACGGGTTTTGGACCAAGTTATTTCGTTGGCTGTAGGCGCAAAACCTTTTGGACGACAACGATATAAATATAAAACTGGATAAGACCTTGCTCGCTCATTTCTTAAAAGAAAATTACAATCTCAACCTCAGAGGGATGAGAAAGGAATTAAGTAACAAACAAAAAAAAAATATTTTATTTTAAGTTGTTGTACTCAGTTTGTGTATTGTCATCAAACTAAACGTATACTAACAAAATTTCAGACCAACCGGACATTGCGAAGTAGGTGATTTTAAGCCTGGAAAATTTGATTACAAACAAACATATTATTAACATCGGGATTGGTAAAACTAAATAAAATATTGTAAAAAGAGTGAGTCTTGACTAGAAGCATTTTGAATAAAAGTTGTGTGATAAAAATTGACCACCAAAATTTGTTAAGGGGCAGAAAATAATGCTCTTTCACAAAAGTTTTCCTTGTACAAGGAACTGCTGGTATTACAGTGTAATTAAGTACATTCTATTCAAATGTCCAAAGTTCAAGATTCTCATTTCGAGTAAACAAAACAATTCTAAACGTTTAGCACTGAAATTCAAAATGTTTCTCGATTATTCAAGGGTTGATTTGAGGCCAGGTAAACTCAGATGAAGTTGCTATTCGGTTTTAGTTATTGTGTTCCAGTTTGTGAGGGTCGGCGTCGAATCTAAAATAAGCATTGATTCATCCATTGTTTTAACTACACAAAAAATGTTACTCGTAGGTTCTCAAACAAATTTTATCTATTAAGACTTTTTGTACAGATTCCCAAGAAATTGGTCGGGAGTACCCCAAGAGGTATGTTTCGAAAATTTTATTTGTTTTTGAATCACGACTTAATTTTAATCGGGTCTGATTTTTTTGTGGTCAGTGTGTGCAAATTCTACTTAATTCAGACAGGCCAAACACTCGGTTATTTTGAAATAAAAACCTTACCCTTTAAATCTTAATCATTTGAGACACAGTGACTTTATGGTTCATATATACATTTATGGATCATTCCAAACAAATTTACAAAAAATCGCAGAACATACATATGTGGGTGATTCGGGTACTTCCTTGAGGCCTTCTCCCTCCAGTCGTTTGGCTTGACACTATTATTTGGGACACTCTGTATATTATTTTACTTTCGTCGTTAATACGAATAAGTAATAATCGTCATATTTATTTAGTGTAAATTATTATATATTATGTGTCTTTATAAATACCTATGTATTCTCATAGAAATTTATTTTATATTAAGTATCATGTGTCATTATGTGTCATATTATTGGTATTATTAATTTTGTTTTTATTCTTTGTCGCACCGCCCACTAATCATTTCTGCTTAGCCGGTAGAGAACGCCCTACGGCTTTAAGTCCACATTTTGTACATAGTTTCGTTGTGCAATAAAGCTTAAATTAATAAATAAAAAGTAATAGGTACGTACTCGTGACTCATATACCCTTAAGTAGTCACAAACCCCCCTAAGATACCCCTCTCATGATTCCATCACTATTAATAAGTACGTACACCTAAGTACAATTGTGCTTTGTCATGATGTCAAATCTATGGCCCTAAACGGGTAACTAATTACTTTTTATGTTTAAGAGCTTATTAAGTTACTCATTGAGTGGGTTTAAGCCACGGGAAAGTTGGAACAAGGTTTTTCAATTCCTTGACCAAACAGCGCCCACTCTATTAAGGCCCTTTCATCCCAATCTTCCTTTTATCTGATATTGTTATGAGGGAAATGCGACAGTATCCTTTGTTATAAAGGTCCTTTGACGATTGCCAGCTTGTTAAGAATTCTTATAACGAAAATCAAGTAACATGTTGGCTGGGCAAGGGTTATTTAGAGGACACCAATCCATCTTTGGCGAAAAAAAATAAGACAACTTCTATTTGCTTATCGGTGGGTACCACGAAATGCAAGAGACAAGATATGCTTGATAAGATAAACTTCTCTTCGCTATTCCCTTTATTTAATTGTATGGTTGAAATATGGGCATTTTTTTCAGTTTCCACAGTTGTTAGTGGCAGTGGGTTACACATTATTTTACAAGTTTTTATTTAGTTTTACCTGTTCTGTCTGTTTGTCTGTAATCAAATCTTGGAAGCTAAATTTTACCTACTTCCCAGTATCCGATCTAACTCCAAGGGCCTATTTATGGTACTGACTTTTCTCAAGCATCGAAGCGAAAACTATTTGTAAATAATCGTATAGAATTAAGAAGTGGTTCTGCAATGTTTCTGCTTGTTTTTAACCGGGATTCATATTAAATATTTAAAAGAAATAGTAATGACTGGTTGATAAATAAATCCGGTTCTGATTTATCTAATTACTCATTTTAATAGTAAATTGTAATTTTAAGCACTGTTTAAATTGAAACAATAAAGAGCCGAGGTCCATTATTCGATGGCAAAATCCTTTGCATATTATTTTCAATAATAATACACAAGATATATATTCAAAAGCGCGGGAATCGTCAGTTTTTGCGGTCGATATTTTTTTGCTCTTGATAAATTTTATTACTTGAGTATTATTATTATAGTAGAGAATCACTTGCAAAATAGAGTGTATATTTAGATGTTTGTATGTATTTACTATAAGTATAACGTTTAGTAACATTTGCATGAGCAAGCCTGACGATACTGCCGGGACAGCAGTAGCCCAGGAAGTAGCCAACTATGTTGTAATCAGTTCCTTTTAAATCGTGGTTCTCCTTAATGAAGTTGTCAAATCTGGCTACTTCTGTATTAAATAGTATAAGGCTTGTCCACGTGAGTATTTCCTCTCACTTAGCCAAAATACATGTTACTGATGACGACAGACGTGAATTTGGATCTGATATCAGGGAACCTAATCACTTATTTTTTGATTGCTCAGTTATGGCCTTTATACTTTCATATACACACACTTGTTACAGCCAATGTTTTTTTCTCACTTCCATCATATGCGTCCTTAGTTACAAAGATACTAAAATGTATAATATTTTTTTATTATTAATCAAAATCTCTATATATATAAAATTCTCGTGTCACAATGTTTGTTCCCATACTCCTCCGAAACGGCTTGACCGATTCTAATGAAATTTTGTGAGCATATTCAGTAGGTCTGAGAATCGGCTAACATCTATTTTTCATACCCCTTAGTGATAAGGGTTGTCCACCCTTAATATTTATATGGCAAAACAATGTTTGCCGGGACAGCTAGTAATATATAAAAATATAAACGAGTTTCAAACGATGATTTGAACTGTGTTTCAACATTTGTCTCGACTAGCTAGATAGTGATTGATGACATTCTCCTTATTTGTGAATTAAAAGTGGTGCATGAGATTTTCGAAATTTATATTTCATAAAAAGAAAGCAAATTTTATAACAGATTGACCTAAGTTTTATTATAAAATGAAGAATTAAGGTGTTTATTAACTCTATAAGGGTAAGACTAGAATGAAGAGACAGGGTAGCATGCAATAAATATTTCGAATAAAGTGAGAAAATTTAAATAAATGTTTTTTTTTTACTTTTATTTTTCACACTCGTACTTTACTTATGGTCAACTTTTTCTGCAAATAATGATATAAAACGCAGATATTATCGTCCAAAACCTTAAAGACAAGAGTCATATTAGTCTAGGCAATCAGGAAAACTACTTTTCCTAAAATATTCTATCAGTATTAACCTTTAAGTAACCTGTAAACTTTTAAGTAACCTGTTAATAATTCAAAGTATCAACACCATTTATTTCAATTTTCTCAGTGCTACCATACAGAAATTCAAATTACCCTGGTTTTCATGGGGTTCCGGTGACCCTATACATATTATACATAGACAAGTATCCAAAATTCGTTAAGCGTGGATAAGCGCCATGCAAAGGTTAAAGTGTTGGAGTAGGTACTTTGAACAAACAATCAATGCATATGTTTACTATAGGATGGAAATGAGATAAATAAACTTCGCATAGCGGGAGCATTGTCGAATTTTCAACAAAAATACGATTGTAGAGGTATAACCAAATTTATTTACTCAAGACTCAACTGCAACGCTTCCCACGTATTGAAGTACCCCGCTATTAAAACCAGTAGACTGTATAATGCCTGCACTTGAGCAAACAGATTTATAGAGCATCTCCCAAGCAATTTGAATGGAGCAATTCTGAACACGCGTCACTGGCGACAGTGGAATAAAATGTTTTCCACCACTTTACCAGTTCGTCACGATCTGAAGACTTTAAGGCAGTTGTTCCACTGCCAGTTATTACATATTGTCTTGCTCACGGAGCCTAAAAGGTAGCGAGACCTATCATGTTTTTAAAAAAAAAATTGTTTTCTGAAAAACTTTTAGGTTAAGATTTACAAAATAATAAGGTCTGGCTCCCGCCTGTTGTTGTACAAGTTACATACAATAGATTTTCTAACACATACACATACACACACACACACACACACACACACACACACACAAACACACACACACACACACACACACACACACACACATAATCTAATTAACCTGCGACGAAAATGAGGGGTTATTATTTTGAAACCATTCTATTTGTGTCATATTGTTAGTGACACCGTAGATCCCGAACGGATAAACAGAAATCAGTAAAGTTTTCTTCTTAGAAAGATAATTTAATCACGGTACTTAGTTTATAGCTACGTCCGGTCAAAAACCGTCCAGCCGTTGAAGCTTACTAGCCATTTTTCTGGTTCGTCTCGAGAGTATTTTTTATAGCCTTTTTATAGCACTGTTCTCATGTCGCTAGTCGTAGACGGTGGGGACCGGCTTAAATAAGTATTAGGGCGGTAAGAACGCGTAATGCCCACTTCTGGCGGATTAGCGCCGTCGGAAGCTATGGAGATGGTAGGACAGGGGTACTCAACATTTTTAGGTCAAACTTTGATTCACTTTTTCTACCTATAATTCATTGTTATATTGTTTTTGCTTTAAATATAATTTGCGGTCTGATTTTTAGATATTGACCCTCGGGTACTTCCCTGGATATTTGTTCTGTTTGTGTTTTTCAAATCAACACCGAGAATATATCGTACAACTCTTATTTTGACGTGACAACGTCTTATAAATTGGTTTGCCGGGTGACACTTCAAGAAACTGCGTTACGCTGCTCCGCTCACGTTCCGCGCTCACAATGAGAGCGAGTGAGAGGCACGCATCCCTTCGACTCGGGCATGATTAGCCCGCCTAAGAGCGAGTGAGACAGACATAAAAAGTGAAAGGCACGCGTCCCTTCCACTCGAGCACAGTTAACCCGCCTAAGAGCGAGAGAGACAGAGCGAGAGAGAGAGAGTGAGAGAGATAGGCATACACACCGGTTCATGTTATACGAATGAATATTCACATTAAAATTATTTTACCACTCAAAGTCGTTGTCACGTAAAACTTTCGCCCGTATACCGACTTTACAGGCAACCAATTTTTTTTCCAAAGTTTTGTTTGACTATGCATGAGATTACGGTCCGCAATCTGACGCGGAATTGTACTGATACAGAAAACTCCATGTAGTAAAAATATGCTTTGGGAGAAAACGGAGTGCATAAGACAAGCCATTGATCCTCTAACAGCGGCCAGAGGGAACTAGCGGAGGTTTTAGTGGGTATACTTAAGAACAGTGACGGTTAGTCGCTGTTTATCAAGGAGTCCACCCACACAACCTACTATCTTCCCGGGTATTAGTTATGCATAACGCATTTCCTCCGAGAAAAAAGGTAGAAAATGAACCGCGTTAGCTCTAAGACGCTGTAATGTTACGTCAAACTCCTAAAGACAAATCGCAGCAAAGACAACAGAAAGTATATTTCGATAGAAAATATTTGTACTAGGACTCTAGCAAATCAAATAGTAGACGTTGACTTAGAGCAGTCTAGTTACTAACGTTGTATGTCGTTCCTTTGAAAGATAGCTTGTTACATACATGATATGTACTAGGTAAAACTCATCAACTTCACGAGAGATTCGCATGAGGAATCAAAGACCGGTAGGGTGCAAAATTGCGTCTCTCTTAATGTACGTTGCATAGCTGAGATATATGCCTGAAGATTCTAATGTCAATTTGAAAAGTTTCACTGCCTCTTTGCCATGGTCTTTAAGCTTATCGCGTGAGAACTTGTTGGCATTTATGGACCGCACTAAATACTTCCATAATTACGGTCCTACTTAATTTGTGAAACATTGCTCAGCTGAGGTGGTTGTGGGCGGGATACCATAACCCGATGAACCGATATGGCCGTTGGGGCGAAATTGTTCTCTAATGGCGACCGCGTTCGATAGACGACGATCTGTGGGCAGGCCCCCTACAAGGTGAACCGAGGATCTGGTGAAGGTCGCGGGAAGCCGCTGGATGTGGGAAGCGCAGGACCGATTGCGGTGGAAACCTTTACTCAGCAGTGGGCGTCGAAAGGCTGATATGATGACGATAAAGATACGATCCTGCTTGAAACATCGAAAAACCTCCTTGGAGATAGATAGATACTACAGTTCTTGCATTTCACGAAGGCGAGTAGTCTTTATTTGTTTTTAAACGTGTACATGCATAATGCAATAGTGTGCGTGTATGACGACGCGGTCAGTCGCGAGCGCGCTGTCGCTCAGGTTAGTTGTGTTTATTGTTTCCGGACGCTAATTGCCGTGAAGTACTGTCAGCATGTCAAAGCGCAAAGTTATCCATAGCGAGGTAAATATTTTTTTTCTAGTTTTGACATTAAATAAAAATGATTATTTTTTAATTTAAGTAATAGTTTAGTTTTGACTTTTGATACTTATTCAATTGTATATTTTATTGTTTTTAGGGTCGAGCAATCATTGCTAAAGTCTTTCACTTTCTAAAAGATGAATATAATTTTATGAAAGCAAATAACACTGATGGATGTATCAGATCATTATTATGATTATTTATCAGAAATAAGCAGCGTTTTATTTCATATAGAATTGACGAGATAATAAAAAGCAAAGGTTTCGAAATACTACGACTGCCACCATATCACCCCGAATTAAATGCCATTGAAAACATCTGGGGTATTCTGAAAAATAAGATTGCTTCGAAAAATATTGGTCAAAATATGACAGAAGTTCAAAATTTAATAGCTGAAGGTTTAAACAGTATCGATAACAACATCTGGCTTAATACATGCAAGCATGTCGAAAAAATTGAAAAGGAGTATATGAAATATTTTGATTATGACTTTGAATTTGTAATTGATGTGGGTGAATCAAGTGATAGCAGCACGACTGACTTTGAAACTAACGAAAGCAACAGTTTTTCCGAAGAAGATTAAGGCGACACATTTTTCACATACGTAAAAATAGATAGAAATTTGTTATTAAATAGTTCCAGCCTAGCCTTATTTTCATAATTTTGCCATATCTTGAGTTCAATTGTATATCCTTATTTAAGTCTTATGTTTCGCTTAAATTAAAACTTAAACCCAAATGTAGAAGAACATAATTTTATTTTAATACATTCCCTTATTTATTATTTATTTTAAATAATAAACATTTTAGTTTAAAAGTTTTGTTGTTTTATTTTATTATCAATTGAACATACAAAAATATTGGTATTATTTTTATGCTAACCATACCCGCTTTCGTTTTCACGCACACATCGACACATATACGGACACATATTTACCACAAGTAAATTCTGCTCGACTTCGTGATTTGAAAGAACTATACATTGTGTAGTATTGAATTAAATCTATCCACCGTCAGTTTTTGTAGAGCCCGCCACCATCTCAAACAAAGTAGTTTGAGTTCCGAACGTGCAAAATATCGTCTTTCTTTAACATATTACGAATGCTTGATGTGTCCCCGACGACAAAAATTCTCGAAATAAATATCGTATGAAATCGATTATGTGAATGCTGTTACGGTTTCATGTTCAACATCATCGATTATCATCGTCATAATCACTGTACTACATAGTATAAAACAAACGCGCTTCCTGCGTCTGTGCCCATGTCCGTCTGTAGGTATGTATGTATGCTTAGATGTTTCAAACTACTTAACGGATGTTGATGCAGTTTTTAAAATTGAGTGATTCAAGAGAAAGGTTTATATGCATTATATTCTGTATATTGTTACGCCGGTGGGCTAGTGCTAAAACTTTGATCGTGTTTTTCCGTGCCTTGGAGGCGTTTTCAGCAGGCTGAAATACCATTTCAGGCCGTTTCAGAGAGTGCTCTAACACATACTAGTTTATCGAAATTTCACCAAAGTTGCCGTTGTTTTCAGGCGCCTGAAACATGTTTTCAGTCCGTTTCAGGCCACCCTCTATCAGATGACGCCATAACCTGAAAACCCGTTTTCAGGCGTTTTCAGGACCCCTTATGGGCCTTTGAAGCCCACTTCAGTATATGGCGTAGTTTTCAGTAGGAGTGAAAGAGATAGCACGATTAGAGAGAGGCAGCTATACTAAGAACATTCCAGAAAGGTGTGACAGAGACAGCACAAGACAAGGATAGCACTATGATGCCGAACATTCGAGAAAGGTCTAGGCTAGGCAAGACGGCATTTGGAAGGATCCCGAACAGTCTCGTACTGGGTAGTAGGTACGTACCGAATATTCGGGAGTCCTTGACGGCCGGTATATAAGGAGCCCGGAAATGCGACCAAGTTGGAGTTTAATTTGGGAAAGCGACGAGTAAACATCGAAGCGAAAACTGCGACAAGAAGATTTTGGAGTGCGATATAAGTGTTTGTGTACTAAGTGTTGTAACGTAAAGTGTGTACAATAAATCCTACTCTACTTCATCGGTTTAGAAGTGCATTTCAATCTAGATCCCACACCCCTAGAACGTAACATTTGGTGTCAGAAGTGGGATTGAAATGCCGATTACTCCGCGAGAAGAAGAGAAGGAGGGGATGCAGACCCGAAGCCGCACCGCTGCTGGAGACTCTGCGGGCACCGCCGGAACGTCAGACACAGCGGTACCAGCTTCAAGGACGCCGGAGATAGACGTCAACGCCATTCTGATCCTCCTGAAAGAACAGGCTAGAAGGCAGGAGGAACAGACCAGAAGGCAGGAGGAACAGGCTAAAAGCCAGGACTGAGGGACGAGTGCTGGCTGGTGGTCAAAATGTCCCAGTTATGATCTCGCAGGCGAACGACGGGAACAGTCTGGCTGTCAAAGGAGAAATTGGTGGAGTACCATGTCACCTCACTATTGACACCGGAGCTTCTCGGACCGTGATCAGTTCTCGACTGCTGAAACACCTGTCCAGGGATCATCTAGTCCGACCAATGCATCTTCAACTGCAAACGGCTACCGGCCAGTACATCTCCGTCCAGGGGGAGCAGGAAATGTCAGTGAAGATTGGAGAAAAGAAGTACTGGCACAAAGTCATCATTGCTAACATCGTAGATGACTGCATTATTGGTCTTGACTTTATGAGGAAGTACGAGTGTAAGATCGACATGAAAGGAGGCGTGCTGAAATTTGGGGCTTATGAAGTTCCTTTGGAAGGTGGAGTGAGTGGACATGTCTTCTGCGCTAGAAGGACTACACTTCAACCGAGATCGCAAGCCCTAGTTCCGGTGACATTGCCGCACGGTGCGAGACAAGGATCTCATTCCTGCGTGTTAATAGAGAAAATGGACGGCAGTAAACCATGGATGCCAGCTCGCACAGTGGTAACGACGTCATCTGCAGCATTTATAAGGGTGCTAAATCTAAGTGACACTCAACACGTCATAAGTAAAGGAACCCTTATGGGAACATGCGAGGCAATCTCTTGGATACGGAGTTGCCATGGGTCGAAGGAGAACAAGTTACAAGAAGAAGTTGTGGAAATTGGAAAGTTATTGGAAAACTGCCAAAATGATCTCACAAAGGAAGAACTTCTTAAGGCACGTAATTTGCTAAAGCGCTATAGGAGCGTCTTCTCTGCACATGACAGTGATATCGGGAGAACTGGAGTAGTGCAGCACGAGATCGACACCGGAGATGTCATGCCTATTCGACAACGACCGCGGCGAGTTCCAGTAGCTCGAGAGAAGGAAGTGGAAGACATGATCAAGGAAATGAGGAGAGATAAAGTGATAGAACCGTCGACAAGTCCTTGGTGTTCTCCGGTAGTCTTGGTGAAAAAGAAGGATGGAACCATGAGATTTTGCGTAGACTATCGTCGACTCAACGATGTGACTAAGAAAGACAGTTATCCATTGCCTAGGATAGATGACACTTTGGACACTCTGCATGGAATGAAATGGTTTTCCACGTTGGATTTGAAAAGTGGCTATTGGCAAGTGGAAATAAAAGACAAGGACAAAGAGAAAACAGCCTTTTCAACCGGTAAAGGACTTTGGCAGTTTAATGTAATGCCGTTTGGATTGTGCAACGCACCAGCAACGTTTGAGCGGTTGATGGAGCAAATACTGGCTGGTCTCCTGGGTGATACGTGCCTAGTGTATCTGGATGACATCATAATTGTAGGCAAAGATTTTGATGACCACCTCAAGAAGCTGGAACAAGTTTTGTCCAAGTTGCGCGATGCTAACTTAAAACTAAGTCCGAAGAAATGCTTATTCTTCAAGCGCAAGGTTAACTACTTGGGACATGTGATTTCATCAGATGGCATCCAGACAGACCCTGAGAAGATAAGTGCAGTTAAGGACTGGCCGACACCGAAAGACAAGACAGCAGTACGTGCCTTCTTGGGACTTTGCTCGTACTACCGACGATTTGTAAAGAACTTCTCAGATATAGCAAAGCCTTTGCACCAGCTGACAGAAGAGAAAAGACAATTCAACTGGGATGATCAGTGTGCAGCAGCTTTCTCAGACCTCAAACAGAGACTTTGTGAAACACCGATTTTGGGATATCCAGACCCAGAGAACGAGTTTGTTGTTGACACTGATGCAAGCAATACTGGCATTGGAGGAGTCTTGTCACAGAAGAAGGGTGATCAGGAAGTTGTGATCGCCTATTTTAGCAAGTCGCTATCGAAGCCGGAGAGAAACTACTGCGTCACTAGGAGAGAATTGCTGGCAGTCGTCAAAACTCTGCAGCATTTTAGTAAATACCTGCTTGGACGCAAGTTCCGAATAAGAACTGACCACGCTGCTCTAAAGTGGTTGTTAGAGTTTAAGAACCCTGAGGGTCAGGTGGCACGCTGGATCGAACAACTGCAGGAATATGACTTTGTCATCGAACATCGCAGTGGAAAGTCACATGGCAACGCAGATGCCCTCTCTCGAAGACCTTGTCCTGATGATTGCAAACACTGTTTAAGGCAAGAGGGAAAGGACTGCGTGAAGATGTTGAGGACAGACACTGTTAGCGAAGAATGGAGTGATGAAGCAATGCAAGAAGCACAACAGGAAGATTGCGATGTAAAGCCCATTTACGATTGGATCAACGCTGGGGCGCCCAAACCAAGGTGGTGTGAGGTAGCTCCGATGAGTACCGTGACAAAGAGCTACTGGGCGCAATGGGAAAGTCTGGTTATGCACAATGGCGTACTGTGCAGGAAATGGGAGTCAGAAAACGGAAAGGATGCTCATCTTCAAGTGGTTGTACCAAGAAAGAGAGTTAGCGATGTTTTAAGATCCTTTCACGACGGCGCTTCCGGTGGACACCTAGGAGTAAAAAGGACTCTGATGAAGATTCGGCAACGTTTTTACTGGATAAACTGTCGGGACGACGTGGAAGACTGGTGTAGGAAATGTACTAGCTGTTCGTCAGTTAAGGGACCACATACACGCAGTAGAGGTGCGCTTAAAGTTTACAACGTGGGAGCGCCTTGGGAAAGAATTGCTTTAGACGTCGCAGGCCCGTTCCCGACCTCTGACCGTGGAAACAAGTACATCCTGGTGGTCATGGACTATTTCACTAAATGGCCTGAGGTATTTGCCATTCCGAATCAAGAGGCAGTCACAGTAGCGGAAACTGTAGTGACTGAAGTGTTTTGTCGGTATGGTGTGCCTCTTGAGATCCACAGTGATCAGGGAAGAAATTTTGAGTCTCTGGTGTTTCAGGAGACTTGCCGAGTCATGGGAATTCATAAAACTCGGACTACGGCCTATCACCCACAGTCAGACGGAATGGTTGAGAGATTCAATCAGACTCTGGAACGACATTTGGCCAAAGTAGTTGACAACCATCAAAAGGATTGGGACAGGCATATTCCGCTCTTTTTAATGGCATATCGGACAGCAGTTCATGAAAGCACGGCCGTAACTCCTGCATGTGCTAATTTTGGAAGAGAACTACGTTTACCTGCAGACCTTCTGACCGGACGTCCTCCAGATGCACCAAAGACGGTTTCGGAGTATGCAAGTGAACTGCGAAACCGGCTTGATGATGTTCACAGGCATGTTCGTGAACATGGATTGCAGGCCAGCGAGAAGGTGAAGACCAGATACGACCGGAAGTCTAACCAGACGAGGTTTGAGGAAGGATCATTCGTGTGGCTACATAACCCTATGCGTCGAAAAGGAAAGTCACCGAAATTGTCGCCGAGTTGGGAAGGGCCGTACAAAGTAGTCACAAGGATCAACGACGTCACTTATCGGATACAGCGCAACGCACGTAGCCCCTGTAAGATTGTTCATGTTGATCGGTTGGCCAAGTACCATGGAACGAATGATGCTCGGGACGAGCATGTCTAAGGAGGGGGTAGTGTTACGCCGGTGGGCTAGTGCTAAAACTTTGATCGTGTTTTTCCGTGCCTTGGAGGCGTTTTCAGCAGGCTGAAATACCATTTCAGGCCGTTTCAGAGAGTGCTCTAACACATACTAGTTTATCGAAATTTCACCAAAGTTGCCGTTGTTTTCAGGCGCCTGAAACATGTTTTCAGTCCGTTTCAGGCCACCCTCTATCAGATGACGCCATAACCTGAAAACCCGTTTTCAGGCGTTTTCAGGACCCCTTATGGGCCTTTGAAGCCCACTTCAGTATATGGCGTAGTTTTCAGTAGGAGTGAAAGAGATAGCACGATTAGAGAGAGGCAGCTATACTAAGAACATTCCAGAAAGGTGTGACAGAGACAGCACAAGACAAGGATAGCACTATGATGCCGAACATTCGAGAAAGGTCTAGGCTAGGCAAGACGGCATTTGGAAGGATCCCGAACAGTCTCGTACTGGGTAGTAGGTACCTACCGAATATTCGGGAGTCCTTGACGGCCGGTATATAAGGAGCCCGGGAATGCGACCAAGTTGGAGTTTAATTTGGGAAAGCGACGAGTAAACATCGAAGCGAAAACTGCGACAAGAAGATTTTGGAGTGCGATATAAGTGTTTGTGTACTAAGTGTTGTAACGTAAAGTGTGTACAATAAATCCTACTCTACTTCATCGGTTTAGAAGTGCATTTCAATCTAGATCCCACACCCCTAGAACGTAACAATATAAAAGAAAGTGGTGTTAGTTACACTATTTATAACTCAAGAACGGATGGACCGATATGGCTGAAAATTGGTGGAGGGGTAGCTTAAAACCAGGAAACGGACATAGGATACTTTTTATCCCGTTCGACCGCGATTTCGAAAACAAAGGGATTCCACGCGGACGAAGTCGCGGGGGGCCACTAGTGCTTAATATGTAAGAGAATCGAATTCCACGCGGGCGAAACCTCTGGAGGGAAGCTAGTTAGAGTATAGAGCTCTCCTCATAGGTCTACAAGTTTGACCATAATTTTAACAGTCAACTTTTAATAGTTTTGTATGTCTCTCTTTGATATTTTTCTTTTATTTGTTAGGTAGGTACACTTCATAAAAAAACTAACATGTTCATCGGTCTATCTCCACAGTGATACCCGTGTATGGTCAATCCTTACGGCAGGTAATCTCAAGATTTTTTCTGTCCCAACACTTTATCAGTTCTTCGTGGTAAATGAGCCATGCGCATTAGATAACTCTGTGTTTAACGAGTCGTGCTGGCCATCGTACTTTGTTGCGGCCTCCGATTTTAGATTTAGCCTTTGAAATTCAGGTTGTCGGCAAAGCACTGCTTCTTAGCTTTCAAAATTTCGTGATATGACCCTTAAGCCTGGTCATAGAACACAGACAATATGGTAGGTCATCTTACAAACAAACCCTCCACCAATCCGCACTGAGCCCGCGTGGTGGAGTATGGCACGTACCACCTCACAATCGAGGTGAGGCATGTGCCCAGCAGTGCCGTATATCGGCTGATGAGATGACATCATCATAATTAATTGCATGAGACCTTGTCATAAAAACAAGGCTTCGCTGCAAGTTGTCAAATTAAACGGCAGTCCACGTCAACTTTAATTAGTTTCACAAAATACTTTGTTTGTTCTTTGTACGTCTTCGTTCTAAGTAAAGTTGATTAGAAGTAGATTTGGCCAGAGTTCGCGGAAAAAGGTTTAAATTACTTTTTCTTTGAGTTGAGGTCAATTACTGGAGTCCTTGCATATTAAAGTGCGGTGCACACGCGTAATTTAGTAACATTTGAAAACAATTGATCAAATGCGATGTTTATATGATTAATATAAAGAAAAAAATTACGCCTCCGCTCTGAGAAATTGTTACTAAATGCAATGTAAGTATGTGTCTATAATTTTTTGCATGGAAAACGTGATAATGAGTCTATTTAAAAGGTAGCCATTTTGGATTTAAATTCATTAATATAAGAATATCTTACAGGTTTATGTAGCATGTGAATTTAATTTCACCGGTTGGTGTTTGCTTTAGCACAGAAGGTATAATATCGCGCTGGTGTGTGTACAGAAGACAGCAAATCAGGCTAACCAACTTTTGTTGCAAAATCGCCGTTATTACTATTACATGAGATGCTGCAGCGGCTATGTGCCGTCGTGAGTACATTGACGTCTATGGGAGTTTACAGACGAGCGACAGTATATCGGCGACTTAAGTCGGCGAGAGTGGCGGATAATTGGCGACGGCAGATATTCAAATTAGACGTCCGCCGCCGACGCAACGCGAGTGTCGCCGATAGTCGCCGATAAGTACATCCTGACAATAGAAAGACAGCGCTACTAGCGCCACATTGTCATGACAGTGAAAGGCGCGAGTTAGAGACGGCCACCGACAGTTGCCTACGATCGCTGGCCGACGCCCACCAGTAACGCAAGCAGTCACTTATAAATTGTCGCTCGTCTGTAAGTAAGCTCTCTACGTTTCACCTCAAGCGCTCAAGAGTAGCGGTGTGTGACGATGCAAGATCGCAGGAGACGCTGCGCCGAGATGAGCGAGATATCGCATGTTTTACTCTTGAATTTTCTTGTTACTTTAAAATTTGTAGGAGGTTAAGTATGTACCTACTCTTAAATAGGTCAGATGATTGTTGTTGATGAGTTTTTTTAAAGTACAATCGCGACATCATCACAACTTTGTTGTGACTTCGAGCCCATAGAATGTAGCTTTATGCACTTATGTTATGGGGATCAGAAACAACGAAGATACCGAAATACCCAGACCATCATTTGAAAGTTGGTATTTAACATCGTCTCCGTCTGGGAATCGACCCCGGCACCTTGAACCCGTACTCACGCCATTTCACCAAGGAATTAAACTTTCCAAATTCCAATTTATAAAGTTGGTAAACAATAACTGCGTATGCAGTCAGTAGATTTGTGTCTAGTTCGATCTCTAGATATCTAAATCTAGAAGGTGTACGTAGGTACTCTCCGATGAATTAACGAAAAATTATGAATATGTGTTAGTCAGTGTGGTAAGCACGAACATATCGTGTCGTATCGTATCGTTATCGTAACGTATCGTGTCGTCAAAACGTCAGAAATAACAGTTTCCCCATAAAAATTGATAAGTTAACGATAGGTTAACGCTGCAAATACTTTACAATAGTTGTTCGTGCTCACCCCACGCAGTCTAAGTATACATTTTATTAATAAGTACTTACCTACACAAAATATTATCTACCTAACGTTGCGATTAAAATAATTAATAATCCCTGAGGCACGTAACGAAGCTCGAGAGATCACAGGGGCGAATTCGTGGGCGTTCATCGGATTATGGAACGCTTTAAAATTATTTCGCCAAGGTAAAATTCCTGTCTGTAAGTATGTACAACAATCATTGAAGCAATAGACTAGATGACACCACCAATCGTTGACATGCTTTTTATTATCTGTCAAAACGGTCTGCCTCCATAGATTTTGTATGGGAATACATGAACGTGACGTCATGGTCATTCATGTATCAGAAATCGGAGTCAATTGACCGAATAGTTATTGAGGTTTGTGTGTATAAAAATTGGTTTGTACAGCTTTTTGAAAATAAACTGGTTGTATTAACTTCATAGGGGCTATGTTTTTTAAACGCCATGGTCTTGAAAATATTTAAGATAAGTGTCATCATGCCAAATATTCTCATTCAATGCCAACCGGTCGAAAAGCGGATTGTTAATTTACCAGCTTTTTAAAAAATAAAGCAAGCAAAGGAAATCCATTTATTTCAATTCAGAGCACCCATTTTTTATCACCACGCCCTAATCAAGTTAAAAACACAGATTTGATGTCAGACAGTAGCTGAGTAATTAAAATTAATACGAATTTACGTTTTATGCAAACCTAGGACTTCTTAGCCTTGACTAGAAGTTCATTTTTAGGGTTCCGTAGTCCGACAAGGAACCCTTTTAAGATCGTTCAGTCCGTCCTAGTCTGTCACAGCAGAATATCTTCTACGTTTATGGACTGATTTGCATGTCACTTGGTTCGAGGTAACTCACATATAGATCTCATTTTTAAAAATACGAAAAATTAAAATTACCCCTTTTTAAGGGAGGTACCCTATACATGTAAAGGGGGGGTGAATTGTTTTTTGAGTGCACCCCCTTGTTTGGTATCGTTGAAAAGGACTATTAAATTAGATAGTCGTTTACACGGTGTTTTAAAGTCTTGGACAGCCTACGTAATTAAACCTACGTAATAATCCTGCCCTCTTGTACATGGCTCCACGTCAAGCTATTCATGTTTGTTGCAAAATCACTCTTATTACGTAATAGGGCTTACGTGAGCATACCGCAGTGGTTAACTTGACGTGTAGCCTTGCGTAAGTTGATTTATATTGATACTAGATTCAAAACTCTTTCTGTCTCTATCATTATTAAAGCATTTGACAGTGACTGATCGCGTTTTATATCTAGTGTCAAGATTAATCTGCATCGTGCAAGAGAGACCTACCCTACAGTTTATTTATAACCTGTTTATCGATTTAAAATGACTTAAATCAGCTCAAAAATAATAGTCCTCCTGGCCGATTTCCACCACGGGGGCCAATCTCAACAGAGTTCAGCCAACTACGCAGGAGATATTATAGTGCACATGTGTGAGCGCAATAAACAGGTGCACTCACTATTCCATCACTCTCAAAGTTCGGTGAGATGGCAATCCGACATAACCGGAGAGAGATCAGGCGCAGGACCAACTGCTTAACTTGCTTTCCGTGGCACGGGGGTGTAACACCGCCATCTTTTCCGCCTCCGAGCTTTTTTTGAGAAATTCATGACAGAAAATCTCAGAAACAATTTTGGCTCGACCTGGGATTCGAACCCACGACCTCTCGGATGTAAGGCAGAAACTTTACCACTACAACAACGAGGCAGTCATCAGCTCAATATACATATGATGGCGAAATATGCCGGTCTTTGTCTGATTACTGTAATCTGCTTATACCCTGTTCCTTCTATAACATCGATGAGTCTCAATTTGACACCTGTATTCATGAAATTCTAAATGGCTCGTCATCTAAATTCTTTACAACATAATTTCACAAATTATTCTTTTTGCTCCGTTTTTTTTGTACACGAATAACAGCTGACGTCGCCTTTACATTCAGCCTAAACAGCTGCGGCTCTGTGAACTGAGATAAGGAAGGAAAGTGTTATAGCCGGATTCATCGTTTAAATGAATATCAAGCTGTATCAAGTACAATAAAAGATAATTAGATTAAACCTACACCACAGAAGGAGATTGTAAGGTGCTTACTAATTTAATTATTTCTACTTTAAAAGAAATGTCAGCCATTACAACTAAATATCAAGAGATATTTATCTTAGTTTCACTTATTATCTGTTTGATATTTGTGTCGATAACAGGTAATTAATTAGTCCACAAACACGCATTGCACCCCACGCAAAATATAGGTACTTAGGTCTCCCCTTAGATTTTCTGATTAACCTCTATCTAGCAAGGAAATGTATGCAGAATATACATTTCCATCCTACGGTCAGAAATAGAAGCAAATTATAACACGATCCAGCACAATGTCCGGGGAAAAGAAGCTTAAAAAGCATACGGACAAATAAGTAAATAATTACTAAATACTTACGACTTTTAAAGATTATTGATCAAATTGCTCTTCCCCCCGGACCTCGATTAAGAGTAGTCGTGCCAAAGTGGTTTTCTGTTTTAAAAATTTTTTAAACGAAACTACAGAGTTTAAATCAACTTAAAAATTAGGAGTGCATAAACTGGAGGTGATCCTCTAAGAGTAACAAGGACATACAAGTGTGCGAACGTGACGGATATCGGTTTCTAACGCTGCGCTGCGCCCCAGCCGACGTGCGCCACGCATACCTGCTGCGTTGCATGCTGCCCTGGTACCTGAATCGCATCGTCGCTAATTGAGGGCGCCTTTTAGAAAAACGGAGCAATATCCCTTGGGTGCGTAAAACCTCCTCTGTTTTATTTTTGCCTGGTATATTCGGTCAGAAAACAATATGCCTCTGAATCGAACACCACCCCCTGCTTCATCACCGGTGCGCAGTGAGTCAGAGCCGGACTTGGCGAAACCCGCTAGTCGATTTGATAGTGCGGGCATTACGCACAGGCAGAAACGTCCGCGTGAAGAGATTACCATGAACGACCTCATGGATAACATGAAAGCTACCCTTAAGGACTTAAAAGATGATCAGGATCGTAGGATGAATTCACTGCAAACCATGATAAAAGAGTACAGAGACCAGCATGACAAAAGGCTTGACTCCTTACAGAATAAATTAGACGAAATTCGTAAGCAAAATGAAGACATACATACATCTATTGAGTTCCTGTCTCAGCAAAACTCTGAATTAAAGATAAAAGTTAACAAGATGGAAAGCGAACAAAAGGAAAACAGTGCCTATGTTAGACTTCTGGAGAATAAAATCGACAACCTCGAAAGGCAAAACCGGTCTGCTAGTATTGAAATACGTAATATACCGGTTAACAAATCTGAGACCAGGGATGATCTTCTAAATATACTTCATAAAGTCTCAATCGCCTTGAAGGTTGACTTGTCTACCTCGGATGTGTTTGACATTTTCCGAGTCAGCACTAAAGTCCCGTCAAACAAACCTATAGTCTGCAACTTGAACAGTGTCCTGCTAAAAGAGAGAATACTAAAGGGCTTAAGGGACTTCAACAATAGTCATAAAGGCAACAGACTCAGCACTGAACACATACATTTTCAAGGGACTAAGCAACCAATCTTTATCTCGGATAATTTAACACCAAAGATGAGAAAACTTTTCTTTCTCGCAAGAAGTTTCGCAAGCTCCAATGACTACATGTTTTGCTGGGTTACCCGTGGACAAATATACCTAAGAAAAAGGGAAGGAGAAAGCACAATTCGAATTGACTCTGAAGCAGACTTGGCCAAACTAGAAAAATCCACGTGACTATTCTTGTCTAAAATAATTTGTTTCTCAAATTTCATAATATTAACCTTTACTGTTTTTTACAATGTTATTTTGTTACTAACACACATACATAATCACGACAAAACTAAATATTACAACCTCAATATACAATACACACCCTACACTATTCATCTTACACAATCACTGAACGAATCTTACTCACGAATCACCATGTGCAACTCTGTGTCTAAATATCTTGTATTAATTACATACATAGCCATGAACGATATCTTGCCAGCCGGGTTCTGTATTCACCATATCACATTTATATAAATGGCTATAAACACTATGAGACATTCCTTGACAATTTTCTAAATAATTATGAATATTAATACAATTAATGAATTAACAGAAGAAATTGAAAATTTCCGGAAATTTGAATCTTATTTTTGCTCTCCTCGTGAATGCTCAGCTTATTTAGACCCCAGTGTAAAAATGCTAAAGATTTTTCATGTTAATATTCGTAGCATAAACAAAAACTTTGATGAATTCTTAATATTCTTGTCAAGAATTAATACTGAACCAGATGTTATTATTTTAACAGAATCTTGGCTTAGTAAAATTGATAATCTGCCTGCACTCCAAGGTTATAAATCTTTTACATCTAATGCACAAAATCAAAATGATGGGTATCTGTCTACATAAAACTCAACGTGGAATGTGAAGTAGCTGTCGCCAATCTGTGTGATTCCAGTGGTATTTTACTCGAAATCAATAAGACGATCGCAGTTGTTGCTATTTATCGATCTCCTTCTAACAAAAATATTGCTAACTTCTTGAACTCTCTAAATGACACACTGCTCACCTTAGCTAAATATGAAACAACTGCAATTATAGGAGACATAAACATCAATATCCTGTCCGAGGAGCGTGAACCAAAACCAGAACCCTATATAAACCTACTTGCTTCCCATGGACTTTTACCAGCACACTCTTTTGTCACCAGAGAGGATAGATGTTTGGACCACGTGATGTTCCGGTGTAGTAGGAGGATAGTTACTTTCGTATTTGACTCCAAATTCACCGATCATGCTCCTATTCTAACATGCATTGACCAAAGAAAACCTATTAACCAAATCAAGCTTACTTCGCGTGTAAATTTCCAAAACGTAATAAATGAAATAAACGTTAACGACTTCTCTGATGTTTTGAGCGCATGTGATGCGAATACTTCTGCAGACATCCTAGTATCTAAATTATCTACAATTATAAAAGAAAACACAAGGTTAATGAAAGTTCAGTGTAGAAAGCAAATTATAAAACCATGGATAACTCCTGGACTCCTGCGATGCATACGAAATCGCGATCGACTACACAAAAAAGCAAAAAATTATCCTGACAACTACATTTTGAAAATAACTTACATTCGATATCGTAACTTCTGTAATAGGCTATTAAAAAAACTGAAACGCATTCACGAACAGAATGAACTCCAAAAAGCGAAAGGTAATTCTAAAGCTACATGGCATGCTATTAAAACCATTACAAATCTAAAAAATGGGGCACCTCCACCTGAGGAGCTACTTAAACTTTCTGACGAACCTAAATCCTCATTGAATCTCGTAAATGACTACTTTAGTAATGTCGGTTCTGATCTGGCATCTAAAATTCTAGGAAGACTAAATTTTTGCAAATCTACTGATATTCCGATCATAGGGGACGGTAATTGTGTGGGAACTTCCATGGTCTTACTTGAAACAGATGATAAAGAGGTCGCTGGAATAATTATGAGTCTTCGATCGGATAGTGCCGTAGGCTACGATGGTATATCATCAACTATTCTTAAGGCGGCGAATAATATTCTTGTTCCTTTGATCACTCATATTTGCAACCTTAGCATATCCACTGGTGTTTTCCCTGATGCATTTAAAAAAGCTCTGGTGCATCCTATCCACAAAGGTGGCAATAGGGCTGATCTTGGTAACTATAGACCCATCTCTGTCCTTACAGCTTTGTCAAAGGTCCTCGAAAAGATTATTAATAAGAGATTGTTAAGTTATCTTCATAAATTTGAAATACTTGCAAAAAATCAGTATGGGTTCAGATCTGGCGTGTCAGCCGAGGATGGGGTCATGGAACTTACTGAATTTATTGCAAAAAACATTGACATTAAAGCCAAAGTTATCGGAACGTTCCTTGACCTCTCAAAGGCCTTTGATACGGTTTCTGTTCCAATGCTAATTAATAAGATGGAGCAAATTGGTATACGAGGAACAGCTTTAGATATTTTTCGTGACTATCTTACAGGGCGGAAACAATGTGTAAAATTAGCTAACTACACTAGCGACTGCCGAACTTTATCCTATGGCGTCCCGCAAGGTAGTGTGCTCGGGCCTACTTTGTTTTTAATGTACATAAACAGTCTGTGTCAACTATCTCTACCGAATTGCAAAATAATTACATATGCCGATGACACGGTTCTGCTTGTGCATGGGGATTCATGGGAGAATGCCCGCACTTCTACTGAATACGCATTGAAAAATGTCGCAAAATGGCTAGAAGCTAACCTTCTCACCCTTAACGTTGGCAAAACCAAATATATAACCTTCTCCGCATCTAAAACTTCCCAACCTCGCGAACACTTCAAGATAAAAATTCACTCATGTGAGGAGCAGAATCACGACCTAACCTGTGACTGCCTGTCTTTAGCTCGTGTAAGTGACATTAAATATCTTGGTGTTCACATTGACAGCACTCTTACCTGGAGCACGCATATTGAGATCTTGACAAAACGAGTACGTAAAGTTATGCCTATATTAAGAAAACTTAGGAACTCGGCTGATCTGAACACCCTTCAAATGGTTTATTACGCCCTTGCTCAGTCCATCTTATCCTACTGCATTCCTGCTTGGGGTGGTGCCGGTGTTACGTACCTTCTTCAACTCGAAAGGGCGCAGAGAGCTGTTCTAAAGGTCATGGCCAATAAACCCTATCGTTACCCTACTGTTGAATTGTATGCTGATTGTGAAGTCCTTTCCGTAAGACAGTTATATGTGCTTCAAGTAACGCTAAGAAAACATTCCTCGCTTTGCTTGGATGAAACCCTCTTGAAACGCCGCTTAAGACATAATGTTTGTCGTAGTGTACCTCATAGAACGGCTTTTGCAGGTAGACAATACTACATTCGTAGTTCTTATATCTACAATAAATTAAATAAAATGTTGAATATCTACACCAGTCCACTTTCAAAAGTTAAATTCGTTCTAAAAAATTGGCTACAAAAACTTACTTACCTCGAAACGGAGGACCTCCTGAAGATTCCGTAGTAGATTAATGGTGTTATATTAAAACAAAAGAGTTGCATGCGCCTTTTCTTGCTCACTTCCCCTCAAATACATGCACATACACACTCCATTTACTCCACCTACGCGCGTACACACATACACACACACACACACACACACACACACACACACACACACACACACACAAATACACACACACACACACAAACTTTATTTTTTCCTTTTTTGTTGGTCTCGTTACAAATTTTTATTTAAAGTTCCTTACATAAATGTTTTTTGGCATTATTACTCACAATTGAAATAAATTAATTATGTCACAATGTGGAAGAATTGACGTCTGTCACACAGTTTATATAAACTAGTATAGACGTCAATAACCCCCATCTTAAAATTAAGTCCTTTGAATAAACTTATGTACCCATATTGGTTAAGATAATTTGTATACTGTTGAGAACAAATAAATAAAGTTATTATATTATAGTTATTATTATTAAATGATATCCAATGTATTTCTTTTCTTCCTACCCCTAAGGTCATCTAGTCTTGGCATTATGCACTCTGCATCTGTTTTAAGAAACTCCGCAAAAACACTGAGGTTGAAATATAATCTACAGCGTCTTTCCTCTATGATACGGAACAGAAGTTTCAAATAATTACATTACATCAAGTTCCTTCGTTTTAACCTTTGATAAAATTAATCAAGATGATCAAATGTACGTTATATGTACAATACCTGAGCATTCAAATAGTAAACGTCGCAAACGCAATATTAAACAAAAACAATAATTTTCACGGGTCGCTTGGTCGCGCGTGCACATGGTTTTTTATGTGGGTCTGCATTAGGTTTCATTGCAACAGTGGCCAGAAATAAATTACAAATGATTTTGTTCCGTAATTTTGTTTTGAATATGAAAGACTCGTTTTTATGAAAAATATTTAAGGACAAATGCTGATCAGCATTCATAATGCTATCCGGAACAATTTTTTGTTCGGGGATGACTTTCGACCGAATGTCCACCTATTTTTAATATCAAACCACTGGCGAGCGTGCAAGACGAAGTGCAGTGATATATTCGGTTCGGTAGTGCACACAATCGTAAAAATTTTCGGTTTATGTTCAAGCGCTAGGTTGCGTATCCTCCTATTTTATTTTAATCAAAGCTTTTAACTCTCGCCCAAGTTAAATGTCGCGTTCTTGGGAGTTTGTTAGCACATTCGTCTTGAAGATCTATGCCGACGCTCGCGAAGTAGATTTCATTCAAAGTACTTGTTCTGTTGGTAATCTGAAACAACTCATGTGTTTGTGTTCTCGTCTCGTGTTATGTTGTATTGTTCCGTAGTGCTTTAGAGCTTTGAAATTATTCATAAGTTACACTTACACACATATACTTACACTTAATTATTTATATCAATGTAAACTCACGTAGGAAGGTGTTTTGTCTTTGATTTATTTTCATTGAGGCTTTATGAATATAAAGTCTCTCAGACTCTCTCTGGCATAAGTCCTTTTTTTTGGAAAACATATGTCTACGCGCACAAGATGCGACGCAGAACCACTATAATTTATTACGTAGTTAGGTAGCTTTTAGTAGATGCATTTGTGTAGTCCTAGTGTAGTTTTGTAGCTCTACTTATGTTGTAAAATCACCTCATACATCATACGATCATATTCATCCAATCACAGCTCTGTTTCCACCTAGTTAACCTTGGAAGTTCCAGTAGTGGGACTCTCAGTTTATTATTATTTGTATCTTAATGTAATTAACATAAAGTGCTTAATTGTTTGCTTCCTTTAGTACAGTAGCCAAAATTGTATTCTCTATACTTCACTTCACATTTGATCGCTGTCGCCTTAGCACTGTCCCTTGTAATTAAATATAAGATTCTAACTCAATAAATGAGGAATATTTAAAGTTAAAATTAGCTTTATTTCCTCCCTTTGTTCGAATAGCGAACAAAATTGGCGACCGTGACAGGACAGTGCCTAGTTTTGAAGCGATTTTTGGAGTTTTCCAGAATTTTGTCCCCTGTCGAGGACGAGTGGAGGTCATCACCACGTCATCCGCCTCATCGAGTTCCACCGAGGGCTTTGGACTGAATCCGGGCCTTATCCTGTGCTCTGTGTGCTGACGTTTGGGTGTGCGCGCTCTGCGAGCTACGTGTCCACTGTGGAATTCTCCTAAAAAGGCCGTGAAGTCGTAAAGGGAAGTCGAATCAAGGTCTCATCGACGCAGCAAGAGACTACCTGGGCGCCGAACATCTAGGACTGCGCTGCCACTTCTCCTGTCTGATTGTCAAGTGAGCCCGTTCCTTTACTATCCTTCTTATCTTTGCCACAATTTGTGTATTCAAGAACTAGTTTTCAAATTTGCTGATATTTAGTGCTAAATAGCTAGTACTTACATATCGCAATACGTATTTGTGCTTTCTACTGCTTGTGTAGCTTTCTATCGCCATAAGCTGTATCAACTAGGCGTTTTCTTTGCCCACAAGCCTACGTTAAGCACGACTATTCACAATTGGCCTAATTTCCCTAAATAATTAGACGTATTTTAAAATACACACAATTAATCTGTGCGTTTTTGTTATTTCTTGTTTCGTTCTCCAAACGCTTTAAGCTAAGTCAGCTAGGTATTTTGCATAAGCTTATTGCCAAACAGGAAGACGTTTAGGTGCTTAAATTCCCCTGATTGAAGAGTCAAATAGCCTTTGATACTTACATTTTATATATATCAATCCATTTTGTTCACATTTCACCGTTTTTAATCACTAAATATTTCACTATATTGCCCATTTTACACGCACTTAATCACATCCAACAGTTGCCACTTTACGTGCTTTCATATAGCTATTCTCATCACAACTGGTCACTATTTATTACGAAGTGCATTCCAATCTCCTTTATTAATCAATAGGTATCATCTGCATTCATTATTTCTTATCTCCCTGCCCCGTGCATTCCAGCTAATCAGCGCTGCGTACCTGTCGCCGCGCTTGCACTGCTACCGGCGGCTGCATCGCTGCAAGCGCTTACTTGTGACTGCATCTGCACTTCGCATCGGAACAAACGAGGAGCGTATCGTATGCAATTTTAGTTTATTTTACTATTTTTTCGATTTAGTCATATTTTTCCTTGAAAACGATGCCTGAAACTGAGGCTCCGAAGTCTGAAGTGTGCCTTAAAGATTTGTTTGCTAAACGTAGCTCAATTAAGGGGCGTGTAACAAGGTTTAAAAATCACATAGATTCTTTGAGAGAATGTGAAGGCCTTTCGCAGTTAGACTTATTTAAGCTTAAGAGTAAATTGGCCAAGTTCGAAGCATTATTTACAGAATTTGATTTAGTGCAGGAACAGATAGAAGTGATTAATGTTGCCACTCAGGATGTCGAATTAGGCGCAAGAGACTTAATCGAGCAGGATTTTCATAATTATTTAGCTCAAGCGCAGCAAATGATTGAAGCGAATAGCGATGATTATAAGTCCACCTCGTCACGAAGGTCTAGCGTTCATTGCCCGGGTCATAGTGATGATACTGAAGTTCTGGGATTTAAGTTGCCCGTTATTAAGATACCGACGTTCGATGGGACTTATTTTAAATGGCTGGAATTTCGGGATACGTTTGTTTCGCTCGTTCATGAACGAAAGATAAGGGATGTTCATAAATTTCATTATTTGAATTCTTATCTCGAAGGGGAGGCGGCGCGAGTCATTAGTAATTTAGAGGTGACCGATAATAACTATGCAGAGGCTTGGAAGCTTTTATGCAATCGCTACAATAATAAACGCCAGCTGATTAATAATCATTTAAAATCATTATTTAGTCTCGAATCCGTGCGTGAAACGGAAAAATCATTAAGATTTATTATCGATCACGTAACAAAAAATTTGCGTGCTCTTCACACTTTAGGTTTACCTACTAATAAGTGGGACGTGTTAATTATTTATATTGTTTCGCAAAAATTAGACTCAAAAACCTGTTTTAAATGGGAAGAACACCGTAATTCATTAAATGAGATACCAAGTCTTGATGACTTCCTTAATTTTTTGAGAACTCGTGCTGACGTTATGGAAACAGTTAATAATTCTCAGTCGGTTAAAAGGGTCTCTTCGTCTAATAACACTGGTCGGCAAGGGCCACAGACTAGAATCATGTTAGGTACTTCTTCGGTGGGCCTTTCTCAGTCCGCGCAGCCGTCTACGACGCCGTCGAGATCTTGTTATGTGTGTCAAGGTTCGCACCGCGTTTTTGAATGCCCTGTTTTCAAGGCTAAGTCTGTTGACGATAAAATATCTGCTGTCCAGTCTTTAAAATTGTGCCACGTTTGTCTACGGCAGGGTCACAAACCACAGCGGTGCAAGCTTTCTGGTGGATGTAAGATATGCAAGCAACGCCATAATACATTACTTCACGAGCGTTTGTTTAAGGAGAATAGTTCTTCTGCGTCTCAACCTGTCGTCACTATGTGTGCACTCTCGTCTTGCGAAGCGCTTCTTTGTACGGCTGAAGTCGATTTGGTTAACCCTGTTACCAATGCCACTGTTACAGCGCGAGCTGTACTGGATAGCGGTAGCCAATCTTGTCTTATAACGTCTCGTTTGAAAGATGCCTTGCAGCTGACCTCTCAGGCTTCGGACAGGGATTTAGTAGGCATAGCCGCAATTCCAGTCGCAAATAAATTTGAACGCTGCTCAGTGCGCGTTCAGTCTAGATGTAGTTCTTTTAGCACTTTACTCTCCTGTATCGTGTTGCCGATGATTTCTGATAAAATGCCGTCGCGCTCATTCAGCGGGGACCATTTGAATTTAGCAGGTATCCAGTTAGCCGATCCTCAATTTAATAAATCATTGGACGTTGATCTGCTTCTTGGTGCAGAATTGTTCTGGGATCTGCTAGGAACGGAGCAGCGCTCATTGGGTGATAATTGTCCAGTTCTGCGGAGCTCTAAACTCGGTTGGCTTGTTACCACTTCTTTAGTCTCCAAGGGTTTGAGTAGTGAAAACGTTCGTTGCAACCTAACGCGAAATAATGACACGAGTATTGTTGATTTAAACAATAATCTGTCCAAATTTTGGGAGTTGGAAAAGGTTCCTAGTAAGTCAATTTTAACCGAAGAAGAAGCGTTGTGCGAGCAGCATTTTATCGCTAATACGTCTCGTGATGCCGACGGCCGGTTTATTGTGAGACTTCCACTCCATACTGAAAGGGATTATTTAGGAAACTCGTTGCAACTGGCTAAGAAGCGGTTTTTTAATTTAGAGTCGCGTCTCAGGAGACAGCCTTTGCTAAAGGACCTCTATTTCGATTTTATGCGTGAATACGCTGACTTAGGACACTTGTCTGACTGCGGTGATATTCAGCGGTCATCAACAGTAGATTACTTTTTGCCTCATCACCCAGTTTTAAAAAATAATAGCGAATCGACTAAGCTTCGAGTTGTTTTTGACGCTTCGGCTCGTACTTCATCAGGACTATCGGTCAATGATATTCAGACGACGGGCCCTACTATTCAAGACTCGTTGTTTAATATTTTAGCTCGTTTTCGTTTATATAAATACGTCGTCTCCGGAGACATCGAGAAGATGTACCGGCAAATAAAGGTTCATCCTGACGATCGTAGTCTTCAGCTTGTTTTATGGCGCGACGATGAGTCTCAGCCTTTGCGCACCTTGATGCTTAATACTGTCACGTATGGGTTCTCAAGTGCTAGTTTTCTGAGTACTCGTTGTCTCTGGCAATTAGGTGAAGAGACTACCGATCCTTTAATAAGAGACATCATTCAAAAGGATTTTTATGTCGACGACCTCTTGACAGGCGCTCAAACAGAGAAAAAATTGCAATATATTCAGCAGTCTGTCGCTGATACTCTAGCTAAAGGAGGGTTTCATCTCAGAAAATATCGGTCAAACTTGTCTTCGGTACTAGAACATAGTTCTACAGAGTCGTCAAGTGATCTCATGATCAGCAATGCAACAAGCACTCTAGGTATTGGTTGGATGCCTAAATCAGACGAGCTGCATTTTCCCATTGATTTGCCTTCGGTCGATGTCGTCACTAAGAGATCTATATTGTCTTCCACCTTTAAGGTTTTTGATCCCCTTGGTCTGTTATCATTGTGCACCGTAAGGCCAAAGATGCTTCTCCAAGAGCTTTGGGCAGAGCACAGGCTTGGGTGGGATGACCCTGTTCCGGAGAAAATCAAGTCTTCCTGGCTCTCGTTTGTTGATGGCTTAAGTAGCATAGCGGAGCTAAGGTTGCCGAGATACATTTTAATTGACGATCCAGTACGTCTAGAAATGCATTGTTTTTGCGACTCTTCACAAAAAGCTTATGGAGCATGCATTTATTTAAAATCGGTTAATAAGCATGGGGACGTTAAGGTAAACTTGCTTTGTTCTAAATCGCGTGTCGCTCCAGTCACACCGACTACTATTCCTCGTCTAGAGCTGTGTGCCGCCTTGCTAGGAGCCGAACTTTCTACGGCTGTACTACAAGCATTGCGGCTGAAAATTAGTCGTTGCATTTATTGGTCCGATTCAAAGGTTGTCTTGAGTTGGCTACGCACAACCAAGAGTATGAAAACATTTGTTGCTAATAGAGTAGGTGCAATAAAGGAACTTACTGACCCATGCTCTTGGCGCTATGTGCCCACTTCTCAGAACCCTGCTGATCTTGTGTCACGCGGTGTTGACCCCAGGGAAATTTCTAGCTCTGTTATGTGGTGGAACGGTCCTTCCTTCTTACAGCTCGAAGAGGCGTCGTGGCCACCCTCAGAAATCGAGGAGATGCCAGCGTTGCCGGAGATCAAGGTTTTTTCAGTTTTGGTGGGGGATGTTCCTCTCGATATTTCTAGGATCTCGAGGATGTCCATTTTGCAACGAGCTTATGCTCGTATCTTGAGATGGTTCCACAATTCAAAACAAATAAACAAAAACAATAAATTGACTGGTCCATTACAAGCTTCAGAAATTGATGGCGCAACGAAGGCGTTAATTAGAATTTCCCAAAAAGGCTTTTTTAATAATGAGTTAAGATTACTTTCGCTAAATAAGAGTTTGAAAGATAAATCCAATATCACCGCACTGAATCCATTTCTTGATTCTGACGGCATTATTCGTGTTGGTGGACGCATCGCTGCTTCGTCATATAGTTTTGATAAAAAACACCCTGTTTTGTTGCATGCCCGTTGTCATTTTACAAGGCTACTCTTTCGACAAGAGCACACACGACTCTTGCACGCCGGTCCTCAACTTCTTCTCGCTTCTATTAGAGATAGATACTGGCCTATAGGCGGGCGTAATCTGGCTCGCAGTGTCGCTAAGAACTGTGTTGTGTGTCATCGCTTTAAAGGACAGCAGATGAGTAATATAATGGGTAACCTGCCATGTGAGCGAATCAACCCTGACATACCATTTTCAAATATAGGGACTGACTTCGCTGGGCCATTTTTAATTACCGATCGCAAGGGCAGGGGTTGTAAAATAACCAAATGTTATTTATGTATTTTTATATGTTTGAATTACAAGTGCATTCACTTGGAAGCCGTGAGCGAACTTTCAAAGGAGGCTTTCATGTTGTCACTCAAACGTTTTATAGCCCGTAGAGGGCTACCAAAAAAGATATTTTGTGACAACGGTACAAACTTTGTTGCTGCTGCTCGCGAAATTAGTGATTTTTTGAGGTCAAAGGACAATGTCGATACCATTTTAGACTTCGCAGCTCAGCAGGGCATTGATTTTAAATTTTCGCCTGCGTACGCTCCTCATTTTGGAGGTTATTTCGAAGCTGGGATTAAGTCGGCTAAATATCATTTGCGTAGGGTAATGGGGGAAGCACATTTAACTTTTGAAGAGCTGTGTTCTTTGTTTACACAAATTGAGGCTATCCCCAACAGCCGTCCCCTTTGTCCTCTCAGCCCTTCACCCACAGACCTACAGCCTCTTACCCCGGGTCACTTTTTAATCGGCAGGCCCCTGACAGCGCTGCCAGCACCTGCCCTGATGGAATGCAACGCTAACCGCCTTGATCGCTACCACCGTCTGGAGCAGATGCGCCAACATTTTTGGAAACGTTGGTCTAGCGAGTACGTCTCCGAGCTGCAGCAGCGTACGAAGTGGAAAACCCGTTGCAAGGATCTGCAAGTGGATGATCTCGTCTTGCTGAAGGATGACGCTGCTCCGCCCCTCTGTTGGCGTCTCGGCCGGGTCGATAAGGTCTTCCCTGGTTCAGACGGCGTGCCTCGCGTTGCTGATGTCACCACATCCCGTGGAGTAGTGCGCCGCGCTCTCAACAGACTGTGTCTCTTGCCGACCGCTGGCGAAGAAAGCAGTTGAAGCTACGCCTTCAACGCCCCGGAGGATGTCTACGCGCACAAGATGCGACGCAGAACCACTATAATTTATTACGTAGTTAGGTAGCTTTTAGTAGATGCATTTGTGTAGTCCTAGTGTAGTTTTGTAGCTCTACTTATGTTGTAAAATCACCTCATACATCATACGATCATATTCATCCAATCACAGCTCTGTTTCCACCTAGTTAACCTTGGAAGTTCCAGTAGTGGGACTCTCAGTTTATTATTATTTGTATCTTAATGTAATTAACATAAAGTGCTTAATTGTTTGCTTCCTTTAGTACAGTAGCCAAAATTGTATTCTCTATACTTCACTTCACATTTGATCGCTGTCGCCTTAGCACTGTCCCTTGTAATTAAATATAAGATTCTAACTCAATAAATGAGGAATATTTAAAGTTAAAATTAGCTTTATTTCCTCCCTTTGTTCGAATAGCGAACACATACATTTTGAACATTACATAATAAAAAGGTACCTAATTAAGTTTCCTCAGAATCAAAATATGGGAAACGGTTGGAGTGTACACGGTGCACAAAATTTTTCGTCAAAAATTAGATCGTATATAACACCCCCTTTTTTATGTACCGTTAGAAGGGGGATTTTAAGGGGATCAATTTTCTAGCCTTAGGGTACTATACCTATTCGAAATACGATATATTGAAAAGCACGTACATACCTCGCTACAACGTGACACCAACGAAAGTAGAACTCTGATGGCTTTATAGAGGTATTACTAAGTAATAGTATTTTCGTGCCAACCTATACGTATAGTATGGTGTGTACATTCCTGGTAAAACACTGAGGGGACGGTTGTGCAATAAAATTCGTGTTTATTTGAACCGTACACGTGAACAAACAGCGCTGCACTAAACGCGCACAAACAGAAATGCATAATACCCTCGTTGGAGCTCGCTCAATCGTTGAACTGAACGGCACATGGATCGAACATAACAGCCAGCCGTCAGGAAAATTGATGAAGCAGGATTCCGTTTACCCCATATAAACTGTTATACATTTTTTTCTTAACAAGCGGTAAAATATTGACGAACAAAAATATATTAATGTGCTTTTTTGGGGGCGGCGGACATCCAAAACTTTCTCAGTTTGTAAAAAGCACTATAAGTAGCAATTTGTTTTACGGAAAGATTACTGTAAACTCACTCGAGACCAAGTTATATTGGATTAAAGATAAAGAAAAATATGCTTCCGAACAACATATTTGGTTGCGCTATGTCACGAAAATAATTAAAGGAGTATTATTTTTTGTTGTGTCGTTTCCTGTCTTGGGTACATACATGGGTGCTCGGACCTTAAGAAGGCGAGCATGGGGCCAAAACCGACATGTGGGGACCCATTACGGTATGAGCTAGTCGCGCGTCGTCCTACTAAACTGCTCCGTTTCTAGTTGTCGTTGGTACTGCTTGTTGGTTATAACGAGTGCATGCGTGTGTTGACGATTGCAAGGACGTACCGTATCTTTCTCTGTTTGGTTTAATCTAAGCTCTCTAAGCATTTTCGGTGCTTCATCTTTTGATTACCGTGATATTCTCTCTTTTAAAAAGGACTCTTTTTAAGTGTTAAAATAAAATTATTTAGGTATATTGAGTAGGCCGCAGATCTTGCATTTACTGATTTCTTTTGTTCATAACTATACAAATAGGCAATCGTACTAAACTGACAATGCGCAGTCAACACTCAGCGATATGTGCTAATTTTAAGGCAACATAACGCGCTCAATCATCAGATTAATTAATACACTGCTTGTCACTTCAATCGGGACCAATCGTGCTCTCAAATATAGTCCCGGTAAGCAAACATAATGTAGTGCACGTACAATCACTATGCACTGTGAGCTTTATATAATTGTACACCTATTTAGCAGCAAAATACAATATGATTACATTATTATATTTATTTTGCCTAGTTATCAATGCGAACATCTGTATATATAAAAGAAAGTGGTGTTAGTTACACTATTTATAACTCAAGAACGGATGAACCGATTTGGCTGAAAATTTGTGGAAAGGTAACTTAGAACCAGGAAACGGACATAGGATACTTTTTATTCCGTTCGACCGCGATTTCGAAAATAAAGGGATTCCACGCGGACGAAGTCGCGGGGGCCACTACTAATACTTGTACGTGATAAAGCACCCCGAACAGCCAGACATTACAGGCAATTTAAGGTAAGTGTCCACAGGTCGGTATCGTACGCATCAACCGGATGAATTCTTAACTGCGTCCACTGCATCGGCAGCGATCGGATTGCCGACGCAAGTATCATCAATTGGATTGTCTATGCCACTTCCATTCAGATTTTTGTGGATCAGCATTCAGTATGACGTCATCGGTACGCATCGCATGTAGGCCTTGCCGATGAGCGGTCCGTACGGCGCTGATCAGTGGACGCTGCTCTATGAGTTTTGATACAAGGCAAACTTCGGACGCATCGGACGTATCGCACGTAACGGATTCGGGCACGTGCGATTCGAGCTTGTGGCGCTTGCTTTTGAAAGCCTTTACTGGTCTTCTTCGGATACGATTACTTTGAAAGGGCTCTAATACGAAATAACAATCCTGGTCGTATTTGTTGTTTCTGCTTGCTACTTCCTCAAACAGAAATAAACTCAAACAAATCTATGCTATTTACGATTTATTACAGATAACAAGGAAACAACACTGTATTTACAAAACATAGACGCACACAAAACAAACACGGCAATAATTTGTCTCTACTAGAGGGATACAAATCTCGAAATCATTTTATGAGACGATTCTTTAACCGGTAGTTTTTATCAATTCTTTATCAGCTTTGTTAATTGATGATTTTAACTTATCAATAAGAGCGCTTGTTGTGAAATTAATATCAATAGTTTCTCTTTTGTCACTAGATCTTTTTCTTGAAGGTGGGTTGTGGGAAGTAGTTTCTGGTGTTGCATCTCTTCTATTACGTTTTTTTCTAATTGGTAAACCCTTCATTGCCTGATCTTCATAATCGGATTCAGATTTGAATCCGCCAGGGCCTGGTCGTTTGCCCATATTTTCATTGCTTTCACTGCAACAAATTAATTAATAATATTATTTTTTATTAGTAACAAGAAACTAAAGTACCTACTTCATGAACTGGTCTGCGCATATTGATTTATTTATTAGAATTTCGTCCTCTTCTTAAGTGCTCTTAATAAATCTAAAAAAAAACCTATACCACGGGCTCTATTCGTGGACCAAGGCAAATTATAACAATTGGTTTAGTGATTCAAGCTTGAAACGGTAGCAGAAAAAACCCAATACATGGGACACTATACCCATTTTCATAGATAAACAATCGAAGGTTGCAAATCATACCCAGATATAGCATTGTTCATGACAGCATCAATTTTCTCGTCTCTTGGTTTTGCCACCTGCGCGACTGTCGGTTGTTGCGACCTAGTAGGCCTCCAAACTTCAGTGGACATCCGGATCGGTTGTGGACGTGTCAAAGGGGAATCCGGCATCAGGTCATAGTTCGGAAGGTCCATGGTTCGTCTGTATGAGTCTGGGATCTGATTCTTCGGCAGGAACCAATTGGCCGGGTCTCGGAAACTCTCGTCTGGCACAGCCAGCCGGGCCGGATTGATTTTCCTCCGTCGTTCAGCATACGCGTCGCTCATTAGAGGTCCGTACTCAAACTCGTTCATGGGTGGACGATTCACACGTCTGCCATCCCAGCCAACGTTTTCCGCATTTTCTGTAGAGGACTGCAATTAAAATAAAATAAAAAAAGTACAATACATACTAAATATTTCAGTTATTAAGTATTCATTGTGTATGTACCAACCCTGACAGTACTCCTTTCGTTTACCGATTTCCTCATGTTCATTAGACTATGTATGGCTTTCATCTGTTCCAGAGAACCCATTGGGTACTTAGCCAATATCTGAAATAAATGTTTGTGAACAGAAAATACTTTTTTATGAATTTTAGAGAAAAACACAATTATCAATAAGGAGCTAAGAGGAACTAAGAGGAACTTTTTACAGCCAGCAATACTGCGGGAGTACAGTCTGGCAAGTTCGTGCCGTAAAGATAGAGTATTAAACTATCGAATAGCGAGGTATAACAAGACGTAAAAAGACATGCAAGAACGCTCTGCCTTTCTCTTTAGCAGTACTCGTCCCCTGCTAAAATCTGGATTGTTTCGGCCTCGCCAACACCTGATAATCCACAGTCTCCGAAAGACGGTTACGTACAATCTTGTTTCACACTCTGTCCATACCTCTTCCAATCTCGTATCCGACGTCACCGGCTCAGGCGTGTCATGGCGCCTCGCGTCCGGAGGCCGGGCCGTTAGCCTCATCAGGGACCCCTCGAACTTGTGCTGGTCATCTGATACCACGAGGGAGTCATCTAGTCTTCGGCCAGAGCGTAATGGCATTTCCTCGGGTCCGGCTGGCTCGCCGGTTACAACTAGGTGATGGATGATGAATTGGATGTGTTAGGTATGAGATAGATGAATATAGCAGTTAAGTAAAAGAGTGAGAAGGTTTGAATTCATATGGCTTGACATTACTTTTAAAAATGTTTTATTTTAAACGTTGCAAGATAACCCATAAACTTTAAAGAGTGACCCTCAAATCTACCCAGTTAAGATAAGATTTCGAGTTCTAAAACTTCTAATTTCCTATTAAAACAGTAAAGTTATGTATTATAAAATGATTAACGAGTAAGTTACTTTCGTAGCGTTTGGCCTCACAACTCCAATTTACCTTCTGAACATTACATGCGAGTAGTTTAGAGTTCTTCTCAGTGTAAACTGGATACAGTTCAAGAGGAGGCACTCTGTGACACGTAGATTTACTTTTATTTGTAAACCTCGTTAAAGACCTGGCTCGTCCCAATGCAACAAAATCAATCGGCACATGAACAGTAACTACAAAAAAATTGACAAGACTCATCATACGGTTGCTGTCCTTCAAATGCCCTTGGACAGGCATGTGGCCACTCCTGCGCCAGTCCATGTCGTCGGCGATCTCGTCATCGAACACACCTCGCTTCAAGTACACGGACACGTTTGTCTCTGAAAATAAAGAGAATATTATCAGTATTTTAGGTGCTGAGTCAGCTTTTTTTACCGAGAACGGAGTAGCACTGATTATGGCAGGTACAAACTACATCATTATGGTACGTGCTGTGGATTTTTCTATCATAAAACGGTATTGCAGAAGGTAAAATCACAGTGACTACTCCCGGAATTCTCAACTACCAAGGCACTGGCTATCTTATTTTTATAAGTATGATGCAACACAATTGCTTTTATCATCGTTATTATGGCGTCAGATTAAGATCAAATCGTGGTAGCTAGACGTAAACAAGTCATACAAATAACCAACTTTATTAAACCTCAATTCAAAAGAAGATGATCTAAGTTTGACTGACTTGTCTGTCTATCTGTGTGTAGAACTGTAGCTCCTGAATGAATGAAACAATTCAGTTGTGGTTTTTAAAACATTGAAAGTCTTTTTTATAGCTTGCATCTCATCGTCTCTCTCTCTCTCTCTCTTCGTCATCTTTTTTGCTATTTTTTTTTAAAGATAGCTTGCCCATCAAGCCATCTTTAATGCAATTGTGTCCTCTAACCAAATTTCACATGTAGCCATGATTTTATTTATTATTACAATAGATCCGATTCCAAAAGCCCATTACTTAGATTGACGCTAATGCACTTAATGAGAAATGATTGCTCGTGGTAATTTGCTTTTTGAATGTCCGACAAGGACATATTGGTCTGATACATTCACGTGCTCAAATGACTTTAGAAGCAGGAATTAAGTGCTCGTAAATACTTTTGGTTTGATTCAAATGAGTAAAGAACATGTACCCCGACTCAGCGGGGCCCTAGACAAATACGAACTCGCTAGTACAATGTATGGAAAATACAATCAGTAAAACAGTCCTACAAGTATTTATTTTGCCAGTGTCGAAGTCGAAGCTCATTCAAAGTATAGGGGCAGGGAGAGCCGCCTACCTTAATTGCAGTATGTGCTGTGAAGAAAATAATAACGCACAGTGACCGTTAGCAAAATATGCGTAAGCCGGTAGTATCGGGCTCGCGAGCGACAAGCGCTCTGCGTCGTAGCGTCTGATCAGCGGCAAATATAGAGAATTTCGTCATCAACTTTATGCAACGTCGTCAAGATCTTTGTCTGATAAGAGTAAATATTGTCACAAGTACCTTTCAAGTCGATGTACTCAGCCAACGAGTAGTTGTAGCCCAAAGCTATGCCGGACATGGAGGCTGTGACCAGCGCACAGCAGACGGCCGAGCTGATGCAGCATGACATTGTGAATGTCCATAATCTAATAAAAAAGTAATAAAAAAACTATTTACACATTTGAGGTGGTATAAAAAAATAGACATAAAGGGCCTAGCTGAATCAAACAAAGGTAAATATTGACAAAAACTCTGAAAGACGGCGTGAGAAATTCACTATTTGTCTTAAGTACACATTGTTTTCTTGCAAGGTCTAATACTTACTTAAGTTTTTTTTATGGAATAACCTGCCCTAAGGTTGATACTGAGTACTGTATTTCTACAAATCGGTTATATGAACTTAAGCAGTAAGAAATGATTACTTACTTATTTCATCAGTCATTCAGTATTATAGCCATTTTATTTACCTTTGGATAAGATCTATCATCCAACCGCAACAAGTGAAGATGCAACACATTTTGGATGATTATATTCAGTCCCATTTATACTAAAAATTTGTCCTGAAACAATTATTCAAGCACTAAGTGTTTCCAGGTATTATTTATTACACACATTAAATTTTATCCAACATAAAACCAGTTTTCTTAGAGAGCTAGCCGAGCCTTGCCTTGAGGTACTTACTTTTCTACTCCAAGGGATTTAGGATTAGTTAAAGTAAAGGAAAATGAAATAAAATAAAATGAATTTAAATTAAAAGTTATGTCCGTTGACTTTTTCATATAGTTAAACCCACAGGTTAAACCAGTACTTTGTAATTTTAAACTTAATTCTTGCTATTGACTTTTTATCTCCGTCGTTTCTGATTTTGAGTCTCTTAGTGTTAACAACACTGAATATCACTTGAAAGTGTGAGGAACTTTAAAATTTCGTCGAATTTATTGATATTTCAAAATTGCTCCAGTTGTTGGGCAGCTTTGAACATTTGACTTATTTTTCTGAAACGGATTTTGCGGCTATAATGCATGCCTAAAAGTTAGACTAAGCATTGAAACAGTAGAAAGGGTCAGAACAAGAGAATCTGAAGTTGAGACAGAAAGTGTCCAAAGTTCAGTGTTCCTCTCCTTTATTTTATGCTTTCTATACTTACTTATATACTAGCGACTATACAAATACAAAAAATAAAAGATTCAGTTCTTTAGGACTCTACGTCTGAAAACAAATTGAATTCCAAGTGTCGACGGGAGCAGAATAAGAATTCCTTAGCTATAAAAGAAAGTTCAGCGTTGGTATATTTCTAAACTTACGATTTTCTCATAATTAAGAATCGATAACTTATATTATGTCGATTCTTTTCGGTGACTGGATATCATACTCATTTGAGGCATAACGGCTGTTTTGTATCCCTTATCTGCTGGAATTTTAGTCAAATATTTATTTCCACATTGTATGCAATTCAACTTGATACTCTGTCAGATTGTGTCAAATTTCTAGTCAACTTTTAATAAATCTGTCAGTACTCTGTCAAAAATGAAAAACTTTTTTGTTATCATAAAATGCGAATCAAGGAACTGGTGCTCATATCCGATCCATTTACTTAACGTGCTTTATGCTTATTGGAAAAAGCTCTCATAAAATTTCCTATAGCAAACTTCTCTATTACATTACGAGCAGAAATATTTGACATATTTATAACTTAATATATAAGGTAATTTCTCATATAAAACTCAATTTTTCCTTGTTGAAACGTACATTTTAATTTCAGAGAAGGCCGCAAGACGGGCTTGCATAAAATAATAATTAAAGGAGCATGCATAAAAATACAGGCCTTATGTAACCACATAAGGCCCGACCTTAATTTATAGTGGCATAAAGTCTAGTACACACAAATAGGAACAAACGGCAGTTCATCAGGTTACCTACGTTTAAGGCAAAATCGCCCATATCATTAACCCATAAGAAGCCGCGGTGTTACCCATGGTATGATGTTGTGTACATTAATACGTATGTCGGTTAGGTTGTGAGATAATGCTGAATTAAACTTGTTTAATTAGTGTGCATGTTGTTCGATTGTAATTATTATAGCAGATGTGTCCGCTTGATTGATTATCAGTTGGTAGAGTTAGACAACGTGCTGTGAGGTAAACCAGACATGGATGACAAATAATCGTCTAATTATTATCTTGTTTACAGGCTGTAATTCGTTTTACAAAACATAATATTCCTTTCAAAACAGGTTGGAAAGAAAGTAATCACATTTAGTTTTGTTGCTTTTATGTAAGTGCAGTTATTCACCTTAATGGTCTTTTACAGGTTATTTCGTAGACACATGGTTTCAGTCTCAGTCACAGCTAGTTTAGGCCATGCTATAGCATTGCAATATGAGTATCGATCGTTATGTTAAATACTTTTTTTCCGGTTGGATAAGGTTAAGATTTATATAGATTTAGTCTTTGATAGATATAAAGTATTTAACATAACGATCGATGCTCATATTGCAATCCGTTGAATCCGTTAATGTTTTACGATGTTTTAACCATTTACCTACATTATTCAACCGACAAAGAGGAATATTGTAAGTAAAATTTCGAAACACCGTTAGAAACCACAACCTACTTTGCTATCTAAAAGCAGTAGATAGCAGCACTTTCCCGCTAAGTGCAAAGTATAAAACTTTATTTAGCCGTTAAATGAAAAGCTTACAGGAAGTGACGCGGGTAGTTTCCGCGAGCGCTCGCCGCCGCTCCGGCTTCCGGTAGACAAGTAGCAACAAGTGGCGATGGGGGATTTCCGGTTATAGGGATGCCTTAACATGTAAACAAGCTAAGTTTACCGAATGCGGCTCAATGGGCTAAGTGAAATTATTTTATGACCTATTACGAATGCACTCAATACTGATCATCATTCCTTAATCTGAATTGTATTGCATTATAGGTTTTATTTTGCTATAATATAGTTCTCCTGGCCGATTTCGACCACGGCGGCCAATCTCAACAGAGATCAGCTAACTACGCAGGAGATATTATAGTGCACAAGTGTGAGCGCAATACACAGGTGCACTCACTGTTCCATCACTCTCAAATATCGATGAGACGGCAATCCGACATGACCGGAGAGAGATCAGGTTTGCTATAATAACACTATCGACGCATTATCACTGTAGATAAAATACTCTATTTAAAGACTTCATTCTATCTACTACAGGGATTTTATTATGTCTATAAAACTTTTCGCGACTCCCCGTAGCACTTGTATTGTAACTACACATTTGTACGTATGTATGTACTCGTAAGAAGATCTTGTAATAATTGATTTATATTCCTTGAGTTTCAACCCTACGTTTTCGTCTCCTACTTAGTATTAAAACCTGGTTTGAATATCGTGAGTGTGAGCCCAGCTTTACAGGTCGTAAAGCTGGGTAAAATATATTTGAGAACTACTACTACTATATTTTTTTCTGTAGTGTGTTGAAACTATTAACAATCGTTTCATGTATTTCCGACGTAAAGTGGGCCGAGGCTATGGACTTTTGGTCAAACTCCTTTACTTTTAAAAAACAACAGATGGTGTGATGGGTGTGATAGTACACAATTTTGTCATTAAAGCACGTAACCAATCCAATTTTCATAAAAGTACCTAAAAACCACCGCGATGAAAAAAAGTCGATTGAATGACCAACTTTTTATAAACCCTAATTATCGCAAGGTTCTGACTCTAAAAAGCCACACTTTATTTTAGCGTTAAGAAGTGTTAAGTGGACTAAGTTACAGTGATTAGAATGAAAGCGTATTAATAATTCAAACGTGTTTGAACTTTACTATTTAATTGCAATCAAATGAAAGTGTAGTAAGGTATGGTTAATTTAATCCATAAACAAACCTTCCTCAAAACCACTCTTTTGTGCCCTCCGCAAAGCCAGGTCATAGCGTGGCATTCCACTGTTCAGTCCCTCACAAGGGCACCTGCATATTTCATAAAAACAGCCCTACAGTCGGGGTCTATTTTTGTTTGAGTAACCTTTAGTCCAGTTCTAATGAAATAGCTTTGTTAATGTACATTGACCATCACAGCAGGCTACCCATTTTTGTTGCAAAATCACCAGTGTCACAAACAAATAAGGTACCGCGGTTATTACCGTGAAGTGCCTGGTCACCGTGCCTAGAAGTCATAATAAAGATTGTAGTGTTTGATGGTTGTTAGAACTAAAAGTTATTTTGGATGATTGTTTTGTCTTTTTTTTAGAATTTAATTTGATTAATAGATGTTAATCCCCTAGTTTTTTTTCCCTAAATCTCTTTCTATTTCTAGATAACTTTAGCTCATTTCAAAATTTAAATGCAAAGCCGAGTCGAGACCTAAACTAACGGTCTTTTATGGAATAAAATATTCACGCTTAGCTCTATTTTCGGAGCACAAACGTTGGGGTCTCAAAGCCAAAAGTATTTTTAATTTTTAGATGAAGAGAAACATCTCCACGTCAAAATGTTTCGTCGAGGGCGCATTCTTCGCATAATAACCGTTGTTAATGAAATGGCTACATGTCATGTTTAGACGGAATTTTAAATAATTTTGCCTAATTCAAATATTTCAGTTACCTTGTACATAATAAAATGAAGCGCGTGGATGGAATAAATTATTAAAAATGGTTCATACTTACGTAATGGTTTGCAGTTCCGACAACTGAAAGCATGTTGAATAACTTATAACTAAAATACATTTCAGCACCTTGAGTTGACAATTAGTTGTAAGAAAAATAAGTCTGTAACAACCAGGTATTCATCAGAATCTGATGAGTGATTTTCACACTTATCTCTGTTTTCCATCTCAACCCCGCATTGCGCAACTCATTGCTGTTGTAATGACTTTATAACGAGAAAGTATGAAATATTTATTTATTTATTTATTTTAGCTTTGTTGCACAACAATACTTTGTACAAAAGGTGGACTTAACGCCGTAGGGCATTCTCTACCAGTCATACCTTTGGGCTAAGCAGAAATGTTTAGTGGTTAAATATGATTTTGAATTTTAGAAGTTCTTCTTGTCCTCGAATTGAAACAAGTTTGAAAAGTTTTACTAGAAAAAAATTTGCGAACTGAAACTGTTAAGTACGTGTTAAAATCTAGTCAATGTAATTGAAGGTGACTATTTATCTTTATTCTTTTATTAATTTAAGATACCTAGAAATTTTGTTATAAATCAACTTAACTTTGACAGCCGATTACGCGCTTAGTAGGTATACCTATAACGTATGTACGTTTTGAAATGATAGGCTGTTAAATTCCCTACATTGAAACACTATTTTAAGCAGAGGCCGCCCGCGACTTTGGCCGCGTTCAAGTTCGAACAAATGTTAGAGTTTTGCAGCAAATGCTCATTTAATCTTAGGTTTTTTTTCTATTAATCTTCTCTAATTTTTCCAGCCAGCATCAGCATCATCAGTTCTCCTAGTGCATCTCGGCGCAGTAGGTGCGCTGGCAAGCGGCGCGGCCCTGTGCGGTGGAGGGGGCGGGGGCGGCCCGTGTGCTTGTGGCGCGCTACTCCACGCTCTTCACCCGCTGCAGCTGTGGACCGTGTGCGGGCTGCACGCCGACCGGGCCGCCGCTATAGCGGCGCCGCTGCATTACGCTGCACTCGTGTCTGCTAAGAAGGTTTGTAACCGCCATCGGCAATCTGCTAAGTTTTCCATTTCTAGACGTGCATGTTTGTTTGAGGTTTCTAGATGTGCTTGTGGCGCAGTGGTTGCAGCGCTTTGGTAGTGATACTCAAAGTTAAGCAACCTAAGGCGCGGTCATGTTTGGGATGGGTGACCATTCTGACCATTTAAGTGACGTCTATTTACAAGCATCTCCGTGATTCGGAAGGCACGTTAAGCTGTTGGTCCCGGTTAATATCGACAGATATTAGTCGTTAAGCCTGGTCAGAGGCCCTCGGGCGGCTTAATAACATCTGACAGTAAGCTTGGTCACTTACCTTACAAACACCCCTCCACCAATCCGCACTGAGCCCGCGTGGTGGAGTATGGCTCGGACCACCTCATAGTTGAGGTGAGGCCTGTGCCCAGCAGTGGGACGTATATAGGCTGATTAGATAGATAGATAGATGTTTGTTTGAGGGGGCGGGCCGTGCACTTGTGGCGTGTACTTCACGCTCTCGACCCGCTGCCACTATTGACCGTGTAAAAGCTGCACGCTGACTGCGCTGCGCCGCTGCATTACGCTGCTGTCGTGTATGCTAAGAAGTAAAAGTTTAGCATAAAGGCTTCAAAAAATCTTTATATAGATCTATGCGAATGCTTATGTCGCGCTACATCAGCTGTATTAGTGGACGGTGTGAGGGCTGTATGTGTGTGCTCCTGATATCGTGTCCGCTAAGAAAAATTATTCAAACCCTATCTTTCAACTCCAGCTTTCTGCTATAGGGTGCCATAGTCTAGCTAGTAGCCTCATTTGAACTTTTCATGTGCTAATATAGATTATTCCAATTCCACCTAACATATACGAGTATTATATATTATGTTTTTCTTTGCAGGTGATGATCTGCGTAGCTGGTGGTTGGCTGGCAACAGCAGCTCTTCTGGCACCCTTAGCGGCTGCTCATCCACCTCTAGCCTACAGCGTCGGCTTAGGCAGCTGTGCCCCCGACTGTGGAGCCGGCCCAGCAGCCTTAGGATTCTGCGTCCTCTACGTGATACTCACCCTACTGCTCCCCGTTGCACTAGTTATTCTCTGCAGCCTAAAAATCCTCCGCATTGCCCGGTACCACCGACACAGGATAGCTGCAGCCATATACGAAGTAACTCTATCAGCTCAAGTGACAGTGACACACCAACGCAACCCATTCTCCCCTCCACCGCCGCCCAGACGCCGCGCTCTTTCCGCAGTTCTCCAACCACTCGGCTCATTAGCCATACTTTACTTTCCGTATTACTGTGTTTTAATATGGCCAGCGATAGCCGTCCCACCACAGCCGATAGCCGCCCTCTCAGCTGCGCTACTAGCAGCAGCTCCGCCAGTAAACGGTATTCTGTATGGAATACGAAGTCGTGCACTTAGAGACTCCCTTCGAAATTACCGAAGAAAACGCTTAACTAAAAGTGAGGTCACGCAGGAGATTCAAGCGCGGACACCGAGTGCTTGTGGTTCCCGTCGGCCTTCACTCTCTGCTGGTTCTGGATGCATTCGACCACCGACCACGAGAAGACTGTCAGACGCAGCAGCGATGGGGTCTCGCGGATCAGAAAGACCGGCTCAACGAGCTGCATCATGTAACATGCTGCAGGATCCACATGAAGAGGAGCGTCATCATAGACCTCGTACGTCAGCTATACCGATGATACGCGCTCCTCCGCATGTGGTTTTAGGAAGGGCTCTGGGACTTGAAGAGAATAACCCTAGGGGCAGAAGACGCCAGTCACCAAGAATTACGGTTACAAGAGCAATGTCTGACGAGAGCGAGTCGCCAACTCGACGACCACTGTGTCGCCAGCACTCGCGATCAAGCGGGGCTTTGCTTGGAGGATTGTCATACTCACCTGCTTTATCAGAACACGTCCACTTCGACCACCCCGACGAGCAGCTCCTCCTATCGTGGCCGCAGCATCAGATCAGGAGCGAAGCTTTATAAAACGGGTATATTTAGTGTAGTCTCGCTGATATTGTGCATGAAGACAATAAGTGTGTGTGCGGTTCGAAGTCGAGTCAGCTACGTTGTTAAGAGAATATAATTTTTTATCGCTTTGTACCAATCCGTCTACTCGAACTTCCTGACCAAGCCGTGACCAAATATTGAATGTTTCCTACTCTATTTACTACTGTATTAGACGTAATGATTTCTTCTACAGGGTTCCTCCATATCGTTAGCTTTATCTACTGAAGTATTACGTTAGTGTATTTCTGTAAAGAAAACTTCTGAAATATTCCATAGATTTATATTTGTTGAGATTGTTGAATTTTGTGTATTTTAATTAACACTTTTTTGTTATTAACCTTGTCGACAATGTTTATTACTCTTATAGTCTTTTAGTTTTTAAAAGACGAAAAATCAACAAATTGTTTATGCAGTACTGGGAAAAGTTATTGGATGTTTCACTACAGGATATTAAACAGTAGAAAAAATGTTTCCAACACCCTGTCAAATATAAGTACTTGTAGTCGTAACAATAAACTTCTTGTCCCAAAGCCGTCCAACTTTTGAAAAAGTAAAATGGTTAGACACTATACAGGCGGGCGGACGCTATTTAAAGGCTTAAAATCAATTACAATTACAGTAAAACGATCTAATGAAACTTACGCTTCGTAGTATAAATATATTTATAGTAAGATATATATTTTCTACACTTGTTTTTCATATAAATAAATCAGTCTTAGCGGAATTTATTACTAAGGAATGTCAAAATAGTTATTAAGTAGTGTGTCAATCAAATATTTACAATTAAAAATTACTCATGTTACTTTTCAGTAGTGCCATAGAGAATAGAATCCATGTTCACTGATAAATGAATTAGTAAATACAAGAGTTATGTGATTTAATTTTATTTTTAACGTTAAGTGTTGAAATAGGTTTTAGATACTCAGTTTTTCACTATTTTTTACGCCACACTTAATGTTATGTACATCTCACACCTATCCCATCGGGCTATTGATATTTTTCAGTAGACTGTAACTGTATTTGTGTATGTAAAGTGAATAAAAAGCCTATTTATAAAAAAAAGGTATATTTTGTATTAGATAGAGACGTTTGATATTATTTCGCTAAGTCATAAAAATAGGAGTACATTGTAATGTAGCAGTTGATAGAATATACTTGGTTTATGAAATATTTAATGTCGTTATTGAATGATAAATGTTTAAGCAGATAAATACGAATTGTTAATCTAGTCAATGAGATGTTGTTTTATTGTATCTGTGTTAATTTAATTTACATTATAAGTGAACAATTAAACATTGAAAACGATGACTGGAAATTATTTACCCATTTTTTTATTTGTGGGAGTTCTGTGACTGTGAGTCTACAAATTATTCCAAATTAAAGAAATTATTTGCCATGGTAACATAATCTTCGTATATATAAAAATGAATTGCTGTTCGTTAGTCTCTCTAAAACTAGAGAATGGCTGAACCGGTTTGAATAATTTTAGTCTTGAAATATTCGTGGAAGTCCAGGGAAGGTTTAAAAGATCTAAAATTAAAAAAAAAGCAACGGGCAGGACAACGTCTCTCGGGTCAACTAGTCTTATATATAAAAATGAATTGTTGTTCGTTAGTCTCGCTAAAACTCGAGAACGACTGAACCGATTTGAATAATTTTAGTCGCAAAATAATCGTGGAAGTCCAGGGAAGGTTGAAACGATGAAAATTAAAAAAAAAACGGGCAGGACAACGTCTGCGGGTCCGCTAGTCTTCTTTTATATAAAAATGAATTGCTGTTCGTTAGTCTCGCTAAAACTCGAGAATGGCTGAACCGATTTGAATAATTTTAGTCTTGAAATATTCGTGGAAGTCCAGGGAAGGTTTAAAAGATAAGAAAATTAAAAAAAAACAACGGGCGGGACAATGTCTGCCGGGTCCACTAGTCTTATATATAAAAATGAATTGCTATTCGTTAGTCTCGCTAAAACTCGAGAATGGCTAAACCGATTTGAATAATTTTAGTCCTGAAATATTCGTGGAAGTCCAGGGAAGGTTTAAAAGATATAAAATTTAAAAAAAAGCAACTGGCAGGACAACGTCTGTCGGGTCAACTAGTCTTATATATAAAAATGAATTGCTGCTCGTTAGTCTCGTTAAAGCTCGAGAACGGCTGAACTGATTTAAATAATTTTAGTCTCAAAATATTCGTGGCAGTCCAGGCAAGGTTTAAAAGATAACAACATTTTATAAAAGCTATGGGCAGAACTAGTTAATTATAAAAGTTCGTTGGGGTATGGTAAACAAAACGGTTAACATAATTGAATTTCAAACACTCCGCTTTCCTAGAACAATATTTCCATTTACCAAGAATACTCGTAGCAAATTAACTCCTCATAAATCTAAGTTTAGAAAACAAATTAATACCTATTCATGAATCTGGTTAAACTTGGCTAAGTTCCTACAATAAGGTTGTTAAATCGGTGTTTATTACTGCTCACTACCTGTTTAATTATTAATTCTACGAGCGACTTCAAAGAATCGGTGATAACCATTGCTGGTTTGTTATGGCGACGTAATTTTCGCTTGAATTGCGGTCTTCGACGGACGCTGAAAACAGATGTTTGTAGTTAGTAAAAGGCTTGAGGCAAAATACAGTGCAAAGGCGGTATTTAATGAAGTCCGATGTTTATAAGCCGATGCGGATCAAAGAAAAGGAAAATCAGATGTTTCTAAATCGAATTGGATTGCAAACATTATTATCTAGAGGCTTCATATATTTACATATTTACAATGTAAAATTTGCATTGTTAATGCTAAAGAAAATAAAGTAACTTTACGTATTTATTTAGAAGTATTAATTTATTTACTTTACTAAGCAAGAAACATAACTGAAAAAATCCGTTCATAAAAAAAAATAAACAATAGTGATAACGTTAGCTTAATTATTTGTTAAGTGAAACGAAATAGTGAGGTATGAGGTACCTATGTACGTAAACATTAGCTTTTATTACAATAAGATTACTTAAATAACAAAGAAAATATCAATACGATTACTTAGCTGTTTAATGTTCAAAGCACTTAAAGCAAAAAAACATAACTAATATTTCCAGGTAAGTACACTAACTTATTTATGAATCCGCTACCTACACAGACACCTACACTCAAAATTAATTCCATCTAACGACGATTATAAACGCCAGCTGAGTATAGTTATCTAAAGGAAAAGTATTTCAGTAATAATTTTGGCGACGTCAATGATTATTTCGAATAAGTTTGGTGGATTTCGTATCTTGCGTTTTCATAATTACATATTTTAGGGTAGATTAACACTTGCAAAATACCTTAATCCTGTCTATCGCCCATCCTTTTCCAACATGTACACTTTTGTATATGGCCGTCTTTGTCGATGCGTCGGCTGCTTTCGGTGCATCGGCCATTAAAATCTCCTCTTCTAAATTTGTGCCTACTCTGAGACGGACGCATCCGCGTGTGACAAATTACTTCTTGTGATATTTTTCGTGATCAAATCTTATGACATTTTTATAATTGTGAAATAAAGCGAACCACCTTGCAAAACTGCCCTGGAGAACGCTCGACTGGTGCTGGACGTGCCAAAGGACTTTGGTAAGTGTGCATGTTCCTTCCAAATTTTTCCTTGTGTCATTTCTTCTTTTCTTCGTCCTTTTTATATGGTGTTTTGCAAGTGGTATCTCTGCTAATTTCACAATTAAACCGCAGAGATACAGTCCACTTTTATAACCCAGCCTAAGGGTTCGAAACATACCCTATTTTTTTTCAAATATTCCACCCGCACCGTAATTGTGTGAATTTAGGCGTCACCACAATTATTTTTGGTCACTTCGGCCGAATTTTTAAGTTAATCCGAATTATTTTTGGCCATATTGGCCGCACTCTCAAATAAAATTTAATTTTTCGATCGCGATAATACGTAATTTCACATATTTTTCTAAAAACCCGCACCTTAGGTATATAACTATACGTTCATTGTGATACGCAAATTAATAGTTTGTTGATTTATTCTTTATATTTCACCGCATCGGCAACTATTTCTTTTTACTTCCGCACCCCGCATTGCGTATTGCAACATATCGTGGTTATTCCTAAATTACTCATTTATTCTATAACGTTTTTTGTATTGGATTTTATATCGTATAAGTTACCGCATTCCATTGCATTCGTTATTCAGTTGAGTCATTTTCCGCCAACTCATCCACGACGCGTGATACGTCTCAGTGTTCGCTACCCGCAAACTTTATTTTTACTAACCCGCCAATTCTTATCTTCGATTGACCGCCAATTTTTATTTCACTTGACCGCCAATTTTATTCACCCGCTTCTTACACGTAACTTGTGTACTTTCATTTATTTTTCCGCTACACTTCTTTGTAACTATTTACAATGGGCAAAGCGAAGAGGAGAGAAAGCGAGCCTTTCGTAGGAGAATCTGTTGATATTAATAAAAATCAACTGACTATTTTTATTGTCAAACGCGATGTAATTTATAAACGTTTGGAAAATATTTTCAATCTCGCACAAAAAGCTGAACAAAACCCTCAAATTCGTAAGGTATTTTGTGCAAATGCCTCAAATATCGATAAATTACGCAACGATTTTCAGGAAGTTTTGGATTCTTATAATATGTTGAATTTACAAATAAACCCGCAGTCAGATGTAGATTATGATTCTTGGACTACATTTGAAGAAATGTATTGCTATATCAAACAAGTTTTACTCGATATTGAAAAATGTAATTTAAATTCTTTTTCGCAACCGCCACCTCCTACGAAATCTCAGCCTCGTCTTCCACCCATTGACTTGATGTCATTCAATGGAGACATCAAGAACTGGCCCTTATTTTATCAACAATTTAAAACTATGATTCATGATAACGCATCGCTCACTGATAGTGAAAAGGTATTTTACTTGGTAAACAAATTAACCGGGCAGGCGTTGTGCGTATGCGCAGGGTTGGCTCCTACCGCTGAAAATTATATTGTTATTTGGGACGCCCTCGTGCAGAAGTATGATGATCCTCGCTCACTCGCATGCGCATATCTTAATCAGTTGTTACATTTTAAACCGCTAAATAACACAACTTCAAACGGTTTAGATTCATTTATAAATAATTTTGATTCTTCTGTCGAAGCACTCAAGCAATTGAAGCTTAACGATTTAACTGATTTTATTTTCTTACATTTAGCCCTCCAAAAGTTAGACACGGAAACTATTAAATTATTTGAAATAACATATCGCAAAGATAAAATACCTACATATCATAATTTAGTTGAATTCATTAAAGAACAAAGTAAAGTTTTGTCTCGTTCTGTGCCTAACAATAAATCAGTTAATAATTTTTCGCACCCGCAAAATAAACCGCACTCTAAGCACAGCCCTACACCTTGTACAAAATCTTTTGTGAATACGGAGTTAGGGTCGGGCTCGAGTAACACAAGCGTAAGCGATAAATGTGCTTTGTGTAACAATAAACAACACGAACATTTATATTTGTGTCCTTCTTTTATGAAGTTGACCCCGCATGATCGATTTACCTTTATTAAAAATAATAACTTTTGCAACAACTGTTTAAGTGTAAAACATAAAACCTTTTCTTGTACCTCTAAACATAATTGTTCTCATTGTTCTATGCGACACCATTCTTTATTGCATTTCCATATGAACGTTAAATCGAATAACTGCAATATTGGTGCAGCGGTGGTGTCCGACCCCGCTATTATTTCCGCTACCGCCCATGACTCCGCCCGCAATGTGCCGAGCACTCATATCGAGTTACATAATATGACTCACTCCCGCGCCGGTATCAATCCCCCGCACTCGTTTGAAAATAATGCATCTGTTTGTACAGTTTCGTATGATCGTGTTAATCGTTCTCAAACGACGACTTTATTAGGAACCGCTAAAATTAAAGTTATTGATTGCTATAATCAGACTCATTACTTGAGATGCCTAGTGGATCCTGGCTCTCAAAGTGATTATATTTCTATTGATTGTTGTAAGCGATTATCGCTTCCTATTTGTAAACAAACCCGCTATACGGAAGTTCAAGGTATAGGAGGAGCTTCGCAAAACATTATAGGTATCACCGCGTTTAAATTCACTTCTCGCTTTGATAGCAAGTGCGAATATTCTATAAAGCCCATGATAGTGAACCAGATTACGTCACAGCTGCCCGACTCGCGCGTCGACGCATCGGCTTTGCATTTTTTAAGTAACCTACCGCTCGCTGATGACGATTTTTCACAGCCTGGACCTATAGATGTGCTTTTAGGTGTTAAACTTTATTGTGAAATATTACTCTCAGACAAAATTAAAAGCTCAAATGATCAAATGCCCTCCGCCTTTGAAACGACCTTAGGTTACCTAATTATGGGTGACGCTCCTATTATTTCTCCGCAACCCGCTACTCGCACACTTTGTGCTTTTACTTCTGACCCGCTACATCAGGTTGTCGAAAAGTTTTGGGCCGTTGAGGAGGTACCCTCGCGCAAGTTTTTAAGTCCTGACGATCAACAATGCGAAAATATTTACACTTCTACAACTGTACGTAATTCTGACGGCAGTTATTCTGTTGATCTCCCATTTAAAGAGGACCCCCAAAATTTAGGCAATTCCTATACAACCGCTAAGAAACGCTTCTTACTTCTTGAAAGGAAGTTCGCTAAGGATCCAAATTTAAAAATTAAATACGATGATATTTTTCTTGATTACCAAAATAAAGGCATTCTTTCCCGCACCGCACCTGAGGAATGTGACAGCCCAGGTTTTTATTTACCGCACCACCCTGTAGTGCGCGACGACAAGTCGACTACTAAAGTTCGCCCCGTCTTAGATGGCAGCGCTAAAACTGATACCGGCCTGTCACTAAACGATATCTTACATATTGGTTGCAATCTACAGGCTGATATTTTTCACATTCTTTTGAATGTTCGCATTTTTCGCATTGCCTTTTTTGCAGACGTGAAACAAATGTATTTGTGTATTCATACAAATTCTCCGCACCGCAAATATCAGCGAATTCTTTATAGATTTTCTGATACTGACCCGCTAGAAGTTTTTGAGTTCACTCGCGTCACATTTGGGCTCAGATCTTCTCCATTTTTGGCGCTCCGCACTTTACGTCAACTCGCTAATGACGAACGGCACAATTGGCCGAACGCAGCCTCCGTTTTGGAAAGAGACATGTATATGGATGATCTGGTTTCTTCTGCTTCTTCTCTGAATGAAGCAGTCAAGATAGCTCATGAGTTAATCCAGCTTTTCAAATCTGGTGGGTTTGACTTGGTCAAGTGGACCTCTAATTCACTCGAACTTCTCGAGCATATACCTGAGTCGCACCGACAGTCTGAATCTATTTCCTTTGATGACGGAAGTACGTTTAAGATCTTAGGTTTGCGCTGGTTACCCGCACAAGATACTTTTGTTTTTGAAATTTCGAGTCCGCCATTAATTTGTACTAAACGCGCCATTTTATCCGCCACCGCACGTCTGTACGATGTTTTAGGACTCGTCGGGCCTATTATTCTTTTCGCAAAATTAATCATAAAAGAGCTTTGGCTTCTCAATCTTGACTGGGACGATGTGCCCCCCTCCCGCATTATTAATTTATGGCAACAATATATTTTTGAATTACCGCAAATATCTCGCATCGCATTTCCGCGCCATATTGGCATAGATCCTGATTCTAATGTTTCTTTAGTTGGTTTTTCGGACGCCAGCGAATCCGCATACGGCTGTGTTATATACCTACACGTCGTAAACGGCAATATGCCTCCTATTGTTTCGCTTTTATGCTCAAAATCGCGAGTGGCATCCGCCAAACCCAAAATTACTCTCGCACGTTTGGAACTTAACGGGATCCTTTTACTTTCACGGCTTCTTAAAGAAGTATATGACACTATGTCAAATAGACACAAAATTAATAACATTTTTATTTTCTCAGACTCTGAAGTCGCCCTATGTTGGTCGATCGCTTCGCCACATAGATTTAATACGTATGTTGCCAACCGCATTTCGCAAATTCAGGAAAATATTTCGCCTGAAAATTTATATCATGTCCCTGGTGTACAGAACCCCGCGGACTGTGTGTCCCGCGGACTTACACCTTCGCAATTAGTTCAGCATGAACTATGGTTTCAAGGACCGTGTTGGCTTTCTTTGCCTATAGATAATTGGCCTATTCAAAATTTCTCACCTAACAAATTTTCTTTACCTGAGGAAAAAACTGTTTCTCACGTAACTAAAAATGTTGATAATGTGGAAAATCCACTTTTGATTCTCGCTTCTCGCTGTTCTTCGTGGAACAAGCTTCTTCGCACCACAGTTTATATTTTGAAATTTATGAAAAAACTACCGCGAAATAATATAATTACCGCTGATGATTTGAATGCCGCCGAGTTAGAAATAATTCGTGCCGTGCAGTCTGTCTATTTTTCGGAAGAAATTAAAAATATTTCTAATGGCCAATCATGTTCTCCCAAATTCATAAAACTTTTCCCGTTTGTGTGTGACGGTATTTTACGCGTCGGAGGTCGCTTATCGAACTCGACATTGGATTATTCATCTAAACACCCCATATTATTACCTAAACAGGGACATATTATTGAACTTTTGATTGATTCTTATCACCGCGACAATTGTCATGCTGGACCTCAGCTATTAATTGCCATTTTAAGATCTAAATATTGGATTATTTCCGCTAGACGCGTTGTAAGGCAGCGCATACATAAATGTAATACTTGTTTTCGGTTAAACCCAAAGTCAAGTTTCCCGCTAATGGCTGATTTGCCAAAGTGTAGATTGGAACAATGCAAGGCGTTCCTACACACGGGCGTAGACTACGCAGGCCCGCTGTATATTACTCCTTATCGCAAACGCGGCATTCGTAGTGTGAAAGCCTACTTATGTCTTTTTATTTGTCTCGTGACAAAGGCAGTTCATCTTGAACTTGTTTCTAGTTTAACTTCTATCGCTTTTATTGACGCATTTAAACGATTTATATCGCGACGAGGCCCTTGTACGTTCTTATATAGCGACAATGGCACAAACTTTGTGGCATCTAAAACTTATTTTAATGAACTTTACGAGTTTTTGAAAACTGATGAATACTACCAAACATTCAGTCAAGAACTCGCGAAAAACCGTATATCTTGGACCATGAACGTTCCCAAGGGAAGTCATTTCGGCGGAATTTGGGAATCTAATATTAAGAGCACTAAATCGCTATTATTTCGTGTTATTGGAAATCAAATTCTCACTTTTGAAGAGATGTCGACCGTTCTTACTCAAATCGAGGCACTGTTGAACAGCCGACCTCTTTATGTTTTAAGCTCTGATCCGTCGGAGCCGCTCGCGCTTACACCTTCACATTTTTTATGCACCGCTCCGCTTGAGTATATTCCCGCGGCTGACTTAACTGAAAAACGAACCAGTTTATTAACCCGCTTCTCATTAATGGATTCGCTTGTTCAGTCATATTGGAAACGATTTAGATCGGAGTATTTACATAATTTGCAATTGCGTGAAAAATGGAATACGCCTTCAAATCCAATCAAAGTTGGTACCGTGATTCTACTAAATGTAGAAAACGCTCCACCCTTACAGTGGCCTTTAGGAATAATCACAAAATTATATCCTGGAAAGGATGGAGTTACTCGCGTTGCGGAAGTAAAAACGAAAACTGGCACGTATAAACGCCCAGTGGTGCGGCTATGCCCGCTTCCGACTCAATAATCGTTTCTTATAATTTGTTTTTGTCAACTTTAGACAAAGTTGACACAACTTAGAATTAGTATTTTTTTTTAATTTTCTTTACTTTTAAATATTTGCACAATTGAAGTGCTTCGCTCTAAAGTTTCTACTTTTGGAGCGATTTCTTTCTCTTTGTTTTGAAGGGTTACTTCAAGGCCGGGGGGATGGTGGATTTCGTATCTTGCGTTTTCATAATTACATATTTTAGGGTAGATTAACACTTGCAAAATACCTTAATCCTGTCTATCGCCCATCCTTTTCCAACATGTACACTTTTGTATATGGCCGTCTTTGTCGATGCGTCGGCTGCTTTCGGTGCATCGGCCATTAAAATCTCCTCTTCTAAATTTGTGCCTACTCTGAGACGGACGCATCCGCGTGTGACAAATTACTTCTTGTGATATTTTTCGTGATCAAATCTTATGACATTTTTATAATTGTGAAATAAAGCGAACCACCTTGCAAAACTGCCCTGGAGAACGCTCGACTGGTGCTGGACGTGCCAAAGGACTTTGGTAAGTGTGCATGTTCCTTCCAAATTTTTCCTTGTGTCATTTCTTCTTTTCTTCGTCCTTTTTATATGGTGTTTTGCAAGTGGTATCTCTGCTAATTTCACAATTAAACCGCAGAGATACAGTCCACTTTTATAACCCAGCCTAAGGGTTCGAAACATACCCTATTTTTTTTCAAATATTCCACCCGCACCGTAATTGTGTGAATTTAGGCGTCACCAAAGTTTTTGCAAATTTGGATAGATGTAAAAAAGGCGTATTTTTATTCTAAATTTGTTGAGCTCCTAACTTTTTTTTAATAACAAAGAAATGTGCTCTCAACCGATATTAGTTCGATGACTTGAGTTTATTTTATTTTTTTATTTCGTGTCTATTTTGCAAGAATATAAAAATCTTAACTCGTCATCATGCTAAGATATTATATTTTTAGTATGGTTTTATTATCCATAATAATATATATACATATATATTATTTTAATATATTACCCTCACACGTATTTCTAAGCTCTTGCTCGTGCAAATTAATTTTCGTCGGGACTATGTGTCCCGTATTAAAACATTATTTCAGTATAAATCTTTAATAACTAAGGCAGTAATTCGTTGCCAGGGTCTCAACATAACATGAAGGTTGCATATAAATACATAATGCTTGTAGCATAAATTTTTAAATTAATTACACAATATATTGCCCTAAATAAAGTTAATGAATGCTCATGTAACACAAAGCATAATTTATTTAATTTTTAGTTTTAATGCGCAAAATTGGTACTTTTAAAAACTTTCATCCGATATTAATATAGTCTTTTAATTACACTTTTCTGATCCTTGTTTTTTTGGAAAACATAGGCAGCTAAAATAATCATGTCGTTAAAGTCTGTATTCGGTACTTACTACGGTACCGATTTCTGATTTATCTTTTGAAAGTTTAGTGCAAAAACTGCTTAGTTGTCAATATTTTTCTTTCTTCCTTTCAAAAAAAGCAATAGAGGTAGATGGGCAAGGTGCTTATTCTGCTTGCCGACGACGAATTTCATGAATTTAACATAACCTGAGCCCGGGTCTTTGGAAGTTGTGCTACGTTCACACGTAGGCAGTGCCAGGAATAACCATCCTCAGATTTTCCACAGCAAAGAAAAAAATAAAATAACGTTAGCCAAATTTAAAATTTGGATATTAGCAAAGGAGCATGAAAGGTTTGACATTAAGTAAGCAAATAATTATTTTAGAATGCAGACGCTAGACCCGACGGATTTCCGACTTTCCATGGAAGATGGAAAGTGCGGTTGGAATTTTCCAAAGGAAAAGCAATAGCTTTACTGAGGAGCTTTTTGTCTTTATTATGTATATTTAGCACTAACCAAGAAATGCATTTCAGAATAATATCATGTAAACAGCCATATCTAATATATAAAATTCTCGTGTCACAGTTTTCGTTGCCATACTCCTCCGAAACGGCTTGACCGATTCTCATGAAATTTTGTGAGCATATTGAGTAGGTCTGAGAATCGGCCAACATCTATTTTTATACCCCGTAGTGATAAGGGTTGTCCACAATAATTTATAAGGCAAAACAACGTGTGCCGGGTCAGCTAGTTTATTTATTATATTTAGAGCTGCCTAGCTCTAAATTGCTCCGTGCAATATTAGGCAGACAATGCAAGAATCTAATTTGGAGAGTTAAATAACTCAGTTTAAAAATGATTTTCATTATGTCCTTTATACAGGACAGTAGTAAGTTATTATTACTGTGTAATTTGTGTAGAACATAAAATTGTTTATGGATATAAACTTTGAATAAAATAATAATAAGAGCAATAAACGATATAGAAGTTTTTAACACTATGTAACATTTTTTACGCATTTAAAAATAATCAAAATAAGCCGTTTAGCTCAACAAAACTATCGAAATTTTAATTTTTTGAGCAAATATTTACAAAATCATCACCATATTCAATAAAATTCATGTAATTTAATATATTATAGGAGGAAAATAGTAATAAATCATTGAGGATTACAATAAAGATGATATAAAGACTACACTTAGGGTGTAAAAAAAATTGCGTCCGCTAGCTGGAGGACGGGCTCGGCGATGAAGAAAGAAAACATACAATTTGAGGGAATCAAACACACAATTTCTTTTGAAACCGAAAAAAGTTATCAAAAAAATACGTTTAGCTAAATTAAATTTACTTTTTTTTGTGTTTTCCACATGTTTCGATTTAATGAAACCAAACTGAATTTTTATGCATTTTTTCATCAGAACTGTACCTGCGTTGAAACTGCGCAGTGGAGTTTAAAACGAACCCTTTGTTTTGTCGAGAAAGAGGAATAACAGCTCCATTTTTGCGCACAACGAAGGTAGATAGAACCATTTGTATCTATGAATATTTTTTATTCACTCAAGATATAACAACCTGAGAAAAGTTATGTTTTCTATTTATGTACTGTAAAAATAGCAACGAGTGTATAAGTACCTAAACTTTAATAACGTACATTTGTTCTGTGAAAATGACATAAAAACTGTCAGCGAGACTAGCTGCTAGTCCACATATAAGTATAACTCTTTTAATTAGTCACATACTAATAATTTGCAAAATATACTCGTAGTAAGTTAATTACAGTAAATATTATTAAACTGCAAAAGATTTTATCGATTGATATTTGTCAGAATTGATATTTGTCGGAACTGAAATATCAGTGTTTTATTCAAACCAAGTAAGTCTACTGTAGGTAGTACGAATGTAGGTAGAAGGTAAATCTATTATTTATCGACATTGCTTTTCTGGGTTAAAATATTGAAATACATTTGCTTCGCTATAGTATAACGTGCACTGGATTTTTGTTACGCTTAATTTATAATTCGGGACATAACATAACTACTAGTGAATGATAATATAGAAGTCCCACATTGGGCGCCAAAACAAAAAAGAACAATAGCTGGCGAAGACACTCAGGAGCCATTAAAAACCTACATAATTTTCTAAAAATTAATTTCTATCTACTAAACTAACATTTAAACAGACGCGACCGCGACCCACGATTATATCAAGGTCGCCTGCTACGGTCAGGGTTTCGCGACGCGGTCGCTTGGAACCGAATGCTACCTTTATAGCGAGAGATGAATATTAAATATTCATCTCTCGCTGTAAAGATAATTTTACTTCATCTATTCAGCTCCACTGTATAATTTTACGTCTCGCGGTTGATGTAATTAAATAACGTCAGTTAAACGCCATCTTTGTTCGTCGTTGCATCTGGCTATAAATCTAAAGTTAACGATGAACGATGAGCGTAGAAGCGACCCTTTAAATTGAAATATTGAAAAATTGAATGAAAATTTTGATACATAGGTACAGTCTGCTTAAATTCAGATATACTGACTGAATATTAAGTTAAGCAGAGCACCTAACATAAAATAAACAGTAGCTAATTATACAAAATACCGGAATTTCTAAAGGTTACTACGCAATAAAGATTAGTTGAATGATGATCATGTATGGCTAGCTCGCAGCAGCACAATTCATGTACTTTATCCAATAAGCATTTTAAAAGAGGCAATGACAATGGTGACCGAGTTTCTTGCGCAGCTTCTTCTCGGTACCACCAGCCCACAAACTATTCCTAAGCTGTGGTAGGGTTTTATTGGACGTGTAAAAAGTCCAAAAATAAATGACTTTTATAACTTTTTTATGAGTAAAATACGGTATTTTGTTAACGCTCTAATAAGCTTACTACAAAAGAACTGGAAACTTAAATGTGTGTTTAAATATAAGATGGCAAATTCAAAGTGAATCACAGCATAAATGACTTAGCCTAAAAGATATACGTGTCAAGTTATTTGGGCATTAACAGGCTCTCAACGTACTGCCCAGTTCTTTAGAAGTAGATCTAAAAATGTCCAATGAAACTATGGTTGCTACGTAGACTCACAAATACTCAATGTATTTCCGGTACATCACCAGGGTCCTATCCAACTACTTCTAAGCTTTTAAACCTACTGTTATAGCCTAGCAGATGGTGTGGTCATAACTCCTAGCTCGTAATCTGTTTATATGATGCTTCTGAAGATGGCATATTCGATATTACGCATAACATAAACTTAAGTTATTTTATTTTAGTATAATTATAGTATTAACAATTAAAATTTAAATTATTTATTTTCGGAAAACTTTAAATCCAAAAGCAAAACAATGCAAATTTCTTTACAATGGGAAATTAAAACCTACTTGAAGAAAAATGGACACAGCGTCCCGCCTGTGGCAGTTAATTTTTATAAGTGTTTAAATTTCACATAACCAAAGATAATTGACATAACTGAAACTGTAAACTATGCGGAAGTGAAAAATCGAATAAACGGGTCACGATTAAATTTTAATCTAGTAAATCACACAAATAATTATGTATGAAGGTAATATTCAAAATGAGGATAGCAACATAATTGCAATTGATTGCAATTAATGTCACATCATCGCACTGGTAGATATCAACCATTTTAGTTCCTGTGAAAAATCTATGAATGCGGATTCATAGGACCAGTTCCATATAAGAGGGCTAACAATGCAGATAAATTGCCTTTGATTAGAACATCACAATTGCATCTGATTATGTAAAACGAAGTACCCATGTAAGCAGTAGCAAGGGATAAATTGCTTGATTTATTTTCTACGGATAAAAAAATCTGAAACTGTGTTGTATTCAACGACGATTTAACATGTTTCAAGTTCAACAACCTACCATGTCATGTCAATTAAGTCTAATATCAATTACTGGTATACTGTACGTACACACAGGCACTTCGATCTAATATTTGTCCAACAGTTGTCTACGTGTAGTCAATTTGCTAAAGCAATTTAGCCCCCGATGGCTGAAATTGAAGCACACGATTGAATTAGAAACACATCGCGCCGTGGGGCGGCCCGAATAACGAGTAGCTTTGTGCAGTCAGTAGAAAGGTACCTCAGTAAATTTTTTTTGATTTAATTTAAAACCTTTCTTGCACAAAAAAAACCGGTCAAGTGCGAGTTAGACTCGCGCACCGAGGGTTCCGTACAAACCTGTGGATAAGGAGTAGTAACTTTGAAATTTTCATATATGTCAAAAATATTTTTCAAAAATTTTTTTTTTTTATATGATGAAACTGAAAATTTACGATTTTCGCAATTTTTCCTATATCTGTACTTTAAGACGTGACTTCGTACTAAATTTCAAGATTCTAAGTTTACGGGAAGTACCCTGTAGGTTTTGATTCCCGTGCGAGTTTCGAAAATTTGCGGAAATTTGCGGCCTAAATGGCTGTATCTTTTGATTGCGTTGGCTTAGACGGTTGATTTTTCTACAGCTTCCAGGGACAGTAGACTTAAGTATCATATAGAAATTTCAGTTTGATACCTCCACGCGTTCCTGAGAAAAACGGTCTTGACAGACGGACGGACGGACGGACAACAAAGTGATCTTATAAGGGTTCCGTTTTTTTCTTTTGAGGTACGGAACCCTAAAAGTGTACAAAAGGTGGACTTAACGCTGAAAAGCATTTTCTACCAGTCCAACATTTTCTACCAAACAAACTTAATACATGGAAAAAGAGATGGACCGAATTCAAAGCAGTTTTTTTATTCGAAAGATACACACACAGAATCATAGTGGTTCATAGCTATGGTCCGTTCAGTCGTTGAACTCAGCAGCTGTTGTCCTGGCTCATTCGGGGATTTTTTAATGGTAAGTTAGTTTTCTAAATAATAATAATATTGTGACATTAATTGGGTGAGGTGCTTGTGGCGCAGTGGTGGCAGCGCTTCGGTAGTGATACCAAAAGTTGGCAAACTTAAGTTTGGTCATTTTATTTTATTTTTATTTATTTAGGACAATAAACAATTGTATAATTCAGGTTACAAACTGTTTTAAATTAATATTACTAATTGTACAACCAGCACCATGTGGTGTCATGTGGTGGATGGGTGACCATTCTGTCCATAAAAGTGATGTCTATTTACAAGCATCGCCGTGCTTCAGAAGGCACGTTAAGCTCTTGATCGGTGTTAATATCAATAGAAATCTGTCGTTAAGCCTGGTCAGAGGCCCTCGGGCAGCTTTGTTACATCTGACAGTAAGGTTGGTCACTTACTTTACCAAACACCCCCTCTACCAATCCACACTGAGCCCGTGTGGTGGAATATGGCTCGTACCACCTCATAGCTGAGGTGAGGCCGGTGTCCAGCAGTGGGACGTATATAGACTGATGAGATGTGATGAGAATAATATGGTAAAAAGTAAGTGACATGACTGCATTATGAGAAACCCAAGAGAAAACGAACAACACATCCCAAAATGAAAAAATAGGTATCAAATGCACTTGGGTGTATTAAAGCGAATGCTTTTTATACAAATTGTTTTCTTGTGAAGTCTTGAGGGGTATTTTAAGTAATACTTCTCATCTAAAGCCACCTTTGCTTTTTTAAGTAAACGGTCAAAATTTTTGCATTACTTTTAAACAAAAAATCATACTAGTGCGCTATTTTATTTGAGCTTTATGAACGGTCAAAATTATGGAAGTTTTAAAATTTGTTTTCTCTTTCTGTAAAACTTTTTAGCTAAAAGGTTTTAGCTATCTTTTAGGACACATATCTGACACCTGTGGATTTGAAAGGGTCATTCAAACTTATTGATCTCAAAGGTTCAACGATCTAAAATCTCTCGTTGCTTTTATCTTCATTTTTAAAGTGTAGTTACAACTACACCTACGTAGTACGTAACGTTTGCAATCAAAAATATTGGGTTGGATTTTTTGTTGGTGGTTTTGTTCCGAACTTTAATGCCAATAATTTGAAATAAGTATCGGGTATTTATTTGTTTCAGACGATATTCTTTTACATTAATGCATGCTGAAGTCAGGTATTTAGTTCGATGATTTATGTATACTTTTATGTAACGTTTAGTTCAATATTGATTTATTTATGAATCTTATAGAAGTACGAGTAGATGTTTACATTCAGTTTGTGTAAAGCTTAGTTAAGTAAGTCAAATATAAACGAAGGTAGATATTTTACTTCGAAATGTATTAGACAAATGAAGCCTACACCTCACTCAGAGCAAAATACTTCTACATCGCTAAAATTAGCCCCGAATTCCAAAAGCGAAACGATAAATCTCGCGTCTGAGGCTACTCTTAAACGTTTCGTTCGTATTTTCGGCATCCAGCTCGTTCGCTCGCACTGTCAAACTTATAAGGGTGACCGGGACGGCTACAACCAAATCTATGGACAACGGCATAGAGAGTAGGAGACTAACTTCAAATCGTCGCTTGAACACTCCGGGGATTGGTTCCTTGATTTACCGGCGAAGTAACGAAGTAACCGCGTTATAGCCGTCTTGGGCCTAAAAGAAATCGTCTGCAATAATCTTAGGAATGGACAGATATCGACGAAAGTTTCTTGTTTTTAGTGAATTCAGTAGGTAAGAAGATGTCATCTCCATGGTTCGACGCTTTGGTAAAAAGATGCTTTTATGACATCATTCTAACGTCGATCTATTTATTAGATTTTTTTTGTTAAATAATAGTGCTGTATGTAATAAGAGTAGTTTTTCCCTCCATTCATCGTGGGTCACACACCAGACGAACCAAAAATAGAATCTTCAATATCAATTAAGTACTTACTTAGGTTAATGGTTTCTGCAGTTCGAAAAACACCATGAAAAGAGCAACTCACCTAAAGTGTCAAACGAAACGAGCAAGCTTATTTCTTTTGAAATGAAAAGTTGACCAACCTCGTTACTAGTGTAGTGACCACGCAAACATTTGCACCGTGAAATTGGCCGGGCAAATTGAGTAGCCAATTTCCAGACCCTCCAAGTTTACTTGGCTTCAATGTGTTATTCATCAGTGGGCCCTACTCTCCAACTAAGAGAGTTTACAGTCGAGCGATATTATGTCGGCGACTGCTTGCGATACTGGTAGGCCAATGTTGGCGACTTTCGGCGACAATGTCCGACCTTTCGCTCGTCTTATTTGAATATCTACCGTTACCGATTATCCGCGACTTTCATCAACTTGAGTCGCAAGCAGTCGCCGATATACTGTCGCTCGTCTGTAAGCTCTCTAAGCCGTTTTTGTCAGCCCGTCTTCGAGACTCGCGATGCATCGGCGACTGTCGGCGACCATCAGTGGTGCACGCGATGCGTCGGCGACAGTCGTCTAATTTTAATATCTACCGTTACCTATTATCCCCGACTTTCACTGACTTAAGTCAAAAGCAGCCGCCGACATACCGTCGCTCGTCTGTAAGCTCCATAAGACGTTTTTCGAAAATGGCCATCCCAGTCACTCTTACAAGCATGACCGTGTGAGCGAACGCGTTGGTTAGACCTGAAAATCTTAATATATATAAATCTCGTGTCACAATGTTTGTCCTCAATGGACTCCTAAACCACTTAACCGATTATAATAAAATTTGCACACCATGTGCAGTTCGATCCAACTTGAGAGAAAGGATAGTTTAAATCTCAAATTATAGTCGCAATTTTAATTTATTGCTAATTATTTGTCTGTTATTATTTGACAGTCACAATTATCTGTTAACTCCAAATGATTCTAACAGATGTCGATACCTTTCGACTGGGTTGAGTAAGTAATCAATAGATGGCGCTGCTATGGTAAATCTACGAACGTGTCATATAAGCTACATTTTAACAGCATAATTACCACGTGTTGTTGACGCTATAAAATTAAATAAATTTATTTTGTAGTGAACGAAATACCGTATAATTCAATTATTTTTAAATTTTTGGTGTTAGCATAGCCGGCCACGTGTTACTTAGGCTGAAGAGTAAATTGAATTCTAATCAATAGATGGCGCTGCTATGGTAAATCTACGAACGTGTCATATAAGCTACATTTTAACAGCATAATTACCACTTACTATAATGTAATATAACAAAAACTTTAGTTGACTTATATATTTTGCATATTTTAAAAAACGCGCGTAACTAATGTCAATGTCATTCGATGACATTGTTCAATCATTGCAACGCTAAGGCGGTACGAAGTTCGCCGGGTCAGCTAGTATTATATTAGGTCCTTACCTATGAAATTGGCGTTTTGTATGGGAGGAACAAAAAGTCGAAATTTTTTTATATAGCATATTTATTTAATCAAAGTATGAGCCATTGTAATCTATGCACTTTTGCCATCTCATAGGTAGTTCATTGATCCCTTTACTAAAAAAAACCATTCGAACGGGAATCAATAAAATCTTTGAAGGCGACTTGGACTGCCCCATCTGAGTTGAACTTTTTCCCTTGCAAGAAGTTATCCAAATTTCGAAAAAAATGGTAATCTGTTGGAGCAAGGTCCGGGGAGTACGGTGGATGCCTTAGAGATTCCAATTGAAGTTCTTCTAATTTGCTAGCCGTCTGTTGTGCAGTGTGTGGTCTAGCGTTGTCGTGAAGCAGCAGTGGCGTAGAGCGATTGACCAGCCTTGGTTGTTTAGCAACTAGCTTTTCCATCATGGTTTGCAATTGCTGACAATAGATATCTGCCGTAATCGTCTGGCCAGATTTGAGAAAACTGTAATGAACGACACCGGCGCTAGTCCACCAAACGCTTACAAGTAACTTTTTATTGGTCAATTTTCGCTTGGAGCAGGCTTTGGCTGGCTTGCCAGGGTCCAGCCATTGCGATGAGCGCTTCCGATTATCGTAGAGAATCCACTTTTCATCACAGGTAATGATTCGATTTAAAATCCCTTCGTTATTGTGCCGGTCAAGTAATGTAACGCAGCAGTTGACGCGCGTTTGCCGGTTTGCTTCACTCAATTCGTGAGGAACCCACCTTTCAAGTTTTTTAATCTTCCCAATTTGCTTCAAGTGGATTAAAACAGAACAGTTTTATCACTAACGCCAAAGCCTGCAGCTAACTCGGACGTGGTTTGCGATGGATCCGCTTCCACAATAGCCTTCAATTCTTCATTATCAACTTGGGTCTCCGGCCGTCCACGGGGCTTGTTTTGCAGGTCGAAATTTCCAGAACGAAAACGTTGGAACCAAAAACGCACTGTGTTTTCTTTTGCGACACAACCGCCATACACATCATTAACCCTTCGAGCCGTTTCCGCAGCACTGGTGCCACGGTGGAACTCGTACTCGTAAATAACGCGATATTTCAAATTTTCCATTTTGTAAATTGAGCGATGCAAACAGAAAAAAGATAAGTAAAAAAACAAATGAATGACGGTTTACGAAACACAACTACATGTGGAAATAGCTGTATAAATTTGAATTTCGAATTCCTAACCAAATAGGAAAAATTTGTGATCAAAGTGGCCAGTACGACAAAACGCCAATTTCATATGTAAGGACCTAATATATAACCTGAAACGTTAGGCCTCGCTGAAACGGCCTCAGGTATAAAAGACATTCGTTTTAAAAAGATTGCCGCTAGTTCTCATTTTGCCATTGCGATGTTTGATTTAGTTTTCTTAAACTTATCCTACTGGTATAAAAGCGATGAGGTTGAACTTACGAAACGAGTACTTCCTATTATTTATAACCTAGGTTACATAGCATCTTGGTTCGTGGTTACAAGACTTTCAAGTAAACATGGTTTGGTTACACGACTCTGTGTCCTACATAAGGATGTGTGACGATAACCAGAAAACACCAAGGGGATGGATGATCCATTGGGAATGAGAAAAAGAAATAACATTCGAGGAGGTAAGTACTTACCTAATAACAGGTTTTTTTGGCCCCAAAACGAGTATTATAGGTCTGGATTTTTCATTTCTTGTTTGAAGTATACAAGCCTGCCAAGGTTTCTTGCAGATAAATAAAAGCAACGAGAATAGACATTGTAACTTTTTAATATTAGGCAAAATATAAAGTTTTACATTCACGGGACCATCTTGAATTTCAAAGACCCATTTCTAAGGGAGCTGGAATCCAAATTGTTTGTTCGACAATGGTAAAGACAGGTAGGTACGATCGTCATCTAATTCTCAATTTAGTTGGGAACTTGAGCAGTCAACCTAAACTCTGGGGCTAGTGTAACGCGGGCGGGGTGGGTGATAAAAACAGTCAAGTGCGAGCGAAGCATTTTAATTAGTGTTCGTTTTTGTTTTTATATTGAAACCTACTGTTATAGTTTATTGTTACTAGAGATGGGCCGAGTACTCAGTTAGTACTCGGTACTCGGCGTACTCGGTGTTTTTTTTAATACTCGTACTCGGCCCAATAACTAGGTTCAAATGACGAGTACTCGGTTATGTAAATTTAATAAACAGCATGTCTGGAATAAGTTTGCTAGTGGCCAACTGGAGGAATTAAGGTACGTACCTAAATGACCACATACTTACGTCAATGAACAAGCCCCTTATCTGGCGTTTGTCAATTCCTATTTGTTAATTGTAGGACAGCTCGGCCGCTGCGGATCGAAAAACTGTATGTAGTTCAAGGGATATATCATAAAATCAAATACATATTATGTTGATTAGTGAAGTCATGATTTAGTAATTCAAAATTACAGTGATTAGGTAACGCAGCGCGTTGCGGTCATGTTTGATCTTATTTTAGGACCTCAATTTAAACCGAGTAACTCAGTCGAGTACTCGGTACTCGGCAAGCTTTAAACGGAGTAATACTCGGTACTCAGTAAGACCACTACTCGGCCCATCTCTAATTGTTACACATTTGTTTGGAAAATGTGTACTGATTTCGTTGACACGAAATCTGACACTCAGTTTTCGTACGAAAACGCGCATTATAATTTACGCAGTGATTTTCACATTGGTATTTCTGTATGGTGTGACACTATGTTTCGTATTTTAAGATATTAAAAGGTTTTTATTTTATCGGAGACTCCTAAAAAGATAATGAAAATGAGTTTCTCTAGCCTCATGTGCGTTGTAATAGGTAGTAACTACCCATTAGGACTTAATGGTCAGGTGTAAAATCATGTACGTTAATAGTCAGTCTAAATAAGTAGACGTATCACCTTAACTTATACCTGTGCAGTATATTTAGTGCAATCATTGCTAATGGTCATTTAAGTAATGATAACCCAAAACTTTTGGGTCGTTTGCGAACATTGGTAATCATTTTTAAAATCAACAGCAATTGACTAAAGCTGAAAAAAAGGAATAATTTGCTTTGAATTTCCACTAAACGACGCCAGCTTAGGAACCAAAATACATCTAACTGCAATCACCTGAAAAAGCCAGAGCTGAAAGTCGCAGGACCCACAATACCTACAACTCACAATGTGACACAGAAGATGCACCTGGAATCACAACACTGACACCAACAACACACTCGACGCGTTTCGCCACTACACGTGGCATCCTCAGGAGATATTGTCGCTTCGACAGACTACGAGCGACAGAACAGTCATGGATTTCAGCAAAGTAACGCCTGATTCCATCAACTACAACAGCAATTGAGCTAAAAGGCTAGATGACACTACCAATCGTTATTCTTTAGCATCTGTCAAAACGATCTGCGTCCATAGATTTTGAATGGAAATAGTATAATTTGACGTAATCATTTAGTATCAGAAATGGAAGTTAATTGACTGAATATTTGTTAATTTCTATGAAAATAAAAACTGGTTTCTACAGCCTTTTGGAAATAAATTGGTTTTACTAGCTTTATAGAGGTTATGTCTTTAAAACACCATGGTCTTAAGAATAGTAGTTTACGATAGGTGTCATCATGCCTATTGAGATAGATCACATCTGATAGTTTAGTAGTCTACGCTGCTCGTCAGTCCTTTCAAACGATACTCGAGCCAACGTTTTTCGACAAACCGTCGCAGAGAAAGGTGTACGAAACTTTTTTTGGCTTACACAAATAAATATATTATAGAGAAAGATAAGAAAATAACAATAACAAGCTATTTTGCATTTAGATATGTCACATTAATATCTTGTCATGTTTTGTTCATACGCAGTATGTTATACTCCAATCCATTGAAGATATCGATGGATTTCTCTCTGGAGAAATTAGCCTGTGTTTCGATCATTGTGATATTCCATTTTTGTCCTTATCTCTAACTACGTAGGGTTCAAACTAATTTTCTTCGCTCGTACGTGGCAAGCCTAGCACAATTGATTGGAACTTGTTCAGCTCAAAGGTTTAAATGAACAAACATTGGCTATTGAATTCTTAAAGAAATTGAGATCTCGTGTACAAAAAAACAGTCCATGTGTAAACTAGAGTTTGTTGAGGCATTGGTGACGATGGTTTGTTGAAACAGAAGAAGGAAAACTCAGTGATGTGTTATATTTCTTATGTTTAAATATTTAAAACGGAAATGTTGAGAATTACTGGCATTCGGGAGTGGCAAGAGACAAGTTTATTTTCAAAAACGACTTTATCAATGCAAAGATAGGTAAAGTCAGTGTCGGATTCATCGAGGCGCCCACGTATCCAAAATAATCTGACGAGCAGTTGTTCATATATGCACGCACTTAAGTCATCAACCATCAATCAATCATCAATCACCATCTTATTCGCAGCTGAAGCAGTCAAAATAATGTCTTGCCAATCGAAGTTGCAGTTTTATGTGAGCTGATAGGCTGTTCAAAAATATCTATAACAGACCTAGCTACAAATTAAAACTACTTATCTTTATTTTTCATTCAAACCCAGCTATTTGAAATTTGTTTGGCGGTTTTTTGTGGTTTAGCACATCTGTGCATTTATAGTCATTTTCAAAAACACACTTTTTGCCATTACTAATCACTTGAAACGATCCTCCTGTCCGTTCACGTTATATTTTAAATGCAAACTAAAAGTATGCAAGCTCAGAAAATGTAAAAATATTGTTTTCATTACCGCATGGCTAAAGACACAGGAGGCGTGTCATTTAACCGTATGGCGTTGAGCACGCCAGGTGATCCAAGTCATCTTTGCTCAGCGCCACAGTTAGAAGTTTGCAAAATTAGACATCACAATGAATCGGTCAAATGCTGTGATGTTAGCAACTATACATCTCTATATATATAAAATTCTCGTGTCAGAATTCCTGTCACAGTTCCCGTACTTGTTCGAAACGAATTGACTGATTCTTATGAAATTTTGTGAGCATATTGAGTAGGTCTGAGAATCAGCCAACATTTATTTTGCATATCCCTTAGTGATAAGGGTTAGCCACAATAATTAATTTGGCAAAACAACGTTTGCCGGGTCAGCTAGTACTTTATAAATAAGAAGGTAATCTTTTGCACTCTGTATTGAATCTCACTAGCCCACGTGTACGGTTCAATCTTGTCCAATAAAGCCCTGAAGGGGTAAATAGAGGGGAAGTACGAAAACAACAGATTTCTGGACGATATTGAGTATTTAATGAAAACAAAGTATCAGATAAAGTTAGGTTACATGAAACGCATTTAAAAAATCAATTGTTGCTGCAACAATAAATTTCTATAAGGGTAGTTTATAGCTATGTCAGTATGTATGTATGTATGCACAGATCTTATAAACTACTTAACGGATTTGATGCAGTTTTTTCTGTAAGTGACTTAAGAAGAAGGTCTATTTGTAAGTATAATAACATGCTTACCATAACCCATAACCTATATAACATAGAAAACCACGCGGGCGAAGCCAGGCTAGTCAAATAACAAGAAAAGAAGATTGAAAGTGAAATTAGTATTTACTTATCTCGTCTTTTGTATTCCTGCGTGGCTGACCGCCTGTCTGTTAATCAGCTTTAACTGTAAGTATAATCGTGTAAGTAAACTAACTTCAAAATTTATGAATAATTTTATATCTAGTTTTATGTGGCAACACTGGTAACCGTTGATCTTGTATACCTAGTAGCTCTACCGCAGTTTTTAGCGCAATTTCAACGCCAAAAAATCATCCATTCCTTTTCTTAACTTTAGTCCTTTAGCCTTAACACTCTCGTCTATGCTTCGGGAGTACCTATTTTTGTTATAATCCAAGTGACTGGGGAGCCCCCAGTAGCTTGAGGGTCTATATCGATAATCTGGTCACTAATGTTGTCGGTCAATCGCGCGGTTCGCTCATTCAGGGAGATTCCTAACGCTCGTTCAGCCCCTACTACGAACGTCAAACCTCAAATACTAAATAAATGGGGTACTTTGATAACAAAGCGCCAGGCGCCCCTTTCATTCATTGATTGTAAATATATATTTACAGACTATAACACGGACTAGCCGATCCTTCCACCACAACCCGATGGCAAAAATACTATCAAATACCTAAATGATTTTCAGGCTCCTCTATTTAGTCAAAGGGCTGAAGAAATGGAATGATCGAGAGTTTTGAATGGCGATCATTCAATGAGTTTAACGAAAAAAACGACTATAATTTTTCGGTAAAGGCCTTCAGGTCAGTAAATGTAATGTTCTTAAAATCCTCTCCTAAAGATTATGCCGTGGATTACAAATTAGCTGAGCAACCATAAAAAGTTTCTCAAGGATTCTTTTAGGGTTTTGCGATTTGTAAGTGCAAACGCGTACAAATCAGAAAATTGCATTTGATTCCTGCTGGCACATTGCATATATGCTTTGTGGTTCGGAATAGGTAAATCTTTTGACTTTAAAAATTCTAACAGACCTCGATCTATTTGAGTTTTGATGGTTAGGGTTGACCCGATAGGGCCGAAAGCGGAAAATTGGATTTTCTTGTTGCGACCGCAGCGCACAGAAGCCATCACAAAGAATCTCCATTGTGCCATCGCTATTTGACCAATATCAAGGGTCAGTTACTCATGTGAAGCCGGTAATGAAATCGTGCGCAGATAATAGTATTACGTCCAGTACATTATGGTGTGTTATAATTACTGACTTTTTTTATTAATTTGAGCCAAAACACAGTATACACAAGAGAGAAATATCACAAGATAAGAGAAAAATAATATCGTGTCTCCAACAACGTTAATCACACATTATTACTTTAAATATAAATGCAAGTGGTGATTTACAATACAAATTAACATTTCAATCTTACACTAGAATTTAGCTTATAAGATTTGATCACATATAAATATCTGAATAGATGAAACTAAACTAAACAAAAGCTTGTAATAATGTGATTTCTTTAATCAATTGATTTTTTAAGCAACACACAAGACTGGACAGACTTTATAATTTACGTATATTCTTATATATAATTAACAATCAAGATATGTTCCTCAACGTTCATACATGAATACGTTCATTTAGTAATTGCGAATTGTTATGGAAAAAGTTTAAATCTAGTGTCTTTTATAAACAAAACTTAGCTTGCTTCACTAAAATAATAACCAGTTTTGAATCTTTATGGACAGAATTTGATATTGTGTAAAACACACCAAGGCCAAGAATTCTTTCGAAATGTTTTAGAAAGACTCCTTATATTACAGGTATAAAGAGACAAGTTAAATTCAGAAAATGTTGCATTAAACTTTATTTGTAACAACTACTATATTAATACAATTACATTACGTTTACAATCAATAGGCAAATTATCATTTATTAATGTTGCTTAAACATATTGGGTGTTAGTAAACACGAGTAAAGCACATCACGGCTTTGGGTTGTCACCTGAAAACAATAACAATATACTCGTATAATGTAACTCGGTATGCAATAGTTACAACGGTTTTCAAAAGAGACCTCTTTCGCACAAGAAGGTTTGCTTACTTACTTGCATCTATTAATTCTAGGGCATAGAAGGGCATGAAGATTTGAGAAGATTGTAAAACATAATTCCAGCTACCACCGCAAACATGATGGATATAAAGAAGCAAAGCATCTTGCTGCAGTTGTAAATGAAGCAGAGACTGAAAAAATATATAAAAGCTAAGTACATAATATAAAGTATGGATATATAATCGAGATTACAGTCCGACCGACAGAGTCTGAACGACAAAGAGCGAGCGGGTAACACGAGATACTTTTATAATCAAAACTTCGAGCGTAAAAAGCGCAATATGTACTTAACAGGAAGCAGATTTTTTATTTAACATAATTGAGAGTTTATTGGGTCAAACTCAAGTGGCTTGCGTATGTTTCTGAACTTGTCGGTACTTGAAGAGGGCGTCGCTAATGGACTACGACCGGTCTTTGAGCATTATATACGTATGATTAGCTACGATCGGTTATTAGATATCTCAACTGAATTCAGGCGGATTCAATTCTATACAAATACCTTTTAACAGTATGAGCAGAGCTTGCCGCACAGGCTTCGAAATGGGATTAACGTCGTTAGGTGAGCACACACATATCCGAGCCAAATTGGTTGCATTGGATTATACAGTTGCATAGTGTACAAGTTAGTACATGTGCGTGGAAACCTTTAGACTACCCGTCCAGCGCAGCAGAAATTAGGCAAAATAGGATTGCCCAAAATCTTCAGCCTATTTTTCGTTAAGCCTGCTATGCTCTGGTGGACAGGTAGCCTTATATTTAAGCAGAATTATAACATTAAGCTTAATAAGACTTTAAATCAAGCCAAAAGGAGACAGATACGGTATGAGCTAGTCTCGCGTGTTCCCACTAAACCGAGTCCAGCGGACCTGCCCTGCTCCTAGTCGTCTTCAATACCTACTGCGAGTCGTTTACACGTGCGTGCGTGTGGTTGAGTAGCCATTTTGAAATTAATGATTCGAAGGACGTACCGTATTTTCCTCCATTTGGTTTGATCTAAATACTACTGAATAAAATCGAAATAGATAGTTAAGTGTATGTTCACACCAGTCGATTAGAAACGATTACCTACAAACTGGGTTTAAATAACTCCGTGCTTATATATTTTACATTTATTTTAGTGTGAACACGCACTTATCAAACTATTTAAAATACACTCGAAAACTTATTTTATACAAACCGTCAGCGCGCTGCAAAATCCATGGTCAGGTAAATACAAGAACGATTATCAGCAATTCAACATCAGACTACAAGTTCACTTGGTATAGTATCCATTTATAGTTTAATATGTTGATTTGTCAAGTTCTTAGGAAACGTATAAGGTACTTTAGGTAGGTACGGTGTTAGAACATAATGATAAACGAACAGTGCAGCTATCACGGCGATGAACAGTGGTATGACCATTAGTATAAGTTTACAGATGTTTACGCTGAAATTCATAACATTAAACAATTTTTGGTGACCACAATTGTGACGTAACAAAACTAAAATTAAAAAAAAAACGACATGATCTAGGAAAACAGATGAAGAGCTACAATGGCTAGACGCATTTTTACCAGCAATAGCTAAGAGTCACCGTGATTAAATTATCTCTCGAATGAAAAAAACGGCTTTGGAATCGGTCCATCCGTTCGGATGCTACGACGTCACATACAGACACACAAACTACATTATACATACCACACAAACATACTTATGAGACAAACTTATAACACCCATCTTTTTCTTCGGGGATTAAAATTGTAAGATTACATAAGTGCGTGTCCACATTAAAAGTTCACGTAGGAAGGAAATCTTTTCTCAATTACTTAAAATAAATACGAGAAGTAATTACTGTGTATGCCATTTAAAAATGAGGTTTGCAAGAAATAACCGCTAATAAATCATTCGGTTAGTTTACAAAGATTTTGTTGGCAATAATTAAAATCAGGCTGAAATTCGTGTTCTGTAATACTACAATATGCATGCTTAGATCAAACCAAAAAGAGGGGAATTGCGATACGAGCTAGTTGCGCGTGGTCCTACTCAACGCGAGTTTAATAGATCAGCTCCGCTCCTAATCGTTATCATCGTGAGTAATGCGAGTTTTTTTACATATGCGCGCGTGTGTGTATTAGTTGTGGATGCACGCCCATTTTTAAGTTAAAGATTGTTAGAACGTAACGTAGTCTTCCTCGGTTTGGTTTGATCTAAGTATGCAGGTGAATGTTTTGATTCCTAAAAATCAGATCTATAACTACTTATTTAGCACTTAAGTTGACGCAGTATTACATAAACAAAGGATAGGCTTTACATATTTACCACATTGTAACAGCTTTTAGTTAAAATTGTAAAATACAATAAAAAATACATAAAAACACAAGTACAAAGCTTGCAATAACTTGCTTAATAACTTGCAATGACACGTCATGTCAATGTCAAAATATTTGTCAAGATCTTTATGGTGAAAAACAAAGAAGAAGAATCAAGTTAATCAAGTTGTACTCATTCTCTGACTGGTCCCTGGTCCAGGCGAATGCTACACGTGAGATACGTATTGTTTTCCGTCAATATAGGTTACTAGTAGTCGTAAAATAGATGGAAATACTGTATATTTGGATAATGTGCTGTTGAATGTTTTGTTTATAAATATAGTAATTTATACTTAAACGCGATTATTTAAAATAAAACCTGGGATTAGTAATAACTAGAGACCGGATTATATGCAACATAAAATAGCCATTATATGCATGCAAATATACAAAAAGATTGCTCGAAACATGCACAAAAACGCCTAGAATATGCATCATGATATGCAAAATTTGATGATTATTTCAATAAAAATCATATCAACATCGTTTTTTCAAATAAACTTTTACAGAAATTAATTAAAAAAAACTACCCACAGTACGTCTCTGTCTAGTCACTTTCAGATGAAGGACGGTCTACTTAGTTCAACTCATGTATTTCTTTGTTTCGTAAACCGAATCTTGCAACAATGCAAACATTTTCATTACATACGCGATCAAATTTTGTTTACCTACTGAAAATACTGGAAAAAGGGGATAAAAATGCATCATCAATGGATTTTTGTCTTTATATGCAATAACCGCTAAGATTGGATAAAATATGCAAATGCATATGCAAATATGCAATTGCATATACATATTCCGGTCTCTAGTAATAACTAATATAATAACAACACATTCCTAAATAAATAAAATTTTACCTTGGTTTCGATAAATGCCGCTTGTAAATTTCCTTTTGCATATTAAAAATATTATCTTTACACCTGAAAACAAAATATTTATAACTAATAACATAAGTTACACGACTAAAGGTGGCAGTTAAACTTAATTGAATATTTATCATATTATTTTTAAACTAATCGATACGTTCCATTGACCTCGTACCTACTTTCAAGATATAAACAAATTTACTTTCAAGTGAATCAATACGAAGTACGTTATAGTGATCTAGTTTAAGATTTTATGAGAATTTTGGTATCTCAGGGATAATAATGGGTATGATTCAGGTCATATCTTTAAAATCGATCATTCTTTGGCGTCACTAATGGTTTTGAGTCCTCAAGATATAATATAAACTCTGGTGTCCCACAAGGCTCGCATCTTGCTCCGATTCTTTTAAACGACATTCTTGAATTTATTATTATACAAACCCTTCCTTTATGCTGATGATTTAAAAATTCTGAAAGTGGTAGAAAGAGACGCAGATATGCATATGCTTCAAAGTGTACAGGATGGCCCGAAAGGTGACACAATATTTTTTTAGTACCCGACTTCTACGTGTATCCGAAAATACCCCATATATTTTCCACGATTATTGTAGCTATGACTTCTTTAAAATAAATTTGAGAATTTCCAAAAAAAACTTCCAATTAATTTATATTTGAATTTGTACATTTGAAGGCAAGTTTCGGCTAAAAGAGACCTATTGAACTCCGCGTTTTTTATTATTATTATATGTATTAGCTAAGAGTCTTGAGCAGTTTTTAAAATTACTTAAATGTCATGGAACTATTATATTTTATTTTATTCAAAGTTGAAAATTGAACTGTGATTCGCTTTCACCTCATTTTACATTTTATATTTTATTTTGGTCAATATATTTGTACCTTACATTAATGGCTAGAAGCTGGGTATTTTATGGGTGGCAGTACAAGTCATAAGGTCTATGTTACAAAAAAAACATATTTTTAAACATAAAAATAATAATTTAAGTAGGTCAAGTCGAAATTGCTTAGATTTCATTTCAAAAATATCATAGCTTGAAAACTATAACTACTAAAAATCGCGAAACATATATGGGTATTTTCGAATACACCTAGATGTCAGGTATACAAAAACCAAATTGTGTCACCTTTCGGGCCACCCTGTATAGGCGACCACTTAGGTGTAATGGTTAAGAAGTTGACTATTAGACCAAGAGATCGCGTGTTCGATCCCCGCACAGTACAAACTTTTGTGTACATCTACATGTCTATTGTATATTACACATAACACCCAGACATCAACAGTGGTATGCACTAAATAAATATTTAGAACATACCACTGTTGATTCTGATTTCTGTAACACAAGTGCTTATAAACTACTTACCACGGAGTCAGATCAATGTATGTAATAATAATAATAATTATTATTTATTATTATGGTCAATGTATGTAATGTTGTTATTTATATTAGGAATATTAGAATTTTATTCGTAACAAACCTGTCCAGTCATCGAATAGTATATAACAGCACCCAGTCCTACCACTATTATTATTGGAAGCATTATCCAAAAACATTTCCATAAGTTCAGAAGACAGCAACTGCAAAATGTGTTGAAATCCAATATTATTTTGACGGCCTGTATCCCACCAGGACATCCAATGGCAGTTCACTCATCAGCCTATAAACGTCCCACTGCTGGGCACAGGCTTCACCTCAACTATGAGGTGGTCCGAGCCATACTCCACCACGCGGGCTCAGTGCTGATTGGTGGAGGGGTGTTTGTGAGGTAAGTGACCTACCTTACTGTAAGATGTTATTACGCCGCTGAGGGCCTCTGACCAGGCTTAACGACTAATATCTATCGATATTAATCGGGACAAACAGCTTAACGTGCCTTCCGAAGCACGGAGATGCTTGTAAATAGACTTCACTTAAATAATCAGAATGGTCACCCATCCCAAACATGACCGCGCCTTAGGTTGCTTATCTTTTGGTATCACTACCAAAGTGCTGCAACCACTGCGCCACAAGCACCTCCAAGAGGCAGTTTAACCAGAATCGCTTCGGAAGGCACGTTAAGCTGTTTGTCCCGATTAATATCGATAGATATTAGTCGTTAAGCCTGGTCAGAGGCCCTCAGCGGCGTAATAACATCTTACAGTAAGGTAGGTCACTTACCTCACAAACACCCCTCCACCAAACCGCACTGAGCCCGCGTGGTGGAGTATGGCTCGCACCACCTCATAGTTGAGGTGAGTCCTGTGCCCAACAGTGGTTCGTATATAGGCTGATGATTGATTGAACCCAGAGATAAAAATCCTGCCTCTACGTACGAATCTTTAAGTTCGTACTGGATAGCTGGAGTCGCTAAGACAATAATACCATGGATATAGAAGTAGCTTCGTGTGTAAGGGGCTAAGTTGCTTAAAATATTGAAGAAAGCAACACCTTGAGTGGTAGCAATTGTATATTTTTTGTTGTACATATATATATAAATACAACAAATATATATATATATATATATATATATATATATATATATATATATATTGTTTAGTATGTTGAGCTACAAGTAAAGTTTGAACTTTATTTTGTAAGATTAGATATTAAGTAAGTATGCTACACCTTTACAGGCTTCGTATTGTTAGTTTTTTTTTGTTTTAAATGCTCTTTTACATATTGCATTTTAAAAATAAATAAATCAATATTTTCATTTTCAAGTTAGATGTTGTTGGTGGTGACACCACCAAAATCTAACTTTGAACATATTATCACAGTGGTGGCACTGGTGGCGCCGCCGCACCGTTATTATGTCCTAGTGAGACCTAGAGGGTCCTTAACAATCTTTGTAGCACCAAAAATGCACAAATTAACAGTGTAGGTTGATGTGGATATATATTTTTAAAGTAAAGCTATCGACTATTTACCACATATTAAAGCAACAAAAGTTAAGGTGATTTCAATTTTACCACAGATATCTAAATAGTTACTACTTTTACTAGCAAAGTGCCGTATTATTTATATTTCAACTCGAGTTAAGATATTTATTTATTAAATAAACTTTTCATCGCATTCTATGACTTCGTCAGTTTTTATTTGACATTTCAATGTCGCTGTCGACATTTAAAGAAGATAATATAATCAATCAATGTATAAATAAGTTTTCACTATGAAGAAGAAGAATGCACCGCATCTCTTAACGCATTAATTGTACATAGGTATTTTATGTATTAAAATGAATTGCTGTTCTTTCGTCTCGCTTAAACTTGAGAACGGCTTAACCGATTTAAATAATTATAGTCTTTAAATATTCGTGGAAGTCCAGGAAAGTTATAAAAGATAATAACATTTTAAAAATAATAGTTTCAAAAACTAAAAAAAAACACGCTTTTATGACGTAAACGTGCACTTTATGACGTTTTCATACTTCTCTTTTTATATTTGCCAATAAAAGGATGATTTTCACATACTACTATACAAAGTACCCCACGCTTTTTACTCTACTGTAATATAAATTCCGTGTACTCAGAAATTATTTTCTCTTTTTTAGTTAGCAATAAAAGCGTGTTTTTAACACGCTTTTATTAGATGGGGTGTATGTATGTATGAATGTATGTAACGGAATTTTTGAGCTCAATTTTCACTAACTTCCAGAAATCGGATTAATTTGAAACTTTGCACACGTATTAAGTACCGATGACAATGCAATAATTTGATAAGAGTTTTCCATTATCCTTATTAACTAAAAAATAAAAAAATAAAAAATTGGTTGCCTGTAAAGTCGGTATACGCGCGAAAGTTTTACGTGACAACGACTCTGAGTGGTAAAATAATTTTAATGTGAATATTCATTCGTATAACATGAACCGGTGTGTATGCCTATCTCTCTCTCTCTCTCGCTCTGTCTCTCTCGCGCGAAACGTGAGCGGAGCAGCGTAACGCAGTTTCTTGAGGTGTCACCCGGCAAACCAATTTATAAGACGTTGTCACGTCAATAATAGTTTAAAAAACTAAAATACACGCTTTTATTGCTAACTAAAAAAAGATAAAATAATTTCTGAGTACACGGAATTCATATTACAGTACAGTAAAAAGGGTAGGGTGCTGGGTGTAGTAGTATGTAAAAAATCATCCTTTTATTGGCAACTATAAAAAGAGAAGTATGAATTAAAAATTAGAAATAGCTGCTTTGTAATTTAAATCTTTTTAAGTAAGATAAGTTTTTTTTTAATTTTATTATTGGGTATTCACATAGTTGTTTATAATGGTTCTCCCAAGTCACAGGCTCTGCCTAGTTTGGGGACCCCTGCAAAATTTTCGTGCGTTTCAATCTACAATTTGCACGATGCAATCTGCTTAAAGTTTAATTTATTGTTTTGTATTTTATGTAATATTGTACTTGTGCATTAAATAAATATTAGTATTATTATTATTATACGTCATAAAGTGCACCCCACGCTTTTAACTCTACTGTCATATAAATTCCGTGTACTCAGAAATTATTTTCTCTTTTTTTAGTTAGCAATAAAAGCGTGTTTTTTTTATTTTTTTTAGATAATAAAGATAATGGAAAACTCATTCAATCAAATTATAGCATTGTCATCGGTACTTAATATGTGTGCAAAGTTTCAAATTAATCCGATTTCTGAAAGTTGGTGAAAATTGAGCTCAAAAGTTCCGTTACATACATACATACATACACCCCGATCTAATAAAAGCGTTTTAAAAAAGCAATGGGCAGAACAACGTCTGCGGGGTCTACTAGTTGTACATATTTATCTTTGCGCATTGTAGTGATTAAAATGATGTTTAAATGGATCCATACTATGTTATTTTATTTAGCTTAAACCACTTTACGAAATTGATTAATTACCATATACACACTGAATAAATTCAAACTCTTTATGCAACACCCTGTAAGCCATAGCGGCGAGCAGTACCAAGTTTAGGCTATTTATATAGAAAAATCACTATTTTTTTCTTGTTGGATTACACCCGTTCTAAATCGGAGTTAGCTGTTTAAAATGACTGTTTCACTTACACACCTATTGACCTATCTTGAATTTCTTTTTTTTTTGCGGCCCTTAGTTTTTTTTGCCCTGTCTTTTGAGCAGCAGCAAGAGGTTGTTCACTCCTGGCCTCGTCGTCATGATCACAGATAAGAAATTAGCAGGCCCTGGCAGAATGCCCTAGTACCGCGGCATAGGCTGGTGGAAAAGGAATGCTCTTACATAAATCTCTATATAAAATTCTTGTGTCACAATGTTCCGTTCCCGTACTCCTCCGAAACGGCTTGACTGATTCTTATGAAATTTTTTGAGCATATTGAGTAGGTCTGAGAATCGGCCAACATCTATTATTCATATCCCTTAGTGATAAGGGTTGTCCACAATAATTTATATGGCAAAACAACGTTTGCCGGGTCAGCTAGTAATATATACAATTATTATTTGTCATGCTTACTCTGAAGCTATAAAAGCATGGCATGTTTTAAGATTAAGGTAATATTCTTTCTTCTTCTGTTGTGTATGTTGTTGCGCTTACCTATTATCTTCACTTGCGCTGCCTCAGTCTTAGGCAACCGGTCGTTCCTCTTCTCCTAGCTAGATATGACGCCTTTAGATTAGGTGTTGACATACATCTAGCATATCGCAAACTGAATTCTGTATCTAGGTACTTCCTAAGTATTTGTGATCAATGTAAAGAGTAACTCAAAATCACGGCTTAAAATATCGTGTTGATTTTCTGATCCAAAAGGATAATAGAAACGACAAACAAATCAGGACGCTGCTGCGCTACGGTTTTGTAGTGCACCGGGGATGTTCGCTGAAGCTGCCGTGGACTGTTTCCACGCAACTAGGTATGCGTAAGCGGTACGCGTCCCTAGTGCGCAGGGTGCGGGCGAGCAGTAACCGCAGCCTGAATATGATCGCTAGCCGGCTCGACTGTATTTATGTAAGCTGTTCCTGCTCCATTTCCTTTTAAACCATTAACTTAGTTCTACTTGCAAGATTAGTCTTTGTAACTTACTGGATAAATAATAAAATACCATACAATAAAAAGTGCTTTGAGAACTCTGTTGCAAAATTATTTTTAATGTTTCAACTCGATTACACTGTGAAATGGCATCATTTTGAATGATTTCACTCACATCAAGTGGATAATGCATTCCGTGGACGACACCACACCACGGACAAACAGAATTTTTGATCAGCAATTTCCTTTTCATCTTGTCTGTTCGAATTCGAAACGTAAAATTATTCATACTCAACACTTTTCTGAAAAAAAAAAGATACAAATACTTTTGTTATATGTTGTACTAAATAATAATAAGGTACCTAGGTATGGTCGCGGTCTAAAAGTGTTTACTAGTTTTTGAATTAAATTCTACACTTCTACAATTTCTTGCGATATTGAACCGCCAAGTTTGCGGGTGATAATCGCATCCGCGGCGGCTGCTTAACCGCATAAAACTCCGGTCTCGTGAGTTTTGGAAATAAAACTGCATTGCGCCAACGCGGCGGGCGCGAGTGAATACCGCTCCGTGAGTCCTTAACCTTAGTCTCGCTAAAACTCGAGAACGGCTAAACCGATTTGAATAGTTTTAGTCTTGAAATATTCGTGGCAGTCCGTATACACAAACGTTATCTACGCAGCTCAGTGACACACTAAACAAACAAGAGGAATGACCGAGCAATGCAAGTCGAAACTTAACCTGCCTGTCGTTCCGGCGGGCGTAACGTCAACTATCGTTTTAAGGTCTCGTGCGCTGATACCGATTGAGTCCGCGTTCACTTATCCGCGGATCTTATCATCAAATATCCGTATCCGGATCCGTATTCGCGGACATTTTTATCAATCCGGTACATCACTAGTTCTTACGAAGAAAAATAATAAAAAAAACAACGGGCAGGACAATGTCTGCGGGGTCCGCTAGTTAAAAATAAAAAACAGCTTACATATCACATCCGCTGCCAGCAGGAACAACAGCACGACCACAACAAGGACCAGAATGGCCAGACAACAGAAGATTTGTGCACCGACGTTCAACGCATCCGAGCCTACATAGATGTTTCGCCAACTGAAAGAAAAGATGTTTAATAAAAAATGTTAACAAAGTCTCTCACATGTGTGACTTTGAGATTCACATATACTCGTATTTGCCTAAAAGGAGACCGCTGCCACTTATCGAGTAAGATAAACGCTTGTCAAAGTTATAAATATTTTGTATTTGAATTTTACTTTATGGTACTTTTCCACTCTATTTTGCTTCTGCCTCAATAAAGCATTGTCGCTTTAAAATTAATGTAAATTAAATTTTAGCCTGGCTTATTGTATTGTGCGAAATACCTTATCTAATCTTTTAATCTATTGCGATTCTGGTAGCAAGTAATTAGTAATAAGCTAATTGTAGCATCGCGTAGCTCGAAAAACGATTTTGGGCACGATAGAGGCAACACAGAAAATACCAGAATACTTGTGCTATGAAGATGCCTTACCACATCACCGCTTGACATCAATGGGTTTCATTTTTACTTCGTTTTGCTTGTAAACCGATTTTAATATTTGTTTGCAAGGAATATTGACAACGGGCTTGATTGACATATTATGACACAAAACTTCACTATGACTGCTACTTCATTCTTTTTTCAACTTACCGGAATTTTCTGAGGAGGTACTATTCTTTGGCCATCTAACATATTGTTCTGAATTATAAGCTAGTTTTCAAGCTGCAATCAGAAATAGATTTAAGATGATGATTCGTTTATAAAAGCACCGACTCTCTTTCCAGACTTTAAATAGCTAATTTAAGTATTGTCTTTCATCTTTCATCTCCTTATTCGACGGAGGTGATTCCCCATAAACTGGTCGGTATTGCTGCAGCTCTATCTTTTGCTTACCAGCCAAAATGCAACCGAGGCTTGTCGCTTAGGCCTTGGTACTTGCACAATTTTGAACTTACTTAGAAGAGCGTCAGCAAGGAAGAACAGTCCGACAATGATGGCGCCTACGATGCACAAGCAACAGCACAGCCTAAATATAATTTGGGCGCAACACTTGAAGCAGCAAGCGCAAGGATTGGGTATGGGACAGCAACAGCCTCCTTCATTACCACCGATGACGATGTTACGAAAACTGAAATCACAATAATAACACTTTTTTCGTTCTGCGTGTTTGGACGCACGTTTGACTTCAAAGGAACGGGATTCCATATGGGAACCCTGTGGTGACTGGAAATGATCACATACATTATGGTGGGTTTATGATTCATGACACAAAATTTATAATTACCACATAGTCCTATTGAAGACAACATTGATATGGCACGCTTACGCTGTTACCTTTATAAGCATCATGGTGAAGCATTTTAAAATTTTCCAGGTAAGATTCAGAAGAATTTAGAAAAGTTTATATAAACTATTCATATGAAATACTAACGTCAAGTGAACTTTTTTTTCGTTTGAGTTATTACGACAGTTATTTTTTATTGGAAAGACGAACATGGACACTGTTAGAAGTAAGAAAAACTAATCTTGATATTTTTTCTTGAAAAGAGTCTCCTATTACCTACCTACCATACTCGCGTTTCCGAATTAAATTTATCTGGTTACTAACGTAGTTTGTTGATCAGGTACCCTGGATGAATGAAGAGTCATGGAGGGTAGTGATAAAATCAGAAATCATAAAGATTTTTATAAATTATATGCTCCTTGCTTGGAGGATGATATTTATTAAGTCTACAAAGGTGGTCTTGTAGGTATTTCTAGAAGTCTAAATGTTTTCTCTGGTAATCTGCTTTTAAATCGTATTTTCGGTCGAAACGAGAACCTAGGACGAGAAATCTTAGAACATGATAGGGATATAGCTACATCGTAGTGATAATGGTGTATGCTCAGTGGGTATTGATTGAATTTAAACGCCATTTTTGAGGAGCCACGCAAAGGATAGCAAGACGAAACCAGTTTTAACAATTAAAATAGTATATTAAAATCTAAAAATAAAGCTACAAAGTCATAAATCCTTACCAAAATAAAGTAATACAAAACACCTGGGGAACAAGAAAGTAATCATGACGTGATTGCTCAACAAATCAAGTCGTCACAATTTGTAACGTGTAGTTAATATTTTCCGATCTCAGTTTGGTTATTAACGCAATTAAATCTAGGTCTTTTATTTTCAGAATTATTTTGGGTGTAGACACTGGTGCAGTTTTATCAGTAGTCGTTTCAGTTGTACTTTCTATTCGACTAAATTTTGTTGAATTGTCCACTGCTTCGTTGTATGCTGTATTGTTAGTATCGTTCAGCTGTCCTGTTAATTGAAGAGATATAGCCTTGCCCATAAGATTAGCTGATCTACGGAAGGTGGTAGTGATCCGACGCCAAGCTGGGGTTCGTCCTCGTGTTGCCTCCTCCACTTTGTAGCGATAATAACCAGGAACTAGAATGCAAAAACAATGAAGCTTTATTAAATCGTGATGCTTACATGGACCTGCACCCTACTCTAGAAGCCGGTTTTCGTAGTTCCGGCACTTTTGGATGTACCCCTGTCACTCTTTCAAGCTTGACGGCGCAAACGAACGCGCTGGCTACACCTTTAGGCCTTACACGAAAAATATCGTAACGTATTCGGGAAACGGCTCATAAGATAGAGATAGGATACGGATAGGGTGCAGGACCGTATCATCACGTTTGAAAATCTGATAAATAAATTAGGGAATACAGCCTCTGTAGGACAAAAAAGTAGGAAGTACTTAGTAGCTCCGACCAATTCACAGCTGAGGTGAGGCCTGTGCCCAGCAGTAAGACGTATATAGGCTAACATGAGCTCCGACTAGGTAATTTATTACCTAGGTTTGATTACATATTATAGTTCTTTCAAATCACGAAGTCGAGCAGAATTTACTTGTGGTAAATATGTGTCCGTATATGTGTCGATGTGTGCGTGAAAACGAAAGCGGGTATGGTTAGCATAAAAATAATACCAATATTTTTGTATGTTCAATTGATAATAAAATAAAACAACAAAACTTTTAAACTAAAATGTTTATTATTTAAAATAAATAATAAATAAGGGAATGTATTAAAATAAAATTATGTTCTTCTACATTTGGGTTTAAGTTTTAATTTAAGCGAAACATAAGACTTAAATAAGGATATACAATTGAACTCAAGATATGGCAAAATTATGAAAATAAGGCTAGGCTGGAACTATTTAATAACAAATTTCTATCTATTTTTACGTATGTGAAAAATGTGTCGCCTTAATCTTCTTCGGAAAAACTGTTGCTTTCGTTAGTTTCAAAGTCAGTCGTGCTGCTATCACTTGATTCACCCACATTAATTACAAATTCAAAGTCATAATCAAAATATTTCATATACTCCTTTTCAATTTTTTCGACATGCTTGCATGTATTAAGCCAGATGTTGTTATCGATACTGTTTAAACCTTCAGCTATTAAATTTTGAACTTCTGTCATATTTTGACCAATATTTTTCGAGGCAATCTTATTTTTCAGAATACCCCAGATGTTTTCAATGGCATTTAATTCGGGGTGATATGGTGGCAGTCGTAGTATTTCGAAACCTTTGCTTTTTATTATCTCGTCAATTCTATATGAAATAAAACGCTGCTTATTTCTGATTATTAAATCATACAATTCTACATTGCGGGACAGTGCATTGAAAGGGATACCGTGTTCCGTCAGCCACTTTTGCATGTCGCTCTTGCGCGAATTTGACGTAGGTATACTACTACTTCGAGTATTATGGTAGGATGCGTTGTCCATCACTATAACAGATTTATCTGGTAAATTTGGCAGCAGCTTTTCATTCAGCCATTTGCTATAATTATTGAAATTCATATTTGAGTGATAGTCTCCAGTTGTGGATGATGCTTTGTATATTAACGAAGCATCTTTAATAAATCCACTACTGCTACCCGCATGCACTATAATAAAACGAGCACCGGTACTCAATTTTTTTAAAAATGACTTGTCTTTTGTCTTAGTATCTAGTTTTTTTAAATTCCACGTGTTTTGACGTACGTGCGAAGTTAGCACATATGTTTCGTCTGTATATATAATGGGACGGCCTTCTTCACGGTATTCATGAATTTTTTTCAAAAAATTAAATCTCCACAATTGTATTTCATGCCTTTCTTGTAAAGATTTACGATTGTTTTCAATTTTGTTCCATTCGTAGCCCATTTTTATAAGCAACGAACGTAATGTGCTCAAACATCCGTCAAAACCAATTTTTTCTCTTAATGCTGACTGAAGTTTTGCCAAAGTTGGAAGTTCATTGTGTTCTATATGAAAATTTTGAATTGTAGTTCGAATAATTTCTCGATTCATATTATCTAAATTAAATTTACCGTCTCTTTTTCGTCGCTTTTTCATGGGTGAAGTAAACTTGGTTGATGAAGATGGCAACTCTTTCTCTTCTTTTAAAATCCTACTTACTGTGCGTTCACTGACGCCTGTTGCTTGGGCAGTTCGTTCTAATATGTTTGCTAATGGACTTAGGTCACATCCATCAGTGTTATTTGCTTTCATAAAATTATATTCATCTTTTAGAAAGTGAAAGACTTTAGCAATGATTGCTCGACCCTAAAAACAATAAAATATACAATTGAATAAGTATCAAAAGTCAAAACTAAACTATTACTTAAATTAAAAAATAATCATTTTTATTTAATGTCAAAACTAGAAAAAAAATATTTACCTCGCTATGGATAACTTTGCGCTTTGACATGCTGACAGTACTTCACGGCAATTAGCGTCCGGAAACAATAAACACAACTAACCTGAGCGACAGCGCGCTCGCGACTGACCGCGTCGTCATACACGCACACTATTGCATTATGCATGTACACGTGTAAAAACAAATAAAGACTACTCGCCTTCGTGAAATGCAAGAACTGTATCTTTCTAATTATGCTATTAAAAAACGCAGAAACATATATGAAGTGATAATACCACCCAAAATCTTCGCATAAGGTCAGAATTCAGTTAACAATAAAAATAAATGTATGAAACCAATAAATACCGTATCTGTGCTTCGTCTTGATTTCTACGAAGCAGTAGTTGTATCCTAGGCCTACGCCTAAGCCCAGCATCATTATGAGAGTAAAAACCAGGCAGGTCACCACCGTGCCTGCTGCCAAACACATTGTGAATCTGCAGAGACATGAAAGTGAAACAACATGCGCTTAACATATTTCGTGCTTATTCGTTGGTCAGTGATACACACCGTTAAGTTGTCAAACAATTTTAGTTTCGGCCTACGCCTTCCAAATGACCGGTACCCCATAAACCCAAATGGTAATAGACAGAGAGTCATTGGCTTGCAGTGAACTTACACAAGCTTAAAACACACTATCCTCAGAATTTGAGCGTTTATTTTTTAAAAAGCCTAGACTTACTTTTCAGTGAGGTACATAATATTGGACATGACACTCAAAATCTGCCCCATCTTTTTTAAGGAATGAAAGTAAGCAGAAAATGTTATATTCAAGATGTTAGAAGAATATAAAAATTCAACGTTTTCTTTCAGAAATTGAGAACAAGGTGGGAAATCAACCCAAAAATCAACTTTGACAATTTGACTCAAACTTTCAACCCAACTTTCAACGCTGATGTCAAAAATGATTAATCACTCAATACCTAGGAGCATATCAGCAACGCGGTGAGCATAGTTTAAGGTGTCAATAAACTGTGACATAGGCTTAGATTAAACCAATCAGAATAAGATACGGTACGTCCTATGGTACATCCTTACCATAAACTTAGGATGTAAAGAAAACAGAGTGTGCGAGGGAAAATAAAATCTCTTATGGAAATAAGGATGGTGAGTCTAATGTCACTGCAACAGTTGTTTGAATGACAAGTCGACCTCAGTCGACCTCGGAAGTATTGCCTCTCAGTAATTTGATTTTTACTGTTGTAACACTACCTACCGAGTAAATTATGAACTAAAGACACAAGAATAAAACAAACATAAACTAAAAGCAAGGACCATTTCGATTATGGCAGATTAGTTTCTCACGCTACTACGAGATGGCGCTGTTTCAAGTTAACTCGCGGTAGTTTCTGTTTTTTTATAGTCTTTAGGATCCTGTAGGACTTTTTGTAAGTGGGCGCAGTTAACACTTAGCCTCAGCGCTAAGTAGTGGCACGCCCCTGGCTCCCAATATTTTTGGTGTTCCTTTTGGTGTCCCTGCCCGTGCCTGTTGCCGGTATAATTGAGTATCAACCGCGCGCATTCAACAGCCTCGTACTGAACTTTTGTATCCACGTTTTTGAGAATTAAAAGTATGACTTATACCAAAGCTGCGTTTTGACATCACCCCCCGGTCATCACCTCCAGATGAAAGTGAACCTTTCGAAGTGGACCACCTTGCGACCTCCATATACCCAGCTCCCGCATAACATCTTTCACATTGTATTATTCGTTATTTATTTCTAGTAAATACGATTATTTACAGAAATGGTGACTTGTTCTGTGAGTGACTGTGACGTGAACTATAAAATTTATCCAGCGGATTGCACGTTTTAAATGTAAATACTCAATATGTTATCATTTTACAAAGTGTTTATTTTTCGTCAAAATTTGTTGCATTTAATTCATTGTGTAGATAAATGGGTATTTATTATTATTATTATTATTTACGTTTATTTCAGAAATGAAAATTTCCATATAGTGGGTTAGTTGTTAAAGAAAAAAATATCTTACGAGCTAGGGTTAGTAAGTACAAAAGAAAGGACATTACATTAAATACGGCTTACTTAACATTAACCAAGGCAGGTCTGGAACCCACATGGACGCTGTTCCAGTGCCTCAGAAAAGGGCAGCAATAGCGACTCCCTATCGCCGCCAGGAGGCTGTTGGGGCTGTCTCGGATGCGGCGCCAGGCAGAGGCAACCCGCTTACGCATGATTACCGGGAAACCGTCTATGCGAGCCTCAACAAACATCGCCGAAGCGCTGCAATACCGAGGCAGCCCCATCAGCATCCTGAAACCATTATTGTACTGGACGCGCAGAGCTGAGAGCGTCTTTTGTGTATACTCCACCCATAAAATGCATGTGTAAAAAGACTGGCAATAGGCTCTAAACAGGGTTTGCTTGACTTCAGTGTTACACCATGCAAATCTACGGGCGAGCATATTCGCTCTCATAGCAAGAGCTCTGCGCTCCCTTTCTATGTCAGCTTCATCTGACATACTCTCTGTGAGCCAATGCCCCAGGTACTTGAAGCTTGACACCCTTTTCAGTGGTAGGCCTTCAAGAGTAACAGAAGGAAAATTGTAGCTTCTATTTTTACATTTAAAAACTACAACTTCGCTCTTCTTCACATTATAATTATATATTTGTTAATAATAAAGATTTTGGTGAAGACAAAGTTAATTTTTATATTTTATGGGACAGGTCAAAGAGAGAGAGTTCCACCCGAATACTTTCGTCTACCGAGAAATAACTGCCTTCGACATTTGAAAAATGTTTCGTGGTCTGAAAAAATTAAATTCGAATTTCTTTAATACTGAACTATTATATTTTTTTAAATAGTCGCGTTGTGACTTATGTTTTAATATGAAAAAAATTAAAGTTATTAAGTACCTAACCTTAATAAATAAGTTTAAAAAGTTAACTGTTTAATTTTTTATGTATTTATTTTTTTACCCTATCTATCTATTTGTCTTTAAGTTATAACATGCATCGTCCTTGAAAGGTCAGGTTAAAGGAAGATAAAAATCCTGGTAATTATTACAACGTATCCAAAAAAATATATTTTTAGCTGCGTTTTCGAGCTCTGAGTTGATTTTTACGCTAGTATATTCTAAATCTATGGCTTGCCCTAAGGACATAGGTAGGTAGATTTTATATGGGCAAGTAAATAGTCGACAAATCTGAAATTATATTATGATATATAGATTGCTGTATCCAACAGGGGTAGACTATTTGAAATAATTTGCTTGTTACATTTTTGCATCATAGGACTTCCTAATATTAGTGCTCGAACCTTACCTAGCTTGCCCAGAAGTATGGTTTGCCTAACTACTTTGTGGGACCGCTAACTGCATAATACTTTCTGTTAAATAAGTTTAGTAGAACCTAACTCCAATTGCCTTTCTGGCTGGCAAAATACTTTGTCCTAAAGATGTACTTACTTTGGGTCGCTGAGTCACCCTAGTAAGTAAGTAAGTAAAGATGAGACATGGGCTTGTGTGTGCAACTTTATTGCTAAAAGTCGTCTTCTCTAGACAAAATTTCGAAACGTATAAAAATTACAATCATTTGGGTACTCGGAAATAATACGATGAATTGTAGGTATTCCTTGTTTTATTGACGTTATAAAGTTATGAATTGCAAAGTAACATTTTTGTTTTGTGCCAATATTTTGGATATCAAAGGCGACATGTTCGCGTATTTTTTGAACGGTATAATGATCGTTGGCATCACAGTTGAAGTTGCTCCTTTTTTCTGATTCTTCCATTCCATTGGTCTCCGTCTGGCGGTTTTAGTCTTTGATTTGTTTAGATCGGATTCTGAAAAACGAAATTATGCAACAATACTTGATAGCAATTTAGTACACCTACTGACACGTTACGGGACAACCTGTACGTAAGTTCACATTTTGTGCATAGTTTTTTAGTATAATTAATATGTTCAGGACACCTGGTTTCCGCTTACTGCCAGTGTTTTTGTTTGTACACTAAATTTTCAGTAAATAATTCTCTGAATGAGCCATGAAAACAGCTGGTGAGCTTCAACGGCTGGACGGATTTTCACCAAATGTAGCTAAGAACCACCGTAATTAAATTATCTTTTGATTGAAAAAAAAAGCTTTGAAATCGGGACCCGTTCAAAAACAACGATGCCATAGACACTAAAAATCTCTCCTACTAAACCTCTTTTTCATTGGGGGTTAAAAATAGAACAAAATCATGACTAGCAGCACTTAAAAGACAGCAGTTAACAGAGCTGTAAACAAGATCGCAAAAAGGGTCCCAGATATCGACATTATACTATTTTAGTCTTGAAAAAAATTATAAAGATAGCATAACTATTAAATACCTTCTTTGACTGCACCATCAGCATCATTCAGGCTGAACTTTTTGTCGGTGCTCTTAGCATTTGCCTTAACACCCTCTCGAACCTCTTCAAATTCTTTACGTCTTCTAGCAGTGTATCTACCTTTTTGGAACTTATGAGAGTTTCCTTCATCGCTTGACCGAACGCCTTCTATGGCTTCTTTTGAAATAATAGGAACTCTACGGTAAGACTCTGGAAAATTTGGTGATTGGGGACCAACATAGATACCCTGCTGCTCCAGGTAGATTGGTGCCTCTTCTTTAGCAGGGTAACTGGCTCCATCAGGAGAAATACCAGACTGAGGAATATTTGGTACACGTAATGCAAATCCCGTACCACTCGTTGACTTCGAGCTGTCATGAGGACTATTCATATCCGTATTGAAGTCACGAGAGCTAACAGATGATGACTTTTCGTCGCCATTTTTAGTGATAGCATGATTAAGTTTAGAATCTTTGCCTCTTAATATATTTTTCACAGTCGCAGAGACGTTGGGGATATTAGGAATGTTTGGAAATTTCGGTACGCTGATGTTAGGAATGTTGGGAAATTTCGGTATTCTAAGGTTGGGTATGCGAGGAGTTGTTGTTGTGGTTGTCGTGGTTTTACTAGAGTCCAAACCGGTAGTAGGTTCCTGTGTATTTCCCGATGCTTCGTTAGGGAAAAGATTAGGTGATTGCGGCAAATTGCTATTTTCCCTTGAACTCTGCAGTGCTGAAATCCTCAAAGTCTTCGTGTCTACAAAACAGTAGTTGTAGCCCACGCCAACTCCAATGCCAATGCTGATGAGCACGGTAACTACGATACAAGATATTATGGCTGACATAGCACAAAATGCAGCTATCCTGAAACATTTAACAATCATTGTGGTGAACTGGTGAGTCATTAACATTACAGACGGGAAAAATGGTACATCAGTACATAATATAAAGCAAGGTCGCTTCTCGCGTCTTTCTATGTCTGTAATATGTACGTATGCTTATATCTTTATAAAAACTAAACTACTCAAAAGGATTTTGATGCAGTTTTTTTTTAATAGATTGAGTGATTCAAGAGGCATTCAAAAGAGTAGGTTTATATGTAAATATAATAACATGCTTTATAATATTAGAGAACCGAAAACCACGCATGCGAAGACGCTAGCGGGAAGCTAGCTTTGATAAAAAAAAGATAGGAAAGTTACATTGCAATAAGCTTTCAAAAAGTAAACTAGTTCTTAAGAGTGGTCGAATAATAAATAGGTAACGAACGAGCAAAACGCAGCAGCTTCACTGCATGCAGACGGTTTATTGGTAGGCACACAGTCACCCGCTATATCCAGCACATCTCCAAAAGGTATACAATAAACTTACTTTTCAAACATGTACATTAGATGGCCGAAGCAAAAGCCTTCACCGCAGCACCCGCACGGCATTTTGAATGCTGTTGTTAAAAAGTCGGTAAAATAAAAAAAGTTATAAAATGTATACAAAATAATTATAAATATAATAAATAAATTATTCGTGACATGGCTGCATGATCTTGTCAAGCAAGTATTGACAAAGGTTGATTGACAAATCCAACAGACGAATTTAGACGATTGTAATGTAAGAGCAATTCTAGAATTTTATGTTTTAGTTAAAATAACTAATTGAATTAAAAATATGAAACATCGATCGTGGTAGTTTGTAATAAGTCAATATTTTATCCTCTTGTTATATGATGTAGCAATTCGAAACTCTGGCCATTATAAGAGTAATTAGTGACAAAGACATACTTAGATTCTGTCCGGGTTACCTACGTAGACTCAAAGACCTTTGGCGCGAAGGATGTAGTCCAAGAAAATATAAATACTATGGACGTATGTCGTGTCGAATTATTTTTCGGCTACCCCGTAGCGTCGAAAGCCCGTGGATTCGGATGCCCGTGGGATTGAAAAACTTTATTTGGCTAAAATTTACATAGGAAGCCTTTTTTTGAGTGACCGTATTTTTTTTTTTTTGAGAAAGTGGTCTCAAGGCTTCCTTCAGCAAAATTGTAACACTCAGAGTTACGTAGTTTTTCAGACAAAAAAAGGTATTCCACATTCCATACAAAAATTAAAATTATTTAAAGACACCTTAGACTCCAATACCATTCCCCAAAAAATTCGTTCATAAAAAAAATTTCGATCCCAAAGGCAATCGACTCCACGGGCTTTCGACGCTAATAATAATATTACTTTTGTCTATGCTTGATGTCAAATATTGACTTAAATTTCTGACTTTGTCATAATTTTCCATTACAATTTTCAATGTTTATTCTTTCATATTTTAATAACATTATTTTCTTCAATTTCCAATAGTATTTTACCCGCATTTCAACAACTCTGAATCGTGTGTCACAATGCCGGAATATACACTCCTGAAAATGGAAAAACTTTCGGAAGCTCTCAAAAGGTAAATTTTATTTTTATTTAATGAGTAAAGATAGTTTCTATTTGTAATTTTGTTGTTTGAACCACTAATAAATTGTTACGGAATTTCACAGGAAACCACATCTTACGACTTGCATTTCCTTTGCTCTGGGTATGTTTGCCATCACCATTTCGGCTATAGCAGTGGGCGTATTTGTCGGATACACGTATTGCTACATTGAACATCACTCGGGATTAAAGCCAGTCAAAGGTAAGCCTATTCCATCGTATACATCCGAGCTTGCATTCTAGTTATATATCATATTAAATAGTATAGAAGCTTATACATAAATCACTTCGACAAATTCCTCAGTGATAATAAATAGATGATAGTGATTTTTGTCTAAAGAAAAAATATATCTTGGTTATCCTACTGATAAATTGTCAAATATGTTATGCGGTTTCAGCAACGACATAGAATTTCGGAGACACCTTAATTCACATAAGTTTTGAACCTATTGTCTGGCAATTTTTGTATAAGATGGAATAAAAGATGCAATGCAATGAAAGATGGTGTCATTGATAAAGGACATAATGGGGAATCCTCCAGGAGCACTAGTGAAAGTGATATTGTAGAGTGAACGATGAAAATTGCCATTGACGTCATAAAATGTAACTTCCAGAGTTGCCCACTTGTTTTCTAATCTATATGCTCACATTTGAACCTTTATTTATTTCAGGCAACATGTCCCGTTCATCGAACTACCACATCCTACATATGCCATACCCTGAGTCGAAGGAGGTGACTCAGAACAGGACTATCAACGGTGCCCTGTTGTCCAGTGTTCTCGTCTCTAGGATCATGGAACTAGGTCAGGCGCTGGTGCAAGATGAGCTACACAATGACATCTTCTTCGCATAAAAATGGAGAATAAATATAATGTGCTGGTAACTGCAGTGAGTTTTATTTTTCCTTCTTACTTCAAAATGTTCTTGGAGGGTCCACGCTGGACCAATAGCAGAAGACCCTTATGACTTCTAAAGATGAAAGTGATTTTTAATACCATTTTTACGAACCACTACATGTTGTAGGTAGTTAGCTTGTATGTGTATATTATGTCGATTGATTGAATAAGATCCTTTTCTCTGGAACCTATGCCTGAGATAGTAACTTACTTAGTTTTAACCTGAAAAAATGACTTGTTTAGTTATCAGCGCGATCAGAAAATTTGCCATTTTCATATTATATTTTGAAAACCCTGAGTGAAAGGTGACTCAGAACAGAACCATCAAAGGTGCCCTGTTGTCCAGTGTCCTCGGGTCATGGATCAAGGTAAGGCGTTCTTCCAAGATGACATGATGTTTTAACGTGAAATTGTTTAAATAAATAAAATGCAGTCTTGGATGTGCATGCAAAGAATTAAGTTATTATTTTCGTGTCCTCGTTAAAAATCTATCAATATTCACACAATTTCAAAAAAAATTGACATTTTTTTTGCATAATGAACGCTTTTTTTCAAGCTCAATATCAGTAATACCTTAAATAACATTCTCAGAAATTAAAAACGAAATAGAAAGTCTTCAAAACAGAATAAACGTATGGAATTCCCGCTGATTTATTACTAACAATACTGCTTCGTAGTAATGCGATCGTGAGTCATCTTTCATGTTAAATTTGAAGACAATTGATTAGACACAGACCGCCAAGATCAATTAATATTGATTTACATAGTGCAGGAATTCGGGATTCTTAATTGATCACGTAACTTCGAAAATGCTGTCGTTCAATCTTACTCGGTCTTTATTTACATAGGATCTTCGATGTATCAAGCGTCAAGTAATATATGTGTTATAAGCGTCAAGTAGGTACATACACATTTTTCAAGCATATCAAGAACTTCGCCTTCGAATAATCCCTTCAAAGGGTTTATTTCTAGAAACAAATCGATATAAAACACATAGTATGTATTTACTCCGCATTTGTACACCATATTTTATTAGTTTGTTATGATGAGACACCAGATAGTGACCTTGGTTTCATGGTAATCCCAATATTTTATGAGGTAGTTAGTACATTTGGTAACTGGGAATCCCATGCATACGACACATCTAATGAAACTTATGATAGACAATGGAAAATACGAGTATAATGAGTCAATCAAAACGCCAATGATACACGCAACCTTGAACTTCTTAGGCAAAGTACAGTTGAACCTAATATTAACTTACTGGTTTTACAGTGTGAAATTCGCTCACACACACTTATAAAACACAGTTATAGAAAAATGGACTACAACAGTTACATATTATGGCAGTTCGTTTTGTTTTGCATTTCTTTGAGTGTGTTTTAATTTCACATTGCAAAAAAAATGCATTGTTAATGCTAAAAATAAAGTAATTTAATTACTGGATTTTGTTTGACTCGGTTACTTTAAAAGTCTTATTACTGCTTACATTATTTGGCTAGCATTATTCCTCCCTAGGTACTTATGAGTACCTACTTAATACAGACCCAATACTGTTTTCATTAATAAAAAAGACTTTTCTAGCTTAAGGTTAATCACAACAACCTAATTTTTAAGTCAACAAATCTTTATAATGTGTAGATACCTGTATACCACAAAATAACACGTTGAATATTCTCACTATTTTATCTGATGACTGTATCAAAATCCTTACCTAAATGTCGTTTACATTGTCTGCCAAAAAGAGTGTGTGCTCAAATGCACCAGTTGGAAATTAGGATTTATCAACAAGTTATAGGATATTTATGAAATAAGAGGAGTGAGGGAGGAGGGGATATCAGTTCAGTTTGATACAGGATTTTTTACTCGGAGCCCTTGTTAGGCAGCCGGTCGACATCGCCAACGCATCTTTTTATTGACCTCAAAAAAACTTGTTTATGTACTCCTATCAGTGTGGTAAAAAAGTTACTGACTGATTCATCTTTTATTATGGTTGTGTAATTTGTAATCCTTCGCTTGTTGCTACCTACGTAACGTACTTAACCTGTTTGTGGGCCCAACATCTTAATAAAACGAGTCAATACTCGTTGCTTTTGCTTTTTGTAGTGAGACTATGATTAAGTAAGTATTTGTGGGTTAAATATATTTTTTAACAGAATTTGAACTACTACGAGTAGTAACCGCTTATCTCATTCACCTGCCACGCCAACTCATAACATTGGTAGTAGAATTTCCTCAAATTAACAACAATGCCTGCTTCTCACAATAAATCCGAACAATAGATGTGGTATATCAAACGAGGTAAGCCAAGTGTAAATAGACCTTCTAGTCAATGGGTTCAATTGATATTTTTTTTGTCTGCTAATGGAATAAAAGTAACCTTCCTAAACTAAACTTGCACAAAACAGCATATTTATAACACACTTGAACGGAGGTTTTCAAGAAACAAGTTACATGAGTGTAGCACAATTGGGGCGGGTTTATGCCTAAAAAGCAATTTCTTCCAGACAACTTCGGGTAAACGTCATTTTTAAACTATAAGGTCGTAACTTAGAATAGCACTTCAAACTTTGATAAAAATTAACCATTAGTAGCCAAGCTAAGGTTCACTTGAAAAGTTTAGCGTTAAGTATTTTCGTTTAATGGATAAAATTATGTAGATGCTTTCAGGTCCTGCTTCGTGAAGTTATTATTTAATAATTTAGGTTGCGTAGTAGGCAATTAATAAATAATTTTGTAATGTTCGTAGTACCCAATAACATTAAAAATTTACATAATCAAAAATTTTGTTACTCATGGTCTTTGCGGTAAAATTTAAGCGGTAAAACAAGGTAGGTTTGATACCTTTTAATTAAAACAATAAATATAATAATCACCACCACAAACAAATAAATAACTGCTGTTTTTTAAATTATTTTCAATCACCACCAAGTTCCTTGCTCGCAAGTGTACTTACATCTAAAAATATTTGACTCGTCAACAACGAACTTTATTAGAAGACGTTTCTCAAACTCCGAGTTGATGGTCATTCATCAAGAAAGATGAGCCACAAATAATCGGTCATCAACTCCGGTTAGAACCGGTTGCCATCCCGCTATCCCTGTTGATCCCTAAAAGGATGTAGGCAAAAAAAGTTTAAGAGCGAACTTCGTAGTCGTAACTCGCGCGCCGTTCCGACTCATCGCGTCGCACGCGCCGATGCGCCCGCGCAGGCCGCTCGATCACTTAGATTTTTCATTTTAATTTATTTAAAAACCTTACAAATCATCGGCAATATTGGAACACGAAAGGTAGCGATATTGTCATGGAATTTTCGAATCTTTTTGAAACTCGACAAAACATTATTTGAGTGAATCGTGTGTGTTACAAGGTTACTATCGTCAGTGAAAGTTGCGTGCACATGAATTGCGGTGTTTTCTGATAAGAACGAGTGTTTGGAAAGTGAGTATATGAGTAAAGTAGAATAAGTAATCGATGTTATTTACTCTGCTGGCTATAAACCTGTCTAGAACTTAAAAAAATAAGTAGCTGTTAAGTTTTTCACAGAAGCTGTTGCTAAGGATAACATTGAGACACGTGTAGAGTATTTATAATTTTTGGCACATAATTGATTTTACCTCATGCCTGCCTGTCTTAGGTTGTTTACAAATCGCTCTTATTGTTAAGAACCTGATAGACACAGACATCTTTGCTTTGACAAAAAACTTCATGACCAAAATAAAAACAACAAGTTACAGATAAAATAATTTCTATTTCAATGTTACTGTATGTAGTTATTTCATGATTTAATTACATTCTACTGGTTTATATTCTACTGGTGTAAGAAGTCAAACATAAAAAAGATTTAGTGTATTACTTAATATATTACGAGTATACTTTATCTCATCAGCCTAAATACGTCCCAATGCTGGGCACAGGCCTCACCTCAACAATGAGGTGGTCCGAGCCAGTGACCAACCTTATTGTTAGATGTTATTTAGCCGCCCGAGGGCCCCTGACTAGGGTTAACGATTAATATCTATCGATATTAACCGGGACCAACAGCTTCACATGCCTTCCGAAGCACGGTGATACTTGTTAATAGACGTCATTTAAATGGTCAGAGTTTTCACCCATCCAAACATAACCGCGTCTTAGGTAACTTTACTTTTAGTGTCACTATCAAAGCGCTGCAACCACTGCGCTACAAGAACCTCATATTAGACTTATTGTAGGAAAAAAACACTATAAAAGTAATAGGAATTATTAATAAGTATAACAAACAACCCTTAAAGACTTTACGGGATACCCGTATGCAAGTTAATAAACTTATGGCGACCTCTACCGTTCGCCATCACAAGAGCATGCCTAACGGTGGCAAGCACGACAGCGAGCGCTGATACGGCTCCGTAGGCTAGATGGCGCTGTTAGCCTAGTACCGCACATGAACCGCGGCATATAAGATTTAGATCCAAAATAATGTAGATAGAATAGAAACCAAATAATAATGATTTGTCAATCAAGATGATGTCTATTATTTGGTTTGATTATGGTCCCCAACCATTACACCCGGTCGGTAGGAAGCGTTTCCCTTTAGCTTCCTTACTCTAAAGATGTTGAGCCAAAATTTGATTAGCGAATAAAAACTCATATTAAAAGATAAATATGCGGAACTTTTTTCTTCTTAAAAACGCGAAAGCCAAGTATATTTTGTAATGCTGTCGTGTCAAATCAAATATTTATCGCGTCATTTCAGTTAGATTTAATAAATATTTAACACTCCCATGTAATGTTCTTTTGTATTATGCAGATAAGGTTTAATGTGACAAGGTTATTTCTTACTATTTTTATTGTTAAGCTAAGTAATGGAATGTCGTAACATCGGTAACACGAATTGTATTCGTTAATAATTAAATTAACATTATATTTGTAACTGTAAGAAAATATGAGCTAAATAAATTTTTGGTCGCGTGACTGAATCACTTCACCTAAGTTTTTATTTTTTTATTTTCCTCGAGCTTCGATGTTGTAAATCTATAGGTGTATTACTCGTATTGAGTATAAAAAAGAAATTGCAAAATGTGTTCGTAAGCGCATAACTCAAGATCGCCTGGACTAATTAGGCCACTTCTTTTTTTATGATATACATATCTTAAAGTACGGGCACGGTAATAGGTACGGGGATGGTTCTTAGAAAGATTTTTTTTAAATAATGGCAGGTCAACGTCTGCGGTGTCCGCTAGTAACCTATAAAGTTCAGTCAAAGTTTTACGTTTAGTTTAAAAAAAATGTACAAGTGCTCATGTTCATACTATCTCACTGTGTTCTGAACGTGCTTGATATTCCAAATTAACACCATCGTCTTACTTCTTATTAGAAAAAAATTGGTGATACAATACATGCGTCAACTGATTGTTGATTGCGAATAAGCACATGTGCACAATGTATAGTGATACTCTGTATGGTATAGATACTTTTTATGAATAGAAGTTCTAAGAATTCTGTCTTGTGTGGGTTTTTTTTTCAAATTAAGTAAATTAATAGCGCTAGACCTACAAAACATAGTCAATTGAAAACTGCATAATTTATGATTATTTACCTACTAGTAATTACGACAAGAAAAAATACAGTAATGGATAAGGATCTTATAAAGGACCCAGTATTAAAAGTCAGAGCCTTGAAGTTTGAATACCACGACAAATTGTTTTGTGATTACATAAGTATTCGCAACCATAACACATATTCACAAACTAAAATCAGAGATTATTTAGTTCAAACATGACATTCAAACTAAATTTAACTCGGCGTCAACAGCTGGAAAATACCAAAGTTGCAAAGTGTTTAAGTCAAAGGTCGACTAGTTCTTAGTTAACTATATTCAAACGCCTATAGTGTATGATGGAACAATAGAACTCCTTAGCGATGAAATGTTCTCTTCGTGTCTTCACCACACTGACAAGCGGGAAAGGGCTTTCCAAAAAGTAACAAAATTAAAACATAAGGTAGACAAGTACAGAAAGTTACATGTTTTTGTATAAAATGTATAAACAAGCTAGATTGAAAGTTTCATGAAATTCTTTGAGTTCACTTTTCTGTTTCTATTCACACCATTTTAATGGTGACACAGGTGAAAAAACCTTAAAAAAATACTACATAATTATAGCTTTTTATTAATTTAACTCATATTACCTTCAAAGGAAACTGACTAAATTGGAATAAAATATACCTAAATTTATAATACCTAAAGTTCAATACAGACACAGACCTACGTGGGCTTATTACTAGGTAGATTCTGTTATTGTCCAATTTACTTTGTTATTATACTGAATATATCTCATACAAATGTATGAGATATTCATTAGAATTTCGCACGCATTCTGTTTTTCTAGACCAACACAACAGGGCAATCCGCACAAAACATGGCGCGCACTCGCAAACTTGTTTTAATTCCATACCAATGTATCACGACAAGTATGTGAAGAAACACATATTGACTACTACTGGACGCCCGCGAACTTCGTTCGCCTACATTTGTGGCCTACTTATAAAGTTGCATCCTCAATACAACTCCATTGCACTATCTTCTGGAACTTTGTCTTTCTTATATCAATAGAAAGTGCTTAAGGCGTTATGTTCGTACCGCTTACTGTTAAGCTGGACTGCTAGTCTTCAACAGCAGATATTCAGATCTGCATTTTTTCCCACATTCAGTATCACAGATCTTAAGTATTTTTTTTTATTTGGATAAAATTCAAATTACGTTGGACAACTTTTTCCGAGGTTTTACATTCATACTCCTTACGGTTTAAATACTTAGCTGGGCTGCGGACGTGTCACATCAAGTCTTCATTACTGATATGAGGACTGAACTTCTTTTCTTAAGGCGTCAAATTTATACCTTTTTTAATCAAACCAGGCTGCTAGGGCTCAACAGCACATATTCAGATCTTCATTTCTGTTACATATACATAAATTGCTCGTTACTTTGAACAAGTTTTTTTTTTTTTTTTTTTTTAAATTTCTTTAGCGCCATATTTATACTTTTAATAGTTAAGCTGGGCTGTTGGTTGTGACAGGTACTCCAGATCTTAATTTTGCAATGAAAAGAGCAAGCGTATCAATTTTTCCTATGGCGTCATATTTATAACTCTTGCAGTTAAGCTAGGCTGTTTGGATGCCTCTTCAGATATTCAGATCTTCAAAATAAATTGTAGCCGGGAGTTTTCTTGACAGATTGGTAAAGTTTACATTGAAATACGTTCAGCTATTTTCAGGTGATACGCATACATATACACAGACAAACATATAAAGAGAGACAGCGACAAAGACAAACAGAGAATAATATATATATATTTTTTTAAATATCTTCCAAGTACAGACTTATTTTCCTCTTCAGCTGTATTATGTATATAGATAGCCGTGTGTGTAGAAGAATATATTTTATGTCTGTGCCTGTACTTACCTAATTACCTACATCGTAAACTCCTACAAGGTAAATCACCTGAATCACTCCATCTAGTAAAAATGCATCAAAATCAATAAAATAATTATGATGCAAATTTTTTTTAAGCATTTATACATGCAAAGGGATATACTTGGGAAAAGACATTGCTTTATACTACATAAGTATGTAGTTGAGTACCAGTAGTTTTATTTAACTATAGTATATATGTATAGTAGGTTTAGTATTGTCTTATTTGATGAAAACAGATGACAAGCTCCTAACCAAGTGGGTAACCTATTTAACAACACTATAATCTTAGTACTGCAATAATGTAACTAATGGTCAGAATTGAATATTTCCTGTGAAGACAGGTCCTTATTGCATGTTTAGATCGCCTGAGGCAGGTCAGTATCTTTGCTGCATGTATATAAACTAAAGATGCCTCGTTGGTGTAGAAGGAAAGTTTCTGCCTTACATCCGAGAGGTCCTGGGTTCGAATCCCAGGTCAAGCCAAAATTGTTTCTGAGATTTTCTGTCATGAATTTCTCAAAAACAGCTCGGAATCGGGAAGTTGGCGGTGCTATACTCCCGTACCTCGGAAAGCACGTTAAGCCGTTGGTCCTGCGCCTGATCTCTCTCCGGTCATGCCGGATTGCCGTCTCCCCGAACTTTGAGAGTGATGGAACAGTGAGTGCACCTGTGTATTGCGCTCACAATTGTGCACTATAACATCTGATGTGTAGTTGGCTGATCTCTGTTGAATTGGCCGCCGTGGTCGACATCGGCCAGGAGGACTATTATAAACTATAGAAATAGACATAATAATAATTAATTAATTATTAACAATAGAATTAACATGCACTGTTTAAATAACGATAGTTAAACAATGTGTGCCTTCACTCAGACATACCTGCTACTTTCTGTCGCCGCAACTCGCTTTTGACAGCGTTTTCAGTAGCGGAGTCCTCCGCCGCGCGCCTCATCAGTGACAGCTGCGGGTCCCGGTGACAGTGTACCGCAGGTGTGGCCTGAGCCTTAGTCCTGAAATGATAATGGATGAGAAATGGAGAAATGAGAATGAGATGGCGCTACCTGATTTTGTTACTCTGCAATTATATAATAGTTGTGTTCATCCAATGTTGTTTTTATTTACAGACAAAAATGACAATCCGAAGTATGACCGTCACAGATGCTCGCGATGCCACAACAAGAAAATGTTTTAAAGGGTATGTAGCAAAAACAATATTATTAATATTAATGAAGTGATCGCTCTTAGTGATAAGACCGCCTAAATTGTGCATCTATCTTTGTATTATTTTTTGTGGTATGCAATAAAGTGTTCTCTATCTAAGTATCTATCTATCTAACCAAATTTACATTTACATAGTATAACATCAGTTTTAAAGGATCCGTTGCTACTGGAGATAGTATACACCACACATAAAACCACAGATAAAACTAATAACCTAGATTTAGCATGATATTTGAATTGTACTGGTCCCCAGTCCAATCAAAGTCTCACGTTCACGTTAAGTAACGCTGAGACAAATATATCAGTAGTTTTTTATTTTTATTACTCACTACTAGATGTCATCACAGATGTTTTCATACGCTCTAATGTTTGGAACTTTCTGAATATGTGGAACTTATTCTACGTAAAATTGTCTTTATTGTAATAAATAGTAGATCGAATTTAGGTTGTACTTTTTATGGAGGCATTTAATTTCTATTTTGGTAAAAATATCTGGTAATTATGCTAACCGATGGTATGAAAGCCTATTTTAACCCGAGTTTTATTTTTGCTGTCGTTATAGCACTCTAATACTGTACAACGAGCTGTATCCTGGATCGATATACTAGAAGGTGTGTGTGAACTCGCTCACACACATACGCTAATTAATAACAAAAATGTTTTAACGGACTAAAACGGACGTTTTAAGTGACTGCGCCCTTACTAGCTTTTTTTTAAAAAAAAGGAAACAACTGAATAGGAATTGTTAATAATCGTGACCCTTAGCGCCATCTAGATGTTATAATCGAATGTCAGAGGAAAATACGTTTTCCACCGGTCATTGCCAAGTGTAAATATGTCTGTTTTATTGTAGTTGTCGGTAATAATAACACTAGCAAATCAAAGGAAACAGGTGTTTGTTCAACAACATTGTTACTTGCGTTCAATACTCAGCAAACCTATGTGAAATAATAATTTACTGAGCGCCGATACGAGTAACTTACAATACATCGCTTGACGACCATTTTCGTGTAATGGTCAAGAATTATTGACATACAAGAACATCACATAAATTGATCGGACTACGTAATGAGTTGCTTAAGCACTTGTATTACAGAAATCAGAATCAACAGTGGTATTAGATATAAACATAAATAAATACAAATAACACCCAGACACAGAACAAACAGATGTGTTCATGCACACAAATGTTTGTACAGTTCGGTGGTACTTTTACTCAACTTATATTATATTTATACTTATATTTTACTCAACTTCTTAACCATTTTTTTAATAAATCAACAACGTCCCATACATTGCTCTGACTCCGTGGTAAGTAGTAAAAAAGTGATTAAACCACTTTTTTTTTTTTCAGATTTACAGCAGTGGTTTTAAAAATAAATTTAAATAAATACATGTGTGTACAGTGTGGGGATCGAACCCGCGACCGCTTGGTTAACTTCTTAAACATTGTACCAAAAAAAATCAAGCCAGCCTGTGTATGTAATATTTTACAAGCACCATGGCATTTTATAGCCATGAATGAATCATGTATGAGTGAACTGAGTAAATAACCATTAATATCCAACCACAAACATACAGAGCTCGTTCGGATTTATCTGAGTTATCTCTGGTGAAACAAATTATGAACTGAACAGCATATAGTAATTACAAGTAGATTCTTCATTCATTTTATCAGTACGTCACTGTACTATACAAAGGCCATAAACGAACCGAGAATCCTGTTACATATTTATCAAAGCTTTGAGATTAAATACAATTTTATTGTGTTAATGCTAGAGATGGATGAAAACAGAGTTCAGATTTACCTCATTTATCAGGTACTATCTAATATAGTTTTCGAGTATATTTTTTTCTCTTTATATACTGTACTTCTAAATATATTGCTAATTACCGGAAAGAGAACCATGAAAACTTAATCTTTAATTTAATTTAATATTTAAGCTTTTTTAATATTTTACTTAAGCTTTAATTTAATATTTTTAATAGTTCATTTATCTTATAATTCTGTAGGTAGTTTATTTATAAGGCGATGCACAATAAAATCAGAAGTAATTGTTTACGCGAGTCGGGCTGCATTTTATTATTTATTATGGTATATTGTCTCAAAACAACAGTCTGGATTGTGCAAGAAAGCACAGTATCGGTATTCCATTTTAAGAGAACCTAATTTACGAACTCTATCAAATCACACAGAAAATAACTTCACAGCTTTATAACAAGCATTCACGAGAAGTTTTTAAATTTCCACTAACTATCGCATCGGATATCGTAAAGTGTCTACCGGTAGCCATAAAACTTTTTCATAAACAAAATTTTTATAAAGCGTTCTAGAACACGATAGAGGTTTATCTAATAGTTCCTTACTTATTTTGGTCACGTCTTAGAGCGATTTGCATAAATCATTTTTGATGTGTATTAAGTGCTCATAAACTGTGAACAAGGCGAAGGAGATAAAGGACGAAGCCCGTCGTATCGAAAACAAAAATAAAATTGTTACTTATTCATTGTTGGGGCAAAATAATAATAATTAAAGTATATGATGAGACTAAAAGGATTTGCAGCCAGTCTGAGGTTCAAGTTCATCAAGTTAATCTATTATGTTATCAAATTTTAATCATATCATACAACATATCATACATACAACTTAGTGATATGCCAAATAGTTAAAAATGTAGATCCGCTGGTACGGAACCGGATATTTGGTCCGCGGATACGGATTTCCATTTTATTATTTAATCGGTGTTAGCGTGCGATAACTTGAAACGATAGTTGACGTTGAAGTTTTGATTTTCCCATTTTCTTATATTTACAAAAGTAATAACATCAACTTTTATGTATAACTTTCTACAAGAATCCGGAAATCCGCGGATACGGATACAGACACGGATATCCGGAACATCACCTATACAACAACACTAATCAGGTGTTGACATTGAATGTAGTTTCGAAAATCGTTTTCCTAAGACGTATTTCCTGAAGTTACCATCATCAAACTGAGTTTGTATGTAATAAGTTTGATATGATAAGTCTACTGAGCTACCTGGACAAAACACACAAATTTTAATATTAGCCTATGGTAAGACTGCTTTCTTAGTGACCTATTAATTATCTTAGAGGTAAATCAAAATCATGGCCCCTGTGCTTGTTAAAAGAAAAACTTCAAAATTCAGAGACATGTTATAGACCCAAGGTACACTTGCGAATACTGTCTCCGCGACTCGAGACTCTTAATGATTTGGCCGTGGTGCTAAGGTGATATTGACACACTGTCAGTCACGAAACGTGACGATTGTATGCTGCAGATGTGCGCTGGCGGTTAGAATCGCGTATCATCAATGACTCACATCGTCGCCACGGTCTTTCAAGACAGTAATTTATTGATAAAAATAATTAGCTTCTTGCTCAACTGACGAAGAAGAATGCTGAATCATTGTTTATTACTATCATCAATGCAATTCGAAATCTTATGTCGCAATTTGCAAAATCATGATTACTTCTTCCGTAAACCCACTGATTTATTTTATGTCTATTGATTATTGTCTATGATACATTATGTTAGGTTAACAGTTTGTTATGATTATAGAAGTTATGAACATTACATTCCTTTATTATTTTCTTACTGAATTAATTCGTTACAATAAATTTTACGACAAATACAATTTAATATTAAAATTAATGAATGAAAATATCAGGTCAGTAACTCAATAACTGGGGTTTGTTTTAATAAGTTTCAATTTGAATCTAGTTGTCAAGTTAAGAGTATGGTTACTTAAGATACTCGTCTCGTAATGCTAATTGCTATTTTGTCATTGCAATTAATTGAGTATCTACTCAAAAAACCATTGCCGTTTAGTTAAAAAATACGCTAACCTTTATAAGGACTTGAGAATTTATTATCAATGTCATCTGGTAATTGGATAGGCTGGCCAAAAACGTAGAAACTGAAAAATATGAAGCCTTGTACTCATTCGAGGAAACGGATAGTTCATACTTGGTCTCAATTTTACTGACAAGCAATTTATCTGATAAGTTTTTATTTTATGGAAGGCGAATGGAGTGGTTCGAGTATAAATAAATAAATATTTCACAACAATCACATCAATTCTCTAGTCCCAAATTAAGCTACGAGGCTTGTGTTATGGGTACTAGACAACGGATAAACATACTTAAAAACTTTTTTTTTTGTGAATAAATACATATTATACATAGAAAACACCCAGACCAGTACAAACACACATGTTTATGCACACACATGTTTATGAACCCGCGACCCTTGGTTTAAGGAGTCCGACCTGTGAACCACTGCACCAAGCGGTCGTCACTTCGTCGTGTGTGTGACTTCATACTTGACAGTATAATGTATGACGATGTACGCTTTCTGTACATAACATAAGTAACGAAGGAGACCATGTGTGAATGGTAGTCTAAGATCCGAACTTAAATCGACCTCCACCGAGCTGATATTAAAATGAAATATATTTTGTAATAAATTTTGTATATAAGGTAAAATATTAAAAATGGGTTTGTTATAAAAATCCTGGACAGCCTACTGTTGATTAATTTAAAAAACGATTTGTACTTCTTTAAATTTTGCAACATGAAGATAATAAGAAAATTTTGTCGTGACTGAAATTAAGTTTATGACTATTATTATGTTTTTTTTTTTCTATCATCCAATTGAGTGTAAGTTACTAACATTGACATACCTGTTTATACCTGACTACCCAGTAGTTTGCCCAGGTAAATAAAAGACAACCCCACGTCTGCACGTTCTATAGGTTCCTTCTGTTCTCTCAGTCAGGACCAAATTTTCTTATTATTTTAATGTTGCCAAATTTAAAGGTTAATTAAAAATAGTCTGTCCAGGATTTTTTTAGCAAACCCATTATTACCCAATTTATTAGAAAATATGTTTCAATCTATTATCACCTCAGTGAAGGTCGATTTGAGTTCGTATCTTCTACTACGGCTGTTAGATACGTGACGTAGTGCACCGACCACCTTATCTTTGTAGGTAATCATCAGCGTCATACATTCGTAATAGTGAGCAAAATGCCTAGTTTTGTAGATCGTTAATCGGTAAGTTAAACCTTAACTTTACGTAAATGATCGAATACACCAAGATTACACCTTTTAAGTTAAGATAGATGCCAATAAATAGAAATAGTTTTTTTTTTAATATGGGCCACACTAGATAGGTAACCTTCGGATTTTACAGATGATATTACTGTCCTCAATTAGTTTGCCTGAAAGCCTGGAAAATAAAAGACAAAACCTACCTGAATACCTACGATGAACAATAGAAAAAGATATCTAGGCTGCAGAAATTTCTGCATTGTGTCCTGAAATTAATACCTGTAATAAAAACAGCAAGTTACGCAATATTTAACTTGCTTACACATTACAAAAGAGTCCATTCAATGGTAGCATTGAAAAATAATTTGCACCTATGTGTTTAGATATTAGATACCATGAACAGACACATCTATTTAGCTATGGAAAATCCCATTAACTTTGTCAAGGTACCTGCTTCACGCATTAGATACTTTTGAGAAACAAAACTACATTACCCGCTTTTATCAGGCGGGTAAAAACGGAATAATCATTCTCTGAACCTTGCTATATTCGTTCTACGGTCTACCTACTTCTTTGGGAAATTATTACCGGAGGACGGAAAAAATTGCCCAAAGCGATTTTGGAAATGACTTGACAGACAGACTCTGCGGTCAGTTATGATGGAATTTCTTCTGCTGTGCTAAAGGCTGCCTGTGATACTCTTACTACTCCTATAACATATCTTTGCAATCTTTGCCTGAAGACGGGCGTATTTCCAAACGCATTTAAGAAGGCTCTGGTGCACCCAATTTTTAAAGGTGGTGATAGAAGCAGTGTCAATAATTATAGGCCCATATCTGTACTCACTTCTCTATCTAAAATCTTAGAAAAAATTCTTAACAAAAGACTTATAAATTATTTAAACAAATTCTATCTTTTATCGGATAATCAATTCGGCTTCAGAAGTGGATTATCCACTGAAGATGCTGTTATAAACTTAGTAGATTTTGTAGCTAAAAATATAGACAGTAAATCGAAAGTCATAGGAACCTTTCTTGACCTATCTAAAGCCTTTGACACTGTTTCTATCCCCATTCTTGTCCAAAAGTTGGAACAGATTGGCATCCGAGGATTAGCTTTGAACATCTTCCGAGACTATCTTTCTGAACGCAGACAATGTATTAGAATAAATACATTCACTAGTGATGACAAATATTTGTCCTATGGCGTACCTCAAGGCAGTGTGTTGGGGCCGACTTTATTCCTCATCTACATTGACAGCCTATGTCGCTTTACACTGCCACATTGTCGTATCATTACATATGCGGATGATACAGTTTTACTGGTTCGGGACAGTACTTGGGACGGTGCCAGACGTAGGACGGAGGATTCTTTGCGCGCTATATCATCTTGGCTTACCAACAATCTTCTTACCTTGAATATTCAAAAAACTAAATATATGACATTCGCTGCTTCCATGATGGGTCAGCCTACCTATGACGCATCCTATAATGTGAGGATACATCAATGTAATGCCGGAAATCCTAACTGCACATGCCTGTCAATAGCACGAACAGATTCCATCAAATACCTAGGAGTAGTACTTGATAGTACTTTAATCTGGACTCCACAAATAGACAGCTTGGTGTCACGCGTCCGAAAAATCATTCCTGTTTTTAGAAAACTGAGAAATTCTGCGGACCCCAAAACCCTGAAACTCGTGTATTTTGCTCTAGTCCAGTCGATCCTCACCTACGGCATTCCAGCTTGGGGAAGTGCCTGTTCCACTCACTTCTTAAAACTGGAACGAGCACAGAGAGCTGTCTTAAAAGTAATGACAAAGAAACATTTCCGGTACCCGACCATTGACCTATATAAAGACTGCGAAGTACTTACGACCAGGCAGCTCTATGTGCTCCAAATGACACTCCGAAGACATCGATCGCTCCCGATGGAAGATGGTGTTCAGCAGGTGGGCCGACGAATAAGATACAGAGTATGTGAACATATTCCTTACAGAACCGCTCTAGCTGGTAGGCAATACTACATCAAGAGTTCTCAACTCTATAATAAAATAAACGAAGATTAGAACAGAATTAAGTGTATGATGTAATTAATAAGTTTACTGTACTTATTATGTTCTTCCTATTCCAACAGTATTTCAAGTATGTATTCACTAGTACCCGCTCAACTCTAAATAGGAAACGTCTTGTTCTTTTGACAATGTTTAAAATCATAACAATATTTTCTTCAGCTACTGTGTCTGAAAAATTCATGAAATGGACCATATCTGTAACTAATTGCTTTAAACTAAATAAGTATTCTTCAAAAAAGATATAAAGCATGCGACAAGGTCATGAAAGTATTAAGGAATAAAAGGTTAGAACTTTATGTTTAATATCTACTAGTAATAGAGTACTCGTAGTTGAGGTGAGGCCTGTGCCCAACAAGTGGGACACCAAGAGAGAGAGAGAGAGTAACAGAACATAGTGTCATTTTTAAGCATGCTATCAATTTATTGGTCATAAAGATTCCAACTAACATGTAAAAAATAAAAACGAAATATTTCGATCATAAAACCTCAGAACTCTGATAAGAACATACTTAGTTTAAAAAAAACTGAATTCTCATTATTTATTTCTGTCATTCAGACGGCATGCTGAATGCCTTTTTAAGCTATTAATTCATACTGTGCAAAAATACGGAACCAACACATTGCTTGCTTATTTTTTTTTTCATACATCGTAATACCACGGCCTGCTGGTCACTCGAAATAATTCGCGTCACAGCCGCCATCAGAGTGTCAGTGCAAAGCTAACTTTTATGGCGCCAACTCGCCCGCGTACCATAGACAATAAAATTTACGTGAACCGTGAATAAAGTGACCAGTGAAACTAATTGGACCAGTGGCGAATGTTATCTAGTGTGACCAATCTAAACGAGATTGTAATAGAGAGAAAACAATTCACGTGACATAATAACATTAATTGAATAAATGGTCTTCCTCACTTCCATTCTACTTTTTAATACGAGTATTAGTTATTTATTAATTGTAGTTATAATAGTTATGCCTATATAAGAATACGTGAATTACATCAAACATTGATTAAATGATTTTTCTATTCGTAAAACAATACAATACCTACCTAGGTATTGTATCAAGACATAAGTTATTGTGATTGATACTCGTATTTAGATAGCCATACCATATTAAATTCTTTAGAATAGGTACGAACTGGTTAGCATAGATTACTGAACAAGTAAAATTTTAATTGATTAAAAAGTTCTGCAACAGTTTGAATTGCCTCTTTCGAGGATAAAACCCGTAACTAACACTAGATTATACTCCATTGTAAGCCAAAACAGCTCTTTAAAATGCATGATCTGCGAATAGGGTTACCTGCGTAGAGTAGAAGGCCGTTGGTGCGAAAGACGTAGTGTCGAATGCCTACTATTATGTCGGCTTCCCCGTAGCGTCGACCGAAAGCCCGTTGAGTCGAATGCCCGTGGGATCGAAAATATTTATTTTGCCAAGGGATAAATTTACCTCTTTTGGGTTTGGGTGACCACATTTTTTGGGATGGTTGGATTCAAAGCGTCCTTCAGCAAAATTTTATTACTCAGGGTCACATAGTTTTTCACGGAAATAAATTTGAAGTTACATTCCATACAAAAATCACAAATTTGAGATTTCCTAAATCTTCCTTTCCTTAGATCTTTTTCCTGAACAACTATGACATCTCGTGTGCTGAAATTTTACTTTAAAACGCCTTAGATCCAATCCTCTTCCTGAAAAAATACGTTCATATAAAAGGTATCCTATGTAAACTTAGCCCTTGGCAAAATTAAGTTTTTCGATTCCACGGGCATCTTTAAATATGACTTTATATGACTGACTGACTCGTATGCACGCACAGCCCAAACCAACTGGTGAAAGAACGTGAAATTTAGTAACATTTTACCTTTAGTAGCAGAGAGCACTAAGAAAGGATTTTTGCAAATTTACCTTTTTACCATTTGAAGGGAGTAAAAAAGGGAGAGAAATTAGAGAGGAACTGAGATATAACCTAAATATTACCGCTTAATAAGCCTGTTATATTTAGACCGGCATACACTTTGAATAAATCATGTCAAAGAATGAGTTCCTACTACAATGCCCGTTTGGCACTATGATACTCTATTGTGTTCCCAGCCTTCGCAATTACCGCGTAACTTTAACGTAAAGTGTGGATTGTGGAAATCCCGAGGCAGATTGAAAAACACTCCTAAACCCCTTTTGTTGCAGGTTGAAGGGAAATGAAAAGAGCCTTTTTCGTTCTTAATCAACGCCATTTTTATTTCAACTCTGAGGGATGCCTTAAAATTCTGTGTGACCTAGAATAAGCATCAATATAATTACTATTTAAAGCTAAAATTAAGAGGATTAAGTTGATGAACTGAGTATAATCTTAAGTAATCTTTGTTATTTGAGTCCTATCACTCACGCTTAATTAATATTACTTTACTGTGTATTGAATTAACCAAAAGAATTCAATATTTATTCTGTTTTCTAATTAAGCTATCGCGATTACACCAAAATTTGCAATATCAGCTTTATTGCATCAAATTATATATTTAAAAGGAATTTAGTCAATATGAAGAACAATTTCAGTCTCTCAGTCTGTATGGTCACAATTTTATAGAGACTTTTTCCTTATTTGCGGATGCCATGATTAATAGTGGTGGGCGGGCTATTACAAGGAGGTTCTTTTTACGATCAATATGACGTTAACTTAGGAAGTTAGATCAACAGGGTGTGTTTCAATAATAGATTTGTATTTAACTAAAAGTGGATATAAACAAACATTTAAGTTATTTTTCAAGCTGTTTAAGCTGATAAGGGGCTGCTTTTGCTTTTGCAAGATCGCTGTGAATTAAGAACATTTTTTACCAAATAGTGTCTATCACCAAAGTGTTAAAACAGTAACTAAAAATGAGTGACCGAAAACTGCTAAGAGACAGCTCTTTAAAAAAACCTGGAAGTGTTCCAAAGAAAAAACGTCACGTACTCATCAGAGTACCTGATTCCGACCGAGATAGGTAAGTTTTTTTTTTAATAGCAGTACAACAGTATTTTATTACTATGTTACCGATATCGTCCTGTTGGACCTCGAGAGGTTAAGCAGCTAACTCATAAAGAGCTTAATCACTCGCCCAGGCGCAGTATTATCGTGTGCTATGGATTGAAATGACCTGCCTTTATTTAAACTGTAGTACTTACTCCCTAAGATGTGCTCGTGGCGCAGTGGTTGCAATGCCTTGGTAGTTGTTTTCAAAAGTGAAGCAAACTAAGGCGCGGTCATGTTTGGGGTGGTGGACTATTCTGACCATACAAGTTACGTCTATTTACAAGCATCTTCGTGCTTCGGAAGGCACGTTAAGCTGTTGGTCTCGGTTAATATCGATAGATATTAGAGGTAGTTTTTAAACCTAGACAGAGGCCCTCGCGCGGCTTAATAACAACTTACAGTAAGGTTGGTCACACACACTCCTCTACCATACTGAACCCGCGTAGTGGAGTATGGGTCGTACCACCTCCTAGTGGAGGTGAGAGCCCAGCAGTGGGACGTATACTACGCTGATGAGATGACTATCTATTTACATAGTTTACTGCATCTTCATGTGAGGTATGGGTTTGACATATAGTAGCGGCGCTCGATTATAAGCCTTTACGAGCATTACATTACTTAGTCACTATTTAAGATTCGAAAAAAAAAAAATTTTACTTATTAAAGATTTGGTAAGGTAGTAAGTAAGTAGTCATTTTTCATCAAAATATGTGTATGAGAAAACAAACAATTAAAATGAAAATAAAAAAAGCTTTTATTCGTTGCAAAGTAATATTTATAACAACAATATTAGATGTAGACTCGATCTTTTAAGTGCATAGCACAATATAATAACACTTCATAAAAAAGACATCAACGAGATAAAAATAGCAATGATTTCTTTATTATAATTTTAAGAACTATTATTTTTTGTGTGTAAATTTTAACAAGGTTTCCGTTGCTTTACAGGTTTAAATTATAGTGACGTGACGTCAATCATGAAATAATAATATAGAATTACATAACTAATCGTGACCTCGCCTCGCTCAGCAACAGGATCAAAACAACATAACCAGTGAAACATTCTAGGCGAAACAAACGGAAAGAACATTAGAATCCAAGGTAGTCGGGTTTTAGTTTTGGAACTTATTTTTTAAATTATAATTTTGGGGACATATTTATTGCAACAATGTATACATTTTTGAATTTTGCTAATTAAGCCCTTTCATTTATTACCCAACATTTTTTTTTTCGTTCATGACTTAATGTGTCCTAGATGGCGCCACATGCAATTAATTACAATATTACCTAGCCTTTAATCAGCGGGCAGCTTAGGCGCATCTAATGACACATCATTTGTCAAAATATGATGAAGGGTATAGATGTTATAAGGAAACAGATGTACATACAAACATACATCTCTCTCTCTCTCTCATCAGCCTATATACGTCCCATTGCTAGGTGTGCCTAGCACACAGGCCTCACCTCAACTATGAGGTGGTACGAGCCATACTCCACCACGCGCGCGGGCTTAGTGCGGATCGGTGGAGGGGTGTTTCTCAGGTAAGTGAATTTAAAACAGTTGTAAAAGATGTATTAATGTCGAAAGGATATTATAAAATTGATGATTATATAAATGACAAAGATATATGGAAATGTTTAAATGCAAACAATTACAATTATTGTAAATCAATTTTGAAAAGAGACAATGACAATAGTGACTGAGTTTCTTGCGCCGCTTCTTCTCAGCACTGGCCCAAATTGTCCCGAAGCGGTGTTAGGGTTAATTTGGGTGACGACCGCTTGGTGCAGTGGTCCGCATGTCGGACTTCTAAACCAAGGGTCGCGGGTTCGATTCCCGCATAGTACAAGCATAAGTGTGCATGAACATGTATGTTTGTACTGGTCTGGGTGTTTTCTATTTATAATATGTATTTATTTACAAAAAAAAAAGTATTTAAGTATGTATATCCGTTATCTAGTACCCATAACACAAGCTTCGTAGCTTACTTTGGGACTAGAGAATTGGTGTGCTTGTTGAGAAATATTTATTTATTTATTTATTTATTTTATTTATATGTTGGGACGTGTAAAAGTGCTAGTTGTTAGCCTACTTACAGAAATAAATGGATTTTATTGGATTTTAGTGACCAACCTTATTGTTAGATGTTATTAAGCCGCCCCAGGGCATCTGACCAGACTTAGCGACTAATATTTAACGATATTAACCGGGACCAACAGCTAAATGTGCCTTTTGAAGCACGGAGATGCTTGTAAATAGACGTCACTTGTATGGTCAGAATGGTCACCCATCCCAAACATGACCGCGCCATGAGGTTGCTTAACTGCTGGTATCACTACCAAAGCGTGGCCACCACTGCGCCACAGGCACACATTCATGCATACATACCTTCTGTTTTCGCCGTAGTTGGGTCAAAATAAGTTGGTTAACTATAAGAAACGGGCAGGACAACGTCTGCGGGGTCCGCTATTAAAGTGATCGCAAAATGTCTGCATATCTCAAGAACGCCTGAAACAATACGGTCAATTTTTTATACTTATGATATTCCTTAAAGAACGGAGATGGTCCTAACGAAGACAAAAATAAAAAAAATACAACTGGCAGGGCAACGTCTGCGGGGTCCGCAAGTTACTTGTAAAAAAAGAACGAATTGTCATTTCAATATTCACCATGATAAAATGTTTTTTTACGGTCTCTAACCTTATTTACATTTTTTTTTAAATACACTACGAAACAACAAACTGCAACTAAGAAAGATTAGAACAGACCATTACAAATACAAATTGAGTTTCAAATTATTAAGGCAAACATTAACATACGAAACATTGCTGTCACATTTTCATTGGCGTAAAGATGAACCCCAAGCATTTTTTTCTCTATCCAAATGAAACCAATGAAACGCATGCATCAACTCAAGCTTCCCTATGATCGGGAGTGAAATGAGGGCGTGAAATTATGAAAAAAATGTTATGAAAAGAATACAGCGCCATCTATGTAAGGGCATTGATAACCTGACACACCGCCTCCCGGCGTGTAAGCCGTAGTACGAACGAATACAACTACAGCTGTTCGCACTATCGATTTTCCCGGTACCCGCAAGGAAGTTCACTGCATCATCTGCTACTTCCCAAAAACGTCATGTTAATCTCAAAACAGTCTCAACCGGTCACCAGTGCATACAAATTAAAATAAACATAAGTGAAATAAAGTGCACGGGAATGTAAACGCGAAATGTTCTATCCGAGTGAGGAATTACGTTGAGAGCGGCGCGAGGTTATGTTGATATAGACAGAGTCCAGTGCGAAGTGTCAAAATATCTCACTTTGTTAAAATTAGAATATAATAATAATAATAAAATGGAGCATCACAGTGGCCTACATCGAAGACACTTTATTAGCACACGGGTTGATGATATACCAATGGATACAATACGTCTTGTGTCTCCTATAAACAGATTTGCAATATTTCAGGGGAATTTCAGTAATGATGACGATGATTATCCGGAAAAGTAAGTTGTTTTGTTGTAGTGATAAACTACATATATAAAGATTTCGAACGTATTTCTTAGATAACCAATACGTTAATCATTATAGCAATAACTAAGCCTTAGATCTACCAAATGTAATGAGTACCAAATAATACGAGAAACTTCTTATATAGGTACCTACCAACTCATAAACCTTTATATAACCTTTTATCAATAAAAATAAATGAGTTAGAACAAGGAAATTGATTTGAATTAAAATGAACGACAAAAATAACGTGCTGAATTACTCATATTTGAACGATATTTTTTGGAAAACAAATCAAAGGAAAAAAGAAGCTTAGCTAATTGAATGACCTGGTCGAAGGATCTAGAGTCTAGAACCTACACAAAGCAGAAGACGAAATATCACTAAATGCTATCTGAAATTATGTTGATCAAATAAACTTAACTTACATAGTACATTTTATACCTACCTTTAAAACAGCAATTTTATTTCACTTATGAAATTCTACACCTTAGGCACGGTACCTACCTACTGAATTTTTTGTACGCACTCCATCTTTCTTATGACAAGATTCATTTTAATAAACATAATGCCGTTGGTTTTCATAGCTACATATTCGACAAAAGGCATTGTGTCTGTTTAAATTTTACGTTTATAAATACAATGCTACGTGGAATATTAATATGGAGACGATCTAGGCCATTTGCAAGGCAGGTTTTTTCTTCTATTTATCACCATTTACTAGTCATAAAATCGATGTTATTATTTGTTATTCTCAGCACCAACCCACATATTGCTAATAAGCTATTTACAAAAATAAATGACTTTTATGACTTTTCTTACAGGCCTTACAAGCTGCGTACAAAACTCGTCGTCACAGCCTTGGTAGTTCTGGTCCTGGTGTCGGCTCTCAGTGGCTACCTGATCGGCAGCGGTGACTACAAGAACTGGAAGAACCAAGAACCTCCGGACCCTGTGGAACCCCTCCTGCCCTCAGCGTCGTGGCTTCACACCTTCCAAAAAGCGGCAGTGTGCACCGACGCGCCACACTGCTCACAAATTGGCAGGTTCGTACTTTATTCTGATACGAATTGTCAAAAAAAGGTTCTCTAGACACAAAACAGCTGTCACTGTCAAACTGAATCTGTAGGTAAGTTGTCTAAAATTGAAATAATATCAAATCATTGAATCATCGAATATTGATTATCGATCATTAGGGGAAGAGGAATAGCTGAAAATTTAACTCCATAAGTGCATGCATATGAGGAAATATCCACACCTTAATTATACACATGCTGTTTGACTGCGATTGTATTGTAATAATAATTAAAATAATTATGCAATAAGTAGGTTTGAAAATTATGGCTAATTGCCATTAATTATTACTGATCTTACGTACTTCTGACGTTATATTGTCAAAAGTAAATAAGTAGGTATAACATTGACTGATACGAGGTAATAGAAGTGAAAGTATAAATTCAGTGTAGGTACTTCACTGGACATTATAATAGGCTTGTTTCCACTATGAAAGAAATATTCAAAAACTGATTTTCTCTAAAATAATTCATAATTTCAGATGCCTTTACACTAATATTTTTCTGCAGTTCGTATTATTTGATTTTTAATTGGAATTCAAATGATAATTAGTCACTCAGTCGGCATTGCACGCGGTGACGTCAAAGTGTGTTATTCCCATACAAGCTCTATGAAGAAAAGCGTTTTGACAGTTGATAAAAAGTACGTCAACGATTGGTGGTGTCAACTACCGTATTACCTCATCACAAAAAGAACAAGAAGAAGAAGAAGAATTGGTATTCCCAGTGACAATAGGCTAAATGACACCACCAATCGTTTAAATACTTTTTATTATCTGTCAAAACGGTCTGCCTCCATAGATTTTGTATGGAAATACAAGAACGTGACGTCACGGTCATGTATCAGAATTCGGAGTCAATTGACCGAATATTTATTGAGTTATTTGTGTTTAAAAATTGTTTCCTACAGCTTTTTGGAAATACACTGGTTGTATTTACTTCATACGGGCTATGATTTTTAAACACCGTGTGCTTGAAAATATTTAAGATAGGTGTCATCATGCCTATTGTTTTGAGTCACTTTCAGACTAAGTTGAATCTTTTGTTTATTTACAACCTACTTATTATTTATTGACCAAGTCGGTTTTTCAGATAACATGTCTCATGAATCATTGTACAGCAGTCTTAAATTCAGTGCGTATTTAAATAACCGGAATACCTACACGTAGTTTGTAATCTTCTTTTATAGAAATCAGACGTATATGTTTGTAATTTTTGGATGATAAATATTAGGTGCTCAGTGGTAGAAAAGTGAGTCATCATAAACTATATCTTTACACAAAATTGTATATATGTTTGTATGTAAATATATTTGTACTTTGTTACTAAACCTAAGCTCCTGTTTGAGCACCAGACGCCAGTGCATTTTCCTTTGACAAAATACGTCGTGTTTGTATGCCTATCTCAAGTTTGCACACGTTCTGCATTCAAAATAAACTAAGAACGTGGTTATACAATTGATAATACCTATCAGTTCTGATATAACAAATAATTTAAAAAAATGTATTCATTCAGCAATGGATTCAGTAAGAAACATTATTTATTGGATACAAAAACATATTACAAAACATGAGGACATAGGTAAAGCAGGCACTGTTGCAATACTTCTCCGAACCCTCGACAGATGGCAGCATAAGTACATAACACACCTCAACACAATAACTTTGATAAATTAAGGTATTCGTATTTGGCGCAACTGATCCAGAGTTAGGAAGCTAAAGGGAAGCGCTTCCTACCGACCGGGTGTTATGGTCGGGGACCAAGGTCCGATAGACATCATCTTGATTTGTCTATCTATATTATTCTGGATCGAAATCTTATATACCGCGGTTCATGTGCGGTACTAGGCCGGCACCATTTGGCCGGTACTAGGCTAACAGCGCCATCTAGCCTTATGGAGCCGTATCAGCGCTAGCTGTTGTGCTTGCCGTTAGGCATGCACTTGTGATGGCGAATGGTAGAGGCCGCCACACGTATTATAATTCTGAAGTTTATCAAATAACTACGTAAATCACTCGTGATAATTCTTCAATTATGGAAACAATGAAGTACCGAATACACGAATTAAATTGGTTTTCAAGTCACATAATCATTGTCAGTGTTGCTAAATAAACATTATTTCCACTTGATATAGTAAATAACACAAAAAAATGGCTTTTTGATTAAAATAAGCAAAGGGCTTGCTACGAGTCTACGGGTGCTACGAAAAGCTAAGATTTTGGAAAAACCTAACTTTGTATCCGAGTGCTATGATGAGCTACGATTTAGGCATATCAATCTTTTTATTAGTACACATTTTTTCTATTACCGGAAAAAATATTTTACACGAAACAGTGTTTAGGTGTGACGGTGAAATATAAAATACGGCTTACTGATATGTTAATTTTACTTCCTTTGGCTGGACTTCAACACAAAAGTTTAAACACTTCCTAGGCATCATACATGCAGAGCAATTATTCCATGAAGTTACACATCGAAATCCATGCGTTCCCGTTCGTAATCGCGGCGGTATTTCAAATTATAACAATGGCAGCACCAGCCGGCAAACGCACACATGCGCACAACTATAAATAAACAAACATCCTTCATAACCGGGTCGCAGCTCAGCGCTCTCGACCAATCACGTTTCGAGAATATTATCGACGCGCATGCGGTCACTGACGTGGTACAACCCTATAAAAGCGCGACGCAACCAACACTACCAACATTCTGTTAAACGCATTCGCCAAGTGACAACGTCACCGCAGACAAATTCTCGTGCATCAATCACAATTTCTCAACCAAAAGTAAATATGTCCGAGGCTTTCTTCGACGAGTACGACTACTACAATTTCGACCACGACAAACACATCTTCTCTGGACACAGCGGCAAGCAACGCACTAAGAAGGAGGTGAACGAGCACACAAACCACTTCGACCCGTCCGGCCATTCCAGAAAGATCGTTACGAAGTTGGTCAACACAGAGAACAATAAGAAGAACAAGCACTAAATGGGTTGATTGGAAACGACGACACTGGCTTGCAAAAGGACCTTTGAAATGCCGAACGAAAGGAGGTTGTTATGGCGCATTCCCGAAGAGAGTTCGGGTCGCGACTCATCTCAGAGATCATGGGAACACCCTAAGCGGTTTCTGTTGACGCAGAGCTTCTACCAGGCCCACCACATCGTGAAAACAAAGAGCAGACCGAGGCCCAGGCCGCGGTAGCCCGCGTGGACAGGCCAGTGCATCTATTTTGGACCCAACACCGTTCCGTGACTGATCTCAACTTATCTGAGCTTGTTCTAGAGCTCAGTTTTGCTGTGTTACTAATTCCTAATTAGATTATTATGAGTTTGTATCTTTCCCGAGGTACTAGACGACTGTAATAATTAATTTAAGGTAATAAAATTATAGTATGATTTAACTGTAATGTTTTGTTTCATTGCATAAGACTGGGAAGTAGAGTTGGTAAACGTATGTGGCTTTGTGTATGCTAACAATGAGTCGGTGTTTATACACAAATATAACCTTGGATCGGCCGGAGGTGGCTGGCCTTGTCGGCTATTTATTATCGGTCGATTCTGCCCACGTAGTCAGCTGCTTTTTTGCGTCGTAGCAAAATACGACACGGTAGGTTAGTTTTTTAAATGTTGGTGTGGCAATTGATTCTGTAGCTATCTTTATGGATTCAAAGTAATAATTACTTAGGTACTAGCACTAACCAGGTAGGTAGGAGGCACTAGGAGGTGGTACATGATACAATAATCAATACGATCTTGCATGATAAGTTTTATACAATAGACGGGTAACACTATTATTCCTTACCGATAAAACATGTTTGAAACATATTTCGTTATCATCACAACTCAATAGTTAGGCAACTACTAATGCTTAGAATAATTCTAAGTACTTACTAATGAATGAGACATAGTTTATTTCCGATAAAAATAGTTATTAAATATTTATGATGACTCCGAGGTAACTAATACCCGGAAAACTACATTGATATTTCAATTTATCTCTATCTACTATATAACAGCATTTCCTAATATCCTTCGATAAAAAACCTACATACGCACTCATAGCGTTGCCAGGTCGCCAAACCTAATAGCCGGACAGATCAGCCAGTTTGGCCGGACATTTGGTTAAAAAAGCCGGACACCCTATATTATTGAAGATTTTGTCTTAGTATTAATAGGTACGACAAAAAAATTTCGGTTCGACACCGTTTATTTTGGCCGGACATGCAATCAAAAAGCCTAACTATGTCCGGCTTTATCCGGACGCCTGGCAACGCTACACACACCCTTTAATGGAAATAATTCAACCAGCCATTGGAAATGTCAGTGGTTTTAAGTCCGCTCCTTATAAGTAGGCTTAATCTACCCTCCGTCTTTTTGCACTTTCGAGCAAGTGTATAAAGTTAATAGGTTAAAGGCTTTCTTTATTGTCACTTGTATGTTGATGAAATCCGAGACCATTTCATAGGTACTGATCTGGTGATGATTTTGGTGGATATGCGCATCCATAATTTTCTGTAGGTCTACACAAACTGACTTAACTTATAAATTGTTCTAGAATCCGTTTTCTCAATTCAATGATTTTCATAAATATAAGTAGATATAGTATACCATCAGACCTGTAAACACCAGGAACATTTTCATTAACTGAAAGGGGATATATAAGCACTACATATTCTATTGATTTACCCTTATCTATGGTGAATTTTAAAGCATAAGGCTAGCCTTTTCATTTGAATTCCCGATAGGTATAGTGATTTACTGCTGTGATCTCCACAATTATTGATAAGTAGATACAGTACTTACTTTGAACACTAACAAGCATTCCTATCTAAGATAGTGCTAATCTCGATCACTGATGCAATATTTACTAAAGACCTATTTCTATACTAGTATGTATATATTTTGCAACATCCGACTTTATGTACGTGTGTGAATCCGTCTATACATATACCTGCCTTATACATGATTTCACAATGTGAAAACGTAGGTATTAACTTTACGGTTTTCAATTATGTGTTTGTAACAAGTTTTTTGCACCGTGCGTATATAAACTGCTTATATACTGGTCAATGTTTGACTTTAGCTAAGGAGACTTCACCTGCCTTGCAAGTTTGAAACGAAATGTCACTTATGATCATTGAACCCCTTTATCTTTTGACTAGTGGACCCGGCAGACACTGTCCTGCCCGCGGTTTTTGCATCCCCATATGATATCCCCATATCCATTTCCCATATTTTTATTCATATAACCCTTTCTCTTGAATTGTTTTATCACGATTCAAGAAAACTGCATCAAAATCCGTGAGTAGGTTTAAAGATCTAAGCATACATACATGCATAAAAATATATGAACAAACGCGGGAAGTGACTTTGTTTTATACTACTTAGCCTGTTTTATACTACTTAGCCTGTTTTATACTACTTAGCCTGTTTTGTACTACTTAGCCTGTTTTATACTACTTAGCCTGTTTTGTACTACTTAGCCTGTTTTGTACTACTTAGCCTGTTTTATACTACTTAGCCTGTTTTGTACTACTTAGCCTGTTTTATACTACTTAGCCTGTTTTGTACTACTTAGCCTGTTTTATACTACTTAGCCTGTTTTGTACTACTTAGCCTTTTTTATACTACTTAGCCTGTTTTATACTACTTAGCCTGTTTTATACTACCTAAGTAGCTAGCTTAGCCTACACGACTGGTTATTATAATCAACACTCAAGTGTTACACTACTGAATGAAAAATGAGTTAGAAAAATAACTCAAAGTAGGAAGCAGGAACACAGCGTTTAAGGTCAACTTAAAAATATAGGGGAGAGTGGGTCACAGTGGATCGTGGGGTATAGTGGATAAATAACAATTGCTCTGTGTATATTACACTACGACACACAAATAAACATATTTTAGCCGCTGGTTTATATCACTCTCCCCCTCAACTAAGCTTTCCAAAAAAGTTTTCATTACTTTTCAAATTGTATTACGGCGAAGTTAATTTTCATTTTGTCGTATACTATCTGTAGACTACATACATTCAGGCATTGATCCACATTACCACATACACGGGACACAGTAGATCTTTTGCTACTTTTTAATAAAGTGGCTATAACTTGTATCTTTATACAAAGCAACCGAAAGTTTTTTTTTAATATAGATAACATACCTATTTTATGATTTAAATATAGAGAGGTAATTTAGCCATAAACTTTCGAGTAAAGTCATGTTCAAAAAAGTGATCCAGTCTCCTTGGAATATCAATTAAGAAGTCACCCCATGCGCATTCATATTTTCTTACATTCGTCCTTAACTATTATAATAATATCAGTAATTCGAATACATAATAATATTAATATAAGTTTAAATAAAGTGAATAACAAATCATTTATTTCAAGAATTCAACACATAGAAACATACATAAATACAAAGAGATACACAGACACAAGAACACAAAAATACATAATAACAACATTGTATTTACGATTCTCTCCGCACTTTACATAAAAGATCATTTATTTGACCTTCAAATTGTACTTGTGACAGCGAGAAAGTAAATTAAATCGAAATTCATCAAAATATTGCATCATTTCTTTTAGTTGGAACTACAAGAAAAGCATTTCTTTTTCACAATTTAACATTTTCTGAAAGAAATAACTTTTTGTTTGTGATATGCTGCGTTAATTTGAATAGTTAAATGGCATCTTTAAATATATAAAGACTAGCTGTCCCGGCAAACGTTGTTTTGCCATATAAATGTTTAAGGTGGACAACCCTTATCACTAAGGGGTATGAAAAATAGATGTTGGCCGATTCTCAGACCTACTCAATATGCTCACAAAATTTCATGAGAATCGGTCAAGCCGTTTCGGAGGAGTACGGGAACAAACATTGTGACACGAGAATTTTATATATATAGATATATAAGAGAAAGAGAAGATATAAAACTGTGTGTCATTCGCCGGTTTGAAGGAGACCAACCTGATAATCCACTTTGTAATAAACACATACGTAATTACGTAGGTACCTACAATCGGCGATTCGTTCTACATTTATATGTAAACAGAAATGTCGGACAGACACTAAATTGTAAACAATGGATTTTTCAGTTGTTGCCAACTAATCATTTTTTGACTTCTCGTTATTTGGGCAAAGAGTCAATAGATAAATACAAGATTAATTATATTTTAAATCATTTTAGGATAAGTAGATGAAGAATTTAAATCTTACTAGAAAATAAATGGAAAACATGTATAGTTATATTAGAAATAGTACTTATAACTACGTACTAGTATTTATAACTAAGTTAATATTAAAACAATAAACATAGAAGTTACCTGTTATTGTTTTGTAAAGAGTTTATATCAGAAACTTATCAGACAGCTAGACTGAACAGAAAGAGATAACGTAGGATAATACTTACTGAAGATAACTTTTGTTTTGTTAGGTATTACGTGGGTTACGACTGCCTCGTTGGTGTAGTGGCAAAGTTTCTGCCTTACATCCGAGAGGTCCTGGGCTCGAATCCCAGGTCGGGCCAAAATTTTTTCTGAGATTTTCTGTCATGAATTTCTCAAAAAAAGCTCGGAGGCGGAAAAGATGGCGGTGTTACACCCCCGTGCCTCGGAAAGCACGTTAAGCCGTTGGTCCTGCGCCTGATCTCTCTCCGGTCATGTCGGATTGCCGTCTCACCGAACTTTGAGAGTGATGGAACAGTGAGTGCACCTGTGTATTGCGCTCACACTTGTGCACTATAATATCTCCTGCGTAGTTGACTGATCTCTGTTGAGATTGGCCGCCGTGGTCGAAATCGGCCAGGAGAACTATTATTATTATTACGTGGGTTATGTAATAATCACATTCACACAAACAATACAAACCTTATTTACATACGCATGTCGAATAAAATTTCTAAAAATATTGCGATGATAGCATGAATTTACAACTTTTGTCGGTCGTGTTAAAATTTAGACTTCTTCTTGTATCCACTGAAATACACATCAAAAGTTCTGTAGCATAGGTGTAATGTATTATGTGATTGGTTATTCAATAAATAAAATAAAAAATAAATAAAAAGCTACAATCCAAAAGTTCTTCAACCAAACCAACAACCTTTTTCTCAGTCAAATCTAATCGCTCTAATCGAAGTATCTACAACCGAACCAACAATTTATTTTCATTTTCCAGACAAATCTTATCCAAAAATGGTTCTGCAGTGGACGCAGCCATCGCCGCGATGTTTTGCAACAGCCTGCTCAACCAGCAGAGCATGGGCCTTGGCGGAGGGTTCTTCATGACGGTCTACATCAAAGAGGAGGAGAAGGCATACGTGGTGAACGCGAGAGAGACCGCCCCGGCTGCAGCTACCCAGGACATGTTCCATGGGAACTCTGATAAGGCTTCTAAAGGTAGGTATACGACGTTTTGTTAAATGTTAGTTATGTGGTCTACGATTAATATTAGTCTCTATTATCTTATAACGTAAGGGGAGGAAAGTTATTTCTTCTATCCAATCTGGAATCTAGAATAGGGCGTCCACCGGCAAGATGGACCGAAGACGTGTTATACTCGTATATTGCACAAACAAACTAGATGCAGACCGCTGATAAACGATCGACCTAGAATTCTTTGGAAGTCTGATTAGTCTCTGAAATTAAACATCACCAGTCAACGTTAATTAACACTTAAGTAATTTTAGAAATTTGTAAAATCATTTAAAATCGTGCAAAACATCGAACCACCCAATAAACACTATTCTTTTATCACGATTGCATGTAAGTATTTCAATATTTAGATGCAACCGTGCGCCGTTCGATGACCACTTTGGTGTACCTAATGGTCAAGAAGTATGATGACTATTAACTAAGAGGTCGGGGTTCAATCCCCGCACTGTACAAACATTGTTACTGTGTTATATGTATTTATTTAAGTTTATTTTAAATACCATTGTTGATTCTGATATCTGTAACACAAGTGCTTTAGCTTCTAACCACGGAGTCAGATGCAATATTTTTTCTTCTTTACCACATTGGGTTTCAATTCACATAAAATGGATTGGTCTGGTTTTAAAACCGAGACAAGGAACGAACAAAGAATCGGTAGGTCATCAGACCAAATTAATTGAGGTATAAAAACGTTATGGATCACGCACTGCCATGTTTCCGGACCTACGTAATCATAACCTAAAGAGATATCACACATAGCTTCCCCATTGTTGCAGCTTTAATAGCGTTCAATTCACGTGACATCGCACTCTACACTCGTAAATAAACAAATATTATCACTATTTTACTTATTATTGCCCCTACATGAGTTTCCTTCCTGAAGTTTGGATTAAGTATCTAGTATGTAAGGTCCCAATTTTTTTTGCTTAGAAGCTAAAGTCAATTGGTGATATTTTTTTGTTTTTACACCAAATAATTTTATCATAAAATTTCAGACTTTTAGGTACCTACTTTTAGGTTCTGTAATTACTGTTCACCATTGTCTCTAAATTCATTTGTTTAAACAATGTATTCGAAACGCACTTGTTCGGTCGAACAAAACATTTTTAATAAAAATTGCGAGGGGAAAATGTTTTATTGTAAAATTGAATATAAGTAGTGCGATGAACCAACAAGATACCATTTTTAATTGGGGACAACACGGGTTGTTATTATAAATGTGATGAGACAACTACTTACACAGCACATAGGTAGGTAAATAAATTACATTGCTGCAAAGATTACTTCCCACAACAACAAAAACAATTGTACATTTCTGGAAAAAACTGAAAAGAAAATCTAGACAAATGTCAAGTAGGTAGTTACTAGCACTCTCCTAAACGTGCGTAATGGATGAAAATATTTTGAGAAATTCAGGCTGTCGTTTGCAATACAATTTGAATTCGGTAAATTTTTTACGTACTTAAAATATAACACTGCTTCCCACGTATTAGTGTCCCAACTGAGAGTCATGAAACGTTTGCGTAAGAGAAAAGAATATGTCTCACTAATTGATTACTTACTACAGAGTTTATTTACGCATCTTTCCTTGTACATTGTTAGGATAATTACCGGGGCCTAATTACCATAGTAATTTGTAAGTATTATTAGACATAGATATCGACGCTGGGGAGGGCAGATAAGGTAAAATAAATATTGTATGTGAATTAGGCAACACCCGCTGTGATCTTAGCGACAACCGCTTGGTGCAGTGGTTCACATGTCGGACTTCTAAAACCAAGGGTCGTGGGTTCGATCCCCGCACAGTACAAGCATAAGTTTGCATAAACATGTGTGTTTGTACTGGTCTGGGTGTTGTCTATGTATAATATGTATTTATTTGCAAAAAAAAGCATTTAAGTATGCTTATCCGTTGTCTCGTACCCATAACATAAGCCTCGTAGCTTAATTTGGGACTAGAGAATTGGTGTGATTGTTGTGAAATATTCATTTATTTAGCAACAATGTTCATGTTGAAATATCTAAAATGGTTATAGAGGGACCTATTCAGGGTCTTTGATTTCGCAGTCCTGCCTGACTGTGTCCAGGCTGTATCTCATGAGCCGTGACATTTAGATTAGAGGCAATATTTTTTCAAAGTTGATGAACTACAGTGTTGCCGCTATAACAACAAGAGATAATGAAAAGGCTGCTTTCTAATCTGAATCATACTGCAACTATTGTCAGATGCAATGCACGTAACAACATAGTCATTTCAGCGGATAACCCCACTCCATAAAGCTCCGTCTGCAATTTTAATTCAGCCATCGCGTTCGCACGCACGGTTGTGCTTGCATGAGCGACAGAAACGGCTTCAATCGAAACTAGGTATCAGCTGACACAGTAGAACCTCAGAGGCACCCGGTATAGAAACGTATCAAGTTAATACTCGTGCGAATTTCACCGAAGCTTTCTCTCGCATCTGGTTCAAAAGTGATCCGACTGGGGCTTAACACTACCACTTTTACCGACTTCCTTTGTTTCATGTTGAAGAACGATGAACGTTGAAATGTAGATAGATAGGAAAAGGTAGAAAGGAAAACTATTAATTTTATACAAAGTTTGCGTTCTGCTAACGCAATAAGCGTTTGTAAAAGGTACACTATAGCTGACCTTCCTTCGGTTGACGCTCTCAGCTGTTCTGCATTATCATCAAAGAAAAAAAAAACTATCCTATTCTAAAAAAACTTCATGTTATTACTTATTCTGACCAACAGTGGCTCTTCCGTGATCGTTAATTTTAGGAAGCTGCTTGTTACCAGCCAATTTGAAATCGATTAGACGCAAAGCGAACTTCTTGAGATTGGTTATTTACTTTGTTCTTCAGGAGCCTTGGCAGTAGGCGTGCCAGGCGAGCTCAGGGGCATGTGGGCGGCTCACCAAAGATGGGGACGACTCCCCTGGGACAGTCTGATCGCCCCCACACTGGACTTCTGCAAGCACGGCTACCAGATCTCCAAGGCTCTCCGCGACGGCTTTGACAGTGCGCCTTACATCAAGAACGACCCGAACTTGAGGTAAGAAGTCTTGAAGTATAAATTAGAAATGAGCAGAGCCCATGCAACTCTTCCATAAAAGATGTTTGGCCCCGATTCGCTTAATCTTTCACATAAGTCTCTTTTTATGGAGTCCGGAACTGCATTTCTAGATCGTACAAGTACCTACCTGCTTACTAAATAACGTCAAATTACATAAAACTAATTATTCTATTAACCATTACGTAACGATAAGAGCCGACGAATTTTAAAGTTCAACATAAATGTTGGCCATTTTAGCTGAAATAGGATAAGGGCAGTAGCACTCGCAAAAACGTAAACATGCATTTTAACAACCTACTCGATCAAGGTGCATAAAGGTGTCGCAGGTTTGATTTCCCGTACGAGTCAATTAAATACTAACATTACAAATTACTATCAATAAGAATACTGACATTGGGATCAGGGCAGCTATGGCCCATAATGTCACATTCCCTTCCACGTAATCATTTACTTTCAATTTGTCCTTATTAGGTCACCTATTATGATGATCTTGTAAGTAAAGGGTTCGGCTTCTAAAATCGCAGTTCGTCCTAAAGGTCTATGCTGAGTCTATTTTCAGCAACTGACGTCTTTCGACTGATGATGATAATGTTCAGCAATGGACATTTTGCATCTGACATACCTACAGAAGAAGTCCTCTTTGAAACCTTATTTATTTAAACTTCCAGTAAAGTCTACACATCTAACGGCAAGTTCCACAAACCCGGCACCATCGTGAAGCCAGCTGAAGCGTACTGCAGGACCCTGGAGAGGATCGCGGAGAAAGGTGGCGACGAACTTTACAACGGCAGCCTGGCTACCGACTTCCTGGAAGACTTGAATAGAGTCGGCAGCATCATCACAGCTGAGGACTTGAGAAACTATCAGTAAGTAGATACACTGTTCTCAAGACCGTGGAGATGATCACGGAGTAAGGGCGACTCGGGATATACAACGGCAATCTGGCCACAGCTTTCTGGAGGACTTGAACATAGGTAGACCGCCGTACGGAAGGCTTCATTTTGTACGTTTAGCAAGAACATAGGTAAGATACTTGGATCAAACCAAACAGATGAAGATACAGAACGTCCTTTTAATCACCAATTTAAAAATGGGTAGCTCACGCACGCACGTGTAAACAACTCGTGGCACCGAAGGCGACTAGGAGCGGAGCAGATCCATTGAACTCGGTTTAGTAGGACCACATGCGACTAGCTCATGCCGTATCTGCCTCTTTTTGGTTTATTCTAAGGTAGGTTCTATCTTTAGGGATAAGTAGGTATTTGTTTCGACTTTGTTATGAAGGTTATATTATTTATTTATCAATGACCTACTGCAAACCACAAGATATCGGTTTCCATTTTTTCATTGTATCGAATGTGAGCCGACCTCCACCTATTTGATTACCTACTTTTTACTTATAAGATACCTACTAGCTTTATTTATAGACTTAAATGCATAAAACAAAAATACTTTTTTGGGAATGCGGACGTTAATCGCGGAAGTATTTTTTTCCCAATTGCATATGAGAGCTGACGATAATTTTCACCAAAATTGTACATATTGGGTGAAACATTAATGAACTGAACAATTTAAAATACTTTCCGCAATATATTTGTTTAGATATGATACGAGAGTTTTCCCGAACCCTGATCTGGATATCTTAAATTTCTCTTTAAGTAGATAAATTAAAAATAAAGATAAATATAAAAATATACTTAAATAACAATAACAAACCACAAGCTTTCTTTATGAATATGAGGTAGGTATGAGGACTTATCAAAAGGCAACTTATCTTTACTGCTATTTTCGGGTCATAACACGACATTATCATACACTCTGTGTGTCTGTCTGTAAACAGTTTCAAGTGTTTACGTACTTAGTAAGAACATTATTACATAGAGATAAATATAATATTTATATATAATATTAATAATAATATTATAAATGCGAAAGTAACTCTGTCTGTCTGTTTGTTACTCAATCACGCCTAAACTACTGAACCGATTTGCAAGAAATTTGGTATGGAGATATTTTGATACCCGAGAAAGGACACAGGCTACTTTTCACCGCGGGAAAATGACGCATTCCCATGGAAAAATGCAAGTGGGCCGATCGCTTTTACGCCTAAGCTACTGAACAGATGTAAATGAAATCTGGTAAGGAGATAGTTTGAGACTTAAGAAAAGACATGAGTTACTTTTGACCGCGAGAAAACAACGCATTCCCACGGGAAAAAGTACTTTCCGGGGAATCTCATCGCTTTCAGTCCTAAATTACCAGAGATTTGAATTATATTTGGATAAAATTGGTATTACGGGAAAACAACGCATTCCAAAAAAACTACCTAATGCGGACGAAGTCGCGGGTAAAAGCTAGTAAATATATAGGCGAGGCGGTGTAAGCTAGGAATTGATGTCAATACGACTAGTTCTGTCATTGATGATAACCATATCAAACAAAATCTTGATCGAAAATGTTGAAACAAAAATGCAGTAACTTCAAGCACACCGTCCGTACCTCGTATGAAACTTACTTTTAATAAACAATATTAGCATTCCATACTTTTTAATGCGTTACGCATGATTAAAATTCTATGTTAGCGTCGATAAGGTTATCGTTAACTTCCAAATGACTCATAAAGTTGGAAAAATGTTCTTTACTTATGCAGTATGTGGCAGTATGGCATATTTTAAATAACAAATATTATTAAAAATGTGAAAAACATTCCAACACCTGCACAAACAGTATATGGTTCGATAGATGTAGGTGCTATAAATGAGTCATTTCATATTGTATTGTTATAAAAATGTTCATTGTAATATTTTTGAACAATGTTGAAATTCATTGTTTTAAATTATGAATAACTTAGTTTAGATAGTACGTAGGTATAATGAGCGAGCCTCCATGACAAACTGCCTTTGTTTATTGTTAATAACGTCTGATTTGATTTTATTTATTATAATCTCATTAGTTTCAAAAAATGTCGTTTAGAATAATTCGTATACCATGCTAGTATTCCACTAACGGTTAGCCCTGCCCAAATCTAATTAACATTTTAAGAACCCGCTACCAACCTCATTTTATTTTCACTTTTTTCAGTCCAAAGATAAGCGAGCCGCTAGCCTTTTCCATAGGCAATGGGGACACGCTCTACTCCCCTCCTCCGCCCAGCAGCGGGGTCATCCTGGGATACATCCTGAACGTCCTCCGAGGGTACAACTTCACTCAGGCCAGCATCAACACGACGGATGACAAGATCCTGACGTACCACAGAATCATTGAGGCATTCAAGTTCGCGTATGCCACGAGAACTAAGCTAGGCGACGCGGACTTCTTGGATTTGAAGGAGGTTGGTATTTTGTTTTTGAGAAGTAAAGGTTCATCATGATGTTGGACCCTAGCAGCCCAGCCCAATAATAAAATATATAAATATAACACCTTAAGAAGATAAATTTAGCGTGACGGGCAGTTTCTGTCCCTATATCAAAAATGAAGATCTGATGTGACACGTCGGTAGCCCAGCTATCTACTCGTATATACCGTAAGGAGTATGAATGTAGAACCTCCGAAAAAGTTGTTCAACGTTACGTGAAATTACTCTTCATACAAAAAAAATACTTAAGGTCTGAACTGAATGTAGAACACTAGAAGACCAGCTTAAGAGTGTGAGGTACGAACATAACGCCATAAGCACTTTCTATTGATATAAGAAAGACAAAGTTCCAGAAGATAGTGTAATGAAGCTGTGAAGGATGAAACTTTATATGTAAGCCCCGAATGTAGGCAAACGAAGTTCGCGGAGATCCACTGGTGTACGAGTAAGCATAATATGTTTCATTAAAAGTGTTGTGTGCGTGCATGTCTATGTAATTGTGGATGCAGGCTCATTTTAAAGTTGGCTATGGTAAGAACGTACCGTATCTCCCTATGTTTGATCTAAGAGCCTAACTGTGGTATGGCGACTAGGAAAACGTACCTTCCTAAAAGCTAGACAGAAGTATTTACTACAGTGAAACCTGGTTAAGTAGAACCTGCTGAGGTCCTGACATTTTGGCACTAAATTGCCCCTGTTACTGTTACAAAGTCAATAAACTGTAATGTTTCGTAACTTGCTTATTACGTGGTTCTAGACATATTTTCCCATTCATGAAATCATCATAGCAAACAAACAAGTAGAAATCAGCATTAATTGTTATGAGTAAGTATTCAAGGTGATTCAATATTTATCTTATCAAGCACTTTTTCTAGAAAATTCGGCACGTAGTGCGAACGATGAATAATAATTTAATTCTGTACGACTAATTTCTAGGCAAACGTTGCACCATGTTTAACACAATGAGCAATTTGATAAAGTTCCTACTCTTGACCAATCGATAGAAAACTATAAAAATAGTTTTCTATCGATTGCCCTCATACCCCTCGAGTGTTTTTTGCTACCTAAACCACCAATCCTGTTCTGAACAGCTGACAACTGCATAGGATCATAGAGAAATATAATGTATAGTAAAAAGAGAGCCCTCTCGTGGTTCCTTTAGGCAAACCAGTTTGACACTGCCATCTATAATTTCGCCCCGAGAACTAAACACTACCTATAGCTAGCTATAGTGCTCTAGCTATAAACTTCAAACACTACGATTTTAAGTAGGTACATCTAAAAATAAAATGGGAGTTTCAGTAGACGATAAATAAATATAGTAGCGTCTATTAAAACTCACATTTTATTATTAGATGTACCTACTTAAAAATCGTGGTGTTTACATGTACTGCTTTTGGGCTGTTGTATGAACCATTTTGTTCTAGTATATTTTTTTGTGTAACTAAAATTTGATTTGGCATAAATCAATATAAATAAATGAAAATTTTAAGTTCGAAAAACATGCTAGAACATTCTGGCGAGTAAAATGAAATAAAACATCGAGAGTGGGTACAATTGATACACAAATATTAACAGCCAATGTGAACATTGTAGTAGGCAAACAAAAATGACAGGTAGAAATAGATTAAAAAAATACATAAAAATTAATAGATTCATAAATAAAACAAAAAACATGATAAAGCAGCAGAAAGTTTATACTAAAAATTTACAGTTAAGAAAAGAAAAAATTGATTTGTTAGATAGCCTTGAAATTTATCAAAATAAGTTACTTGAAAGTAGGTTGCAGTATGATCAGGCAGTAGGGCAGTTGCAGGTAGACATCTCTCGGTTGCAGGAGTCATTGCAATCAATGACATATAAATATAACTCTTCTCAGGAACAAATCTCTGAGCATATCCTAGCTGCAAATAAACTTTTGAACATAAACTCCACTAACCAAATTTATAAATCCCTGCCAAACATTAATTTGAAAACTGTACTGGACTCAAGTGATTTAAGCTTGCAGTTATGTCCATTAGAACAAAGTTTAAGTTTAAACTGCTCAAAAACTTATGATGTTGTCTCTCAAAAGCCTACTCACGAATGTGCTAATGTTCATGTATATTCAGATAAGCTAGGAATTGGTTATGGTTCCTTATTGAATAGGTCATTGAGCTGCAAAATTATTAATAACTGTATGCCAGACACATCACTGGATCAAATTGTAAATAGTATACGAAACAGCTCTTTCAATTCAAACTCGATTATTGTATTAATGTTAGGGAACAGTCAAAACGTTAGTAAGAAAAATATTATAAAGAGTTGGAACATTTTGACAAATTTAAATGTCAAAAAAATTATCCTCTGTTCCCTACCATTTTCAAAATATTATACAGCAACACAAAATAACAGTATTCATATGCTGAATACTTTATTATTCAATTTATCTCAGCGTCACAGTGACAAATTTGTGTTTTTTGACACAAATAAATTCATTAATAATTCATTTTCTTTGACTGGCAGCTCTTTACACTTGCCTATTAAATTTAAAAAACGAATAGCTACTCTGTTAGCTTATAATATTAATTGTATTTTAAACTCAACCATATCACATGGTTGTCAACATATTAGTAATAGTACTAATTTAGATATTATTAACTTGACAACCTCTGACACTTTAAACTAAGGGGGAAGACAAAGGCTGGGTCTAGTTTTATTGTTGTACATCAAAACATACAAGGCCTAGCTGGCAAAGAATTAGAATTATCATTAGTTTTGCAAGATTTAAATGCCCATGTAATGTGTGTGACTGAGCACTGGTATAGGGACTATGAATTAATGTTAAGTATTGACAATTATAAGGTCGGTAGTTCGTTCACAAGGGAGACTACAACTAGAGGTGGGTCACTTATTCTGTTGAAAAATCAATTTAACTGTAAAGAACGAAAAGATATTGTATCTCTCTCCATTGAGCGAACTATTGAACTTGCATGTGTTGAACTAGATCAATATATTGTCATAAGCGTATATAGCCCGCCAGACGCTAATTACCAACTTTTTGAAGACACTATGGATAAAGTCTTATCAAAAGCATTAAAATCAAAAAAGAATTTAGTAGTATGCGGTGATTTTAATATAGACATATTAAAAAAAACACAAATTTCTATGAGATTTCTTAATCTCTTTGAATCGTATAACCTAAATAATGTTTTTGAAGAACCTACCAGAGTGACTCCAACAACGGCTACTTGCATAGGTAATATTTTTTGTGATGTCAAAATAACAAATAAATCTATTTTACAATGTCTAAGCTCCGACCATAGAGGACAAAAGGTCACATTTCCGTCTGGTCCGGCCTTGAGCGTAGTAGATATAGTTTATAGACCAGTCACTGCAAACAGGATAAATAGATTTAAGGATAGGATTTTTGATGGTGTGAAAACATTAATTCCAAACAGTAGTAGTAACGTAGACAACTTATACGAAGATCTTTTTAACTTAATTAAAAGCGAATTCGCATCAATTTTCACAAAAAAAAAGGTTAAGTCTAATCGGTTTACAAGTAAGTTTAATGAATGGGCTACACCAGGTATTTATAAAAGCAGGAATAAGTTATATGATCTGTATAGTATTAGAGAACATTCTCAGGACCCACATATTATAGAATATGTTAAAAACTATTCAAAAATCTTTAAAAAAGTTTGTGCCCAAGCAAAGACGAATCATCTTCGTAGGATAGTTTCAGGTTCAAAAAATAAAGCCAAAGCTACCTGGAATATCATAAACAAAGAAACCGGTAAAGATGAAACAAAAGATCGTTCATATTCATTAAAAGACGGAGGTAAACTAGTTAAATCTGATGCAGAAGTAGCTAATATTTTTGAAAAGTTCTTTGCTAATATAGCACCATCTACTACTAAAGAACTTAACTCTTCTGCAGAACTGTCTGAATCCATTCTCAAATCCAATATTGATGAGTGTGATTCACCACTATACTTTAGATACGTAAGCACCGATGTAATTATGAACGCATTCAATGAAATAAATATGAAAAAAACCGAGGATCTGTGGGGAATATCCGTATGTATCATTAAAACTATTATTGAATTCATAGCACCTCTTTTAGCGATCATTTTTAACAAATGTATTGATGAAGGAAAATTCCCAAATTTAATGAAATTTAGTAAAATAGTACCGTTATTTAAATCTGGTGACAAAAATAACCCCTCAAATTTTCGACCAATATCTATCTTACCGGTTCTAAGTAAAATTTTTGAAAAGATTATATTCATTCAGCTACTATTTCACTTCACATCAAACAATTTATTGCATAATAAACAATTTGGTTTTACAAAGGGTCGCAGTACTGCTGATGCTGGAGTCGCTCTGTTGAAACATATATTTGATGCCTATGATAGTAAGCATGATGCTGTGGGAATCTTTTGTGACCTCTCTAAAGCGTTTGATTGTGTTGACCATGAGACCCTGTTGAGAAAACTACGCCATTATGGTGTATCAACTGATGCATGTAACTTATTTAATTCATATCTCACTGAGAGAACACAAAAGGTTTCTATCAATGGAGCAGAGTCTCCTGGAGCACTTCTCACTATGGGTGTGCCCCAGGGTTCGATATTGGGACCCTTACTGTTTCTGATATATATTAATGACCTTCCATACTTTGTCGACGGTGCTTGTGAGATAGTGTTATTTGCTGATGATACTTCACTACTTTTTAAAACTCCAAGGGGTCAAGAATCGTTTGACGATGTAAATGGTACTCTCTCGCGAGTACTTCATTGGTTCACCGTTAACAATTTATTGCTTAACGCGACCAAAACTAAATGCATTAAGTTTACAATGCCCAATGTCCGACAAGTTCCAACAAAGGTTGTTGTTAAGGATGAACAACTAGTTACTTCAAATACTGCAATTTTTTTGGGAATTACTTTAGATGATAAGCTCCAGTGATAGTTTATTTTAGTTATTTTCACAGTATCATGTCATACGGCATCTTACTATGGGGCTCAGCTGCAGATATAGAGACAATTTTCGTATTGCAGAAACGAGCCGTGCGGGCTATTTATAAACTTAAATCAAATGAAACACTTAGAGAATTGTTTAAAGAAGTTAAAATACTTACAGTTTACTCGCAATATATTTACGAAAACCTAATTTACGTTCGAAAAAACTTACACTTATTTCCTAAAAATAGCGATTTGCATAACTTCAACACAAGACAAAAAAATAGGCTTGCCGTTCCACATTTTAGGCTTCATAAGGTTGGTCACTCATTTATGGGTAGATGTGTATCATTTTTTAATAAATTACCTGAAAATTTAATTTCATTGCCTTTAGATAAATTTAAAACAGTTGTTAAAGATGTATTAATGTCGAAAGGATATTATAAAATTGATGATTATATAAATGACAAAGATATATGGAAATGTTTAAATGCAAATAATAACATTTATTGTAAATCAATTTTGAAAAGAGGCAATGACAATAGTGACTGAGTTTCTTGCGCCGCTTCTTCTCAGCACTGGCCCAAATTGTCCCGAAGCGGTGGTAGGGTTAATTTATATGTTGGGACGTGTAAAAGTGCTAGTTCTTAGCCTAGTTACAGAAATAAATGAATTTTATTGAATTTTTATTGTAACTATTATTGTACTTGGAACAATTTATACAAATATTATTTTAACTAAGAAAGTCCTGTCGCGGAATGGTTTGGTAACATAAAATCGCACAAACAATGCAAAGCACTCAAAATAAACATGGAGAAACACAAAGCTCAAATCAACGTTAGAGTCTGGCTAACGAAAGATGAGACTGGAAAAAGGCGGAAAATTCAAAAAAAACTTCACATGGCAACTCTGATTATAGTCGGAAATATAGTTTTGAAAATAGATTATATTTAGGTCTTAGGCTTAATTAGCTAATGATGCCTGAAAGACGAGCGTGCGAGACTTCGCGTCAGCACCTCAGAGGTCCCGGGCATACAGTATATTAAATACCGGTTCCGGGTTCGATTCTCGGTAGGGTCAATGTAGAAAAGTAAACTAACTTCTGTATCGTCTAGGGTCTGGGAGTTGTGGTACCGTCGTTGTTTCTGATTTATATCACATAAGTTACCTTAGAATCAGATCAATGTATGAGATGTTGACGTTGTCTTAGGTTTAATGACTAAAAAGATTGCAAAAAAAGCAGCAAGTGAAGGAAGGAAAAAAAACATAAAACAATGCAAATGCATTTTTATTGTTATTATTAATCTGTGTAATCAAAATCAGAATCTAAAAATTCCACCTCCAATGATGAATCTGAACTACTATCATTTTCTCTCACTCTTATTATGAACTGTTCCATATCTGCAGTAATTCCATCTCGCTTTTTATACTGTTCTTCAACATTAATAACATGGTCAGTATTCTTTTTCCAATCCTCTGGAGTCACGCTGTTAAACGAATCTTCGATTAATCTTGCCATTGCCTCTGTAGATAAACCAATATTTTTACTGGCAACTTTGCGTTTCGCCAAACTCCATATCAATTCTATCGTGTTTAAATCGCAGTGGTAGGGCGGGAGTCTTAGCACTTCATGACCATGCTCCTTCAAAAGTTTATCAACATGGTAAACTGGTGCTTATTTATGTTCATTTGCCAAAACTAATAGTTCTTCCCTTGATAGACAATCTTCATATGGAATGCCATTTGAAGAGAGCCATGCTTGGATATCAGATTTTCTGGTATAAGTTGTCGGACCTTTATTGACTTGAACACAGTGATAACTGGCATTATCCATAACTCATAACACTGGGCTCACTTAGATTTGGAATAAGTTTTACAGATATCCATTTATTAAAATTTTGGGAATTCATATCGTGATGATAGTCTGCATTTTTTGATTTTGTACTGAATACAAGAAGAGCATTTGGCACGAAACCTTTTTGTGAACCAGCATGTACTATAATTTATCTCTTACCCGAAGAGATATTTGTAACAGCACCACTTGTGGATGGACCCTGCCATGACTTCTTTGATTTATAGTTCTGATGAACATAAGTTTCGTCTAGATAGACAATTTCTTTACCTTCTCTACGTTTGGTAGCAATTGTCCGCAAGAAACGATGTCTCCATGCCGCTATATCATATCTTTCAATGAGAATTGAACGTTCATCCTTGTTTTTCTTAAATTCAAACCCATTTGATAAAAGGATGCGTGCGACGCAATGTTTCACGACAGCCAGTAAAATTAATACTTTCCCTTACTTCACTCAAAAGAGACCTTAATGTTGGGATTTGTTTTTTCACAATATAAAACTCATTGACTTTATTTTTAATAGCATCAATATCAAAGTTATCTAAAGCCGATACTGTTGGTTTGTGTGGTCTTTTTTTTCCTGGTGTGTTCCAAACACCTTCATTTATTTGACCTTCTTTTTTAATTCTTTTAAGGGTACCAACACTGACATCTGGAAAGATATTTGAAAATAGTTAATTAATATCGAAGAACAAGGAATTTCTCAAAATGTTATTCGTATTAATAGGCTTCATCCTATATATTGGTACACATATGTGTACTATGCATATTATAATTTTCAGAAAGGAGCCTCTTACTTAACATCAATTGAAATAAAACAGTTTGCAGATTAATTTATGAATTTTGTATATAAACTTCCTTATATAAAGATTAAATGTACCATACCTATGCAACTATTAGATACTCATTAAACTGTTTTTGTTGGTTCTAGCTCTTGGTGTTTTGATAAATAACAAATGTAATTACTTACCAGTCAAAGAAGAAATCTCATCAAGATACTCATTTTGTGTCTTTAAACATTCTTTTTGGAATAAATCATTTAATTTCTTTATTGTTGCTTTTATGTTTTCTACGACTTGATCACGTTCAACATCTATGTTTTCTGTAAATGAATAAATATAAAGACAAATTAACTCATGCTAATTTAAATGGAATGCACAAATAACAATGAAAAGTATCAAAATCTCCAGCTCATACTAACCAATGCACTGAGATATTTCACGTAAACACTGCTGTTTTTGCTTGAAAATAACATCTCGCTCTACTTGTTTTTCTTTAAATTTACTAATCATTGTAAAAAGAACCTTTCGCAAGTCGCTTTTTAGTGTTTTCGTCATGTTTTCAATTAGAAATCACAGAAATCGCGTAAATATTTTTCACTTTGACACATGAACTACTCAAGATAAAGTGACAGTGACGTCATTATTGGTGTTGCCGTATAAATTTTCGAAATAAAAAGCCAGTCTCATCTTTCAGTAGCCAGACTCTATTACTGGATGGAAGAACACATAAACACACAAAACAAAACGAATTCAAAAATGAAACCGCGTACGCAACAAGAAATCTCCATTTTGTAATTTTGACATTGGCAGTTTGCACTGTGTAATCTTTGAACGTCACAACTTGCCAGTACTCAAAAGTTTTAATTTAGTAAAGTTTATAACGACGAAGCTGAAAATATTTATATTGTATTTTTGAGATCATTTCAGTCGATGGTTTTTGAGCACACGAAATAAAATTTGCACAAAATGATTTAATTTTTTAATTCTAGCAACTCAGAGAAACAACTTCAAAAACAGTTTCGGGGCGAAAACACAGATTGCTGTACTTTCTTTCCCTAAATGTCATTTGTATGGATGTGTCCCCCCCCCCCCCCTGCATAGGATGCCGCAGTGTTAGACACTTTCTGACTTTAAACTGAGGTTTAACATGCTTAATATGTAGGAAACTACTCCCATTCGCCTAGTTTCATACAGACGAGTGTGTTCTCATAATCAATCTGTGTAACTCTTTTTCTCAGCTCATAGCAAACGCGTCGGCACCCGAATACGGCTCATCCATCCGCTTGAGGATCAACGACACTCACACAAGCAACTCTTCGAGCGATTACGGCGCCACGCGGTACAACAAAGACGACGCCGGGACTGCACACATCTCCATCATAGCCGGCAACGGCGATGCTGTGTCCATCACCAGCTCGATCAACTACTAGTAAGAATACATATTACCTACTTATAATAAGTATATGTAGTTCGGTGTCACCAAAGACGCGGGCACGTCGCACATCTCCATAGTAGGCAAAGACGAGCCAGTGTCGGCAACCCATCAACTACTGGTAAGGGCTGTTACTCTAAGTTAATGTAGATTCAAACCGTATCGCTCGCAGTCTGTCGAAGCGACAACATCTCCTGAGGATGCCACGTGTAGTGGTGAAAAGCGTCGAGTGTTTTGATGGTGATGTATTGTACCTAAGTCATGCGACTTCCAGCTCTAGTATTATCAAGTGGTTACAGTTGGATGTATTTAGGTCCTGCGTAGTTTAGTGGAAATTTGGAGCAAAATAATTCTCTTTTTCAGCTTTAGCCATGGATTTCCGCTAAGTTACGCCTGATTCCATCAACTATATGTAAAAAGGTTTCCCATAGCAACCTGACACAGTGTGCACGTACCTTAAAACTTCGTTAATTGTTTTTTTTTTAAACTGTGCCTTTAGTTAGTGTAAGACATTGTAAGACGATATCCGATAGCTTAATATTAGGTCCTTACCTATGAAATTGGCGTTTTGTATGGGAGGAACAAAAAGTCGAAATTTTTTTATATAGCATATTTATTTAATCAAAGTATGAGCCATTGTAATCTATGCACTTTTGCCATCTCATAGGTAGTTCATTGATCCCTTTACTAAAAAAACCATTCGAACGGGAATCAATAAAATCTTTGAAGGCGACTTGGACTGCCCCATCTGAGTTGAACTTTTTCCCTTGCAAGAAGTTATCCAAATTTCGAAAAAAATGGTAATCTGTTGGAGCAAGGTCCGGGGAGTACGGTGGATGCCTTAGAGATTCCAATTGAAGTTCTTCTAATTTGCTAGCCGTCTGTTGTGCAGTGTGTGGTCTAGCGTTGTCGTGAAGCAGCAGTGGCGTAGAGCGATTGACCAGCCTTGGTTGTTTAGCAACTAGCTTTTCCATCATGGTTTGCAATTGCTGACAATAGATATCTGCCGTAATCGTCTGGCCAGATTTGAGAAAACTGTAATGAACGACACCGGCGCTAGTCCACCAAACGCTTACAAGTAACTTTTTATTGGTCAATTTTCGCTTGGAGCAGGCTTTGGCTGGCTTGCCAGGGTCCAGCCATTGCGATGAGCGCTTCCGATTATCGTAGAGAATCCACTTTTCATCACAGGTAATGATTCGATTTAAAATCCCTTCGTTATTGTGCCGGTCAAGTAATGTAACGCAGCAGTTGACGCGCGTTTGCCGGTTTGCTTCACTCAATTCGTGAGGAACCCACCTTTCAAGTTTTTTAATCTTCCCAATTTGCTTCAAGTGGATTAAAACAGTTTTATCACTAACGCCAAAGCCTGCAGCTAACTCGGACGTGGTTTGCGATGGATCCGCTTCCACAATAGCCTTCAATTCTTCATTATCAACTTGGGTCTCCGGCCGTCCACGGGGCTTGTTTTGCAGGTCGAAATTTCCAGAACGAAAACGTTGGAACCAAAAACGCACTGTGTTTTCTTTTGCGACACAACCGCCATACACATCATTAACCCTTCGAGCCGTTTCCGCAGCACTGGTGCCACGGTGGAACTCGTACTCGTAAATAACGCGATATTTCAAATTTTCCATTTTGTAAATTGAGCGATGCAAACAGAAAAAAGATAAGTAAAAAAACAAATGAATGACGGTTTACGAAACACAACTACATGTGGAAATAGCTGTATAAATTTGAATTTCGAATTCCTAACCAAATAGGAAAAATTTGTGATCAAAGTGGCCAGTACGACAAAACGCCAATTTCATATGTAAGGACCTAATAGCTATCGGATAAATAAATAATTTTATCGAGTATGAAAGACAGCAGACCACGGCGTATCATTAAAATCCGATAGAAGTACATAGGTACATACATCACAGCAGATCGCAACGTCTAAAGAAAGAAACCTTCCGTACCTAATGCATAAGTATTTGAATTGGAGCATAAGTTCAATTCAGTGCATTCACCGCAAGTGCAAACTCGTAGGAAAGTTTGATGACACTGTGCAATCCTTTTGCTGCTGAATGCAATAAATACTTTTTTGTTTAATACTTTTATTACCCAAGTGGCGGAGCCGTTGGGAGGTAGTCTAGGGTTAATATAACAGATATTACTATGAAACCCCAGTCCTTATTTGACCCTTTCCGAGATATACTTAATAGCGTGTACTCAAAAAATCGTAATAATGATGACAAATGACAGTTAGGTACGCAGTTTTAACACTAATGCTACTGAAAAAAACAACTGTCAGAGTTATAATCAATGACGTCGCTTAAGATTTATGTTTACATCTTTCTAAAGGTTATCAATTATATTGCGTCTGTCTTCTATGTTCGTCTCGAAATCGCAGATGACATGACCATAATGACCCTTACCTAAAGATACATTGTCGTATTAGATGTGTCTTGTCTTTCAAAATATGTAGATTGTTAATTTCAATTAATGCAATAATTCCAATGAGCTTCAATAATAATCGATACACCGAACAACTGAGCTCTCCTCACATAGGCAAAAAGAGACAACTTACTTTTCAGGTATAGAATGGATCCAACAAAGTTAAGTTTTTGATACATTAGTAGAACAAGACATGCAAGGACTGCATGTCAAGACATGCAGTCCTTTTGGGCTAAAATAATATGAATGATTTATCACTGTTTTCATTTTATAACAAACCTCTGAGCTTCCCTTGGCAGTAGGCATCTTAGGTCTTTCAAGAAAAGTACCAATGAATAGAGTAGGTTATTTTAGACCGACATGGTCATACTTCTTCGCATGTTCTCACTTCAATTAGGTACTTTTACAGTGGCCGCCTTCGACATCGGCCGCGTTAAAGTTCCAACAAATGTTAGAGTTTTGGTCTAGCCTACTCGCCGAGATGTTTAAGAAGGTATCATATTTTAGGCCCTACCACCGCGACACTGGTTGGAAAGGCTGGTAGGAAAGGAACGCTCTTACACAAATAATATATAGATATGATATTTCGCGATAAGCATTCGCGTTGAAGGCTCAAGATAATATTTTAGCAGTAGAAAACATCGACTGTCTGAGGCGGTAATCGAACCCTCGTCCATGGGAATCAAGCCCGTGTGCCTATTACCACTCGGCCACCTTTACATTGGCAAAGCGTGTTCAAGTTTGCTACTGCTTTCCTTACGCGCAAGCCGCGTTTCCTTCATCGCAGTTTGGAATTGTATTCTAAACCCCAGAAACAAATATTATTGCAAATATTTTAATCGTCAGTAAAGATAAAACTTGCCATTCAAATAGTTTTAAGATTTTCTTACATCAATGTCCTATTTTCCAGTTTCGGCGCGGGCTTCACGACCCTCAACACAGGCATCGTGATGAACAACGTTATGGACGACTTCTCATCAACAGGCTTCACCAACTACTTCGGTTTGGAGCCTTCTCCAGCGAATTTCATCGCGCCCGGCAAGCGGCCTCTCTCTTCGATGAGTCCTAGCATCATAGTGGACAGCTTTGGCAACGCGAAAATGGTGATCGGAGCTTCAGGAGGGACGAAGATTACTACTGCTGTTGCTCTGGTTAGTATACTTGATAATGTTTGGCTTCAAAAACTATTTGGGCTTGGAGTCTTCGGCAGCGAACTTCAAAGCATCATAGTGGACAGCATTGGCAACGCGAAAATGGTGATCGGAGCTTCAGGAGGGACAAAGATTACTACTGCTGTTGCACTAGTTAGTATACTTGATAAAGTTTGGCTTTAAAAACTATTTCGGCTTAGAGCCTACGCCAGCGAACTTATTAGCATCGTAGTGGACAACTTTCCAAACGCGAAAACGCTATTTGGAGCCTCTCGAGTGACGAAAATTACTACTGCTCTCGCTCTGATTAGTATTCTGGATAATTTTAAGGATTTACCAACTGGAGCTCTCGCTAGCGGACTTAATAGCGCCCGGCAAGAGACCGCTCTCTTCGATGAGCCTCAGCATCTCATAGTGACAGCTTTGGCAACGCGAAAATGGTGATCGGAGCTTGAGGTGGGATGGAGATATGCTGTTGCTCTGGTTAGTATACTGGAGAATGTTCAGGTTGTACCAACTACTACGAATTCTTCTCCAACGTATTTCGAGACCAATTATGTTTGTTTTGTTAGTGACAATAATGTTGTAGTTTACTCAGCAGCCTAGTCTCTTTCTTTCTATTTTCAAATGTATGAAATTGATAAGTACAATAGGTAATTAAAAACCGAAATAAACAACAAAACCCTGTGATTTCCACACATCAAATAAAACTTGGACCGTACTGGACAACGGAAACCGCAAACAAAGGAAGATGATGAAATACAAACCATTACCAACCTTAGCTCTTGACAATGAAAGTAAAACTACGCATGTATATAATTCCAGGTGATAATGCGAAAGCTGTGGTTCGATCAGAGTATCAAGGAGGCGGTGGATGAAGCACGCATCCATCATCAGATATTCCCTATGGAGATACAATACGAATTTGGGATCATTGAGGTGAGCATCGGCCTTTTATTAGTTTTTTTTTTTATCACATCGAACAGGATGACAGTTTTGTTCGCTCGATGAATACCTATAAATCTTCTTAAAAGATTAATACAGACTACCTTCTTACATCATGCATGTACCTACCTGAAGTAGGACTCTGCTTTCGCTAAACATCGCAGTTGTAATCGGCATTTTTCAACAAAAAAAAGTCCGGCGCGCAGAATCGCACAATATTACCAGAAGTGAATGAATTAGCTAATGTGAAAAAATTCTTCTTACTTAATTTGAGCATTTTTTTATTTCCCTTGTTTACCAAAATGAAACGATTTAATAAAACTTAGCCTACAAAAAACGACATCATCCGAAAAAACCTAAAATGATTGCTCAACATTCAAGATCACGAAATTCAATGTAAGGATTGAACTAGAGCATCAAAAACGAAATAACTCATTCTACTCGTATTTATTCCAGGACATCGTAAAAGGTCTCCGCGATAAGGGACACGGCATGGTCCGCTACAGAGGCCGAGGTTCCATAGTCTGCGCGCTGTTCCGAAACAGGACTGGCATCTACGCCAACGCTGACTTCAGAAAGGGCGGGGACGTAGCTGGCATGGATTAAAACCGATAGTCTGATAGGTCTAAGGCCGTACTTCGTAAGTTTCGTCCGCATTTTCGGGTCTAGCCAGCCATATGTAGGTGCAGCTCGCGTCACGTAAAAAAGACGCTGGAGGGAGAGTGAGAGTTTGCGCATGGGAACAATCGCTATCTTGCTCGCTCTCGGCGGCGCGCAAAACGCCCGCTCCCTCCCCACTCCATACCACTAATGAGACCCATGTATCCGCCAGTCGCAGGTGACTTAGTCTTCATGTAGACGACGCCGGAACCGCACCGGCGCCTGATGTAGGAGTATCAGCGCGATATTTAATCTTATACGCGCTTTTTCGGTCTCTCTTAGCGATCTGTTGACATGACTCGGGCTGTATTAGCTCGCAAGAATGGCAGGGATGGCTACATCCGAAACTACGGACAGCGGGTACGGGAGTAGGGCTTTCTTTGAGAGCAGTTTCCATAAACCTGAATCTTAAAACACCTTTTCGAAAATTCATCTTTTGAATTAACTCTTTATTGAGTGTACAATCTTGCAACTTGATGCAAAAACGATTCCTTTACTCTACCTCAGTCGCTCGCATTTTTTTCCTTCAAGTCTTACATGTTAGTGTGTGGCCATCCAGTTTCAGGGTAAAAGGTAAAACAAGATTGCGATTGACAAAATATGGCCACTCCTGTCACTCCTGAATGCCCTGGACGAACTTGATAGACTATACCTACTCGATATTCCCAACATTAGATACAACACATATATAACCAACCTCAGTTCCTCGAGTTGATACCAACATTAGAAAGCACATATTGCTTATATTCATTTAATTCTACTTGGTGTTTGAATCAATTTAATTAATGTCTAGACGTAAATAATATAATGGAACAAGTGATCAGTAAAAAGTATTCACATAAAACCAGTCCTATAGCATAAGTAGAAGTGTGTGATCATCAGTGTGTTTCAGTGAGTAAGAAATCTTTAAAGTTTCAGTCTCATTATTCCAGTATTTGCATAAATATTTATTTTAGCTTACCAAAAACAATACATGTCGACAATATTACATAAGGCAAAGTCTTAATTTAAATTATTCTAGAAATAGAATGGTAATGTGGTGAGTCTGTTTGGAAAGGAATGTGATAGATAGAGCTATGTCTAGTTAGAGTAGGATAAAAAATATTTCAATATCCCAGTCTCGAAGTCTGAATCTCGTCTTAAGTGATATTTCTTATTCGACCGATGGTCAATTCTGAAATAATATCGAGTTCTACTATTCGTTACTGTTCTATGACGTTAACTCAGTTGTTTTTCCGGTACTAAATATGTACTGCATATCTTGTATTTCCTACCAAATGTCCATTGTACAGCCTAAGTGGTCAAGAAGAGTATGTTTTTTTTTACAATGTGAAATTCGAAGCCTACCTATGGCAGTCCAATTTTCTTCAAGTCTGTTTTAATTTCACATTGCAAAGAAATTTGCATTGTTAATGTTATAAAATAAAGCAACTTAAGAGTATGTTTTCTCAAACTAGCATTTAAATAGGTCACAAATTGCTCTGACTTTTAGATATAAATGTCAAATAAATCGGAAGCTTATATTAGAAGAGCTATTTTACAATTTAAATATGAGAATGATAAGTTATTGAAAAATATAAACCACGCACAAACAATAAGAAATTCTTTTCGCAAGAAAATGTTCTTATTAATTCAAAGACATTTTTTTAAAAGCTTATATCATTTACTCGTGTAGGTTAGTTCCTTCCTTCCTCCCTTTCTTGGTTTTACTAAGAAAGTAAATTATGATGACACAAACAAACAAAAATCACAAAAGTGTTTCCTACTAAACCTTCTAAACAAAAACCAATATTCATCTATTTTGCTTGCAAATGGTTCTTCTAATCGTAGCTGAAATAGAATGTGTGTCTATTTATAGATCAAGTGTTGTCACAATGTATGTCCGAACGCTTTGAGTGTGTCACGATCCAGCCCTATTTTGTGAAACGATGTCTGTATAATAATTTATTTATTTATTCAGTCTTCTAAGGACTACATACAATTAATAAAAATAGATAAATTTAACCACAAACACATAATTTATTAATAAGACATTCAAAATAATTAAATTAATCAAAAACAAAAAAAAACTATGGTTAAAAAATAGTAGTATAGTATGGTCATCACAAAAGTCAACACCTACTACATTTTGCAGACAAACTCATTTAAACCAGTGGTTTCTAATTCTACAGGAACTTAGTGAGCAATAAAGCAAAAAGTAAGTCGATTTTAGTGATTTTGGACTCTAGCCATACTTTTTGTTCCATATGTTGTTCGTTTGTTCACGCATTAAAGTATGTACGTAATAAACAGAAAAGTCAATAATAACTCGTGCCATGTCAAAATAGGTTGTTTTAATAGGTATTTATGATGCGATAAGACCGCCTAAAACGTACATATTCCTTTTTTAAACTTGTCTGTAATTTTATTTTGTGTTGTACAATAAAGAGTAAATCTATATATGTATTTTATGTGTAATACAACAGGTAAGTGTCGAGAAAACAGTCATTTTCTTACGAAGTAGGAGCTCCAGTAAATATCGCAGTATTAGGTGATTGGGTATACAATACCAAGATGACTCCATTAGGTATGCAGTCGTTATTAATAAAATTTTACATGTTACTATTGTTTTTCATTTAAAAACCTGTCTTCAAAAACTTTTGTTTAAAAAAAACTGTAGATAACTGGAAACATTAATAACCAAAATATTTTAATAAAATTTTTATTTCGGATCTGCATTGTAATTGCATTGCATACATTACATTAACATTGACTCATATATTATTATTCCTACATATTTTATATATGTTACGGCTAATAGCCGAAGTGCGGCTACACCTAGTTTTAGCCGGCTACAACTAGGTGCAGCCCGCCACATGCGGTTAATCTTAGGTGTATCCTACTTATCTTCGGTTACAACTAGGTTTAGCCTTCATTATAGCGGCTAGAACTAGGTACAGCCGCACACCGGTGGTTAAACTTAGGTGCATCCTATTTATTATTGGCTAGAACTAGGTTTTCAGTTCAGTTAAGGATTTTGGTTTTATTTTGAGACTAATAGCAGTCCCCCGCGACTCTCATCGCGTAAATTTAGGATTTCCTGTTGGCATTGTTAGGAGCGGAGTATTTTTTTAAACTGTGACATCTTTTAATATAAGAATCAAAACGCATGTGAATAATATGAACATATTATATATAACGGTCCCCCGCAACTTCGTCCGCGCTTTTTGATTTAACTGCTTCCCCGTTGATTTCTAGGTAGGTATCATGCAATTTAAAGCCCATACAAAGCGTTCCCTGAGAAATAAGCTATCTAACACAAAATATTTTTTTTCAAATCGGCTCAGCAGTTCTTGTGATACGCATGTTTAAACAAAAGAAATAATTCCTCCGTTTTTCCAGTTATAATTTGAGTTACAACTGAACTTAAAACCTTGTTCTAGCCGATGATAAATAGGACACACCTAAGTTTAACCACCAGTGTGCGGCTGTACCTAGTTCTAGCCGCTATAATGAAGGCTAAACCTAGTTGTAACCGAAGATAAGTAGGATACACCTAAGATTAACCGCATGTGTCGGGCTGCACCTAGTTGTAGCCGGCTAAAACTAGATGTAGCCGCACTTCGGCTATTAGCCGTAACATATATAATACTTAATGTTAAAATATATTTTAGTACAACAAATTAAATATGTATCGATTGAGTAAATATAATCGTTAGCATAAAATATTCCAAATTATATTGAGCTAAGCTGAAAAAGGAATGCTTTGCAGACAATAAAGAATCAAATCCCTCCTAATCATGCTTACAGTATAATAATTTAAAAAATGCTGGAAATTATTAACAATTAACAAAAGTTTAAACTTGTGCGAAGTATTTGTTTGAAACCACATTACCTGTATGTGGTTTTAGCATGATTAACATGATTTAACTTTTGGTATTTTCACGACAACCCATCTAGAGCATATTAATTTTTTTTACAGCGCAAGCAGACCGGTATAATATTACTGTCCCATCCAGTCTAGGACAATTAATTAAAAAAAAAACTGTCACCATCTATCTGAAAAGACATCCATAACATTTTAATAAGATGAAATTTTTGGTTATATTGCGTAGGTAAACGACACGAGACAACCAAATACATTAGAGCAAACATCTAAATGTATCCTATGGTGCGGGTAGAGCTGAGTTTTAAACGTCAGCAGTGTTTTTAACATCAACAACATGCGACCTTCACTGTATTCAAATAAATTCATTCATATTACCTTACTTAGGTACTTACTAGGGTGACTCAGCGACCCAAAGTGAGTCTTGGCCTCCGACACCAGATCACGCCATGCATCTCGGTCTTGCGACAGTTCTTGCCAATCGCTATGGCCGAGGTTGAGCAGATCTTTAGAACGTCTTTCCAGCGGTACCTGCGACGTCCAACCGGGCGATTCCCTTTTTGGTCGGGTTCTATTTGGTTGTCCCAGGTACGCTCTCTCTTCACGGCACGATCCTCTCCCATTCTCTGTATGTGTCCGAGCCATCGAAGCCTGGCTGCTTTGGTCTCCAATAAGTACCTAATACATTTAATTAGTCCACTATAATGCTAACGCATCTCGCATAGCCTCCACTGGCGTGACCAGCTTAGTGGAGCCAATGAGGACAGTATTGTCCACACCACTGGTGATGACGCTGCGGTGTATTCGCTTGCACTCTTCAGCTGTTATGCCGCCGATAACGAATAATATCACGTTGGGGTTGTCGAACGGATGCTTGGCGGTGCGTGTTTTCTTGCTGGTTAGGATGCTGGAAATAAAATTAAATAGATGTGAGATTTTAGTTGTTGACGTGACAACGTCTTATAATTCGATGGAGCCGGTTGCACGCACCAAAAAACATGACTCATGCGGCGTTACCTTGCTCTGAGGCGTTCCATGTAAGGCTTGAAGTGCAAGCGAGAGCGCGAAATGAGCGACAAAGAGGCACAATCTTATGACGTTGTCATGTTCAACTATCGTCAGTAAGCCGACTTTACTGACACCCGATTTTTGAGAACTAAGTTAGATTGCTGTTATTTTTTTGGTGGAAAAGAGCCCAGGCAGTACCCACGTGCGCTCCCGTAGATTCGGTTTGTAAGCCAAAAAGACAGGAAGATCCATGGGTTGATGGAGGGATTAAGCTGTCTTGCGAGGGCAAAGTAAGATGTTTGACTCTGATGTCCAATATTACGTTGGCGTTGCGCGTGTTCCCGCACGCCATCTGTTGTTTATGCGACGGGTTCGATTTTCTGTCTCGTCGCATCCGGTAGGGGCTCGCTGCAAAGTGAGTCGGCCGAGTCCGGGGAATTGCGGTGAATGCCTGTGGCCTCTCGGCCTATGGTGAACCCGCCACGTCCCCGACTCACATGGCACCGGAGGACACCGTCAGGTTTTTAGTGAGTAGGCGGGTTCTCCCTCTGAGGCCTGGCACACACAACCCCTAGCTGCCCCCGCGATTGGTGGGTATGCGTAACAGCATTCCCCTGACGATAAAAAAGGCCTTTGTACTCGTGGCCCACTGCAGTTAGGTAAATAGATAATACTCGTAAATAGCGACAGCGGTGGGGGAAAATACCAAACTTCGCTTCGCGCTTTAAAAAAAGTTACAAAGATCAAATTTTAGCCTGACGTTTCGATCAGGTTGCACCTGCCGTGGTCAGAAGCGGTCTCTTTGATGCTTATCATCCCGCAGTTAGGTCACGCACAAACTTGTCGGTCTAAAGAGGACGTGTAATCTAGGTAAGTACTTACTTGAGTCCACTCCTCAAGAGGTCTTTGATGCCTTCGTTCCTATGTCGCAGATCTGGCGTGTCGGGTCGCTCGGTGTCTACCAAGTCGTCGACCAGCTGCTGGAGTAGGCCTTTGTACTCGTGGCCCACTCCGGATTCACACGGCTTTAGAACCGATTGGTACCTGTGGTAGAAGATACAAATTCAAATTAAGGTATCCAGTATAAGTATTCCAGACATATCAAGACCATGTTTATCGGATCTGGGTTAGGGACAATAACACCTAGTTGGCAGCGCTTCCTAACTCTTAATCTGTTGCGTCAAACCCCTTCGAATCTTTTCTACTTAAGGGCTGGCACTACGCTTACAAATGCCGTGGTCTATAATTTCAGGAAATACAGTTTTTATATCGTGTAGCAATGATGATTATACTGTAATCATGTCGTGTTTGGTCCTCGCTGAAAATCAGCGTCGTGGTAAGCTATTCGGCACACTAGTAACATATTTTTTAATTAAAATTTGTTCTTATTTATTATTTAAAACTTTATTGCAAAGAAATGAACAAAGGGCGGACTTAATGCTTAAAGCATTTTCTGCCAGTAAACCTCAAGGTCATGCAGAAAGAAGGCAATGGGTAACGCAAAATGGTATTTATGTATACTTGTGCCAAAGACATTATTTATATTTCTAACTAGCAAACTCGTTTCGCCACCAGATGGATTCGTTTTTCACAATCTCCTCCACCACCATGCAAACCATATTTGTTTGTAATACATGCTATGTGTCATAGATGGCGCTGTATATGAAAAATAACTAGCCTTGTTTTCCTGCTATTCTGTTAAATTTTTCCTGAATTTCGTTCATGCTATAAACCTCACGGAGCCTGAGACCTTTCCATCGAATGCAAAACCGTGGATATCTGGAGTTATAGCGTCAAGAAGAAAAACCCGACTTATTTTTATATTATATATAAACTTACTTGGTTAAGATCCTCCTCATCTGCGCGACGTCTTTCAGCCTACTCATAACACTCTTGCTCATCTCATCGCACTGTTCCGGCGTGACTATCCGCGTCGAATCCTCAATAAGTAGCAGCGCTTTATGGTCCTCGAATATGGCCACACTGAGCGTTTCTGTTAGACTATCTTCGTGCTGTTTCGAGAACGATACTTCGGTTCCGTTGAGAGAGTAAATGTGGACGAGTAGCGCTAATAAGCTCTCTAAGGATAGATTGCGGTCTTTGCGAGATTTTATAAGGTGACTGATCTGGGGGGAAAACATGATTGTTTAATGAAAACATAGAATATAATAAGTATTTATTTGGTACCAATAATATGAACAAAACATGAACCAAATATGTTCAAGGACATACATACTGGGACCCATCAAACTGTCCGCGTTGCGCCTGATTTAATAAAAAACGCAGAAGGGGCGTGTTCCAAAATGTGTTTGAATTATATGAATATTATCCGCACCTTCCGCGTCTTCACTACCTCAGGCGTATTGCGCGTATAAGAATCGTGAAATAAATAGTTCACGCTACGGTTCTTTTTTACTTTATCTCCGTCTGGTTTTAGGTTTATGTTTTGCAGCGTACATAGGTTTTATATGCTCTGGCATATATGTACTTTAGCGACAGATTTAGATTAATGCTATCTCTCTAGGCAAATTGCTTTTCATCGGTTTTCTACCTTAGACCAACGAAAGTCCAAATTACAATACACACTTGCCTCATAGTCTTAATTTTCATGCCTTTTAATTTAATGCCATTTAATTTTTGACTGCCTCGTTGGTGTTGTGGCAAAGCCTTACATCCGAGAGGTCCTGGGTTCGAATCCCAGGTCGAGCCAAAATTGTTTCTGATATTTTCTGTCATGAATTTCTCGAAAACAGCCGGTAGTCGGGTAGTTGGCGGTGTTAAACCCCCGTGTCACGGCAAGCACGTTAAGCCGTTGGTCCTGCGCCTGATCTCTCCCCGGTCATGTCGGATTGCTGTCTCACCGAACTTTGAGAGTGATGAAACAGTGAGTGCACCTGTGTATTGCGCTCACACTTGTGCACTATAATATCACCTGCGTAGTTGGCTGATCTCTGTTGAGATTGGCCGCCGTGGTCGAAATCGGCCAGGAGGACTATTATTATTATTATTATTAGTCTTAATTTTATACATACCTGATGTAAAACGCTAGTTGAGTCCCGACTAGCCGCAAGACTCTGCGAGACCTGCTTCTCCAAGCTGCTGATCAGTTCTATTTGCGCGCGCTTCGGCGATTTTAGCGTCTGTACTATTGCTAACGCCTGCTGCAGTACGCCAAGGTGTTTACCGATAATGTCGTAGTTGCCTGGAATAAATATTAAGGTAAGCAAACAAATAAATCACTAATAAAAATCAAACTTCGTGCACTTACGAGTGTGTTGCTAATACCAGACATTAATCAAGTGTGTGTGTGTGTGTGTGTGTGTTGTGTGTGTGTGTGTGTGTGTGTGTGTGTTGTGTGTGTGTGTGTGTGTGTGTGTGTGTGTTTGTGTGTGTGATTAGTTGTTGTACAGGTCGAACATGACCTCCCTCTGGGACTTTTTGATCATGTGGTCGCAGGTCTGGGTGCACGCGTCGTCACCGCGTGGTATAGACAGCCGGGGCTAAGGCGTTGACCTAAGTGAGCGACGCAACCAACACGACGTGATGTCACGTAAGGCGACCAATACTTCAAACGCCTTGTCACATGTATGTCGGTCGCGTTTCGTCACAGACTGACTAGCGCAACAGAGTAGGACACTATCATAAACGAAGCACGTTTGATATTTTGTATCACGTTTGCCTCTCACTTAGAGTAGAGGGTAAGCTGGACGTTTTCTGTTTAAGTAACTTAATTCTGCTTTTGTGAAATAATGACATACCTTTAGAAGTTAAAAAAAAAATCTCCACATCTCGGACAGCTTGATGTACAGGTCAAACATGACCTCCTTCTGGGACTTGTTGATCATGTGGTCGAAGGTCTGAGTGCACGCGTCGTCACCCGCGTGGTATAGACAGCCGGGGCTAAGGCGTTGTCCTACGTGAGCTAGACAACGCGATGCTACGTAATGCGACCAATACTTCAAACGCCTTGTCATATGACGGTCGCGTTTCGTCACAGAATGACTAACGCAACAACGTATGACACTATCATAAACAAAGCCCGTTTGATATTTCTGCTTTTATTATTATTATTATTTATTTATTTAAGATAAAAGATTACATTGAACCATTTTATGTTAGTAATTCTTAAAAACTATATTAGTAAAAATAAAAAGGATCGAATTAATTTAATCTATGCACAGTCAATTATTATTATAGTTCTTTCAAATCACGAAGTCGAGCAGAATTTACTTGTGGTAAATATGTGTCCGTATATGTGTCGATGTGTGCGTGAAAACGAAAGCGGGTATGGTTAGCATAAAAATAATACCAATATTTTTGTATGTTCAATTGATAATAAAATAAAACAACAAAACTTTTAAACTAAAATGTTTATTATTTAAAATAAATAATAAATAAGGGAATGTATTAAAATAAAATTATGTTCTTCTACATTTGGGTTTAAGTTTTAATTTAAGCGAAACATAAGACTTAAATAAGGATATACAATTGAACTCAAGATATGGCAAAATTATGAAAATAAGGCTAGGCTGGAACTATTTAATAACAAATTTCTATCTATTTTTACGTATGTGAAAAATGTGTCGCCTTAATCTTCTTCGGAAAAACTGTTGCTTTCGTTAGTTTCAAAGTCAGTCGTGCTGCTATCACTTGATTCACCCACATTAATTACAAATTCAAAGTCATAATCAAAATATTTCATATACTCCTTTTCAATTTTTTCGACATGCTTGCATGTATTAAGCCAGATGTTGTTATCGATACTGTTTAAACCTTCAGCTATTAAATTTTGAACTTCTGTCATATTTTGACCAATATTTTTCGAGGCAATCTTATTTTTCAGAATACCCCAGATGTTTTCAATGGCATTTAATTCGGGGTGATATGGTGGCAGTCGTAGTATTTCGAAACCTTTGCTTTTTATTATCTCGTCAATTCTATATGAAATAAAACGCTGCTTATTTCTGATTATTAAATCATACAATTCTACATTGCGGGACAGTGCATTGAAAGGAATACCGTGTTCCGTCAGCCACTTTTGCATGTCGCTCTTGCGCGAATTTGACGTAGGTATACTACTACTTCGAGTATTATGGTAGGATGCGTTGTCCATCACTATAACAGATTTATCTGGTAAATTTGGCAGCAGCTTTTCATTCAGCCATTTGCTATAATTATTGAAATTCATATTTGAGTGATAGTCTCCAGTTGTGGATGATGCTTTGTATATTAACGAAGCATCTTTAATAAATCCACTACTGCTACCCGCATGCACTATAATAAAACGAGCACCGGTACTCAATTTTTTTAAAAATGACTTGTCTTTTGTCTTAGTATCTAGTTTTTTTAAATTCCACGTGTTTTGACGTACGTGCGAAGTTAGCACATATGTTTCGTCTGTATATATAATGGAACGGCCTTCTTCACGGTATTCATGAATTTTTTTCAAAAAATTAAATCTCCACAATTGTATTTCATGCCTTTCTTGTAAAGATTTACGATTGTTTTCAATTTTGTTCCATTCGTAGCCCATTTTTATAAGCAACGAACGTAATGTGCTCAAACATCCGTCAAAACCAATTTTTTCTCTTAATGCTGACTGAAGTTTTGCCAAAGTTGGAAGTTCATTGTGTTCTATATGAAAATTTTGAATTGTAGTTCGAATAATTTCTCGATTCATATTATCTAAATTAAATTTACCGTCTCTTTTTCGTCGCTTTTTCATGGGTGAAGTAAACTTGGTTGATGAAGATGGCAACTCTTTCTCTTCTTTTAAAATCCTACTTACTGTGCGTTCACTGACGCCTGTTGCTTGGGCAGTTCGTTCTAATATGTTTGCTAATTGTAGCCGTTCTTGTATCACTGTGTGTGTACTAAGTAAATATTTGTTTATTTTATTAAACGCATTCTATTTTTTTAAATTCTATGGCAGACGGTAAATAAAATTATTATAGACATACTTTTGACTTCCGGTTGCAGCTCTGGCCAATCATAAGCTTTGGCCAATCATAAAGTTTTCCGTCCCCTCCAGTACTGACGCACAGCCCACCACCACCACTACAGGTGGGCCTGGTGCACTGTGCGTCGGAGCGGCATTCGTTTACTGTTTTCGGTAGCGTGCAGTAGTGCTAAGTGGAGTCTATGCCATTTTTGCGAATTAGCGATAAGATAACCAAGTACTGTATTTTTGTGATTTTGTAATAAATCGGAAGTTTAAAAGTTACAAGCCGTTTAATTCAACGAAGTTCCTGGTTGGAAATTAGCTCCTGCATCAGCTCAGAAGTGGGATTACCCACAAAAAGGTACTGTATTTTTCTACATTTTTTTTTCTCGCTATTCGTGTGATTGAGTTTATCCTTAAAGTGAATAATAATTTGTAATCTAGAGTACAATGTTACACACACTGGTGTTTGGTCGAGGCTACTCCTTGATAACACCGCCGTTACACACACTGGTGTTTGGTCGAGGCTACTCCTCGATAACACCGCCGTTACACACACTGGTGTTTGGTCGAGGCTACTCCTCGATAACACCGCTGTTACACACACTGGTGTTTGGTCGTGGCTACTCCTTGATAACACCGCCGTTACACACACTGGTGGTTGGTCGAGGCTACTCCTTGATAACACCGCCGTTACACATACTGGTGTTTGGTCGAGGCTACTCCTTGATAACACCGCCGTTACACACACTGGTGTTTGGTCGAGGCTACTCCTTGATAACACCGCCGTTACACACACTGGTGTTTGGTCGAGGCTACTCCTTGATAACACCGCCGTTACACATACTGGTGTTTGGTCGAGGCTACTCCTTGATAACACCGCCGTTACACACACTGGTGTTTGGTCGAGGCTACTCCTTGATAACACCGCCGTTACACACACTGATGTTTGGTCGATACTACTTGTTCATAGCGCCGATACATTAAATGCTTAATCAGGTCTACACTATTTCATACACTTGTAGTTTTACCACTATAGTACAGCATCTGATATTGATCTTCTAGTCTATCAAAAAAAAAACTGCCGTTTTGTTTATTTTCATTTTTACAGATCAACAAATGGCAGACAAGTCGCCTATACTACCTGTCCCGGTACACGGAGAGTCGCCAAGATATTCGAGAAGCCGTAGCCGCCGCCTGTCTGAAAGCAATACGAGTAGCAACGCTGGCAGTGATCGCGGGAGGTCCAGACAACGTTCTCGTCGTGCTTATATGAGGACACAGATCAATGAATTGCGCAATCGAAGTACCAGTCGTGGTCGGTCGCGTTCCAGACACAGTGCATTTCACTATGAACGTCATCGCTCAGGAAGTATCCCGGATCGGGTGAGTTCCCGTAATAACCGACGCTCTAGAAGTCGCTCTCGGAAACGAATGCGCGATTCTCGACGGCGAAATTGTCATGAAGGAATATCCAATCGTGTGTCCTGTTCGAGCGATAGACGTATTCCAAACCAAACTGTGGCCTTAAGAAGTCGTCGTGATAGCAGTAGCAGCTCCCGTTCTAGAAGTCCAATAGGCAGTCAACCTAGGCCAAAGTCACAGAATCAACCTCTTTCTAATGTAACTGTCTCTCAATTAGTTGAAGCGCTTCAAGTTATAAAGAGTGGTTCACATAATGAAAATTTTCCTATTAGTTCTTTACAGAATGTAATTCCTGAATTCGATCCTGCTCGTCAAGAGCAAACAATCGATATGTGGCTACATAAGGTAAATGAGTGTGCCGCTATTTATAACTGGAGCGAAAAGCAAACTATTCATTTTTCTTTACCCAAACTAAATGGTGTTGCAAAGAAGTGGTATGAGGGCTTAGATACTCTTCTTTTCTCGTGGAGCGAATGGCAACAAAAATTAAAATCTGCTTTTCCCAGTGATGAGAACTATGGTCAGTTGTTGACTACAATGCTAGCTAAACGTGCACGTTTTGGGGAGAATCTGGAAGACTATTTTCATGAAAAAGTAATCTTACTCAACAGGTGTAATATTACCGGTAAAAGAGCTATAGATTGCATAATTTTTGGAATTGAAGACCGTGGTGTTAGGCTCGGGGCCGAGGCAGCACAGTTTAATTCTAAGGAGAAGTTGCTCTGTTACCTTAGAAATACTAAAGGTGGGAAAGGAAACGGTTTAGATAGGAATAAAAATAGGAGCCATGAAAGGAAATTTGATTTTGCTGGTAGAAACAGTATAGGGAGCGTAGGGACCGGTAACTTAAAACGACCACCAATTAGATGTTACAATTGTAACGGGGAAGGACACTATAAGTCAGATTGCCCGAAACCCATTTTAAAATGTGATAAATGTCTCTTATTTGGTCACTCAGCTGAAAAATGTCCTAACGAAAACAAACGGTCAACAAGAGATAGGACCAAAACTGTTATGTCAGTGCTTTCGCATGAAACCCCTGATAGCAAATATTTTAAAACTGCTTCCGTCAATGGTACTGAAAAATGTTGTTTTATAGATTTTGGTAGCAATGCAACCTTAATAAAAGAGTCTGAAGCTAGTGATATTACATGTGAATGGAGTACTGAGGATACTCTTCCGATCCTTAGAGGTTTTGGTAAGAGTACTGTTAGGGCTTTACGTAAAGCAACGGTTAGTATCATGATTGACGGAGTCGAAGCCAGAGTTGTAATATTTGCAGTTCCCGACTATGTAATGAAGTTCCCCTTGTTAATTGGACAATCCTATACGGAACAGCCTCATATAATGTTTAAGAAGGATTCTGATAATCTTGAGATTCTCCTTAAGCGGCCTAAACTTGACTTGTTATGCGATGAAGATACAGTAGTGAATGGCCTTACTGCTGTTCGCGTAAAATCTAGTCCTATTTATACGGGTGCCATTTACGTAGATGAAAGCTTAAGGCTTATGATTAATAACGAGCATTGTTTGGTTCAAGGAGTCTTTTCTTTGAAGGGAGGTATAGGTGAGATACTGGTAAAGGGTTTTTCTGTTAAAGAGTTTATCCTAAGTAAGGGGACAGTAGTAGCTAGGTGTGTACCAGCCAGAATGGATAATGTTTCCTTACCTGAGCTGGAAATTAGATGTGTTACAAATTGTGATTATTCTCCCATAGACTCAAGAGACTTAGACATTGATCAAAGTCTATCTGCTGATGACATTTCCCGGCTGACTACATTGTTAAATCAATATAGGTCATGTTTTTCTTTTAGTTTGGGTGAGTTGGGAAAAACGAACACTGTTGAGATGTCTATTAAGCTAAAAGACGATACGCCGGTGGTGTTTAGGCCGTATCGATTATCAGTTCATGAAAGGTCTCAAGTTCGCGATATGATACAAGATCTAATCAAACATGATATTGTTCGACCTTCCACGTCGTCTTACTCCAGTCCGATAGTTTTAGTTCGTAAAAAGAATGGTGAAGTAAGAATGTGTATAGACTATAGAGCTTTAAACCGTAAAACTGTCAAAGAAAATTATCCATTACCTAGGGTGGATGATCAGTTAGATGACTTGGCCGGTTTTAAGTACTATACCACTCTGGATTTAAAATCAGGTTATTACCAGATACAAATAAATGAGAACGACCGACATAAGACCGCTTTTATAACACCAGATGGGCATTTCGAATTTAACCGAATGCCGTTTGGCCTAGTAAATGCTCCAGCTGTGTTCATGCGAATGATAAGTCAAGTACTTGGCCAGGCTAGACATAAGATTGCATCAGCTTATATGGATGACATAATCGTCCCCTCTAATTCAGTAAAAGACGGAATGCTACGCTTGGAGTCTGTTCTAAAATTATTGCAACATGCTGGGTTAACATTAAATTTATCCAAATGCTGTTTTTTTAGACAAAATGTCGACTATCTGGGATTTGAATTAAGTAAAGACGGGATAAAGCCTGGCACAAAGAAAATTGAAGCCGTAGCTCAGTTTCCTACTCCTAGGGATCAACACACGGTAAGGCAATTTATTGGTTTATGCAGTTTTTTTCGCCGTTTTATCAGTAATTTTGCCATCATAGCTAAACCTCTAACTTCTTTGCTTAAAAAGGATTCTCAGTGGGTTTGGGGACCAGAACAAAATGAAGCTTTTGAAAAACTCAAATCTTTGCTAATTCAAAGACCTACATTAGCTCTCTATAATCCTACAGCTGAAACCGAAGTCCATACAGACGCCTGCAAATTTGGGGTAGCAGGTATTTTATTACAACGAGATGAAATGAATAGATTATGTCCTGTAGCATTTTTCAGCCGTCAAACAACATCCTATGAGCAAAATATGACTGCTTATGAGTTGGAGACTTTGGCAGTGGTCGCGTCCTTGCAGCGGTTTAGGGTATATTTAATTGGTAGAGAATTTAAGGTTTTTACGGACTGCAACTCTTTACGCGCCACACTCTTGAAGCGTGATTTGATACCTCGAGTTGCAAGATGGTGGATCGCACTTCAAGAATACAATTTTACGGTAGAATACAAGCCAGGTACATCGATGAATCACGTTGACGCACTAAGCCGCAATGCAATCCCAAGTCAATGTGAGGGTCAGGAAGTTCACTACTCTGTAATGGGAATCGATGAGGATTGGCTTGCAACAGCTCAACAAGCTGACCCTAACATTCAGCAAATTATTTCTGTATTAAATGGGCCAAATCTCAAAGAATTGACAGATATTAAAGAAAATTACGTTATAAAAGAGTCTAAACTTTACAGAAAAACTGATTTAGGTGATAGGTGGGTTGTACCGAAAGGACTTAGATGGCAGATCATGAGACAAAATCATGACGACATTGGTCATTTCGGGACAGACAAAACTTTGACAAAAATTCAAACGACATACTGGTTCCCCCGCATGAGAAACTTTGTGAAAAAGTATATTCGATCTTGCATTGAATGCAGCTACGCTAAAGCCAAAACAAATTCCAAGCCTCCGTTGCACCCAATCCCCAAGAAAAACATACCCCTCGATACAATTCATATCGATCACGTAGGGCCGTTTGTTAAGAGTTCAAAAGGGAATACTCATATTTTAGTAATTATTGAAGCATATACGAAGTTTATTTGCTTAAAACCAGTTTCGAGCACAAGCTCAAATGTCACCATTAATAAATTAAAAGAATATTTTAGCATATTTGGAGCACCTCAAAGATTAATATCTGATCGTGGTTCCAGCTTCACAAGTACTAGTTTTAAGAAGTTTGTCGATGAAACGGGTATTAAACATGTACTAAACGCAGTGGCGACTCCAAGAGCGAACGGTCAAGTTGAGCGTTACAACCGGACGCTGTTGGAAGCGCTCACTGCTAAATGTATAGGCGAACCTGAAAGTAAGTGGGACACTCATGTACAAGAAGTACAGTGGGGGCTTAACAACACTCATAATAGGGGAATAGGCTGCACACCCGCTGAAGCTCTTTTTGGTCTTAAATTAAGCGGTATAAACGAAAATAAAATAAGGGCTTATATCGACACTGATTCCCTAACACATAATAGTAACCGCCTACAAGATATTCGAGACAAAATTGACTCTCATATAGAGAACTACCAACAAAAGCAAAAAACTTACTATGACATGAAATCAAGGTCGTCAACGAAATTTAATATAGGCGATCTGGTGAGCATTGAAAGGGAAGTTCCATCAACTGGGCAAAGTAGAAAACTGGTTCCAAAATTTCAAGGTCCGTACAGGGTGACTAAGGTCTTAGATCACGATCGTTACATGGTGGAAGACACTCCCGTTACTCGCAAAAATAATAGGCAATATAATGCGACCGTCTCAGTGGATAAAATGAAGCCGTGGCTAGTCTTTGCACCACCATATATTTCTGAAGATGATACCAGTAGTGATTAAGTATACAAAATAAGTAATGTTTTTTGAGAATTGACTAGTGTCATTAAAAAGAGGTTGTAAAACAGATAGCAGCGATCTGTTACACTTATACACATATTATTGTGGGAGTAGATAGAAGCGATCTACGACCATAGTGGATGTGGATAGAAGCGATTCACTTCCACACGATTTATTTCCTTGTCTTGGTAGTGAATGGAAGCGATTCACACCTTTTTGTTTAAAGTAATTAAACATCTTTGTATCTTTAACAGTTTTCTGGGTATATTTCTACTGTAAACAGTTATTTATATTTAGTTATTATAGACTGTAAAATGAATTTCATTTTTCTTGAGTCCTATGTTTCTGTGTACACATTACATATTTTTGTATAAGACGTTGTAATTGAGATTAATAATGTTTAAACAATGTGAAACTTATAAGAAATGTTTTTAGTATTCATAGCTAATGTAATAAACGTTTCGTCAGATACTATAAGATCAGAACAACCGTAAAAGTACATATAATAATTTAATAATATAGTAGAAGTTGAACTTGTCCCACCAATACACGGGGACGTGTATGTTAGTTGGATGGCCGAGCTGTAGCCGTTCTTGTATCACTGTGTGTGTACTAAGTAAATATTTGTTTATTTTATTAAACGCATTCTATTTTTTTAAATTCTATGGCAGACGGTAAATAAAATTATTATAGACATACTTTTGACTTCCGGTTGCAGCTCTGGCCAATCATAAGCTTTGGCCAATCATAAAGTTTTCCGTCCCCTCCAGTACTGACGCACAGCCCACCACCACCACTACAGGTGGGCCTGGTGCACTGTGCGTCGGAGCGGCATTCGTTTACTGTTTTCGGTAGCGTGCAGTAGTGCTAAGTGGAGTCTATGCCATTTTTGCGAATTAGCGATAAGATAACCAAGTACTGTATTTTTGTGATTTTGTAATAAATCGGAAGTTTAAAAGTTACAAGCCGTTTAATTCAACGAAGTTCCTGGTTGGAAATTAGCTCCTGCATCATAATGGACTTAGGTCACATCCATCAGTGTTATTTGCTTTCATAAAATTATATTCATCTTTTAGAAAGTGAAAGACTTTAGCAATGATTGCTCGACCCTAAAAACAATAAAATATACAATTGAATAAGTATCAAAAGTCAAAACTAAACTATTACTTAAATTAAAAAATAATCATTTTTATTTAATGTCAAAACTAGAAAAAAAATATTTACCTCGCTATGGATAACTTTGCGCTTTGACATGCTGACAGTACTTCACGGCAATTAGCGTCCGGAAACAATAAACACAACTAACCTGAGCGACAGCGCGCTCGCGACTGACCGCGTCGTCATACACGCACACTATTGCATTATGCATGTACACGTTTAAAAACAAATAAAGACTACTCGCCTTCGTGAAATGCAAGAACTGTATTTTATCATAAAAAGTGTAACATTTCCTTCAGCCCCCGAGCTCACATCGAGACATTATATTCCCTGCTTGATCAGGAGCTGAACGACGTGTTTCATCATCGGGGAATCATGCCTTTCTGCAACGGTCTTCAGGATGCTGTTTGAGCTCGCCCGTATTCGTTCCAGCAGTGAAGCAGTTTTCTTGCGTAACACGGCAAAGAAGCCATCTGTATTCGACTGAGCAAACATTTCCGACGCACTACAGAAACGAGGCAAGCCCAACAGCGCCCTGAACCCGTTGTTATATTGGACTCGTAGAACGCTAAGGGATTTTTGCGTGTAGTTGGTCCAAAGGCTACTCGTGTATAAGCTCTGGCAGGCTCTGGCTTTGTCGCTCACCTAAAGACAGTGGGTAAGCTAAACGTCTTCTGTTTAAGAAACATTGTAGTTATGGTGTAAAGACAATACCTTTAGAAGCTGTAACGATTTTCTCCACACTCTGCGGCGTGACCTTCAACAGAGTCTTTGGGCTGGGCGACTTCTGCACGTCGATCTTGGACAGCTTGTTGTACAGATCGAACATGACCTCCTTCTGGGACTTGTTGATCATGTGGTCGAAGGTCTGAGTGCACGCGTCGTCGCTCGCGTGGTACAAACAACCGGGGCTCAGTTGGATGTCGTTTGGGTGGTAGATGCTGAATAATAAATGAAAGAATACAAAAATATTATTAATAACTATCATAAATTATTTAAGATTTGTAGAATTCTCCCGGTCAGTTTAAAACTCAAATACCTATTAGTAACGAACAAACATGAAAGTCAGAAGGATAGCCTAACATTGGTCAATCATAGTCATTGCACCCGGTCAGTGTCTGTGGGCAAATTTGAAGTAAAAAAACTACTTTGGTGATAGAACATTAGAAAGAAACGGTTGCCATACCTATTGAATAGTTTGCCTGGGAATATATGACAGGAACAACATTAAAATCTTATCTTATTTTATTTTGTACTTAAATAACTTCAGTTAACTTTTTACTTTCCTTTTTACTGCATGTGCACCGCCTGAATTTTTCTCTGCTTGGCCCTATGGTTGACTGGTAGAGAATGCCTTCGGCATTAAGTCCACCATTGTACACATGTTTGTGCAGAACTTAAATAAATAAATAAATAAAATAAATAAATAAAATGTTTTTAAAAGAAAACTTAACAAGTATTTTCTAGCTAACTTAACTTAGTATTTAAGATTTGATTTGATATGTTAGAGACTCCTGATCCCACATACAAACCATGTAAATAGTTTTGTGGGACTATTGTCATTTCACTGTAAAACATTGTACATAATAAATAAATAATGTAAGGAGAAATACAAAATAGAAACAAGATCAGCTGAGTGTTTGAACTTTTTGTCCTGGCCCAGAAATTTACCTAAAAGCGACAAGTCTTCATACTCAGTACTTCGTAAATTCATAAAAATAATGAAAATAAATATTTAAATTCTAGGTTTAACTAGATAGGTGACAGCGTCACAACAAGTTAATACGCTATTAAAAAGCGCGCGTGCGTTTTTGAACGCGGGTTTATATGGATTAAAAACGATTTCCTTGAGCGCTTAGACCAATCTTAGACAAAACTCACACATTAGCCTCGCAAAGCGGCGACATGTCGATAGCCACTTCATTGGAATGGCCTGGGAACCGCGGCAGTACCGCCATCACTTTATCCAAGACCGACTCCATGGAGTGGCTGGTCACACCGCACAGATCTAATGTGCGGTCTAGGATTATCAGCGATGTTGGGTTGGAGCAGTTCTGAAATAAGAGAAATGATGTTAAGTAAAAAATATATGAGTGCTCTATGCCTGCTAATACTCTATATGGGAAAGTCAATTTGTTTGTTTGTTTGTCCTTCTTTCACGACGCAACGGAGCAATATTATGATATGATTTTTTGTGTGGAGGTAGGTAGGAAGCTGGTGAGTGACATAGGCTACTTTTTCCCATGACAAAACATGTCAAACCCATGAAAAAATTGAAATATCAACTCAAAGCTTACCGATAGGTACCACTCGGTTAAGTTTTGAGGGCTATATAAACTAAAGTTCCTCTAACCTTTTTCACTCCTCTCTATCCTGTGCCACACAGTGTCACGCCTGCCCGCCACCGAGACTTTTTTGTCATGCCAGAGTCTACCTGGCTTGACTCTCTTCCTTTGGCCATCTCTAAGGTAGGACTGTAGATAGGAAGGACAACCAAAATTAATAAAAGAAAAACATTAAAAACATCATCATACCTTTCGTCTAGCAGTGCAAACAGGTGAATTCTCAAGCACTCCAGCCACCAAAGAGCTGTAGGTACCCATGTAGAATATATCCTCCTTCAAGTTCATGGAATCCATCATGCTATTCAAGCAGCTGGCTAGTCTCCTCACTTGAGACCTCTCTTCGCTGCTCAGGGCATAGAGATCTATGGAGTTTGACTCAGGAATCAATCTTCCCTGGTATGTTGGATAAACTATGTGATGTGGGGGAGTGAGGAACACAACATTGGTGGGAGATATTGTACAGATAGGTATGTGGACCACTTCTACTGCACATTGCTGAAATAAAAACAAAAAAATATAACAAACCTAACTGACTCCGGGTATAGTAAAAGGTAAGGATCCTTAGGCTCAGTCCACATCCACAACTCTCTTGCCGTGACTTGCTTCTAAGATAATTGTCTCCCAAACGCGGCGACAGTGTGTCCCAGGTGTATGGCCTGAGCCTAAAAAACTTTGAGAATATGAAATTGGGTTAAAATGTTAATTCTTAAGAAGGAAAACGAGTTTACCAAACTAATTATAATACCATCTGTATTATGATTAGTTTAGCAAACTCCTTTTTTCACACTCTGTACAGGAATGACACTTACTTTCTTCCCAATCCATTCTTGTAGCATTCCTTCTAACTGCTTAGTACATTCGGCCTGGGCCTTCCCACTGGCAACCACATCACTCACATCTTTCCCATCATTCAACTCCAGATACACAACATCCAAGCTCATACATGATATTAGGATACAGTGTGAGAAATCACTTGTACGTATAATGCCACATATGGTCCGTAGCTGGGTAGCAGTTGTTTGAGTTATGAATACGGCCTTCTTGTGATCTTCAGTCGAGAACTGGAATCATACAATTATGTTTAATGTAATAAGATATGGAATATGAACATGTTTGCATTTACAGGTAGCAAACATCCTAGTGTATTATTCCACAGAAAAGTAACAAAACCACATAAAACAGAAACATTGGATTTCATGCAAACAGGCATATATTTATTAATTTAATTAGATGTGAGTCTCTTTTAGCTCTCGTCTGGAGTCTAGTCTTTAAATATTAAGGAAGACATTATGCAGCTTATTTAAGCATCAAATAAAATTACAACTAGGTAGGTGTATCATTTTAATCAGGTTGTGAAGATTGCTAGAACTGTTTGTACCCCACCTACAATAAAAGCACTAGGCAATTAAATTCCACTTAGATAGATGCACGAAAGCAGTTCAGTATTACTATTCCATCGCCTGCTACAAGCAAATGTAGTGCAATTCAGCGTAAACTACTAACAGCTGTTCAAACACCCACCTCAAAAGGAGACAAGCTTTTAACAGCCACTGCTCCTCCGGACAGCAAGTTGAAGAGGCCACCGTCCCAGTGCAGACACTCGGCGCTGACGTCGTCAAGGTACACCGCAGCGCCGATGATCCTATTGTACACCTCAGACCACCAGGCCTTGCCGAAATCTTTTACTGACGTCGACATGTTTTTGGTTAAACGTACTCTTGAAACTGAATTTACATTGTTCGAGTATTAATTAATTGGCACACAGAAGGTTTTCAATGGCTAGATTCGATAAGGGTATATTGTTTGTTTATGATAAAATATAAAATTAAATTCTTGATTTATTCTTCAAACAAACATTCTACCATCGCAATTTCTGTCAAAGTGTCAAATAAGTTTAGACAGACAGCTTTTATTTTACCGTCGCTCTGACACTTGAGACAGTGCGCTCCAATTTGGCGTGGATCGCCCGCTCATACATCCTATAAATTATTTTGTTGATAAGGTGTCTTATCTTGTTTAAATAAATCTCAGTGACCATATGTGGCAGGATCCTGCATTTTCGGCAGGTTCAGCCTTACAATTCTTCTTCTTCCTTGCGTCGTCCGAACTTAATGCTGCGCTCTTAGAATAGTATTCTAAGGCTGCGCTTTATTTTACTCTCTGGCTGCCAGAGAGTAAAATAAAGCGCAGCCTTAGAATACTATTCAAACTAATATGCCATGCCAGACTGAGTCTGGCATGGCATATTAGTTTGACGTAAGCAGTCTGGCGAAGCTTAGTATAAAAAAAAGGTAGTATGAAACGCATGGAACCTTTAATGGCGACAGAACCCGTCAAAGTAGGGAAGTAAGTGCACATTCAAATGGTTGCTATGACTATCTGACTCTCTTGTTTTAACCGTATAATACGTCACACAGCGGCCATGTTTGCAAGATTGCAATCCGTCAATGTCAGTTTACTTCGTGGTTTGTTTTGGCTGTTTTAAAATTAAAATTAAAGCTGTTTAGTAGTAATTTGCGTAGTTTTCATGTGTATTTATCTGTAAATCTGTGCAGTGATTTATGTTTGATAAAGATGCCAATTGTAGCATGCGAAATATGTGGACTGAGAACAAGTGGGGTGGAAAACAAAAAACGAACATTTATGGCTTAATTTCCACTGGATGAAAATCGGTTAGTACATTTTACGAATTTAACTATACCCTAAATAAATATATCTTATAATTTAATTAATTTTAGGACATATTTCCAGCTAAAAATGTGGGAATATGTTTTACGTAAACAATAGTGCAGTGCAATTTTTTATCGACTATCGATTAATCCTTTTTTTGTATCAGTGCTATTTATAAGAAAAGTTTATTTACCCTCCATCCCTTTAAGCAAGTTCCCGGTTGGAGTGTAGCCTTAGGGGCGCTATGGGAAGAAGATTTTTTTTTACGTAAACCCCCCCTTTTTATGGTCCCATCGGTTGGGGGGGCTCAAGGGGGGTAAGATTCGTAAGGGTTACTTATTCGAAACCCCCCCCCCCCTGCCCCGCTAGGATCGAAAATACACTATAGACTGTCAGGAGTTAGAAAAGTAACATAACCCATTCCACATTTGTTGCAGAACCTCCAGAATCAACACACCCGGAGTCCAGATCCTTCAGCGGCGGCGGAAAATGCGGCAGTAGTTAATTTAGCATTTAATATTATTTCTTATGTTAGCATATTAAAAAAAATAATAATAATAATAATTACTTGTGTATTGTCATTTTATTTGTTTGTCTACAATAAACAATAAGAATAAAAACTATTTTAAAAGTGTTAACTAATGTTATCGATCTCATTTTATCGATACTAGCCATCCCTATTTTTTGGTTTCTTCACGTTGGCGACATTGGTTTGTTGAAGTTTTAGTTGGGTTCGTTAGGTTGGCACTGAGCCAGTCCATGTGTTTCATAGATTGGTATTATTTTTTTTATTTATTAGGGAGTCCCGTCTCTTAAAACGTAGTGATTACTTGCTCAGTGGACGTAAGTCAATGGTTTGACGCATGGAGTATGTACTTTTATATATATGTTTGACGGCAGTTTTTAGCAAAGCAAGGCTTCTTAAAAAAAAATACGACAAGGAGTTTAAGGAGTTTTCATCGATAGCAAATGTTATAATAACCCATTTTCCAAATCATATTAATGAACAAAACTTGAAAACATCATTTAACCATATTTAGCGCAAATGAAATTTTCATTTCATTCATTATACAAACATGTCTATAGAATACAGACATTAAATTCTTATAAATCACTAAAGTGAGAGTTTTAGTGATTTATAAGAATTTGGCATTTCGTGCATAAGTTTGGCAGCATTTGTCAGTTTTTTTTGCCTTAGTAGGGCAGGTCTAGGTTTAGGTCACACTGACTTCAAATAACTGGTTTCTAGATTCATTGCTCTAATATTTTCTATTCCATATTATGCAAAGCTAGAATGAGAATTTTATAGTAAACAAAGAAGATAAATAGGTACATTTAGCCAATTTTGTATAACTTACAGATTGGCTATTGGGAATAAAATGCAATGTAGCTTTTACCATTTTATTTAATGACTTATTATCACAATACAATTTTGTATGCTAGTGTGAACATAAACTAAACATTTAGATGAAGATTTGATCATTAGTGCTCTTCATAGCCGCTGGGCAGGGCGTTGACATGGGGGTTGTGGAAGAGTGACTTCTGGCCATCACCCCACGGGAAACGCTGAAATAATAACAATTTTTAATTCATGTAAATTTTTCTTCATTAAGTAAAATAAAACATATAAGATCTGGGCAGTATCTTTGTTTGGGTAAACTGAAACTCCTATTCAGAACCTTTGTAATCAATATTACTTATTCCATTTTTAACAGTCTAAAAATATTTGGCTTAGTTTAATAGACCTGTATGAATGTATTTATATGAATTTTTCAAAAGTCATAAACCCTAGTAAATACAGTCACAAAAAACCTTTACATAGTAATAATATACATGTATGTATATACATGTATAGTAATAATATACATTCTAACATTTCACTACCAGAGTCCTGTTAGAGAAATGTCCAATTAGACCAAATAACCGTTCAGTTAAATTTGTATAAATAGTTATGACTGGATGACCCTGCAGACTTGGCAAAATTCCTGTTTTAGGTGGAGCATTAAATCAGGATAAAAAATATCCTATCACCCAAATCATCTTATACCCTGTCGTTATGCCAAATTTCATCAAAATCAGTTTAGTAGTTAGCATGATTGACAGACAAATATCCAAACATCCAAACAAAGAAACTTTCACATTTATGGTATTAGTGTGGTAGATTGTATTTACCTTTGTGCGAACGCGCATGTATTCGTAAGGGATGAAAGGTGCACGTTCATGGTGGTCCTCTTGGTGGGCCAGATAGGCATTAAGCATGCCAAGACCAACCGCGGGGAATGCTACGAAGAACGACAGCCTCTTCCAAAGCTGCCAGCCACCTGAAATAATAATATCCCAAATTTAGATATGGCTTTATCAAATTGCTGAAGTTGATATCAACATTACTCTCATGTGATTGAATGGATGAAGATGTATATGCAATTGATCAAGGCGGTGTGGTTCTAGTGCACAAATGACTACAATGATGTATCATTCTAGGCTTTACGATGAGGTGAACACGTTAGAAAGGGCCTTAGATAAGGTGTAACTGATAGGTTATGTGGTTACATAATTTTCAAAATTTTCACCAATTTATAAGTATTTACCTCCATGTCCGCCAGCGGTTGCTGCGTGGGATGAGGAACGCGCACTGTTCCTTAGGTAAGCAGCAGCCGCTCTCTGCAGAATAGAAGCCATTTTTGCTGCTCTAAAGATCCCAGACAAACCCTAATCGACTCGTTTTCGTCCGTCAATAATTTCTGAATTTTCTGATTGTCAAAGTTATCAATGTCAAATTGTCAACAATCAAAATATCAAATTGTCAATGTCACAGTGCACAGACTAAAAATATTGTCGTTTCATTACACGCATAGACTTGCAGTTTCACTGAATCGTTTTAAAAAAGTACAGTTGTAAAAAAAACAGTTAATGCAAGTCTTACACCATCACGAAAAGATTCCGTACGACGAACCAACTATTGTAAAAACAGGAAAAAGGTGATCTTTGTTTAATTTCTTCATGGTCTTTATTATTTATTAATTAAGTTTTGGTCCATTTTATCTGAAGGTAGAAGATGCTTTTATGGGTAAGGGCTTGCGGTTGGTAGGCAGTAAAGTATCGAAAGTACAAAATAAAGAAAACACAAATTTCAGAAATATTTATATTGCATTAAAATATTCAATTGCTAAGATGAGATTCAATTAATAAAGCAAAATAAGGTAACGGGAATGTTCTTACTATCACTGTACCCATACATAGATTAAGAATCTGTGTTCTATGTACCTAAATGAAACAATGCTTCAACGCTTTTTTACGATTTTTAAAGTAGGACATAGCTAAGTGTACATTTTTATGGCACCATATTAAACATAATTTGTTTTATTAAATAGGCTTATTCTAAATATGTGTTTTTCTAGCACTACTTATTAGTAGTATATTGTCTAAGGAAGCTGATTTAACACAAGGGACTAGCTTATCAATTTAAAACTTATTATATCTCTTGATCAAACGATCCAAAAACTTCTTTATCCAATTCATCAGAGTATTTTGAATAGGGAGGGCCTCCTGGGAAGTATTTTGCCAGCATACACTTTGGATTAATCTGAAAATAAAATGGATAAATCAAATTATATTTCATAATCGTGGGTTCATTTCACAAGCAAAAAATAATGCTATTCAATAGAATAGCATTATTTTTTACCAAGAATTACCAAGAAGGTAATACCTTCTTGGTCTTCACAGGCTCAAAATTGAAGCCCATAAAGAAAGCTGATTGTTGCAGCTGCCTCAAGCTTCTCATGCGGACTTTTGGGTCTCGTTCTAGCAGACGCATCAATAGGGCTCTAGCTGGACTGGGAAGATCGTCAGCGCTCTTTGGAAGTGTGCCTGGCGGTGGCCGTCCGGGATGCAGCCACTTTTCATCGTGTCTAGAAAAAGAATAAGCTTGCATATCTTTGCCACAAATAAATAAAAAAAAGTTAAAGCCGATTTTTTTTAAGACTACTCGTATGAAAAATTTTAATCTCCATAATTATGCATTTTGCGTTGACTGTCACTTATAACTAACTAAATAATACAACAATTCAGTCTTTATTAATACAGAATTACAGAATTCCTATCTTTAATCTTCCTATCTTATGGAGTTTTGCGGGAACACTTCATTTTACGTACATTTCAGAAGAATCAGCAACATCGCCCGAATCGTTATATTCTCTTGGGGCCGCAGCAGGCACTGGATACTGGAACAAGATTAAAGGGAAAACATTCAAGTAATTCTATAAACAAGCGATTAACCATTTGAAGTAAGAAAAAGCTTTTTAGAGTGTTAGAGTACACAAAGTGTTTGACGCAGGAATCAAACCTGAATTTATCGGGTGGATCAGAGAGAAATGTGTAGAGATAATATTTAGGTAGGTAATATTTTCTAAAAGTTTGTTCAATAATGTTTACCAAGATTAAACATTCAACCACTGAAAGACGTAATAATAACAATGTTTTCTTGTAAGTGGCTAACAATGGCAAGGTATAACATAAGGAATATACCTCGTGTGTTCATAAGTATGGAGACAAACTTTGTGCTAAAAAAAAGAAATAAAAAATTACTAGCTGCTATTTATTTCTTTTTCTAATTTTTAAATTTCGAATGTTAACTTTTAATTCCTTTGATTTTCAAATTCATTTCTTTCAAATTTTCAATTTTCTCGTGATGGAGAGAACAAAAGAATTGCGTGCGACCGTGATTTCGCTATTTAAGGCGGGAAAAAACCAATGGAGATTTTCCGTGAGATGAAAACTTTTGGTGTGAGCCGTAACTTCGTGTATTACACTATTAAACTATACAAGGAGACAAGTTCTTTGCAAGATCGCCAAAGGAGTGGTCGGCCGCGCTCTGTAAGGACGCCTGCGAACATCAAAATCATCCGAGAGCGACTTCGCCGAAATCCATGTCGAACTCAGAAAAAACTAGCTCTGCAGACTAATGTTTCGCGCGTTTCAGTCAACAGAATACTGAAATATAATCTTAAGGTGAAGGCGTATAGCCGTAGGAAAGTTCATCTTTTAAACGATCGCCTTCGTAAATTGCGACGCGAACGTTGTCCAATACTGCTTAAGAGACACGATGCGAGGAAAATACTCTTACCGATAAGAAATCTTAATACCGATGAGAAAATCTTTACTGTCGAAGAAAAGTTCAACCGACAAAACAATAAAGTGTATGCAAAAAGTAGCAAGGACGTCCCAGCTTCAGCACGGAATGACTCGCGTACTCATCATCCGGCTAGTGTGATGGTATGGTGGGGAGTTTCGTATGAAGGTGTCACTCCGCTCCATTTCTGTCAACAAGGCGTCAAGGTGAAAGCCAAGAACTATCAAACTGACAACTTAGAGCCTGTTGTGAAACCCCTGTCCCTTACTGTGTTTCACAACAAGGATTGGGTTTTCCAACAGGACTCAGCGCCATCTCATAAAGCAAAAACCACCCAAGCGTGGTTGAGGGAAAATGTGCCGGCCTTCATCGCGGCGAACGAATGGCCCTCTTCCAGCCCCGACCTCAACCCGCTGGATTATGCTTAGAGCTCAGGGCCTGCCGAAAGTCCCACCCAAACTTGGAGTCACTGAAGCGAGCTCTTGTCCGAGAAGCAAAGCGAATCCCGCTGGAAAAGATTCGTGCCGTCATTGATGACTGGCCAAATCGTCTATGGGGCCTGTATTAAAAACAAGGGTGGTCATTTTGAATAATAATAATTATTTTTTGTTTATTATTATCTACTAAATTGTTTACTGAAAATTTTAGAAATATATGTTATTATTAAAAAAGTTATGCAACTTTTATTTCGTCTCAAAACTTATGCACACACGAGGTACTACACTCGTATAACATAAGTGTCACGTGATTTATGAATTGTAAATCATGTAGCTGCTTCGGAATGAAAGCTAGCTAAAGCCAATGGAAAGGTACAAAAAAGCGTTTATTTCTTAGCAAGACGAGCAGGCTATTTTCAGCTAAGATAAAACGCGGACTAAGCATACATTGCAAGCGTGGCCAATCGATGGTCATCAATACAAAAAGATTAGCATAGGCCAAGCAATATCGGCTTACACACGAGGTAATAATGTGAGGCCCTACTGTGTAACGCCTCGTCTTTAGTTTGCACTCCTAGCCATCCACCATTTCGGGAAAGCTTAGGCATATATTAATTCCTGGGCTGATTGGATAAGGATAGGTACAAAAATACGTACAATGGCCCAAGTTAGTGGCTAAGTTAAGGCCCAGCTAAATTAACAAATTAGCCATTACGTTCACTCTACTGGTCAAAGGCAGCATGCTTGTGAGAACCGGCTACATTCGATACATCGGCGTACGGAGTACAGCCTCGGGCGGTTGTATATGACGGGACACGGGAGTGTTGCGTAGGTGTGTGTGCGCACCCTGAGGTGCCAGAGATCGAAGACCCCTTAGGGTTTTCACAGTGCGGTTCTTTTTGTCGATTACTTAATAATGGCACGATTAGAAGGTATCCGAAATCCTTCGTAAGTAATATTTTTACCTCCGTAGACCATAGATGGAAAAAAAACTGATAAGTGCTTCCAGTCCAGCTACAATCTAAAAGAAAGGTTGAAGAGTCTAGTTTGAATGTGGTCCTGAACCAGTGTGAAATAATAATATCGCAGGACATTCACTAAAATTGAAATATTCAATTTCAAACATTTACTTTCATTCAATTGCAATTTTACAAAGAGTAGCCGAAGAGGGTTCGGTTTGCATTCAGCTATAGCCTTTGTTTTCAAAATCGTCCGCAAAATCCTTTTAACCCACGACGAGAATATGGGTGTTATAAGTTTGTTTGTGTTAATGTGTGAATGTGTGTGGTAGCTCCCAAACGGATGGATCGATTTCAGTGCGGTTTGTTTTATTCAAAAGATAGTTTAATTACAGTGGTTCTTAGCTCTGGTTATTCAAAATCGGTCCAGCAGTCGAAGCTTACCAGCTGTTTTCCTGGCTCATGTCAGAAATGGAAAATTTTAGTTTTTCAGACAATACCCACAAAAACTCCCATCGCCAGCCCTATCTAACGAGCCAAGAAAAAGGCAAACTTCGTTCGCCAGCTAAAAATAGGGACGTGCACCGTAATTGCACTCTTGGAATTTACTGCACGCCGGTGATCAGCCCATCTAGATAGCCCATATCGAGGCACTGCGGGTAACGTAAGAAGGTAATTAGTATAACTATTACATTAAACATTTTATTGCGCATTACTAAAAAGTGTTATCGCTTTTTAAATGGTTCGTGCGTCAGTATACGACTGCTTTAAAATAATATTTTGTGGTTGGTAGTTTGAGAATTGTGAATTTTACTCAAAGGGTGTCTCCCAAAGCTGGTTTACATGACACATTTTTATTTTATTTAGAAAGGTACGCCAACAGTACACATATACACACATTACATATTTCAATATCATCTAGGGTCAGCAATCTTACATGTGAACCTATTATATGCGTACACATCATCGATATAAAAACAAACAACAACACAATAACACTTATTACAGATCGTGAACTAGGAATTTTACCTAATTTTATTACTATAACTTATATTTCAAGTTTGGAAGAAAGTTTAGTCTTTGAATATAAAAATACTTATAATAGTAGGGCCTTGATTTTTGGTAAGGGATAGAACTATAAAGAGTGTCTCCATAAATTCCTGAGCAGCTATTTCCATAAATAGCTGCTAGTTAGTAATCTCATCTCATCATCGGTGAAGAATATAAGATATTATAATAGGTTATCTATAACACTAGAAGGCAATCAATCTTAACGCTACAAGTAATTTTCATCGGCGATAGCAATTTCTTTCCCAATCATGGTAATACGTAAATTAGAATGCATTACTCGTAGTAATTTTTTGCCACTGTAGTTAGGTACAGATCATTAACAAATCGACCCAATATAATGAGTAAGTATATGCCCCGCCGTCTGTCAATTCATAATTAGGTACAAAGCACCGTTACGTTTGGCGCTTAACCAGCCACTACTTAATTCTTATCTGTATCAATATTACAAACAACTACAAGGGGCCACTTTACACCGCTCGAACTTTTGACTCGTTCCAGCTTAATAGAGTTTATTAGCTTGGGTTGTATGTATGTAGGTATCGGAATCTTTGAGCTAAATTTTTACCAACTTCCAGAAATCGCATTAATTTGAAACGCTGCTCACTTATCAGGTACAGATACGATGACAATGCAATAATTTGATAAGAGTTTTCCATTATACTTATTAATTAACTAATATATAAAAATGAATTGCTGTTCGTTAGTCTCGCTAAAACTCGAGAATGGCTGAACCGATTTAAATAATTTTAGTCTTGAAATATTCGTGGAAGTCCAGGGAAGGTTTAAAAGATCTAAAATTAAAAAAAAAAGCAACGGGCAGGACAACGTCTGTCGGGCGGGTCAACTATTGAACTATAAAATAAAAATAAATAAAAATTTGAAAAACTATAAAAAAAAACGTTTTTATTGCTAACTAAAAAAGAGAAAATAATTTCTGAGTAAGTACAAGGAATTTACATTACAGTAGAGTAAAAAACGTGGGATGCACTTTATGTCGTTTTATAGTTAGCAATTTTTTATAGTTTTTTTTATTATTATTTTTTTTTCTTAAATCTTCTACTACTGCCGGGACTTTCAAAGAATGATGGTGAAACGTGTTGATTTACTGTGTTTTCTACTTCTTGGCCTCGAGCTACGGTAAAACTTCAAAATTACCAGCTTGCACTGTCCATGAGGATGCTGTTGTTAAAACATATTTCTGAAATAGAAACCTACTCATTTTTATGTCGGAAATTTATAGGTATGTAAGTAAGTAACAGCAAAAGCTATTTAGTTAACCGTTTCCATTTCATTGGGTTTCAAATTAAGAATTTATCTGAAGTATAAGTGCGTACATGATCGTTTAATGTAAACGTACTTTCAATGTTTACGTTGCAAGCCCGGTCACGATTCGACCGCATTTGTGAATAAGAATGGCGTCTATCCGTTCTAATATATTTGCTACTCGCCACCTCGTACCCACTGTGCAGGTACAATATCGTTCGGTGTAACTCAATAATAATAAAATAACTAACATTAGCTTTTAAGATTTTTGTCATTTACTAACCATACTATGAGCTTCAAGTTGCTTGAAATAAAATAAAATAAAATTTCTTTTATTTATTTATTTAATTTATAATAAACTAGTTGAGCAAATACGGCAAATACCTACAGCTTCAGATGCTACAAGAACTGTCAGTGTTTTAAAGAGTCTAGGTCAGAATGCCAGTTTCTTTTGCACTCTCGTTTATCATTTTTAGTGGATAGTCCAGTTTGAGAAAGTTCGAGTTGAGAAAATAAATTATAACATGTCAGGATATATTTAGTGCTGTATAAACTGTCTAGTTAATTTATTAATGTCTTGGAATAAGAAACTTTCCTGCTTATATGGTTATTATTTTCGAGTTTATGTCACTGCTAAGATAGCAGATTATTACTCCCGATTAAAAGAGGGGTGTTATAAGATTGACTAGTGTATGTATGTTTGTGTGTTTCTGTCTGTGGCATTGTATTTCAAAGCGATTTTTATTTGAAACATAATTAAATCGCGATGGTTCTTAGCAATAGATGGTCAAAATTCGTCCAGCCTTTGAAGCTCACCAGTTGTCATCCCGGCTCATTCGGGGGTTTCTTTAACTGTCAAACTGATTTTTAAGGCTGTTAAATTACTCGTATGTCCACCAACTGGAAAGCTGATTAACTACAGTTTTTACATTTGTAAATTGGACAGCGAAAGACGTCACCATCATGTTGGGTAAAGCCGAGATAGATGCACCAGTGGTATAGAAGACCCGATTTTAATTACATTAGTTTCACTGTTAAATTAGATTACTTTTTACATATCTATCAAAAGAATCTTTAACTCTATCTTAATGGACTCAGTTGTATGTCTCGTTGGGATAGCATGCAATGACAAAATGAGTTCAAAGATTTTGGAGGATAGATGCTAATTTTTCCGGTGAGTCATCTATCCCAAGCGCAATTTATGTGGGTCGGGCATCTATCTCCTGTATGGGATTCGGACCGGTCCGCTAAAGTCCCAATTACTTTGAATATATCGAAGACAACGTTTTTTACTTTTCATAAATTTGTAGACAAAATTCTCATGAATAAATGTTTAATAAATAAATTGTTTTGATTTTTATTACTGAAGTTATAGAGCGATTTCTAAAAGTAGGGCATCTTTCACGGTTTTACCCTTATGTATAATTGATAGGTATTCGATGACATTGCAGTCATGTATGGTATTCATGGTCCTTCCTAGCATCGCATGTTGAGTATTTTGAGTTCAGTGAAGTTAGCATTGACATTTAGTTAAATGAAATACCTACTACGAGTAGTCGTAAGTAACAAATGATGTTAGGAATGCTGTATTGCGAACAATGCTTTATTTATAGGCATTTGTTAACTACAACTCTAGGTATTTTAATAACAACCTTGAACAAATGATCATATTCAATACTTACTTGTAAATCGAAAAAAAATGCCTTCCATAACATAAGCCCTCACGTTTTCAAGGATTATCATTTGTTTTCATTTAAATTAATAACAAGTACCTACGTTTACATATAGTGTAAGTACACAATATTAAAATATGCGAAACTATGTTTAATTTTATCGACAAAAAAGACTATCGCCTTTTGTATTTTTTTTAATCACCAGTTATACTTTTTTGTCAAAGGTACTGTAACCCTAATTGCGTTATATTTCAGTTGATAATTATGCGCTTTATTTACGTTACGTTTTCATCAATTTAAAGCTCAAAATAAATTGTCTGTTGATTGAAGACCCAAACCTTCTATTAATTAATTAAAACAATAATTTTAGCAGAAATTTTCAAAAGAAGACAGGCATTTTTTTCAAGTTTCTTTTAAAGAAAAAAAATGCCCTATATAAAACCTTTTTTTTATATTTACCATTATTCTAAAGGCATTATGTCAAACAGTTTGAGAGAATGACAACTTTATCTTTGTGTAACCAGTAAAAACTCATATACTTTTTGCATTATTTTATGGTCTAGTTTCACCTCTTTTCGGGGATGTACTTTATCCTGGGACAGGACATGCTTCTACATAGTACAGGTACTTACATATTAACTTTACCTACAAAAGGTACATTGATAGGGCTGGTGAGACAAAGATAAAGTTGGCATTCTCTCCGCCATTCGACTGTTTATGCCTACCTTGTCGCACCAGCAGCATTTCATACAAAATTATGTCACCGAACGGCCACTACTAGTTGCTCCGTTACCTCCGGATGGTGACTGCTGACAAATCTCTTGGTAGACTAATTAACTAACTGGTATTTGAACCGAGGGTAAGCACCGTTAGATCGAGTCTGCCGTTTTGGGCGTTAAGACTAATCGCTTAATAGACAATTCGTGGGGTCACAGCATGAATCGAGCGCACTAAGACAAAATAATGGGTCAAATTTAATCTATTCAGTTTTCTTAGCTTGACATAAAGGTAGTCAAGAGTACGTCCTTGTAAAGCTCTTTTTAATTGCCAGATAAATAGATATCGGGGTATTATAAGTGAATCGACCTAAGTAATTAAAAATTACAGTCGTTTGGACTTTCTACATTTGCAGTTATGATTACTTTTATAATCAATCGTTTTAGAATTTTACTGGAATGTTTGTGCCGACAGTGGAACTCTTCCTAAAAAGGTTTAGTTTAGTAGTAGAACACACCAATTACCTAGCCCCAAACTAAGCGTTGGCACAAGCCAACGCTTGTGGCTAGAATAACGGATAGAAATACTTAAAAACATGTATAAACACTCAGGAAAAATGCTCGTGCTCATCACACAAACATTTGCCCCTAGCAGGATTCGAGCCCGCGACAGCCGGTTTTGTAGTCTGGACCTCAGACCACTAGACCAAAGCTGTCCGTGGACATCCCGTGTGCACATCCAGACTCACCGAGGACATCACGCTGCACACTCATCCCGGCTCATCGTGGTGGACCCGAGATACACTGGCACTTGCAAAGTCAAGACGCAAAGACTGCTGACTCATCATGGCTCAACCAACCTCCGGTTATTCGGAGGGGAGTGGTGTGGCGACCTCTTCCGTTCGCCATCACAAGCGCATGCCTAACGGTGGCAAGCACGACAGCAAGCGCTGATACGGCTCCATAGGCTAGATGGCGCTATTAGCCTAGTACCGGCCTAGTACCGCACATGAACCGCGGTGTATAAGACTTAGATCCAAAATCAAGATGATGTCTATCGGACATTGGTCCCCGACCGTAACACCCGGTCGGTAGGAAGCGCTTCCCTTTAGCTTCCTAACACTAAATCAGTTGCGCCAAATTTATAAGGCGTCACATCGTATATCTACCAAGGTAAAGATATACCTGATGCAACAGCCTTCGAGTGGCGTGTTTATTGTTTTCATTTCTTTTTTTCCTTTTCCAGAAGTGGTCATCTTGGACAAAGGATTTTTTTCTTTCAAGACAATAAGGTCATAGTTTCCTTGATGTTCGTAAACTCATCTGATCAGCACGAATTCGCAATTTTCGATATAGGCATGTCTAGGCAAACTAACAGGCGTAGCCCCTTACAACATAACTAGATATTTATTCTATTTCAATTTGAACCCTATAACTGCGTCTGCAAGATCGAGTTTATATAACCTTTTTAATGTTTATGCAAATAATAATTCCGGCATAAGACCTATTAGATTTAATTGAGGTTTTTATAGGTATTATAAGACGGAATATTGAATAGCCTATTGTAATGATGGCAGCAAGGTTAGAAATGTGGTAAAAAACTATGCACTAAAACTTTTTATTTAATTTCAGCTCATCCGTGAATTCAAAAGGTCGCCGAGTATTTACGAAGATTAATTTAGGTTGTAAAGAGAAGAGTTAATACGGGAGAGACGGCATGCCTGATTAGTGATTAGGTATGACCTGGGGCCCTGGTAGGACATCGTTTACTGCTCAACAGAAGCGCTTCTAAGCGTGATTTTGTTCTTTTAAATTAAGAACGCTGCCAATGAGCGTAAAGCAAGATCTTAAGACGGCCCCTGTAAGCAACTCATCATACCTCCTAAGAATGTGGGAAGCCATAGACAAAAAAATAGGTAACTATAAAACAAAAGGTTGACTTGCTTCACTTATTGATGTGATAACGAAATAATATGTGTGGCGGCGTATGCGATTATAGCCTAAACCGGCTTCCGAAAATTAATAAACTATTGAATTAAACTTAATCCTCGGTTAAATTATTGCAATTGAGTAACGCACGGGTAGGTACTACGTAAGTAATTATTAGTTATTTTCAAAGCGATATTAAATAAAGGCTACGTAGTAGGAATATTATTAATATTCTTTTCGTTTGCTCTTGAGTCTGCAATGGCAAAGTATATTTTACATCCTACGCGGTATTGCAGAATCTTTATATGTTTCTTAATCTATAATGTTAAGCCCCTCTTTTGGACGTCAAATATTCAATCTAACCCCCGCCTCCCTGCGCTTGCGGGGGAGGTTAGCTGCCAACACTTGACAATCTAAATTAGTTATATTTGGAAGTAATTTCAATCGAATCAGTGATGGAATCACTGATACTGACTGAAAGCATAAGTAAATCAATATTGTGCTTAAGTTTATAACATGTTACATATAATAAAAATTAATATGAGCTTAGCCTAGCAAAATATACTTTAATAAAAATAATTCATACCTACCTAGCGAATGAAAAATAAATATAAAAATAATTTCTATTAACATAAGCCAAAAAATCTATCATTTTGGCTTGGTATATTTTATTGCAGTTGGCAATCCATTGTATCCTAACAAAGAACAGTTACCACTAAAAATATCTGAACATATAGAGGTATGTACCTTGTAAATGTCAAATCAAAACTTTAAACGTTCTTGGAGCGGCTTTCAGGCGACCCAATGAAACAATTGCTTGATTCTAAACGCGTTATTGTATTGTTGATCTTGATCACACAGACAGAACACACTCTTAGTGGAGAGATAATGGCACTCAATTAATTTAACAATATTACTACGACGTCCCTTTTCCTCGGTCCGCCAATCCGAGCCTCTCTATCTTATTCTCATGTTGGCTAGCTACTCCAATAGTGCCAATCTCAGATAAATAAGAGTCACACTCGCACCAAGACGTTCGGCATTGGCACAAAGACATATGCCACACGTTAATCCGAATTTATACGAGGATATTTAAAGATTACATTACTTTTTCAAGGAAGGATGAAGGTTCTCGGTAGCTCAGTGGTCAGAGCATTGGACCGGACTTCCAACGGTCGAGGGTTCGATTCCTCCCCGATAACCGGAGCCGAAAAGATTTTTAAGTGTTGTCTTTTCGAAATTAATAAAAAAATAGCGTTGTAAACTAACACTAATCACACACTAATCTCCTGGGCTCTCTCAAAAGAGAAAACGGCACTTACACAAATACAGACCACGAAACCTGCAAACTACTCCTAGAGACCCACTTTCCCGGAAGTCAGATTGCATCAGACTCCGAATGGCAAGATGAACACAAAAAAGCACCAACTATCCAAGAATGGGAAACTGCAAGTAGAATCGTAACCACGGATAAAATTGGCTGGGCCCTGAGAAGCTTCCAACCATTTAAATCCGCTGGACTGGACGGTATATTCCCAGCGCTTCTACAATGGCACTCGAACCAAATCACTCATCACCTACTACAAATTTATAGAGCTTGCATAGCTTTCAAATACGTACCGAAGCAATGGAGGGAAGCAAAAATAGTCTTCCTGCCTAAACCAGGTAAAGAAGACTACACCCTTGCCAAATCCTTCAGGCCTATCAGCCTAACCTCATTTCTCCTGAAAACACTAGAAAAACTAGTAGATAGACACCTAAGAGACGATGTGTTAAAGACCAGATCTCTTCACCCACAGCAACACGCCTACAGGAAAGGCAGATCAACAGAGTCAGCACTACACATGGTAGTGCATAAAATAGAATCGGCCATTAACAACAAAGCATCAACACTTGCCGCTTTTATTGACATAGAAGGGGCATTTGACAAAACAATGCACAACAGCATCAACCATGCCCTACAAAAACTGAAAGTAGAACCAGTCATAACGGAATGGATAAATGAGCTGGTCAGTAAAAGGGCGGTCCAAATTGCGGTAAAAACGATCACCCGTGCAAGGGTGGTCAGGGGGTGCCCCCAAGGGGGCATTCTGTCACCACTCCTATGGAACATAGTAGTAGACAGCCTCTTGAGGGCACTGAACGAAAGAGGCTACACTACTATTGGTTATGCAGACGACCTAGCAATTCTGATAAATGGGAACGCAGAGAACATCCTCTGTGATGTAATGCGTGCTGCTCTTCAGATTGTAGAAAAATGGTGTGAGGAACACCAGCTGTCAGTCAACCCTAAAAAAACAGAGCTCATCCTTTTCACTAACAAAAGGAAGCTACCAAATCTAGAACTACCAAAATTATTTAACACCGAATTAACCCTATCAACTCAAGTAAAATATCTGGGCATCACTCTCGATAGCAAGTTGAACTGGGGAATTCACATTGACAACAAAATTAAAAAGGCCTGTATAGCATTCTATCAGTGTAAAAGACTCCTTGGCAGAAAATGGGGTCTTAATCCAAAAATCACACTTTGGCTATACACGTCAGTTATCAGACCCTCCTTAACCTACGGATCAGTTGTGTGGTGGCCCAGAACGCAACTGTCCACTATCAAATCCAAACTACAAAGCTTGCAGCGCCTAGCGAGCGTGGCAGCTACAGGATGTATGAGAACCACTCCATCAGCCGCCCTAGAGTTCCTATTGAACCTCAGACCTCTTCATCTGGTCATACAGGAAGAAGCAAAGGCAGCTGCCTTAAGACTAAGAGCAAATGGGCTATGGAAACAAAACACTATGACAACGCACTCCAAAATCATGGAGGACATCACAAAGGAAAGACCCCTTCTAGATGCACCCATGGACAGGATACCATGCCACTACATCTTTGATCGAGAATACATTATCCAACTTACCGAAGAACGGATAGACAACTCTGGCGTCAAAGAAGTTAGGATATACACAGACGGCTCCAAAACCTCACAAGGAACTGGAGCCGGAGTATTCTCGTACGACTTAAACATCAACATATCAACCACCCTGGACAAATTAAACACAATTTTCCAAGCAGAATGTATCGGAATTATCAGAGCAGCACAGGCGGTTGCAGCCAGAGACGTCGGAGACCTCAACATCAAAATTGTCTCGGACAGTGCATCCGTACTTCAAGCTCTACAAAACAACACCATAACCTCTGCCCTCATATTGGAATGCCACAACGCACTCCAACACATTGCAAGGAAAAATAAGATAACCTTGCAGTGGATCAAGGGACACAGCAACTCTCTCGGCAACGACGCAGCCGATGAACTCGCGAAAAAGGGATCCGCGACAACAGTATTTGGCCCAGAACCGCTACTACCTATACCGCAGGCCCAAATAAAAACATGGCTGCGAGAAGACACCGCAAAAAACCATCTGCTAGAATGGACAAACAGTGAAGGCTGCAGGCAAACTAAAAATGCAGTTCAAATGCCATCTAAAAAGCTTGCCCGCAACCTCGCCAAACTAACGCGCGACAATCTACGCAGAGTTATAGGGATAATAACAGGCCATTGTCTCCTAAACAAGCACCTATTTAATATAGGTGTAACAAACAGCCCGCGATGCAGAGGATGCCTCGAGGAAGAGGAAACGCCACAGCATGTACTCATGGAGTGCACAAGTGTGGAAAAACAGCGAGCAGACATTCTAAAAAACCCAACATCATTCCCAGAAATCTTTAGTGGCCTAGGCAGGCTGCTAGCCTTCTGGGAGGACTTGGGCTGGTTGGAATAGAGGCAAACACGCACAATGGCCCAATCGTGAGGCTAAGTGCGGAAAAAGCCCTGCAAAACTAACTAACTAACTAACTAGCGTTGTAAACGCGAAAATGCTAAACAAATAAAATTATAGCCTGTTTTCATCTTAACCGATTGTTAAATATTTGTAAAAATATTTCTCTCGGGTGATTTGAGGGTGTCTTCCACAATCATTGATGAAACATACGCTGGCTCAAAGCGTTAAAAAGCACTTACAAAATTCAATGACTTCATTAAGGTTCTCGGTAGCTCAGTGGTCAGTGCATTGGACCGGACTTCCAAAGGTCTGGGGTTCGATTCCTCCCCGATAACCGGAGGCGAAAAGAATTTTTTAAGTGTTGTCTTTTCGAAATTAACAAAAAATTGCGTTGTAAACGCGAAAATACTTAACAAATGAAATCGTTTTTCATTTTTCAAATACCCCTGGCCAATTTGACTTCTTTTACTAAAGTAGATTTTGCGGCTATAGTTTGCATTTTCATTTATTGCGATTTTATAGCCTAATAGTAAATAAATAAAAATAAATTTACTGAGTAATAAAGAAATATATATATATTTTTTTTTTACTAGTGAGACTAATCATTGTGAAACAGTAGATAGGATCAGAACACAAAAAGTCATGACAGAAAATATAAAAAGTGTTTAAAGGTGCCCAGTCGCGCGCTTCGACGAACGCCCGCCCGCCATAAGCCCCCGCCCCGCCCCCCTCTCGCCCCGCCGCATTCGCGCCCTAATTTTTTCGGTATCGAAAAGATTTCAGTTAAGGTACCAGTAATATAACGGTATAACGATACCGTAAATGTATAAATGTATTATTATTTTTTTAGCTGTATCACAACCGTAATTGTCAACCGTTTTGGTTCTACCTTTAAATCAAAGGTGTATCGTAATTTTATACCGGTACCATACCCTTAAACCTTTACCGTTTTCAATCCCTGGTGCCCACCTCTCCCTTACTAGCGGACCCTGCAGACGTTGTTATGTGCGCTGTTTATGTTTTTTTATTTTTTTCTTCGTCAGAACCATCCCGTAGGTACTTTAAGGAATTTATAAATAGGAAAAAAGAATTGGCCAAATTAGTCCATGCGTTGTTGAAATATGCGCTTTCCAACACATTTTGCGAATTAATTTTAGTTTATAAATTACTTATCACGGGTTGGTTACATGAAGAACAAATTAACGAAATGTAGAATTTACAAAGCTACAAAAGGCAATTTTAGGTCATTAGCATATCAGTCCCTCCAGTCCATATCGGTCTATATTAGTAATGGATCTGCCGATGATTGAATGAAGGGGTCATCGTATGATCCGACGTGATTGCAGGAAGTCACCATATAAAGGGAGCATGCATTAAGGCAGAGCATTACCTACTGCGTACCTAAAATGTGCCGGCTGCACAGTGTCTAACTTAGTTTTAATATAGGACAACACTCAATCGCCGTTTTTAAAGGTATTAAGAAACTTATCAGTCTTTTAACTTTGACGTAAATAAAAATTGATAACTAAAAGTTTACAAGAACATAAAGATAAACTAAACTATATTACAGCTACACCCATATACTCGGATTCACTTTCGACATTCTGTCCATAACGATTATCGTCAACTGACATTAGGAGATGAGTGTATCTTCCACTTAAACGTATGAAATGTGCATTCCTCACATACTTGTTAAGCAAGTAACTAATTTGCATTTTAAAGATAAAATAAATAGGAATGGTAATTGGTTGTCACCCGACCTTGATCCATGGAAAGTTATATGGATTGAACTGCGACCTCAGCGGTTTGCGATGCGCAAGCGCACATTCGCTATTTTAATAGGTACCAACTCGACTAATTTAATTTGATATTTGTTACACATTTCAATTTAAATGTAAATAAAACTTTAGGAACTACAATTACATTGAATATTTCGTCATAATACATTAATTCAATTACCTAGATTGTCTTTTCAATAAATTGAGTTTAATTAGTCTCTGTAGAAAAAACGCGTCAGGGAAAAAAATCTGGTATTTTTATTCAACTTTTTGGCCCTAACGCTGCTGCCTAGAACCCACCGAGAACATACTTAGATTTTTGACAATATAGCAAGGACAAACTAGGTAACTAGTTGAACTTTGAAACAGGAACATCTACAAAATGTATTGAATGTCAAATATATATACAATACAACAGTTCATCTGACCATTTTGCGATTTAGTCGCCAGTGAGCGTCATTGTGTTTGGCATCTTCAAAATGCATTTTTATACAAAAGTGTTGTAATAGGACACAATGACAGTTAATTAAAAAGCTATTTACGTGTCAGATTGTGTTTCATTCGATTCCGTGGCCTTGACTCCGCGCAGGCGTGAACGAAGATGGTATTTGCGTTGCGAAATTATCACACGACTATCATGACTTCTTACATTGTAGTGTTCGACCGCGTACACCATATCTAAGCAGACGTAAGGCGAAACTCTTCCTAGAACTGCTCTGACTGGAAGGCAATGCCAATGTTCTCTCACTTCGATTATTAGATAACACTATCTCAGAACAAGCTTTTAGAATCAGACAGGAGAGTTACAAAAGGATATTTCTGAAACAACTTTTCTTTCGTTTTCAGAAATTAAATTATCTCTTAATTGTCCGTATATGGACTAAGTTCCTTCTAGTAATATAAAATAGTAAAGGACTGGTACTTAAGTGAGATAACCATCAAATATACTTATCCCTGAACGCAGGAATATACTCGTAGATAGTTAATTCAGATTAGGATGAAGTTTGTGTACAGACAAACCAATAATTGACCATATAGTAAAAAAAATAATGATTAATAATTGTTTATAATTTAATTGATGCTCTGCAATATTTCAATACAATAAAGCAAAACACGACCTCTCTTAAAATAACGTCTGCAGCTGCACTTTGTATCGAACACATTTCTTTCAGGTAAAAATAACCAAGGTACATACTCAAAAATTCGATACAGATTTATAACTTAAGCTAATCTCAGATCTTGCTCTGACAAAAGAGACAGGTTTGAGGCAGGTACCCACCAGCCTCTGGTCTGCATATTTGCAAACCATGATGCCCCGATGTCATTGAACCAGCAACCAGCACACGATCAAATCAACTGGTTTTTATATTTGAAAATTCGACTAATTAATAGATTAGATCTCGTTATAAAAGGAATTTGTGTGGATAACCGTAGTTTGGGGTGTTAACGCCTTTCTGTTGGTTTTTGATCGGTTGATCTTGATAGCTCTAGTTTGTCATTTTCTATTTGACACGAATAACTTATCAAGTAGCAGTAAAATTAAGAAAAAAAAACCGGTCAAGTGCGAGTTGGACTCGCGCACCGAGGGTACTAACCTGTAGGTATATAAGTACCCATCACGACAATAGAGTCATAGTTATGGTATTTTTATTGCAAAAAAATATTTTTCAAAAATATTTTTGTTTATTTGATGAAACTGAAAATTTACGGTTTTCGTAATTTTTCCTATATCTGTCCTATAAGAAGTGACTTCGTACTAAATTTCAAGATTCTAAGTTTACGGGAAGTACCCTGTAGGTTTTGATTCCTGTGCGAGTTTCGAAAATTTGAGAAAATTTGCGGCCTAAATGGCTGTATCTTTTGATTGCGTTGGCTTAGAAGATTGATTTTTCTACAGCTTCCAGGGACAGTAGACCTAAGTATCATATAGAAATTTCAGTTTGATACCTCCACGCGTTCCTGAGAAAAACGGTCTTGACAGACGGACGGACGGACGGACAACAAAGTGATCTTATAAGGGTTCCGTTTTTTTCTTTTGAGGTTCGGAACCCTAAAAGTAGGTTTTATCAAATTATTATTACCTACAGTTGTTTTTGAGTTAGCAACGACGATAAGATATAAACTAAGAGTACAAAGTCGTAGTGACTGACTGACTAATTATTCTAATTCCTCGACCTTTTCCGTCAGTTAGAGTACCTACATAATGTAATTCTACATAAAAAGCTGGGACAGATGTTAAAATACTTAACGTATACCTACTCTGGTAATCACATTGTTTACCAGATGCTACAATATTAGCGTAACATTTATCGCCATAATAAATCGTATCTTTATTATGGATAATGACAATATCCATTTCGTTATAATAGGAGTAAATACGGGATAAATGTGTCTAGATAAGCTGCACGGACTACGAAGGCCTTGCAATGTGGAATTTTAAAATGCAACAAAGAATTCTGCTCAGATTCTGAGTCTTGCCAGAGATTTTTGTTTTCATTCCCGTCCTGTTGAGTAATTTGGAAGATTATAAAATGTATGACTTGAAATAAGAAAAACAAAAGACTAGGTTATTTCGTAAAACAATACCTACTAGGGAGTACTTTCCTATCAATTCATATTCCTGAAATTTTTAGGTGTGTCAACAATAAAGGAAATTCTTTAGTCCCTATATTTTAAAGTTATTATAAAAAGCTTGAAGTTGTATGTAGGTATATCAAGCTACTACCTACTATGACTAATCAAAATAAACTGCCCGACTACCGTTAGGTTATGTCGATAGTACAATAAACTAAGTATTTTCTATAATACTTAGTATAAATAATACACGTATGCAAATGTGCTCTATACAAATGTTTGAAATGCATGTATGTACATGATTTTATAACGATTAATTTCATATGACACGATACTATTTATAGCAAAAAATGAGCTAGGCTATTATGGTGGCACAAATTGCAGTATTAAAATACGGCCCTATAAAAAGTTACAAAGGTTCCACCTTCTCGTTCCGTGGAAGAAAATGCAATATGACGGGGATCAGAGCCAGTAAATTTTTGTTTTAAATGTGTTGGCCAAAAATCATTTTCTTTTTTGGGAACATTTTATGCAGTCGGCATTTTTTTCAATGTCATTGCCATGTCCGCGTCGCGCTAGTCGTAATGCTAGTCTAAAGACTTATAGTCTTTAGACTAGCATTGTTTTATATTGGGTGGAAGAAAGGTTTAAGTGGTATAAATGATTAATCACACATTAGTGTGATTTCGTTTTAATAATTTAGTTTATTAAAACAAAACTGATGTATTTCAAGGAAAAAAACAACAAAAAAAGACACTATTCCATCATGTAGTGTTAATCTGGAGTTAACGTATAATTTTGGTGGTTGGTATAGATAAAAAAATAATAGTTTATAAGTAAAAAGTCGGAGTAAGTATTTGTAAGTTAAGCTTCAAAAATCATAGTCACCCTACTGAGTCATCCAGCATGCGGTCAACGGCCTTGACACTGAACTCATTTCATGTTTACATATCAGCCATTTTGTATTCTTTAACGACGCCTTCGGATGCGATTTATTCGCGTGCCAAACTTTTTAAGTGAAATCTAAGGTCGAAGGAGCGGTATAACCGAGACAGTTAATTTAGGTTCGTAAATAAAAGAAGTCGTGGCGTAAATCATCGCATAAATGTTTTCGAGAATGTAAAAACGGAGACCGAATTTCCCCTTCGATCGAATGTGGTCACATAAAATTATTAGAGCTGTCTGATAAATATAGGCAGACATCGATAAATTATTTATAGAATAAGAAAAATACTGAAAACATTAATTGGAATAAATAGGATAAGTGATGGATGATGGTCTCATAGCCGATTTTGAACACGGAAGCCAATCTCAGCCGTGATCAGCCAACTACGCATACGTGTACGCAATACACAGATATGCACTCACTGTTCACTCTGAAAGTTCGTTAAGTAGGATAAGTCTCATCGCACTTTCTTGGTGTTCTTACTATGGCGTAAGTATGAGCGGACAAACAAAATAAATCAATTGCACAAACACAATGGTTGGTGGACATTTAACGTATGAAATGGCTGGTCAAAACATTTTTGTGTTATCGTGATCATCGGGAAATTTTACTTTAGGGAGAGAGGCAGTTTTTTGCCAAAACTTGAAATTCAAAGGATTAATCAAAAATGGGATGCCGCTTCGAAGTATAATCTTATTAATTAGATACATGTTAAGTTATCAATTGCGTTAAAACATTGCCAATGTACAGATCGGTGCACTGAACTGAATTTTCCTTTCGGCTCATCGATATGTACATAGAAAATGTTTTAACGCAATTGATTATTTAACATGTATCTAATTACGAAGATTGTACTTCTGAGCGGCCTCCGAATTTCGATGTATCCTTTGAAAACCAAGTTTTCGGCAAAAAACTTAGTAACTTGACTTTATCTGTTAAAATTTTGTGATATGCCTCATCTCATAACACAATTAATTATTACATTACATGTTTGTCCGTTAATGTGGCACATGAGCGAAAATATATGCACCAAATTAGTTATTAGGCACTAACATAGTGTGTAAGATGTATTGTTTACTAACCCTACTTGGATCCTTTGTTGTAAATAAATTATTATTATAACACATAGATCTACCTACGCAGTTTACAACTTAATGAACCCGTTCAATGTTAACGCCGAAATTGCAGAAAATTGATTTTAAATGCTCCTCTTCAAAATTATTATGCCAACATTGATTTAGTATGACCTACCAGGAATATTGCTATTTTGTTTACTTTTTGCGCAAAATCTCTAGAGCATAGAGGTTACCATCAAAGAGGGCAAATCTATTAAATTCAGCCTTTGATTGTTGTGACTTTCCCGATGGCCGCTGTCCGGTGATAAAAAAAAAATTATTGTTCTCATTCATCTTAATTGGTCATATCGCTAAATTGTTGTTTTGGTATGCTTCTCTACATATTTCATATAATTTGAACAGGAATTTGTTTATATCATGTTCGGGTCCGTTGTACTTACGACGAAAGATCTCGTTAATTGTAAGTGCTTTCTGTGCTAAGGTTATAATATTAGTGCTTAAGGTAAGCCACGAATGGGGTAGACAAGGTGGTTGGGTTAAAATTGGTAATTTATGAATCCACAGTCCAAAACATCTTTAGCATTACATTGAACATGACGATACCTACCTTGATAAAGAGTGCTCCGTCTACTAATTACATTGGTTATGTTTTGGCCGATGAGATTTGACCGAAGTAATCATTTGGTCAGTAACTTTTACTACATACCTACCTAGACAAAGGAATATCCAAAGATATAGGAAGCGACCACCGCACCACAAAGTCTCAGACAGACGTCGATAACGAAAACGTGCATTAACTTGGTCCTTTTCATCGCAAATATGTTAACGATGCGGAAATAACCTTCCTGTTATTAACAGTCGTTAACTCTACAGACGATTAGTCTAATAGTCTGGCAGAGTACCCGTTCTATTTGCCTAACCGGCCGGTTAACGTTGGTATTTTAAGATTTTGCAAAATTACCATCGTTTACGGGAGGGACGCAAAGATTTGCCTGTTATTTAGACCCATCCATTCAGACGATCGACGTAATATGTTTCTCTTAGAATACGTTTCTTTGGTGCTTTATTTGTGTCTGTTGCACATGTAAAGTTATCTTTTAAAAAGGAAAAAAATACCATTTATTTAAGGTCATAACAACCCACAATTTAAAAGATTACACCACAAACAATTATAATTAAATTTAAACAAGTGCCCATCTTTTTAGCTAGAAATCAAACTCCGTGTAATTGATAAAGGAAACAAAAATTAATAAACAACGAACACAATAAACAAATCAACATTCAAGGGAGTTATTAAACTGATTAGTGATCAAAGATTAAACAATTTAATTGATGTTTAGACTTCAACTAGTCGCACGACTTACATCATATAGAACTACGATTTGTAGAATATTCTTGAGCTCCTGAATTTAGAATTTAATTTAAAAATCATGTTAAATTAGCTAATGAATACGTCCTAGGCGCCTACCTCCATTTTTCTTTGATGCGGAGGTATAGGAAAAATGATATGCCCATTAAATATCATTATACCAACTTGCTACTCTCGACTCGATTGAACGCAGAGCAAAGAGGCTCATAGATGACGCGAAGCTTGTAAGCACGCAGCTCTAAAGCTTGAGTCGCCGAGAGAGTCGCCTGCTTGTCGATCTTCTACAGGCTTTTCTTCGGCGAGTGTGGTCATGAACTACACCAACTTATTCCGCCGGCCCCCTTTTACCATCGGACCACCAGACGTACCGCGGGATACTATCCGTATCCATCTATATTCCTGTTGCGCACTGCAAGTGGAATTCACTACCTCCGTCAGTGTTTCCCTGCAATTACAACCTAGGAATTTTCAAAGCTAGAGTTAACAGGCATCTTCTAGGCGTGCTCGCTCCATCGTAGACTCAGTTTTTGCCTCGTTGGGCTTAGTATTGGGTTAAGAGCAAAACTATCCTAAATAAAAATTAAAAATCTGCATTAACGAAATGGTCATCAGCAGTTGAAAGTTAAATAAACTCATCTAATAACAAAGTCGACGGAAGTCCTCAGTCTAACAGAATTAGCTCTTCTGAATGTCCAGTTAGCAAAAAGATGGTAAAGTAGATAGATGGCCATATTGAGACTACGTACAGAACACACACTATAGAGATAATGAGGAGGTCCACCACAGAACAATTAAACTACTTGCACTAACTGCACTCTCAAAGATGCACTTGATGAGCTTATTTGCGCTTAGAGCATAAAAGCAGAGTACAGGGTAATTGACAGTTTTTGACGGCAATCGGGTGTGAGATGTTTGTCAAAAAATTTAAAAAATATTCATTTTTTAGCGTTACCGTTTACTGTTCTTCACCACTTGTCTACCTATAAACTAAGAAAGAATTCTGCGTACAGGTGAACCCAAGAGGTCAGTTCAACTATTCTTTGGAATCTGTATTCGCGGAATATTTGGCGCACATACTGACTCTTATATCATACTAGCTGACCCGGCAACCGTTGTTTTGCCATTTAATTTTTTTTTATCACTTAGAGGTATGAAAAATAGATGTTGGCCTATTCTCAGACCTACTCAATATGCTCACAAAATTTCATGAGAATCGGTCAAGCCGTTTCGGAGGAGTATGGCAACGAAAACTGTGACACGAGAATTTTATATATTAGATTATTTGACTTTGGCGCCAGGTAAAATCGCTAATACCGATATGATTATTAGTCAAACATAATCTCGCAGATAAAAAAATGATTCTACTGTAAAAACAATAAGTTGTGGCACGTAGCCATAAGTCATTAGGGCGTAAATTCACTGCCATTACCGCGGCGCCGGACGGCCGGTGTTCGGGACCGGCCGATCGGTGCAAAACAACTTGCACGTAACACTTCTATGTGAACGTACAAGTAGGTAGATGACTTCTATTTTGGTAGCTCGATCAAGTTATACTGGTTATTTATTCCCGTTGGCTTTGTCCCCATTCGGTGTCCAAATTAATCAGTTAGTGGGCACTAATTTTACTTATTGATCTACGAGAGCTGTTGTTTAGCTTGGTTTGGCATATTGTTATTTATTAAGTAGAGGAAATTAAGGCACCACCCAGAACAAGGGGCAGCTTTGAACATTTGACTTTCTCTTCAAAAATGGATTTTATTTTGGATATATTTTAATTTGCATATTCTTCTTCATATAATGTGTTGCGATCTTATAGCCTATTAGTCAGATTAGGCACTGTGAAAAACTAAAAACGTTTATAAACGGAGAATCGGAAGATATTACAGAAAGTGTAAAGAGTGTTCAAAGATGCCTTTTCCTTCTCCATTCGGTTACTGAGGTACTTTGATAGGCCGTCATCATCTCAGGTCACTTACCTCATTATACCAGTCTGTAAATGCAGGTCTGTAATTAGACTTTTTGGTGGACTTATCGATCGGGATGCACGTACTGGGAAAACCTTCTCTCGAAATGATTATGGCCCAGCCTCCAGACCAAATACGTGCCCTTCGCGTGCCTACGTTAGTATCACAAATGAAAAGACTTAGTTGTTATCACCTGGTAAAATACAAAAATTAATACACCAAAAACCTAAGACCATACAGTTAAAGTAGAACCTACATTTGTTGGTTGACTATTTTCCCTTTGCACATTTCCAGGGAACAAGGAACGATGCCATGCCTGATCTGTCCTTGACAAAATACCAATCATGTATCACTAAATTTGCATCACTAAATACAAAATAAACTTATCTCTATTAAATATTGATTCTTACTGAGGGTGAGCTCATGCAATAATAATAATAATAAATCTTTATTTTCTCATCACAAACACTTTTAGAGTTGGACAACAATTGAGATACAATTAAATGAAATGTTTGTGTGAGACTGGTGCCTATGCTAGGTATAAAGTGTTACAGGTCACCAGCCTCTCAGCTCCTCAATAAAGGGTGTATATAGGACATAGTGCATTTTTTAGGCTGAAATTATTTATTCCTGCCTATCCAGTCACATTAATTTTCAACTTTTTCTCATTGTGTTTACAATCACACTCATGAAAGCATGTAAACTTTGCTGCTTTCTATATTTTTTTGCCCTGAAGATGCTACTTACCTATGCAATTAAATTACAATGTTCCATAGTAACCCTTACTTAGAGGTGCCGATGATTTGCTGCAAGAATGTTGAAGGTACGTCCTGTTTTCACACTGAAGATGACGTCCAGCACTGCAATCATGTCGTCAGTGCTCCCATTCAAGCGACTGCCAGCCAACGTCATGTTACACGGTCAGAAACGGTAATTTCCTGCACTCGTTATTTGGTCCTACTCTCAAACTTGATAAATAATAATTGTCGTTCACAAAATCACGAGTGATACTTTTTTATCTAAGATTGAATGAAAACACTATTATACTGTTTGTGTGTGTGTGTCTGGGCTCTGGGCATCGTAGGTCCCGAACGGATGGAACGATTTCAGTGCGTTTTTTAATTCGAACGATAATTCAATAATAAATATTTCACAACAATCACACCAATTCTCTAGTCCCAAATTAAGCTACGAGGCTTGTGTTATGGGTACTAGACAACGGATAAACATACTTAAATACTTTTTTTTGTAAATATATACATATTATACATAGAAAACACCCAGACCAGTACAAACACACATGTTCATGCACACATATGCTTGTACTGTGCGGGGATCGAACCCGCGACCCTTGGTTTCAGAAGTCCGACATGTAGACCACTGCACCAAACGGTCGTCACGGTGGTTCTTACTTATGGCTGGTTTTTATCCGCTTGTAGCCCATAAGCTGTTTTCCTGGCTCATGAGAAACCCCCGAGGTTACTCAAATTTTAATTTTTTTGTGGGCGAAGTCACCACTAAGTATTCCTATTCCTATGGGAGAGTTAGTGGCAGACCCAGACGACGGTGACGGGACGAGCTTGATGCCTGTCTTAAAGACTGGCCAGGGGAAGCACAGGAGAGGAAGTAGTGGAGAGACCTAAAGAAGCCTTTGCCCAGGACTAGGATACAATAGGCTAGATAAGATAAGATTTTTTCCTCTCTACTCATCTCTTTCTCACGAAGAGCATACATACTTGAGTGAATGGAAAGGCAACAGTCGGCAATGCGAAGTTAGTCTTATGCAGTAGAGCCTCCGTCTAGACCGCACTCGGCTCATAATAATTTGTACGTCAAAACCATTTACTGAACGATGCCCGCACGATTGCATTTACAATGTTTGTCTTAGGTCAGGGGAACGGTAGTTTTAATTTAGTTTAGGGACCACATTCCTATAGTAATTTATTTAATTTTATTATTAAGATTGCTGATTTTTAGGGTTCCGTACCTCAAAAGAAAAAAACGGAACCCTTATAAGATCACTTTGTTGTCCGTCTGTCCGTCCGTCCGTCTGTCAAGACCGTTTTTCTCAGGAACGCGTGAAGGTATCAAACTGAAAATTCTATATGATACTTAGGTCTACTGTCCCTGGAAGCTGTAGGAAAATCAACCTTCTAAGCCATCGCAATCAAAAGATACAGCCATTTAGGCCGCAAATTTCCACAAATTTTCGAAACTCGCACGGGAATCAAAACCTACAGGGTACTTCCCGTAAACTTAGAATCTTGAAATTTAGTACGAAGTCACGTCTTATAGTACAGATATAGGAAAAATTACGAAAACCGTAAATTTTCAGTTTCATCATATATAAAAAATTTCTTTTTGAAAAATCTTTTTGACAATTTTGAAAATTTCAAAGTTACTACTCCTTATCTACAGGTTTGTACGGAACCCTCGGTGCGCGAGTCCAACTCGCACTTGACCGGTTTTTATTATTATTTGGAATAGGTTTGCTCTTGACCCAACTTAACTAAGCACAACGAGGCAAAGACTAGATTAGTTTAGATTTTATTAAAAAATTTGTACAATTTCTTAAATGGACGTTTTTCAGTTGCCGATCATACCAGTTTAAGCACAATGTGGGTACCATTTTTAGGCAAGTAGAAGAGCTCAGATTTTAATGATATTCATAAAAATGTAATGTTTGTCATCATAACGTTGACTTTAATCTAATGTTCTAACTTAGGCATTCAACACAATACCACAAATGCATTCATTATCCATTTCATGCCATCTGAAGTTCTTCCGGATGCATTTATATCTCTCCTTGACTGAACATAAAATTATATTTAGATTTATTTGCATAAGGAACTACAGAAATAAACACAAAGTACACATTTTTTGTTATTTTAGCCGTAGACCTAACACACGATTGCTTACTTTGCCAAAAAAAAAAAATATGACAAAGTTGAAGTAGGAGTAGGAATTATACATTCATATTAAATTAAACATAAGTTTTTAATTATAAAAGCTTATATCACGTATTCAATCGATTGATAAAAGATATGAAACTTTTTTTGGTTGCACAAACTAATGATCTTAGCCTGCTTAATGATCAAATATATTTAGAATAGTCCAAGAGCCGAATATTAGCATTTGTTGCTCTCATAAAGATGCCTAAAAAATAACGCGTTCTCGGTTTTAGAAATGCAGTCTTAACTGACCTTCAAACTTAATCATAGGATTTCATTACCTACTTACGAAGCTTTGACACCTAATTCCAATTAATGTCACCGTTTCTTTGATTTGTCTAAGCTTTATTAAATACCGATAACAGTTACACGTTTAACGGGTGAACCGGAACGCGGTAAATAATTGCTTTCCGACTTAATGTCTGTGTTGTTTGAACACACACTTAATTCATACAGTTTAGTGCTAGACGTTAGTCCTCCTGGTTTAGCGAACGGTACAATAATTGTCTTGGCTGTGTAGGGATGTTGCACACCGTGGTAACTTAAGAAGATTAAATAGGGTGGAAAATAACAGGCTACCGAATGAAACTGCATCGGTTATTTCCTACGAAAGCATTTTTTTTAAACTATAAGGATATCAACACAAACATTGTTTTGATCCCAAGGTAAGTAGCGTAAACACTTGTGTTATTAAAAAAAGAAAAAAACGAAGCCATTACATACACCCAGACTCAGGACAATATATAAACATAAATTTTCTGCAATGTATCCGTCAGACATATTTTTATACATATAAACCTTCCTCTTGAATCACTCTATCTATTTAAAAAAAAACTGCATTTAAACCCGTTCAGTAGTTTTTAAGACCTAAGCATAAATACACAGGGACGGACGCGGAAAGCGACTTTCCTTTATACTATGTACTGACTAACATAGCGCATATCCAGTTGTTTAGTCATAAATGTCAAAAAAAATAAAATTCTACGAACTATGCCAAAACTATCCTTCAATAGGAACCTATTGAGTGCTTAAAGATAGTATTTTTTCTAGATGTGCGATAGAGGTTTTCTTATTAAACAGATTTTAACTCATAGCCTTCTAGATCTTATTAGCATACTAAAGGAGAATACCAGATATTGTGTGCCAAGGTTTATTTTAAAACAGGTGCAGTAAGCATTACGTTCAGAATTGATGTATCCCGCCGTTTCCTTACTGTAGTGCAACCTTTTCTGCATTCTGCACTTACTATAACCAAACATTATTGCACTTTTATTGCCTCACTATTAAGGGTCTTACGTACACCAGATAATAACCTCGTGCAAAATAGTCAACAATATTTTTTTTCAATTCATTAAGGGACACTTCTTCATCTAAGAACAACAGCTTTAAGATCTTAATTATGATAATTGCGTGATTGATTTGATTGTTTTTTAAATGTAGGTATCCTTTTAAGAACGAAAATTACAGGAAATATCGTAAAATCTTTATATTTTTAAAGCATGTTGCAATACGTGGAACCTTTAACAGAGAAAGATAAGTCCTGTTTGCCTGTAATAACTTAAATGTTTATAAAAAGGGATTCTTTATAAATATTTAATAGACTTTGTAAATTATAAACTTATAAAATGGGTAAGTATTGAATATTTAAGTTCGTTATGATAGGAATAATGTAGGAACTCAGATACAGATCAGTGTAAAGATATTTATTTACAGTTACTTCTCATTGTTAATTATGAATGACCTTTTCTGAATAAAAACATAACGGTACCTATTTCATTTTCGGTTCAGCCTGCAATACTACCACTCAGTAAAATGAAACAGCATGGGCGGCACAGATAAAAACATTAAAATACTTAATTTGTAATGTATTCTACCATCATTCCGTGTTACCATTGTATATTTATTGGTTCTTGGTACCTAAAAATTCTATTTTCATAAAAGAAGTGGCTCAAGAAACGTTTGCTTAGCTTTCTCCGATCAATGTCCCCCGCCTAAGCTTCTCGGTTTACTGACAAAAGCCGGGAAAGCGCCGATAACATGTCTCGTATAGATCGTGGAAAGCTTTCAGTGTTTCACAGAGTGCTACCTACGCAGTCTACCTGATGACGTCACAAAACATTTTTACACCATTTCACCCAAGTACGCAGCTCCATTCAGTATCGAAAACTTTTCTGTGGTATTCGCCCGTGTTTTTGGCATTGTGAAAGTCATTGTTGGGACGTTCATTATCAAATGTGAGTACCTACTTGAAATATAAGAATCATTATCTCATTTTTGGGATGCATTGTTCATCTGCGAAACTAAAACATGAAATCTCCATAAGAATATATACAGCCGCATTATTGTTTTTACACAAACGATTTCACGGAACAAATCAATTAGTGCAAATGTTGTCAGATTTTTAAAAATAATGCACGCGACATTCATTTCAATGTATGTGTATAGATTTAAATTATTGTCGGATTACAGCAAAGACAAGTAATACATGGCAAGTTATAGTTGAAATAGATGTCTAGCTGCTAATACGAGTAGATTTAAATTTGCAAATAAGTTTAAATAGTTCACACCAAGTAAGATGTGAAAAACTAAATGGGATAGGTCGGAGACAATTTTATCCGACATAACAGTGTACAGACGAAAATAGTAATAATGCAAATCTGAATGGCTTTTGCACTTATTTATGAAATTTTACAGTTTAGTTACAATTAGTTTTATTATAATATATTAATTAGTTTTACAATACATTAGCTAAATATATTTAGTACAGGTTTGGCCGATAAACTACGTTCCCTTTGTGTTAAATATTAATCAGAGATCATCATTCTTGTCAGTCGGCTTCAGTTTTGACGTGATGAAAATTGCTGACTTTTGCAAACATACTTATCTATCTGTGAACTACGTGACAATAATATGCATAGTTTGTCACCTAAAACGTTAAGATATTTTTCCATTCATCCTGCAAATCAGTTCTGTTAAGTTGTCAAACATTACTTCTACTTTAGCCTGTATAATGACAATTCAAAGAATTTGAAGTCAAGACACTAACAAGCCAATGGCAAATATGGTAAAATTAATGGATTTAGCAAATTCATGTCACACATTAACATCAACTTGCTAGTTCTATATTTATTGTTTCTACAAGATCGAAGGATGGACTAAACAGAACGTTCCATATTATAAACGCTATGTCATGTGTTACGTATTTACATTTCCATTTTTTCTGAATATGGACACGTTATTTATAAGCATTTAATAATCTTACTACATATTTATCGTTTTTAGTGTCAGCCGTTCCTAGACATTATTTAATAAAAGTCATTTCAGTCGCTCTGACAGAATCTAAAGACCCCGACCGCGCCCTATGTAACCTACGTGAAATCTTGATAATCAAAGAGTAAAGGTCGTCGTACACTCTACCGGCTCAGCTTCGACACAGCAGCAGCATAGCGTCTTCTAGAATTTAGGCTACGGCAAGCCGCCAGTGCGCCGGCCGGGGCCCACAGACCGCGCGCTGGCCGCGAGGTGCAAGACCGCAGTCTGCACGTCGGCAACAAGGTCCATTGTTTGGTTGGCGACTCGGAGTCGGCAAGCTTATTACACGCAGCTGGCTTGCTGTAAGCACGCCGTTTGCGCGCTTTAAGGACGCGAGCTGCGAGTTGAGGCGTAGTTGAGCGGTAAGCGCGCTGAATGCAAGCCGTTGGCTTTTTCATATTAATATTGCAAAATACATTTTACGACTCACAACTTAATGCTCTACTTTGAATGGCAAGTTAAGTGCTAGGTTGGATCCGTGCAGGTATAATGTGCGACGACCTTAATTTACATGACCAGTCGTCACTGAACGTAATTATAATGTTTTTCTTGCTTACAGTATGTCCAATTGGCGCACTGAATCACCCTCTATCTAATCACTAACGTCACATCAAAATAACCTCCGTTCTAGGTAAAGTCGTTCTAAATTGGCGATAATTTAGGGGTCGTTTTACGTCGGCGAATACGCCGTGTGACAGGATGCAGCCGTAGAAGATACTTTTTTGCTGGAGATTGGATTGTCACGGCCCGTGATTGAGAAGGGAAAACCAAGGTGGTTTAAAAACATCGTTGAGAGTAGGTACACACGCCGACATAGAACACTTATATTTTAAGAATTGGAACTTCTGAATAATTATAAGTATTGTTCACAAGTACCTAGCCTAGGTAATGAGACTTTAAATATAAGTATTTCGACTTTCAGATCTACAATAATAGGACTATAAAGGCCCACCTTTTAACAATTTTTAAACTGTCATGTCTTTAGATTCTCTGATTCTGGACCTTTTTACTGTTTCCCAATGCTTAGTCTGACTATTCAGCCATAAAACCGCAATACATCATATGATATAAAAGAAAGAAGAAGAAAGAATAAGAATATGCAAATTATTGCCGCAATTTCCATTTTCATAGAAGTCAAATGTTAAAACCCTTGAGGCAGCTTTGAACACGCATGGGGCAGTTTCGAAATATCATGAAATTTTAAGGTTTCTTGCACTTTAAAGTAATACCATTCATGGACCCATCATACAAGAATGTTAATATGAAATATCACTTGCAAGTATGAAGTAAAAAATTACAAATTACTTGTTCTATAAAATGAAAAATTAAATGGACATAACTTTTAATTGAAATAAGTTCAGAGTCTCATTTGAACAATAAACACTTCTAGATCAGCAGTCTTTATGACTTGCTAGTCAATTTTTCATTCGGAATTTATTTTCGAATTTCAAGCTTTTGTAGTACTGCCCATTAATAGTGTTCACAGCTGCCTCATGAGTACATGAAAAATGAAAAGCGTTTTCTTTCAAAGTAAAAGTTCAAAAGTGGTATTCACCTGTAGACTGTTACGTGATACATTAAACATTTTAACTAATCCTTACGCGTTTATTGGAAAACGTTGAAATTAGCACCCAAAAACAAAAAATCCTCTTAACTCAACGACAGCCTCTCGTTGGCTTAATGACAGTTGTGCAGGTTTATGTTACCCCTGCTCAGAAAAATAATTACGAAATTTACTTCTAAAATGCCTTCGTAAACTCAAATGGTCAAAGCTGCCCTGTTCAAAGATGCTTCTCCCTTATTGAAAGCTTGTCGGGATCCCACACAGTCAAATTAAAGTCGATAGCAACACTTTTATCATACCCATAAGGAGACATACATTTCAAATTGGTCTAAGCTGTCAACAACGTCCTTTTTTATTTGTAGTACCGCTGCCTAAATGCGAATCTAAAAACATGTTGATTTATATAAGGATAAGAAGGATTTTTTCGTAAAAAGTTAATAATAGCCTCACTTAAAGGCCATGCTTTACTTACTCATAATAATATTAAGTAATGAGCACCTGAAATATTGGCCCATGATTTTCAAGGAACCACTAACTTAGTGTCGTTTGTAAACTCATATTAAGGAAACCATTTAAAACTAATGCGTCGATGTTTATGTGATGTTGTTGAATTAAACCACAAAAGATGACAAATGAGTTTAAAAAATATTGTGACCGACGAATAAGCATTTTTTAGAGGTTGGTTCTCAAATGTTTAGCCTTGAGCTAGTCCTTAGAACTTAGAGCTACTAACCAACTAAAGGTACATAGGCACTTATTATTTACCTCCAAAAAATAGGTCTCGTTTTATAGAACGATATCATATGTTGCAATATTGCGTGTTTTTTATGATAGTCCATATTCAATTTAAGAAGTTAAACGAGAATACCAACGCAAGACGGAAAACACAGGTGTTGATCTAAACAATCTTGCTAAAAATTAGCATCTTCGCCTTTATTTTTCCCTTAGTATTTATATTTTTATGATCAGTCCGATTTGAGGCGTTGCAAGAAGACATATTTCCGATTACGATATTTTACTAACTGAAGATAACAACTTAAAGTTACGTAGTTGTATTACTTTGACAGAGATCTTTTTAGCCTTATTCAGGCTTACGGCAATCCATGAATTGTCATCCATGGAGAATATTAATAATTATGTCTGTGATTTTAAAAGAATACAGTAAGCTCGTTTTTGTTTATAGAGCATTACTGTGAGATACCAAAAAGGGTTTAATGTCATAATGAGAGGTACCTAGCTAACTTAAGTATGTATAACAGTTGTTTGCTATAACAATGCGACGGATTTCACGACCGTATTACGATAATATTTATTGAATGTTGCACATATTTTCGTTTATTATTTACAAACGTCACATCACCTGTCCGCCCGGGAAAAATAAAATAAGAATTTCAGATGTATTTAAAAAGGAAACACGAAAAAAAAAGGATTATCTTATATATAAATTTAATTGCTGTTCGCTAGTCTCGCTAAAACTCGAGAACGGCTGAAACGATTTGACGAATTTTATTGAATTATTTGTGGAAGTCCAGGGAAGGTTTTAAAGATAAGAAAATTAAAAAATAAACAACGGGCAGGGCAATGTTTGCGGGTCCGCAAGTAAGTTATAGAATCTATAAATAAAAAAACTTCTACTTGTAACTTAGTATTTAAGGCGTTTACATAAAATGCAAGGTATAAATGCTGATCACACCCTGCATGCTGATTTAATGACCAACTAAAATGTTCATTTTATCGGGAAACAAAGCGCCAAGACCTCAAATTATAGTATAAAGTTGGAAATTGTTGCTTAACTTAGTATGTACAGTGTACACCCACAAAAGCTATGGTTTGTTTGACCTTTTTCTGGGTATTTTATAGCTTTCGGACCTATGGACCACGGCAATACTCGTAAAAGCTTAAATTTGTGATAAAATTTCAACTTATATCAGATTTCCCTCCCATTACAACGGTATGGGTAGGGTTAAAGATATCTAGAAGGGATATATGGTAACTCGTAGTAACTAAGTATTTTCGTTGGTTTAATATTTCATTGCAAAAGAAAACCATTTCGAAGTAGCAAAGTAAACCTGCATGGATGTCAAAATTTGGAAAAGCATGCGATTTTAATAAGGGCAAAAGATATACTATTGTTTTAATTATAAAAACCGGAATCTAAACTATTCACGTCTATTTAGAGGGAATATGTGGAAAATCGCTTTAAAAAATCGTATTTTTTTTATTTTCAGGGATAATATGAAAGGAATATCGCCGGTGTTTCATACATAAGATAACTTTATGAACATTTAAAACTACGATCACAATCAGAGATCTAATTAATCATCCTCCAGGTTTAATACGTCTAGGTAGATGTGGCCAGCAAAAAGTAGTTAATGTCAAGTTTCCCATAATCATGTCCGTCGCTCGAACGTGCAGTGAACCGCACTCGCGCGCACGCACTCGGAAATCGGCGCAGGCGCATCACCATTCGATTTAGAGATAAAGTTCGCCGGTGACCACTTATTCTTATAAGTTTATCTCTCTGTAAATCAAATGTTTAGATGTCACAGAAACAAACAAAAAGTTGAACGATGCAGTAATATGCATCGTTGAATTTTTTTTTATAAGTAGCTATCTATACAGTCTCCAAGGCAATGGCAAATGGAATGACCTAACGTTAGAAGACAATTTCACGGATTACAAAAAATAAACTTATGTGGTTATCTTGAAAATCAAAATCTTATCTTGCATTGATTGCTTTCACCTTTTCAAATTAAATAAATGCTAACAGAGACGCACTGGCTAAACGTGAATACTTTCAAACACTCTAAACGCCCAAATAGCCACAGCTGTATTGATTGAAACATAATACAACTTTGGTGGATGCATCTAAACAAACCCATTCAAACGCAAGCGTAAATCAATTCGTTTGTCTATTGACAAACATCATTGTCGCATAGTAAAATTTGTAATTTCATTTCAATAGTAATCGCTGCGTGACTCATATGTCAGCTTGAATGTGCTCAGTAAAATTGATAAGGATCGAATATTAGATGGTGTAATTAATATTGGGTGGGATGAGGTTCTAAAAACAAAAGTGTATTGAGCTTTGGAGATGGTCATACGCAGGCCACATGCAGTGTCTGTCAACGTTGGTCCGCCTATATAAGCGCGGAGTGTGCCGCGGCACTCCAATACATTGCCGACAGTCGCGACGATAGCACATATCGAATAAACAAAATCGGAATATTTAAAAAAAACCTTGTGTGTGTTGTTGCGACCTCTTCGCCGGCTTTGTCACAGGACCTGAATTTTCAAGTGAGTATAATTTTTTATCCCGGTCTCCTCCTGGTCCTATTGGACCCTACACGTTTCACCGTTGTAAGGTGATAACAATCCAAGTTCTTAGAAAAAATAAATATTTATCAGTAATTTCAATATGCAGCATTAAAGTTAAATTGTAATGACTCAACGAAAAGCTCAACTCAGGTTTCAGTATGAAAAAAAAAACACAAATAAATAAAATGTGCTTCGAATACCTACCGAAAAATAAAAATTTCAAGCCTTTATTCTTTTTAAATTATAAACTGAGCTTTTTGTACAAGCCTTAACTAACGGAAGCTAAGTTCAAAGTTGCGGATAAAAATTCAAATATTAGAACAACTAAATAAAAACAAAAGGCTGAACTTGACCGGATACAAAAATAGTTGCAATTGAAAAAAAAAGTCTAATTACAAGCTGGCCAGAAATAGCCAAATGACATTATAACAAAAAGTGTGGCCGCGCAAACGATTGTCCGGGGTTGACACGGCGGAGATGGGCAATTTGCGATGCGCCCGCGCACTGCTGAATACGATGCGTCTACTAATATTATGTTTATAAACAATGAACAAAGAAAACTTGAAACAAATTAATAGCTCTTTTTTTGTCAACGAAGATTACAAATTAACGCGAACTTCTTTTATAGTTTAAAAAAAATCATTTCCAAAAAAAGTATTACATTACGGCTTTACATTTTTTTTACAGATATTCTACGACTGAAACTTAGCTAATGCCATTAGCAAGTCCGATTGATAATTTGTTTTTGTTAACATAATATTGTGACCTTATACACCTAAAGTTATGCTTACCTTGATCATCATCTAGCATAATATAACATAAGTTATGTATTTATACATTCGGTAAAAGTTAAAGTATGTATGCAATACATTAAATGGGAGGCGTTTTCGACCTTCATCTTCGACGCAGGATGTTTATTTTTAAAAGACAATGGCGTGGAATCAGATAATTGGTTTCTAAGAAAATTCGCAAAGTTTCTGAATGGTCACCGAGACTAATCCACACTAAATCGATTATCTATAATGCCGGGAACGTCCGAGTTTAAATAAAAAAATAACGAGTTTACATAAGTGGTTCTCAAAGAATGGATCAAAATAAACTAAATATGTACGATATACGATATTCTTATTGTTTTCAAGGAAGAATAATGTAAAATACTTCAACACAATTTCAATAACTTTAAGTAAATTGTTCAAATAATGTTGAAGTCTTTTACATTCTTCTTCTTTTATGATAATTGTCACTCATAAAGATCTTCCTCAACAAACAAGGCATTTCCTTTTCATCTTCGAGATACTTCGGAACTTAACCGTCCATTGTTTTAAACAAAATCTGTTAAATTGAGGTCCAGTTTATCAGTATGATAATCAACTTTTCAATAAATACCCATGTTAACTGCTTTAGGGACGATTGTTCAATGGACAGATAGCTCTAACAGTCCGATAAAAACCCAAGATGGCCGATTTGAAATGACAAACTTGAATATGCAAAAGGTCAAACCGAATGTCATCTTTGATTCGGTTAGCTTATAATTAACGGTCCGATAGCTATTATTTATCTGACTATTGAAAATTTTCCCCTTAAAGTTACACAGAGCGAACCGTTTGTCAGGTGTCAAATACGAGTATTCACTCCTCACGAGATGGAATCTTAATATACGTATAATTTCGATAAGCTTAAACGAAACCTGAAAAGAAATTTGAAAAAGTGCTCCAAAACCTATCAAGAACGAATGCGGTGTAACCACATTGATTCAAATCTATTCGGAGCAAAATCTGAGTAATGGAATTAGTGATTAGCTGATTAGCCACGGAGCTAGCTAATGACCGAATGACTAGAGCGAAACAAAGCGATAAAATTTTGCCACGAACATGTTAGATTTTTACAAGACCGTTGAAAGTTACGGGTTTTCAAGATTAAGTTATTCAAAAAAAGAAACGACATGTATATATAAAACCGAAAGAAAAATCTGTAATAAACTTGAAATCCTTATAATGCTCCGCAGCCTGCGCCCAATTATTGCCATTAAAATAAATATAAACCATATTTACGAGCTATCCGTAACATTTACCGTGAACTTGAACTTTTTATGACTTTACAAGGTTTGTTGCCTTGAGAGAATCTCTAAATTGCTTTGATTGCACAAATGCGTAGTTTTATACATATATCACCTCTTGTTACAGTTAAAATATTTATCTAATTTAATGAGACTTCAATAAAGGCCATTGACATGTTGCAAGAGCCGTCTCCTATTAATTTTGTCATAACCACGACATTTAACACAATTGTACAGTGGCAGGCACATCAGGCTATCCATTTTTGTTGCAAAATCGCCCGTTAAACAAGAGCATAAGGTACCGCAGTGTTTACCGTGATGTGTTGGCCACCGTACCTCAACTAAAATGTCAAAACAATGCTCTATAAACTGAGACACCAAAAAACTTTAGGCTCCTCACAAAGCCATAGTGGAAAGAAAACCATGGGCTCTCACGTCATTCATTGCTCATTCCTGTCAGGAGCCTAAATATGACGCACGGGCATCTTCATTTGCGCAGTACATTTCCGCGACACGTAACAGAATACAAAATCAAAAAGGATTGGTGATTCTGATAGTTGCACAATAAAATGATTGTTTCAATCGCCCGTTGTATGTACCAGTGCTGCGGCATATGGATTTGTATTATGATATATTTATAAAGAAACAATTGTACCTTACTTTTGGATGTACCTTTTTTCGATTCCACTTTGCAACCGTACAATATTTCAGCTAGCTAGTTTTGTTTAGGAAAGTTTAGATGGTAAGGCATATACTGACTATGCGGACCCTGATCGATATGTTTTAAAACAAAAGGATCACCATTTATCATTAATCACCTATTGCAACCATTTTTTGAGCATATAAATATTTCTATTTCTATTTATTTATATGCAATAAGGCTGTCAACTCAAAGAAAAATAAAGCTGCAAAAAGTCGATCCAACGAGGAACACCACTCAAGGCGACTCGTTTCGTCAATCATCTAACATAATGATAACGATTTCCACGGATCATGGATATTTTGTGGCCACAATGGCTACAGACGCTCATAATTATTTTGGACTTGGCAAGGCCAGGCCACCCATCTCAAGCTGTGCACGGATTTTTAACATCTGAAATGATCCATCTAGTTTGCCGGAAACTTCAACCAATTTGATATTCTACTGTGAGAACTTTAATACGTTTGTATTGTTATTGTTTTAAGGAAAACTTAAGTCTTAGTAGCTGAATGATTAGTCTTCTTTGACGCAAGGTTGAAAAATGAGTGAGGTAAACAAGTTTAAAATAATTATAATAAATTAATGAGTTATTTTGTTTAAGCTCCATTGATATAAATGGACGCATTTATTTTAAAAGACCCCTTTACAATTAAATCTGAAGAAGAAGATTCTCGAGACGTCCATCTAAAAGGATTTTATTATTACTCGTATGTATCTCATCTGTTACCATCGCTATGTCAAAACTTAACATCCAAAAAATATTAGCCACAGCCCCTCGTATACAAGTCTATGCAAATCTTTGATATTCTTCGACGACTTAACGCCATACAAATTTCGAATGTCGGCGACGCAACTAGTGTACGAGCCTTAATGATTTTTATGGCGGTAGTCGCTTGGAGACTAAAATCGTACAGAAGATTTGCATAGCCCGTAGCCTTATGTAGAAAGAAAGGGGCAAAGACGGAAGATAGCAAATACCTATGCACCTATTGCACATCGTCAGTACAGCATCACCCAAGGTGAAGGCGGTCGCACCAAGAGCGACGTAACGTAACCTGCACCTGGTCTTAATGTAAAGTTCACTTGGTCAACGGCGACCGTGCAATCCTGCCCCCGACTTACATAAGCACCTGAACAACGCATTATGTAAAACCACTGAAGATCTCTGTAGGTTAAGAATAATACTTGCAATTTTATAGAATTGGGCTTCTCGCCTGAAAGCAATTTTAACGCAAAAAAAAAAACAATATGGTTTCGCGAAAACATACATGGTGTAATTGGTTGAGTACCGGATTCAAGGTACCGCCATCAACGAGGTCCCGGGTTCGCTCCCCGGACGGAGATAATGTTGGAAACAATTTCTTAATGTTGTCGCAGGTCTGGTTGTATGTGGTACCTTCGTTGTTTCTGATTCCCATAACACAAGTGCTTCAGCTGCTTACTTTGAGATCAGAGCAATGTATGTGATGTTGTCTCCAATTATTAGGTCCTTACATATGAAATTGGCGTTTTGTCGTACTGGCCACTTTGATCACAAATTTTTCCTATTTGGTTAGGAATTCGAAATTCAAATTTATACAGCTATTTCCACATGTAGTTGTGTTTCGTAAACCGTCATTCATTTGTTTTTTTACTTATCTTTTTTCTGTTTGCATCGCTCAATTTACAAAATGGAAAATTTGAAATATCGCGTTATTTACGAGTACGAGTTCCACCGTGGCACCAGTGCTGCGGAAACGGCTTGAAGGGTTAATGATGTGTATGGCGGTTGTGTCGCAAAAGAAAACACAGTGCGTTTTTGGTTCCAACGTTTTCGTTCTGGAAATTTCGACCTGCAAAACAAGCCCCGTGGACGGCCGGAGACCCAAGTTGATAATGAAGAATTGAAGGCTATTGTGGAAGCGGATCCATCGCAAACCACGTCCGAGTTAGCTGCAGGCTTTGGCGTTAGTGATAAAACTGTTTTAATCCACTTGAAGCAAATTGGGAAGATTAAAAAACTTGAAAGGTGGGTTCCTCACGAATTGAGTGAAGCAAACCGGCAAACGCGCGTCAACTGCTGCGTTACATTACTTGACCGGCACAATAACGAAGGGATTTTAAATCGAATCATTACCTGTGATGAAAAGTGGATTCTCTACGATAATCGGAAGCGCTCATCGCAATGGCTGGTCCCTGGCAAGCCAGCCAAAGCCTGCTCCAAGCGAAAATTGACCAATAAAAAGTTACTTGTAAGCGTTTGGTGGACTAGCGCCGGTGTCGTTCATTACAGTTTTCTCAAATCTGACCAGACGATTACGGCAGATATCTATTGTCAGCAATTGCAAACCATGATGGAAAAGCTAGTTGCTAAACAACCAAGGCTGGTCAATCGCTCTACGCCACTGCTGCTTCACGACAACGCTAGACCACACACTGCACAACAGACGGCTAGCAAATTAGAAGAACTTCAATTGGAATCTTTAAGGCATCCACCGTACTCCCCGGACCTTGCTCCAACAGATTACCATTTTTTTCGAAATTTGGATAACTTCTTGCAAGGGAAAAAGTTCAACTCAGATGGGGCAGTCCAAGTCGCCTTCAAAGATTTTATTGATTCCCGTTCGAATGGTTTTTTTAGTAAAGGGATCAATAAACTACCTATGAGATGGCAAAAGTGCATAGATTACAATGGCTCATACTTTGATTAAATAAATATGCTATATAAAAAAATTTCGACTTTTTGTTCCTCCCATACAAAACGCCAATTTCATAGGTAAGGACCTAATATTATTATTCATAATCTTTTATTTACCTAACCCTTCACGAACAAAACCTTTTCCAAAAAGGGTGCAAAACGATTTAATGGAGACAAACACACATAATGTTCCTTTATCCTCATAGTTTAATTCACGCCCATTCAGACACGTCATATTGCAATTGAAGAGATGACTGTCCAATAAATCATCGCTGTTCCTGGTTGCAGCATCGTACGCTAGTGATTTGTTGACATTTTGCACCCGGCCGCGGTGCCGTTAGCCAAACGCTCTTCCGACGCCAATGACCCCCGACCACTTGAACGACTACTCATCTCAGCTTCCTATTACTTATGCTAACCTGGTACTTGCATACTTCGTTGGAAGTTATGTATTTAGTTTTTACATCTTCAATCTCAGACTATATGCTATTGTTTTGGCAATTAATTAACCTAAAGAGCAATTAAAAGACAAAATTAGCTTCCTTGTTTGTTAACAAGCAAAAAACCCGAATAGTTGATTAATTTGATCCCAAAATGTTTAAAGGATTTTATACTTACAACAACAAGTGGGCAGAACAATAGAAAAATGGAGACAAAAGTAAGACAAAAGTTCACACGCCCGTATAATGTTGCTAAGCGAATCAACCTTAAGAATAACGTGTTTTTATAATATATCATCAACCCATTTGAAAGACATTTACAAATAAAGTGTGGTGTCTAAGAAAATTTTACCATCGATAGCATAAACAACACTTGTATCCGACGTTTTAACATCACCAATATTTTAGTCATTTAAGTAAATGCATACATTGCCAAGTAATTTCCTAAACAGCCTTGTATACCGTGAAATATTACTTTTAGTCTATTCATATGTGCCGACAGTTGAAATAAATAGAATCGATTAACTAGCATTCATCGCTTTTAGATAGATCAACGGGTACTGTAGTGTCTTAACATGTCATTCTCATTTTGTGCCTACATTCGACTGTCTACTTGTCGTCGGCTTGATTTATGCAGAGTGAGATGTTATTGAATAAATCGTGTAAAGTCGCATTCACACTATTTGAATTGCATAAAGGCATCGGTTCATTAAGTTTAAACTTACTCGAATCATGTGTACGTATCTGACTCATTGTTGTTAGGACTTTAATTCTATTCAGCACAAATTAATTAATATTGACAAGTACTTAAAAAATCATAAGAATATTAAGATGTATAAAACCAATAAAACATGTCAGTCGGCGCAAGGGGTAGTAGCACATCAGTGAGAGAGTTAGATTGAGTATAAACTAAACCTTTCTTTTCACTGCTTGGACTTATGGTCGTCTGATAGAGATAGAAAATACCGTTTGTATGAAGTCCGCAGTGTACTGAAGTCTTTTCGGAAGTTTTCAATAAATAAATACTTACACAAATTGTAAGTGTGCACAGGGCTTTGTAGGATCGATCAGTTGGTCCCAATAATCCCATTGCCGACAATGAACCGTGGGTCGCTGTTGCACAATCGCTCGCAGAATAACGGGTTTCAACACTCATAGAGCTCCGACAGTACCTCTACATAACCTATACTTATCCGCCCAGCTGACAATATGGTTTCGCTAATAACTGAGATACGATTGTTAGCACTTTCAACATTGGTGATATATCAATTTGATCCTGAAGGATTACCCATGCCCAAAGATTTCGTGTAAAAACTGTAATGTAATTGTCCCATTTTGCACGAGACTGTTAGAAATGTGCGTTTCAGGCCTTCAATAATCGCTAACTATTATTTCGATAGATATATTTTTGACAGTAAAATCACAAAACAGCTTTTTTAAAAAAAAAGATGGAAACGACGAAACCATAAAGATAAGTCAAAGTAAGCTATTATTGCTATAGACTCGCTTAAAATGCACTTTATCGAGAGACTCTTGCCAGTAAAAAAATATAGAGACAAGTTCGAACGACATCAGAAAGTTTATTGATAAATGATTTCTATCCTAAATCTAGAATATCAGGCCATCGTGTTATTGTGAGCAAACATTTTAGAGGTAGAAAGTCTGCCTAGGCAAACACAATGAGGACTGTAGGTCATTTTTTATAGCGAAAGAAACGCGTAAGTTTCGAGTTAAAAAATTGGTATACGTTAATTGCAAATTGACTTTTATATGATTAAGAATGTTTTTTTACAGAAAACTGAAAAACAATTGAGCCTCTAACTTAGAAGTAGTAATAGAAGAACGCACTTTATATTCTTACTAGTGGCCCCCCGCGACTTCGTCCGCGTGGAATCCCTTTGTTTTCGAAATCGCGGTTGAACAGGATAAAAAGTATCCTATGTCCGTTTCCTGGTTGTAAGCTACTTCTCCACCAATTTTCAGCCAAATTGGTTCATCCGCTCTTGAGTTATAAATAGTGTAACTAACACCACTTTCTTTTATATATAAAGAAGACTACCGTATTCTTTATTCTCCGAGCCGAAAACATCTAGGCTCAAAATTTATTTACATGCAAGCGATAGTCATAAACTGTCATGTGTACCCAAATAATGATGCAAGAACATGTATAAATGTAAATGGATTTTATTATGTTTCCCAAGTATTGCTGCATTCTGATGGAGAAAGCCAAACCTGTTATTTTGAAATTTCAATGATGCCCATGACAATTTAATGGGAAACGTCGGGAATGGTCCACGAAATGGGACCCAAGATCGAGTAAATTTACATTATTTCAATATCATAGATAAGAAGATTAAACAAACTTAAGATATGCTATAAAACGTTGGAAGTTATGTATTTAGCTTTACATCTTCAATCTCAGACTATATGCTATTGTTTTGGCAATTAATTAACCTAAAGAGCAATTAAAAGACAAAATTAGCTTACTTGTTTGTTAACAAGCAAAAAACCCAATTTCAATGATGCCCATGACAATTTAATGGGAAACGTCGGGAATGGTCCACGAAATGGGACCCAAGATCGAGTAAATTTACATTATTTCAATATCATAGATAAGAAGATTAAACAAACTTAAGATATGCTATAAAACTATAAGTGATGATAATTTACTATACAGATTTATGACAAACAACGTACGGTTAAAGCTAAAGAAAGAAAGAAAAAGCGTTTATTGATTGAAATTAACAGTAAAAACACAAAGGAATACACTTAATGAAAAATCTTTTGAAAAGGTGATATCACTTGTAAACATGGTAATCGCGGCGATGCTTGTTTTATAACAACTCAATCAAGTAATATCAATTATCTCACAATACGAGGTTCCCATACCGATAGTATTACCGGTGACTCAACTTAGCCAATTGTTTTGCCCATACACGAATAACATAATCGAACTAGCGATCGCTTGCTGCTTCGTCTGCGCAAATAAAATAAAATTAAGATAATAAAAACAATATCCAAGGAAAATGTAGATTCTTCTGGTGAAATTACATTGATGGTTCCAGGTGAGACGTCGTATTACGCGTACATACATACAAAGCCATAATCTTTTACTCTTTATATGCTTTATATACTATAATTGTTGTGCTATAATTTTGTTGGCGAAATATAAAACTGATTTCAGTCGATTTCACGCTCCATGATTTCGCAGGTGTTGATAGAAGTGTGAGCCATTGGGGCGAACAGCTATAAACAGAATGTTTGAATTAAATTAATTTAAAACATAGCAAACGTTGACTCAGATTATAATCAAACTGGAAACTGAATTTGCGTGCGCGATTAAATAGCTATTATTTTTATAGAGTCGGTAAAAATAGACTTTATCTTTACTAATTGTTGCTATAACATTTTTATCGAGTCTTACGAGTATACGATGGCTTTTCAGTTAGTTCTTTATAACAATTTTTTATACTTAGTCAGCCTCTCTTTAATAACTCCTAAAGGGGATTATAATTATTTATATTTAATCAATCGCTTTAAATTAGTGAAAAACGAGCCAGACAGATAACACTTATTTTCACATAATATTCGTCAGTGCATAAATAAATAGTTGCATAATAGCGTTTTAGTATTTAAAAAAATGCATGCGATGCACTTGGAAGATAATCCAAACTGGGCTATTATGGTGAAGATAATTACAATGCAAGATACGAGGAGCCTTGTAACGTTTCGATAGAACCGCTAACTGTAGGCAAAATTGCCATTACAAGCTGTATAGAATCATTATAGCGGCTATAATACTGATTGCAGGCTAGGCTGTTGATTGTGTTTATAACTATATGTTTTGGAAAGAAAAATATTTTGCATTTTCACAGCACAATTTAAACATCTAAATTATTTCACACGCACGCGTGATTTACTTATCGACTGCATTCTTTCTGTATATGTATAGACTGCTAGCTCTTAAAGATAAGGCGTTCATAACGCACACGTTTGAGATAAATTAACAAATGAAGTCGTCGAATTATTAGGATTGGTCCGAAGGCTAGCTTTGCCTAGCCGTACGAAGGCGAGCTTTAGAACGAAGTTATCTTGCATCGAATTAGCATATCGAATAATTATTTCTGTACAATAACTCACGTCGCTGAGACAAATGGTCTGTCACGGTTCAATGGGGGTGATCAAAATGTGTGTTTCACAACCGCGGCCAACCGTGACGGCTGGACAATGTCGCAACAAGCATAATAGACAAAATTTTACAAGGCCCGTATCGGGTCGGACCGTTTAGAAATTCATCTATTTAACGAGACAAATGTTTCTAGGTAAAATCTGGTTTCATTTTGTTAATAAATGTAATAATGTAGTAAGCCTAGCCTATATTGCAGCCTTCACTAGTAGACAGGCATTTTCATAGCGGCCAAGTGCTCAGACACAAGCTGCAATGTAGGGTTGGGTGGATTAGTCCAAGTGAAAAAGAGATTTTGTTAAAGTTGGAAGATTTTAGCAACACGGAAAATTATAGTTCTAAATACCTCAAATCGATCACGTTTCTGTGTTATCAATCAAATTCCATGTACATAAATTAAATGACCGTTAAAAATGTTGAGCGCATATCGTATGTGTATTCACGCTGTATGGAATCACGTGGACACGCATGCAGTGGGGTACTTAGTACTAACAAAGTCGGTCGGCAATTTTTTTCATTGAACCAATGAGAAGAGCGCACGCTTCTAATTCACCGGCTCAATTGGAAGATTGCCCTCCGGCGACGTGGGAAGGCGACAATACTTGCCCTCCGAGGATATCCTTCCAGAAAATAACCACGAGCGATCGCATAAATCAGACTAAGTGGGGGAAAACAAATGCAATCAGAGCGAGAGCGCCATTTGTCAAGCCTACATAGTAGAGACGCTTTTTGCAGCGCAATACTCGAACGAAGTCTCAGTTAGTATAATTGACGCAGTTTTTACATAATTGCGTAGTCAAAACACACTCGAAAACCTAAAAATCATACAACAAACTCAGATCAAGACGAAGTGTCTAAAACCACGCATGACCTGTAATAACATAAGATCTAAAGACAATGTAAAATAATATTTACTCAAGCAAAACAATTTGCGTCTAAATACTATAACAATGAGGAAAACGGCGCCATAAGAACCTTCATCAAACCTGTGATTAAACTACGTCTTAACCAGTCCAATAAATGTGGTCAATTTCCATAACAAATTAAAATACAAAAAAACGTGAACCTTGAAGTATAACTTAGTTTTCCTTAACAAACAAGAAAAAATGTCTTCGATTCCCTCCAAAATAACGTCGCACAAAAAACACTGCCTTTAAAATTACGCTTCATAAATCGTGAAAACAAAAGTCATGCGCGCGGGCGCAATGATGTGAAATTAAACGTAATCTAAAGCGAAGATCGGCCGGTGGTCTCATGCAAGCCGATGGCCGACGAAAATACCTAAGATGGAAGTACATTATTCCACCAATACGTCCACTAAAACACCCTTGCCCTGATACTCTTCCTAAAGTACACACGCGAATACGTGGATGACTTGGTAATGTAATCTGATGAAACCAGTTTCGCAAAATTGAAGCTGCCTTTTTAATTTACTTTTTATTATTTTTTCTTATGTCAGTAGGGCTGAGACTGTTTTCGATTTTTTGTACAAAAAAGTCCTAACTAATCAAAAGAAAACCTGTTAGACTCCAATGACAAAGATTTTGGAAAAATGTCCATAAAAACATATAGTTGAAGAAAACCGTAATAAATATATAAAATCTCTAAAAGCGTTAAACATTAATTCTGTGCGCTGAAATATCAGTTTGATTAGTAAAGCATGATATATTTTTATGTCTAGTGCAAAGTAAAAGTAATAAAGTTAGTTACAAAAAGCAGCAAGCCCTACGAGCGTCCTGTAATGAAAATAAATGAATAAGTGCATCAGATTATGTGAAGTCCGAACAGGTCGCACGTAACAACTGGTAACTACCGAGCCCAGGTTATGAAACCGGCTCCCATTACGTGCTGAACTTGAGTCTCCGACATCGAAGACATAAAAATAAAGTTGAAATGAACATCCCGCCCGCCGATAAAAAAAACAGGAGCCATTGCACTCATTATTTTAAGACTCGCTGAATTCTATCACTGTAATAAAACTCCGGAATATCTCGTTGGGCTGGTAAATTGTGAATCATTCATACGTTGACATGCGGTGCATTCTAGTGGGCAATTCAATTCAATGAGCCGATTAAAATTCAGATAATGTGTTGCCTACGTCTGGTCGGATCATCCATATTTCTAGCGCGCGTTTCGCATCCTGCCTGGCTGGGCAGCTCGCCGCACGAGCTATGAAGCGTTCACCGTGGGCAATTTCATAAACACGATCCTATATACCTGTGAGAACTAAAATATCTACAAAGTACGCAAAACACGCCTAATAACCTAGAAGAAATCTTAGCTCATCATCACTGACACGACATGATTATACCCTTGCTCTTACGCAGAGACTAGTATTTAAGCTATTTTAAAACGATTATCCCCGACCGAGGCTATAATCTATTTACAGAGCGGCGCCAGACCGCATTCCAGCAGGACCTGGGATATCGCCTTAATGCCCTACCTTTAGATAGACTACTATAAATAGAAACCGAGGTACATGACCTTCCGAGCTAATGGAAAATAGATGAGCTCACGTATCGTTAACTTAGACATAGTAAGAAAGTACAGCACACCGCCACTTCAGCTTTTTTCACGCATCAATCAAATTTATAGGAACAGTTTCATGTGAAATAACGTTTTGAAAGCTCGTAACCGGCTTTCACAAATAGTTTAAGTACATCCTTTTTATCGATAATTCAAAGCAACTAGAAAATAGGTTGCCATTCCCCGCTGCATCAGACCCTTAGACCATTCGATCTTAATCAGAAAATTGCTGCGAAACGTTGAATCCGGTCGACGCGTAACATTGGCCTTACCACACTCACGATTTATCTACGTGCATTCCAAACTACAACCGAGTCGTAGTAGTGATTATAGAGTCAAACCACTAATTGCATGTTTTCTTTATTTCAGGATGAAGGTCGTACTACTATGCCTGGCCTTCGCGGCCGTGAGTCTGGCCTACCCAGTAGCTGAGGAGAAGCCCGCCGTCGTAGTGCCGGCGCAGGTGGCTGAGATCAAGCCTGAAGAACCCAAACCCGAAGCTGTCGTTCCTGCTGCTGAAGAAAAGAAAGCAGAGCCAGAACCTGAAAAGGAGAAAGCTCCTGAACCTGAAGCCAAGAGTGCACCTGCTGAAGTTCCTGCCGTAGCGGAGGAGCCCAAGCCAGAGGTAGTAAAGGAAGAGAAACCAGAAGAAAAAGTACCTGAAGCTAAATCAGCTGAGCCTGCCAAGCCCGTTGAAGTCAAACCAGAGGAAGCCAAGCCTGAGGAGCCTAAGCCAATTGAGAAAGTTCCCGAAGTTAAGTCTGACGAGACTCCCGCGAAAGTAGAGGAAGTTTTGCCTTTGGAGTCCGCCCCAGCGGCCAAGTCTATCCCGGAAGAGCCTATTGACGTTGTGACTGCAGTTAAGTCTCCCGCTGCTGTCGCCGACGATGTGGTCGACCCCGCTGCAATCATCCCTACGCCTGAGAAAAAGATTGACCTGCCCGCCGGCAAGAGCGCCGAAGCCATCCCTGAGAAGAAAGAGGAAGCCGCGCCTGTAGCGCCTGCGAAGGTAGAAGAGAAACCCGCAGAAATCAAAATTGAGGAGAAACCCGCCGAGACAGCTGCCCCCAAGGCAAGCGACGCTGCCATCGAAGACAGCCTGCGTGTGGTCCGCGACACTGTAGAGGAGAAAGCTAAGGTTGAAGAGACGAAAGAGGAGCCTAAACCGGAAGAACCCAAGCCCGTCGAAGCTGCCAAGGAGGTGGTGACCGTCAAGGAAGGCAAGGCCAACGAGCCGGCCGTGATCGAGGCCGTCAAACCTGAAGAACCAAAGGTAGCCGAGCCGGTGGCCCCCGCTGTAGCCGCCGAGGCCGCAGCTCCAGTCGAGGCCAAGGCCGAGCCCGCCAAGACTGAGGAGGTGAAGCCCGAGGAGGTCAAACCCAGTGAACCTAAGCCAGAGGAGCCCAAAGAGAAGCCGTTAGGCGACGCGCCAGCGAGTTCGGAAGAGAGCAAAGAGAGCAGCGAGCGAAAGGATGAGAGCGGGGAAGACTCTTCGGAAGAGAGCGGCGAGAAGAAGGAGAGTGCTGCTAAATCTTAAATTAGTGTGAGGTAGCGCTAGAGTAGGTGGCGGGTGTGGGTCGACGACCCGGAGTCCTCGACGCGCGCCCCCCGCCCGCGGCCGCAGCCGCAGCGCGACGTATGTATATGTGATGCATGCACGTATGTACATGTGATTGTGTGAGTGGCGACTGAACGCCACGTAGGCGCGTCCGCGTGGGTATCCCCGTCTATTCACTAGAAGACCTAGAGACTTATTTAAATAGCCGAATCGAAAAATTACCTGCGTTGTAATTAATATTTCTCAAAGTAAATTATCGAATTTCCGGTAGGTACTGTAAGTAATAAAATATGTTTTTATAATAATAAAACTACTTTCATTTTTACCCTTTCGTGATATGTCCTATTCGTGGTAGGTCCTATAGGAAGGTGGCTAGATGGACAGACGACCTGAAGAAGGCAGCTGGTAGTGACTGGATGCAAAGGGCGGGAGATCGTGCGCTGTGGCGCTCCTTGGGGGAGGCCTATGTCCAGCATTGGACTGTAACAGGCTGATATGTATGATGATGATGAAGGTGTGTAGGTTCCCCAATGGGTTTCAGGTATTCTTGTAAGCATTCAGAAACAATGATTCGATTCCGACCTGAATCTGAACCTGAGTAAACTAAATGAGCGACAAAGGTGACAAATGCAACGCGACGCGACAATATCAAATGTATGTACGTCTATGATAGTGTCCTACGTGAAGAAGCGCGATTAGTATTGACCACGAGTATTAATCGAATAGGCATGATGACACATATCTTAAATATTTTCAAGACCATGGCGTTTAAAAAACATAGACCCTATAAAGTTGATACAACCAGTATATTTCCAAAAAGCTGTAGAAACAAATTATTAAACACACAAAATTCAAAAACCAACCAAAAGGTCGCGGGTTCAATCCCCGCACTGTACAAACATTTGTGTATTTATTTAAGTTTATTTGTAATACTGTTGATTTTGATATCTGTAACACAAGTGCTTAAGCTACTTACCACGGAGTCAGATCAATGTTTGTGATGTTGTTGTATATTTATTTATTTAATAAATATTCGGTCAATTGACTCCGATTTCTGATACACTACCGTGACGTCACGTTTTTGTATTCCCATACAAAATCTATGGAGGCAAACCGTTTTTGAATTTAATAAACTAACAAACAAACAACAAAATAAAAAAGGTGCGGACCAAGAGTCTGCAGCTGTAGTTAAAAAAAACGTTTTTGATTGGTAATGTCATCTAGACTATCGCGTTACAGCCATCTATTTAGTCTGCGATACTTCTGAGTTAGAAAAGATACGAAAGTGGAACAGATTTTTTTCTTTAACTACGAGTATGCCACTAATCGCTCTCTCACTGAAACTAGATTGGAAGGTAATTTTATATGCCGGCTGGGCAAGCAGAGTTATATTAAGCAGCCAATAACAAAAAGAATAATAAATTATATTCATGTAAAACTACTACAAATGATGGATATAAGCCTATAATTGAAACGTCACTTTGGCTAGAGTAACTTTTATGCATTTACGTATTTCGAAACACGAAAGGCAAAAAGAGAAATTGCAGAAAATTATATTTTCTTTATCTAGGGGCCATTTGAGTTATCACACCAGCCACATTAGTAGTAGGTTCAGGTAGGTAGAGCTGCACTTACCTCGTTGGTCAGCATACGGCAGGCGACGACTCCAAGCGACCACCAGTCCACCGCGTGGCCGTAGGGCTCCCGGCTCAACACTTCGGGTGCTGTCGACAATAGAACATAAATAGTAATACTGTTGTTATATTTACCATACAGCTTAATTTAATACCATAACAAGAGGCTAGTTAGTTATCAATATTCGAAACAAGTTAGCGGAGCTGAATAATAAAACAGAAATTTTGTTTCTCAATGTAGTGCTAATATTGAGATGAGGCCTGAACACAGCTGTGGGACGTTTATAGGTTTCTGAGAGAGAGAGGGAGAGAGATAGTAAATCGAGAATCAACAGTACACTGAATCACATTGTCATCATTTTCGAATATTAATAACAAAACCAGCTATTTACATGAAAAGCAGAATCATTATTTCCGTTATAGCAATTACAGACATCTCACATACTTCTTGTGCTCTGCGCACCTAGCATTCCCCCATTCATACTTTAAAAAAAAAATAGTTAAGCTATTAAAATAAATAATTAAAAATGGTAATTACTTTCCATGGTAGGAACCTCGATGACGCGTAGCACACGAAATCTTCTTGAGATCACTCACTTCTTAATTTATGACAGTTAGCATAAGTATTTAAGGCTACATAAATAAATTCGCCGAAATTGAACGTTTAGCAGATGGGCTGAAAACTGACCTTGTTATTGCCCGAAGAATTGAACCCGAAAAAAGTATCAAGAACTGCAAAGCTCAATTCCCTCAAACGTAACTTATAAGTTAAAAAATACGATTTCTCTCGTTAATAAATTATGTTAAGGTTTTGCACTATTTGCGAACTGAATACTAAACCTGCAATACGAAAACTCACGTTAACATGTCATTTCTATAGATATCGTGAGCAATATTGCAAATATCGGGTGGTTAGATTTTTGTGATGACCAGTGAAAAAAACGGAATTTTAATTTAATACGAGTACAAAGCTTTAATATGCAAGACTATATGTAGAGTGAAAATTATTGACATTTTGGCGTAACAGATCTAGGAAGAAAAACTGAAGCGCTTCCTACCGACCGGGTGTTATAGTCGGGGACCAAGGTCCGATGGACACCATCTTGATTTTTCTATCTATATTATTCTGGGTCTAAATCTTATATGCCGCGGTTCATGTAAGGTACTAGGCTAACAGCGCCATCTAGCCTATGGAGCTTGTGGTAAACATGAAATCAGTATAACTTGAAGTTGATACACGAATTAAATGAATGAAAATGCAAAAAAAACCGGCCAAGTGCGAGTCGGACTCGCGCACCGAGGGTTCCGTACAAACCTGCAAGGTTTACAAAGTTCGTTCATTACGACAATCGAGTCATAACTATGGTATTTTTATTGCAAAATGAAATTCATAACATTACAATGGGGAAAGATGGAGGAGCATAAATTTAAGACAAAGATCTCTTTATCGTTTATAATAATGTCATTGAATTTAATTATAAGTATAACACTTTAAGCAGTTAGGACGCATTTAGATTATACAGCTACATTCACCAAAACATCGGGATTGAATGACGATGAGTGAGGTCGTCTTTGCCGTTTGAAAAATGTTGCCCTCCCCATACATAGTATATTAACTCGCGGTCATTGCTGTAACTACAATTATGTTTACAATCACAATTTTTTTGGTGGTATAACTACTTAAAATTTTAAGCTTTTCGGAATTTTTCTGTTACCTGTGATGTAAGCTATTGCTTCTTACCAAATTTCGAGATTCTATGTCAACGGGAAGTGGTCTTTAGGTTTTAATTCCCTTGCGTGTAGTTGCGAGTTTCAAAATATGCGGTATCAATGGTTGTACTTTTACGTTTTGCGTTTTTGCGTTGACTTAGAATTTTTTTTCACGGGTTAAAGGCAATTAGATCTAAGTATTTGATATGAATTTCAACTTGATAGCTCTACGCGTTCATGAGGAAAAAAGTAATAAGTTTATATTTATTTAAAAATATATATTTTGTAATGTAACTAAAAATTTAAGGTTTTCGGAATTTTTCCTTTATGTGTGCTATAAAACGTTGCTTCATGCCAAATTTCAAGATTCTAGGTCGACTGGAAGTACCCTTTAGGTTTTGATTCCCTTGCGAGTACTTGCGAGTTTCAAAATATGCAGCTTAAATTGCTGTTTCTTTTAATTGCGTTGACATAGAAGTTTGATTTTGTTACAGCTTAAAGGTATTATAGACCTGAGTATTTGGTATGAATTTCAATTTAATACCTCTACGCGTTTATGAGGAAATGGGTAGTAAGTTTAAAATTATTAAAAAAATATATATTATGTGATGTAACTAAAAATTTATGGTTTTCGTAATTTTTCCTTTATCTATGCTATAAGACGTTGCTTCGTACCAAATTTCAAGATTCTGAGTTCACGGGAAGCACCCTGTAGGTTTTGATTCCCTTGCAAGTGTCGAAAATTTGCGGCATAAACGGCTGTATCTTTTGATTGCGTTGGCTTAGAAGTTTGATTTTTTCACAGCTTCAAGGGACAGTAGACCTGAGTAATTGATATAAATTTCAGCTTCATACCTCCACGCGTTCCTGAGAAAAAGGGTCTTGACAGACGGACGGACGGACAGACGGACAACAAAGTGATCCTATAAGGGTTCCGTTTTTTCCTTTTGAGGTACGGAACCCTAAAAATTAAATCAACTTTCAATCATATTTACCCCGAATGAACACTTAATAAAAATAAAAATCTATATTTAATACTTCATCATTTATTCACATATTATATAAATTATCACAAGACAAAGAGTTTTCAGATTTTTTTTGAACTTATACATCACAACAAATACCTCCTGTCTCATTTACCATATATCCTAATATGTAACAGCCGTTATTATACACGCTATCGACGTATAAATCTAAAATATCTTTTAAATAAGGCCATAGCAAGTTGTGTGCAATGATATAGTTTATTTTACAACGTGCTCGACAATACCACTCTTTAAGAAACGAGGCACACAATCAAGGTATTAGAATAGAATAAAATATATTGTCTTATCACCGGATTCGTTTGTGTAAACATATAAAACAATATTCATTTTAAGGTACTCGCTGATATGAGAATTACTAATGAATAATAGACAATTTAACTATGCATGTATGTACCACTAGTGGAAAATATTACACGCTACTTTAAGAGAGCTGTCTCGCTCCCTCTTACTAACGATGACGTCACGGAGCGCATAGATATTTGCGACTAGTCAGACATACGTACAAAGTGAAAAAAATCAACGCATCTCTACAGGAATAAGTTCCGAAAGCACATACAGCCTCATCTTTGGTGACAAATATCAATTCAGATAAATATTAGGTTTAAATTAATTAGTTTACAAGCCATTTGATAGAACTAACACCCAATTGAAACGTACATTGTACTAAGGCTAGCTAGAGTCACATAATGAGGTAGGAGAGTAAAAATCAGAAATGTGATGGGATGGACTTACTTTACCATCGAAATAAATTAACTACAAGTTCGCCGGCTGGCCAGTACGACAGTACTGGCTCTGAGGAACATTCCAATGTGTTTATTATTTTTACAGCGTACAAACTAAAAATTAAGTCAAACATAAAAATTAATCGATATATTAGTTCGAGTAACACAGATACAAACATAAGCAATACGATATTAGTATGATTAAAAGTGCGCCTACACTCTGGGTCCTATAATGAAGTTATTATAGCGTGTCAAGTTCGTCCGTGACCATGCCGAAAAATGGGGTGACGCGCACCGTTCACGAAGTTTCCAACAACTTACTGTTAATATATTTGGAGAAAAATTATTAAATTACATAGAGGATCTACATTTGCATAACCTAAAATTAAGCATTGCGATGTTATTAACAACATATTATTAGGAGCTTGTTAAGTGTTTTACATGTCAATAAAAGTAAATAATCTATCATTGTTCGGAAGGTTTATTTACATAATAAGGATGTTGAACTTGACACTATCCAAAAAAATATAACTTGTAATTTTAGACCGTCTTTCATTTTAAAGACAATATTTTGTCAACATGTATACTTTAACTGTAATTTAATCACTCAGTTTTTGAAAGTCAGAGTATAATGCACTGGGATTTAATTGTGTTCAGAATTAGGCAAACAATAGTCGAGGCTAATATAAAAATCCTACCTACAATCTGAAAAGATCACATCATACAAATCGTTTTCTCGTCGACACAAAAATCTACAAAATAATTAAGACATGTCGCTTATGTAACAAAAGGCAATCGCAACAATGTTTATCGGTACTTAACGCTATGAGACGATCCATGCACCAACTAATATACTATAGTCGATCAACTTTCCGTGCGATACACCTGAGTTAGAAAAATACGGAGGGAGCACGCAGATTTTTCACATTGATATTCGAATCTTCAAACATATCACAGGTAAGCTACAAGTGACGCAATTCCGAACCCCTTCCGCCCCTCTGCTACCTCAGACGTACCACGCAAGAAGTTGTTGGACTCTAACAACCTATTATTACACGTACGCTTTGTAACATCACATTTATACTCTATCATATCATCAAATAAAACCTTCAAAGTACATATATATATTATTTTAAGGACTTAATAAAAATGAGAAAAATCTGTACATTATTGTTTATTTACATCTCATAATATATTAAAACTGACACCTATACTCGTCGGTTCAGTGTGACTAAAAACTACCTTTACACGATAAAACCATTTAAATTTTATTACAGTATTCATATATTCGCCAGCAATATCACAAAGCGAATAATTGTTTTAATATAAAAAAACACAATAGTCATAGGACTGTACTATACACTGAGTGGAGCTACACTCAATTTGTCATAAACCGCGGCAAAACTTCGTGAAAATTAAAGCAGTTACTTCATCTCATACATTAATAGGTCATTTCACCGACTTGTTCATTATATTGCACTGGTGTCGGCGAAATCATCGACAAAACCATTGTTACAACATTTACGCAATAGACTTCTAGGTAACTATTATTTAAAACTACCCACCTGCCTACAGTGTGCATTGTTAATAGCCTATATCACTATTTTTATCAAATAGGCAATACAAAACTTATTTAATACAAAATCAAAAGACAAATTCAAACACTAAGCCATATAAATGAGTGGACACATCAACCAGCCTTGGGAGTCATCGCTCAGAAAACGTTACAACTAAATTTACTATTAAGCTAAATGTACAACAGAAAAAAATAATAAGTCATGCAGTCATAAGAGTATATTCTATATAAAGTACTTAATAGCTGTTATTCCGATCCTAAACATTCTCGTAGACAGAAAGTTCAACCCAAATATGAAATTACTAACTCGAGTTACAAAAAAAAAACTGGCCAAATCGGCGTCAGATTCGCCCATGAAGGGATCCGTAGCAGCGGTATAAAATATTTTATATTTATGACGTAAATTTTATTTTCCGTGTACATTTTATGAGTTAGTCGCCTATAACTTATTCGTTTTTAATTTACTTCTCAGCTCTGATAGTTTTATCTTTTAAACTTCGTTATACATACTACTGCTGTATTTTTTTTCACGAATCCACATTACCCCTAACAAAATAATTAACGATTATCGACTATTGGTTATTAGGGGAATAAAAAGGTAATTTAAATACAATAGTACGGCTTTCTACTACTTATAGTCCCTAATAAAACAGCAGGCAGACGGACAGGGCATGGCGAAACTATAAGGGTACCCTAAAAACTGTTGTAGCATAATTGAAATAGTAATACAACAACGTGTCTTCAACTGAATAATTAAGAGAATTGTGTATTATCATAAGTACAAAATATGTGATAGAGAAGTTACAGAAAATCTTGACAAAGACAAATCGTATGAAACCAGTCATCGTTTATTTGAGTAAGATCCATACAGTTCAAATTTAAAAATCTTCAAGGTATTTACATAAATTTAGTCCACAAAAATAAATCTTCATTAATACTTATACCACTATAATTTACAAACTAAAATAGGCGACAGCCGACGTCAACTATTCTTATCTGACGGACGTGTATATGCGCGTTCTACGTAGGATCAAAGCTTCGAGGAGATCGCTTTAGAACAAATCGAGCAATGTCATAATCATCACCCGACTAAGTTAATTCGTGCTTGCGATATTGTAATCTTAGACGAAGTCTAGTGCTAATCAAATACAGTTAAAGCAATAAGCATCACAAGTACAGGGTGTCGCGGATGAGCTTGCGGACCGTGTTGCCGACGGTGGTGGACGGCGCCCCGGACAGGTTGTAGTGTATCTTGAACAGGTAAGGCTGTATGTCGGAGTACGACGTGTCAAATATGAGATCGGCGTCCGACCGACTCGGCATTTTGGGCACATACTCGTGGCGGTTAATGATTTCCGTGATGAAGACAATTTTGTCCTGGAGCATTTCTACTACGCTCTCGTGCTTGCTGTGCATGTCGTGATCGGGGCGGGACTCGGTGAGCTCGCAGTAAACGGTCCACACTTCCCATGGAACACATTCGGGCTGGAAGGGCCAGCGGGCGCGTCGCTTTTGGAAGAACTCTAGGCTTATGGAGCCACGAGGCGGGGCTGATGTTCCATCGACAGCGCGGAGAAGATCCGAAAAGTCCGATATCTCGCGTTTCACGTTATGCCCTAACGCCTCCGATTCGCAGCAGACGTACGTAAAATCGATGAAATCGCAGTCGACATCTACGTAACTAACTGTTCTTATCGAGTAGCTCTCCTCGTTGTTGTAAGTGAACTTTCCGCTGGATCGATGGAAGAGGACCGTGTGGAAGATGCTGGCGACCACCTCGTCGACCTGCCGGCCCTCCATCGACAGTTCGAACGAGATGGTGCGGGCGTTCATTGTAGCGGTGTCAGGCTGAACGCATGCTTGTATATATGCGTATACTGTTAGTTTAGGCGCACGCGCAAGCGAATGACGAAACGAGCGGGCGGACGGCGATCAGAGCCATTTCAATATTAATATAGGTAACGTGACAAGTCCAACGCTGAAATGGAAACGGCCGCCATTAAAATTCCGTTGACAAGTGATAACTAATGATTTAATTAACATAAATAATACTAACTCGGTGGGAAAAATACAAAGCGGAACCTTAGCACCGGCATACACCGGTGTTTTATGGAGATCATAAACGCGGTACACATTGCAAGCTCCACAAGCGACAGTTAAACTTGTTAACGTCAAAATTTTCCTATATTGATAATTACCTAATGACTTTTTTTAAAATTGAAACACAGATTGTCGTCGTAAAAACGACTTATTTGTACAAATATTTTATATATTCTTCTTGTATTGTTTTTCATGTGAAATGTACAATAAAAGTATTTCTATATAAATAAGTGTTTTTAGTAGTTATTAACAGTAATGGCTCAGGCGGGAAGATTTCGAAGGCATGTAACGCGCTATATAAATTACAAAGATACGCGCAGAAACGATTTGCGACTTGCCCCGTTTACTATCGTTACAAGATGTGTCTTGAAAGCGCGTGTCTACACCGCGTTCAAAATACGCCATCAGCTTTTAAAGCAAAGAGCCGCCTAATAATTCTATAAAAGTAATTCTATAGACTCACCCATATACTTGAGCGTGCCGCAGAGAGTATTGGTACGCGCGCCGACGCTCAGCCACTTGGCCAGGCCGAAGTCTATGAGACGCACGTGGCAATCTGCGTCGAGAAGAATGTTCTCCGGCTTCAGGTCGCGGTAGACCACGCCCGCGTTGTGAAGGAAATCTGAAAGTTTGGGATTCCGATTACACTATACAGTCTTGTTATAATCAGGGTCGATGATAGGGAGTTATCTCTATTCTTTCTAATAAAATGAAGATTTATATCCAGGGGGATTCCGCGGAACTATTTAGTTAAAGGAAACCATTATTACGATATTGTTGATGCTCAACAGAAGCTCTGCAATAGTGTTGATAAGCGTTTTTTTTTCTTCAAATGTTTTGAAATAAGAACGCGGCATATAAGATTTATTCATTTGAAAAAAATATGCAATATAAAGAATTAATTAATTAAATAGTGTAGTCAAGGAATAATATACTCATAATGTAATCAATGTAATTTAAAGTATCATTAATGAATAAAGTAAATTATAATTAATTAACATTTCATTTGACTTTTATCATAATCGACATTTAAATTAATTTATATTGGATATTTCATAATGTTAATAAAATTGGATGTTTGACACGGCTAGATAGATTTTAGCACTATTGTAAGATGACCAACAAATCAAATGTTAATCGTATGGTATTTACGCAAATAAATATTTCTATTTCTAAGAGGAAAGTAAGATCATAATATCGCCCCAGAGGCATGTAGATGCCCCTGGAAACATAAAACATCTCTATTCCCATACACAAAACGAGCACCACACAGAGTTAACATAACATAACCAAGATATTAAAAAGAGCGATGTTCAACGTCAACATATTAGACTCTCATAAATTGTAAAAGATTTATTAACCCTGGGTTTAGCGTACCATGGTTGGGTAAGTGCAGACCTTACTAGTATTTTTTCCGCCTGCGGCTAAGTTTTAAATAAAAAACTAAAAAACACGCTTTTATTGCTAACTAAAAAAGAGAAAATAATTTCTGAGTACACGAAATTTATATTACAATAGAGTAAAAAGCGTGGGGTGCACTTTACGACGTTTTCATACTTCTCTTTTTATAGTTGCCAATAATAGGATGATTTTCACATACTACTATACCAAGCACCCCACGCTTTTTACTCTACTGTAATATAATTTCCGTGTACTCAGAAATTATTTTCTCTTTTTTAGTCAGCAATAAAAGCGTGTTTTTTAGTTTTTTTTAGTTAATAAGGATAATGGAATACTCTTATCAAATTATTGCATTGTCATCGGTACTTACGTGTGCAAAGTTTCAAATTAATCCGATTTCCGGAAGTTGCATACATTCATACATACATACACCCCGATCTAATAAAAGCGTGTTAAAAAAAAGATTTTGCATTCATAGAGTTAGGCGTCTGCAGGCCCGCATCGGACGCATCGCATGTAACAGGTATTAGTTTGCCTTGTAAAAAACTGCGGATCAGTGGATGTTGTTGTGTTGTGGTTTTATACAAGGTAAACTATAATGCGTTACGTTGGACGCGTTCGATGCGGGCCTGTTTAAGCTTACCTTTAATCGTCCTGCTTTAAAGGGTACAGTGGGGACCCGAGCACGAACATTATCGTAACGTATTTGTAGCGGTAGCCTAACGTTAACTTGTCAATTTGTCAAAAAAACTGTTTGTTTCTGACGCTTGGACGACACGAATGCGTTACGATGATGTTCGTGCTCACCCCACGGGCTGGAATCTTAAAATAGACTGTAAATAATAATGGTTGATATGTTTCTCACCTATGGCAATAGCAATCTCCGCTACAAAAATCTTCACTAAATCTATGGGCAGTTTTCCGTAACTATCTAGCAACGCCAACAGCTCGCCACCCGGAATGTACTCTGAAACTGATAAAAAAAACGCATAAGTCGGTTTACACATTACAAAATAATATTTTAATATAAAATAAGTTTTGTAACATGCTGTGTAACTCAACATGTTTAGACATACGAGGGTGAATCAAAAAGTTCTTAGAAGTGCTTATATATGAAACCTTTTTGGATCAAGTTCGATATTCAAATTAAAGAGTGTCTATCACACTATATTTATGCAGACTGTCACTTGTTTTTGTCAGTTCGTTCGCATGTAAAATAATTTTTTTTGTGCAACGAGTTGCTAAAAAGTCAAAATTATGGATAAAAGTGAGTTACGTGCGGTGATAAAATATCTCAGTTTGAAAAAAATGTCTACGAAGGAATTTTTTTTGGACATTCAGCAGACATTAGGGGGTGATGCTGTACCCTATTCTACGGTTGCGTACTGGGTGGCTGAATTTAAAAGAGGTAGATCAAGCTGTAAAGATGACCCGCGTTCTGGGCGGCCTTCAACTTCCGTTACAGAAGAAAATGTCAAAAAGGTTGAGAATCTGGTTTTGGAAGACAGAAGAATGACTATAAAACATATAGCTGAGATCCTAAAGATATCTTTTGGTAGCGTTCAATCCATTTTAATTGATTTACTGGGGTTCAAAAAAGTGTGACGAAAACAAAAAGCGACGTTTGGAAATTTCCAAGCGTAATCTCGAAATGTTCCAGCGTGATTCGGATAATTTTTGCCGTCGTCTTGTCACCATGGATGAAACGTGGGTCCACCATTTTGATCCTGAAACTAAAAGACAAAGCATGTCTTGGAAACGACCATCCTCTCCATCCATTAAGAAATTTCGAGTTGCTCCTACCGCTGGCAAAGTTATGGCCTCTGTGTTCTGGGATAGTGAAGGAATCCTTTTTATTGATAACATGCCAAAAGGCCAGACGATTACTGGACCCTATTATGCAAATTTAATCCCGAAAGTGCGTGAAGCTATTAAAGAAAAACGTCGTGGAAAACTGTCGTCGTGGATAACGCTCCTGCTCATCGATCGGAAGTTGCGCTCAACGCAATCCGCTGTGCTGGCTTCAATCTCCTTGACCACCCATATTCTCCGGACTTAGCCCCAAGTGATTTTCACTTATTTCCAAAATTAAAAGAGGAAATTCGTGGAACAAAATTTCACGATAATGACGCGGTTATAGCTGCCGCAGAGGACTTTTTCGAGAGTCAAGAAAATATTTTTTTTCACAAGGAATAAGGAAGTTAGAAACGCGTTATTCTAAATGCATTGCATTGGAGGGAGATTATGTAGAAAAATAAAATATTATTATTTAAATCTTTGCATTTTTTAATATTGATTCCAAGAATTTTTTGATTCACCCTCGTACTTTTATCAAAAACACTTATATGCAAGTATAATATTGAATTGAATGTCTTTTTTTTAGTTTTTTGGAGGTCCTTGACCTGTTAACTCCTGTTTAGTTGTAGTTATCTAATATTATTTTTAACAATTTTTCAAGTCTGTAAACTTGAAAGCTTTGACGTTGCTGAATCGAAGTAGCCAGATTATATTTTTATCCAAAAAGTTTTATAATTCTAAAACGAGTCTTGGTGAGTGGTTTAAGAAATCCAGACTCCACTCGAGTCCAGACAGACATTTTTTCGATCCAGTCTTAATACCCCACGACCTGTGGTGTGGTTCTTATTTGACGACATGATGTCATATCGCTTGTCATCCAATTTAGCTTATCTCTTGTATAGGCACAAAGGGCAAAGTATGTACTTTAAAATTGGTAGTTACACAGTAGGTAGTAGACATGGTAGTATACATAGACAGCCAAAAAGTTATAAAATTTGGCATTCTTAGGCACGTTGTGTTTCGTGGATACTGTTATCTTGTTATCGAACAATGAAACATTTCTAGGTTTTCAAATACAAAAAGTACAGGTATTAATTCGTGGTTTAACATGTTTCAATTATCATATTCATTAAGCCTTATGTTACAATAGTTCACATAAGAGGGTTACTTTACGTTTAAACTATGATTCTGTCCTAATTCAAACAGTGTATCTTTTAAAGCTCTTTATCAATAAGATATCTTCATTCGATATCTTTAAGATCTTGAATGTCATCGATATTTTTTTGTTGATAACATGACGTGACGCACGTATTGCGAAGTCATGATGAAATAATTAATGACAATTCTAATCCTACACACGACAATGACCTCTCCACCACAGAGTCTGCGTAAGCTGAGTGACACTGCAACACAGTATAGATATAAGTTATAGCAGTCTGGAAGCAAATAACAAAAGGGGTAACGATGAATGACACACACGCATAGACGCACGCCTCAAGACGAGGCCTAAAAAACGCAATCTGTCAAAACGATAATCGTTCTTTCGTTACATGATAGCACGTCAAGGTACTAACAGTGGCAAGTTATGCGCATGTTTTAAGAGCGATGTTCTGTTGTATGTACACCGCGTAAAAGATTTATCATTATTTATCTCTTTATTGCGCAACAAAACTTTGTACAAAAGGTGGACTTTACGCCGTAGGGCTCTCATACTTTTGGGCTAAGCAGAAATTATTAGTGGGCGGTGCGAAAAATAAATAAAAGAGAAAACACAAAAATAATAATACCAATAATATGCCACATGAGTTTAAATACTAATACTACTAATACCCGCTTAGGCGACCCGTTCAGGCGTGTGTCTCAGTGCGTGTGTAATATTGAACATTAGTTGCTAGTTTCTGTTCTGCTTATATTAATACTGTGACCGGACCGCGACCTCGGTAGTGACTAACATGTCTAGCCAACGGTGAAGATAAGAGATAACCGTGTAGACCCTATCGCTGAGTAAAAGACGCGAGGTGAGTTACCTTTATGGATGAATAATTGTTATCGCCCTAAATAAAGTATTACACACAAGCGTCATTCATCAGCCATGTTCGAAACGATGTTTTCAAAGTATTGTAAGTTTAAAAATACCTAAGTGTGTGTTGCGCACATTACATTATTTCATCATACACGTCCCTCTGCTGGTCACACGCCTCACCTCCACTAGGAGATGGTACGAGCCATACTCTTTCACGCGTGGTCAATGCGGGTAGGTGCAGGAGTTTGTCTGGAAGAGTTCGCACTCGGCAACAAGATCACCTATACTGTGAAAACTGCTTAATTTGTACTCACATTTAACTAATGAGTGAATAAGAGACAGCACAACTATAATTACTATGGTTTTAGTTATACATAGAATATTGCCTCAGCTCTTTGATCTTTAGAGAGCACTTGTAATGTGTGTACACACTTGTGCTACAACACGTAAAAAATGTTATAAGTAAAAGCCAAAACACGCTTCGTGATTCGTTTTGTTGTATATACAAAACCTGTTGATTTTACTATACAGATGAGCAGCAAGCAATTTAAATTGAGTAAGGACAAACTCTGTTCTGGCTCCATCGATTCTTACTATCATATATTTACTTCGTTTCCGTGCAAGGGACAAAGCGCATGGACTTGTGGATTTTCAGTGTCTCAAGATCGATCAAGAGTAACCAAGATAAATAAACTATGACTCCGCAGTACCGCCCCAGACCAGGATGCAAAGTAAGGATCGAATGTGCAAGAGAGATATGAATTTGGTTCAGGAGATATCGCGAAGAGTCCGGCTGATTATTATCCGTATAGTATGTTTCTGCGGGTTTTATAAATCCTGATTAACTTTCGTGTACTACTAATAACGTATTCATGATGTAGGTCGGTACCGAGTCAGCCTTTGGTCAACAATTATACCTAGTAGTTACTCGAACACCTGTTCAAATTCTTATGAATGCGTTTTTTACTGCATATCGTCATGTCTATTTTTGTAATTAATTAACGCCTTATTCTAGATATAATTCTGTTACTATGCGCTTATACCCGTAGTCTGGTGAGACGGAAGGTATGCGTAGGACCACAGTTCTAACAATTTATATCATGAAATCGTTATACTGTAGTTAGTACCAAGAGTTAACTTATTTTCCAGATCAAACCATTCTTAAGTAATAACTAACATAATGCCGGTACGTAAACATTGAAATAATTGAACATTGCCAACTTTCTGCATGATTTTAGGTTATAATATAAGGTATTTAATATCGTTGAATATAATATGTATATAAGAAAATACTCCCAGCAACCACCAGGTTTTTTACAAATTAGCTTCGTGCTATTAGAAATTATGATTAAAGTGCTCCAATGAAATGATTTTAAAGAAGCCAATATTTACCACAAATATGTTAAGTATTTTCCAACAACAAAATATTACCTATAATAATTAACCTATAATATTCAAAACATTGAATGCGTTTCTATATTTAAGACGAAGTGGCCCTGACATATCTGAACTGTTATTTAGTATATTGATAAGAGATCAGGCAGCACTTTACTGATTATCACTGTTCAAGCAAGTGTCGTTTATTTTACACATTATTTGTATTGAGAGCAGTTCATCAATGTTTACTTATTTGTTTTGTTAGCATGATAATTATGTAGAGCATGTGTTATTGAACTTACATTCAAGTAGTTTTGAAATTCGATTTGCATATTTAACATACTGTACTCCCCTCCTCTTATACACAGTGTTATATTAATTGAATGCATAGATTGATAATGGTCCCAGTCTAAAACGCAACCCTCGAGATTGTAGCAATTCCAATCAATCCAAAATTGTTGATTATGCAGACATGAATATGAAAGAAATAATTTTTGAATATAAATGTAATTATGGAAGTATTTGTCATTGACCAAGAAGCAGCAATAGAATTTTATAAACATAAAAGTCAAGGTTAATCAAAACATAATACAATACAATACAATACTTAATATATACACGTTAAAGCTTGTCAAATCAGCAATTAAAAAAAACTATTTTTGAAGTCAATAATCACATTATTTGAAACAAGAAACTAAATAGTCAATATACTAAATTGACGATAACTTTTTATCATGTAATTGAGTCAAGGTCAATGCTAATGAATGATGGTAACCTGAATTTTAGTATCTAATATGCATACAATTAGGATTATCATTTTTATGAAGTTAGAGGTTGGAAGTTGAATGGTCCAATTAAGGACCATTGTCAAACTTTCCAGACTCCAGGCCCTAGTCCAAAATTTTGCGTTTGTATTATTTTCTAGCCCAGTATAGCCCAGTTGCTCAAACGGTTAAATCTGTGAGAGTGACAAGCGTGGCTACATCCAAAACTATGAATGGCTACATCAAAGCTGTTGAGATTTGAGAGTAGGAGGTCTGTCATTACTGACAGGGAGTTAAGGTTCTATACCCGACACCAAGTTGCGTAACACTACGCCGACTAAATAGTGTATTGTTGTATTTTTATAAGTTATATTTGTATGTATGTTAGTCTGTAAGGTATTTATAATATGGGCCTATTGTAGCTCGAGCTAAATAAATAAATAAATAAATAAAATAAAATATACTTCTCACACAGCTATAAACATAACATTATTTCAGGTGATATAAGCAAGTTCATACAAATTGTCTTAGATTTAATTCTTTATGACCATACAAGGAGAAATAGGTTAGTTTTGGTAGAATCTTTATCTATTAATTTAAGGATAGTGAGATGAGGAAATAAATAAATAACACACTTACCAATATAAAGTCTTTTCTTAGTCTGCCAACGGGAAACAGCCCTGGCTATGAAGGAATGGTGACCACAAATAGTTTGGATACGTGACTCCTCTTTCACCTGCCTCACAGCTTTATCATTTATGATCTGAAACGAGAAAAAACCTGTTTTTAAATAAGTAACAGATGAGATAGCTCTAGATGATAAATTTAATAAAATCGAATGCCTAACAAATAGACTGCAAAGTCATAACTGTTTCTTACAAAAACAAATTGGAACCTCCTGTTAACATAAAGATGTGTTATTTTTTCCCCTTTGTTAAAATTATTCTAACACTAAAGTTCTGATATTACTAAATGATAAGGTTTGAAAAGTAAATGCACTCTGATGATAAGCAGTATTTGAGTGGAACTTTATCGTACATGTAAATTTCATTAGGAAATACAAACAAATTAGGTAAATAGGTCAGTAGATAAGCTTGTTGCAAGCTGATAGATAAGGCAACTCAGTACTGTAGTCTGAGAGGATTATGTTGGAAATACCTGTACATTTAATATCTAAGTACTTGTAATAACATGAGAGTTATAAGATGACTTGCAATATTTATAATATTTATGATTATAAATTTGTGTAAAAAAAATGTGTTAAGTCAAAGCTATTGCCAGAGTTATTAAATCCACATATAAATATACAAAACTAAAAGGAGACTGACTGACATAGTCCTATCAACACACAGCGCAAACCACTGGAAGGATCGGTTTGAAAGGCATGCAGAGACTTACTATAATGGAAGCATCCACTAAGATAGGATTTCCCAAAATTCCCATGGGAACGGAAGGATGTATATTTGCAGACTAATTTGAGGACAACCTCTAGTCCATATCTTAATCCATAAACTAATGAACATTACAGAAAAATTTGGCAAAGTAGAAAATTTCTTTTTAGCACTATAGTTGTTAGCGCTTGAAATTTCATTGGACAGCAAAAATGACATAGCCAATTATTTTCCAGCATATCAAACTATACAATTTGGCCCAATTTCTTTCTTATTTGATTTAGACTTAAATTTGCTAAATAAAACTGCAAAATAGATTAGAAATATACAAAAAATTGGTTTACCTGGGCTTTGCTGAGAACTTTCAGTGCATACTCTTTACTGTCACTGAGTTTTGTTACTTTGTACACTTTACCGAAGGCGCCTTTAGCTATTGTGTCCTCAATTCGGAACTCCTTCTGAACCAGATCGGTGGTGATGGGGAATTCAGGCAGGAAGATTGATTCTTTGTGAGCCACCGGCCATGTAGTTTTGCTAGCATCCAGGGGATTTCTTAGGGTTGAATCATTCCACCTACGAGGGAATGGGAACATCAAAACTGTTTGTAAACTAATCTTTTTCCGAACATAGAGCATTAAGACAAGTATTTTGTATCAATAAATTATTCACAAGATGACTTTACTAAATTTAGTCTTATGTTTATCTTAAAATGATAAGTCTCAATCAGGTTGTTCTTCTTTAGTTCCAAGTCCAACAACCTCATTCTTCATAGTTATCACAAACACAATGCAAATAACGCTACACACAATGTTTTGAAGATGTTAATTACTAGGTAGCTAAGCTACTTCACACTAACCTTCGTCGAGAGACCCGAGACCAAGGCCGAGAAGCGCTATACACGGACTGGTTACTGGTCACGCTTGCGAACGAGCGCCCGCTGAGGTTCCCGACAAAATGCGACAAACTGAACTGCACAAACAATAACAAAATACACTTAATGTCACTTGCGAAAACAAAGAACTGACAGCATATTATAATCGGACGCCAGCAGACCCGGACACTCGCAAAAAACGGTCCACGCACTAGACAAAGACTTCCACTATTATGTACATGCGAAATATTTACTATTACGTGTGTTCAGCTGAGGATGACATTAGCAAGTTTTCGTTTCATCGCTGTCGCACTTACCTGACTTGCAAACGGTCCTTCACTATCCTGGTGCGCTGATTCTTTGTTACCCCTATGCCGATTGTTTTTGTTTTGCGAATTTCCCATTAAATTAAACGATTTGGTCCTCTGAATCGGTTTTATTTCTTTATTACGAAAAACTATTGTGTATCTTTCCAAACCAGAAATCACCCATAAACAAAAACCATAGACAAGATAAATTACATACAATCAATCAAAATAAATATACCACAGATTACACAATATCCGACCCATAGTGCAAATTAACGTTATCGTAACGTTATCAAGAATTTTGTTTTTCTCTACATCAAGGAATGAATATAATACTCTGTACTGAGAGTAAAATCCATATTTAATGTAAAATTCTATCACTCTATATTACTCGTATACTACATGAAAAAGTGCTAGTGTACTCTACAGGTGAAACATAGACAAATTCCACGCATTTTGAAACTCTGTTTGTAATTATATAGCAGGCACACAAGTCTTTTTAGACTGTATATCTTAAAAATAACCTAATAGCAACATACGAATTATTACGAATACGACGCGCGCATTCGGTCATCGTCTTTACTACAAGTACCAACATTACCAACATATTAAAAGTTTTCTGCCATAGGTGAATACCCTCTCTGAGTCCCAGGTTCAATCCTCAGTCAGGGCGTTCACTTAGTAGTCTGTGGTCAGGGCAAATTAAAGTCAAATAAAATGTCCTGTTAGTGTTGAGGTAAATACGTGACACATCTGTTTCTTTCTACATATATGACACAGGTAATAATTGCGTTTTTGCGTGTCTTTTCGAAAGAACACACTTACCCTTAAGCCAAGAAAATATAAATATTACGTAGGCCCTTAAGTCCCACAAGGCAAGTTTCCAAATGTTGGAACCGTTACAAATGTTCTATTGTAATTAATGTCTAATATGTACGCATTTTCGTTTTTAAGGTGTTTCTTTTAGCACATGTGTACCTAATTTATTCCAACTTTAAGTGAATAGGTGAACTTTTGAGCAGCAGTACATATTTTTTATAATCAAGGAAATTGTTGTACCTACATGTCCTTACAAGGAAATACGCAGGTAGTGTATAGTTAGATTAGCGTACCTGATAATCAATTAACCATAATAATGAATCTTTCTCTCAACTCAATCGTATCAACAAAAATAAAATAAAAAACAAGTAGGTAGGTTGATAAGTGGCAGGAGGTGGTAAGTGGTAATATCGAATGGGCAGAATACAGAGATCATAAAATCCTCCTTTAGTTAAATCCTGTAGGTACTTAAATTACCCACTAACTTTAGGAAAAAGAAAGACTGTTAAGTTGCGTCTAGACTATGTAAAAAAACCTTAGATGCTATAAGTCTGAGTGAAGGTACTGGTCGTTTTGATAGTGCTTTTTTTTCTTTCGCGCTGTAAATAACTTCTGATAGCACGTGTCTTTTTCCACTTTAAGAACCATGCTTTTAGTTTCTGATTGAAGCATTTAACTAGCCATGTTAATACTTCTAAAACAAATGTAAAAAATGCCACGCCGGTCATTAAAACATAACATTTGAATACGCCGCCCAAATGATCCATATCCAAAGCTTTTAAGGGTGCTTCATCTTTGAAGTCAGAAAACCTGTATTGTTCCCACTTCCCAACGAGTCCAGCTTGCAATATTAAATTAACTATCCGATTAAACTGGTCGGTCATAGGAGAATCTCGGTGAAGAATCCAAATGAGGTAATGACTATGAACATGGTCTTTCGCGACGTGCAGGTATTGCTCTCCTTGCTCATTCAATTGATTGCGTTCCAGATATTTACCCACAGAGCAGTCCATGAGACAAAATCTACGACTATCGTTGCTCATACTGTTCACACAACTAAACATGTTCTGTACTGAAACTAGCTTTGAATTTATTTTCCTGAACCTTTCTTCCGTGTCCGGGAGTAAAATATCCGGTGACGCCAAGCCTTCAATCGGATAACCCTTTTCAATAACATCGTCATATGTTTCCACGTCTCTGCCTCGCTTATGTGCGCTGAAGAACGATATTATAGCTGCTTGGAAGGCGAAATTCAGGATGAAAAATGTCCAAACGGAAATGCCCAAAAACAACCTAAACGATTGTGTCTTGGGTGGTCTAAATAAACTGACAGACAACACGTTACGAATCGCGTTAACTAAGTCTTTTCCGGCCTGGTCACAACTAGCAGTACCTTTCTCAAATACATTAAAGGCGAAAAAGATGAACCATATCCCTAAAAAGCAAAATAAGAAAGTTATTACGATTATAAAGTTTGCTTGGAGCATTTTCACGTCAAACAATTCTGTTTCGTAACCAGCGCGGTGTGACACGAAGCACACTCCGCTCGCTTTATAAGGCACAGTCATATCTGTTTCGACGATGACCAGATCAAATTGATACACGGGTATAAGCAGCAAATCACTTCTTCTTTGTGCAAATTCGTATATCTGCTGGATACACTCCTGGAAAGAAAAAGGAGTCTTTATTGTTCTTTCGCTGGGAGAGAAGTCAATCGTGAAATTCATCGCCTGGGATATAGTGTTCCACATGATTCCATCTCTCTGGTGAAGGGTATAAGTGCCATCATCGTTGACTTGTATTCGCAAAAAGGGCGGGAGTTCTTTTATGTACGCTCTGAGAGCGAATCCGTGTAAATTCTTAGTTCTATCATTAAACAAAGTTAAGCCGAAATGGGAAGCATTCCCGGAGTATGGTACGGTGATAGTTTCGAAACCTACGCACGTGCCGAAATGGTCAGCCCGTAATACTGAGTGAATAGAAACATTGTGGCATCCGTCGGTACACACAAAACTCTTATCAAAACTTTGAATTGGGTAATTTATCTTTTGAAGAGTCCAGCAACCGTAGCTACGCTTCAGTTTGAAATTATCACTAACATATGGATTATAATGCGTTATCATAAAGTTTTCCGAGGTGTCGTTATATTGTAGCAGAACCGCATTAAACATTTTGTAATACCATAAGATATAGCATATCTTTGCTATGATTTCTTCACTTTCGTCAGCTTTCTGGTAATACACGATAGTGTTTGAGTGAGGATGCCAAAACGGGATGTCACGGGCGGTGTTCAGTTTCCTCTCGAAATCTTTGAAGTCCAGACATTTGACAATTAAAGTGTTGGCTCGGTACTGGAGGTGCTCTTCGACCTCGTAGCCTTCATAATTGTCGTTGGTGACGAGGAAAGATTGGTGCGTTTCTTGTATTTTTTCAAAAAAACTGTCTGACCAGTCGCCCACGGTTAGGAAATTTATCCAGCCTTTTCTATTAGGAATCGAAACAACGAGATCCTTCTGCAATTAGAAAGCACTCCTTAAAATTCACGAATTGGGACAGACGATATTTTCAAGGGTACTGATGACAAGTATTCTCAAAATGCAATGATTGTTAACTTACAACGAAACCATTCCTTTCTTCCTCGAAATCTCGTTCTGGCAAAATTTTGTGAGACTTTCCTGAGGCTATATTAAAATGGATGAGACATAGCAAATAAATAAGCGAACACAACAAGTTTGTTAGGTCCATTGTGTTGTAATGTTAAAAAATAATCTTCGAAATTACATGCACAATACCATGTATAGTCTGATTAACTCATTAATTATGAATATTCAATCTGATGATGGCTTCAAAATACATTATAATGATGTACTTACGCGTTATATCTGTAAGTGGCGCAATTTAGAATCATTATTTATCCACGTTAATCGCGTAATAACGTCATACACATTACAAGAATTGTAAAAATCATCTATCATTACTAATAAAACTATATAAAATTACTAGAAGAATAAAAATGCTTGTGTAACAATATATTTAACTGTTTATTCTTAAGAGCATTTAACATCTTATTTACAATCAATCACAGTACTCATAAAACCTTACTACAAACTAAAATCTGTAGCATACCTCCGCCGCAAACCTAAAACAACGAGAATAGCTACACCGGCTTTTAATTTCACTCGTGTACAAAGACCAACACTTATTTACAACGCGTAGATCAAACTTTAGTAAATAATGCATTATCCAGTGAATTTGACAATCGTTATCCTGTGATTTCGTGGTTGGTTGTTGTTTCTCATAAATGGTTGTTCGGCGGAGGTGTGCTACGCGCGTAATGACTATCTTAAAAAAAATTTATAGAATGCAAGACATAATTTTTTCTATGATATTTTAAACCATGGTGGAGAGATATACCACGTTTTGAGGAAGAAGTAAATTCATTCTTTAGACCTAGTTACCTACCCAAAGAAGTAACATAGAAAATAAATTAAAAATAAATAATATAAAGGCCAATTATATAGATTACTATACTTGTGTTAATAGAGAGGTGAAAAAAGTACAGAAGGGGAAGAAATAAGACGTGCTGATTAAAATTAGAGTGTTTTTTTTTTAAATTCATAGCTGTGTTAATGATGTTATGCTCTCTCTATCTATACTTATAATAAATCTGTAGAGAGTTCAGTTCCAAAATAACTATCGGAGGGGTGATAAAGGGTCGATTCTGATGCCAAAAATGCAATTAGTAAAAAAATTGTCTGTCTGAATAACCGCTATAGAAATAAAAACTACTCGAGGGATTTTAACGAATCATTTTTTATACTCCTGAGCTGGTTAGCCCCGGATCTTCAATGTTTTTTTGGCAGGGCAGATTTCGGTATTTATGAGGGTTGGATGAAATCTGAGGGTACCCCTGAGCTCGAGGGCCTTCTCGCACTTCCCCGCCCTGCTCTTTGGAGCTACGCCACTGTCCATTGCTATTCTGTGTTGAGTTAAATACTTACTACTATTAAATGGGCATGCAAATGCCTGTTTTTCTAATTTTTTGTTCAAGAATTTACTACATTTTTTTAAGCTTCCGTCGCGTGTGCTAACTTAATGGTTTAAAGTACACAGAAATCATGTATGACGGAAATGTATTACATAATGTAAAAATATATTACAAATATCCCACGTCTATCTTTTATGGTTGACTCACAATAACACGTGTAACTCCTAACTAGGGTGGTAGTGTAACTTTAGATATTCGAAACTAAGGCGAACAAAGACGCAGGCGGCCGCTATTCTTTAATAAAAGCATTATACTTTATGAGTTGGGCATGCAAATGCCTTTTTTTCTAATTTTTTGTTCAAGAATTTACTACATTTTTTTAAGCTTCCGTCGCGTGTGCAAACTTAATGGTTAAAAGTACATAGAAATCATGTATGACGGAAATGTATTACATAATGTTAAAAATATATTACAAATATCCCACGTCTATCTTTTATGGTTGACTCACAATAACACGTGTAACTCCTAACTAGGGTGGTAGTGTAACTTTAGATATTCGAAACTAAGGCGAACAAAGACGCAGGCGGCCGCTATTCTTTAATTATACTTTATGAGTTGAATTACAGATACAGCTACATATTGTCATAGTTTGTTGTGTATTGAAAATATAAATATTAATCTAGAATTGTATTGATTTCATGGCATTCTGATAATAGCTAATAAAAATATCATCAATTGTACGTGTTTCTTTACAAAACATATTATTATGAAATATTAGCCGTTGTCCTAGGTAAGCTACAAACGCGACAAAGCGACGAAACGCTACAGACATTAACACAAGTGTCGGTTGCGTCGCTAACCTACGACAACGCATTACTGTGTTTTACCTTAAATAAATATCAAAATGATATGAGTCAATGCTAGTTTTACAGTAAGTATAGCGCAAAAAACCAGCAATTGAACCTTATTGTCGTCCAGTGCGAATGCACCAAAAATCATGCTGGAGTGAAAAAGCTGCTGAATTGAAATATCTAGTTGTCACCTAAACGACTCTCAACCATTAACAATCACATACAAACATATGAACTCAATATCTCTTCTCAAATAACTCCTAACTTCGTACACCCTCAATAGGCTAGACGACACCACCAATCGTTGATATACTCTTTATTATCTGTCAAAACAGTCTGCATGGGAATACAAAAACGTGACGTCACGGTTATGTATCAGAAATCGGAGTCAATTGACCGATTATTTATTGAGTTCTGTGTGATAAAAAATTGGTTTCTACAGCTTTTTGAAAATATACTGGTTATATTAACTTCATAGGGGCTATGTTTTTTAAACGATATGGTCTTGAAAATATTTAAGATGGGTGACATCATGCCAATTCCCAATCCGAATGTCCAACAACTGTCAACTATCAATCATTATCATGCACAAACTGGTCGGACTTTATCGAACGCAATAGATAAAAAATAGCAACAAATTTCGTAGACTCATAACTGAAAATCCTACTTCCTATCTCTAAGGTACTCCTGCAGATGTTCCCAGGCGCGGTCGACCTGCGCCTGCGTGTAATCGTAGCTCCAGTACGGGCTGAACACGATGTTTGCCGACGCGATCTGCTCGGCGTTCGTCGGCTGTGATGCAATCCGCTGACGGGCTTCTTCCTCGGTTAGGTTGTTGCGCTCCTGCAACCTTTTTACTGCCTGGGGAGGAATAATAATAATAAAAATAAAAAAAATACAAAAACATCACATACATTGATCTGACTTATGATTGATGTGCCTTAGCACTCCCCTGCTAATTTGACACTAACTAATGAATGCAACAAAAAGCAGGCGTGTCTGCTTTTTGGGTTCCGTATCTTAAATAGGACTAATTAATAAATAAACATACAACAACATCACATACATTGATCTGACTCCGTGGTAAGTAGCTTATGCACTTTTGTTACAGATATCAGAATCAACAGTGGTACTACAAATAAACTTAAATAAATACATATAACACCCAGACCAGTACAAAAAGACATGTTCATGCACACAAATGTTTGTACAGTGCGGGGATCGAACACGCCATTGCACCAAAGTGGTCGTCAAAATATGTATAAAGGAATAAGAAACAATAATGGGTTAGAAATGGATCGCAAGGTGTGCGAAAGAGGTTTTGTCAAGTTGGTGTTAGAAAAGACGAAAGATACTGTAGATTTGTAGATTTGAATTTGAATGGGAGAACACGAGAGTGACGTAGCAAGTGGTTTTTGTTTGAGTGTGAGAGAGCGAGTCGTGTGTGGAAAACGAGAGGAGTAAGCTGTTGGAAGTGTATTTTTAAGAAGTGTCGGCGAACTCCAAGTAAAGAAATTACGTTAAACCCTGTCTACTGAGTTTCCTTTCCAGATCTTACATGAATGTTAATTAGCAGTAGCTTTCGAAGGGCGCACATATTACGTCCATTTTTACCGGATCCGTCGCTACTGGAGTTAGTATTCGTGTTAACGCGCCTTAAAACTTTCAAATCTGAGATAAGATAAAAGAGAGGACAAATTATATTTGTAATTAAATCTTCAAACGTGTCTCAAGTAAACTATGTCACAAGATTTCACACCCTCTCCTAGTCGATCCTCGCACTTCAAGCGCAGTGTACATCTCCACAACTTAGATTCAGTAGTAGCTTGGAGACAATGCTTAACTCTGTCAAGTTTTTGCATGACCTTCTTACTTCAACACGGGGAAAGTAACGCGTGGGAAGATCGTTTCATACGTAGATTGACTGCGTGGCTGTGAAGTACACGAGACTTAAATCGAAAATACCTCTTCCATTCCAACGCGTGTCACATCATAACTAGGTAATTCTCCTTATGACCCATAAACCCATGCATTTCTCAAACAGTAGGTAGGCGTTTTACGACCAATAGCCTAGATGACACCAACAATCTTTGACATCCGTTAAAACGATCTGACTCCATAGATTTTGTATGGGAATACTCTAACGTGACGTCACATTTGAGTATCAGAAATTTGACTATTACAACTTTGTGAACTTTATGAACATTGCGTTATTACAAATTGGTATATTCAGCTTTTTGGAATTAATTTGCTTTTGTAAACTTGGTACAAGTTATGTTTTCGAACCGCCATGGTGCTGAAATTATTGACGATAGGTGTCATCATGCGAGTACATACAATGAAAATGGCCCTGTGGTTACCTCCTCAGGCGGTATGATGACGGCCCACAGCTGGTGGCAGGCCTTGTACCAGCCGGCGCGCACCATGACGGCCGCCTCCATCACCACGACGCGGTGGCCCGCCTCGCCCAGGGCTGCCGCCCGACGTTGCGCCTCTTCTAACACAGCCGGCCACATTATGTTGTTCAGCTTCTCTAGTTGCTCCTTAAATATGGAGAAGAGCAATTGCTATTTTGTATTCTTTTATTTAATAAGGTTCTCCTACAAATAGTAGTACTAAATTAATACTTATAAGAAAATAAACTTAAGATAATTATGCTAAATGTAGTCTCTTACAGGCGAATACTGCTAGGCTTGGCAACTTTTTTTTACAAAAAAATAAAGTACTTATATTCAGGTCTGATGAAGAAAACTGAACAGTATTTTAGAAAAATGAACAGTATTTATTTCTTCGTTGTTTTGAATACATATTTTTTTGAATTTATCGCACAACTGACTAATTTACAATCTTTCTTAAAGATGTCATATGCCTCATCACAATTAAAACTGAAATTAAAATAAATGAAGAGCTCATTTTTTATTAAATTAATAGATGCTCTATTTCTATCCTCCCGCCACTTAGCATTCATTACTGAAAAAACTCTTTTAGTAAATGCTGAGGTGGCGGGTACAGAAAGTAGATATGAGACAATTTTACTAATAATACTAAGCAGTGAGCGCCCTCTTACTAAATGAAAACTTTGTGTGAGCGTCTAAGTACAACACATAATTATGTGTTCGCATGTTGATGCTGAAAACAGTATTTTGTATACTTTATTTTTGTTCAACAGTAAAAAGTATAATTTTGTGGAAAACTGTATAACACTGTTTAAAACAGTATATAGTTGGCAACCCTAAATACAGCATGCACGAATAAAAAGTCACTTAATCAAAGAATAGAAAAGACAATAGTAGGTAAAAAATAGATAAAAATAAGTGCCAAAAAACACAGGTCAATGTCAGTCGATTGGTTCAGCAAGTTTATTTTTGGTTTAGCTATAAATTCAAAAACCATTAGAAGTAACAACTCGAGCGCAATTTGCTTTTAAAGTGCATTATTTCGAGCGCTCGCTCAACTGGCACAATATATGTACGATGACCAGTGCATCAGGCTACCCATTTTTATTGCAAAACCACCCGTATCACAAGCGAATAAGATACCGCAGTGTTTACCGTGACGTGCTGGCCACCGTACATGTCGTCATGTATCGGTAAGCGCTCATATAGCTCGACGTCTCCACTCTAGCGCTCACTTCAGTCGCGTACTAAATCATGATTGCCTCTGAACTCTATGGTGCACCGAACGTACACCGGTAGCCGCTTTCTGGGCAAGTAAAATTTAGCCCGTCATGCCGACACGAAAGAAGAAGAAGAACCGAACGCTCAATTTCAATGTCATTTATTTGCTCACTAACTGTAAAATTCACAAGCAGGTCTGATGCTAAATACATTTTTGATCTTACGCTTATAAAGCTAAAAATCTTGCTTTTTCGCGCAATTGTGTCGCATTTCACTTCGTCGAAGCCTTTGTTACTTTTAACTTTAATCTCTTAAGGACCAAGAGCGCGATATTGGCGATACAAAAATAAAACAAGATAGTCCGTTCAGTTTACGTCACCAATTGCGTCCGGCATGTAACTTCATCATGGGTCTGGCATGTCGCCTAATGCGTCCGGCATATCGCATTGTGCGTCTGACATGTCGCCTAATACTTTCAGCATGTTGCCTAGTGCACCCGGCATTTCACCTAGTGCGTGCAGCATGTCACCCAGTGCGTCCCGCATGACAATTACCGCATCCGAAATGTAGCCTGGTGAATGAAGCCACCAACCTTTTCGCTGAACACGACTACCCTACCTACCTAGTCTACCCCAGCACCCTTCGGCAGGTTTCAAAGTCATGTAGCTTAGTTACTTAATGCATAAGTTATGTGTGTGAAGCCTAGTGCGTCTGGCATGTCGCCAAGTCCATGGCATATTAAGGTAAAGAAAAGTTGAAGAACACAAGATACGAATCTTATCACTAAACACGATGTGCCCCAGCACCCTCCGGTCGACCTCTCCCGTCTCGGCGAGGATCTGTTTCCCGAACGCGTCCGCCAGCGTGCTGTTGAGCGGTAGCCCCGGCTTGTACAGCTCGGGAGCTATCGTGTCGCAGTTCACCACGCCTAAGCCTTTGTCTTTAAACATCTTGAGGACCAAATGGACTATTTTGTGATGCAGCAATAAAATATGCTTTTAGCATATCACCTACTGCGTCTAGGATGTCATGAATTGCGTCCGGAATGTTACTTAATGCATAAGTCATGTGTGTCACGCCTAATGCCTCCGGCATGTCGCCAATAGCGTCGGGAATGTGACCTGGTGCGTTCAGTCCATGGCATATTAAGGTAAAGAACACAAGATACGAACCTTATCGCTGAACACGATCTGCCCCAGCACCCTCCGGTCGATCTCTCCCGTCTCGGCGAGGATCTGTTTCCCGAACGCGTCCGCCAGCGTGCTGTTGAGCGGCAGCCCCGGCTTGTATAGCTCGTGAGCTATTGTGTCGCAATTTACCACGCCGGCGCCTTTCTTCCTACGAATAAATTACATAGGATTTGAGAGTGAAAGTAGCTTTCCGGTTACCAACCCCCGAAAGGGCCAGGAAGACAGGTGACGCTTCGACGGTTCGACGGATTTCGAGCATTAGACCATTTCAAATCTAAGAACCATCATGATTAAATTATCTTATGAATAAGAAAGAAAATCACTTTGAAATCGGTCCATCCGTACGGGAGCTACGATGCCACAGACACACACACACAAACAGAGAGTGGTCAAACTTAAACACACCTCTTCTTCGTAGGGGATTACTGGTCGTTGACTGGTAGAGAATTCTTTCGGCATAGATAATTAGTGATTAAGTCGCGCCAAACTGACGCTGACGGTGACGGTCACCTGCGCACTAGACGATACATGGGTCTTATTTGTCGTACGAAGTGGAGTGAGAAGCGAGCATCTCGCCCTCCACACGTCCGCACCTACGTGAGCGAGCGAGATAGCGACTGCTTCCACGAGCAAGCTTCTGTCATCCGGCGTTCTTTTTATTTAACGCGACTTGTATTACCAGACTACTCACATTGGAGGGGACAACATATTCTAGATCTTGGAAGGGGGAAATCTTTCGCGCAGTTTTATTACGAGGTCACGCTGAGGTATTTACTTAGTAAGCGTAATTGTCGGTAGGAGTCGCTAATAACTTGAATTTTATTAGCTGAAGATATAGAGGAAATGCATGTAAAAACGTACTCAAGTGTAAAAGTGTAGCACACTAAGTTTTGACAAAAATTTTGACAGACATTACGCTAAAACGAAAATTCAATTTAGTCCATTGATCCATTGATCTATACATTGACAATGACAACGTTTTCACGCAATAGATTACTTCATATGTATGGAATTGCGAAATTATTACTCCATAGCCTTTGATTTTCGATTTGTCAAGTCAGAAATTTTGTAACATGGATCTTAATAATATTCACTACCTTTTCATTCTTAAGATTTGGAACTTTGTGTAATACTTTAATGTTACTTACTTTAGTTTTTCAGCAATACTGCTTTTCCCACTAGCAATCCCACCAGCTAGTCCAATCACGTATGGCCAATCAGGAATGTTAGGATTTGGCTGGAATAAAAAAGTTGATAAATGAGAAACTGTCCGTCTGCCTGTTACGTTTTCGTGGCTAATCTACTGAACCGATATGGTTGATATTAGGTACACATACAGAATGAACCTTGTCAAATTTGGGATAAAAACCATCCATGTCCGTAGTAGAGCAATTTAACTTTTACTTCTAGAACTTCAGTCTTATCATCGGACTGCGGCGGTTACTATACGCGGTCAATACAATCAATATTTGTACTCGCGGATTGCCATTAAATTATTTATGACATACAGTCCACTTTTGTTTATCTTCAACGCCACGAGCTATCTCCTCAACAATTTTGGCCAGGCCAAAGCCGCTGGCGAAAGCTAGTAAAAAAATTAAAAGAAATACTTACAATTGGGGGCCTCAACACCGTGCCAAGCAACCTCATTCTCTGGTTACTCGAGCTGACTTTCTGCTCTTCCTCCTGCGACCTGTGAGGGTGCATGTCCTCGGCCATGTTGATGACGTACGTGTCCATAGGCTTGAGGCCGTTCTCTTGCCTTTTCTCGTTTATCTTTACAGCACCGCGGTATGTCTCTTCGCTGACAACAATCATCTGAAAAAAAGATTGTTTTTTTTTTATAAAAACATAATCAATGAATGGCCTAGCTCAAAACTAAGCTTGATTTTGCGCTATAAAAATATACAGTGTGGCGACGATACTATGAAAATTGACTTTCTGTCTGTGACGCTTTCCCGTCTTAACTACTGTACAGATTTAGATGTAATTTGGTACAGATAAATGGTCGTCAACATTCTGTGTGTGTATTAAATTTCATCCAAATCTATTCAGTAGTTTATGCGTGAGAGCGTAACAAACAAAAATTCAATTGTTGTATTGTGGTCGCCACCCTGAATACTTTATACCAGTGCTGCGGTTCGCAAAATCGTCCAGTGGTCGGCGCCGTCAAGTATCCAGTGGTCCACGGTATACTTGTCGGCTTCTACGATAGCGTGATCAAATAATACGGCGTCCACGAACAATTATCTGGCTTTATTTATTTTAATAGAGTGGAAAGTTTTTCTAAAATTTTGGTGGTCCACCGGAACCTTTAAAATTTTTAAGTGGTCTATGAGAAAAAATTTTGGGAACCTCTGTCATACAAATTATTATTAAACCTACTACAAAATCAATCAAAATTCATTTTATTGACGGTAAAAAAAAATCATGAATTGTTTACTTGGAACTTGGGATCATCCTTTGTGGGCCCATACAAATCTTGCAGCGGAAACACATTATACTCCAAATCTGGGTTAATATCAGTGAGAAAATCTAAAACTGCCTTCATTCTCTGTTCAACAGGTTCTATTAGCTCCCATAACTTCTTAGCTGTGAAATATAAAACTTATTTTAAAAAACAGCAACAGCTTTCATTATGACTAAGCAAAGCAAAATTTTTGAATTGTAGACATTGAGCATTAAGTTTTTATAAAAAGAACACAGAATCCAAACCATTATTTACTTTCATGATTGCCATAATATTAATAATACATCAAGTATGAGTCGCGCCATAAAAAGGAACCCTAACGGTCACCTACGCACAAAACAATATTATGGGTCTAATTGGTGGTTCGAAGTAGGGAGAGTCCGGGCATTTTGACGACCGCTTGGTGCAGTGGTCCACATGTCGGACTTCTAAAACCATGGGTTGCGGGTACGATCCCCGCACAGTACAAGCATAAGTGTGCATGAACATGTGTGTTTGTACTGGTCTGGGTGTTTTTATGTATATTATGTATTTATTTACAAAAAAAAGTATTTAAGTATGTTTATCTGTTGTCTAGTACCCATTACACAAGCCTCGTAGCTTAATTTGGGACTAGAGAATTGGTGTCATTGTTGTGAAATATTTATTTATTTATTATTTCACATGCTGCACGTCCATCCCGCCACAAGCGAACAGGATAGCTACTGCTCTCATGTGCAAACTCCTCCCCTCCATTGTTCTTTTTATTTGGCGCGACTTATGTTTGGTAGCAAGTTTATAATACAAAATAATATAAGTTGTTTTTGTCTTACACTGAATCATATTAACATCAGTGATGCCCACCGTTACATGCTTGGTGGACCGGAGCACAGCTTGGGACAGGAGTATCTTGTGGCCATTGTGTAGGCGGTCAAATGTTCCACCAAGAGCCACATACTCATAAGTCGTTACTGGTTCTTCTTTTAAGCTTATATCTTCTGTTTTTGTGTCTGAGAAGTCTGCAATGAATAGATTTATAAAGCTGCATTGCGTTTATAATTGACACATGCTGATATCTGGAATACAGGATTTAAAAAAGCCTAGTTTGGCAACAGATTATGAGATTTCTTGTAAATAAAATCATTTTACCATATATATTTTTTCTTACCAATGCTTTGCAGTCTGTACCCTGTGTTCAGCTGGGCAATTGACTTTTTAATATCTTCTAATTCATTGGTAATAGCACTATCATACATCAAAATGTCAATTGGAGCATTTGTCCTAATTATGCTCATGGCTTCACTTGGTTTTAACATTAGTCTTACATCAAGGTTAATACATTCAGATGTAGCCTGAAACACAAGTGGATACATTAGTAGAATTTCTTTGTGTATAGGGTACCAGGCTTAACTTTACCAAGCAGCAGCTATCATATAATTGATAATTAAATGCATACATTGCTCTGATCCAACCCTATGGAACCTTTTCTACATGATAAGGGCAATTTTGCAAAAAAAAAACAAGATAACTGTACTCAAAATATTACCTTTGTATATAATTTCTCTATCTCTTTGCTGACTGTAGGCAAAGTGTTAGAAACAGTTTTTCTAAAGTTTATATACAACGTTTTCTGGACATGCTTGGAGGCTTTCTGGCACGCACTGTGGGCCTTGGCAGCATTAGAGACAAATAGCAAACCATTTTTTGCCATTATCCTATCTGAAAGTTAATGCAATGTTAAAAGAGCACTAATAAGTGGCAATTAAGAGCAAAAACTACAGATAAACCCACCTGCGGTATTCATAATGTTAAGGTAGTACAAAGATAAGGATAGTATCAGGACTAAGATATATTCACTGTATGAACTACACACAAACATCTTAAAAGTCCAAAGGTTATTTTGGTTACATTGTTAAAAAACCCGTCCACGTGTAAAAGACAGCACGAAAAATACATCAATACTAAATAATAGTTAATGTAAATACTGCACAAGAATAAATTATAATTTAAAAATACCTATAAATCTGTGCAGCTACCAAATGGGTTCCGGCGAAGGGAGAAAGATATTACTAGTAGGTTACTTGAAATACATTAAAATTCCAAATATGGTGTGAAATAATTAAATCTTGTCGGTACCTAATTGTTGCTCTTAAAATAATAAATTAAAAGGTATTTTTCTAAATATTAAAGAATGAAGAAGTCGGTCTGTAGAAAAATAAGTTGCCTGACGTTAATGTGTCAATGTCACCAAAACTGTCAGCCACAAGATAGACGTCAATGTCAATTAGACTGAATGCGCTTCGATTCGCAATGTTGATCTAACAACGCTCATCCTGACTGATCTATTAAAAAAATATGTTTGTTTCTATTAGAATTATATTCGCTCACTCGCATCAGCTTTAATATGTCCCACTGCTGCACACAGGTCTCGAATTTACTAGCATCTCCGTGCTTCGGAAGGCACGTTAAGCGGTTGGTCCCGGTTATTATCGATAGATATTAGTCATTGAGCTTAGTCAGAGGTCCTCGGGCGGCTTAATGACATCTGACAGTAAGGTTGGTCACTTACCTTACACACACCCCTCCACCAATCCGCACTGAGCCCGCGTGGTGGAGTATGGCTCCTTACGAACCATTTTTTTTTTTTAACGTCAGGAAATGTCAATTACGCACCGTACCCCTCCGTCGGGGACCGGAGGGGCGTGTGTGGGACTCCCCCGTCTTCGGGTATACCCACTAAAACCTGACGAAGCCCGCTGCGTGTGGCTGTGACAGCAGGGGCCGCGGTGTCTCAACAGTCCCGCGACCCTTGCCAGCAGCAACGTCCGCTCTCTAAGCAGGAGAGCGGATCTCCATGGAGTGGGGTGAGGAGATCTCATCCCACTCCAGACGGCACACAGAGGGTCCGGGCGGTTAGGCCAAGACCCTCGTTTCGCCACGAGGACCAGAGTCCCAAGGGCATCCCCTGCCTCCTCTGATAAGCCAGAGGGGTGCTGGGAGCCACAACCACTTCGGTGAGCCGCCGCTCGATGCGAGACAGACGCGACTCACTAGTGTCTCTGCCGCCCGATACGGGAACAGACGCAGAGGCACTCTCCACAGAGCATCTTGGCTTCACCTGTCGCTGGATTGCGACAGGCTACTGAGCCCCCTCGCCACGGCAAGGCGTGCTCTATTCGAGGGGGCTCCTTACGAACCATACTCCAACACGGCTTGGTGCGGACCGGTAGAGGGGTGTTTGTAAGATAAGTGACCAACCTTGCTGTCAATTGTTATTAAGCCGCCCTAGGGTCTCTGACTAGCCTTAATGACTAACATCTTATATCTATCAAAGCACGAAGATGTTTGCAAATAAACGTCACTTCCCAAACATTACCGCACGTAACCTAACGTGCGGTGCTTTACTTTTGGTATGACTACCGAAGCGCTGCCACCATTACGCGACACGCACCTCATGTTATAAGTATTATAAATTAAAATTATGATAACTTGTGGAGAGTTGTTGGGCAGTAGCGACCCCACGCACCTGATTGGAAGAACCCCTGATCCTTATCATCGGCTTGCCTGTACCGTCCAGCTGCTGTGGTGAACATTTGATTTGGAGCATGCAGGATCTCCCACTCGTTGCTTGCCTTCAATGCCTGAGCGCAGCAGCGTCGATAGGGCAGCAATGCTCGAAGTGAGAATGTATCATGTATAAAACTTTATGATGACTGAATCAAACTCCCTTTTTTCATAACCTAGCGTCTTGAACAAGCTACACCAACATGAGCAAAGCATTTATAGCATTTAAGGCACGACGACAGCCCAGATTGGCCGAATTAAGTAGTTAGTACCCTTTAGTAGTACTTAGTAACCTTTTAGTAATTTAAAATGTTAAAAATTGCATGCATTTTTTTTTGATGATGAATGTAACACCTGTAATGAAACTGCATTCTTGCAAATAAACTATTACCATAGAATAATAACTAGTAACTACTTACACACACACACACTGAAACGGGTCATATGCGGGGTGGTGCGTTTTTTAATTGCCTACTTAGCTAATGCGTGTTTCCTTGTAAAGGCAAAACACAATGTAGCCTGCAACTGCTCATAAATCAAGAACTCTAAATGCTTAAATCATTACAAGCCTTAGCTGGGACTGTATAAGTAGTCGACTTTATAAGCTCTTATGAACGGTGTTTTAGAATAACGTACTTAACTAAAACAAAATGTTTTTCGATGTTATCTTTATTTTGTAAGAAGCAAATAAAATACTTAGTTACTATACTTAGTTCATATTTACATTTATTAGGCAAATTAATTGTCACTTACTAATTAATTGAATCCTACCTTCAGTAAGTTACAGCATTAAGTAAGTACTTAGAATAGGTAGGTCAAACTTAGGTATAAATGCACTTCAGTGTTAAAAGTAGTTACGTAGTCCGACTGAGCCGAAATTTTGACGGATATTAAATGTGAATGCACAATTTTAGTACAAAAGCTTGCTCGAAAAAAAAATTTTTTGTTACTATAATCACGAACATAGAGTGGACATTGGGAAAGGACAATATGATGGTTTTATTAACTAAATATAAACTTGAAAGCGAACTTCATGAACTCTCATGAAGTTCGCCAAGCCGCGGGCAGGCCGCTAGTTCCTTCTTGTCATCTACTTAACCTACTTAGTTTTTTACACACTTATTGTAAGTAATTAATGCTCATTGGAACATGACATTTTAAAGTTTGTATACTCGTAGTTGAATCATATTTTAATCAGCATCGTTGCTAAGTACCAAAAAGTTAGGTACCCTAAATACTTTGTACTTAATAAGTAAGGTCGATAATTTTAAGCAGGTCAGGCTGCAGGTACTAACATAAAAGCACTTAGCACCTATATAATCTTAATTTTATTACAAAAATTAACTTAATTTAATTACTCTTACATTGGGTGGGCAAATGCTTTCTTATAAAATGTTTAAAGGCTTTTTAGGTACTTTTATCCATAGCTTATAATAACGTAACTAAGTAAATAATGTTGTGAGTGGATGGGATCCACTATCTAAAAACATCTTACGTTTCTAAAATAAAATATTTTCGAAACTCAAAATATAGACTAGAATTCACAATACAATCGTGTCCTTCATGAGAATTATTTGACTCAATTTTGTCATGCGAAGGCTTGCGGCATCTGAAAAATAAACAATTCTTTTGTTTTAAAAAGTAAGTAGGCACCTAAATATTTTAGTAAGCCAAGAGCCCAAAGGCCAAGAGCTTAGATTGACTAAAGAATACTGGACTGCTAAATATAATGTAGTAATCTGACTTTGAGTTAAATTAGCTATTTTTTAAAATGTTAACGCTTATGACAATAGATGACACCACTAATCGTTGAATTCGTCATCATCTGTTACAACGATCTACCCCTTCCTGTCCTCCATACTTTTGAATAGAAATACTCTAACGTGACGTCATGTTAGAGTATCAGAAACGGGAGTGAATTGACTGAATTATTGAACTTTGTGTATGTAATTCAAAATTAGTTTCTACAGCCTGTTTGAAAGTAATGTTTTATTAGCTTCCTAAAATACTACTTAGGTTAAAATGTTCCTAAAATACTGTGGTCTTTAAAATATTTCATGCCTTAAATGTGTGAAATGAGTGTAACTTTGAATAGGTTATTTGTAGTCGGTTATTGGAATGAGGCTGCTAGAATCAGGTTTATCGATCAGGCGTTAACTCTGCGTACCTACTAGAAGCATATGATCACTACCCACCTATTTGATCAGCGGAGGTCCTTCAGCCGGATGCTGGGGTCGTCAGCGGAGGCGGAGACGCGCGTGTCCTCCGTGTGCGTGGTGCTCGTCCACGGACTCTTGCGCGGGTCCGGCGCCGGCGCAGCCAGGCCGAACATCGTGCGGAATCTAAAGGATAGGACATGATTAACGTTATTACGAGTATTATGATTTGTCATGACTAACTTCCACTAAATTTCCACCAACGTAAAGTTACAAGCTACTTAGTCGATCAAAATACTATATACAAGGTGTAACAAAAAACCCCGTTATAACTAAAGGGTGTTGTTGTGCCCGGAAAACTGCACAAATTCCCAATGATACCTTGGTCAAAATCTCAAAAAAAAAATCGGACCTCTCATACAAAATTGCCAATCAGCTGATCGATTTACTATGGGAGAGCTTAAAGATTTTTTGAAATTTCGACCTAGGTTTCTTAGCGAAAGTTGTTCAGATTTACGGGCATAACAACACCCTTCAGTTGTAACGGGGTTTTTTGTTACACCTTGTATAATACTCTATATATAATATGCCTTTGATAAGCACGTGACAACTTAAAAGAGGAGAATGTTTTTTTTCATAGGTACATCTAACAAACTATTTCGAAGTACAGAAAAGAAAACTCGTGAGACGGCTGAAACGTGTAATATAATATTTATAATTTTTATAATATAATATTTTTGATATTTTGGAATCCTCCTTAGACTTAGGTCCTTGTAGGACCTATTTAATTCCTTGAAATAGGCATTATAATGTTTCAATAAAGTCTATAGGGTGTAAAGTTCGACACATTCGCGTCAACTCCGTTCCTCTAATAAATTGACCTTGGCCTTTTCACTTCACCGCACCAATTTTCAAACCAACTCCTTCCACATTCAGGCCATCAGGCTCTGGAATGCTCTTCCCGAAAATATAAAACAGGCTCCCAGCAAATTATCATTCAAGAGACTCATTCGCACCCACTTTCTTACTTTATCGCAACCGTCATTATAGATCTTTCTTTAACAGTTTGTCAAATTTATTTATTTATTTAGTGTATATTTGTATATATTAGGTCCTTACATATGAAATTGGCGTTTTGTCGTACTGGCCACTTTGATCACAAATTTTTCCTATTTGGTTAGGAATTCGAAATTCAAATTTATACAGCTATTTCCACATGTAGTTGTGTTTCGTAAACCGTCATTCATTTGTTTTTTTACTTATCTTTTTTCTGTTTGCATCGCTCAATTTACAAAATGGAAAATTTGAAATATCGCGTTATTTACGAGTACGAGTTCCACCGTGGCACCAGTGCTGCGGAAACGGCTCGAAGGGTTAATGATGTGTATGGCGGTTGTGTCGCAAAAGAAAACACAGTGCGTTTTTGGTTCCAACGTTTTCGTTCTGGAAATTTCGACCTGCAAAACAAGCCCCGTGGACGGCCGGAGACCCAAGTTGATAATGAAGAATTGAAGGCTATTGTGGAAGCGGATCCATCGCAAACCACGTCCGAGTTAGCTGCAGGCTTTGGCGTTAGTGATAAAACTATTTTAATCCACTTGAAGCAAATTGGGAAGATTAAAAAACTTGAAAGGTGGGTTCCTCACGAATTGAGTGAAGCAAACCGGCAAACGCGCGTCAACTGCTGCGTTACATTACTTGATCGGCACAATAACGAAGGGATTTTAAATCGAATCATTACCTGTGATGAAAAGTGGATTCTCTACGATAATCGGAAGCGCTCATCGCAATGGCTGGACCCTGGCAAGCCAGCCAAAGCCTGCTCCAAGCGAAAATTGACCAATAAAAAGTTACTTGTAAGCGTTTGGTGGACTAGCGCCGGTGTCGTTCATTACAGTTTTCTCAAATCTGGCCAGACGATTACGGCAGATATCTATTGTCAGCAATTGCAAACCATGATGGAAAAGCTAGTTGCTAAACAACCAAGGCTGGTCAATCGCTCTACGCCACTGCTGCTTCACGACAACGCTAGACCACACACTGCACAACAGACGGCTAGCAAATTAGAAGAACTTCAATTGGAATCTCTAAGGCATCCACCGTACTCCCCGGACCTTGCTCCAACAGATTACCAATTTTTTCGAAATTTGGATAACTTCTTGCAAGGGAAAAAGTTCAACTCAGATGGGGCAGTCCAAGTCGCCTTCAAAGATTTTATTGATTCCCGTTGGAATGGTTTTTTTAGTAAAGGGATCAATGAACTACCTATGAGATGGCAAAAGTGCATAGATTACAATGGCTCATACTTTGATTAAATAAATATGCTATATAAAAAAATTTCGACTTTTTGTTCCTCCCATACAAAACGCCAATTTCATAGGTAAGGACCTAATATTATGTGTATTTTTAAATATGTAATCATATATATATATGGTATATTTTATCTTATGTGTCATATAATTCTTATTTTTTTTTTCGTTTTCTCTTTTATTTATTTTGTCGCACCGCCCACTAAACATTTCTGCTTAGCCCAAAGGTATGACTGGTAGAGAATGCCCTACGGCGTTAAGTCCACCTTTTGTACAAAGTATTGTTGTGCAATAAAGCTTAAATAAATAAATAATAACAATTGATTAATTTACTTGGTAATTAATTTCTTCTTCTTCAAAAACTTCGAAGCTTTTAACGCAAAGTAAGCTCATAAAGAGTAAAGTACATAAGCTCAGTGTAAGCGTTCCATCAAACCTGCCAATAAAAGATCTAACGTACGAAGTGTCCCAGTTTATTTCCCAACCATAAAAAAGGCCTAAACCGTGACCTAATCTTTTTGTTTGTGGAGTGTGACTCCAATTTACCTTTGCACTCTTCCCTCTTAATTCAAAATTACTTTTGTTCGACAAAGATAGTCAATGTTTATTTTTTAAGTTACTTTATTTATTAACTAACGCCCTTCAAACATACACAAAGATCATGTTTAAAAAAATACCCAGCGATTTTGATTATTTCTGAACGATAGAGACGAACAATAGATACTTGCATCATCGGGTTGCTTGCAGCTATGTTTATTTATTTAATTTATTAATAGAAGCACACACGTGTAAAGTATGGCGTAATTATCCCGTTGAATGTTTTTCTTACGAATCGTTTTATCGAGGCTAAGTCTTCATATGATTAGGCGGCGTACTTAAGGCTTCATTATGACAATACTATAAAATTTGAACGGGTCGATTATTTGGTCTCTGCATTACCCACTATAGCGGGTAGAACTGAGCGCCGAAAACTGCTTTTGGCGGATAGCTATTGAAATTGTGTCTATTGTTATTGCTTTTCTACTACAGAGTATTTAAGTGTATTGATACAAATAAGATCTAGACCCACAGTCATCGACTGAATAAGAGTTCATCTCCGAGGTCCTGTTGCACGTTACGGTTCGAGTTCTGTTTACACTGGCCAAGATTAGCGCCACACCAATTCAGAACCCGCTCGTTCCACCCAGGGGTTAGTGCATGGTCTCATAATCATCATAAGCCTTTCAACGCCTACTGCTGAGCATAGGCCTCCCCAAAGGATTTCCACCGCGTCCAGTCTTGCGCTTCATGCAAGGTCAGGATGTCCACCTTGTAGCCTACCCACGGAGCGTCGTCCAACACGTGCGAACCATTCGAGAACCTTTCCGCCCTAACGGCCATCGGTTCGCCGCACTATGTATTCCACACACCACTACTTCAGCTGAGCAATTCTTCGAGAAATGTCGCTCGTTTTACTTTTTCGCATTTCTATTCATTTCTGATTCGATTGCACTCACTGAATAGAACCCGCGGTGGTGATATTCGTTCTCGATTGGCGTGCGCTCGATAAGAACGAGAACAATAGTTGAGCCAGGACTAAGTCCTTCCTCTTTTTGAAAACTATGTAGACCTGTTTGACTGTCTATTCAGATATCTATTAGGTATTTTAAATAAGAAATTAGAAAATCAAAAGTCGGTGCGTCTCCACCGGCAGTTTGTATATCGGCGCTCAGGTCTAATAGTGGGTGCCGATGCAAAAAAGTAAAATACCAAATTAAGTCGGTGAGCTAAGCTAGGTGGTTTCCGGAAGGGCAGGTTTAGATATATTATTATATTATACAATAACAACACATACATTGATTTGACTTCGTGGTAAGTAGCTTAAGCACTTGTGTTACAGATATCAGAATCAACAGTGGTATAACAAATAAATTTAAATAAATACAAATTACACTCAGGACAGTACAAACAGACACGTTCATGCATACAAATGTTTAGTACAGTGCGGGATCAAACCCGCGACCTATTGGTTAATAGTCAACTTCTTGACCATTACACCAAAGTGGTTCTCAGATGACCCTGGCTCCTCTCGTGTGAAAATATCTAACACAGTACCTAACAATGTACCTACTTTTCAGTATTGATCCATGCAATCTAACATCTAGTAACGAGAGTGTCGATTCATGTTCCAGCACACGTTTATACCTGAACCTGACAACCTGTCGATAGGAAACAAACGATCGGTGAGCTTTGGTTACACAGCTGCTCTATCTATCATCATAAACTTATCAGCTATATCTAGATAGCACTTAAAAGCATTACCTAGCGATTTGGAGTTATCTTTGTCGAGGACCTTCGATATGGTGATGCTAGATGTAGCTTTGATTGGCATAATATAATTTTGATAGTTCGATAGAATTAGAATCAAAAGCTTAATTTTATCATTAGTTCCTCTTGTTACTCAACGGTACTATTAATTTCTGTTTTCTTATGCACAAGTCGTAAGTTTGAAAGTACGTAGATATTATTGTCACAGTCTTGACTTGATAGTCATAGTGATAAAACACAGTGATAAGTCATAGTATCATAATCATAAAACGCTTATTAAAATGAGCGTCAGAATTCCCGTTAAGACAAAAATATGTTTTATTTATACGGATCTTTTAAAACCACTGCAACTCGTCGCCGTTGTCCTTCCCTTTTTATCGACGAGTCGACTTTCCTCTTCACTGTCAAGTTGCGAATCTTCTTCTTCCACACGAGAAGAGGAAAATGAAAAAGCCCAGCGCAATGTTGAATACGTCGACCAGGTTCCGGTACAAGTTGGAGCCACCCACCGTGAAGCTGATCAGCTCCAAGACATCTTTAAAAAACACTGGACTTTACTTAAGCCCTTGACGGCCAAGTTGCGAACCTTCTTCTTCCACACGAAGATGAAGAATATGACGATGCCGAGCGCGATGTTGGAGACATGAACCTGGATCCAGTACCTGTTAAAACAAGTTATCTTTAAAAAAAAACAACACTGGACTAAATGCGCGTTGCGATTTACCTCTTGACAGCCAAGTTGCGTACTTTCTTCTTCCAAACAAAGATGAAGAATATGAAGAAGCCGAGCGCAATGTTGGACACGTCTACCAGGATCCAGTACCAGTTCGAGCCGCCCACCGCGAAGCTGATCAGCTCCACCGTCCAGTTGACGCCCATCACCACGAACAGTTTCACGTAGAGGCCGTATCTGTACAAATTAATTACCAAACGCTAAAGTAGACGAAGCTGCTTAACGAATTGGTTTAGGTTGGATTGATTTGCTCCGGGAAACCTTTTGGTAAAACTCTGCTTCCATTCCATTCTAACAAATTGTTTTTTATTTTCTCGTATGTAGATCTATGCTAGACTAGAAGTGCTCGTACTTACTAAGTAGTAACAATACCTACATCATTCCAAATCTGACGCAGTATAACTTATGAGTAACAAACTGTCGAATCTTTCAATCTTTCACTTACAATATTTACTATACTATACTACTTTATTACTATATTAAGAATTTGACCTAATGGTAAAAATTATAAACTTAAGCCGTGGTTCTCCACTTTGCCAGCTCAGTAATCATACCTCTGTTTATCCTTCTTCAGTTTATCGCTCCGGGCAGACTCAGAGCTTTTCAAGATGGCTGTCTCCTGGCGGATGGAGCGGATGCGGTACGAGGTGATGGAGAACAGCGCCACGTTGCACACCACCAGGATCAGGACGGGAGTGAAGAAGTACACCAACTCGCTCAACCAATCTGTAAAAAGAGATGATTCATTTCGGTTATTTACGTGTTTTTTTTAGTGTGGTGTCATAAACTCATCTATAAGGCTGCCATCACTTACATCTCTGAAGCTTTATTAAATTTTCTTAGCTCCTAAACGCACACAAAATTAAGGGATTTCCTTAACTAATATACGTTAAAATACGATTTGGATTGATAGTTAAACCTTCATTAAAATTAACTTGAGTTTTTTTTATATTTAGTGGACGGTTTTAAGACAATTTATTTCATCATGGCAGTGGCAGTAAGTGGCATAAAAAACGCCACACGTTTCAAATGGCAGCATATACAAGGGTTTTCAGTTTTGCTATACACAGAAGGAAGGAGCGTATATTTCACTTTTAGTAAAAATTAAGTCTTACTTTCGAACCAGCACCTCCTAGCTCCGAAACCAGGTTTGATGACTCCAGTTGGCAGGTCAGCGAACTGCATGCCTATAGTGCAGGCAGCCAGCAACAACGGTACTCCCCATGCGTACGCGCCGTATAGAGCGAAACGGCGGTTCTCGCGGCGCTTGTGGGAGCTGCCGCCACGGTAGCCCCTGTTTTTATAAAATAAAAGTAGGTTAGCTAAGTAAGTAGGTAAGATACAAGTCGTGCCATATAAAAAGAACGCTGGATGTCCTCAGTCCAACAAGAAGGTGCTCTTCTTCTTCTCCTCTTTCCCTCCACGTGTCCCACTAGTATAAGCTTTCCTTGAAAAGGTGACTTAGCGAAGGTGAATACAGGCGGAGGAGACGCTACATTAGCAAGGAAAGTAGATAGCGAATTTCGTCAACGACGATGCAATGGTAACTTTGTCTAGGTTGCCTGCCCTATTTTACTGGCAGTAGACTTACACTAAATTCCCTACTACAATATACGTACAGAAAGCAATGACAGTAGCTAAGCTTAGAAAAAAAAACCATAGCGACCGATCGTGATCGGGTCGCTATGAACGTAACGACAAACCAACAATGACACAATATGTGATTAAGTTTCTTAATTTTCTGCTATACCTGCGTGCTTCATGTGGTACTATCTCTAGTTAATCGAAATTGAAGCATGATAAATCCATAAGCAATTTGATGCCTCTTAAAGAGAGAAGTTGTCAGCTAATTTATTTTAACCTTTATTTACAAGGATTATCATTTAGTATAGTATTACTCATATCCTATGTAAGGTATGTTTGAATTGATTTAAAACAAACCTTATTTTTATTAATATTCAATTATTTTCATTAATAATTACGATAAAATACTATAAGATCAACGTTTTTCACCTTTTACATTAGAGAAAAACAGATCAAGAAGAATGTCGTATCTAAGTTTGAACAAGCTTTCTTGAAGAAACGTTACGAGTACGTTTCGTTTTACTACGCTCTTGCTACGAATTACTACGGCTTCGCTTTTTCGTAGCGTCGCGTTGGGCTCAACTACGAAATATTTGTTTCTTCGGCTTAAACGCGAACAGTACACATTGAAATGAGACACTTTTTACGGATTATTTCGCGATTTATTTACATTTTATTTTAACCTTACGTTTCGGACCCTTTTAAGCGTCTGTGATGATCACAGGTAGGCTCAAAGTGTTAGTTGTCATTACATAGTTTTGGAAAAAATTGTAAACTACCACCACTCAAAAATATTAAGTTACGTTCCTATCCACACAAAATGAGCCTACAGTCTTGAGATTTTGCAGTGCGGGGTCGACCTTGAGTCATGGATAAAACAGGATCCCAAGCTGGTGGAATTTTCCTCTATTAAAATTAAGGTGTCTCCTAATTTCAATATCCTCACGGAGCATACGAGGAAGAAAACGACGTTCTTTTGCGAGGACTTTCGGTTGGTCAAAGTGTATGAAGTGGTTGGGTGTATCTAATAAATGTTCACACACTGCAGACTATGCGTTCCGTCTTTGTTTTACGTCGCCTATATGTTCTTTAATCCGTACACTTATACTACGCTTTGTACGCTACAACTACGAGAGTTCCACCGCTTTATTGTGGTTGAGTTAATAAACCAATGTACCCATGAACAATTATTATCACGACACATTGCGATAAGAGGTGTCCTTATGGTCATGAGTGTTCCCACGCCTATCGGACGTGAGTAGGCAGGACCAAACAGGATATTCCAATCTGTTAATCTATAGTACTGTGTGAATTAATTTAATTATGAAATAATTGCATCTTTACTTAGTTCCAACAGTGTAATGTAAATTCCTTTTTCCATAAACTAAATTAGAATATAAACAAAACATAGTGATAAGTAGTCTATTTGTCTGTAGGAAGCACTAATAGGTGCATAATGACTCAGTTATGTAAAATGCTGTACTATAATGACTCTTACCAATGAGTTTGCGGCAATGACGCGGCGGTAGCTGGCCTTTATTCCAAGAGCAGCGTTCGACAAAATATTTTACAGTATATTATTTAAATATTGTTACTATTACTTTTAAGCTTCATACAAAACTATACTAGTACTACTAAGTACTATATGGAGTACCTACCTACTTATACAAAAGTAACATTCTAAATGAAATGGGTGATTATGGCCACTACGTCACCAAGCCTTATCATAATGAGGTAAACGTTTACCTAAAATGCATAACTCATCACATCACTACCTCTATAATATAGGAGTCGATAAAGAATATCGGTACCTACTTAGGTCAAACCTGTTGGTCTCGAAGTAAATATTTGTCGTTAGCTCATAATCTCTTTTCCGTGAATCATGCTTTGCCATAAATTATTTACAACAACTAAATAACTAGCATAACCGACAACAATAATGTTAGACTGAAAGCTTTTGCATCACAGACATGCCGGAGGCAAACATCGACCTTAGAATAAGGGCACCTACAGACGGATACTGGTGCCGGCCGGCGCTGGGGCCACAGTCCTGAAACCCATGGGTTCCACTTCAAATACAGGGCTACTTACTCTAAGCAACTTGTCAAAGCGACAGATTTCAAAAGTAGCTTTTCAAAATGTTACAATTTTAAACCATTTTAACATCCGACACGATTTATGGACGTGAGGGAGTAGCATTTTACTCGAAAAATAAGTCCAAAGACTTATTTAAGCTCATAGTGAATATATATTTTTTGTTTCTTTAAAATATTTTATATTTGTGGTACATGAAAACCGACGCATGATTTTTTAAAACTATACCACGTGTTAAAGTTAAGGACCAAGATAAACTATTATACTAGGGCGGTTTGATAAGTCCATGACTTTGAAAAGAAAAACATATATTTTGTGTACAAAAACATTTTATTTTTCTACATACTCTCCTTTCAACTCTACACTCTTTTTCCAGCGATGCTCCAATCTCTTCAACCCATCCAAAAAATACTTTTTGTCAAAGCCTGCAAAATAGGCCTCGGTTGCAGCTATCACCTCTTCATTGGATGAAAATCTTTGCCCAGCAAGCCATTTCTTCATATTTGGGAAGAGAAATAAGTCACAGGGGGATAAATCTGGTGAATATGGAGGGTGCGGCAATAATTCGTATCCTAATTCGACAAGTTTTGAAGTCGCGACTGCAGACGAGTGGGCCGGAGCATTATCCTGATGAAATAGAACTTTTTTCTTTGCTAGATGCGGTCGTTTCTTCATCAACTCTTCATTAAATCTTTCCAGCAATGCAGCATAGTAAGCACCGGTTATTGTCTTGCCTTTCTCCAAGAAATCGATGAAAATAACCCCTTGACTGTCCCAAAATACTGTTGCCATCACTTTACCAGCCGAACATACCGTTTTTGCCTTCTTTGGTGCACGTTCGCCGGTAGAAGTCCACTGCTTTGACTGTTGTTTAGTCTCTGGCGTATAATGGTGGACCCACGTTTCATCCACGGTTGCGAACCGACGCAAAAATTCACTTGGATTGCGATTATACATAGCCAGACATGCCTCAGAAGTAGTCACGCGTTTTCGCTTTTGGTCGACTGTCAGTAAGCGCGGCACCCATCTTGCAGAAAGTTTTTTCATTCCCAAAATATCGTGCAAAATATGAAAAACTCGTTCAGTTACGATGTGCACAGCCTCAGCTAACTCGCGTATCTTTACTCGACGGTCAGCCAAAACAATATCGTGGATTTTGTTAACAATGTCCTCAGTGGTTACCTCAATCGGCCTTCCTGGGCGCTCGGCATCATTGGTTGTAATACGTCCACAACGAAACTCAGTAAACCATTTATGTACCATTCCATGAGACGGCGCTGAATCCCCGTAATATTTTTTCAACTTGTCTTCGGTCTGCTTAATGGTTTTCCCGCGTAAAAAATAGTGTTTAATCAAGACTCGAAACTCGGATTTCTCCATTTTCGAAGAACACCTTCACAGCCGCCAAACTTCTTTTGTTATTAAATATTGTTTTCGCGCCATATTTGAAAATAGAATTATTTTAGGTTCGCAAAAATATTACTTTCAAGAAAATATCATTAAAAATAAAAAAAGTTTCTATTCAGCCTGAAAGTCATGGAGTTATCTAAAACGCCCTCGTAATCACTTGTAAAAAGCCGTTTTTGAAACAAATATGGCTAACCTGATATGCTTTTAACTGATAACTAAGTCGATGAATATAAAATTCATTTTCGTATGTTAGACTAGATTTTATAGACTTCTGAAGTATGATCTTACCGGAATGTCCTCCAGATGTCGAAACACATGACGTTGAGCCAGAAAAAGCTTGATTGGAAGCTGTAGTACACGATGAAAGCTGCAACAAAACTTAGTTAGTTAGTTTTGCAGGGCTTTTTCCGCACTTAGCCTCACGATTGGGCCATTGTGCGTGTTTGCCTCTATTCCAACCAGCCCAAGTCCTCCCAGAAGGCTAGCAGCCTGCCTAGGCCACTAAAGATTTCTGGGAATGATGTTGGGTTTTTTAGAATGTCTGCTCGCTGTTTTTCCACACTTGTGCACTCCATGAGTACATGCTGTGGCGTTTCCTCTTCCTCGAGGCATCCTCTGCATCGAGGGCTGTTTGTTACACCTATGTTAAATAGGTGCTTGTTTAGGAGACAATGGCCTGTTATTATCCCTATAACTCTGCGTAGATTGTCGCGCGTTAGTTTGGCGAGGTTGCGGGCAAGCTTTTTAGATGGCATCTGAACTGCATTTTTTTTTTTACACAAGAAACTTAAGATGACTCATTGTTTTAACAGCTTTTAACAGGGGCAGCTTTGAACATTTGACTACTGCTACTAAAATTGATATAGTGGTTATGGTTTTATATTATTAGTCAAATGATGCTGCGATTTTACTGCCTTATTAGTCAAGCTAAGGATTGTGGAACAGTAAAAAGGTTTGGGACGAGAGAATTTTAAGTTACGATAGAAAGTTAAAAACTAATAATCAAAAATAGATTTGAAAAAAAGGTTAAAATGGTTAATGGTTTAAAGGTTAAAGGTTAAGGTTCTTTCCTATATACAGGTATTAAAGTAATCCAGTTTTTATAAATTAGAAAACCTAAATACAGGATCGAACATTCTTACGCTTGAAATAACAAATAGAAATCTTAATTTAGGATACAGACGTCTTTAGTTTAAAAATAATACCGATGCTGTTAAAATAAAACTGTTCAATTAATTTCAGCACGTCAAAACAAAACCCAATTTTTTTATATTCGATTTGACACATCATCAGAGAAAAGATAATATTAGAGTAAAATACAGCTGTTTGTTTTAGAAGTTGCGTTATTTATGCTTTGCCTGAAATGGGTCAATTTTTTCTTGCGAATGTTTACCAATTACTATAAGAAGAACATAATTCTGCCAACAGAGTCCTGATGCTAAACGTTTTATGTATGTCACCCAAATACCACCACTGGGAATGTGTATCGTCGTGAGTTGTATTTTAGATTTTCCGCGAAAAATATTTACTGTTCGATTGCACGGTTTCATTGATACTTCGCTTCTGAGTCTGAGAGTGAGTCGTGAACTTCTTTTGATTAAATGTATAAAACTTAAAGTAGATACAGTTGGGCAGTGTTAGTATTATGCTTTCTTGGCTGATTACTTTGTTGAGGACTGTTTTTCTTTTAAGTTCGGTCAAAAGATACCGGTTCAAGTAGGTAAATTTAAGTTTCTGCTAATTAACGCATTAGTGGATTATACTTCATACTAATACAGCTAAGGGTTAAGGTAATTGATAGGAATTTAGCATCTGTGTCAAAACTGCTCCTTTTCTTATCCCCCGACGAAGAAGAGAAATGTGAAATTTAAACACACTTAAAGAAAAAACGGACTGCCACAGGCGGGACTCAAACCCGCACCTCTCGCAAGCCGGGCGATTGCTCTACCAATTGAGCTAACGTGACACTAACTCACCGGTCCGAATTTCTTTAAGTGCTACAAAGTGGTTGCAGCCTACAACCAGCAATGATTCATCAATGTTGTGGTAAGATACCTTCAACATCCGAAAGAAACACCTTTAATGCTATTTAACAATCGGTTAAGATGATTCAGTTAATTTATTATTTCGAGTTACGAGGGTTCGAGTTCGCCTCTGGCAGTCCGTTTTTTCTTTAAGTGTGTTTTGATTTTACATTGTAAAGAAATTTGCATTGTTAATGCTAAAAAAATATTTTGAAGTTATTTTATTTTTATTAGTTTTAAAAAATTTTTAGAAGTTATTTTGACCAAGTAAAGGAAAAAGTCAGGGTCACGTCGTACCAGGAGGTCAAAAAGAAGGCAGAAAAAAGGAATGAATGGCGATTACTCCACCGACAAGAGCGCAGCTCTTAAGTTAAAAAAGAAGAATGCTAAAATAGGGATGTTATAGACTTGACCCTATGTCTGTGTGTGTATGTTGGTGTGCTTTTGTATGTGGTTGTCTGTAGCATCGTAACTTTCGGACGGATGGTCCGATTTCAAACGATTATTTTTCACTCAAAAAATAATTTAATCAGGGTGGAAGCCCACCAGATGTTTTCCTGGCTCATTCGGGGGTTTTTAAACTGAAATGTAATTATCTGTCGTGTGTGATGCAAGGACTAACTCGGCCAGCCAAATGAGGGTACTGACTCCACCGATATTTGATTCATTAACAGCATTATGTAAAATTTGAATCCAATTTATTTAACCTTATGACTGGGGTCTGGGTCGACAGGCCAAAGACTATTTAACGTTCGTCTTTTCAATCTCAACTCGACTGACAAACGATGTGGGCCGTGTAGGTATGCACGACAATTCACACTAATAACTGAACCTACTGCGAGGTGCCCTCTAAATTAGAATAATGATCTATTTTCGACGAACATTAGATCATACGCCAACGTTTCTTGAACAAAAGACGCCTGTACACGAATAGACTATTTGACACTAACTATAATAAGGTTGTTAGTGTGTATGTATGCCCACACTAAAAGTAAAAAAGACGATTTTAGGGTTTGGCCATGAATTTTTGATAGGTACTGAAAGAGATGTTGAGCCATTGAAGTGACTATATGAAAACCTTTGAAATACCAGTACCCCTAATATCTATACATATATATAATAAAGTTTAAGGGGGAAAAAGTCTGTACTTTAAAAATATTTTAAAATAATTGCTAGGGATCGACGCTCAGAATCGACAGAACACATTTAAGAATTTTGTCTGTTTTTCTATGTCTCTGTTTATCTGTTTGTCTGTGTATATGTACGCGCATCACCTGAAAATGGCTGAACGGAATCAAACGAAAACTTTACCAATCTGTCAAGTAAACTCCCGGCCAGGTTATAGGCTACAATTTATTTTGAAGATCTAAATATCTGAGGTGGAACCCCAGCAGCCTAGCTTAACTGTAAGAGTCATAAATATGAGGCCATAGGAAAAATTGGTCCGCATGACAAGTTCTTTTCATCCCCATAACAAAAATTAAGATCTGGAGTACCTGATGTGACACACAGGAGCCCAGATAAACCGTTAGAAGTATAAATATGGCCGCTGAGGAATAGTTGTTTACCGTCACGAGCAATTTATGTACATATAACAAAAATGAAGATCTGAATATTTAATGTTGAACCCTAGCAGCCCAGCTCCATATACCGTAATGAATATGAATGTAGAAACTCTGAAAAATTGGTTAACGTAACGTGTAATTTGTCCTCAAACAAAAAAACTTAAGATCTGGAATACTGAATGTGGGTGGAACATTAGCAGTCCTGTTTAATAGTATGAGGCACGGACGGTTAAGGCATTAGCCTTAAGCACTTTCTATTGATTTAAGAAAGTCAAATTTCGAGAATATAGTGTAATGAAGTTGTATTGAAGATAAAACTTTGTATGTGAGTAAATGTAGGCAAATGAAGTTCGTAGGCGTCCTCTAATTACAAAATAATCCCTTTGTTTAACCTTATGACGGCGCAATAATATATCAAAACCTTTTTCATACAAAATCCCTTATGAATGGGTTCATGGAAGGCAAATTTTATCCTATTAAAAGCATCAGAAATACTGAATTTACAGCGAAAGTATGTTTCCTATTTAATTTGCATGATAACAAAATGTTGTCGAGTTAATTAAATGTTTCGCGTAAGCCTAACAAAATTACACAATGGAATGGATGTCTACTGGAAATGGTTTTACACACCCAGAAAAACAGTGTTTTAAGTGAATTACAGCGGAGTGCTAATTAATAAGGGTTCCGTCCGTTCGTAACGGCCGCGCGAGCGAATGTCAAAAACATTCGGACACTGCGCTTACATTGTAACTTTAATCCGATTGATTGAATATCTTTCCGTCGAACTATGAAAACTGCCCCGTACCGTAAAGTTCGACGGCGAGATATTTCACGGGCGTCGGCGGCGCTGATTTTAACCACGTGAATCGCCCAACAGAAATTAACGACCTAGGCACACTTGCATACTGTCGCGATGTCGCCGTGACTCGGGACTGTCATCGATTTAGCTGAAGCCATTGGTTGACACCAGGGCTCGAGGTGCTTGTGACGCAGTGGTTGCAGCGCTTTGGTAGTGATACCAAAAGTTAAGCAACCTACGGCGCTGACATGTTTGGGATGGGTGACCATTCTGACCATTAAAGTGATGTCTATTTAAAAGCATCTCCGTGCTTCGGAAGGCACGTTAAGTTGTTGGTCCCGGTTAATATCGATAGATATTAGTCGTTAAGCCTGGTCGGAGGCCTTTGAGCGGCTTAATAGCATCTGACAGTAGGTAAGGTTGGTCACTTACCTTACACACACCCCTCCACCAATCTGCACTCAGCCCGCGTGGTGGAGTATGGCTCGTTCCACCTCATAGTTGAGGTAAGGCCTGTGACCAGCAGTGAGACGAAAACGGTCTGATGATGATTGGTTGACACGCTGTTAGTCACGAGACGCGGCGATAGAAAGTCGCATATGTGCCTTGGCAGTACAACAATATGGACTTCATATATTTATAAGTTTTACAGGGTAGTAAATAGACGATATATCTTAAGACCATTTTAGAGTAATGGTCAAGAAGTTGATTTTTAACCAAAGAGGTCACGGGTTCGATCCCCGCACTGTACAATGATTTGTGTGCATCAACATGTCTGTTTGTACAGGTCTGGGTTTTATATGTATTTATTTAAGTTTATTTGTAATATCACTGTTGATTCTGATTTCTGGAACACAAGTGCTGAAGCTACTCACCACGGAGTCAGATCAATGTATGTGATGTTGTTGTATATTTATTTATTAAATAGTCCTATTTAAGATACGGAACCCAAAAAGCAGACACGCCTGCTTTTTGTTGCATTCATTAGTTAGTGTCAAATTAGCAGGGGAGTGCTAAGGCACACTTAGCGGGCAATTATTTAGTTGGAACTAAACAGAATATACCCTGATTCCTATGAATAAAACATCCGTTTATCGCGGAAATTAGAGCTCAAATGTATTGCTAGCTAACTAGCGTTTCTCATTCATGGTAATTATGTTTTGCCATTAAGTAACCTAGTGCTTGTCTAGCTAAAGAGAAAATTCATTGAAGCGAATTCATAAAAGTATAAACACTAAAACCATAATATTAAAATAGCTTTTACTTATGATTATCCTCACCCAAGTCGTGGGTTCAAAAGTGCCTTTTTCAGAGTCTCTCTCTCGCTCTCTTATCGATTTGCAACTTCCAACTTGCAAATTAAGAAGAACTTACCGATAACGCAACATCCTGTGGCTACCACTATTAGGCCACGCAGTAGCAGTAGACCAGCTCAGAAGCTCTAGTCTTGTCGGATGCTATCTCAAAAAGAACTAACCGTCTTCGACTAATGCAATGTGACTTTGTGACAATGTGACTTGGGGTCAAGAAGCTACTTGTAAAGTCGTAACATCAACCCAGGAAGGCCAGAAAGACAATAGCCACCACCAGTACGCCCGCGCAGTACACCATCACGCATATGCCGTTGAAGTTCCACTTTTCTGATTTCAAAGCGTACACCAGGAGCTCTTGTCATGTCTGATACACTCTCAAGGAGTCAACTTACAAATGAATTACCGGCCGAGGGTTCCTAATAGGCGCGCATAGAAATAAACATACATCTCTTCTCTGGTACAACTTAGGAGCTGATGATACCCGATGACGTTCTAGCCGGACATAGCCACCCCAACCTCGCTAGTCTGCATTATCAGGTTCGCCAGAAAGATGTAGGCCTACCTCAGGCTAACGCAGTAGTAGTATCAAGCACATGCTATGGAGTTTCCGCAGTTCTGATATCAAAGCGTACACCGGGAGCTCTTATTATGTCTGATGGTATCTAAACGAGTCAACTTACAAAAGACTTAACGAACGATGCCTATTAATAGGATCGCATAGACAGTCTAAGTCTATGCATAGAATGATACATAAAGCTTATATGTATTTTGTGGTGCGACTCAGGAGCTCCCAAAAAGACGTAGGCCACCACGAGCTCTTGTCATGTTAGCTACTCTGTCAAGGAGTTAACTTACGAATGACTTACTGACCGCTGGCTACTGCTAGGCTCGCGTGATGCTTCTGCTGTAGAGCTCAAAGTTCCTGATATTTTGAATGCTATCTTATGAAGAACTTACCGATGACGTAAAACCCAGTGATGGCCACTCCGACCTCGCCCGTCTGCATCTTCCGGTACGCCAGGAACACGTACGCCGCCATCAGGCAAATGCCACGTCTGCTGTTCTGATATCAAAGCTTAAATCAGAAGCTCATGTTGTGTCTGATGCTGTCTAAAGAAGATAACTAACAAATGACTCACAACAAGGCCCACTTAGAGTCATACGTCAAGTTGCTATGATAAAGTTTAGGAGCTCTTGACATTTTCGATGCCGTCGCCAAAAGAACTTACCTATTACGTAGCAGCCGGTCATGGCCACTCCGACCTCGCCCGTCTGCATCTTCAGATACGCCAGAAACACGTAGGCCACCACCAGGCCCGCGCAGTACGCCATCAGGCACATGCCGTGAAGGTTCCGCAGTTCCGGTATGAAGGCGTACACGAGGAATGTGGCTAGCAGGAACGGTACAGACAGAAGCAGCCCTTGAAAGAGAGAGATACGATAAAAAAAAACAATAAAGATTTGAGTTACGAAATTGGCCCTAATCAGCTGCTTATGCCGTTTAATCTTCGTTGAAAAAAGTCATAGAACACAGCAGTTAGGCACAAAAGCATTTTTATTTTCTTTGCTGACATTGAATCTTGATTTCTTAGTTTCGTGGTCACGTGATTGAACTTAACACAAAGCTCTTCAAGCAAGATTTGTTTGCTTGTTTTGTGTAGCAATTATATTTATTAATGACTTAAGGAACGTCTGCCAAGCCCAAACGATGGACCATTCCGAAGAACGCGATCGTTTTATTAGCTCTTAACTTAAATATGTCATTATGCTAGTTATAGCGCCATTTTACTACTGTGACTCTAATGTTTAAGGTTAATAAATGTACACAATCGTAAAATACAGAAGTACAGTTATAACCAGTTTATAGAGTAGAGTCGTCATACCAAATGGCTTACTGATCGTTATGAATCCACTTCAAACTTACATTTATCACGATACAATCAATGTAAGCGTGTGGGACTTGCTCTGCAAGCATACATGTTTTGCCTGAATAAATGAAAAAAAAAAGTGAATACACAGTAGAAAATTAAATAAAAGAAACGTTGGAAAACCTTGTCGCTGTCTTTTCTCGAGGCTGGAATATTGTTTTGCTGACCGGCAGCTACATCGCTGTTTGGTGAGCAATATCTGATGAGCAGCAGATATAACTCCGATGGGTGTTACCAGACCAATAGGTCGATCGTTTATCGACGAAATCGGCGATAACTTAGGCGACAATCTTCAGTTCCTATCATAGTAACCGCTCGATTGAAGATCGTCGGCATTGATCGATAGTGGAATGGGGTAGCTGACGTTAACCAATAGTTTTTACAATATAAGCCATCACATCAGTTGATTAACGTTGTTCTGTGGCTCGGGGTAGAACACCGCGGCCACTATGCGCACCGAGGAGTGGTCGGCCAGCATGTAACATCCTGCAGCACACTCACCGACAGCATAAGCGATGTACAGCGCCGGGCTGTCGTCCTGCGGCTCAGGGTAGCACACCGCGGCGACCATGCGCGGACGCACCGAGGAGTTGTCAACCAGCATATCGACGCAGAATATCGTGGGCTCGTGCCATTGGTGACGGTCTGCTGTGATCTCGTAGAGGGTAGCGTTCTAGAAAAGGAAAGTCATCTCTTATTCCACTTCCACAAGATAACTTAACACTATGTGACATAGTCCTTAGGCTATGGCACCCCTGGCGGCCTGTATGTATGGCAGCGATTTGGCCGCGGAGATTGATTGACACGCTGTCAGTCGTTAGTCTAGAATAGAATGAAAATAAAATCTAATTTTTTATGAGTTTATCAGATGTTTCGATGAGGTACGGTATACATATAAAAAAACACAGCTTTTGGTTCTAAAAAATGCATAACTATGGTTTGCAAAATGTGATTTGCTTACGAGCAAACTACATACAAGTTCGCGTGTATTTAAAAACGTAGGGTTGAATAGTTAACGATGCTACGAGGAATATAGCGATTTATGCAGCCATATTAAATTCCGCACAACCCATAATTTTCACCCACGCTACCCTACCTGCGGAGTTCATGCTAAAAACCCATAAAGAAATTAAATTCGCTTTCACGGGGACTATTGTGTTACTGTTAGATGACGATAGCAATACGTTTAATGAAGCGATGAAATTAATTAAACCCCTATTTACTGATGACAAGATTGGTGTGTATATATAGTAGAGTATGAGGAGTATGACTATAAAACTTAAGTGCACCGAATTTTTAGGTACTGTATACTTAGCGTGGATTTATGCATACTTAGGGACATATTCATTTGTAAACAAAAAGAACTGCTACTGCATAATTAAGTACCTAAATATCTCAAAAACAAATCTTAATGAGCTTATTGTTCAGTTTAGCAGCATCAGCTGCAGCTTTAATAGGTGGTTCAAAAATAACTTCAAGTTACTACAAAAAATGCCCTTGAAAGATTACAATAAGATTAAAATCCTGAATCATTCATGCTGAAACCTCCTGTTACAACATAGTACATACCTATTTTAATGTACGGGTGCGAAACATGGACGCTAACTTTCAAGGAGGAGAACAACTCTTAGTGGCAGAACGAAAGATATTACAAGAGGACAAGATGGGGTATGGAGGCGTAGATACAACCGAGAGATAGAAGATCTAGTGTCTGAGCCGAACATCATCAGAGAAATAAAATCTTCCCGACTTGGCTGGCTAGGACATGTGGAGAGGATGGGAGAGGATCGAGCCACAAAAAGAGCCTATCTTGGACAACCTTCCGAGCGTCCTGACCGGTGGGGCGTCCAAGATATCGCTGGAAGGACGAAGTCGCCAAAGACCTGAAAGAACTAAAAGTGTCCGACTGGTCAGATCTGGCACAGAATAGGGAAGAATGGCGAACTTTAATGTCGGAGGCCAAGATCCACTTCGGGTCGAGCCAGCGAAGTAAGTAAGTACCTACCTATGCTAATAATAACAAAAATTCCTTACTTCACCTAATTGCCTACTTATTATAATTTGTTTGCTTTCCTTAATGACTCTTGGTAATCGAAGACGCACCCGTTACTTTACGAAGCAACCTTATAAGCTTCATAATTTGCCTTTTCGTTAAATAATAATTGTTGGTTAAGTATAGACCAACTTAGTTTTCGATCACCTAGCTCAAAAAAAGAATTTCTTTCTCCTCTAGAGAAATGACCGAAAAATTTCAAAATTTCTCGCACTTTATTTTTTGCCTAGTTGTTACACACCGCAGTTAGTTTCTACTTGACATTAACTGTCTAGAAATCTTGCTAGCTTGATTTAAAAATACATACTCATCAGGTAATCTCATAAAATGTCCATCGATACCTGAAACATTGGACTAGTTTTTTTTTACTTGTTTATACTATACGATCTACTGTACCGTAAAATGTAGCTAAACATTTTGCTATTCTAAGACTATTGAAGTAAATACATACATATACATATGTACACGGGACAGCACTTTAAAGGGTAAACACTGCGGTATCTTAATCACTTGTAATACGGACTTTTTTGCAACATACATGGGTAACCTGATGAGCTGTTGTCCGTGCATAGCCTACCTACCAATAATTTAAATCTCTAAGCCACGTTTATTTAAAATTATTTATTTTTTATATAATTTTGAGCGACTTTCGAACCACAAGACACATTTTCGCAAGGGAAATTCCTATCTCATTTTTCTAGTGGATAAGCGGTTTATGACATGACTATTCATTCATTATCTCTCTAAGTACACACTGTATCAAGCGACCTCTAATCTTCCATGTGTCCTTAATCTTGGGACCTCTTGTTTGATTAACTTATTAGTATGAAGGAAAGCTAATCAAAATATTGTTTATTTTACTCCTACGATAGGCTACGACACACAATTACTTAATACTAACCTTGTTTGACGAATAGGCCAATGCATCCGTAAGTTACTTTTCTAATAATTCATTTATATCAAATTAATTAATAACGTCGAAAAATAAAGATCTTAACTCGCTTTCCTGAAATGCGCTGAATAAAACTATAAATGTGGTGTGATTACACAGATTTATTCGCGTTGAACTCTTAAATAAACCACTTAGATTTGAATTAGTTTATTTAGATTTTTTTGTTTATGTTACCTAATTACCTACTTATGATTTGAAATAACATTTCTTTTTGATGTACATTAGTTATTAAGTAGTAATATCAAACCACGGATATAGAGTAAGATATAATTTCAATTGGCAAGTAACATTTTCATATTTATCTAGTTTATAGTGTAAACTAACAAACATGTGAAACTAAATAAAAGCTTGTAAAATCTACACGCTTCGTAGAGATTCCATAATTTTCATAGAACCTTCCGCCTGAAATGGCACAGGACTAACGACTTAGGAGAATTAAGGACTACTAGGAGTGCCATGATAAAGTCTTAGTCTAGACACATGGGCAGTATCACAGCCACCATGCCCCAGTAAAACAACCCACATGAAATAATAAACAAAACGGAATTCGTTTGCGTTATTTAATACATTTGTTAGCATTCCCGCGGCAAACGCTGACTGTTTTTCAGCTATAACACGCAAACTAGGTTATTGAAAAACAAATTCAAGTTACAATACATGTCAAAATTTTGGCATTGCTTCCCGTAAATATTTTACACAGAAACAAGCGGGAATGCAGATTTTGTGAAATTTCATAATGTTGTCGAAACTCTTCAAAGTGTTTATTTTGCCCTTGTTCCAAAAGCGTGCTTTTGTTGAAAAGTAGGTATAATAATGTTTAAAATTTTACACCACATGTTCGGTTTTCTCGTCTTTTGTTTGATTCGGAAATTTCCAAGCTTCCCCGACGAGGTTCAGCAGCTGAACGGAAAACGCGTAGATTCCAATTTTTCTACTCGCATGAGACCAATTTTATATTTTAACACTGATTTTAAGTGGAACTAAATTCAAAGAACTAGCCTACTATAAATTAGGAAATTTATGTTAAAAAAAACTGTACTGAATGAATACCTACGATTAAATAATTAGATTAAAGTTACCGACGAGGAGCCTCTAGACATTGTTCATTTTAGAAAAAGATTCGATAGGGAATATCACTGGCTTAGATCATTCGAACACGAATCTGATTTTTGTGATTTTTTTGACAAATATTTAACATCAGTTCTTTAGAATGCTATATCACGTTGAAGTGACTCAATCTAAATATTTATATTCAAGACTTAAATTGTCTCAGGGTCTGTTCTACCCACAACGCCGGAAAACAATTGCCACCTTCAGGCCTGAAACGATCTTATTTACTTTTTTCTTACCGCTGGGCATTGAAAAATGCTTGAGGGGTTTGAAAAGATTACCATTCGTGTACCATATACCTTTAGTCAGATGGTAAATTGTAAAGCATAATTTTTCATCATTATCTAATCCTTAGATAAACTCTATGTTAAGCAAATGAGTAGTTATACTTTATATTCTGACGGGTGACGAATGCTTGGTTGTAGTTAGTAAATAACTAATATTCAAAATTCTTTATCAAGATTACCCCCACACCGAGATTCAATGCTTTTCACATTTATCTTACTATAAACCTTAGCTTCGGGGTAGTTACGACGCGACGAAGTAAGAGAATTCATACCTTTTCTTCGTAAAACTTAGCAACTAAACGTAGTTATTTTATAGCCTAGCCTATGTGCTTGTAGCATGGTTAAATCACATTTATTAGGTCTTATAGCTACTGGAGCCTGGAAATAAACTTGAAACTGGTTGCCCAATTTTACGTTTGCTTTTAATGTGTACAGTTCCTAAAGCTTTTTGATCTATGAACAGACCAAGCAACAAGGACCTACCTCTTAGCTCTTAGTCAATCTTATATTGTTTGTTTGGTCTGCTTTGTAGACTGATGGTTGATTAAAATAAACAATATCGAGGTCGACCGAGCGCGGCCCGTCTCGCGACACTCGTGGTCCGAAAGCAAACAATTAACTTCTTTGAATTTCTTGAATCAACATCCTGAGTAGGTTTGGTAATCTTAAAAAGGTTGGTTGGAAATGATTGTTATAGGTGGCTATACCTAATCTGGTGCTACGAACCAAGTCTAAAATTTGTCATTAAATTGGTTGCAGACGTAGATCAAACCAAAAAGAGGCACATCCTGAGTAGGTTTGGTAATCCTAAAAAAGTTTGGTTGGAAATGATTGTTATAGGTACCTACCTACTCTGGTGCTACGAACCAAGTCTAAAATTTGACATTTAAATTGGTTGTAGACGTAGATCAAACCAAAAAGAGGCAGTTCAAAATTCCAGTATATTTTTAAATTAGATATAATACATTAGTGTAAAAAAGCACGCAAAATAATACTTCAATCATCCGCTTAAAAGCAGCTAGGGTCGATTAGCTAAAAGATGTTATTTTTTTATTCAAACGAACTCCTAAACTTGTTTTTGATATTAAATAGAAATCATTTCCTGATCGTCGAATGTCGAAAAGTCACTAGACGAGTGTAATGCATTTTAAATTAGGCTTGTGATTTGGACAGGTTGGTTAAAACAGAGAAAATTATCTAAGAACCTTTTATTCAATAAGTTTTGGGCGTTGGGTCAGAATAACTGTTCGACGTTACGTTTGTGTAATACATTTTAAATTACTTGGACACTTAAATTCAAACAGAGAAATTAACTAAGAACCTTTTTGATCAATAAGTTTTGAGCGTTAAGCCAGATTAACTTTACGTTTAGAGTTATTTCACGAGATAACGAAACCGATGTGCTTATTTTTAACCAACTGCCAAGGAAGGGTTATGTTTTAGATCACACGAAATATGACTGATGATCTATACATATAATAAAGCTGAAGAGGGTAAAAAGAAGAGGGTAAAATTTAGAAGATATTGTAAATTTAGGCGGACGAAGTCGCGTGCATCCACTAGTAAGCAACAGTTGAGAAGTAGATATTTCTTATCGCCACTGCTAATGATGCCTACCGTACTGAACTTTCCAAAGGGCCATTAACTAGTTGTCCTAAGAATACAATAAACAATAAAGCACACTTAAGTATTTACTGTGCCCAAAATACTTAAGTAATCCATCTCATGAGCATATGAAATGAGGACCTTAAGGCGAAGCATGACCACTGGAACTTGAGATTAAAATAGGAAGAAAGCTAACTAAGTACCTATTACAAAAACGTTTCAATAATTATCCATACTATATATCGAAATATATATAGAAATCCATATTAATATTATAAATACGATAGTAACTCTGTTTGTCAATATGTTACTCAATGACGCCTAAACTACTGAACAAATTTAAATGAGATAGTTTGAGACTTAAGAAAGGACTGGAAACTGGAAACCACGCCGGAAAGTAATTTTTCTCATGGGAATCTGATCACTTTCCCTCCTAAATTACCAAAGATTTGCAAATTATACTTGGATAAATTTGGTATTACGGGATAACAACGCATTCCAAAAAAAACTACCTAATGCGATCGAAGACGCGGGTAAAAGCTAGTATTATATATTTTCATTGATACTCAAGTACTTTATTGTTTTTTTTTTATTTTGGCAGACACTGGATAAATTTTTAGTTTTGAGTTACTTTATAATGGGGTGACTGGAGCCCAAAGATAAGGCAGTGATTAGTGATGAATCAGCAGCCATTCAGTCGGAAACGTTGAATGGTGATGACAATGATGTTGATGATGTAAATCTGATTCAAGGAATGTTATTTACGTATTTGTGTAAATTTTCCTATTTTCCTAATCTAAGAACGTAAGCAATAAAGCATATGAGGACAAGCAATGCATTTGTTGATTTAGTTAGGTCCTGCGTAAATGACGCATTTTGAGTGTGCACATGGCGTTCCTATTAATATGGCGTAAAGTTTCCTCTTAATATATATTTATTAATTAGTCACATTCATTGACTACCTATATTTTATTCAGTTTACGCTGAAGGACAAAACAGACTTTGAAGACCGTAGAATTTACGTCAGAAGTTTTGTTTTTGTACTCAAAAAAGAATGATGATAAAATGTGTGCATCTCTGATTCTTTGCTTATATTTTTAATGTAACACGTTAGACAATGATGGGTAATTCAATTGTTTAAAATTTTTACTGAGTGAAACCATAGCTAATCTTCCAAAGAAAATCTTGCAAATAACATTCTTGAATAGATTCTACCGAAAAATCGCTTCAGCTGTTTCTCATATCTCATCTCATATAACTGCTAAAGCATAGCCGAGCCGAGTACGAGTAGTTTACAGATTGGCCTATATCCAGGACATGTATGATAGTATAACGTGATTGTTTTGATGAAAAATGTTTATCCTTATCAAGTTTTTAAATATATAAGGATCTCCTTTGTTTCGAAGATGTCAATATCTTTTAATCGGCAATGTAACAATAATAATTCTTATTTTCACACCTAAAAGCTACCTTAACATTTTTTGAGAAATTTATCACTTGAGTTGTCTTCTTTTAATCTTTTATCTTGCAATACAAGCGAGTTTGATATACGCCGGTCACATTTAGGCAAGTGCAACAAAAAAAACGTTTTAACAATTCAAACTTACCTCTTGAATGTAAATCTCCTCGTCAGGAGATGCAGAATCGACCATGTAACGGTCATCACACAGTCGATTGCTCAAGTAGAAGAATCGCTCATAGGCCGTCACGTTCACTCGGTTTTTACCCGTGTACAGAAAAGGGTTGAAAGGGTTCTCTACGCCCAGCGAATCAGAATCTTGGCACTGTCTGAACTCATCCAGCGCCTGGCCGTTAGGGCAACATTTCCACAAACAAACACGACCAATGCAAGGGCATCCCATTCGAGACACAATCGCATCATCTGTTTCGAGATTATACCACGAGGAACTTATGTATTCGATGCCGTCGTAAATGATTGAACCATTCTGGAAAACTTCACCGCTTGTAATGTTGAGACTTTCTTTAACACTACACTGACAATTAGCTGAAGCGAGGAAGACGATCACCAAAAATATCACCTTCATGATGATCACTAGAGCACTCACGATTTTGAATATGTTAGTTTTCAAGCGAAAAACATCATCGAACGAACAATAAAGATTATTTTATTATGAGTAACTGGCTAAGGAGTAAATCGTTTGCGTATCATACACTATCAGTGCTTGTGAGGTAATGTGGTGTATCATGTTAGTGTACTGATAAGAGATAAGAGGCAAGGCGCGACGTGTGAAGAGCGAGCTACGCGTGCGTCCGCTTCCTACAATAATTGGCGTCGGACTAAGTTTGACGATCGGCAACCGCAAGGCAGGACATGCATCCTTGGCGGGCTCTTCTTCTTAATTTTTATCCATCGTTAATTTATAAACTTACTATGTTTAAACCTGATCGTTATACATAGACAGTGTAGGTCCTACCTACTTTTCGCAATGAATCTTTAGAAACGAAGTTAAAGCTAATTGCATTTAACATCATGATCCCACTCGGAGCTGTGAATGATATACAAAAATCCGTTTACTTGTAATGTCGTTAAGAAATTTAAAGTAGGGAAAACAGCCGTAGATAGGCGCGGGCCCTGCTGCAGTGTTTATACAGGATTACTGGTAAATCGACGTATTCCAAAAAGAGACAAAGAAGAGGGTTTTTAAAGTATCGTGCTTTTAAGTTTGCGAAATTTCTTGTTAAAGGGGTTTAAAGGGCTTAAAGTGCAATATTTAGTAATTTTTCGACCCCCTTGACGCTTCCTTGATGGGACCTTTTTTGTAGGAAATCACCTAACTCTTTTGAAGGAATACGTCGAGTTACCAGTAACCCTATATATACGTCCCATTGCTGGGCACAGGCTTCACCTAGAAGGTGGTACGAGCCATTCTTAAATGTTTAGTTAATTCACTAAGTTTAAATTACATACTGTTAAAAATAAGCTAAGATTTAAGTGATGTACCTACTCATGTGCTAGATAAGAATGTTTATTTTAATTATCTTATGTTGCTGTGCACTGCTGGGTGTATACCTTTTTGTGTAGTCTGTTGTATGTATATTTTCAATTAATAAATAATAAATAAATACTCCACTACGCGGCAGATTGGTGGAGGGGTTGTTTTAATGTAAATGACTAACCTTAATGTAGCGATATTTACCTCGACTAAAATGCCTTCCATAGCAAGAAGACGCTTGTAAAAAGACGTCACCTAAATGGCCGGAATTGTCACCCATGGTAGTGATACCAAAGTTGCTTATCTTAGGTATCACTAACAAAGAACTGCCCCTTCTGCGCGACAAGCACTGTGCGAATCGGTGTGAGCTATTTAAAAGTGCGATCGTTGTTAAGTTTTTCACACTTTTTTTTCGAGAATAAGGATTCCCGATATTTAGCCTGTAAAATGGTTTTACCATTACAGGTTCATAAAACATTGAAATTGATCGATCCTTTTGATTAAACCGTTCTTGACAAAACGTACCATAATAACAATAAGCAAAAAAGTTATAATCCGATTTGTGGCGGATGGCACGCCTGTTGTGCCATCACTTCCTTTTGTGTGTAGCGTAAGACACGAGAGGCGTGTCATTTTGAAATCGATAGCATTTCTTTCAAATTAAGTACTAGAGAGACCTACCAAAAACAAAACCATCCAACATCAACATTTAGCACTACCTGGTAGTCCGGTGGTGCACATCCACCTTTGTCAGCGTAAGCTTTCTGGGTCGCTTGCGCGCGCCCGTGGACATCTCTGGCGTCCATCAGCGCGGTGGACAGCTTCTGCAGGTAAGGCGTGATGTTCGCGACGAAGTTGTCTCTATCGACGGTCGCCTTTATATCGGCGAGAGCGTCAGAATGTGCTCGCAGCTCTCTCCCCCTCTCTTGTTTTACCAAAGAGCGTTGGAATCGCTCGAAATCCCCATCCATACGTTGGGCGAGTAGCGTTGGGGTCAACTTTTCGGCCAACATGTGGATCGGGGTTAGCGAGTCATTCCGCCATAATTGCAATTGCATCCTGTTAAACTTTAAAAAACTTTTTGTACTTTTTGTACCCGGTGATTCTATGTTACAAACTGTTTTGTGTACCACACCTATTGTGAAGTTTGCAATAAATGTGTTGAACGAACCATCGACCTTAATTGCAATCTGATAAAAAAAGATTTTCTCGATAATAAATTTATGATAGTAATTTAAGTTGATTAATCTTTCATTCATTAGATCATTATGTAGATTTGTTGACTGTAGTAGGTTCTGCGCTGTGTAAGTTTGATATTGATATCAATATTTAAAACTCAAAGGTGACTGACTGACTGACAGTGATCAATGAACGCACAACCCAAACCACTAAACTGATCGGGCTGAAATATGTCATGCAGGTAGCTACTATAATAGAGGCATTCGCTATCGCTAAGAAAGGATTTCCCAAAATTCCCACGGAAACGGGAAATATACGCATACGAAGTTGCGGGCGACCGCTAGATTAGTGAATTACGAGTATATTGTAAAATCATTGTACCCAAGATAATGAATTAGTCGTGTATTTTATTTATAGATGACTTTGCATCATTAGCAGCGTTGACGTTCGGCGATAAGGGACGTAGAGTCGCGTGAAGGGGATATTCAAAAATGTCTTTCTTTTTCAACGATTCATTGTTTCATTGCCTTTTGGAAATAAATAAAAAACATACATAAGTTTTATATTTTTTATTATTGAGCCCAAATAAATTAGCAAAATCTATTCAATACAGAATTGCTTTAACACAATCAGGCTAATTACTAAGTACAACAATACAAACAAGTTATATTTACTAATTATTTAAAAGTATTTTTCCGTGAAAAGTTACAAATATTTTTTTTTACAAAACTGGGTCGAAACTAGCCGTGTCTCGAAAAATATGACACTAAGTGGCACATACAAAATGTTCAATCTGTCACTTCTTGATCGGTTAATGCAGTTCTTTAAGGCAAAACATGGAGCGAGTGCCGGCAAGGTAGCAAACCAGTGTCAACAAAACTGGTCAACGATTGTCTAACAGTGCAAGTTAGGCAGGGTCAGCAAATCTAGCAAGCCAGGGCCGAAAAATTAGAAACTTGCTTATATCTGCGTCGCGTTAGCATCGATGTTGAATTCTGTTCATTGCTGGTGTCGCGAGTTTCAAAGTCGCAGTGTGTGAGAGGCCTTAAGATTCCTTTTTTTTAAATTTTGTCGAAAATTCGTGATATCGGTTAGTATGATTGCGTGTGCAGACTGTAGTATAGCCCCTTGCGGTCCATAAGCCGGTCGTGGGTGCCGCTCTCGGCCACGCGGCCGTGGTGCATCGCGCACACGAGCGACGCGCGCCGCACCGTGCTCAGTCGGTGCGCTATGGTCACGCACGTGCGGCCCGCGCTCGCCGCGTCCAGCGCTTCTTGCACAACCTGTAATAAATAAATAATAAATAAATATTTCACAACAATCACACCAATTCTCTAGTCCCAAATTAAGCTACGAGGCTTGTGTTATGGGTACTAGACAACGGATAAACATACTTATATATACTTTTTTTGTAAATATTAGGTCCTTACATATGAAATTGGCGTTTTGTCGTACTGGCCACTTTGATCACAAATTTTTCCTACTCGGTTGGTTAGGAATTCGAAATTCAAATTTATACAGCTATTTCCACATGTATTTGTATTTCGTAAACCGTCATTCATTTGTTTTTTTACTTATCTTTTTTCTGTTTGCATCGCTCAATTTACAAAATGGAAAATTTGAAATATCGCGTTATTTACGAGTACGAGTTCCACCGTGGCACCAGTGCTGCGGAAACGGCTCGAAGGGTTAATGATGTGTATGGCGGTTGTGTCGCAAAAGAAAACACAGTGCGTTTTTGGTTCCAACGTTTTCGTTCTGGAAATTTCGACCTGCAAAACAAGCCCCGTGGACGGCCGGAGGCCCAAGTTGATAATGAAGAATTGAAGGCTATTGTGGAAGCGGATCCATCGCAAACCACGTCCGAGTTAGCTGCAGGCTTTGGCGTTAGTGATAAAACTGTTTTAATCCACTTGAAGCAAATTGGGAAGATTAAAAAACTTGAAAGGTGGGTTCCTCACGAATTGAGTGAAGCAAACCGGCAAACGCGCGTCAACTGCTGCGTTACATTACTTGACCGGCACAATAACGAAGGGATTTTAAATCGAATCATTACCTGTGATGAAAAGTGGATTCTCTACGATAATCGGAAGCGCTCATCGCAATGGCTGGACCCTGGCAAGCCAGCCAAAGCCTGCTCCAAGCGAAAATTGACCAATAAAAAGTTACTTGTAAGCGTTTGGTGGACTAGCGCCGGTGTCGTTCATTACAGTTTTCTCAAATCTGGCCAGACGATTACGGCAGATATCTATTGTCAGCAATTGCAAACCATGATGGAAAAGCTAGTTGCTAAACAACCAAGGCTGGTCAATCGCTCTACGCCACTGCTGCTTCACGACAACGCTAGACCACACACTGCACAACAGACGGCTAGCAAATTAGAAGAACTTCAATTGGAATCTCTAAGGCATCCACCGTACTCCCCGGACCTTGCTCCAACAGATTACCATTTTTTTCGAAATTTGGATAACTTCTTGCAAGGGAAAAAGTTCAACTCAGATGGGGCAGTCCAAGTCGCCTTCAAAGATTTTATTGATTCCCGTTCGAATGGTTTTTTTAGTAAAGGGATCAATGAACTACCTATGAGATGGCAAAAGTGCATAGATTACAATGGCTCATACTTTGATTAAATAAATATGCTATATAAAAAAATTTCGACTTTTTGTTCCTCCCATACAAAACGCCAATTTCATAGGTAAGGACCTAATAAATACATATTATAGATAGAAAACACCCAGACCAGTACAAACACACATGTTCATGAACACATGTTCATGAACACATGCGTGTACTGTGCGGGGATCAAGCCCGCGACCCTTGATTTTAGAAGTCCGACCTGTGGACCACTGCACCAAGCGGTCGTCGTCGTAATGGATAACCAGGAGCCCTATAACAATCTTGTTTAAGCTCAACAGAAGCTCTGCGATAGCGCTGTTAACCGTGTTTTTTTTACTTATTTTTTGAAATAAGATCGCTGCCAGTAAGCGGAAAGCAAGATACCTCTTAACAAAGCTACATTTCTACCACTTCCATAGTGTTGTGGCGTGCACATCGGTCTTGAGGTGCTGCCATATCTGAGGTCCCGAGTTAGATTCCCGGGCGGGTAACACTTTAAAAAACCGATTTTCCATGTTGTCACGGGTCTTGGTGTTTATGGCACCTTCTATGTTTCTAATTTGTGTGTCGTAATTAGAGAATACATTGCCAAGCATTTTGTTCAAGAATTATGGTTTTTTTTTATCATTAATCACGGGATTAGACTTTGTGTTCGTGGACTATGCATCTCTTACAATTAGCACTATTCTCGTCCTTCGCAACTAAAACATAACTCTACACTAAAGTCGCATCTGCGACAGTGATTCAATAGCGATGCACAACATCTTGCGATACAAATCTCGAGATGTGACGCCTATTTGTGGACGTAGCTTAAATAAATAAAAAATACAACGAATTACGGAGTATACGGCCTCTGACCATTTTACTTCACAATTCCTCGTTTTCTCATCATCATCATATCAGCCGTTCGACTCTGCTGAGCATATACCTTCCCCAAGGATCTTCACCGCGATCAGTCCGGCGTTTCTCGCATCCAGCGGCTTCCGGCGACCTTCAACAGATATTCGGTCCACGAAAAGACTTCCGGAACGCGTTCTCTTTACCCATCTACACCCAATGCCTTTCGTCACCTGCTCTAGGGTTGCCACCCGTACTTTATAATAAAGTATTGTACGTTATTTCAGGCGATTGTACTCTGTACTTTATGAGAACAATAAAGTACACGAAAATACTTTATTTCGCATGATTTGGTTTCTTTGTGATTTTGAAGTTTTTAAAGTACTTTATTTTGATACTATGTCCTTTTTGTTTCGTGCCTATAACAACCAATGTACTTTATTTGCCAAAAAATAGGTGGCAACCCTACCTGCTCACTCTCGCTGTCGAGCGCGCTGGTAGCCTCGTCTAGCAACAGTATCTTGGGCTTACGGACCAGCGCGCGTGCGATCGCCACGCGCTGCTTCTGCCCGCCGGAGAGCTGAGTGCCTTTTGAGCCGATGTTTGTGTCATAGCCCTAGACAAGGGAAGATACAGATGCACATTTTAGATGAAACAAAAGCAAATCCTAATTGAGTGTATTAAAGCATTAAGCATAAATAAAGCATACAATAGGTACAGTCAACGTCATAAATATAGCAACATTTCCCTTTTGGCATTAGTGCTAAAGTTGATTTTAATAGAAGTGGCATACGACCACGGCTATCATCTGAACATCAATACGAGTACGAATCTTGTTGCGTTCTTTTTATTTAAATAATTATGGGGACATATTAATCATAACAATGAAGGTATATTTTAATATTACATAATTGTGCTAGTTAAGCCCTTTCATTTGATACGCAACACGACCTTATCGTTACAAAATAAATTGTTCAAGACTTAATGTGCCCTAGTGGGCGCCACACACAAGTTATTGCAAAATAACCTAGCCTATATATTATTTCGTCGGGGATAGTGCAAATCCGCGTAACTAGCACTGGATAATTCCGCGTATCTGCATGCGAACAAATTTTACAGGGGAAGGTTAAAACTGTTTTATATCGTTAGTTTAAAGTCAATCAGACTAGTTTTTTCATAGAGAGTAGTAATTTATGTTCTCTATACAATACATAGATTATTTCTACCATATAATATCCGTAACAATGATTAATTAACCGCCACACTACTTACGCGGATTTAATTTGACCAAAATCTCATCAAAATGGAACCTCACAGTAAGTTCCGCGGTTTTCAAATCAAACTTAAAAGTGCTTACAAGTAAAACTTTAATTTATTAATAACCACATTTTCTTAACAATCTACCTTCAACAGAATCTTGAAATTGCAGTTACTTTAACACCATTTTTGATTAGTCTTAGATTCTTTATCAGCCTTTTCAACGAGATGTCTATTAGGAGTAATAGCTATTTACAAAACAAATTAAATCTTATTAAAATATAAAAAAAAAACAAGAGCTTTATATTCCAAACTTGATCGCAGTGCACAACTTTGCTTCTTAAACATTAATAGGTTATCCAAGTTGTCGCGCAGGTTTAATGGAGTCTTGTGAAAATTTTTCGTCTTCAGTCTTTCTATGACCTACGTATTCTTGACCCAGCATTCTAAAATTCTTCTTGTTTTTAAACCTTTTTGAAGACATTACGTCTGCTTTTCGTTTTCTTATTCTATACTCAATGGCAACCTGACGTTCCAAGATTGTTTCAGGAAACAACTCCGTATCATTGTGAGTTGATTTGAAGCTATCGGTGCAACATCGGTTATTTCAGAGAAGTGGACAGTAATCTGGGTCGGCAACAGAAACATTTGATAAGAAGTCAAAACCTTATTCACTTTGTATATTATTAATTTTGGTGCATACATCCTCTTTAGAAACATTGGACACCAAATTATTAGTTGAAATCTCAGTCAAGCCAGAAACAGTAGTGATCATTAATTCCCAGCAGATTTTTCGTCTCAATTACCTCAGTGTCTGAAGACGAAAGACTTCAGACCAGTGTGTGTTACCAGTGATGACATACGGATCCGAAACATTGTCTCTAACTATGGGCCTTATAAAGAAGCTCAAGATAACACAACGAGCGATGGAGAGGGCTATGCTCGGTATTTCTCTACGAGATCGAATCAGAAATGAGGGGATACGTAGAAGAACTAAGGTAACCGACATAGCCCTGAGAATCAGTAAGCTCAAGTGGCAATGGGCAGGGCACATACCGCGAAGAACTGATGGCCGTTGGAGCAGAAAAGTTCTGGATTGAAGACCCTTCGACGAAAAGCGCAGCGTAGTACGTCCACCGACAAGATGGACAGACGACCTTGTAAAGATCGCAGGATCACACTGGATGCAGACCGCTTGTGATCGGTCGATGTGGAAAACTGTGGGGATGGCCTATGTTCAGCTGTGCACGTCTTTTGGCTGATAATGATGATGATGATGAGATTTTCTAACTAGGAAGAACTAAAAGTGATTGTGACACAATCATCTAAAGCTTCAGCTTCTTTAGCAAGCTCTTCTTGATTCTTAGAATTAACACGACTGCCTACGCAAAATCATTTTTTAAATTCCCAATAACTTTTTGCGCTTGTTCTTTAGATTGGGTAATGTTGTGACGTGAATTGTTTCGTTTTTACATGACCATTGGCCATTTTGATGCTAAAAAAGAAAATACATTTAATTTAATGTACATCAGTTTCAAACGTCCACTTTATAATAAAGTTATTTTTTGCAAAAAAATAGGATAGGACGAGTAAATTCGGTAAAAAAAATTTTAAATGATGTGTAATACTGACACTTCATACAAAAAATACCTCATCAACACTTACCTGATGTTGTCAATAATATTATTGTCGTAATCACTCAGTTTAATAACAAAACTAAACCACGAAATTCGCTCCCAATGTTACCTGATATTACATACGCGGTATCGTCAATTGCCGGGTGTAGATACGCAGTATTGGTTTTTGGGCGAATTTTTGCTTTCTATTGGTTGAACGAAAGTCGGGTCAGTGTGAGAGCTGCCAATCGGGGCCTCACGTCGAACACCCGCGAAATCTAAAATAAGCTACAAGTGTCAGATACGCGGTATTATCCAATGTTAGTTACGCGGATTTGCACTATCCCCGACGATTTGTTAAAATATGATGAGGGAACATATGAACATACAAACGTACATACATACATACCAGTCAAAATTATAAGTCTCCTTTTTGCTTCGCCGTAGTCGGGTAAAAAGCAGAGAAAAACGGAAGAAAGACATTCTAGCAACAGAAGTATGGACTGGTAAATTGTATCTGATTGGCAATGTGAAATAGAAGTGCTTTTTTTCAGCTTTACCTGTGGCAAAGACACAATAAAGCTGTGTATATTGGCTTGCTTGGCTGCGTCGACAATCTCCTCCTGCGCAGGAGTGCGCGAGTTGTCGCCGTACGCGATGTTCTCGGCTATGGTCCGGTCGAACAGCACCGGCTCCTGCGACACCAGGCCGAGACTCGCGCGGACGTCGTCCACCCGAAGTTGAGGCAGCGCTACTCCATCTAACGCCTGAAGTTGGTTGTACTGTTATTAAAGTACTTCAGGGCTTTATCAGTCGCGCCTGAGCGCACCTGCGCATTAAACGATACATGGATCTAATTGATAGTACGAAATGAGGAGAAAGCGGGCATTTCGCATGCTGTATGTCCGCGCCTATGCGAGCGAGTGGGAGAGCGACTGCTCCCATGGGCGAAATCCTTCCTTCCAGCGTTCTTTTTTATGGGGCACGACTTATACTATCATACTTATACAATCGATCCACTTCGATTGGCGTCGATCGTCCGCTTGACTAACAAACCGGTCGATTATCAGTCAGTGGCATCAGTCAACGTCGATCAACTGGCGTGGAAGATTGTATTGCTGATAGAAACAATTGTCGACTAATCTCTTCTGAAATCAGTCGAATCCATCGAGTGACGATCTACCGATTGAACTAGTAACACTATTAACTTAAATGAGTACATGTTGATTACAGCACAGCTTAACATATTATACCTGCAAGACCGTTCCGTCATTGCAACCTAGGTTTTGGATTTAACAAATGAGTTACAGACACACCGTTAGGGCATGGTATTAACGCCGTTCATTACTCCTGAGAACGCCGCTGGCTTTTAGTGGGTATGCACCAGCTGGGGAAAGTCCCACATAACCTGCTGCCCTCCCCCGAGGGAAGCAGGTATGCGTAAAGCATTTTGCGTAACATCATAGCTGTGGATCTTATATCAAATTCAAAAGTAGGCCTCCTAACCTGTCATAACATTGAAACCCAATGTAGCTTAGGAAAGGCGATGTGAACTCACAACGACTCCCGCGCCCGGGTCGTAGAACCGTTGCAGCAGCTGCACCACTGTGCTCTTGCCGCAGCCGCTCCGGCCCACGATGGCCACCGTCGTGCCTTGCTCCACCTGACAATAGATATAGAGAGTTCGTATGAAAGAGAAGGATATGTTTCAATCTATATTATAAAACTGAATCGCTAAATGTGTTGGTAAGTGCCAAGTTCAAATCTCAAGAGCAGCTGAACAGATTTCGCATTTTTTTTTAAAATAAGTATTTCTAATAGACAGAGGATGGTTAATAGGAGGACAATTTAAAAAAAAAACAACAAGCAAGACAACATCTGCGGAGTCCGCTAAACAACAGGCTTAAAAACTCAGTCTCATGACTTTTTGCTTCTTGATCACCCTAGCGAAAGAAATTCGCCGAAAATATTACTAGACATCAAAGAGTAAAGATTGCGCAGGCGTCCTGCGCCTTTGGCATGACACGTTACGTAAGGCTATGTCATTTGTCTTATTAGTCCCATCCCATGTATAATATCGGTGTCAGTTTGACGCAGCACCCTATATGCTTGATGTAAATGCAAAATATGCGAAATTCCTAACATGCAAGTCCAGTCCGCGCAGGACCCTGACGTTCGGCCGGGTTGGGTAACTGAACTCAACGCCTTTGAAACTGGCCTCACCAGCTGCTTTCTGTCAAAGAAAAACCATAACAATAAGTTATATAAGTCCACATGACAATGATAAAAGTAAATGGGGAATGCAGAATATCACACATTGGTCAGTTCAGTAGTTAACAATGAATCGGAAACTTGATCGTTACATCTGCATCAGAACTCATCCTGTTAAAGCGATCTAGTTAGACTGGAAGTTAAAATGAAAACTTTTAAATGCAAATATGTTACGGTTCATATGAAACTGAACGCTGTGCGCTGGTAATTAACCAGGGAAGGCATTTATAAACATAAAAAGAACCCAATCGCTAAGTAGAAGACTGTCTTCCCAGCGCTCGTCTGAACTGATAAAAATGTTTTTTTACAAATTCTGGGACGCCTGGCACAGCAGGGTCGACGATTTTCGGCTTGGTCTTCAGGAACTGCACGATCCTGGAGGCTGCGTCAATGCCGCGCTGAAAATCAGGCGCGAAAGTGAACGCGTTCTGCGCCTGACCCGAAGCCATTTGCAACGACTGCGTTGTGCTGGAAAGATCATTCATTCAATTCAATTCATGACGATTCATCAGGGATATTAACTTGTAAAGCTTTCGAAGCGGCAGAAGGGGCTTGCATTTCACTTATAACTTGTCGGATAATAAATACCCTTGGAAGTAGTTACTACAACTTTCAGTTCAACTTACATTAGAACATTCTGGCAAGCCACCCCGTCCTGCACGACAAGATGGCCGCCATACGTCAGCGCTACGGCATTAACGAAGTTGAACATGGACCGCGACAGGCCCGCAACAAGCCCGCGGCAGTGCGCCGATCGCCGAGCGGGAACTAAGGCCGGTCGAAGCTTGGCGACGTACTCGGATACTACAGCTTGTTCCCGTCCCAGTGATGCAACAGTTCGAACGTTCGAAACTGCTTCGATTGCTATCTGAAATGTCTCATTGTAAGAAGGTACGTTCCCATAGATAAATGACAGTAAATACTGTACTCATTAGCAAAGCTAGTAAATTCTTAAGCGTAACAAAACTATCTGAAGATTACTACTGTATCCAGTAACATCGTTTCTATATCACAAAGTCGACAAAGAAGTCAGTAATAAAATACTTGAATAGCATTACCATGGTGCTGTCTTCAAGAGACTGAACGTGTCCGATGGCTTCCTCACCCGTTGCCTTCCCCTGGTAGTATATGACCACGGAGACGATGGGCAGGAAGGAGAGCGAAACGAGGCCCACGCGCCACTCGAACAGGAGAGCCAGAACTATGGCCAGCCCGATCGAGCCCACGCCTTGGAGGAATACGCCGATGCGTTGGCCCGTTGCCTTGCAGAGAAACAAAGGTAAAATATTATTATGCTTGTCATATCGCTTCATATTGTACGAATCTCTCAAGATTATTAGAGAAGATGCAATAACTTGTGATTGTTGTGTATGTAAAGGTAGTGTTCCGACACTATCTGCAGGGAAGCGCCGCTGGGTCGACTGCGGTTTCGACTTGCGATGTCACGATCAGATCATGACTGCTGGTCGCAATTCGCAATGCGGCCACGCTCGGAATACAAACAAGCGGTGAAGCGACTTCAGTGTCGCTGCAGTCTATTTCGGAATGTCTTCAACGGCATGTTACATCAACGACTGCAGAGGAGAAACTTCTGCCTACCGTCAGTACAAACACGGTTCCTACATTCTATTTGGTAAGTAGGTACCGTTCAGCTGAAATTTCATGCTTGTTTATATCACCAATTTTTATTTTTTTGTTAACCATAGAGCAATATACAATTATGTAGCGATTCAAAAATCGTTACAGCACTGCCGAGCTACACAAAACACTAGCATGACTTTGACAGCCGGCACTCCTATCTATGGTCAGATCGCAAGGTAAAAGCTATCCCGCGAACGCAAATAATTGTAATTAAAATCAAATAATTATAAAGGAGTTAAGAATTTGAGAATTAAAATATTAATAAATACTTAGTCATACTGAGTCTCTAATGTGGCTTACTGACCCCCTGAACATAAGCAGCTTCGCCGGAAAGCCGTGCGCACAAAGACCCGGTAGAGTTGGCCCGCTCGTCAAAGTACGCGACTTGTTGCCGCAGCAGATGCTGGAACATGCGCACGCGCAGCCGCTCCGTGAGGTACGCACCAGCAGAACCGAATGCCGCGGACTGAAACGATACGTAAGCTGCGTTTCCACCAGAGATGTGCGATGTGAATGTGTCTTGAGGTGATGTCTAGTTGTGCTCAACACACATACCTCGCATACATTCCTCGTACACATGCCTTGCATGTTTTGTATGCGCAAAAATCTAGCTCTGCTAAGCCGTTTCCACCAGAGCTGTGCTGACCAAGGCGAGGTAAATGAAGCGTTTCTTTTGCTTCTTTACAAACACATCACTGGCTACTCATCCTCGCACATCTCTGTTGGAAACGCAGCCTAAAGCCGTACACCAAATAAGTTACGTCCAATTAGGTATAACCAGCGCGTTTTAGCACGGTTAGCATGAGTGAAAGTAATAGCTACACCCGAAACTACGGATGTCTGCGATCAATCAGAGCCCATGCTGGGGTGGATTTTTCTAATTAGCAGTTACCTAAGTATAAATAATTCAAAAGCTCAACAAATATTCAAGTATCTAAAGTAAAAAAAAAGCAAACAAACAGAATACCTATTACTTTTATTTTTACCTCCACCAGATTCGTAACTCCCATAACGATTCCTATCACAACGCAAATAATAGCAACTCCGTTTGCTTTTTCCATCAACCGAGTAGGATTTCGATCAGACATGGACTGTATATAAAGAAAAAAAACAAACGTTAAAAGAAACAAAACTATGCGTTTTGAAATCCCTAAGTGTTTAAATTTATTGAAACTTACCCCAAAAAGGTCACCAAATACCACGATAAATAATGGCATAGAAAACCCAATAATTACAGAACAAATACTCCCAATCGTAATCGATTTCCATTCGGGTGCATTCAGTCGAATAGCGTCCCAAAATGTCAGTTTCGGAATGTTAGTCTTTTTGTCGTCCTCTGAAATCTACAGTATATCAATATTTATGTGTAATATTCTTAGCAAAAGTAGGCAAATTCAATATTTAACTAATCAAAAGACTAACGTTTGATATTGGTATATCTTCAACATTCTGCTCTGAAGTCTTGGAATCTTCACGGACCGGTGCAACGGCTATTGAAATAAAAATGCAAGTGCTCATTAGAACCTAACTTGGTACTCCTTCGAATAAGATAATGAAATAACAAAGACTTAATCTGCGATGCAGAGAACTCAGTTTTTAGGGTTCCGTAGCGCGACAAGAAACGCTTATAAGATCGTTCAGTCCGTCCTAGTCTGTCACAGCAGAATATCTTCTACGTTTGTGGACTGATTTGCATGTAACTTGGTTCGAGGATACTTCACATATAGATCTCATTTTTAAAAATACAAAAAATTTAAATTACTAGGCAAAAATTTAAGGTACCTCCCTATAAATGTAAAGGGGGGGTGAATTATTTTTTTGAGTGCACCCCGTTGTGTGGGGTATCGTTGAAAATAACTATGAAAATAAGATAGGGTTTCCATACAACACTTTTATCAGCTTTACCATTTGCGAGTTATAGCCCGCCAAAGTCGTTTACACGGTGTCCCCCCCCCCCCCCCTGAAATTTCTTGGACCTATAAACTTCAAATCTCTCACGTAAAGAATTTATTTTCGGGTATCCTGTGATTATGTAATACTTTCGAAATTATAAATAATATAAAAATATATACTTTTTTCCAAAAGTCTTAAAAAAGTTTTTACTGTTAGGACTGAATAAATAACCTGATATTGAAAAAAATAGCGATAATCCCCATATAAACATTCATTAGTTCCACAATCTACCACATCTGACAATAGATGGAAATTTTGTATAGAAACCTTTATTTTGTATGTAAGAGTTGTCCGCGATAATAAAAGCTTTCATTTGAGACCAGTTGACTACGAAACCCTACTTTATGCGTGGTCCGACACGCACTTGGCCGGTTTTTTTATTTATTTACCTTCGTGCCCACCGTCATCAACCCGCTCTTGCAGTTCCACCATCTCACAGTAGTGACCTTTCTTCTCCATCAACGCATGGTGGCTTCCTTTCTCAACAACCAACCCGTCTTTCATGGCGTATATGACATCAGCGTTGCGAATTGTCGACAGTCTGTGCGCTACTACAATTGTTGTTCTTCCTTTAGCAGCCTGAGGAAATTCACAAAAGAAAACTTACCACACTAAGGCCCTCTTTCATGAAGCAGATTTATCTTGATACTAGACTAAAGACGTTCTGTCTGTATTTTTAATGAAGGTATTAAGAGGGTTTTAGTCATATGTCTTGGAAAAGTGTTAGGGTACAGTGATGGGTACGATCAAAGCTTTTGCATTTAAGTATATTTAAGCATACGTTTCATGCATATTTTAAGTACCTACTTACCTTATTCAATTCAATTTGTTTATTGCGGAAAACAGGTTCCGTATGTTAGTAAATGGAAATCCTTATGTGCTACGGTTAGTAGAAAAATAATAGTAGGTAGTAATAATACTAGGGCGGTTTGATAAGTCCATGACTTTGAAAAGAAAAACATATATTTTGTGTACAAAAACATTTTATTTTTCTACATACTCTCCTTTCAACTCTACACTCTTTTTCCAGCGATGCTCCAATCTCTTCAACCCATCCAAAAAATACTTTTTGTCAAAGCCTGCAAAATAGGCCTCGGTTGCAGCTATCACCTCTTCATTGGATGAAAATCTTTGCCCAGTAAGCCATTTCTTCATGTTTGGGAAGAGAAAGAAGTCACAGGGGGCTAAATCTGGTGAATATGGAGGGTGCGGCAATAATTCGTATCCTAATTCGACAAGTTTTGAAGTCGCGACTGCAGACGAGTGGGCCGGAGCATTATCCTGATGAAATAGAACTTTTTTCTTTGCTAGATGCGGTCGTTTCTTCATCAACTCTTCATTAAATCTTTCCAGCAATGCAGCATAGTAAGCACCGGTTATTGTCTTGCCTTTCTCCAAGAAATCGATGAAAATAACCCCTTGACTGTCCCAAAATACTGTTGCCATCACTTTACCAGCCGAACATACCGTTTTTGCCTTCTTTGGTGCACGTTCGCCGGTAGAAGTCCACTGCTTTGACTGTTGTTTAGTCTCTGGCGTATAATGGTGGACCCACGTTTCATCCACGGTTACGTACCGACGCAAAAATTCACTTGGATTGCGATTATACATAGCCAGACATGCCTCAGAAGTAGTCACGCGTTTTCGCTTTTGGTCGACTGTCAGTAAGCGCGGCACCCATCTTGCAGAAAGTTTTTTCATTCCCAAAATATCGTGCAAAATATGAAAAACTCGTTCAGTTGAGATGTGCACAGCCTCAGCTAACTCGCGTATCTTTACTCGACGGTCAGCCAAAACAATATCGTGGATTTTGTTAACAATGTCCTCAGTGGTTACCTCAATCGGCCTTCCTGGGAGCTCGGCATCATTGGTTTAAATACGTCCACAACGAAACTCAGTAAACCATTTATGTACCATTCCATGAGACGGCGCTGAATCCCCGTAATATTTTTTCAACTTGTCTTCGGTCTGCTTAATGGTTTTCCCGCGTAAAAAATAGTGTTTAATCAAGACTCGAAACTCGGATTTCTCCATTTTCGAAGAACACCTTCACAGCCGCCAAACTTCTTTTGTTATTAAATATTGTTTTCGCGCCATATTTGAAAATAGAATTATTTTAGGTTCGCAAAAATATTACTTTTAAGAAAATATCATTAAAAATAAAAAAAGTTTATATTCAGCCTGAAAGTCATGGAGTTATCAAAACGCCCTCGTATCTACAACAAACTTAAAGTACGGTTCGCACTTCAACCCAATGTTTCAGCAGAGGAGAGTCCGGACTTTAAATCCAGCCAAGAGTCTGTTGGTGCTTGAGCGGAGCCTGTAGAGCATGGACGCAGACTTTTTCATAATATGGCAGAGAAACCATCAGTACGCGCCTCCGCAAACATGCCAAATGCGATAACAGTATCCTGAATGCATTGTTGTATTGGACACGCAGGTCGCTGTATGCCCGCTGCGTAATAGCTGGTCCAAATACTGCACGTGTAGAAAGATTGGCAGTAAGCCTTGAAAAGGGTAATCTTTACTGCATTAGTACATCGTTATCTAGAGCCTTCTGAACTTGAGCTTCTGAAGAGGTATCGAGGGCGCTAGTTGCTTCATCCAGCAGGAGTATCCTAGGGTTCCTAACTAGGGCCCGTGCTATTGCTATCCGCTGCTTCTGACCCCCGGAGAGGGAAGCTCCTCGTTCACCAACAAGCGTCTCATAGCCCTGATAAAAAAAAACATATGATAATAAATATATAGTTGGGAAATCGTATATTAGTAAGCAAGCTCTAGTTTTAACAGCAAACCTTCTACAGCTCTATCATAAAAGCAGCTATCAAACCACACTGATATTGTTGTATAGAGTGGTTTTTTCCGTATGTTTGTATACCCATGTCTATTACTGGAATGATAATAGGAATATAGAGAGCCCTCAGATTAGAGCTCTATTCACCAGTTTTACCTTAGGCAGCTTAACAATGAAATCATGTGCATAAGCCTGCTTGGCAGCCGCCTCGACGTCGGCATAGGTGGCGTCTGCCCGCCCATAACGGATATTTTCTCGAACTGTGGCGTTGAACAGCACTGGCTCTTGGCCAACCAGACCAATCTGCCTTCGAAGCCACTGGACTGATAGTTTCCGCACGTCATTTCCGTCTATAGAGACCTGTTCAGAAAATTACTGACACTACACAAATTATATGACCCCAGAGGTTGTAAACTGGCAAGATTGCTTAGCTGCTGCAAAAATCTACATGAACAATGAAAACTTACACTGCCATCAACGACATCATAGTAACGAGATATAAGCTGGATGATAGTAGACTTCCCACATCCAGAATGGCCCACCAGAGCCGCTGACTGCCCTCGCCCGACACTTATACTAACTCCTTTCAATACCTTAAAAACATGGGAACAGTTTCATATTAAATTGATGTATCCATAGGTTATTGTGATTTTTAAGAACAAACTTCACTAACAGGTACTTCAGGACGCGATGGATAGTGGAATGTCACGTTGTTCAATTCCACATTCCCATCCACATGAGCAGGTTTGATGCCTCGGTCTCGCATAGGATCGATAGTAGGCACATTGTTTAAAAGATTGAATATTTGAGCACCCGCACCGCGGGCTGAGCCGAATGTGGATACCAAAGACCCCACCATACCAAAGTTTCCTAAAGCTGTCATAATTCCGAAAAATACCTAAAAAAAATGCAGGCAATAAATATAATCATCTTATATATAAAAATAAATTGCTGTTCGTTAGTCTCGCTAAAACTAGAGAACGGCTGAACCGATTTGAATAAGTTTAGTCTGGAAATATTCGAAGAAGTCCAGGGAAGGTTTAAACGATCAGAAACTTTTATAAAAGCTACGAGCAGGACAACGTCTGCCGGGTCCACTAGTTTTTTAAATATAAAAATGAATTGCTTTTCGTTAGTCTCGCCAAAACTCTAAAACGGTTGAACCGATTTGAATAATTTTGGTCTTGAAATATATGTGGAGTTCCAGGGAAGGTTTAAAAGATATTGGTTTACATACTTACTGAGAACATCACATCAGCATTGTAGTTTTTTGGGTCGTTGATAACAAGATAGATTCCGATGTAGAATGATACTGCGTAAGAGCAAAATACGCAGAGGAATAGGAATCCCATTGAAAGGCCGGTGAAGAATTCTGATGGCAATAAAATTTAATAATTTACGGCCAGTTTCAATATTCTCCCTACTTCTGTCTGAAAGATAACTGTCAGTTTCATACAAACGGCTGTAACCGCAGATAGATTTTAATATGACACAGTAATCCAAAGGCTGTGAATCAATAAGTTTAGGCTACCAAGGCGAATACGAATTAAAAAGGCTAAGAACAGGAAGTACCATGGACCTTTCTTGATGTTGATGCGACGGGCCTCGGCCAAGGGTTGACAGTATCGTTCTAGTTCCTTCTTTTGGCCACTAAACGCGTAGACAGTACGGATGGATCCTAATACTTCTTCAGCTACAGCGCTCGCGCGCCCTGACTCCAGCGATTCCTGTTTGCTGAGACGGTTGGCAATCTGATGGCAAAGGTATGGTAAGGCTTTATCTTTGCTGATGGTGAAAAAGTATTGTAATAAAAAAATATAAAATAAGTTAAATTAAATTAATTAAAAACCATTCTCCGGCGAGTGCATAACAAACAAAAAAGGTGACTTTCAAATTTGAAAAGCAAAGAAAATAATATCGATCATATAACAGCAAGCATCTACACTAATATTATAAAGAGAAAAGATTTGATTGTTTGTTTGTTTGCATGAATTGAATAGGCTCCGGGAATACAAGACCAATATAAAAAAAAATACCATTCGAAAGCTACATTATCCCTGATGAACATGTGCTATATTTAATACTATAGCGGTCCGTCCCGGCTTCGCACTGGCGGAATAATTGTCCACCCGTGCGGAGCTGGGCCAGGCTGCAGTTAATGAATAAACAGGAAAATTATCACAATAAAACTCCTACACATAAAATAACAAAATTTCGAAATAAAAGGTAAAAATAAAACGATTCTGTGCCCACCTTACCCGTGAGGCCGACTAGCATGAAGGTGACGGGCGTGGTGGTGAGGCACAGGAGCGCCAGCTTCCAACCCTTAAGCATGGCCATCACCACGCACCCGATCGCTGTGGTGAAGCTGTACACGAATGAGAACACCTTGTCCCCGATCCCTTCCTCCACCTTTATCACGTCACTGAGCAAACATTTTCAATTGAAAAAACATTTAAAACAGCTGGTAGGCTTCAACGGCTGGATGGATTTGACCAGTCATAGGTGAGAACGACCGCGATTAAATTATCTTTCGAATAAAAATCACACTTAAATGGGTCGGTCGATCCATTCGGCAGCTCATCCGTATGAGTTTTCCTAAAAATTATCACCCTAAACGTTTTATTTCTGATGTGGATTTTGTTCGAGAACAAAACTAATGATCTGAAGCTATTTAACATTTATTGTTTTCTCCCGAGTGGTCCTTGTTTGACCTGTATTTACATAAGTATACTTTGTAGAAAGACTGTGTCCAAAATTGAATGACGGTGACTACTAAAAGTTTGCTTCTGCTCTTTTTCTAATCATAGTTTAAGACATTTAGCTTCATTTTAATTCTTAGTGGTCGTCTTTATTGACCATGTCGTTTTTATCACAGGTTCTAATTTTTTTTATCTTCGCGATATCATTACTACATATAGCTTCTAAATCTACCCAAAACTTTGTTTCGACTGGAGGTGGACCACTCACACCTCATGCACATAGAAAATCCGATGAGCAATAATAAAACATAAAAAGGAAGTAAAATATACAAATGTTTGTTAAATACTAACTCTGCCATTTTGGAAGAAAAATCACCAGTCTGATGCATATCAAAATAAGCAAAATCTTGATTCAACGCCGCCTTCAAATACTCTTGTCTTAGTTTGAACATCTAAAAATGACAAAACCTATATTAATAAGTATTGTAATGGTAACGTAGATTTGATGATAACGGAGACAAACGCACTTGATTGATTGCAGTTACTTTCATAAACGCGGTTCCAACGTATCCACCTATGAACAAAACGACACCCACGCAGGAGTAATGTATGCCGAACGCGTGCATCGATTCAAGGAAGGCTTCGCCTTCTTTGGTATTCTTTTCTTTTGACGCGGCGTACGATATCATAATCTGGAAAACATTTGCCACTAGCGTAATGGCATACGGTAGAGTCATACCAGCGAAAACAGTAGCCAATAATGCCACGGAGATCATGAAACAATCCCATCTGCTTGCAAATCTGAACTGAAATTTATAGACAACTTTTAGGGTTTTTCAGGAAATAATGGTATAAATAAGAGCTTGTAAGTATAATTAAAATTCAGTTTTATACCAAAGCAAAGTAGGATATACTAGGTGCTGTACCGCCTGCAGCATTTAGGTTATTGCTGAAATAAGTTTAAGTTGCTATAACGGGTTGAACAAAATATTATTATCTACTAACACTGTACCAAGATTTTCGTCGTTGTCGTAATATGGACTTGGGAATAATATACTTAGAAGTATTTTTACTATTGTTTCGTTCGTTACAAACCTGTTGAGTTCATTTTCTAATTTACCAAGTCGACGTCGAACCATTTCAAGAACTTATTTGTTTAATTATAACAACCGGTTGCTACATAAATGATGTTATTATATTGGTGGACATTGCAAATAAATATTTATTAACTTGTTAACATTGCTTGTAAATTATGAATTAGATATTTAGAATTACAATGATTTGACAAACAAGTTTAATGACACGATACATTGACATTTACGTTCGTCACTTTTGACGTAAACAAGGTACTACTAAAACAAACTGAACTGCTTACTATGCGAAGTCCCTGCGATCATAGCAATAGTATTTTAAGGAAAAATATCAAAAAATCAATGTAATTTGCAAAAATTCTTACTTTTTGAGTACCTATGTCTTTATTTAAACTCTCCCTACTCAGACACCTCGCATGCGATCGCCACGAAAACGGGTGGCCGTTCCATTATTTTTGCTGGTGCTGGAGGCTAAGATTAGTAGTCCTTGGTTGGTAAGACTAATGCACTAATGCCTCTCTTACACTCATACAATCATGGTTTGGCAGAGTCGTAGTTTCGAGATATAACGGTGGTTCAATGTAGCTGCCTGGTTCAAAGTGAGAAACCCGACTATATTCCTTGCAGTCTGCCTCGTTGGTGTAGTGGCAAAGTTTCTGCCTTACATCCAAGAGGTCCAGGGTTCGAATCCCAGGTCGAGCCAAAATTGTTTCGGAGATTTTCTGTCATGAATTTCTCAAAAACAGCTCGGAGTCGGGAAGTTGGCGGTGTTACACCCCCGTGCCTCGGAAAGCACGTTATGCCGTTGGTCCTGCGCCTGATCTCTCTCCGGTCATGTCGGATTGCCGTCTCACCGATCTTAGAGAGTGATGGAACAGTGAGTGCACCTGTGTATTTCGCTCACACCTGTGCACCCTAATCGAAATCGGCCAGGAAGACTATTATTATTCCTTGCACACGACTCTAAATAATTTCCAAAACCGAATATAACAAATTATGTCGTCGCACATACTTAGATCTCAGTACACATTTCTTTATCATTATTATCAACGACGCTACGACTAAATATTATCTTGTCATATTCAAAGTTCCCGCGTTAAGGTATTGATAAAAGCAGACAGGCCAGACAGTGTGCGTGACAGTGCCGTGGAATACACAAGTGCGGTTAAATCGTAAACAACATGGTTTTGGCAAAAAAATATAAAGTTGTATCTCCATTTGTAGGGGAACCAAAAGAGAGTAACTTTCAGATTGTTGAAGAAGAACTGGCAGCATTACAGGAAAATGGTATGCTTAGAGTAGTAAGAATATTTAGATAAATAGATGATGAGAAGCCACTTGACTCTTTTTAAGCAAAATCAAAAGTCACCCAAACATGAGTTAGCACAATATTTGTAGATAAAATAACACAATGTATGTATGTTTATTTTTCATCAGTTGTAGGTTTATTAAGATTGTTTAAATTGCCATAACTAAACTAGAAATCTAAGTGGGTTTAAAACTTTCAAAGTACCTAGGGTTGCCACCTTTTTATTTTCAAATAAAGTACATTGGTTATTATAGGTACGAAAAAAAGTACCTAGTATCGAAATAAAGTACCATTCATTTTTCTTTATTATTATATTTAAAAAAAAATTCAACAAATAATTATACTTCCAAAGTATAATCATATTAATACTAACGACTTCTTTGTGATTTTGAAGTTGAACTTTAACTTCAAAATTACAAAGAACCAAATCATGCGAAATAAAGTATTTTCGTGTACTTTATAGTTCTCATAAAGTACAGAGTACAATTGCCTGAAATAACGTACAATACTTTATTATAAAGTACGTACCCAAAAGTAATCCGTGAATACGGTACGGTGTCCCAAAACTCAACGATAATCTGAGACCGGCGGGTCTAAAATGGCCGCATTTGATGTTTCATATTTCATTCACAATATGTTTCATTTTTAATGAAAGGCCAAGTTATACCAGTTCGGGGAAAAATAAAAATAAATCCATATCACTCAGTTCAGCGATAATAGACATTTTTTTAAAAAAAGTTGAAATTCGACACCCTTGGTGGCGTTTTCAAGTCCTGTGATCACCAATGTCACAATTTATCTATGATTTTTTTTATCTTTATTAACGATGCTATTAATCGCAACTACAAATGAAAGCAATAAACATTGTTAATTTAATAAAATAAGTTAAGTTTTAGTGAGTCATGGTTCACAAAAATATTGTTAGTTAACTTTGACACTTCATATTGAAAAAAAAAGTATTACACTACCCTTGGCAAGTTATTTCAAAAGATGGGCGCATCTAATCAAGATTTCAAAATGGTGCAACACTTGCCACTTTACTTGCGATTAAAAAAAAATTCTTATTTTATTTCAAGTTGAGCTTTCAAAAATAATAATTAATACTTTTTTTTGTATCAACATATCGGGGTCTCGAATGAACAAAAGTGATAGAATGAGATAGATAGTGACGCTGACAGTCTGTCTTACTCTAGAGTGAGACAGATTGACATTCGACTTAGCGAGACGGATAGTGACGCTTGAGGGGTCGTTCGTTCACAACATTTAGTAGGTACGCTACGCCACCAAGTGTGTCGAATTTCAACTTTTTTAAAAAATGACTATTATCGCTGAACTGACACACAATGACACACAATCTGAGTGATATGGATTTTTTTTCCAGAACTGGTATAACTTGGCCTTTCATCCGGTCTCAGATTATCGTTGAGTTTTGGGACAATAAAAGTACTGAAAACTGACATTTACTAACTATAATTGTTACTCGTAAATAGCGCGATAATTTAATTATGAACACAAAGTTACCTATCCTACTAACTTAAATACCTACTTACAAGCTGCTAGTAATTCAATTCCCATAAACCGATTCCCACAACAATTACCTACCTCATATCAGCTTTTTCTAGGAAAATATTTTTGCAGAATTCCTGGCGGAGGCGGCATACCTTAGCGTTGATCCCTATCAAAGAATGAAAGTCGGTAGTACCTTCCCTTGTGACATGATCGGAGGTCAAATAGCAAAGTAAGTTTTAAGCTTAAATCAAAGGCAAAAAGGGGCAGATTCTGATGCGGTATGGGCTAGTCGCGCATTAAACCGAGTCCAATGGACCTGCTCCGCTCCTAGTCGTCGTCAGTAGTGCGAGTTGTTTACACGTGCACGCGTATGCCTGGTAAGCGGCCAATTTTTATTGAAGTGAAAACTTCTTTAGCGGCGTTGAGCACTTTTGTGGCATGGGTAGAAACTGTGAAACTCGCGTCAGGTCACGTGATGCTGATCGAAAAACCGTAAGACGGTTGTTAAGTTTTCACTTCTGCCGGCACTCCCGGAGTGCAACCCGTGTTTGTTTTTTTTTTACTAGCGGACCCGGCAGACGTAGCCCTGCCCGTTGCTTTATTTAATTTTCTTATCTTTTAAACCTTCCCTAGACTTCCACGAATATTTAAATACTAAATTTATTCAAATCGGTTTAGCTGTTCTCGAGTTTTAGCGAGACTAACGAACAGCAATTCATTTTTATATATAAGAGAGAAGATAAGTTGACGATTGCAAGGACATACCGTATCTTCCTGTTAGGCTTGATCTAAAGGATCAACGGTTAGTAATTAACTAGGAATGAAATTACTAAACGGACTAACAATATTATTGCTATTATTTTCAGAGTGATCGAAAGCAGAAATATCGAATATCCTGTCGGTACATGGGTGATGGGACATTTTGGGTGGCGCACTCATACAATCGTCAATCCAGAAAATGCTAAATTTTGTAACCAAAAACCTTATCTGTACGCGCTACCGGATTTTGGTGAATTGCCCGTATCTTTGGGAGTTGGCGTATGTGGAAGAGTTGGGTAAATTATTTAAGAACATTATTATTTAACAAGGTCTACAGAGTTCGGAAAAATATGATTGTAATTTTTACTACACAGATACGAGTATGTACAATTGCTACTTCTTAAAATCCAGCTCAGTCCAACAACAAACTAATAGTCCCCAAACTTTCCTGTAAATTCCGAACTGGGATGACAAATCTATACATACATATATACATATAATAAGACTGTAAAAGATCGATTTCTGTACATTGAAGATTTTTATGAAAAATTGTTAATTACCGTAATAGAAGCCAAAACAACAATTTTTAAAATTTTTGTGTCTGTCTGTCTGTCTGTCTGTCTGTCTGTTTGTCCGGGCTAATCTCAGAATCTACTGGACCGATTTTGACGGGACTTTTTTTATTTGACTCAGTATCACCTGGAGAGTAAACTGGGATATAAATAATCACGCCGATGAACTTAGGGGGCAGGCAGGAAATTGAATCTCAGAATCTACTAAACCGATTTTAATGGGACTTTTTTTTATTTGACTCAACATTACTTGGAAGGTAAAGAAGGATAGAAATAATATTACATATGATAAATTCTGCCCCCAAAGGGATAAAATAGGGGTTGCGAATTTGTATGAAGCCCGGTCGCAAAAAACTAACATCCACGCGGACGAAGTCGCGAGCGGCCGCTAGTATGAAATAAGAGAAGTACCTACATAAGAAGTGCGGTTATGCCTATTTTCACACTACAATACAAGAATTTTTATGTGTATATACTTCACAAGAACTAAATACACATAGTTGATATTTCGTGATAAGCATTCACGTTACAAATTAAAGATAATATTTTTGCAGTAGAAAAACTTAACTGTCTTAGGTGGGGATCGAACCCGCGTGTCTGGGCATCCGGCCCGTGTGCCAATAACACTCAGCAACCCAGACATTGGCAACAGACAGTTGATTTGTTCGACTGAAAAAATATTATCTTTACTAAATACATATTCAATCTATCTACAATTACTAATAGCTACTACAAGTATTCAGAACCTTCTTATCACCAAGTAAGCAATTACAACTTTTTGTCATGCCTATACCATACCAATACTCCTACTCCAATATTTCAGGAATACTGCATATTTCGGTCTCACCGACATCTGCCGACCGAAGCGAGGAGATACGGTCGTTGTGTCCGGCGCGGCTGGTGCTGTGGGCTCCCATGTTGGCCAAATTGCTAAGATATTAGGTAGGTGACAAGTTTTGAACACTTAAGTGAAGTTGTGAAGTGATGTTGAACACTAAAACTGAAAAAAGGTGGCTAGTCTAATCATTCTTGTACATAATGAAATTGGCAGTGTGCTACACAATAGTGGTTTGATATAAGTCGCAAATGCAAGCTGTTTGCACTGCATCTGCTAAATACAAATAAAATAAATCTCATTTCAGGCTGTCGCGTCATAGGATTCGCGGGTTCGGACGAAAAATGTAAATGGCTGGTTGAAGAACTCGGATTCGACGCAGCTGGCAATTACAAGACAGATGATATTCAAAAATTCTTAACAGAAAACGCACCTAAAGGCGTTGACTGTTATTTCGATAATGTAGGCGGCGAACTGAGCAGTATAGTCATGTCGAAAATGAACGAATTTGGAAGAGTGGCTGTTTGTGGAGCCATATCCAGCTACAACGAAACTGATGCAGAAAAACGTAAAGGTAAATTTCAATTTTAATATACATTTACAGTGATTTACGTTCACGTACCAAAAACTCAACATATTTTTTTTATCCTACAGCTACAACAATTCAAATGTTCGTTGTGGGCAAACAGTTAAGAATCGAAGGATTCCAAGTCAACCGATTTGCCGACCGTACGACAGAAGGGATCCAAAAGAATTTGCAATGGGTCAAAGAGGGAAAGCTCAAATATCGAGAACACGTCTACAATGGCTTCGACACAGCAGCCGAAGCCTTCAAAGGATTATTTACCGGCGCAAACATCGGGAAGAGCATTGTAAAAGTGTAATATTTTTAATTATGCATTTAATAAAGTATAAATAATAATTAAAGCATGATATTTTTAAACATACATCCTAAAATTTAATGTAACCTGTATCATCTACGTTTCCGCCTTTTTGGAGATGGCTGATTTGATATTTTTTTAACGGATTTATTTATGAACAACTCTTCGTAAACTAAACTTTTGGCGCTGGGGCTCAAGAACTTTGACAACTCTTGATACAGTTGTTTTTTGTGGGCTTCCTCATTTGTGGAAGTCTGCGTGGCCTTCGCCTTGTGCGCTTGCGGTTTGGTGTCAATGCACTTCCTAAGCTCAACAATTTTTTGAGAATTTTCGTCTATTTTGCTCAACAAAACATTTTCCATTTTTTGCATTCTGGCCTCAATGAACTTCATGGTATATTCATGTACATCCGGTAACTTAGGCTCTTTCGAAAGATACGAACTAACATGTTGTTTGTAGTTTTTAACTTGATTATTTTTCATTACTTTTGGGCTGCTTGCCTCCGGCATGTTACTGCTAGTTCTATCTTGTTCGTCTAATTTTTCCAAACATGTCTCTATTATGTCACGCAATTTTTTATTGAAACTTCTTTTCTTTTCTATTGCAGCAATTCGCTCAGGTGAAATCTTGTGTTTTACTGCTGGGCTTTTTGGAACAATTTCATTTGGCTTTTCATTATTTTTACAACTCTTTACTGTTTGTTGATTAGATTTAATGGTTTTACCTGTATTTCTGACCACATTACTAGTACTGTGATGTATTCTTTGATCATCCCTAATTCTTTTTCCACCCCTTGTTCTTTTTTTAATACTCGAAATATTAATCACTGCTGATGGTGATATAGGTTCTAAGTTATGTGTTATTTTAATAGGCTCTGTAATTTTTTCCTCCAATAGTATTTGTATTTTAGGTTTTGTGGATTCATCTTCATTCATTTTCTGATTTTGATTCTCTTGGGACTGATTACAATGGGTTTGAAAGTCTTGATTTAATTCACAGTTACTTGGTGGTTGGTATGGAAGAGATACTCCCTGCACAGCCTCTATAACATTATTGTTTTCTTGAATTTGTGCTGAAATTTTGGCATATTGTTGTACACTGTCCTGATTATAATTTATAGGTATTAATAAATCATCTGGATTAGTGTGCCATTTAGGGTTGGCATATTGTTCAATTACAATATTGTTTGATTGATTTAAGTTTGCCATTGCTTCATTGTTACTGTCAGTAAAAAGCAAATTTTGCATTTCTTGGCTAACAGAGACAGGATTATTAGAAGGCATTTGATTTGCAGTCGAATCTAAAGGTTTTCCTTGACTTACCAATAAATTATTTTGTTCATATTTAGAACTCTTATAACGCAGCACTTTTCTAGTGTTATGAATTGTTGAATTACTCTTTACTCTCTGATCTGATATATCATGATTGATACCTGTTTCCATAGGATTTTCAATTTCAATAACTTTAGCAGACATTCCTTCAGGCCATGTCAAAGTTATTAATGAATTTTCATCATTATCATTTTTAACTGGTATATCAATATGTTTGCTTGTATTATCACTAATTTCAGCAGTTTTATTTGTGTCAACTTTATTATTCCATATTGTTTCATTCAGCGACTGTTTTTCCCAATAATCACCATTTGTTAGAAAATCTGCGTAAATTATCGAAGATTTGTGTTTCTTGTAATACTTATCATCTCCTTCTTCATTTAGAATAATTGGAGTCACATCATAAACGGGCTCTTGTTTTGCTTTTAACTTGCTCGTTTCACAGTATGGCCCATCTTCTGTAGGTATTGCATTATGTGTCAGCTTGTCTTTCTGTAAATAATAATAACAAAGACAACTTGTAATTAATTTTTAACCCATTGTTTGTTCACATTTAAGTGAATGATCAAGTCAAGTGACTACAAACAAAATTATTAACCAAGCCACATTTGCTACTCTATATAACCCCAGTGAACCAATTTAGCTCATACAAAACCTCATCAGACAAAACAGTTTTGATACTTTTTCATGGTTCTCTTGTTTGTCCATAATATTTGGTTTTAACAAATATAATTCTTACATTGTTGACTTACCTTGTAGTTCATGAAACAATCATCATTGAAATGATATTGGCAGACAATTCTGTTTCTTAGTTGAGACAGCTTTAGGTTCAGGAATTCAAATTTCTGAGCATTAGCCAGCCACTGATGGCATCGGTTCTTGTCGTAAACAGGGAAGTGGAACATGTGAACCTTGTTAGTGCCAGAGCGGACACTGCAGTTCCGGTAAGAACATCTTGACCCTCCCATGTTGTAACCTGAATGACAAAGACATGAATTTAACCAGTGCTTACTTTAAAGATTATGTAGGTTCTAAGTCCAATCGTTTAACATTAGTGGGGAAAATAAAAACCACTTATTTTTGATCACAAAAACAATCATAGAATTGACATAATTCAAAGCTTAAAAACTGAACATCCCAGGTAGCTGTGAGCTTATAATTCACGTACATGTGGGCTTTAGATCGCTCCTAAATCAAGAAAAAATAATAAAACTTCAGAAGAAGGCTTCACAATCTAAACCCAAGCTGACATTTAACTAACCTGTTAGTTCTCAACCAATTGATTTGAAAATATATTCGTTATAGATTTGTGACTCCATATAAACTAGCTAAAATAATAAAAAATAATAATCCTTGGAGAGTTAATACGACAAACAACACAATTCCAATTTCTAGCTTTTGGTGCTCCGTGTTGCAAAGTGGCAAGCAGGCAGCAGAGCCACGAGCCACCCACACACAGATTAATAATATGTAGCAAGCTACACCCACACCAACTACCTATACCAAAGAAAATTTTGATTGAACCATCCCTAGTGTTGTTCTGATAGCTATAGTCTATCGATAGTATCACATCGTGTGGGTGTCTGACTACAATACCATCGATTTCTATCCGAAACTTGACTAGACATTCGATAGTATTATATATTTGTATAGTAAATACTTCGATAGTTTCTAAAGTATAATTATCGATAGTAACTGTAGTAGCAAACGCAAAGGGGTCGTCGATTACAACGAAATGTTGTAAATCATATAATATATTGCTTCTTGGATAGTTACTGCTGTCACCACGTTGTCAGAAAATAAGATGGTACCGTGAAGACGTATCCTACCTACCAAACTCAATACATCATCGCAAAAAATCAAAGCAATTATGGGCACAATTATTGTCACCGATAGAGATGCAAAAACAATAAGTGACATGGTAGAAATCCCGTTAGTAACTAACTATTCTAATGTTAGTATCCATGAAATTTTACGACATTAAAAGGAAAAAAACCTGTTTAGAACGGGTGTCTGTGTGTGTTAAAGACAGTTTTTTCCGAATGTTTACATTTCAAATATATAGATCGATAAAGCGCGCGATTTTGGGTATGAAACCGTTGAAAACTGATTTTGGCCATATTTTTTTACGACGTTTCATCCCAGAGGGGTTGATATAACGAAATATGCATGAAAGTAATAGATCGATTTTATACTCGAACTAGTACGACACTACGCAAGACTAAATATTTTTGACAATGACATTAATAATGTGAGTGGTCCACAGTTTATAAAGCCAGATCCACACACAAGTTCAATCGTTGGCAAAAAAAACAAAACTCTTCGAAAATAATACACCAAGCCTGCAACGTTGAGTCTCCTCTCTGATTCCGTATGAGATTAACTTTAATGCCTCAAGAAAGGTTGAGTTCTTGAGTCCAGTAATTACTTTCTTTCTGGAACCACTCGTGTGGAAATAATTATTATATAGAATGCTTTTCAAAATTAGAGTTATTTAGAGAATAATTTAGTAGGGCAGTGATTCAAACTTTTTATGACATCATGACCCCTATAGAAGAAATATCATCACGCGATACGTAGGTACGCCAATGTACGCGGCCCCGTCGCGTCCCTTGGGTTCTTCAAGTGTTTTAATAAGCTAGTTCCTAGTCCCTGATCTACCGACAGGACGGGACCCGAATCGCGATCCACACCGTTTTGTAAATAAGTTTCACAGTGGCCACTGGTCGTAGAAGGGGCTAGGGTCACTGACCTCTATACAAATACGCTGGACCAATGATACCCTATAAAATGACAGCTGTTTTTTGTGCCTATTTGAAGCGCCCCCAATGCGTGGGAAAGGAACTAAATCTGACGTAAACTGCACAATGGCCGGTGCATGATTTGAATACGGTAGTTGACACCACCAATCGTTGACGTACTTTTTATCAACTGTCAAAACGCTTTTCTTCATAGAGCTTGTATGGGAATAACACGCTTTGACGTCACCGCGTGCAATGCCGATTGAGTGACTAATTATCATTTGAATTCCAATTAAAAATCAAATAATACGAACTGCAGAAAAATATTAGTGTAAAGGCATCTGAAATTATGAATTATTTTAGAGAAAATCAGTTTTTGAATATTTCTTTCATAGTGGAAACAAGCCTATTGTCACCGTATTTAAAGTGATTTTAAAAGGTTTAATGCGATTTAAGTTTGTTATTGTCTTGTATTAATAAAGTTATAGGTACATAATTTAGTGATGATAGTATATAGATTAACCATGAAAGAGTGCATATAATGCAAAACTCGTTACCAGAAAGGAAGTGGGGTTACATTCCACAAGTAAGTGAATTTACGGCTAATATTCAACAAATTAACCTTCCACTGATATCACAGGCACTTTAAAATCTGTTATTAATGTATAATGTCAATGTAATCACAAAATAATACGTAATTACACAAACAATAAAATTCAGTAGTGCTGTAAAATTCCGTGTCGATAAAACTTATCAGTGTTTTGCCTATCAAATATCTATTTGGTTTTAAGAATGGAAATTACTGACGATATTTTGTTAAATATTGATTATTAATTTTCAGGGTTCCTACTGACAATCGAAGGATGGAATTATGGCTGAAAACGATTAATAAGCCTAGTTGGCGTCCGAAAAAATATGATTACATCTATTCGAAACACTTCTCTGATGACTGTTTTATTAAATATAATTCATGCACTACTTAAAAAGTGCTGTATACCAACAATTGACAATCTGTTTATTGTTTCTTTTGCTGCAATTCTCTTTTTTTATTTGTATGAAATGTTCATATATCACGCAATGGACTACAGATCAATATTATTTTTTTACATTTACTTGGAAAGAAATCGTTTTATATATTTTACAGATACCCTAGCTATGGGTAGCTTTGCACACTATATATTATAGTGGGGCCAGTATTAAAATGGCTGTAACTCCAAAAAAAAAAGAAATATGGTTGCCTTGTAAGTCGGTTTTACGGGCGATGAACACCGATCATGTTTGAGTGGGAGAGAGACGCAAGGCATTCGCCGGTCCGGCGGGCCTCTCTCTCGTTCGGTGACTCATCGTAACAGACGTGAGCGGGCGTTACACTTTTTAACACGCTTTTATTAGCTTGACCTGTATGTAACTATGTATGTATGTAACGGAATCTTTGCACTTCATTTTCACCTACTTCTAGGAGTCTGATTAACATGGAAATTTGCACAAGGGTCAAGGACCGATGACAATGCAATAATTTGATAAGAGTTTTCGATTATCCTTATTAACTAAAAAAATAAAATTAATTTTAATATTGCTGAAATCGCCTTCTTACATTTTCCGCACGGCGCCATCTCTTTCACAAATATTACGAAAGTATCTAGTAGCGTTCGCTTAGCTAGTTAGTTTCGATAGCAATCATTAGATGTCGCTGCTAATGCTATGCAGTTTTAACTGATGCAATTGATTTGCACTAGAAGCTCTGTATTTTGCCAATAGATGTCACTATTAACGAACACATTAAGTGTAGTAACAATTTAGTAATCTGTGATTAAGTACCAATGACAATGCAATAATTTGGAGATTTTACTAAAAAAAATAAAATAAATAATAGTTTAAAAAACTAAAAAAACACGCTTTTATTGCTAACTAAAAAAGAGAAAATAATTTCTGCGTACACGGAATTTATATTACAGTAGAGTAAAAAGCGTGGGGTGCTTCGTATAGTAGTATGTGAAAATCATCCTATTATTGGCACGTATAAAAGTATGAAAACGTCATAAAGTGCACCCCACGCTTTTTACTCTACTGTAATATAAATTCCGTGTACTCAGAAACTATTTTCTCTTTTTTAGTTAGCAATAAAAGCGTGTTTTTTTAGTTTTTTAAACTATTATTTATTCATGAGTGACTCCGAGCCCCAACCTAATTTAAGACGTTGTCACGTCAAAAAAAACTAAATAAGAAATTGACTATAAAGTTTTAAGACTGTATATCTAAAAATATAGGTATTTACTGTATAATTGAGACTGGGAACTTATTTCAATTAATAGTTATATCCGTTTACTTTTTCATTATGTATGTTAAACAAGTAGGTACTTAGCAATTTTTAACTTTATACTCACTTGTTGTTGATTTTTTATCTCCCCCGTTTCTAATGTCGAGTCTATAAATTTTATTACTTAAAAGTGAGAGAAAACCTAAAATTTATTCAAATTTATTGATTTTTCAAAACTGCCCCATGTGTCTTGTTCAGAGCTGCCCCAGGAGTGGAACATTTGCCTTATTTTTCTAAAATAGATTTTGCGGCTTTAATTTGCATTTTCTTCGTCTTATGTATTGCGATTTTATAGCCTAATTTACTAAACATTGTGGAAAATCGGAAGTTATGACAGAAAGTGTAAAAATTGTTCAAATGTGCCCCCTTCTCCCTTACAATTCGTATTTACATATAGTAGGCACGAAGCTTAAAACCTTAAAGACCTTCTTTCAGGTCCGTATTTCAAGTGAAGAACAGACCGAAAAAAGTACTTAGATGAAAATATGGTGTACCAACGTAGATACAAAAAGTGAATTACCTTTATCAAACTACATTATATGAACTTGGTAAACAGCACGAACCTATTAAATATTCATTGTGTAAAATGCATTTTACATGAAAGCCTTCACGGTAAACAAAGGGTAGGAATATCGTCCAACCGACCACGAGTTTAATTTCATTAAAAGCGAACATACCTAACTACTTTCATCATTGTAGGTGGACACATTTTGCTATTAACAAAGTAACACACATTTAATCGGTCCAAATAGCTCTCGCACCTTTTCCAGTTGTCGAAGAGCATTAGACAGAAGTAGTCAGGTTCCGAGTGGGTTAATTACCTACCTAGGTAATTGCCATATTTTTCACTATGTCGCAAGTGAGCGATGTAAAGGAACGTGATCCTAGTCACTCCTGCTTCAGGAACCCATTGAGCTTTCTCCTGCAGTTATTTTCTTTGAGCACCAATGCACACCGGGAAAAACACTACAAATCGCGCATTATTATTATAAAAATAGTTATAATCGGCACAATTTTCGGTACAATGCAAGTTTTCGATTTATACTATAAAATCAAATATATATACAGTGGTATTACCGTGTCGGTAGCATTAACAGATGCAGTGCAAACGATATACGACTACTTCCAGTACACTGTGGATTTATTCTTTGTTTATAAATACGGCAGACATGTTTATCAAGAATATTATAATCAGTATACGACAATCGACCAAACCTTAGGGGCAGGAAGTTGTGGTGCCATCAGGAAAAAAATAAACAAATTAGTGTTTATGTTTATTTTAATTTGGGTTTTATCTACGGTAATGGATTACGTCGTTTGGATCGAGACTTATGGATGGACCACGCCTACTGTGTTTGCTTTGGCATACTATTACCTTCTTTTGAAGATGCTTACTAATCTGGATTTGACTTATCAAACTATGCATATCGAAGTTCGCTTAGGAGTCATAAGCGATTTACTACAAAGCTATTACGGTTCGTGCGACACATTGCCAGGGGTGAAAGGCGGGGATGTTGTACAAAACGAGAATTGGCTCTACGCAAAATGTTCTACTCCATCCAAAGACCAAGAATCGCTGAAGTGGTCATTCGACCTTCGACGACGCGAAACCCGGTGCCTCAGTAGGTGTTACTTGCTGTTAAGGGAACAAAGTGCTTTCATTAACCAAATGTTTGGAGTTAGGGTAAGAAATGCGAAAAGTAGATTTCAAGTTAAGGGTACCTACTTGATCATTGTTTTAATTTTACACCGCGTTCGGTTGGATTTCAGGTTTTACTGAACACTCTAAGTTTACTAATCGATATGGTAAGATTTGCAAACCTTGGAGTCAGAATTGTCATGGGGTCACAGGTTAGTAGGGTTTGAGTAGACAGTGATCGTTTTTTTACGCTTAATCTGAATTTAACTTGACTTTTCACAGCAGATCAAGCACGAATTGGAATACGTCGCCGCGGTTATTACTATAATTCGCCTATTAATCTGTGGAGCCATTCTGACAAGCCTCGTACACCATTGCGAGTTGGTATATCGTCAAACAGACCGGATCCTCAGTATATCAGACCACCTACTTTTAAATAAAAATCCTGGTAAGTATCATTATTACTGGACCACAGATTTAGAACCAATTTGAATAAAGATGATGATCAGGCATGGCGATAAAGTAAGCCTTGATCAAGAGATGAAGGGATTGGCTCTTACCATGTCTGAGTCAAGATGCGGCCAAAGATGAATGAGAAATGACTGAGAGTCACGGCCCATAATAATACCTAACCCTTTTTTTTGAAAATTTCCAAATTTGTTGTAACTCTTCAGCCGGAAGCAGCACCAAATAAGTTGACTTCATTTCCAGATCCGGAACTAAAAAAAGCTGTCATCGAATTGAAAGAACTAGTACAATCTCGGCCTATAAGCTTCCACATGGCTTACTTCATCAGGCTCGATTACTCCATGCTTATGTCCATCGCCTCTGTTGTCGTCACTTACACGATTATATTGCTGCAAAGTTTAAATTAAACATTACAAACGTCTTTTGTCATATCTTATTTCTTTATTCACTTAATTCTATATTTCAAGAAAAGAATCATGGTAAATGTCAACTAAAATATGATAGGAAGGGGGATTGATACGCAATCGGTACCACTCACTGGAAACCATTTGACGTCAAAGCACCAAACCAATCTACTTGTAAGACGAAAAAGTTAAATCTTTAAGTTCATAATGAAATAAGCATGATGACACCTATCATAAACATTTTCAAGACCTTGGCGTTTAAAAAACATAGTCCCTATGAAGTTAATACAACCAGTATATGTCCAAAAAGCTGTAGAAACCAATTTTAAAACACACAAAACTCAATAAATATTCGGTCAATTGACTCCGATTTTCCAATACCGTGACCGTGACGTCACGTTTTTGTATTCCCATACAAAATCTATGGAGGCAGACCGTTTTGACAGATAATAAAAAGTATGTCAACGATTGGTGGTGCCATCTAGCCTATAATTGTAGATTTCTTGGCAGATAAGTAGAATAGGTACAGTGGCTAGCACATCAGGCTACCCATTTATGTTGGAAAATCAGCCGTATCACAAGCACGTGACGTGACGTGCTGGGAACCGTACATCTCAGAAGCGTCTGCTTCTGAATTTTTCTGACGTTTGAACGATACGAATACGGTATGTTAATATTCTTGCCCACAGCCATCAAAATCCAAATACATTAGTTGTGGAAGGAACTTTTTAAGTAATATCTCTTGCTAGAATGTTCTTATGTCTTACAGGGAGTCAAAAGGGCTCGAAAGAGAAACCGATATGTCATTGTTCGGTTCTTTATGACGCGGTGATAAAAAAATTGTTAACATCGTGCAATAAAATTTTATCGATTGATACTACGTCGGATATTTCGTGTGTCAAGTCAGTTCAGAATTACCTAGCCTTGGATACAAGATAATTAATATGGTACTTTCAAAAAGACAACACTTAAAAAAATTCTTTTCGCACTTACAAAACTTACAAAATTCAACGACTCCATTAAGGTTCTCGGTAGCTCAGAGCATTGGACCGGACTTCCAAAGGTCGGGGGTTCGAATCCTTCCCGATGACCGGAGCCAAAAAGAATTTTTTAAGTGTTGTCTTTTCGAAATTAAAAAAAAAATAGCGTTGTGAACGCAAAAAATACTTAACAAATAAAATATGGCACTTGTCTCTACATTGTAGGTACATCTACCTGCATCAAATAATAACGAAATCTGAGGAAGGTAGGTACGTACCTATGGGGGAATTAAATGGTTTCTCTAAACTCGGATTCAAAGCAACATAACTTAGGTACCAGGTTAATGTCAGATAAGTTGGGAGGTACAGTAAAAAACTCAATTACATTAATCATAACAAGCTGAATATAAAGAATTTAAAAGAGCACGGTGAAGCAAAGATGGTTGGATCATTAGCTGGCCGATCGATTTCGCTTGCTTCTACCGACAGATGTGAAGTTTCCCAAATTGCCGGCAGCGATTTGCTGACCAAAACAAGGAACTAAATATAGAACACCAAAGTCGACCCATTGCTGTACTATTTCAGACAGTGAGTTATTCATGCAAGGTGCGTGCGGTTGGCCTGGCAAACTTGAATATATTCAGAACTAGAACTATGAACGTTAGAATTTTTTTTATTAAAATTCAATATTTGAGCCCGAGAATTCGCTAATTTCGCCAAGCCCTTAACCGTTTCTAATGTGTCCCGTGCATTCTTTATTTTTCGATGTTCATTTTCAAAGTGTTGCAGATTATAAGTAGTAATTTTTTTTAATAGAAGTAGTTTTAGGAAACAGTGTAGGTAAACCAGTAAGAAATATTTGATTTTCCATCCGCAAAACAATAAATATTAGCAGTGGCGTAGCGTGCCTTGGCGGAGCCCCGTATTTTTTAGGCCTTATGAATGGTAAAAAATATTATATTATAAAATATTAGTTTTGGTATTATATTATAAATTATGTGGCTCTTTTTATGACGTCCTCTTTTTTTAGTGTCCACAGCAATTAAAAAAAAACGGATTTTTTTACTAATATTTCACATTTCCATGATCAAACTTTGTATGCCGAAGTATGCTTTAGAATATTATGTATGGTTGTGTACTCAATGCTCATGCACACGAAGACGATATGTATTGTGTGTATTATTTGTAGGACGATAATCTGGGAGCTACATAATCAGGATCTTTCGGACAGTTAAATAAATGAGTGCGTGTGTGAGGCGAGCGCACGAGATTTTTCTGTCAGAAATACAAAATGTTATACAAGGGCGCAAGTGGAGCCATCTCTTGAGATTTTAGGCTTTATGATTCCGCAAACTTCCAATAGTAGGGGAGCCCAAGCGGGGATTTCAGGATTTATTAAAGCGCGGCAGATTAATATACAGGGGTATACCTTGTACCCGGTTAAGTACTTCCACCAAATATGAGCCCCATATATATGACCGCCCGTCAAGGATAAAGGATCAGATTAGTAAAAAAAAATTGATCATCTGAAATCCTCGAGCGCGTCAGATTAAGGCAGGGTAAGTTAGTTACATGCTAAAACGTGTATATTCCACTAATCTGACAATTTGAGAGTGACGTAAAGAAGGGGGATGGCTACAAAATTGTAAAAAAACGTCATCGTGACATTCTCGAGCGTGGCGAATTTTTATTTTTATTTTGAAGGGAATAATTCAAGGATTACGAAAAATATAGTATAATTCCACAAGCCGAAGTAACAAACATTCATCGATAAAGTTTAATGCATGCAGCTACGTGATGCCTATATTCCCCTCTCCGCGTTTCTATTCCTCTCTCACTTTTTCTCTATCTATTACTCTCTCACTCCGTCCCCACTCTGCGGACCTAAAAAGGCCGCTTCGTGCAATTCTCCTTGGATTCATATTATGATTCATATTTCAAATCTTAAAATGGTCACTTTTCGACAATTCACAATATGATTCAGATATGATTCATATTCAGCATTAATTCATTTGACAGTTTTGTATGAGAAACCGTAAAATAGGCCGCAAAATAGGAATTGCTTGGGAAAAGAAATGTGTCAAATAGCAGATTCATAAGAAGTTACACAAGAGCAACATTTCACAATTCTGCTTTCTTATATTTCGGAATAAAACGTTTTTAATGCAAATTAAGGCCTAAATAATTTATTTCTCCTCAATGCTCTTGTTTAAAAACCCTTTTTAATACCGTCGGCATAGTATGAAGTATTTTAACCGGTCAAATCCGAAGATCACAGACACAATCAATGTTTCATTGATACTCCAGCGGCATTCGGCTGAACGGGGCAAAATAAGATGGAAAAAATAAACATCTTTACCAGAAGTGGAAAGTACTAGGTGCCTATTCAAAGCAAAGTATGCAAGATATAATACATATTTAATTTAATTACACTGGACTTCATCAAAACTTGTAGAAAAGGGAACAAAGACTCTTTAATATCACACAACAATTTTTTTATTAAATAAATAAACAAGTTATCACATATCAAGAAGTACTCGTTGTGTAGTAGTATTTCTATGCTTGCTTCACCGAAGTAACAATGGTTTATTTGTTCTCAGCGCGGCTTGTTGTGTTGTAGTTCCTTGTATTCCGCGCCATCATATAAGTTTTGTTGTTCACTTATTAGGTTCACTGCCAAAAAGCTCCAACGACTTATCAAGGGTTTCAAACAAATCTTCGATCTAAATCTTAGTGCATAACAAATCCGCCTTGTTGTGATCTCAATGTATCGAGAGATTTATAATGCGTAGACGCAATTTTGTATGGCGCCGTCGATATTTGTTCTTCTAATTGTATGTCAAACCCACTTGGAATGCAGCTAAGCACTCAAAACGACGATTTATTTATTGAATCGCGTAAAAACTCGGGTTTTATAGCGAAGATGTTTACTAATCTACTTTTGTTCTTCGGTTGACACGACACTGAACTTGTTGCCATTCGTGAAAACTATTTGTGGTTCTATTTTCAAATAATAAATAATAATAATAAATATTTCACAACAATCACACCAATTCTCTAGTCCCAAATTGAGCTGCGAGGCTTGTGTTATGGGTACTAGACAACGGATAAACATGCTTAAATACAGAGGAGGAAGATGATTCGACCGATGATGATGATAATTTTAAAAAAATACTCGAATTTTTTTATTTTTTATAATAATTTCTTTATAAATAAAGTATTCTATTTTTGAAAACATATACTTTTTTATTTGCATGTTATTTCCTGAGCTTTTCAATTAATTAAGTTCAATGATTTAAAAAAATAGAAAAAAAAAATTTAACTGTCAGATTAGGCGAATCCCTCCAGATAATCGTCAGATTATGAGACAGCACGTCTAGGGCATAAAGATGAACCATATATATCTTAATCTGACGCGCTTGAGTATTTCAAAATGGCGATTTTTTTTTGCACTTTTTAAGAGCTTTTTTAGGTTCACTTAACATCCCTTGAAAAAATCTGACGCGCTTGATTAATTTTTTTTTTCATTTTCTACCCTTACGTTCGACCACCCCCATCATGGAAACAATCAGATTAACATACGTACATTTTTAAAAATACGTAGGACATGGATGATATCAACAGTTTTTTTTTTACATTTTTGAAAATCTATAGCCGCTTTCCCCACCGATGAAAAGGTACATATTATATGACATTTTTTTCTTGTTATTATCTAAGCTTCGCAACCTAATAGGTCTCTATGACGCTCGAGTAAATCCCGATTTAGCACGGTGGGCTCCCCTACTACAAAAAGGCATTATGATAAGTGCGCGACTGAAGCGAGCGCCCGAATTTTTTGAAGTTTAGGATAACCACAAAGCATCAGAGAGTTATAGTACGCAAGCGAAGTGATCTTTCACAAAGTAATATAAATTACTCCGTTATCGAAACGACAGAGAGACCTCGAGTTTTTTCTCTAAGAAGTATAATCAGGTGTACAAGAGCTCCAGATTCCAGACTTCATGTTGTTTTAGAATGTTAAAAGCAGACTTGATTATCTTTCAACATTTCAAAACTCAAAACTTAGATAGTATTTTAGCCCCATGATTTAAGTGAATTTCCCTGACCACCTCTGCCCCGACTGTTCCTGACTTTACAAAATGTGGACAACCTGCTTGCAAATGTGAAAAACTTTTTCTTTTTGTAACTCCGCTGGGGTAATCTCTTTTCCATTCACTTACAAATCAATACTGACACAACTAAACCCAAACAATAATTATTTACTCACACGCTCCCATGCACGCACACACTCACGCGCTCGACACACATTAGTTAGATAGTTGTCAATTTTGTTTTGTTTCCTTTTTTTTCTTTTTTTTTTCCTTTGGTTTATAATGTAAGAGTCTTATTTTATAATAGTCTTTGGGATATCTACGGGCGGGGCCTGGTGACCTGTAGAACCGGTTATTTTAACCTATTTCAGGCATCAGCCTCTCGCACCTTGGGTACACCTCTCTATTAATATAAATTTAGAATATTTATACTATGTACCCTTTGTTGTGATGAGGAAACAAATTAATATATTATTATTATTATTTGCAAATGCCCTTAAACGGGGAAATCTCGCAGGCTGAGACAAATGTCCGATGTAGGGTGCTTTAAACTTTTATTATTCAAATGTTCCAAAAAAAACTTTTTTTTGTCATTTGTTAATGGGGGCCCCCGTTAGTCGGGGGCCCCGTATAATCTTTACGCCAGATACGGTGGTAGCTACGCCCCTGAATATAAGTGTTATTTTATAAGTAGTAACAAAAGTATTTAGATGCGAACTATGAGTAGTTCGTCGTCGTCGTCGTAGTCGTAAACATGATCTATTAAATACGATAAGATAAACTCATGTATCGCATATTAATCAGATCTCGTTGCATTATCGCGGTCTACTTATCAACCGTATACGAAGTATGCAGTTCGAGTACGTATACAACTAATTAAAAAAGTTTCACCCATGCTTTGATACCACGACATAAGCTACTGATAAACAAAAAACGAGAATTTTAGATTTTTATACCGTTTATATTCTCGAATAGATATTACCTTTATATATTTTACGGCGATGTCTAAGATAGAGGTTAGTTTAGAAACGAAAACAGTTTTGTTTTGGTACAAAAGAAAATGTACAAGCCACAACCAACTACAAGTTTGGTACAAGCTTTTGTACCAAAACAAACTGTTTTCATACGAAAATGCAAAACTTTATCATGTCAGTCATCTCAGTAATTTTGCTTATAATTACCGAACGTGTGAGTGCATTCGCAGCGCGTAGTCTGTGCAGGTATGTGCTGTACTTGGATTTTGATAATTTAAAATTCTTTGACCGATATGATCAGTAATGAATGGTTACTCGACCAAAATATGCCTAAATATATTTTGTAACCAATACCTTAAAAATATGAGGAATACCTAAATATTCAAAGTTAATCTTACTAATGCTTATGAAATCTTCAAGCACATTGGTAAAATATCGGAACGATGTTATATTGTTAAAAGTATTAGTTTATCAGATTGATAACTCATATCAATGATAGCCTGGCGGCCAGTGTTCAATGTGGATCGGATACCGCTACACGCAAATAAATGATCTCAAGTTTTTATACGCAACATATCCAGAATTACTACTGTGATACTGTACTAGTGTGAATTCTACTCGTACTGTGAGTGCTCGGTGCAAGTGTAAATGAAAAATGAAGAACAAAACGTACGCCGTTAATGGGACCGAGAGGGACAAAAATGGAGGTTTACCAGAACCAAATTTCGTTGCCAAGGATAAAGATAAGTAAGTATTTCATAGTAAACAAAAACATGAGCTAAAGTTTCGATGTGACAAAATTAATCTTTGTTATTTAAAATACTAAGAAAAACTTAACCCGCGTAACTTTTTATGCAACTGCTGATAGACCAAAATTAGGATTATATTAAAACTCTCTTAAACTATAAAGAACACTATAATGAGCCTTTATACCATGAAAGCTCTGTTATAAAAAATATCATCACCTCCAATGCATAACCAAATAAGTGGTGAAATTAAGCGCCATGTGTCCGATTTGGGTACACTTTGTGAAGTGAAGAGTGTATGTGTGTGTGAAGGTCCTTTACTTTCTATCACTTAAGCTTTATAACAGGTGGCTTATAAAAACGAGACAAGCATAGTTGCTATCAACAATATCGATTTTTTTGTTCGAAAAGCGTAGCATGTCACCAAGGTTACTTAGCATCTAGGTACTCATGTTTCTTTTACCTTGGATAACCTTGGATTCAAGTAACAAAGTGTACAGTACACTTAATTTTTGTGAAAGCTTTTCTCACCCCTCCATCAACCCCATCCTTTTTTTTTATTAAGTAGGTCCATAGAGTCCATAGATTGGTAGGTTGGGTGACTTTGCAAAACAATAGTAACCAGGAATCGCTGTCTAGATCAGGTTGCGCGTATTTTGTCTGATAAAAGCATCCAGATTACTTACTGACATGTTATAATTTCAATAAATCTGCAATTCCAATTCCAATTATGGCAAACTCAAAGGTTGCCTCTTGAGCTATCTATATTGTAATACTTTACATCATGTACAAAATTAGGTCTAGTTGGTGTTTTATAAAATTGGGCCTGCCCTTCGATTAACTACGACGATGCTACAACTTGCTAGTTTTTGCTACGGCGTGCTACAAGACTACGACAGCACGCACATACTACGACTACGACCGATCCCGAAACTTCAAGTTCACGGCTACGAACTTAATTAACTTAAATAAAGTGAATGAAAAAGGTCATGTCATTTGTTGTATTATTTTTCAGGAACGAGCAAGATAACGTGTAACGTTAGCACAATTGATATACTCTTTGTTGAGAAATATATATATTTTTTTTTATACAAACGTGATATTGATAATTATACTACGTCTTTTATCTTTGAGTATTTCGTACGTATTTTATAAATAATGTTTTACCATGTTTATAGTAGCTTTAACCGCTCTAAATAACTACAGCATAATTATATTAGGACAACTGCAACTAACAAGTGATAGAGCAAAACATTTAACCTAATGGAGAGAACCAATTGTAATCAAGACTAGCTCAACTGCCTGAAATGAAATGAATCTTTCATTGAAAACGATTGTTGGTAATTTGATGCACAGAAAATATACAGCAATATAAGAAAATGAAAAAATTCTAGTCGTTAGTACACCACGTACATAATACCATAAGACAATCATAATGAAATTGGAATAATTAGGCAAATAATAATTCCCGAGTTTTAACATTAATAACATACTTAATTTTAAATTGAAAATCGGGTCTCCAATCAGAACCAAAACAAAAGTACTGCCTGGATCAAAATGATTACATTTTTGCATTCTTTCATTGAAACTATGAATTAGGGGTAGATAGGTCGTGGACTACGTGGTACGTACGTACGAACGACAAACTTAATTAAAACTCGTTTTTTTATTACAGCGACCCTGAACTTGAAAAAACAACGGAGGAAGTGCCGAGTGTTTCTTTCTTCAGTTTGGTATGTAAACATAATCAACTCGACGCCTTTTTTGACCACAAAATATGCGAACAATAATTAAACAAAACAAACTTATTTACAACAACAAAAATACTCTTATCTCTGTAAGATCACGTTATCTCAAAAACACAGTAAATATCGCACCTGTATCGATCTCAAGAGCATCATCAGACAACAATGAACAATTAAACCTAAATTTAATTACGAAAAGAAATATTTTTTGTAATAAAAAAAGTAGGTAAAAAAAGACATGAAAGATAAGCATACTAAAAAATATAGCAAGAAATTAACAGTCCGTAAAACCTTGGGTCTACGTACGAGTATAGACCACATAAAGACATGTAAAGCTACATATATGAGTTAGTTCACTCGCTAAATGTAGGTACAAAACAATGACATATAGCGAATTAAATGCCCATCATAACATATTAATATTCACTTTTCAGTACAGATTCGCCACAACAAAAGACAAAGTGTTCATATTCGTCGGAATATTATGCTCAATACTGGCCGGATGTTGTACACCTTTAAACACACTGTTGTTCGCGTCCCTACTGCAAAGTATGGTGAACTATGGAATATCCCTCGGTATGGGACAGCCCGATCCGGACACCTTCAGAGATGCATTTACAGAGTTTGCCATCTATAACAGTATTCTTGGATTAGCACTCGTCTTGCTAAGCTACTCGGCTACAGTTTTGATGAACATAGCGGCTTTCAACCAGGTAGGTAATTGAAATAAATAATTTATATATGTACTTGTAAATAAGCCATATTTTAGCGGACGACTATGAGGTCTTGGTTGCATTGTTTGATTTAAGGTACACAGAATAAGACAAGAATATCTAAAAGCAGCGCTGAACCAAGATTTTCAATACTTTGATGTTCACCAAACTGGTGACTTCGCCGTGAAGATGACAAAGTAAGTTTTATCATTGACCAATTTTAAGCCATTTAATCAAGAGGTGACTATTTATCAACAATAATGCATGATTGAATGAAACCAAATAAGATGTTGAGGAATATCTATAAATAATACTACTCTTTCCTTATTTTCAGTGATGTGGTAAAACTAGAAGATGGAATAGGCGAAAAGCTGGGCACGTTTATTTTCTACCAGTCAGCATTCGTCAGTTCCGTGGTTATGGCCTTAGTGAAAGGATGGAAGCTGGCCCTATTGTGCTTGATATCCTTCCCCATAACGTTGACACTCGTCGGACTTGCTGGATTCGTAAGTGGTTTAATTTAGGTTTACCTATAAAACTTTTAAATATTTACAATATAACTTTTACTGTCTTAAAATGCTCAGCCTAATGTCCATCAAAGTGGTGAATTCAGTGGAAGAAAATATACAAAAAGTTTTTGCAGTTTAAGTTATAAACGCATCTAATCATCAGGTTTCCTATTCAGATGTGGAGATAACTCTTTTTCGTATTTACGATGTCGTGGGAATTTCGTCAAATATCTATAAAGTTCGTCCTGATCTCTTTCTTATCAGATTGCAGCCAGACTATCTAAACAGGAAGCGGTGGCATCGGGCAAAGCTGGTGCAATAGCTGAAGAAGTCATAGCGGCCGTACGCACTGTTTACGCTTTTAGCGGTCAGCAAAAGGAAATCGACAGATACCAAGTACATCTTGCTGACGCGAGGAAAATCAATATTAAGAAAGGTTAAGTATAATCTATCATTTTATAGATAAAAATTAATTACTGTTCGTTAGTCTCGCTATAGTCTCGCGGAGTCAAAGTTCAAAAGTACAGAAACTAAATAATAAAGCAACGGGCAGGACGACGGTTGCGGGTCCGCTAGTCTATTATATTTCAAAAGCACAATTTCGCTGCTTGTTTTCTTGTTTCATAACAATTATAAGAGGTATAATGAAATCAGTAACGGCCGTTCTCATTCTATCTACCTTTGACTGAAAGTTAAATAACGGGTGGTTTCATTCTAAAATTGAGGATACAACCATTTCTATGAAACTAGCCGGTATATAGCTTAATTCAAAGGTATATTTATATAGGTAGAATATTGAAACCGATCGTAAGTAAGTCAAGCCAGTCTTGAAATCTTTACAGCTCCATGGAGACCTAGCTACCTTTGAACAGGATGTTTCTGATGGGATTTTAATGTCCTATGTAATCCTATCCTTATTTGCAGGTTTTTACAACGGAATCGCAATGGGAGTGCTTTTCTTCTGCATATTCTGTTCTTATGCTCTGTCCTTCTGGTTTGGGTACAAACTGATGGTGGAAGAGCCCGAAAACTATGATGTCTACACTATGATTGCTGTGAGTACTATTACTTGAACTGCTTAAGGTAATTTGATTAATTGTCACCGTGTTACTTGATTATGACTGATGTTTCTGATGATTGATGATTTGTACTGTTACACACAATTATAACATGATTAATATACTTTTTTGTAATCTTTTGTAGGTATTCTTTGGAGTGATGATGGGTTCCGCCAACTTTGGCATTTCCTCGACTCTCATGGAACTGTTTGGCGGAGCTCGCGGCGCGGGCGCACAGATTTTCAACCTCATCGATAACGTACCTACCATCAACCCGCTTTTGGACAAGGGCACTAAGCCAACGTCAATCGATGGCAACATCGAACTAAGAGACGTTGTATTCAATTATCCTTCGAGACCTGATGTTCCCGTAAGTATTCATTTAGGTATCAATGTTATCTTGCACACCTTTGAAGCACTTTGTTCCCGTGCCTGCTAGAAAATATGTATGGTGAACTATAGAATATCCCTCGGCATGGGACAGCCCGATTCAGTTACCTATCTTCATATATGCATTCAGAGCTCGAATTTTTCATCAACTTGTCGTACTACAGGTGATGGTATCTTATTGCAATTAGGATTTGAACATAAGTCATGCTTTAGGTGGAAATAGTGACTAAATAATTGAATATGTGTTTATCGGTCACGCTCTTCTTACGGATATGGACAACCTTATCAAATTGCGAATGTGATTACTGAATAGACCGATTAATTTATTCCAGGTGCTAAAGGGTGTAAGTCTGAAGGTGCATCGCGGTCAATCTGTCGCTCTAGTGGGACACTCCGGCTGCGGCAAATCTACCATCATACAACTCATATCACGATACTACGACGTGCTTGATGGCAAAGTAAGTGGTCTACTACTTATCAAAAGACAAATACGATCGCGTGTTACTATCGTGAACTAATAAAGTCAGACAATCAATTGAGCCCGGATAAGAAAAACCCGCCACTACTCGCTATCTAGCTAGAACATTCAGAGAACGTTGGTCGTACTGTACCGACAGGTGTAATGAGAATAAATAACATTGTACTCGTAGTTGATATACCTACCGCACTGCTATCATACATAGCAGATAATAATTATAAAAACACCGCATATGACAGTCAATGAGATAAGAATCGTCCTGAATCCATATTATTTAGTTAGTTTTCGTTACGAAAGTCGTTTCATATATTGCCCTACTAATAGTTATAGATACCTTTAAAAATCCTGAGATTCTGTCTGACTAAAACAGTATCGAGTGTATCGAACTGGCGATCATTCCTGCTAATATCCTACTAGCCAATAACCGCGGTCATGCACGCACATAAACGCGTTTAAATGCAAATTATGTATTACGGATCTAGGTTTAGGTTGAGCGTCCAGGGGCTGGGCCGTGATGTAACCGTGAACGGTTGTTGTCTCCGTCTTTCTTGTAATGTCTGTTTGGAGGTACCAATTTTTTTTTCTTTTTTCAGGTGTTGGTGGACGGAAACGACGTTCGTGACTTGTCCGTACGATGGCTCCGCGACCAGATCGGTGTTGTGGGTCAGGAGCCGGTGCTGTTCAACACGACAGTCCGCCAGAATATACGCTACGGGCGCGAGTCCGTCACCAACGAGGAGATAGAGGCCGCCGCAAGGCAGGCTTTCGCGCATCAGTTCATCATGAAACTGCCCAAAGTAAGCCTTATGCTTTCTTTTCTGTACCGCATGATGGCTCCGCAACCCGATCGATGTGGTAGACCAGGAGCCAGTGCACTTCAACTCGACCGCCGCGAATTCAGGTTGTTTGAAACTGCCCAACGTAATTCTCTCTTCTATTCTATGCTGCATGACGGCACCAGTTTAGCGTGGTGGGTCAGGAGCGCTGTTCAGATTAGTGATGTATAAGGCTCGAGGCTTCCGAGTCCTTTTGTCGATAACTCAAAGTCGTTTACAGGACTCGCTTCATTTATATGAAGTTCGACGACTCGGAAGTCTTTTTTAGAGTTCGAGCCTTTTTAGGGCTCGCCTCTTTTTTATAAAGCTTGGAGTCTTTCGCAAAGCTCGAGCCTTTTTGAGAGCTCGAGCCTTTTTGAAAGCTCGAGCCTTTTCGAAAGCTAGAGCCTTTCTTAGTGGACCCCTCGACCTCATCGGGAAGCCACCGGCCAAATTTGGAATCTCTAGACCCAGCGATTTAGCCTGTGCGTTCATATCTCTGTCAGTCAGTCAGTCAGGACATTGAATTTTATATGAATAGCTAATGTAGCTTTATATATTATATTTTACTTAGTTACGGAGATATTAAGTCATATACATTAACTTGAGCTATTATTGAAAGCTTGCGTTCATTTTAAGACTCGAGGTCTTTTCACGGCTCGAGCTCTTTAAAAGCCTCGAGGCATGGCTCATAGAGCTCGCAGCTCGGCTAAGCTCGGGGCACCAAGCCTACCGAGCTCACTTAGCCTTGCCATTCCGTCTCGAGGCTTCAAAAATAGGGCTCGACGCCTCGAGTCTTGTACATCACTAATTCAGATTGTCTATGTAGATCTTGTTTTTGGGCCGTGGGTGAGGGAGGATCCTGCAAGGCTATTCTAGGCGTCGAAAACAAGACACATTAACCTTTAGTTTTCACACGCGCTTAAATTCAGTCAAGATTTAATGCCCTCTATTTATTTTCACAGGGATACGACACTTTAGTAGGAGAAAGAGGTGCATCTCTATCAGGTGGGCAAAAGCAGCGAATCGCTATTGCGCGTGCGCTTGTACGCAACCCGAGCATACTCCTGCTGGATGAGGCAACAAGCGCGCTCGACATGGCGTCCGAATCCAAAGTGCAAAAGGCACTTGACAAGGTAATTCTTACTATGTAATAGAAGCGAATATAACTAAGATATTAAAGTTAAGAAAAACAATTGGTCTGAGAGAGTTATCGACACTCAGTCGTCCAACAAATAGGATAAACAAGATGGTCGAGGAAGTAGGTATTGGATTTGGAAATCCAAAGTGTGACAATACGTCAATTCAAATCATGATTTGGATTGGCAAGAGATTAAGCCTAACTGCTGGTAAGAATAATACCTAATTCAAATTTTAAAGAAAAGTTCTAATTTACAGGCACAAGAAGGAAGGACCACAATCGTAATAGCCCACCGACTATCTACAATAAGAAACGTAGATATTATATATGTCTTCAAAAACGGCACTATAGTTGAAAGTGGAAACCACGACGACCTGCTTAAGGCTAAGGGGCATTATTATGATATGGTGATGATGCAAACATTCCCTGGATTGGAGGAAAACCAAGGTGAGGGTGACTACCGACAAAGCGTACAGAAATAGTTGCCTGTTGTTAACGAATTCATTAAATCTGAGTCAGAAAGACTACACTAGTTGAGCTTTGTTACCGAGGTTATTGTAATTGTTAAAGTTTTTTTTTTCACAGTCCAAACTAAACCATTGACTCGTGAACTATCCATCAGAAGTGAAAATCTTGACGAAGAAGAATTCGAGGGTGCGGTGGCTGTAAGTTAAACATACAGAAAAGCAATCCTTTATTCCGAATTGTCAAGCTTTTCAACTGATGATATTTTTGTAGGAAGTGGTCGAAGAAGAAGAAGAAAACTCAGATGTTTCATTCTGGAGGGTAATAAAACTCAACAAGCCCGAGTGGAAATCTGTCAGTCTCGCCAGTATATGCTCATTCATGAGCGGATTCTCAATGCCATTGTTAGCAGTTATCCTTGGAGATTTCATCAATGTAAGTTATGCGAATTCTGTGTTTAGACATTGGGTGCGACAAGTTACTTGTTTGGTCAGAAAAAATAAATGAACATTTATTCCAGGTTCTGGCAAACCCAGATCCAGAAGAAACATTAGCTGAAGTTCGAAGATTTTCACTGATATTTGTAGGAATCGGTGTGTTTTCTGGTATCACAAACTTCATAACGGTAATTTAAAAAGTTTCTTCTATAAATGTAGGTAGTTGGTAAAATAAATAAGTAAGTTTACGATTTCAGGTATTCTTCTACGGAATAGCAGGTGAATACTTGACGGAGCGACTAAGAAAACTAATGTTTGGACATTTACTCGAACAAGAAATAGCTTTCTATGATGACAAAAATCACTCAACTGGTGCTTTATGTGCTAAACTATCTGGGGAAGCGGCATCAGTTCAAGGGGTAAGCAAAATGTCTTAACGCGATTTTTTGCGCCAATCTTTGCTTCAAAAATGGCCAAATTAATAGTAATAGTCCTCCTTGCCGATTTCGACCTCGGCGGCCAATCTCTTAGATCAACCAACTGCACAGGAGATGAATCCAGAACCTCTCGGATGCTAGGTAGAAACTTAGCCACTACACCATCGAGTTAACCGACATTTTAATTGTAGGCAACAGGACAAAGAATCGGGACTGTGCTTCAAGCGATAGGCACCTTCGGATTCGCTCTTGTTCTAGCTCTCATTTACGAATGGCGAGTAGGACTAGTGGCTCTTGCCTTCGTTCCGTTCATGGCTGCCGTATTATACAAACAAGGAAGAATGGTTAGCGCCGAAAGCTCTGGAACTGCAAAGACAATGGAAGCCAGTTCTAAGGTAAGCTACCCTTAACAACCAATAAAAATCTTATGACACATTTATATTGGTCTTTTGTGTTATTATTGCTTCCTTTACTTGTAGATAGCAGTAGAAGCGGTGTCAAACGTTCGCACAGTGGCCTCGCTTGGTAGAGAAGAGCAGTTCCTAAAAGATTACGCTACACAACTTTTACCAGCTCTACAGTTGTCTAAGCGGGCAGCTCACTGGCGCGGCATCGTGTTCGGTCTCTCGCGAGGCCTGTTCAATTTCATTTACGCGGCTGCATTGTACTACGGAGGAATACGTATCATCTATTACGATGTGGACTTTGCGTTGGTTTTAAAGTAAGTCCTCATAAAGTAAGAACTGTGTGACCTATATGAGTAGAGAAATTTAATATACCATCTTTTTACTTCCATAGATCAGCGCAAGCTCTCTTGATGGGTGCATCGTCGGCCGCCCAAGCATTCGCATTTGCGCCTAATTTCCAAAAGGGAATCAAGGCAGCAGGGCGCGTTATCCACCTGCTAAATAAGCAATCGAAAATCACCGACCCAGTGCAACCGATTGAAAACTTCGTAAGTCCGAAGAAAAAACAGGCCTTGCAGAACGAACAGATTAATAGCGCATGGTTCAAACTAAATAAGCAGTTTCTTTACTTTCCAGAAAGGAACAGGAGAAGCGAGTCTTCAAGGCGTTCACTTCAGATACCCAACTCGGCCTTTGATACAAGTCCTCAAGAACTTAGATCTCGAAGTAGAAAGGGGGAAGACCATCGCTCTGGTCGGAAGCAGTGGTTGTGGAAAGAGTACTATCATTCAGCTACTTGAACGATACTACGACCCTGACGAGGGTATAGTTGTAAGTTTCGTGGTAAAATTATTAATAAGCTAATTTCGACTCCGGCGGCCAATCACAACCGCGCGGGAGATATCAAAGTGTGTGTGTGTAATATACAGGTGCATTCTCTGTTTCTTCACTCTCTCAAAGTGCGATGAGATGGCAATCACCGGAGAGAGATCGGGCTGAGGCAGGACCAACGTGGTAATTCCGTGCTTTATGGTCATTTACCATTCCAGGCTCAAGATGGAGTACCGCTTCCGAAGCTTCGCCTAACCGACACCAGAAAAGCCATCGGTTTCGTTCAACAAGAGCCAGTACTGTTCGACCGAACTATTGGGGAAAACATTGCGTATGGCGATAACTCCCGGAAAGTCGTGATGGACGAAATCATTCACGCAGCGCAGCAAGCGAATATACACAACTTTATTGCTTCCCTGCCACTTGTAAGTTATCGGTGCCAGAGCTTAAGCAGTGAAATATGAGACTAGAGGTCTGATCATACATGGTATAATAATATGTCGCAGTATTTTTATTGTGATAAGCATTCACGTTGCAAACCTTAGAAAATACTTATTTTTGCAGTTGAAAAAGTCTTCGTAGTAGCTATAGCCTTTTATTTTATATCAGTTAACTTTTACAAATCGAAATTATTTTCAGTGAGAAATGTGCAATGCTGTTGATAGCGATAATATTAAAACCATTTTAAGAAAGTGCGCACTGACACCCCCTTAACTTTTTGTTCATCTCTTGTGTACTATCCCTTGTGTGTAAGAGCATTCCTCTCCTAACAGCCTGTGTCGCGGTGTCAGGACCTAAAAATATGAGTGAGGTACCGTTTTAAAGATCTCGGCAAGTAGACTGGGCCAATGCTCTAACATTTGTTCAAACTTGAACGCGAATGAAGTCGCCGGCGGTCGCTAGTATAAAATAAATGCAAAAAATAAATAAATAATAGTTTACAAAACTAAAAAAACACGCTTTTATTGCTAACTAAAAAAAAGAAAATAATTTATGAGTACACGGAATTTATATTACAGTAGAGTGAAAAGCGTGGGGTGCTTGGTATAGTAGTATGTGAAAATCATGATTTTTAGCAATAAAAGCGTGTTTTTTTAGTTTTCTAAACTATTATTTATTTTTATTTTTTTAGTTAATAAGGATAATGGAAAACTCTTATCAAATTATTGTATTGTCATCGGTACTTATATCGTGTGCAAAGTTTCAAATTAATCCGATTTCTGGAAGTTGGTGAAAATTGAGTCAGATTACGTTGATGTATTAACTGGGGTCCCACAGGGTTCGCACTTGGGGCCGTTGTTCTACTGCGCTTACCTATACGACATAGCGCACTGTTTTAAATCTGCGAAACATTTATTGTACGCAGACGATAAAAAGATTTTCCTCAAAATTAACAATTTAAATGACTCTATCGCGCTACAGTCGGATTTGGATACCCTACATGAATATTACAAAGCGAATAAAATAAATATTAATATAAACAAATGCCAAGTCATCACATTTACCCGAAAACAAAAACCTATCAATTTTAATTACAACTTTAATGGAGTCAATATTAAAAGAACAAGTCTAATTCGCGATTTAGGTGTGCTTTTGGATGAAAAATTTATATTATCAAAACATTTTGACAGCATCACGGACAAAGCTTACAAAAATCTGGGGTTTGTTTTACGAGAGTGCAAACCTTTCAAGGAAATAAAATCAATTCAAACGGTATACTACGCATACGTTCGCAGCATCTTAGAATATGCAAGTCCCATGTGGAACCCCATGTACCTCACGTATAAGACTCAACTAGAGCGCATACAGAAGATTTTCGTAAAACATCTCAACTATAGGCGGCGAACTGCCTCACCTTCTTATAAAGAGAACTGTTACCGCAATGGTATGCTCACCTTAGAACAGAGGCGAGTAATTTTGGAAGCCAGTTTGCTTTATGATATAGTTCACGGCTCGGTGGATTGTCGTGAGCTAGTGGAGTCTATAATATACTGTGCTCCAAAACGTCGCACGCGGCACACAGCTTTGCTGAGCGTACCGTCGCGCGCCACTAACTACGCTAGTAACGCACCGCTCACGAGAATTCCCCGAATGCATAACAAGTTACTAGGTGAAATTGATATATTTGCCTGCACTAAACCTATTTTTAAGTCACGGATAATAGAAACTCTTAAATGCTCAGAAAACGTGATAAATTCGTTTTGTATGACGGATTGAAAATAAAAAATAAAGAAATAAATAAACTAAATTACTAACCAAAACAAACCAATTATTCATCATCATAATCATAATCCTACAGCAGTCGCCTGATGGACACAGACCTTTACTAATTAATAAATAAAATAAACTACCTATCTTTAGAATAAATAGGATAGGTACTTAAATAAATAAATAAAAAAAAAAAAATAGAATGAAAATATATATAAACCTTAACACTAGAGTTTGACTTACATTACACACCAACCGTATAGATTACAGTTAGATATAGTCTTAGATTAAAGTTAGGCACCCTTTCATAGTTTAAGCAGAATTCATAAGTTCAAATTGAATAAATTGCCTTGTGCTATCTCTTGTACTATGTTTATGTCGAGATTGCAATACGGCCGGACGACCGGCTATCGCACTCACAATATTCACAGGTATGCAGGTGTTCTTCGCATGAATAATAATTAGTTAACATTAAATTAACATTAACTTTTATATATTGGTAACCTAATATCATAAGTAAATAAAACCTACATAGTTTACTCTTCTGTATAATGTAATATTACTTATTCTACTTAATTTCAAATAATATTATTATATTTATAATAATATTTTTATGTATCATATATTATGAACATTTGAAGCTATAGTATTATATATATGTATATACATTCAGTCAGTTTTCTACATAGGGGGTTCATCGAATCAAATTATATTGAATCCAATCATCACGGTTCTATTGACGTTGGGTACGTAGGTACCCACCGATCATCTTTTTGAGGGCAGAAGCAGTTCTCACCACAAATTTTTAGGCACTACTTTACATTTAATTTACTTTAAATATAATATGCGTTAACTATTAGACAAATAAGGAAACCTAATAATTGGCCCTATTAATTAATTAACATTATGTATACATACTATTTAAAACGCTGTATGGTTTCTCAATAAATAAAAATAAAATAAAAAATAAATTGAGCTCCGTTACAAACATTCATACATACATGCACCCCGATCTAATAAAAGCGTGTTAAAAATGCGCGTCTCACCTCAGGGCTACGACACGAACATCGGGTCCAAAGGCACGCAGCTCTCCGGCGGGCAGAAGCAGCGCGTGGCGATCGCACGCGCACTGGTTCGCCGGCCCAAGATGCTGCTGCTCGACGAGGCCACCAGTGCGCTCGACACCGAGAGCGAGAAGGTTAGGAACAGTCAAATATTTAATATAGTTGGTGAAGCATCGTACATAATATTGTTTATCGTGGAATGTATGATGATGATGAGGGTAGGGAGGGATGACGTATGGGAGAGAATCGAGCCACAAAGAGAGCCTATCTTGGACAACCGTCCGGGCGCCGGCCGGTGGGGCGTACATTATATCGCTGGAAAGACGAAGTCGTCAAAGACCTGAAAGAACTGGAAGTGTCCGACTGGTCAAATTTGGCACAGAATAGGGAAGAATGGGCGCACTTTAATGTCGGAGGCCAAGATCCACTTCGGGTCGCTGAGCCAGCGAAGTAAGTAAGGTATGTATGATCGATGCACCTGAACTGCGATTCTCGATTTATCCTTCGAATAGTACCAAGTTTTCGGCGATAAACTTCGGCAAAAATATTTTGTGATTTGGCTCTTAAGTATTTTTGCCGTAGAAAAGAAATGTTGAGATAACGCAAAAACAGCAACAAAAATTTAACATACTGCTAATGACTGGGTGCAAGCGAAGCCGGATAGCCGAAGGTCCCAGGTTCGATTCCTGGCTCAGACAGATTACTAGACTAGACATCCTGATGGTATCTCCCTGTCTGCCTCTGCTCCTTAAGTAACTAGTGGTTCGCTATTTGAATTCTATGACGCCGATTTAGGGGGTTTTAATACCTTACTGCGCCTGCTCTCTCTCAGGTCATGTCGGTTGGAAAGAGTGCACCTGTGTATTGCGCTTACACTTGTGCACTGTAAATCTCCCGCGTAGTTGGCTGATCTCTGTTAAGATTGGCCGCCGTGGTCGTAGTCGGATTGGAGGAACTTTACTTTATTTTAATACCTTGCTTACCAGGTGGTGCAAGAAGCGCTGGACGCGGCTAAGGCCGGCCGCACCTGCGTGCTTATAGCTCACCGGCTGAGCACGGTGCGCGACGCGGACCTAATATGCGTACTCAGCGATGGACGCGTCGCCGAGAGCGGCACCCACACCGAACTACTGGAACTAAAAGGACTCTACTACAACTTGAATAGGAGTGGATACACATGAAATAGCAATAGGATGATAATGAAACTTATTTATCTTTTACATCTTTACAATTCAAAGCTGCAAACAACCATTAAGTGTGTTATGTCTTCTATATGAAATGTTATAATTCATGCACAGAGCAAAGTATTTACCAATGTTGTCCGGTCTTACATCTGTCCTAACTAATAATAAAATGAAGTAATAATATGATTATAAGGTAGGAAGATATAACCTAAATATCTTAGTTATTGTCATGTGAAACTAAACCCTAATGAAAGCTAGTCTAATATAAGTGACTGTTAAAATAAGTAGGTTGTATTATGAAAAAGTGGTAGTTATTTTTGTAAAACAATAAATGTGTTATTTAAATACGTTTTAATTTTTATGAAACTTAAACTACACAATGCAATAAAGTCATTCATAAGGTGTAATACCTTCTTTAGTTTCAAGAGGTAAGATATGTACAATTACTGTAAAATCACATAGGAAGCTGTAACAAATTCAAGTTATTCCACAAACTGTGTAAAATATTTCTTTCATACATTGTTATTTTTTTCATGGTTTATCAGCCACTCTTTTCTATCAGGTCCACTGCTAAAACCTCCCCCTTTGGCATTTGAAGCTATAAGCCTGTGACATGGTACAACCACCAAATGTGGATTGGCCCCACAAGCAGAACCAACTGCCCGGGCATGACTCGCCGCCCGCCCTAGAGACTTCGCAAGATCGCCGTAAGTCTGAGTTGATCCATATGGCAGTTCTAACAATTTCCTCCATACATCCTAAAAATTACATCTGATTTTTAATATGATTAACATTTTAATTTAAATTTCAAGAACTGATTTCTTAAAGTACCTTTTGAAAGTCAGATCCAATCATTTTCAGAGGCACAGAAAACTTTTTGAGCCTTCCCTCCAAATAGTCTTCAAGCTCTTCTTCAAAGTTCAGCAGTACCTTGTTTTTTTCCTCCACAAATTTACAAGATAACTCTTTTGATATTGTTTGGATTATCTTCTCATTGTTCTTAGAATCTTCACAACACACCATGTACAAGTACTTCTTGTCTGCAACACCGGTCAACTTGCCAAGTGGTGAACCAAACGTGTAGAAACAAACGGGACATCCTGAATCTGTGGAATATTTTTCAAATAACTTTTGAAGAGACATTGTTGTTTAATTATTCACAATTATTGTTTAAGTATCAATTCTTGAATTAATTGCCAGAATATTTTTTTCCATCGTAGGTGCGCGCTCTTTTTCGACTGTTGACGGCCAATTAAATTGTCATTTTTTTTGACATTAGTAGAAGTAACATTCTTCCCAAAAGGAAAGGCAGCGGTCGGAACCATAGAGCCTAATCTTTATTTAAAACTCTTGTAATAATTACTCATTATTAGTCAATTCTTACAAGTACTAGGTACTTACAAACTAACCTAACCTAAGCCTTAACCTAACTCATTAAAATGCGAGGATGGTTCATGGACCAGTACGGAGCACCTTACTCTGTTTCTTACATTTACTCCATTGTTTTCCTTCAGTAACACATAATTATGATATTTCCACGCGCTGTTAATAGTACGCCACAAAAAATCTATTTAGAAAATTAGGAAACCAGAGCCCGTCATGCTCCTTTCGTTTCCCGGGAATCCCGGGTACAAAACTAAAAAAAATCCCACGAGAATCCGGAATACCGTTTTTTTTTTAAATAAGGGTCCTCACAAACATGTCAGAATCATGACAATTATAACATTATAAAATAACGTTATTTTTACAATACTGAAATAAAATACAAAGAGTCACTCATTAATTCCGATTTCCCCTCCAAAAATTCAAATTATCCCGATTTTCAATTAGATTCCAGATCATTTCAGTGACCTTATCCAATGAAACATTCCTTTGTACGACTTTAAGAACTATTGTTCAATTTAATTACCTGTATACGAGATCTTTTATAGGTTTCCATACCTCCTAATTGCCCGTAAAATAAATAATAAGATGAGATTGAAATAGTGAACAAATTGTTTCTACGAAAGGGTTCAAAGTCATTTTGGTGTTTCATGAGTAGACATAAGGCAAACAAGAAACGTATTCCAAGTTGTTGCAGCTTGAAATACATTTCTAGACCTGATAGACCATTTTTAGGGTTCAGTACCTCAAAGGGAAAAAACGGAACCCTTTTATGATCACTTTGTTGTCCGTCCGTCCGTCCATCCGTCTGTCAAGACCGTTTTTCTCAGGAACGCGTGGAGGTATCAAACTGAAATTTCTATATGATACTTAAGTCTATTGTTCCTAGAAGCTGTAGAAAAATCAACCTTCTAAGCCAACGCAATCAAAAGATACAGCCATTTAGGCTGCAAATTTCCGCAAATTTTCGAAACTCGCACGGGAATCAAAACCTACAGGGTACTTCCCGTAAACTTAGAATCATGAAATTTAGTACGAAGTCACGTTTTATAGTACAGATATAGGAAAAATTACGAAAACCGTAAATTTTCAGTTTCATCATATAAAAAAAAATATTTTTGACAATTTTAAAATTTTCAAAGTTACTACTCCTTATCTACAGGTTTGTACGGAACCCTCGGTGCGCGAGTCCAACTCGCACTTGACCGGTTTTTACACGAGAAGATTGGTGAGGTGGTTATTTTAGATTCTAAATTCTCTCCATCCTACCAGATTAAAAATAAAACAAACCAGTAAAAGTGTAATCATTTATGTATAAACCATTTAATAGTTCAACTCGGTTGTGCGCGCGGCCTTATGTGTGGGTAAACCACACGACACACGAACACGGACACGTCTTGCTCGGACGACGACTGCCGCGTCACTGCCACACGAATGAAAGTTGTATATTTACAAGCCCACGCACACATAGGGCCGCGCGCACAACTGAGTTGAACTATCTGTACCTACTTAACTTTGACCACAGCTTTACCTGTGTTTTCACCTCTAAGAATTCCAACTAAGGCATCAACCATGCTATCAAAACCATGATACACTTTTTCTTGATATTTAAGTTTACCATCCTTTAGCCAGTTAAGGTTGGTGTTAATGCCTTCTTCCCAGCGGTTGAACCATCTGTTAACTAAGAATCCCTCAACCTTCAGCTCCTTGAAAACAATAGCGGGTTGCAAAATTGTGACTGAAAAGTTTTAACATTTTATTAAATATGATATATTTTCAATTTTTCCCAAGCATAATATGTTTTAAAAGGTGTTGGAATTAAACATGCAAAGCTACAGCTTTACCTTTTGGTAAAATTGCATCATTATACGATGATATGGATCCACATACGGCTACCCGACCAAAATGATTCATATGACTCATTATGGTGGAACTTATCTCACCGCCAACCTTTAAAAAATAAAGTATTTTACTAAAATGAATGATATTAAAAAATGAACTCTCTAAAGATGCTCCTTCACCGGGAGCCACATTCGCTTGTTATGTAACATTATTAATTCGTCATCCGAGCATTACATTACAATAGGTCGGTCAGGAAGGTAGCTGACCAACGAGCTTTCGCGTGCAATGTTAATGTAATATTAGTACAGACAGCTCAAAATCAAGCTACCATAATCGTTGCAAAATCACCCATATTTTGCTCGCATAAGATACCGCATTTAATTGACGTGTGGCCGTGCATATAAATTAAATCAAAGTTGTACCACATTGTATCATTACACAAGATGCGCACTGTAATGCTTGGTTCTCCTCCTTCACTGATGTTATGATCGAGTCTGACACACATCGTTACATTACACGCGAATGCTTCCTGGGGCACCATAATTAAACCATAAAAAAATACAGATGGATTTAGGCTAGTCCGCACAGGCAGGAGGTTTGCTTAGCGCCTAGCGCCTAGCGAGTCACTAAGCGAGTAGCTTAGTAAAACGAACGTTTTAGAATCTTCGCGAACGGCCGCATTGCGCGCTTGGCGTCTAGCTAGTCGCTAAGCGTGTATCGAAGTGAACAAACGTGCTGGTTTTTTGGCGCGAGGCACGAAGCATTTTCATGAAGCAGTGACATAGTCGCTAACGTGCCTACAAACAAATGACCAACGCACCTAGCGACCCACTACGCAAGCCACCTTCAGTGCGACCACCGTGTATCCTAGCAAGTAGCCAGACGGAAAGTCTCGAGGCTCTAGGCGCTAAGCAAACCTCCTGTCTGTGCGGACGTAGCCTTAGATACGTACGTTGTCAAAATAACAGTCTACTTTTTTTGGAGCTGCTTCTCTTAATGCAGATTTAATATTAGTAGTCTTATAGTTGAACGCGTGATCAAATCCTAATTCCTTTGTCAAATAATTGCATTTTTCGTCAGTTCCTGCAAATCCTATAACACGACAACCTAGAAGAAGGAAAATTAACGTTTCTACTTTGACTGAGTTACAAGACACCACAGTAAGTAGGAGTAAATTCGAATGCATACAGTGCGGTGACAGTGTAAAATGGCTATAGCAATTTACATAATTATCTATTGCTTACCCAGAATTTTGCCTATTTGTCCTACGTGTGAGCCTACCGCTCCTGCCGCCCCTGTTATGACAATGGTTTCACCGGCTTTTGGCTTGCAAATTTCCTTTAGACCAAAGTATGAAGTGTTTCTAAAAAATATATTTATATTATTGGTAAAAAAACCGGTCATGTGCGAGTTGGACTCGCGCACCGAGGGTTCCGTACAAACCTGTAGATAAGGAGTAGTAACTTTGAAATTTTCAAAAGTGTTAAAAATATTTTTCAAAAATATTTTTTTTTATATGATGAAACTGAAAATTTACGGTTTTCGTAATTTTTCCTATATCTGCACTATAAGACGTGACTTAGTACTATATTTCAAGATTCTAAGTTTACGGGAAGTACCCTGTAGGTTTTGATTCCCGTGCGAGTTTCGAAAATTTTCGGAAATTTGCGGCCTAAATGAAAAACGGTCTTGACAGACGGACGGACGGACGGACAACAAAGTGATCTTATAAGGGTTCCGTTTTTCTCTTTTGAGGTACGGAACCCTAAAAAAATATGATGTCAACTTTTTTGGAAAACTTTAGCTTACCCAGGCATGCCTAGTACTCCTAAACCAAGAGAAACAGGATGCGAGCCTAAATCAGGTAGCAAAGTAAGAGGCAAAAATCCCAATCTAGGTGGTTCTTCCGGCTTCAACACCGTGTGAGTTCGCCAACCAAATGAACCAGCAACATATTTACCGACAGGAAACTTCTCATGACGACTTGCAATGATTCTGTAAAGTAAAAAATTGGTAAATTCAATCTGTAACACAGTTGGCAATGGGTTAAAATAGTAATATTTAGGTTTAAAAAAATATACGAACTTAGCTACTTGTCCACCTATCATATCAGTTGGTAATTTATACCCAATCATGTAAGCGCGCATATAAGGATCGACGCTTAAATATTCGGCCTCCGCTAAGATTTCTGAAAAAACATCATTAGCAGTTTAGACTTATTTGAGAAAATACTAAAATTATTTCTAAGTTTGGTTACAAAAGTTTTCCTGACCTCCATCGTTTAGCTCCGGAAGTATTTCTTCAACTACTTTAAAATCAGATTTTTTAGGTTCCCCTTGAAAGTACTTTGTCAGTACATACTTCTGACTTTTGATCTTGCCACTCACTCCTGAATATGAGCGTGTTGCGTGATACATTGCCGCAAATATTTTTATCATGATTTTAAATTAAAACCTGTTGAAAATTCCAAAACACATTACAGCTATTCGCAATACTATAACCATTAACGATATATCGTTGCAAATTTGTTTTTTAAAATCTGTGAAGAGCTTATAGAGAATAATTTAATCCTATTGGATGAAATCAAAATCACGACGATTTTGATTGGTTTAGACGACGTAAGACATTTCTTAGTAAAGCGTGTTCCTACCACCACGTATTTTATCTCCAGCTTCATAGACAAAAAAAATTACATTCAAAATAGGGATGATCGATATTAAGAAAACATCGATGTTGACATCGATGTTAACATCGAATCGAAAGTATCGATGTGCGATAAAAATCGTTTCAAAAACATCGATATGTGTAAAATATCGATGTTTTTTAAAAATAAAATAAAACCGTCTATTATTATATGTATGAAAATTATTTATTGTAATAACAAAAGTTAAACAATATTAACAATCCCAGTATCTTTTGTCCACACTTTGTAAAAAAATTAACTAAGACAGGTTTTTTCCCTTCAATCGGTTACGCTGCTGGTATAGGAGTTGGCCAGCTTTAGAAAAAAGCCTTTCTGAAGCTGTGGATGTAGCTGTGCAACACAAATACTTAAGAGCTATTTTCTTTAAATTTGGATAGCATTTTCCATATGAGTAATGGGTCTTGTTTTAAATCAGCTACCGGACTTTTTAAATAAAATTGTAATTCCATAGGCATATTTGTGTCACGTTGACCAGACAAAATATTATTCTTTTCTACACACACCTGACCTGTCAGTGACAGTGACAGACTGTCACTCAAGAATGACGCGACGCGAACATTGAATTGACACTGACAGTATTTTTTTTTTTATCTGTCAAGAAATGCAATGAAATACGGCATCATCCGATTTTATTGACCAGTGTCAGTCAAGTAATGTAGTACATCCGAAATACGCTAGATGACGCCCAAAATTTTTTTACCGATATATTTATTCATAAAACATCGATGTTACGATAATATTGAAGTCATAACATCGATGTCAAAACATCGATGTTTTCCAGCTAAACATCGATGTTTATTCAACATCGATGAATATCGATCATCCCTAATTCAAAAACCTATACACCAATTCAAGTTAATAACGAAACGAGTGTTAGTGATAGATACAAATGTACAAGAACAGAAATAAAGCTGACTGAAATGAATGGAGGCCAAAAAAATAATTCCGAAATTATTTGCGTTGTTTCGCCAAATACTAACAGAACAGACACATTTATTGGAAAAGAGGAAAGGAGATATAATTTATGAGAAATCATAAATAATGTAATAGAGGAAGTTTCTTTCGTGTACTCTCGAGAACTAGTTATAAAATGTTTGCAAGTGCATTGGAAACAGACGTGTAATATTTTGTTATTTCTACTATGACATCCGTGCAAGAATTCAATTGTATTCTTTGTAAAGAGACCTTTGAAAACAAGGAAGATTTACAAATACATTTCAGGTACCTATTTCACATTTTTATACATGAGACGACAATCAACTATTTTTATTTTCAATTGCTTGTTTGCTAAATTTAACTGTTGATACGTTCCAGGAAACATGGGGATCCGAAGTTTAAAAGTGCAAAAAAGACTCGACCGGAAAGCGAAGTCCAGGCTTCAGTACCGAAAAAAAATGAGGCTGAGATGGTTAGCTGTGATGTGTGCTCTGAAATGTTCCCTACAATATCTAAAGCTATCACTCACAAGCACAAGATGCACCCAGACCACGACGCTAAATATTTCTGTCCCTGGTGTGGCAAGCTTTTTACCATGAAGGTAAGGCTACACAGTTATATGCCTTGTATTCATGCATTAAGTGACACAATGATTATAATGAACTATGCCCCTCCCTCCCCACTACCACTCCCCTTATCAAAATATTATCTGCTATCTTTTTTTTTCTAAATGATAAAGGTATTTTATGCTTCACTTTTTATTATAAGAGACATCTTGGTTCTTCTGATCATGTGTTATGGTAACATAAACTCTTAAACTGTATAATAGGTTGAGGTTAAGTGGGGTTTAGTAATCAGATTAAGTGCATGTTGTAGTGAAAATTGAAAATAATAATGACAAAAATAAAACACTAAAATTTATAGTGACATGAATTCAAAATAATTGTTTGATTTAACAATTTATTATTCTCTTTCAGCACCTCTATAACAAGCATTTGCAAACTAACCATGTTGATTCGGAGCAGAGCAATGACAATCAATTTCATTGTGATTCTTGTGATGTTGACTTCTACATGCCAACTGCAATGCTGTACCATAATAAGTTTTTTCACAGACAAGACACAGACTTACCAAGCATTGGTCAATCAAAGAAACTCAAAATGTGTCCACAGGTAACCATTCCCACTAGCACTACTCTTGAATCAAAAATAACTAGTCTTTTCCTAGTGTTGTTATTCATTGGGAATAAATATTATGACCACTAGAAAATACTTTGATACCCTAAGCTCTTTTACCAACAATATATACTGATCACCACAAAAATTAGTTCTAGCTGTTTAAATATTTGAATATCAAAAGTAGTAAATGATTACCAAAGTTTTGCAAGCAAATTAATGTGCTATTTTTGCCACCACTATGATTGCAATAATATGTGTTTGCATTACCAAATATGTTATAATGATTCCATATTAAGGCCTGGTTTTCACCAAAATAGAGAAGAGAGAAGATGAGAAGAGATATGTTTTGAAAAACCAATCAGATTTTGTTATTTCCACAACTTCTTTTGCTTAGCTTCAGTGGAAATGAATCAAGCAGAGAGGAGAGGTCTCATTTTTCTAAGTACTAGTGGCCCCCCGCAACTTTGTCTGCGTGGAATCCCTTTGTTTTCAAAATCGTGGTCAAACGGTATTAAAAGTATCCTTTGTCCATTTCCTGGTTCTAAGCTACCTCTTCACCAATTTTCAGCCAAATCGGTTCATCCGTTCTTGAGTTATAAATAGTGTAACTAACACCACTTTCTTTTATATATATAAGATATAATCTTGGGGCAGAGAGATGTGTGTAGTGGAGATGTAAAAGGTTTGAGCTCTCACAGCTCACACACAGCTTGCTATGCACAGCTGAAATCCTCTCCGCTTCTCATCTCCTCTCAGCTTAGGTGGAAATAAACTGTCCGTTTCGCAATAGTTCTCTTCTTGTCTCCTCTCCTCTGCACTTTGGTGGAAATTTGAAATTTTTTTTTCACTAGAAAAAGAGTCAAATTAGGAGTTTGGGTGAAAATAATTAATTTAAAGCGTAATTTACTTTAATGGGAAAACAAGTATTTGATATTTGCATATCATTTTTAATAAAAGTGTGATTAAATGTTTGGTGTTCATTAACTATTTTTGGTTCAATAATAATTTGTTTAAAGTCATTTTCTGTAATAAGGTAGGAAAACTAAACTAAGTAATAAACTTTTATAATTTCCTTTTTGATTTTTGTGATAATTTTTTATTTTTGGGTCAACTATGAGTTTATTGGAAGTCATTTGCTTTAATAGGATAACAAGATACACAAACTTTGGTTATAATTTTAAATTAAAATGCGGTTTTATATTCTGGTGTTCATTCACTTTTTTGCCTGGGATATTTTACTAATATTTTATTTATTAAATCAAGTTATCAGTTAAACATAAGCCTCATACATTTGTAGTATCCCTGCGGGTATGAAATCATCGTTTATTATGCTAAACATGCCAGATGGACCAGTACTGATCTATTATTTATAACAGCCTGGAGATCACAGCTTATTCCTATTAAATCCAGGAATTGCTAAATTTTTTGTAAAGGATTTGCTATTTCATCGGTTCTTATTTACTCAGGCTTTAAAAAGCTTACTATAAAAAGCATTTAAAGAAAGCAGAGTTATCCACTTTATGCAAATCTTAAACACAAATAATGGTGATACTAAATTAAAATGTGTAATGCTTGTGTTAAATATTCACCCATATAAAAAGAAGATCCATACAAAGTTGTCTGAAGACAAAAATAAATTGTATCACCACATTGGAATTTATCTGTTTTCAATGGATTGAATTCTATTTTTTCAGAATACTGTAATACAAATATACTTTTGCCCTTTTTGTGGTGAAGAGTATGACAACAAAGTCAATTTACATGTAAGTATTTCAACTGAAGATTTTTGTTAAAAGTCAAAAAAGTTTTAAACTATGCAAATTGCAAACTGTGTCAAAATAATATACTACATTAACATGCCTATACAAAATTTCCTTATGATTACATCACTTTTAACACAAAGTAATTTCTTCTACACAGGGTACAGACAATGGATTTATGTCTTCACGCCATAGCTACTGTCTGTTTTCAAATCTGTTTAGTAGTTTAAGCATGAAAGTGTAACAGGCAGACAGATAATTCTTAAATGGTCATCTCGTCCCACTCTGTATACAATTTTCAGAACAACTTCCTGTTCCTATTAAATACTTACTTAATTAAGAACGTTAATATACTTACAGAAACATGTAACTGACGATCACAATGATGAGAACCAAAGTCCTGAAGATGTGTTACGGTGTCCACTCTGTGATGCCATATTTTACCATTTAGATGCATACGAACTTCACCTTACTTTTCATACAACAGAAGACTTGTATAGTGAGAAAAATGAAATGTAAGTATTCTGTAACGACCACAAGTTAATCCAGTACCTAGAAAAGTTGCTGACGTTTTCTCAATTTTTAGGTATGAGCAAATGACTGAATTCTCTTTGGAAACTGTTGCGCCAGTCATGGAGAAAGTAGAAAATGATAAGCCCCAGGATGGAGAAACTGAGTTGAATACAGTAGGATTAGTAAGTTCTTAAACACATTCATTATGATATACAGATGACGGCCCATCAAGCCTGTGTCTTACGTATTCATTTTTATTTCATTTCATTTCTATTTATTTGTTGACTAAGTGTACAAATTTACAAGCAGGTCTTATGCTAATTATATTTTTGATCTTGTAGCTTAAGTACCCTTGCATTTTGGGTATTGCAAAATAATTAAAGCTATTCAGTTTTTCTAATATTAAATTATTTTATTTACTGCAGTATTCGTAGCGTTTACTATTCGTTAACTTTTCAATTTGTATGGGGAATCGTGTCTGTTCCTGACATTGTGACAATACGAATACGTTACGATAATTTTCGTGCTCACCCCACAGGTTATCCATGTTGGTTGTGATATCTATCCTAGTACATGTACACATCGAAGATGTTGCAGTGTTAACATCATAGCTGATATATATACAACAAAAGTGTTTTGTAACATTTATTGATTTATTGGTATAATGACTGAAATGGTATTATATAAATATTCCTCTTTTTCAGGATAAATTTCTAGAATTAGCCATGAGTAATTCACTTGACGGCAAGCATAGAATAAAATCCAAAAAACACAAAAAACATAAAAAATCCAAGAAATCTGCCATCACACTTGATGAATTTTTGAATATGAATCAAGATGTATTTGGAGAAGGTTTAGACTTTCAAGGTGTTGAAGAAGTCCCTACACAAGTTGTCAAAAAGAGGTTAAAACAAGCAAGACCTTCAAAAGCCAGTATAAAGGCTTTAGAATCTTCAAATTTGGAAAAACTAAAAAGACAAGGCATCATAGTCAAAATGAACCCTAGTAAAGCTGCGAATTCTAATTTAGAAACTAGAACATTGAAGCAAATACCAACAAGTGAGGTAAAACCCTCTACACGAATACAGACATCATCTGAGGAAGTGTTGTCAAAATTAATAAGTCAAAGCAATAATCAGATTAAAATTGTGAAAAAATCATCTCAACAAAAATCTGTTGATGCAGTACAAAAAAATGAATCTGATATATCCATAGGACCTGTTGCTAATTCGGACAAAAGGGGGCAAACTCCAGAGAACATAGAAGTAGAGTGTGATGTAAATATGCCAAGTGAATATACATCTTCTGAAAATGAGGCAATAGAAGAAAAAGATAAAGTAAAAGTAACCGCCGAAGAAAATGGCCAACCGCCAATAACAAAAAACGATGGTCTCGCTAAGATTGACCATATCAAATGTCAAACAGAAGATAAGGACTCAGAAAAGGGAAAAGACACTAATGCTGGAGATGAAGAAGATTCGGATGCTATAAATGACGATGAAAGGCACACCGATGACGAGAAAGAATTAGATAACTTAAAAAACGTTCAAGGTATTACTCAATCACCGAATTCAATATCTGAGAAACCTGTTAGTTCAACATTACCACATGGTGACAAACACGATCCATTGATGGTAATTGGAGGTAGTCCAAATTATATAAAAGACAAGACTGAAAATAACATAGAAACTATTTCGAAAAACTCTCCGGAAAAACGGTCTACAAATTCATTGAATGCTTTAAAACATTTAAGTCACCTGATTACTATTAAACCTGTTACCCCTAAAAATAGTTCTGCTCCAGCTTCTCCAGTGCAAAAATGTCTTGACCAACAAGAGGCAGAAGGTATCGAAAGTGATGATGCTACAGATGAAAAGCATCATGAAGAAACATCAGATCACGAAGAAGACATGATAGAACCAGAAAAATCATCAAATAAATTAGAACACTTAAAAAGATTAAGTAACAATATTACAATTAAATCTGTGACGCAGTCACCCAAAATTGTTACTAACCCACTTGACGAAGACGAAGATGAAACAGGGCATGACAAACAACTTCAAAGTGTTCCCATTATAAATAAGGTAGCTTCTCCGACAGGCAATTCAGATTCAAAACCACTTTTATCTCCAAAAATAACTAATAAATTCCAAACTGTAAAACCATTACCAGGAGCTGAAAAAGAGAGTACCAAGCCATCAAATATTGATCTCTTAAAACATCTCACCAACGTCACAGCTAAGCCAGTAATTGTTAAAAGCAATAACCCACAGACTAGTAATGCAACCATTAGTAACATTCCAAGTCCAGTTAGGAAAAATGTAGTCCAAAATTTAGTCAAAAAAAAAGAACCTTTTGATGAAATAGAGATTTTCAATATTGATGATTCTGATGATGAAACAGACAAAGTTCAACAGCCCCTAACCAAAACAAGTACAATAATTGCTAAGGTCAATACACCGGAACCAGTTTCTGCACCAGTAGATAAATTAAAAAATATTAGTAAACAGGTTACTGTGAAACCAATAAACCAGCCAGCTACTTCCTATAGAAAAGAAAATGTACAAAAACCAAAACCTGAAGATGTGCTTAGTAAAGTACAACGATCAATGGCCGAGTTTTCCGATGATGATGATGAAAATATATTAACACCCAAACAAGTTACAAGTTTTCAACAGAAAAAAGAGATAAAGAATGATATTACAAATACTTTGAAGAATTTGAGTAAACATATAACAGTCAAGTCTGCAATACCTTCACCTAATCTATCCGTCCAATCTGGCCACAACCAAGAAGACTTGTATGACCAAACTGCTGATAGTGATTCCGATACAGATAAAACTGGTGTCAAGATGACAGAAATAACTGAAAACAATGGAATAAGCGATGACGAAATGGCCGAACGAGAAGATAATGTGCATGAAAAAGGTGAAGCATTTAGCGAAGGTGACACTGAAAATTTTGATAATGATGATGACGATTTTGAACATCAAATTGAAGCAACTACAGTCAAAAAATGTACTCCGAATATTACAGCACAAATGTTAAATTTACAGAATATGAATAGAAATATAACTATAAAATCATTGTCTGAGAAAAAGGGTCCAGTATTGAAAGAAGTAGAAACTGTTACTAAGAATAAACTGCCCAACAACAGCGCACTATCAATTAAACCTTTTAGGCAATGTAAAACAGAAAGCCAAGATTCCACCGAATGTGTCGATGCCAACAGGTTTCAAAATTCTCAAGTAACACCTAATCGCTCAATTAGACAAAACATTGCGTCGTGCAGTCAACAGAATACTGTGAATAAAGAAGTTACAGTAAAGACTATACAAACAAAAACAGTTATTCAGGAAATAACAACAACCGTTACCAAAACTATAAAAACGGTGAACCAGACTGTAAAACAAGAACTTCAAAGTGTTCAGAGTGCAAGTCGTAATAATCAAACGTTTCAAAAAGTTCAAGGCATGAAGTCTACTAATCAAACGAGAAATTACCAAGGTGTTGCTGTCAGGCACCCAACACCAGTATCCGGCCCGAGAATAAGAGGACCTGTACAGAGACCGCCAGCTGGCGGTGTTAGGCCATCAAACCAGTTAGTACCTGTGCGGCCTTCCAATCAAGTGTTCCCCATAAGGCCGTCGAACCAAATTGTTCCTGTAAGACCATCGAACCAAATCGTTCCTGTACGACCATCAAACCAAATCGTACCAGTCAGGCCAGCCAATCAGTTAGTTCCGATGAGACCAGGAATGAACACAGCCCGAATGAGTCGCCCCAGGATGTCAGGGCCAATGAACACTGGACCGGGCAGCCAACAGAAAACTCATAAAACACCTAATCCAATGAACGCCACTAAAAGGACTTCCGAAGAGCCTGCTGGGCACTTCAGCTGTTTTAAGAAGCCAAAGGAATCTTTGATTCCCGTTTCCGAGATTCCGTCTTTTAGTAGTGAACAAGGCGGTGAAGCGGTCGTTCAATATTCATCTTCGCAAATGAGCAAATCCAATTTCACCAGCTCCACGAGAACCGTAAAAAGTGGCAAAATCGTTACGTCTACACAAATGAAATCTGAAATGAGTGCTAGTTCACAGCAGTTGGAGAGGCTCAATAGTATGTCAGGGTTAAAAATAATGAAAACTAGTCAAATGAGCCAAGCTTCAAAAGTGGAAGAAAAGTGTGATTCTAGTGAAGTTAGTGCGTCGAAACGAAATACTTTAGAAGCGATACAGAAGTTGCAAAAACAGGGACTTCTGGTGAAGAAGCCACGATTAGAAACAAGCAATGAGGACAGTGATCATTCTGAAGAAGATAATAGCTATATCACTGAAGAGCCTGATGATGATTGATAGTGATTTGTTTTGATAGAAATCAATACTATTTGTGTAATTATATTGAAAACAAAAATCAGGTTACCTCACTTGGGTATTTTCGTACTGAAAGCGATGTGCTTGATGCATCGCAAAAGCATGATTATGTACATAAGACAAAAATGGTTTGCTGGCTGACTGGGTATAATTTCAGTAGAGGGTCGATTATCCGACCTTATTGGAGGGGCATGGGTGTTCGGAAAACCGAATCTTTCGAATAATCGAATTGTATGGAAACATCCATCACAAATTATTTGAACAGTGAATAAAAATTCTTATTTACATACTTTCAAGCCAACTGAAGAAAAATTTCTAAGCACGTTAACGGTTCTAAGGCGAAAATTATAACATAGTTTTCATTTTCATTTAGTCATTAAGTCAACAATTTTGTTATTTTGGTATATTTTACGCCCAGGGCGGGAGTTCGGATAAGCGGTCGTTCGGTTGACCGACGTTCGGATAATCGGCTCTCTACCGGGATAAACTTTGAACGACTTTGACTTTTTCTCTAACACAACAAGTTATTAATTATTTTAAGTTACTATTCAATGTGTTTATTTAATGATAAGAAGATGTTAGCGATAGATAATGTAAATATTAGAATAAGATCTCAACAGATGTATAACTTCAATTATTAATTCATTTTTTGGGATGTTAAGTGAGTATGAACTCGTGTTCCTAGGCAGTCGGATACAATTTAATACTTTACAAATTAAAATAAGTATGTAAGTAGGATGAGATTTTATTTCCAATTTACCTACCCTAATGTGGTGCATTTAATTCAAATCTAATCCACTCGAATGCAAGAATAAAAAACACTATATTTAGTTAAATAACTATATTTACAAGAGATATAACACCATATACATATTCTTAAAAATATTTATGTAATACGAAAATATAAATAGTGTGTTATTTGGATTCATTTATACATTTATATGAGAAATAAACCATTCACCATTTAAAAACAGTTCTAGATAATCACATTTCGATGGGCCAATTTGTTATGCTGTGCTTAATCTGTTTTTGGTTCCAATTTATTCTGTCTCCACTTTTGTTCCTGTAAATAATTAACAATCGATATGAATATTTTTGTTTTATAAATGATTGCTATCATTAATGCCAGTTTTCCGCCCAGGTGAAACATATAAGCTTACTTAAATATAAATATTTTTAACAATGGTCGGACCTAGTAACTTCTGAATATTCTACGAGCCCCGATGCAAAATAGTTCGTCTAGTATGAAAAATAAGATATTATGAAATAATGTGAAGTGAATTTGGGTAAAGTAACTAAAAAAGTTAAGGAGACAGTAAACCACAATTTGAGTAACATTTCAAAGTTTATTTTACGTATCTCAAAATCTTTCATGACCTTACGTAACATAAATAAATATACTGAAACATGTCGCAAAAGTATTCGTCTATCACTGGCTCTCATGCAAAATAGTTCGTCTACCACTTAGTTATGTCGCCTTTGCTTTCAATTACAGCTTTATTGCGAAGAGGCATGGTCGCAACCAACGCTGCACACTCGTCGGTCGTAATTGACTCCCACACAGCCAAGAGTTAGCCTTCAAGTCGCTCTTCGATCTTGATGGATTTATGCGAAGGACTTTCTTCATTTTCCACCATAGGGTCTCAATCGGCGATAAGTCCGGGCTGTTAGATGGCCACTCGATGGTTGGGAAGCCTTTTGACAGCAGCCATGTCTTTGTTGTCCTTGCAGTATGGCAGGAAGCACCGTCTTGTTGAAAAATGAAAGAATCTTGATGTTTGAGTGACGGAATGGAGGGCAGTAGACTTTCTTTCAAAATATTTTGATATCTTGTTGCATTGATGGAACTATCCACAAACTGCATCCCACCAACACCTTGCGCAGACATGCAGCCCCAGATCATGAGAGACGCTGGAAACTTAACTTTTCGTTTAATGCAATCAGTATGAAATGCTTCATGTTTATTTCGAACCACTTTTTTTCTTTCATCGCCGACTGTGACTTCAAATTTAGACTCGTCACTCCATATTATGATACTACGCCACTGATCAGAAGACCAATTTAAGTGATCACGAGCAAACTTCAATCTCTTTTTCTTCTGTAAGGCAGTCAATAGTGGTTTTTGCTTAGCTGTGTAAAATCCGTAGCCCATTCACACTCTTGCATGTATCAACTGAAACATCTTTGTCAATCATGTCTCTCCATTGCACCGTTAGTTCTCCAGCTCGAGCACGGCGATTTTTTTTGACAATTTTCTTAAGAATTTTGTTTTCTGCTTTACTGGTGATACGGGGTCGGCCAGTTTTCTTCAAGCAAAAAGAATTTCCATTCTTTTTATTGTGCTGAATGATAGATTGCACTGTAGATCTGTCTTTTGAGATTTGGTAACTTGATTTGCCCGCCTCAATCGCCAAACTATTCGCTTTCGAAGTTCTTCTCCCACTGGTTTGCCACGACCCATTTTTACTTGAAAACTGAAGAAATTAACGGAATTTTTCAGAATTTATACGATCTCACTTGTCAAAATGACTGAAGAATTACTTTTCCAAACTTAAATTTTATAAAGGGAAAAAAATATTTAACTCAATGATAGACGAGCTCTTCTGCATCGATTAGCAACTAGATGAACTATTTTGCTTACGGTTTGCTCAACTTAAAAGCAGGTTAACTCTTAATTTAAAAGGATGAAATAGTTTATTGCTTCAACAATGAATAGTGCTTAAGTAACCGAACATGAGATGGTAGAATAGTTTTTCTGTTTACGTAACTGGACAAAAATAATTAAGTTAGAAAAAATCTTTGTACATATTTTTCGTCCTAGACGAACTATTTTGCATCGGGGCTCGTACAGAAAAAATATGCTCAACAAAACCTAAGAAAACTCATGCATATTAAATAGTGGGTGCTTACATAGGTATGTCATACCGTTGTTAGCTTACAACCGTTACCTTTGTTAGTAATTAAAAATATGTCGAAAACCCGAATCGTTATTATTTTTATATGAACTATATTTTATATTGTGAAAATTGAAAAAAAAATGACTTTATAAGTATCTTGATACGAGTCAATATGATACAAATATAGTATATTATATGTAGTTCCATTCTATGAAATGAATAAAATGAAGCTAAAATAAGATGTAAACTTAACTAATGGTTATTAATTAAAGCCTACCCTAGGAGTCTAACAGCTACGTGTATTAAAAATCAAGAAACTGGAAATTACACTAACTAACGAGTTAAGGGGGCGCGCTTCTCTTTTTCGAAATGAGAAATATAACTTATACGGAAGCAAATAACTCACACAACACGTAGATACAAAGTAAATGTAAAAGTAAATCAGGTGTTAATTTTATTAGCAGTCAAAAAGATAGCTCGCCCACTCGTATCATAACTCTAAAGACATGCACACTAGAGACTGTACTATAAATAAATGATGATGCATTTTCACAACCAACTGAACCAGCCCGCCTACGAATTCAAGAGTTTATTATTAGTCACGACAACACACACACACACATAAATGTAGCTTAACCGACCCAAAACCGTTATTTTTAACTTGACTTACCAACACCACACCTCGTACCCGTCGCATCGGCGGAGGAATAACCAACAAAGACAATATAACATTACTATAAGCCATAGGTATAACAATTGTCATACTTCACATCACAACGCCCACACCGAAAAAAAACATATATTCAATACCTAACAATATTTGCCTTACATATCGTCAACAGCCGAACCTACAGGAGCACTCCTATACAACAGAGACAACGCTCTACAAAACGTAGTTTTGTCCCTTTCATCAGGTGACATCACGTGCTGCTTTTTATGAGAACTAGGCTGTCTGATATTAGACAAGGCTCATAAACACATTTTTTTTGTAGCAAGGCTTTTTTTGTAGTTTAGTAGAGCATTGTCTTTTTCGCTCACAGGTAACACTAAATATTTGATGTGTTTTCTTTATAAAATTATTATTTATTTAATTTATAATTATTATTTTAAAACTTGTTTACTTATTATTTACTTGTATTAAAAGCTTGAGACTTCGGTACTGTACTGATGCCCATTACCATATTCGTTAAAACCCTTCAAAATCTTTTTTTTCTTTATGGCCTAACTATAGTAACAGTTATTTAAGATTTTTTTTATTACCAATTAATTGTGTAACTGTTAAAATATTAGATGAGAAGTACCTATTTCAGACTTTAACTAAATATTAGACATTAAGTATTTACGGTGGATGGACACTAATGAATCATGTTTCCTTTGAAAAATAGTTGGTACAGAAATTTCAAACCTTATAGTAAATGAGAGAGTGCTAAACAGACTGTGTACACATATCCTTGATCTCCTTGACTACACGTAAACGGTGCATAGAAAAAAAAACAACAATACTGCAGAAGACGTCACTGGACATGCAATTTCGCCCGTAGCACACCTCCGCTGCGAAACCATAACAGCGGAACCGCAATAATTTCGCCATGTCTTGTCCGTATGTAGGAGAAGCGGAACCGCCGCGGAACTGCCTGTTCTAACGCATAGATTTGACTATAATTCTATCTCTTTCCCCGCGCGGTATTGTCGATCTGCTCCGACGCCATCCACATTTCCGCGCTCCGGCCGCCATTTCGTTGCGGTGCCGCGTTGTTTTCGCACGTGTTTGTGGAAGTCGACAAACTTAAAAGGCGAAACTAAATTTGTCTCAACTCAACTGACTTGCGTGCAATCCGACGCCAGTTCCGCTAATCAATCTACACTTGATCGCAGCGGAATTCCCACAGCGGTTTCGCGATTGAAGCTTCGCGGCGGAGGTGTGCTACGGGCATTAAGCTTGTTCAAATAATATAAAAGTTTTCGCTGCTGATCGAGTAAAAATCTTGCAAAATCAACGTAAGCCAGGTACGCGCCTAACAGAGCTATTGGCAGTTCACAGCGAAGACATTTATATTTGCTTCTAACCCTGAGCTCCTAGTCAGGCCCTTTGGACCCTGCTTTTTGTCGAGTTACTTATCCTAGTCCTCCTAGTCCTATGAGCTCAGACTCCATCAAAGCAAGACGAAACGAGACACGAAATATTCCACTTTTATAAATAGTAAATTGCTACTACAGAACTTTTTGTCTCACTTTGGTATACTTAGGACAAAATCTGTGACAAAAGTACATAAATAGAATGAGGATTAACAGTCACATAGTGTTTCTCTTGACTGTACTGTCCCGTCCTTAGGCTACGTATTAAATCTAAGGTGAGGGTGACACGTACCAGCACGGCGAGCTCATTGGACAGGCGGTATCCAATCGCACGCAATCTATAGCGGAGCTTCAGACCACCCTGCGTTTTCTTTTTCAAAGTCTGCAGTATTGTGTACATGTTGAAACAGTGCAACATAAGGAACAAAGCCGCTAGGTAAGACACCTGTCGAATTTCGCAAAAATAAATAAAAAATGAAATCACAAAGCAAATCTACAACTAAAAACAATTTATTAATAATAAAGCGATGAAGTGACAATTATCAACAAGTTATATAAAAACGAATTACAATATATTACAATACGTAAGTACTAACATCACAAATTTATACCATAATATTTTCTAATAAACATATTATTTGGATGATACAATGAAAATTATTACAATTTAAGAAAACGTTATTAATTTACTAAAAATAAATAAAACCCGAAATATACATAAGTAGAAGTAATAACTACGTGTATATGACTAGGGATGTTATTCATAGACGAAAATATTGAGAAATATTACCCTATTTTAATAAATTTAAATAAGTTTTTTTAACAACAAGATATGATACTATTAATTGATTTCAGATTCAGTGTTAATAGTAACTGTCTCATTGATTTAAAAAAAATAGTTAACAAAACGATAGGTCGTGTTTACTATAAAGAAAAATCTATACATATAATAAGACTGTAAAAGATCGATTTCTGTACATTGAAGATTTTTATGAAAAATTGTTACAGGGGGTCTTAATTACCGTAATAGAAGCCAAAACAACAATTTTTAAAATTTTTGTCTGTCTGTCTGTCTGTTTGTCTGTCTGTTTGTCCGGGCTAATCTCAGAATCTACTGGACCGATTTTGACGGGACTTTTTTTATTTGACTCAGTATCACCTGGAGAGTAAACTGGGATATAAATAATCACGCCGATGAACTTAGGGGGCAGGCAGGAAATTGAATCTCAGAATCTACTAAACCGATTTTAATGGGACTTTTTTTTATTTGACTCAACATTACTTGGAAGGTAAAGAAGGATAGAAATAATATTACATATTGATAAATTCTGCCCCCAAAGGGATAAAATAGGGGTTGCGAATTTGTATGAAGCCCGGTCGCAAAAAACTAACATCCACGCGGACGAAGTCGCGGGCGGCCGCTAGTTAATAATAAATTATACAAAACAAATCACAGAAAAAAACAGACCTTTAAAATGCAATGCTTACTAATAGTCCACAACTCGTACAAATAGTATGTACACACAAGTACAAAATAACTTGTGCGATGGTTTTAAAAAAAATATGTAATCTTTTAAATGTATGTAAAGGACCATGACCGTTTTCGTCGCCACCCACCAACAGAAATGAAATTGTGTTTAAATGGTAGATATCAGCGAGTAAATCATATTATAGTATTATGGCGACAACGAGCAAGTCGATGGGGTTTCTATGGGGTTGAAACCGCTTTTAAATCTTTTTCATGTATAAACATACTATTGTGATAGCTTTGTAAGGCTGAATTTCGTGTATTTGCCGAAAAAAAACATATTCCTTTTAATAAAGGTTTAGGTTAGGTTAACTAATTTTATATAGAAATAACAAAAAAACTTTTAGATGTTTATGAACTTTGAGTTAAGTAATAGGATACTAACGATCACATCGATATCAATTTTATTTCTGTTCGTTGGCGGTGCTCATATATTTTTGGTCCTAATCTTTTAAACTGCTTAAAATATAACATTTAATTCAAAAATAGGGCACACCTGACCTAGGGTCGCGCTGACCCATCGCTGACCTAGCACCCTCTATTCTTTATTTATCAATTCTATGGATAAAACACCATACAATACCAGTACTATAACTACATGAAACTCATATCATGCAATAAATTAAATCGCTCATGCACAGAAGATCTCAAAGTTAACACAATAAATCGAATTATTCGATTTATTTTGGCACAACTCTAGAATGGATGTACATTGATAATTGTGATTTAGTATTATAATCTCAATATGAAATCCCTTAAGCGTTAACAATTCAAAGCAAAATACTCCTATACGCCAAATAATACACTATATCAAACTTTTATTTATATTTATAAAGGTTTATTTATAAAGATCTATCAAAAGATTCGATGTAGGCAACTAACTAAAACATTATTATAAACTAACGATATAGTTTTTTATCGTCTCGTGTCGCACCCATAAAGTACTCGTAGGAAACGCCCTACTATCTTTATGATCACATCTCCATAATGCATCAGAAGCACCAAGCTTCTACCTAGGAGTCTATAGAATCAACTTCATTATAAACACGTAAATCTGCTAAAGTTTTAAATAGCACTTGATATGACTATATTTTTTCATTCCCGCGATTTTACTGGATTCGGCATTTTTTTAGAGTTTCGACTTGAAAGAGAGAGATAGAAGAACCAAAGGTGAACATTAATAATATACATGAATATTTTCTTGATGAGTTGAGGGGGAGGGGGGAACTGAAGTTGAAGTATGAAAATAGTGAACTAATGTGGGTAATCTGACGTAGAGATTTAAATAAACGCCCCAGGAAGAATTTAAGGCAGCCCTTAGAAATGCACTGAAGTATTAAGTCTATATAACATTTTGACTATTTTATTAATAAATCAATCACTGCTTTTATAGCAAATGTTATATCCTTTATAACAAACATTTTCCAGGGCAATCGACAGGACAATTGAATGCAAATCAAAGCCTGAAATCTACTGAAAATATATTCCAGTTGCACATGTTTTTCTGCCATAGTCTGTATTGTTTTTTTATTTAATTACAAGTTTTATAAATCCGTTTGTTATCTGTTTATAAATCCGAATTTGTTTCTAAACAACACAAATTATGGCAGTATCTAGGTAAGTACCTACTGTTTTAGATCAGTAACTTACTACATAGGGTTGGTCCACATAACACTACCGCTACAAAGGTACATACATTCAAATTCAATCTAACATTTTTATATTATATTTTTTTAATAAAACTGAAGACAAGAATTCCGATTTTGTGAAATGATCTCTGATGTAGATAAAATATTTTTCCTATTCCAAAAACTTCAATAATGTTTTAACTTTACAAATGTCACAATAACAAAATCTTGTCCACATTTTCTTGTAATAAAAAACTTGGTTGTGAACGGCAAAAAGATAGGAAAATAGGCAAAATATTTATTTAATTGTAAAATAAATAAATTTTATGAATTAATATAAAGTTATTAAAATAAAGTACAATACTGAACAGTACGTAAATAAGTTACAAAATTTGTTCTTTCTTGTTTAAAGATCACATTGCTGTTTCTAACCTTTTCCCATTGACCACTTACGGTTTCAATATTCTATCTTTCTTTGACTGAAAGTTGGATACCTAACTGTCAGTTTTATATTTAAAACTATATGTGAGTAAAATATCGTAGCATTTTCGTATCTTCAAAATGTCAGAAATCGACAGTTTCCCATATAAATCAGTCGACGATCGAAATAAGTTACGAAAGTCCTCGTGTTATGCCTAGGTAAGTACCTTGACCTACTATGACCACAACATAAGTAGGTTACAGCCGTTTGTATGAAACTGACAGTTAGGGCGCTTTCAGTCAAAGGTACAGTCAGCTGCAAAAATATAATGGCAATTTGATAAACTACTGAGCGTCAATTGTAAATCTGTCCTTGTTTTGACATGTGCTCAAGTGCCATTATAATTTTGAGACTGACTGTACATAGAATATCGACACCGACCGTTACACAACCGCTACATACGACACATACATAAAGGCGTGCAGTGAGGGTATCCGTCCGGCCGGCCGCTCACAATACCTGCTCGTTGCTGCTCAGTTTCTGCGGTATCACTATGAGGGTAGTCAGCGTGTTCCCGATTCCGAGCGACAGGAACGACATGCTTAGAGCTGGCACCTGTCGTGCGTTTGTTGTGGGAAACATGTTTTATATGCGGGGTACATAGAGTACAGTTTTCGTGATTGGGAATGGGAACACATTTTTTTTAAATTAAGAAACATGGACATCCATCAGATGATTGTTAACTTTTAAAGTGCTGACTACGAATATACTCGTAGTATTACTCGTATATCTGACATGCTACGAGTTTACTCGTAGTTAGCTCATACGTTTTAAAACGTATCCATACAATGGTTACTTACCATTTAAAGAACGATGAGTTGCTACTTTTTTGGCAGTTATGTATTTTTTTGATTGTAAATAGTAATTCCCATAAGGCTAATTGTGGCTTTGACTTAAAATCATTATCGTTTTTAGAGAAAAAGCTTGCTTAAAAAATAATTATTTTATGAACCGGATATTTTCCATGAACAATGCAAAAAGTAATCTTTGTATGGATGGTCATTCATTCATTACTAACTACTTACTTTGGTACTAATGGTACAACTATCGACAGTCTTTTCATAGTAGTGTCAAGACATTAGAAAACAAAGGTGATAACGTTGTCAGCAAAAAAAATCGACCTCTTGAGCTCGCGTTCGGATAGATAGATAGATAGAAATTCTTTTATTGTACATTTCTATATTTTTAGTAAGTTACGTTAAGCATTAACGATGCAAATTTCTTTACAATGTGAAATTAAAACACACTTTAAGAAAAATGGACTGCCACAGGCGGGACTCGAACTCGCATCTCTCGTAAACCTCTCTCAATTGAGCTACCGTGACACTTACACATCGGTCCGGATTTCTTTAAGTGCTACTTAGGCTGTAGCCAGCCATGATTCATCAATGTTGTGGTAAGATACCATATAGATAATAAATTAGCTGATTCATCTGAACCGATTGTTAAACAGCTGAAAAGGTGTTTCTTTTGGTTGTTGAAGGTATCTTACCACGCTAGCTACAGCCTTAGGAGCACTTCCGGAAAGTAAGTAGTAGCTCAATTGGGAGATTAATCGCTTGGCATGCGAGGCGAGGCGGGAGATGGAGAGGCGGGTTCGAGTCCCGCCTGTGGCAGTCCATTTTTCTTTAAGTGTGTTTTAATTTCACAAAACTTTTTCGATTAATCTCTAATCACAAAACCGATTTCGTAACTGCCATAATGTGTAGAGAGAGATACGATAATTTCAATACTTTTTCGCCAGAATGCATGCGATCTTGCTAACATCTTTTACTACCTTTCAAGACTTTCGATAGTTCCATCGATATAATTATAAATGAATAAAATTTTCACATACCTGCCACGTCGCATCCCGGTGGTAGCTGATATTATACAGGGTGTACGCGATATATAGTTGGAACACGTAGCCCCCGAACAGAAAAGGCAACAAGTAGGACAGCCCCCGCCACATCCAGGAGTGGAATCCTTCAATCGTAATGTCCATGTTATGCCGAGCTCCGAGGGCCTTCAGCCTGTATAGCACACCACTTTGGTACCTGAACTGCATGAATTGGACGACACCTGAAATTGTAAGGGTATATACATATAAAACTTTTAATGCGTGATGAATATTTTTTATATCAAACCGAGTGTGATAAGTGATAAAACTGTCTTTTTAGGTGTTGGTTAATGCGAAGGCATCGAAAAGCGATTAATAAACTTAAATATTGGTGTATTGGCTAATTAATGCATATACCCGATTACCGAACGCTCGGAGATAAATAATCAAAGATGGATAAAATAAATATTTGCACCCTGTAGTATCAATCAACTCAAATCAAATCAACAACGAATGTAGGATATTTTGAATTTATGTTTCTTTGCATTAAAATGTAGAGAATAAGTTTTGATTAAGTTTTATCAGTCTGTACAAGAGCCATAATATGATAAGTATACTAGCTGACCCGGCAACCGTTGTTTTGTCATTTAATTTTTTTTTATCACTCAGAGGTATGAAAAATAGATGTTAGCCTATTCTCAGACCTACTCAATATGCTCACAAAATTTCATGAGAATCGGTCAAGCCGTTTCGGAGGAGTATGGCAACGAAAATTGTGACACGAGAATTTTATATATTAGATTATTTACTTCCAATAAATTTCTACTCACTTATATACGCAATGAACCACATAAACGTGTGTCGGAACTCCTCCCACGGCTCATTTTGGGGCCAGATCAGTAGGATGCCAGACACAATGGTCGATATGAAGTGGTGAAGCCGCCACCAGCCCTTGATCCTCGAGCCGTTCACTTTCAGTATACTCTCGCGTATCGTCAGCGTGCAGTAATACCAAACCAGTAGGAACATCAGGATCAATTGCAATGGTCTGAAAGAAATGTACCAAGCCCAATTTAGAAACTCTTTCGATGTTAGCATCAGACTTTAGTTGGGTTGGGACAAACTACCCGGGGGTTAGTGCAAAGGAATCTTCAGTTCAGTTCAGTATTTAAAAAGAACGGTCACATGCGCACTTGACGTTATACGGATCTAATTGGTAGAACAGTGGGGAAGGAGCTTGCATTTCGCGCGCCACACGACAGCGCCTATGCAAGCGAGCGTAATAGCGACTGTTCCAATGCGCAAACTCCTAACCTCCAGCGTTCTTTTTATATGGCGCGACTAAGTACCTCGCCCTATTCAGCTTCTGTCACTCCGACGTTTGGAAGGAAGAGCCGTGTATGTCAAACTTTAAAGAATGCTTACCCTTGCTTGATTTGAAAATGTGTGAGCTCATTATTTCTCTAACAGGCATTATTAATCCCACTTGAAAGTTAAGCCTGCTATAATTTTATTATTCTGTTTTGAAACTCTTTGGCATATGGCTTATTTCATCAGTGGTTAAAGACATTGCTTTATCGGAGGTCAGATAAACTACTTCAGGGCCGTTCAAGTATTACGTGAGCACTATGGGGGGGGGGGGGGTTGTTGTTTTGGATGACATGGGGATAGGGCACTCTAGACTATGATTACGTCATTCGTAGTTCTTAATTTTTGAATGGCATTTTAAATGGCAACCCTCACATTTTCTTTACTTGCAACAATGCATACGTTTAGGCAATCACTTTAACACCGAGTAGGGGAATTACCGCGCTCTATTCACTTGTCTAAATTTCCCGAAAAATGTTAAAGTAAGCAAGAGGGAGTAAGGAGTAAAAGCTTTGCTTACTTTTGCTGACAAGAGGGATGGGGGGGGGGGGGTAATTAATTGTAATTAATCTGCTTACGATATACTTGAATGGCCCCTTAATTAGAAACACACTTTTAAATATAACTAAATTTTACCTGAAATCTATGTACAAATTTGCAACAGCTATTACAAAGGCTATGGCACTCAATATCAGTTTGAATTTCTCATAATCATCCTTGTACTTAAACCTGAAAACAAAACGATAACACTTTAATAGCAATATGCAGGAAATTATGTAATAATACAATATTTCCAGTCCAAATATGTTTTATATCTATTTATAAGTAGATTGGTTTCCTGCCAGCGGCTTCGCCTGCGTGGAATGCGGAACTCTAGACTATTAGTATACATATAAACCATCCTAATGAATTACTCTATCCATTAAAAAAGTACATCAAAATCCGTTGAGTAGATTTAAAGATCTAAGCATACATATATACAGATATAGGGGGCAGACGCGAGAAGCTACTTTGCCATATACTATGTCGTGATATAAATTATAAATAATATGCTTACTTATCGTTCTTATTAAGAATCGAAACGTTGACGTTTCCAAGTATAATGCGCAGGTAGAGACTGTTCTGTTTTGGCAATGTAGAGTTGATTTCATGCAACATTGCTTTTCTCTTCATTATCTCTTTCTCCAGTTTGGCAAGGCGTTCATCTTTTGTTGTACCTTTTTTATCAAATCTAGAAGTGTGAGAATTAGGCACAGTTAAGGTTTTTATGTCATTTAACAGTATTTCTTAAGGTAGACCAACAATGACTTACGAAATTGATGGCAACTCTTACTACTACTTACTATATAAAACTTTTTGTGAAATTAAAACACAGTTAAAAAAAAAATTTGGACTGCCACAGGCGGCACTTGAATCCGCACCTCTCGCAAGCCGGATTTCTCTACCAATTGTTAATGCTAAAAATATAGTAACATAACTTTTTCTCAAATCAAATAATAACTTATTCTCGCCGGGTTGCGGTCTCATTAGATCAAGATTGTGTAATGATACCAACAAAAACTGACACATTAGTTCTCCCAGCCCATAACAAAAATAAAAAAATGAAAAAGTTAAATATTTTCAATATGTATATTCCTGATTTTATTTTTGGGACTCAAATCTGTTAAGATCTCACTAACTAGAAAGATTAGACTAGGTTCAGCAAACTTATTTATATTTATTCAATCATTAGTAGAATTTATAGCAGTCGGATACAAGGTTCATCCAAGATTATTAGTTTATCAATGTAGATAGGTACTTATCTTTAACTTTACCTTATAATTTTATCTATAAGTTACAAATCCCAAGATAACATGTTGTTGTGTAAGCTTACCAGATTAATGAGATCATTTAACAAATAAGTCATAGATACACCTATTGAGAATAAACATATAATTTTTTTCTGTTCAAAAATTTTTTTTATGAAATAACTTATCCAAGCCATATGTAACAGAAATAACCATGCATTTATAGTTTAACTTATTCTCAGAAGCCTTCCTATAACTTGATAATGCTGTAAACAAAATAATGTATGTACACTTAACTTATGACAGTGAACATAAATTGATCTGACCTTTTGAGTGCATTTGCGATAATGGACATGCGGTACTTCTGGTGATTTATCTCCTTCATGCACGAGGCCTGGAGCTCACCCACTTCTTCCAACTTTGTTACATATTCTTTGTTCACAGTCTGAAAGTTAATTTTAGATATGTTAACTGAATGATTTGGTACCGAAAAATACCATAAACGAAAGTTAAATTTATGGTCCAGACATCTTATTGTTCAAAATATAGATCTAAATCAGCCTTTTCCACAGTCTGATGACACCCCTATATAGGCGCTTGAAGTTATAGAGGTGTTTAAGTAGGCAGAAAATGAGAGTGCTAAAAAACTTATTCTCAAAGTGGTCAGTTCACAAAGTAAGAACCTCTGATCTAAGCTAAATCTTTCTACAGCTGGTTTTAAATCAATAACAGCTTATGAAATATTTTAATTTTGTGACAAGGTGTATGAAATAATTATTGCTAATTTAGAAGCAAGAAATTCCATATCATACAGTCAGAGAAATAATACAACTAATAGCGAGAATCTTAGAGCTGAATTTTTACGGGAAAGTAGATTTTAGTTTCAGTGTACAACAACAGGATGTTATTTATATCAAGCCAATAGTTTTCTTACAAGTAAAGTTTCTCAACAGTGATTGAGCTTCTAGAGATAGATTATTGTATAAGTATTTATTATAGGTATCTAAAATATATAGAAGCAAAACAATAAATCAAAAGTATTAGGGCACAAGGAGCCGTTGTTACCTCAAGGCGCTTGTAATCTGCTGATAAATCCTCCCATTCTTTGAGACACTCTTCCAGGTCCATGTTTGTGATCGTTCCGACACACTCGTCAATAATTTACCACATAAATTTCAAGAAAGGTGAGAAATTCCACTTTACTCGATGCACATTCCCAAAAAATTGAGCTCTCATCATACGATACTGTCAGCTATCACTGTCATCAAGACAGCTGGCTGACTAGACTGACAGCCTAGCCTAGTGCTGTACGTTCTAATATCCGACTGAAATCGAATCGACTGTCAAAACCCCAGATCCTCAAACTCACTTTACCATGCAAAATTAGTCCCTGTTTATCGTTAAGTATAATAGTTTACTTTTATTGATATTCGAAGCGAAGTAAAGTTATATCGAATGAGTTTGGTTATTCGAACTATTGGAGCAATCGATTATATTGAATAATGTCATTCACTTTCGCTTTTCTTTATCATCGTAAAAACTATCGGTTTGTTTAATTTCTGGGTTCCGAATTATTCCCACTTTTCGATATTGTTCCTCTACTTTGATAAATGGTTACGTACTCCAAAGCCACAAAGAAAAAAAACGATTGGTCTGTCTCAGGCAACCATCGATTGATGGCAATTGATGGTGTCCACCGCGAATTCATTCCGGCAAAGACGGCAAAGATTTCCATTGCACCCACTAGCACTCCACAGTTTTCAATTTACAAATCAGTTTAATAGTTTCACGAGACGAAATCTGAAAACAAACAACATGAAAATTACACAGATGTCCCCTGTATATTATTGACATATTGTTTTTTCATGGGGTTGATCTCGTGGAACTAATTGTAAATTGAAAACAATTTAGCCATACCATTAGTATGGATTAATAATGTGCAATGACATCCTCATCGCAGGCTGTTTTAGTGGTTCTTTTCCCACAACTAAAATATTCTATCTTAGTTCTTGAAATTGATCAGTAAAGTTTTTTTTATGTATTCATAACATTGACAATTGAATTGATAAGATTCGTATGGGCGGCCCCGCTTCACGGAGGGGCCTAAAAATATCCTTCATAATTCGATAGTTACATCTAAAGGTAAATCGTTCTGCTGAGGGAAATTAATCACTAACACCTTGTATACATATGTCTTCATCAACTATCGTTGGTCTTCATGGCAAAATCTATTTTTTATTGATGCCGATGCCGTTGGCTTGCAGGAAAAAAATGAAGGAAGCAAATTGTAAAATAAATAAGAATATTTTAATTGATTTATTTACAGAAACATTAAACCAAATTATGTCTATGTAATTTTTGACAATATAAACGGATTATAAGTATTACGAGCCAAAAGAATTATCTTGTATCAGTTTAACATTTGACATGTTATCAATTTATGAAGTGATCTACCTAATTAAGTAATCATAGTTTATTATTATGAAGATTTCGAATAATGGTGGTTACTATATTATATTCTGAAACTCATTATTGTAAGCATAACATATGGTTGAGTGGCTTTACCTACATAACTTGTTATGAAATACAAATTCTTACTAATGTAATCATTATCATTAAAATTGCAAGCTTCAAGTTCTATCTATGCGTTTGTCGAGCGTCAAAGAGATTATGTTATAAAGATAACAAAAAGCGTGGAACGGAGTAGAGCGTTCTCCTCTAATGATGGCACGAGCCGAGTTCTTACAAAACTTTGGTTGTCGCATTTCTTATTTCAGGGACGTGGGTAGTGAGTAATACGTTCTATTCCGTTATCTTCCTACAATAATCTTTTTGAAAATCGTGTATTTACGAATTTACATTGATTAAGCGAATGTCACAATGTTTATAATGCACATTTCGGTGGCATGCCGCGTGAATAAACTAGGATTAATTTGTTTTTATGTATGTTTATTTTATAGGTAGAGAAGTTGTTTTGCAGTATAAAATTAGGTGTAATAGTATTTACACACATCCTGTATGCATTCACTCGGCAGGTCTACCGGGAAAGCGTTAGCTGGATAGCTGTATTACGCAATGTACACCGTAATATAATTTTAAACACGGCAAAGCTTCTAAAGTTTGACCATACTACACCTACAACTAATGTCTAGTACAATACCAGGGCAACCGAAATCTTTATTACCATAATAAATAATAACTACTGGACATAATAGGCTTCAATTATTACTATTACCTCAAATCTAGCTACCTCAAACAAGATAGAAAATTAAAATATTAATATTGTATATCACACATTTTAATTTAGGTGAGTTCTCATACGACACAACTCATTTATAATCATCATGCGTTAACATAAAATGTAGACTGCATAATAATCACTAATCTAGCAATCGAATGCGCTACGATATACGAATTCAATAATTGGAGATAAAATAAATAGTTAAAAACTTTTAAAATACAACACTCTAACTTATAGTTAAAGTTTTGAAGCTCCAAAACTTAAAATAAGTGTATGAATGTATCTGAAGGTTTGTGATAACGGCGGTGGGGGCGGGCGTCGCCGCGGCTGCGGGGCCGCGTGAGCCCCGCCCACGCGCCCACGACCTGCGAGCTTGTCATGAATAACCAACAGTATATATCAAATGAGTAAAACTAAATTATCAATTAAACAAATCGTGGTACAAATAATCCTCGATCGACAGACGTTAGAAAACATTTACTATTTATATTAAAAATAAAATTATTTCTAAACGCGCTTATGAGTAAACGATAACTACAAAATAAAACAAGAGTGAAAAATTAAATTATAACACAGCATTGACGCCTCACTTCGTCGGTTCCGATCAGGGCACATGACGATTGCTACATCACAATATTTCTTTGCAGAAATCAATTTTTAATGTCTTACTATAATTATGACACTATACAAATTATCTTAGAGCCCTTTATTTTAATGGAATGTGAATTGTGAACATCTAAATCGAAGTGTTTTCGGTAATAGTTATGTGATGTGGGGTCTGTAATTGGGGACATTTTAAAAGACATAGCAACGTCAAGTGTACGAAAGTAAACTACAATGAGTAGAAGGAGGGAATATATTATTATTATTATAAATAATTGTATCCTTTTCATCATATTAACTTTAAATGATAAATCCGCAACTCATTGTAGCTATCAATGTGAAAAAAAATAATGATAAAAGATATCATCGGTGAGTTTAAGTTACTAAAATGGCAACGCTTTTAGCGACACTCCCAAACTTTGACGGTCTGATCAACGCTGCCTGATATCACGTATGGCAAGCTCCTGTGGAAATCTGAAACAAAAGTAAAAAAAGTGTTAACTCATGATTGACTTAGGATACCTAAGGTTAAGGAAGGCAAATCATTGTTTCACTATTCTCATTTGCAATATAGACTGCCATTTAAAACCTACAAGCTCCTCGAAAGGTCGAATGTTTGTCTTTGTGTCAACCAGATTTTGTAAGAATTCATAAAACACACTAGTGCTCGACTTTGCTTCAAGTTTACCACCTGTCCATGACCAGTCCTTTACATGGCCCCGTGTGAGTGTAAGTAAGTGAGGACTTATTTAGCCAGACTAGCTATTACATGGGTAAGTGAGGACTTATTTAGCCAGACTAGCTATTACATGGGTACTCACCGAGGCTGGTCGCGAAGTGCTGGTGCGCGTAGAGCGTCTTGAGGCAGCGTGTGTGCGCCACGTCCCACACGCGCAGCGTCTTGTCGTCAGACGCGGTGAGCAGGTAGCGGCCGCCGGGGTGCCAGGCCGCGCCGCGCACCCAGTTGTCGTGCCCCACCAGCGTCGCCAGGCACTGGCCCGTGCTCACGTCCCAGATCTGGAAGGGTACAAAGTTCTTTAGATTTCACACAACATTGAAACTCTGGATTGGAAGTCTAAAACTTACAGCTAGTTAGACAGCGCCGGGGGTGTCAGAACACGATTTAGTTACATATATAGAGATGTTAAGCACGCTCGCCCCTGCATTGTTACACCACTGGTTACTTTTGCGTGGCGAGGTCTAGCACGATATCACTTCTACGCGCGGTTGCGACTAACGTATTTATCCGCGCGTAGGAGGTTCTTCTATTCAGTGCTAGACGATTTCGCCTAGTCAATTTCGAGAATAGATCATCCCTGCGAACGTATGTCGCCTAGGTCCACTAATCCGTCATGTCGACACTGCACAATGTGTCACAACAAACACATTGTTTAGTGACATCAAGAAAGAAAATGACAAACGACGAGCGAGTGTGATAGTGAGTTACATCCCATTATCCATCCCATATAATATTATTTTTTATTAATTAAGATAATGAACGATGTACGGTGTATGACCAAACATTGCGCACTATCAACATTTCCCCAAATAAAGCGTAATTTTATACTTTTGTCTTATAAGCAATATTTTTAGTTCACTATAAGCATTCGTCGCGTGTTTACTCATTTGTATTATCATTTATCAATAAACATTTAATCAATTTGTCATATATAATTTTAAAGCTGTATGAAACACCATACAACTTTATGGTCCCTCGAGCCGGATCTGAACCAGCGACCTATGGATTTCAATATGGCGTCATAACTTTTACAGTCCACTCAAATTTAAATTTGCATGCTGATCATATGCAAAACATGTGCTCTTATTTTATTGTACCACCTACGATAACCATGTTTTTAAGCAAATAAATATTTATTATTATTATCATAATAACACATAAGAGTCTTTTTCTTTCGTGTCGGCATGACGGGCTAAATCTTACTTGCCCAGAAAGCGGCTACCGTGGCAGCCATCTGGTTATAGGCTAGTAAGTCCTCACGCGAGCAGGTGGTCGGGCACGCGGGACAGTTCATGAGGTGGACCACGGTTTGCAGGGGTTATGCAAACCATGCAACACATAAGAGTTATACAAGTACTCGCCTTGACGGACTTGTCGCGCGAGCCGCTCGCGAGGAAGGGCCCGGCGTGCGCGGCGCGGCGGTTGTCTGCGCCCGACGCCTCGTTGATGGCCGCCGCCGCCGCTTCCGGCGCCCACGACACGCACTCCACCACGTGCTCGTGCTCGCGCAGTTCCATCTGGGGGGTTTCAAAAACATTACTTATTATAAAATGTTTGATAAAATTTAACTAGATTACTAGACATCACACATAATTGGTCATCATCCCACGTTCTACTGAGTACGCTTGAGGTAGAATGACACGGAAAGCTTGCGAAATCAAAGACTCTGAGGACCATGTTGAGGTCGCAAGATCGAACAGCATGCCGATCGCTTGAATCTTTTAATCTACAAATCTGTAGGGGAACAATATGGTCGGTTATGGACATCTTGCGACATGCAACCGATTATGATAATGATGATTTCAGTTTGACAAGTTCGAGCGAAACATTCCTGTTCCTGTTGACGGCGACGAGTTACTCTAGAGGGGGAGACGGGTAATACACAGAGAAGGGCTTGACGTATCCGACGAATTTCTTTACCGCGTGCTACGTCGTACAAGCGTTTCACGTTTTCACGTCTCATCTTGCGGTAGAAACAGTCGTGCACACACAACCTTGTCCACTAGGCACTAGCACGGAGACTGACCTTGCACTCGTTGGTGTCGGCGTTCCATATGCGCACCGTCTGGTCGTTGGAGCAGGACGCGAGCAGCGCGCCGTCCGGCGACACGCGCACCATGCGCACCCACTCGCGGTGCCCCTTGTACGTCTTGATGCAGTAGCTGGTAAGGTAGAAGCCTGTTAGTTATACTAAAACAAATTGGTGGATATTTTAAACTAAGAAAAAAATACTTTTTGTTATCATCTAACTAAAGTTTTACCGGGTGGATAGGCTAGCCACGGACGATACATTGACAACACACGAATAAATGCACTACGCACACATACCAACCGGCGGCAGAGAAACGAAGAAATGCACTACGCACACATACCAACCGGCGGCAGAGAACGGCGGGGTTATTGTGTGGGACTTTCCGCCCTTTGAGATTGTGTATACCCACATGAATCCTATCGCTCCACGCTGTTGCCCTGAGTAGCCTTCCGTAGTGCCACCTCTGGTTGAAGCCCTACAGCGTGCCTCCTGTAAGGGTGAACCGAACCTCCTAAGCGGACGGCGTGCAGGACACAGTTTCCGTCAGTTCTTCGTCAAGTTTTCCTCTGTTAACCGCCTAACAAAAGACTTGGGACCTCGGGCACTCACCCGGTAGCCACCTCCCAAGCCTTGATGGTCTTGTCCCGGCTGGCCGAGTACACGATGTCTCCGCTCGGCGAGAACGCCACGGACGACACGTTGTGGTCGTGGCCGTGCATAGTCTTCACACACTCAAACGTCTGGTTGAAGTCCCACAGCTTGATCGACATGTCCGCGCTGCAGGACACTGAGCAATGAAAAGTAACAAAAAATTCAGTGGATTTAAAGGATTAATATTATCTCAGCCATGGCGATGTGCACCACCTTAGACTTTCTGGACTTTACCATATTATGCCAGTTGGTGATATACAACTGTAGAGCACTAACATTTTCGTAACGTTCTCGTGTCGTTCAAACGTCAGAAACTGTCAGTTTCCCCATACAAATTAACAAGTTAACGATAGGTAAATGCTACGAATACGTTACGATAGTTGTTCGTGCTCACCCCACTGTATTAAATCTGTATCAGTGAGATGCAATGAGTTGTTACTTTTCTCCGTTACATTTCTTTTTCATTGAGAATGTGAAATTTCAATAATATGACTTTTGTATGGAACAATGGGAACATATCAACCACATAGATAATAAAGTTTTCTCGGCCTTCTAGCTTTCTACATTGCCATGCCAAGGCAGTTTTATTATTGTTTCTAATTCAGGCAGCATTTAACTAGTAGCATATATAAGGTCACTTCTTGGGTCGTGAATTTTTTTTGTCAAAGTGGACTCAACATAGATAAAGCCCAATAGTTATTTTTATCAATAACACACTCGTTTTCGTATTTTTCTAGCAAAATAATTTATACTTGTTTGACAGCTCTATCACAGTTCTCTTTCATTCTAATCGTTCACTCCTTTTCACATACCTATTTCATTCATCATGCGGCGGTAAAGTAAAGTAACCTTAGGTATGTTACGCCGTATCGTATGCCCTGTAGGGATGTCAAATTTATCAAGTGTTGTGATGATTATCCCAGAAACTAGCGAATATAAAAAAAATGTTTATTAGACAACAAATGTTTTGCTATCTTTGTCGCAAAAAATTTTCATTACCTAAGAAGTGACCTTTTATATTTTTCAAATTTAATATCCAACTTTGTTTACACATGACAGCAGAAGTATGTATAATGAATACAAAATTAAGGAGAATTGTAATAATAATCCCTGTATCTCACCCAGTAGTTTTCCGTGGTGGTCGAACGCGATGTCCTGAACCGAGTCGGTGTGCCCCTTCAGGGTTCGTTCGTACTCGCCGCTCTCAAACTCCCACACTTTGATAGTGGCGTCCTCGCTCGAGGAGACCATCAAACTGAACACGGGGTGGAATATTACCTGGACAAGGAATTAAAATGACTAGATGCGTCCGTACTGACGATAGAAACTTCCATGTATCGTATTTATTTAGGGCAAAGCTTGCAAACACTGCAGTTAAATGCAACATAAAAGTTATGCTTGAAGATCAAATTGTATTGAAATCGGTAGTTAGAGGCAACGGTCCGTTAGATCTAGCCCAGTAGCGATCTTGTAGGCTGTACTCCCCTGTCTGCCACCCAGGGGTCGTTTTACGATCTTGCTTTTCGGTCATTGGTAGCGTTCTTATTTAGAAAAAATATAGCTAAATCATAAAGATGTTCGGTATTTTAATTTATATTACTTTATTGTGATATTTATCAGTAAAGTAAAACTATTATATAATATTATATAGTAAAAATATTATACAATAACGTTTGGTGTCGTGTATTCGAATTAAAGTGTATACGCGTTATCTATTGTACGTTTGGTAGAAACTGATTTAAGAAGTAAATTATTGATTCGACGCTAGATGGCATAGTCTTACACAATATTTGAAACTGCGTTATTACGACAAGGAAATTAAGATATATTCTTGTTATTACATTTTATCTGCATTAAGATCAAATAAAAGCATCCAAAAGTAATATTTTTTAGTTTAAGTACAGGGGAAAGCATTTCTGGCGCATAATGTTAAAAGCGCCAAATTGTAAACCATGATAAATTGTTAAAAAAGCAAAAGGTTATGGGAGAAAAATGTTCATAGCGCAAAATGATAAAGGAGAAAAATGGTAAAACCGCACAATGTTAAAACTTTGTTATGTTACATTTACATTAGGTGCTAGGATTATATTTATGTATGTTTTGCGAATTGGGACTCCCATAAAGCAAATACATAGTAAATAGTTGATTTCCTTTCCAATAATCATATTTATTTTAAAACTTATTTATCAACATTTATGATAACAAAATAATTCCCAAATTTAAAATAATAATACCATAACTAATTATGTTATTATTTTCAAAAATAATCAACATGTACGATATTATTTACACAAATTGATAGCACTTTTAATGAAATATACCACTTTTGTTGAGCGGTAAACAAGATCGTAATACCGGTATACGCCGCGAGGGCCCGCGAACGATGGAAAGAAGTGCTGATTCTACTTCATATGTGCATTTGAAAAGCGCGCCCCTCACGGATGATAGGTAGGCGTACGGATATGGTTTAAATTCCTTAGTTACCTTGGTGATGGTTGCCCGGTGTCCAGTAAGACAGAACTTTTCCGGCGGACGCGGGATCCACTCGGCGGGCGTGCGCTTGCCGCGCGTCGGCGCACCCTCTATGAACTCCTTCTGCGCCTCAGACAGTTTGGACTCTAGTTCCATTACCTGGAATGACAAAAGCGAGATTTAGCAGATTGCTTTTGGACATCAATTTTTGGCATAGAATACAGGTAGGTTATGTGGTGCTAACAAAACGATTGCATATAATGTTTAGTATACTAGAGACTAACTTAAGAGATTTTAGTGCAAAAGCATGTACTCTTCGTTTCATATTACTAAGGGTGAAACGATCTGATATTACCGAAAATGATAAAACGCTGGACTTATGGCTAAAGCCGGATCCATACCCTGACCCAATATTTGCCCTAAAAGAAACCATATTGACCATTAGAAAAATGCACCTATCAACGTTGAGGTCTCCCATGTTTCTGTATCCTCCGATTGGGCGATAGTGTTTCGGGTCAACTGTTCGTCCATGGTGTGGATCCGGGGTGATTCTTTGGCAATTTATAAACAACAATAAAACACATGCATACTGGAATTAACGCTTTATGATAGGATTGCGTAATATAAAGAGTAATTGTAAATTGCATGCTGCAAAGTCACGAAGTTATTGAAGGTAATTTTTCTGATTTATCGTAGTTCACACGTTTACTTGATCTTTAGATTCGGTTACAAAATACATTGGTTTCTTTAGCAAGGCGGTATCAGGTAAACAGAAAATCCCGAGATAAAATTTATGGCCGTCTATTAGTAGAGTAAGGTTCAAAGACGCAGCGAGCGGAGCGGATCGGAACAATTTCCATCACCTTGGGCTTTATTCGTTTGTTTCTCATTCCGGAAGATCTCTCCCGGAGTGAGTAGCTGTATAAATCGTGTCAAAGTGAAATACGAGCAACACGCGACTGCATCGACCGGCCGGGCTGTAGGAAAATCGTTGCTGACCTAGAAACGTCCAGGCAGATCGATCAGGTCTATTTTCCCGCACAGAACCGTGTCGAGATGTCATTAAACCCTTACACCACACAACACGACCACGATAAATCCATTCACGAAGTCGAACAGTTTGATCGGGCGATAATTGGACTGCAGCTAAATTGATGATGGCGCGACCCGATCTCACGGATTACGACCACACGGTCAAATCGTCACGTTCACGTGTTAATGATTTATTTATGTAAGCGTAGTTTCACATAATATGCTGTATGTTATGTGAACCAATATCCAGACATCGTTAATCATCGTTTTACATTCAAATCAATAATTATTCAGTTACGGAAAGAGTAGCGAGATAGCACACTTCCGCCAATACTTGAATGTCGATAGTTGTTTAAAGTGGTCATTATACTAAGTATTGATAGTGCACCTATTTTAGCACAATCTGATGTTTTTACACTGGTACATTTTACTCGAAACTTATGTTAACATATTGTTTGAATAGAAATCATAGTAGTGACTAAGTGTATTTCTTAATCTTAATACCATGTAATATTAACATCTCGTCTCATCAGCCTATATACGTCCCACTGCTGGGCACAGGCCTCACCTCAACTATGAGGTGGTCCGAGCCATACTCTACCACGCGGGCTCAGTGCGGATTGGTGTATAGGGGTATTTGTAAGGTAAGTGACCAACCTTACTGTCAGATGTTATTAAGCCGCCCGAGGGCCTCTGACCAGGCTTAACGACTAATATCTATCGATATTAACCGGGACCAACAGCTTAACGTGCCTTCCGAAGCACGGAGATGCTTGTAAATAGACGTCACTTAAATGGTCAGATTGGTCACCCATCCCAAACATGACCGCGCCCGAGGTTGCTTAGCTTTAAGTATCACTACCAAAGCGCTGCAACCACTGCGCCACAAGCACCTCATTAACATCTCGTAATTATTTAGATTAGAAACCCAGTCTTTAAAGATGTGCAAGCATATGTAAGATGCAATGGAACTTAATGGAAGTCACATAGATCAAATCACCGTAGACTTTCCGTTCCCATGGTGAGTTTGCATTGTAAGTACTTTTTTATGTTTAGGAAAAGAAATTGCATTTTATTTACTGCATCGATAACTTTACTAGATCAAAACTGATTCGGGCGACGCACCGTAGAAATAGATATTCTATAATAATATTATAGAAATCTATAAAATCAGTCGAGTGCAAGGTGGACTCAAGCATGAAGGATTCTATGTTTGCATATATCATTGCGAAACTCGAGTTGAACTCAAGTTACGTGACTTAAAAACTGAGCTAGACCGAATTGTCTTCTTTTCGAGTTGGCATTATAACTATTTGGGCCTGGTGATGGACAAACAGACGTGAACAGGGTTCCAATTTTACGCTTTGTGTTCAGGACCCTTATATGCTTACTTTCTTTTGAAGCCTAATGACTGAAGTCCATTTCTTCTCGAGGAGGCCGCCGAACTTGCGGTCCATCTCGCCGGACATGTCGGCTTCCTTCTTGAACGCTTCCAACGCGTCGTTGTAGCCATTGCTGCCTAGATAATCGGCGATCGCCTTGTTCCTGCAACAATGAAAAAGGACGTGAGTTATATAACATTAACAAACAACAACATCACATACATTGACCTGGGGGCCTGTGGGGGCCAATTCCGCTAATCAATCGTAACGAAATCGTAATTGAATCTCATGTTTTTGACAGTTCTAATATGGACGAAATGTCAAAATCGGGCAATTCAATTAAGATTTTGATACGATTGAGAAGCGGATACGCTTCTCAATCGTATCAAAATGTTCCCTTGACTCCGTAGTAAGTAGGCACTTGTGTTACAGAAATCAGAATCAACGGTGTAGTTGTATGTACATACAAAACCCAGACCAGTCCCAACAGACATGTTTATGTACCCAAATGTTTGTACAGTGTGGGAATGGAACCCGCGACCTCTTGTTCTAATAGTCAACATCTTAACCATTACACCAAAGTGGTCGCCAACGTTAGTTACGTGACATAAGACAAAACAATTGGAAACAATTTAGCAAATTGATTAAAACGTGTGAAAATGTTCGTATGCGACCGCCCACTTATTGCACAGCCTTTGTTGTTTGAAGTTAATGCTGACAGTTTTTGTCGTAAGTTATACCCATATTGTTTGACTACTAGGCCAGTGTAAATCAGCTTATCGGATCCTCGTCGAAGCTTAAGCTTGGCTTATGTTAGTAAAGCTTACGATGGCAAGATAATTGTCAACAAAATCAATTATATTCGTAGAGCAACAACCTCTATGTCAGGGGTCAACATCAGAGAAGCCCGCCATTGATTGCCCATGGTTATTGAAAAATCATATACTGTTAACATAAAACAAATATTGTTACTGTGGTACTACTTGTATCAAAATTTGTAATGAGTTTAACAATGCATTTTGGTCGAAGAAAAGATGGCTTCAATAACAGAGCGTAAACATATTTATCTTTCATCAGTTGAGAAATATCCATGACTAAAGTCATAAATAAATCGTATTTCAACAATCGTTGACTCTGTTCTTAACGGGTATATTAGTTTTTACGAATAAAATTAATGTGCGTACAATCAAAACATTGACAGATACACGGTGATACATAGATAATACGGATATCTAAAATAAGAAATGATGACAAAAATCTCGAGTATCTCCAGCTACGATGTTGAAGGATCCTAGCAGTGCGGATAAGTGTGGATAGGATAGGACGCAAAAAATATGACGCAGTCAAACATGTGCGAGTTAGTTTCAAGGACAACAGGATCTTTTCAAAAACTAAACGCTAACCACGTAAAGGCTGCGCAAACACAAACAAAAGGTCTTCGAGTTACTGAAAACCGATTCTATTTTAGTTAACTTGACAAGATCAGGTATAATGAAATTAAGTAGCAAACTAAACATAACAAACATTATTCACTCTGCCTATGTAGGGGAAGAGGAAGCTATTAAATGTTTTAAATTCAGCAGGCTTCGGTAGAAGGTTGCTGTACTTATCAACAAAAAAAAAACTAAATTATACTGTTTGTCTTCGCTATTAGCGACTATTTGTAAATGCCTGTAATGTAATGCTAGCAACGTGTAGTGCGTAAACCACTATTCATTACCGGTGTGATATGTGAGTACGCGGTGAAAGGAACTGACATCGTCGTGACATACTTCAGACTGCAAGGTTCGAAAAGAGATTACAGTCAGTTCATTCGTGTGCTTATTTTAAGCAATGATGATACAACAACAAAGGCGTTATGATAGGAATGCGCAGAAGCTTTTCACAAACTTATTTTTAAGACCAAATGCGAGACTGGCGGCAATAAGCATCATCATGACTAACCTATATTACAAGGATTTTTCGTAGTTCGCCGAAAATTTAAGGTTACAGCTCTAGTAGTGATTTTCCTCGGATCACCTATTGGCCTGGCATAATGTGTGGGTTAAAACAAAAGCAGAAGCCATCGAACTTGTCCCAATTCGATAAGCCGCCCTTGCGCATTGATGTGCCATATGAGCCGTATCCGTAACTCATGAGCGCGTCACATGGCAATCAACTAGGAAATTCCTTCGGCGAAGTTAAACAGCACTTCCTAGTCTAGTCGGCTACTTTTAAAATGTATGGTTATCTACAAGTGGATGACTAAATTGCCGACGCGCAATGCTTTGTCATAGCACTAATCAAACGAACACGACCTGCAGTACAAATTAATACATAGGTTAGTGGTACTTCATTGTTTTTTTTTTTCGAAAGGTAGTCTCTCTCTTATTAAGTAAGAGTATAATTCAGAGATTTAGAAGAGTTTTATTGTATTACTGTAATTATGATATGATACATTTGTCGCTTTCAGAGCAGACATTGGTCCTATCATATTTAACTATTTTAATAAATATAGAGATGTTAAAATATTGACGAAAAGGCGTAAAGTGAGGCGAGCTCAACAGTTTTTTTTTTACACCATTTACTGCCAAACATAAATAGAATGACACATCCAACGTCATTACAGGTTTTCGGTGAGGTCATCTTCGCATTAGCATTTAAACATTTGAATCTAATGTGAAATGATATTATGTAAAGGTTAGATTTTCAGATGTTTACAATAACTTCAAGGTAATAAATCAATGCCATTTTAAGTAAAATAAAACAAAAATATGTTGAAACGGGTACGGTTACGGTCTTTCAAGCTAAAAGACAAATAAAATGTAAGCCAGTATTAGGCATGAGCTGGAACAGGCGAATTATGAAACCTGTTTCACCTGTTCCTGTTCCACCAAAAAAACAGTTCCAGTAGCCTGTTTCAAAAGAACAGCCTGTTCCAAAAAAAACAATCTGCTTAAGTAACTGAAGTTACTTTGTAACAGCTTAATCTAAACAGTTACTTGATTCAAGTACAGAACAGCTGTGGCAACTGGAACATATGTTTTCTCTTTCTCTTGCCGTATGTAAGAAGAGTAAAGAGCTTGTTCCAAGTACGGCCTGTTCCAGTTTTTGTTTTATCTCTTTCCAACAAAGTGAATATGACCATGCAAGAATAGAGAAGAACGAGTTCCAACCAAAGTAGCAATGAAGCTGCAACAACATTGTTTCTGATGGTTTCGGCCTTGCTGTAGAACTGGAACTGTTTTTTCAGTTTATGCACAACAGTTTCAAAATGTTTCTCCTAAAAACCTGTTCTTTGAAACTGTTTCGATAAATACACCTCACTCCTAGCCAGTATTCCAAACCACCACACGTAACAATTATGGCCGTGGGAGTATGTAGGCACCAAAAAGACTTGTTACGTCGATATCAGAGAATTGTATCTTTTTCTCATAGTCATAGAGGATTTCCGACTTTTTGTAACATCCTTAAAATCTAGAAGAGTTGTATGTGCCATTCAATAAGTAAAGAAAACGAAAACTATTACTGATAAATCTTGATACAAATTAAAAGCATTTGGTGCATTAAGTTTCCTACTCTATAGTGGTCCGGATTTAAGCAGAAAGACTGGTTAAACACAGTATATTATTGCAGTGACGTAATGAGAAAAACAGGTACGAAGTTTGTCAACCTGTTTTGGGTCTTGAAAAAATATAACGTGGATCAGAACTTAACATTGTGAGGACGAAGGATATATTAGCAAGGGGCGATATCCTACCCAGTAGGACATTGTTGCATGCTGAATTCTGTAATTATAATTTGACTTTCTGGAGTTGGGAGTATTACCATGATAAGCTTTCACCGAGTCCTGATGTTCAATCACTAATAATACTTGAACATCTTTTTTTTAAAGCAGACGGAAAATGGTGTTTTTTTTTCGTGAGATACTCGACTGGTCGATGCGCAGCGCACTTCAAGCCAAGGGACAAGTGTTCATTGCCTGTTTACACATACGTGAAGGCTGAAGAGCGCGTATTGCGTCAGTCACTCCGTTCTATAAAATACAAAGCGCCTACAAACAAACCGTTAATAGACTACGACATACAACTGAACGTAACTCGATTAAACGGTTTTACGCAACAGATAATCCTGACCGTTAAAGCATCGATTGGCAATACTTTCGTTCTGCAAACTTAGGAATTCGGTTAAAACCTGCATCACAGTCGAAACATCTGACAATATCGTACCTGTCACCTTTTTTGAATAGAGTTAATTTCTTGCCTGATTATAACTAGAAAATGCAAACCGGTTATACCGAAATAAAATTAAAAACTCGGTTTTTTGCCACGTTTCCGGTTTTTCGGTTTCCTTTTTTTCAATGGCAACAATATATCACTGTCAAAGTAAAATCTGTTAAACGAATGCTTTAAAACCGCCAACCGTTTCAACTGTCATCATAAGTTTCATAAAAGGGATGATTTAATAAATTTTAGCTATTTGTAAAGTAGATATATAGATAATAAGAAACACAGTGTGTCACGATTTTTTATAAGTTTCTATATAGTTTTAAAGCCGATTTTACCGAAAACCGAGTTTAAAAAAAAAGAACTCGAAAATAAACCCGGGTTCTAATTTTGCCGGGTTCTGCATTTCCTAATTATAACTGCTACCCATGGCGTTTGCAAGGTGAAACTGAATCGATTCAAAGGCAATCAGTTTCGCGGGTGTCCCTATTGTTCGCGTGGGAGCAATCATATAGACTTCTCTTCAAGTGAAAAGATTTGGCGAACGGAGTAACGAATGTAGAGCCATTAGAGAAACTGAATACGTCGGGCTATGATAAGTTGGTTTGTTAAGTGTAATAATATTCGTTCGGCGACCTGGTTATTACTTTTTGTTGAATAAATTGTTGCTAATCATTTAGAATTAGAGGCAACGCCTTATCTTGAAACTTGGGCAATATAGTTCGGCAGAAACATTGGAGCTCAGCGAAAGTGGTTTCGTGCGTGGAGGTGCGGGCTGGGACCGCCTGAGAAAATAACTTTCACGATACATTTCCGTCGTTACGTCTCTGATTGCAAGGACAAGTGCTTCGGGTTTCATGACACTATGCATAAAATACAGATTACATCTCACATAATAATAAGCTTGGCTCGCTTTGATACAGTAACAGTTGCATTTGAAATAGCTTAGAAAATAAGAAGTAAATAATATTTAAAGCGTAACAATTGTTTACTTACAGTCTCAATTTATATTTACTCTCAACTCTTATGACTGAAGCATACAAATTCATGTAAAATGTGCTGCCAAATATTCCAGCTCGTAAACACCGAAAGGCATTCATGCAAAAAGTGCGTGCATTAGTCTTGCGTCTGCCCAAATGCACTTTTAAATGCTTATTTTTGCAACATCCATTTTTTTTTAATGCTGAACTCGTGGGCTTAGCTCCTTATTTTATTTAATAAGGACAACCAACAAAGCATACACTACACATTAATATACACTGATCATTACGGGTCATTTTAGAGTGTTGTCTTACATACATATGCACATATAAAATTGTTGAAAATAGAGTATAGGCTGATTTTTCAATAGCCAGATAAATAGTTATAGGACTGGTAAATATGAACTGGCCTAATTTAAGCTAACATTATTTTTGACTTTTACATGCAATGACGACTTTTAAAATCAACCATCATGAAATGTTGTTTAATTATTACTACAAGACACGACAAGAACCACAACCAAGTTAACATGGATGCACATTACCATAATTATTACGTGTCAATTAGTAATGCAAATAATCGATGCCATGGATGTCCGATTGAATAACCACAGTTACGTTGTTTTGTGAAAAAGTTCTTTGCGAAATGCATCGAATATTATTAGGTACCTATTGTGAATCGAGAACGGAAACAAAATTACGTGTATGCGTCATGTGAAGCGATTGTGAGCAGTATTGATGACCACCGATAACGTTAACTGGATACCGAGTGTTTCATTCGGCGAGATGCACTCGGCGAATTACACGTTAATTGTTTTTACTAATTAACGAATGCATGCCGCAGTTCGCATGATGTAATTTCATGGAAACTCAACCATTCTTTAGTAATGATCGCACAATAACTTCAATAACTGCACTTTTCAACATTGGGATTACGAAGAACCACGTGGGGCAATCAGACGTTCGAAACGTAGGATATTATATGACAACAATGGATGGATTCATTCGTACCAATTAATTAAAATAGAACAATACAATAAAAGGTCAGCATGCGTAGAATACATGGGCAGACCTTCTTTATCGTATCATTGTGAGTAGACACAATGACTAAAACCTAGCTTGACTCTCCTGTTAAATAATCATACATTATACATACACTCGGAATCGACAAATGAGGAAGTTCAATACTAATATAACATTTTAGACACTTGAGCTACCGGTTTCATAGTCAAGATACGCGCAACGGAACTAAGCAAGATGTGAAAAACACTAGTCGCATGTACAACACGTTTTAGCATTCTATTTGAATAGAAACGACACGTCCTGCACACAAATGAAATGTAAATTTTATTTTAAAAATCCCTCTCTTTGGTTTACGAGAAGGAAGGCATTCTTTTTGTCTCTAAACTTTGTTGTTCTTTAAAGATACATCATACAACACACTCAGAAAAATATTTCAGGATAAGAAATAGTGAAGGTGAATTCTGTTCTTGCCAGAGTATTTTTTTTACTATCTTAGTTCGTAAATTTAAATAAGTGCATGCAGTAAAATTGTGATGTGAAGTGAAAACTGGTATGAAAACTACCTTCTTATATTTTATTACTGCACTTGCCAATATAATTATAGGCAACTATTTTATTATTAGAAGCATTGCCTGTCAATGCAAGGGAGACCATGCTGCGTTGCGGTTAAGGTTGATAATCTAAGAATAGCGTCGTAGGGATGGGGGGATGGGGTCGCCCACATGACTTGATATCGATCGGCTGCTACCCCCCACCGGGCGCCGGCTGGTTGGCTACGTCAGACCTCTACTGCGTCATTGCGAATCTCGTTTCAGCTAGCCATTTCAATCAACGTCTCTTGAGACCAAACCCACGGACGACTTCTGAGATACAATGAAGAAATTATAAGTAGAACACATAAGACAAAAATCCATACCAGTCACTTGTAAAGCGAAATTTAGAATATGAAACTTGGGACAAATTCTAAACAACGAAATAATATTCAGAACCAAAATAGAACATTAGGCAAAATTAGAATTGTAAATGGAGAAAGTTTTGTCATTTGTTAGAAACACATTGAAAGCCTACACGTCTCTAAGTGAAAACCTATGCTATTTCTCATGAATCAGGAGGTCATCCTCCAGTTAACCAAACGACCTAACATTATTATGTTGACGTTGGTTTCACGGCACGTAATAAACGTGGGTCGCGAGGGTAACGAAGCAAATAGGGAAAACCCGCACCAATCAAAAGGGGAATGAAAAGCCAGGGGCGCGATATTTTCCAAGGGTGACTCCATAACAGGCTGGAAAGGAAACAAAACAATATGATGTACCTAGTTATCGGCCCCCAACACGAACTCGATAAAACGCACTAGTACCCAAAGTACTCGTGGTTACTTTCAATGCGTAGGAAGTATCTCTTATGGTAATTTAATTACCTACATTCGTGACTGAGTAACGAAATGATTAAATGTTTTCAACTTGCATTGGCACACACGTAATGAAGATCTAAATTTCTCTTGATGTTTACAAAATGTGGGTATGATGGGTTAACAAATGCCAGAGAAATAAGTGATAGGTTTGTTTTGATGACTGTTTCGACTATATTTATCTTCAATTTTATTTTATAAGGTCAATAGTTGACGTTCATTTCATGCACTCATTGAGACACGTAACATGTATTACGTACGAGGCGGAATAAAGGCCTTCCTTAGCACTAATATCTTTGAGATTATAATAAATTCATGCGATAAGATTGCTAAGGCATCAGATCGAAGTTACCGCTACGCAGCTCTACTACGAGTATACTACTAGGCCAAACAATATTGTTACACAATAGACAGATAAAAATCTTGCATTGTTAACAATAAATGGCTTGAGCATTTCAATTATACTTAAAATCAATTGTAAGAATCGTTAACTGATGAATGATACGTTCACAAAGCGTACCATCAATCATGTTCGAAAAATGCTTTTCAATTATCATTTAATTATCAGTGGACACTAAGCAGTTGCTGAACTAAAAAAACTCTCGCCAATACAGAGCAAAGTTTGGTATTAAATAATGCTTTTTACTCTACCACCGGACAAAAGAATCGAGTTTGACAAGCCAAGTTCGGTGTTAAATCGAGATGGAATTCATGATTAGCATTTGATTCCACCAGATCCGTATAAACCAATGCTGCCTATGGTTAAAGGTGCAGCAGCCACGCGGAATAGATGAAAGGTAAAGGTGAAGGTAAAGACCGACCTGTACCTGTAATTTAACACAAAAATTAGGCTTGTATGCCACATCAGATTATAGTCTTAGGACTCAGCAAGTGCAGAATCAGAACCACCAACTGGAGGTCTTCAACCCTACAATGACTAACATTCCTCGATTCTTGACCATGAGAACACTATGAAGAATGTAACATGAATGTTGTTTAATTCATAAATTATTTTTTACGTCGAAGTCATCTGAGAAGACGCAAGTTAAAAGAATGCAATTCTCATCCTGCAACTTACCAATTTTTATTGCGATCAAAAAAGTATGAGTCTTTTTATATGGAGTTATCCAATTATTTGGTCACTATCTCAATACCTGATGGAAAGCGACGATGAAGCCGAGGATAGATTATGTGAATGAAGTTTCTAGTAACAGCCCATTCGCTCTTTTCTTGAAAAAATCCAAGTTATAACCTAGGGGGAACACTTCAGCCGGCAGCGAATTCTATTCCTAATCTAGATTCAAATCGTTTGGTGACTAAAGGTTGTGTCGACATAAGGGTGGAAGCCTCGCCAGTTGAATGTAATTGAATCGTATGGTAATGTGATGAGACACCAGCACCAGTGAATGGTGCAGATGAAGTCAGAAAAGTAATTTTAATCAAAAATAGACGAACAACCGAACGAGCAAAATATTTAAATAGCCTTCTTACAACATTTTCGTGAAAAAACTTCAATAAAACTTAACATAAACTTTTTGTTGATGAGTGATCAAGATCATCATCAAGCTTCGCTACAAATGAGTGAGTTGACATTGATAATGACGATACAGGTAAACGAGGAAACAAAAACTTGCAGTGAGATGATGACATATTGCCTAGATATTCTGTACATAGTGGTATAGCTAGAATTCTAAGATGAATCCGCTATTTATGTGGTAATTGGTAAATTAGTTAGTATTAAAATATGTGAACTTACTAGAAAATGGACGGCTAGCTGCTATCAATTGCTGTAAATTAACCAAAACACAAGTTGATGCAAGGTGAGGTGACGAAAGTAGAAATTCATTCGCCAGTCAAGGCTGCTTTATCAAATAAGGCAAGAGGAAAGTGAATTAAAGCACCGTTTTAGTTATAGCGTCGATTGTACCGCAAACATTTTAAGAGCGTTAATCGCTGGTATGATAGCACATGCCCGGTGTTTGCTAAATCACCCGTTATGCAAGAAAGATTATGATCATGATCGATTATGGTAATAACTGTGACGCAAACATTTTTATCTGTTTGGGTGTTCAAAAGTAAGACAACTCTCGAGTCGACCTGCTTCATTCGAGTCAATGGGAGGCCTCAGGCCGAGCCGGCCGGACCGCGGAGATTTTTATCACTAAACTAATTTGAATAACATTACATGCTAGAAGTATTATGCACGTGGAGTTGGTAGACTTTCACTGTTATTCTTTTGAATATGATATTTGCGGCGATTTCTTAAAAACTAGTTACACCGGCTTTTCAGAAGCGTTAATTAGTAAGGCAAGACCTTTAAAATAAAACATTTAACATGATACATCCCCGATTATAAAATACATAGATATGTACTTGACTCTCGAGTCTTGAAGCCACCTGGGTGCAATGGGCTTTTGAAGTATAATATAAGCAATGCAGTTAAAAGCTCTTTACGATAGTAAAGTTAAATATAAGTTTTAATAACAGTTATGCTAGAGTGTTTTATGTTAATTTGCTCAATAGAAATCTTAGGTTATTTAATGAAATTTAATGGGAAATCTTAGAGATCCTATGAGAGTGTGGTTGCTTTACTCTGAAGTGGGGTACTTTGAAACCCAAAGCTACATCAATTACTTTAGAGGTGCAATAAACTATACCCAAACATTGGAAACGAATGACTATTCCATCTGAAGAAGGACCTTACGTGACTACTTTGCTATGTTACATTAATCTTCTGCTAGCGAAGAGATTTAGCAAATAAGTCTGCTCTTAATTTGTGATCGTTATTTTTAATCAACAGACGCGTTCAATGACCCCGATTCCTAACGGAGCAAATTCGAACGGAATCTCGAATGCTCCCACATTTCTGTGATTTTTAATAGCCAGGAAGACACAACTCAATTTACCAGAGATAAAATTTGAAAGAGCTCGTATGCGCTTAAACTTTTTATATGATAAAAGAACTCATAAAAGTGGCCAAGTTTGCTAAAATTCTAGGTTGACTGGTAGATAATGCCTTTCGGGCATTACCACCGCCAATTGTATACTAATCAGTGCAATAAAGTTTTAATAAATAAATCTAGGTACAACGATACAAATATCAATTCACTGCATTTACTACTTTCAGATAATTTGAGCTGGCTTGGAATTAGGCTTCGATAGTCTTTATCAATGTAAGATAAATCAAGAAAAATTTAATAAATAATTTTGTGTGAGCTTTATGACAATTTCATACTACAGGTACAAATTAGAGGAATTCTTTGGACTGGTATATGCGCCAGTGCGCCAGCTGGGAACCTTATCGTACGTATCATATTAGATTACGTAATTCTAACGTGCTCATTTGGACAAGTTACACCTTGAACGCGTTTAATATTAGAGGAACAATAGCGTGTGAACAGCTTGCCCACATCTTTGTTTAGATAAGTGTCGACAAGATCGTTCTCCTTTCACTTCGAGTGAGCGGACTAAAGGGTACCAAAGTACACAAGGCATGATAGGGCAATGTGACTAAAAGTTCACGCGCGAGCTAAACGAGGGACTGGGAATTTTATTGGTTGAAAAATCGTAACTTTTCGTTAATGTTAAAAATAATGTTTGGATTGGATAAATTCGTCGGAAGTGTTAATGAATGATGATTATTTAAAGATTTTGAGCGATACAATCATTGCAAATAGCAATTATCGCTCGAAAACTATCGCTGGCAATTACGGCATGAGTAAAGATACATAATGGTGGGATTTCTGGGTGTTTGAAGAAAGTTTATCACCGAGTACCATTGCGGGCGCCACGGGCCGGGTCAACGACTTGACAACTGTAAGAACACTGTTACTTTCAAAGGTCGACAGCGCAGGTCGGGGTGACGCGAGGCTACTGCCTCCAATAGCTACCACCATTGGGGACGCTTAATGCTGTCATCGGAATTTATAACATAAACGAAAAACACCTTTGTTAACATTACTGACAGTCAAATTATGGTGGAATGTAAAGGTTAAATTTGATTCCAGAGTTTTCACAGTAGGATTCAAAATGTATGTGTAAAAGGTACAAAAATGTAATAAGAAAAAATAATACAAGTTAAGAGTGAATAAACTTAAAGTCAGCATAAACTTTATTAATAGACGGAGACTTTCAAAAATAAAGTAGGCAGGGCAAGAGAAGAAAGAGCATCGGTATTCGTTATACAGTAGAGGTCTTTCTTCTATCAAGCAGGGTTGCGTCCGCAGGCGGGTGCATTTCGCATGCGGATTTAAAAATCTTAGCACCCGCCGGCGCACACGTCACGAAAGTACTAAGTTTTTTACAATCATGGCAATGTAAGGTGTGATGAATTACTCAGTTCAACTTGGGAACGATAGGAGGCACGCTCGTTAAGAAGACGCGTTATACTCTTTGAAGTACGCTACTTCAAAGAGTATAACCGACACATTTTTCTGTTCATATGACTGAATACCCATTAAACATTCCATTATTTTTCTACATAACATTATTTCCATGCATGAGGAAAAAAATTAATAAAAGTTGTTTAGTTACATTCTTAGTTACGATGTTAAAATAGACCAGCTAAGCTAAGACTAAAAGCATTTTTACAATTAACCTCCTGAGGACTAGGAGGACGTCATCGGGGACGTAACCACAAAATATTTATTAAGTCGTAACGGTAACGTGGCTCAAAGTAATAAACAGTAAATAAATATTAACAACGGCAGGTACTTCATTTATTTGATATAACTAGGTCAAGTGCAACTTGGACTCACTCTCAAGTGCTTCAAACAACCGAATTAATTAATTGATGGCCGAAACGCGCTTTGTTTGAGTATTGTTTGTTTTTCGAACTGAAGACTCAAGCCATTCAATGTTTTTATTCCCCATATAACAAAACAAACTTTTAAAGAATACCTACAACCGATTTTTTCGACGCTCGAGGATTGACGCATCTTTTCAATAAAAACTGTCTTCTTACAAGTTACTTCATGAGCAAACAAAACACTTTTCTCCCTGTAAACAACCTATCTTCTATATCTGATAAATATTATGATCGTAAATACCGTCAGCTTCCAAAATAAAGTGGCCCTTAATACCGTGTCAAAATATGGCATTCTCCTTGTTAATCTGTTGAGATCTAAAAAAAATGTTTGATAAGGTACTAAACTACCACCATATGTTCGACATTGACAGTAAAATAACATACAACAAAACATGTGCATGTAATTAAAAATTAAATGACTTACAGCTCCTCTCGTTGCCGTTGTGACAACACCATTTTCATTGTGGTTGGTTAGCGCTGAGGCGGCGGTCCCGTGTGTTCACTGCACTAGAGTCTTAAAAATTCACGCGGGCGACGGCGGGTGAGCCGTTGCCATTATCACACCTGTAACAAGGAAAAGGAGGTTGTAGTAGCTGCTTCTTGTCAACAATTACTATTTCATCATATCAGCCATACAATAATAAAAGCCTACTTAAAGGATTTAAACCAGAAATGGTCCTGCGCTAGCAGCTTTCTGCAATCTTTACCGGATCATTTGTCCACCAAGTAGAGGGATATGCACTAAGACAAGACTGTATCAAAAGATCCTCAGTACCCCATGAGGTCCAAGTACCAGCTAAAAGAGCTAAAAGGTTAAGTCACAATCAAAACATTTGAATACTTCAGGATTTTGTCCAAATAACCATGAAATCCTCTTTACCAAACCTTTTTAAAAACTCACTATTGTCATTTCAATGTAGCTCTAGTGGTTCCAATATTTTTGATGGTGACATTACAACCCAGGTATGTCTTTTGTACATAATTTCTCAGTGCAGTCACAAGTGCGGAACATATTTTTTTGTTTTGCATATTTATGATTCCTGCTTTGGCCAGAATAACGAGAAAAAAAAATTGTACAAAAGATACATTGACAGTATTGTTATGTATAGGCCATGTCTGGTTTCCTATTAAAATTGAAGTTTATGTTGGACAAGTTCTACTCAAGAAATTTTCTGTTGGACAGAATTTGTGAAGTACAAACTGACAATTTACATCAAGAACTTAGTTCTTAGTTCAAGAAAAAAGAGCATATTCTATTTTCAGATGTTATAATAAAAATAACTCATAATTTAGAAGATTTTTAGGTCGCATTTATGTTATTTAATGACACTGTATTTTATACATTTATACTAGCTGTCCCGGCAAACATTGTTTTCCCATATAAATGTTTAAGGTGGACAACCCTTATCACTAAGGGGTATGAAACATAGATGCTGGCCGATTCTCAGACCTACTCAATATGCTCACAAAATTTCATGAGAATCGGTCAAGCCGTTTCGGAGGAGTATGGGAACAAACATTGTGACATGAGAATTTTATATATATAGTAATTATATTCATATTGAGTTCAATATTCTTAGCAGGCTCTAAGAGAGGTTTCTTTCAATTTCAAGTTTGTCACCCAATGTGTAACATGAGCTCAAAATTGCTATGGTTTCAGTTCAAGGGTGACTATATTTTGACAGGCATTGCAAATGAACTCTTACAAGTGTTTGTAGGTATTGTGTTTCATAGTAACATGTTGTTTAATCAACTATACAGTACAATAAAACTGTTTGCACCTAATTATCAATTTTGTTATTTAGTGGTGCTTACTATAGAGGCCATTACTACTGTATTTTTTTAGTTACATTATATGGAAATAAATTATTTTCACTATATGTGCTGTTTCCGATCTTGAGACCATAGCAACCCGTACCTTTTGATGGTGTAAATGGGACCGAAGTCAACATTATTTTAATATTATTTGCATTAAAAATTAAGCTTGCATTTTACTTCATTTAGAAAAATCAATGAAAATGATTCATGAAATGATTGATGAAATCCCAAATAGTAGAAAGGTTAAATTGTGAACTGCAGTGTAAACAAATGAGTACTAAACAATGTGAATTTTTCTAGACAAGGCACAGCAATACCGAACTAATTTATATATTTAAGGGGTCTGTAAAAACATCAAGATTGTGTATTCATGCGCAAGATTATTGAATAACCAAGTACACTATGTGCTGCAGAAAATGAGTCAGAATTCAAACGTCAAATCCAATAGGGTTACTGTCAGTTTGCCACATCAACGCAATGTTTTCTATTTGCAAAATATTTGGTCTGCCTATCACGGCTACAATCAGATCTAATAAATCAACTATATGAGAACCTTCAAGTGATAAATTAGCGAAATAAATCTATAAGAACGGCCATATTGAACATCTGAAAAGAACGAGAATTGCCTACTCTTGTAGCTTCTTCTTTGCAAGACCATCGAATGTAAAAGTTAGCAATGAGTACTCACAAATCACAAAATTCACTACTAATTGCACTTTAGCTGGATTTATATATCACACACAACAAGAAAAACACAATTCACGCAAGACTCGAGGCAGAAAACCGTTTTCGTTGCAATGGCTCAATCAAACTCGTACAAGTTTCGATTTTTTGCTCCCTTTCTACGTCTGCACTGCCATCTATATTCAAACTTGTTAAACAAATAACTATTTTTCTAAGAAACCTTGTAACACCAATAACAAGAAGAGCGGACAAATAAGGATTTCAATAAGAGTGAGCAAGACACAATCATAAAGTCACCGTGGTTTGTCTATGTAGCCAGTGTTACCATTTTATTCAAGCACAGCGTTAGTGTTGTGCACACCATTATATCCGATGCAACTAAAATCACAGCTTTCAATAGACTTTTCGGAGCTATTATTTTTATAATGTTTTTTATATCTGTAAATCGAATCGAGGGATGTGCTGGAATCTGGATAGAGAAATAATACTTTAATTTAAAGTTATTGCTCGTCTACTGATAAGTAAGATTGGGGCTTTTGAATAAAACTGTGTAAAGTATACTTTTATTGAGTAGGTATTAATACTAGTAGTAATAGTTACCCAAGATTTCAAGATAATAATAGATGGAATTAGTTCTAAGCCTCGTAAATTACGTACCTATTTTTATTTAAATTAACGAGGAAAACGTTGTATACGTTGCTCTAGTCCCAAATTAAGTAAGCAAAGCTTAAGCACTAGTGTTATTCAAAATCAGAAACGAAAGCACTGTAGGTATGTACAAGCATCCAACCCGTGACAACATTGAAACTTGTTTTGCAATATCACATTCGTCCGAAGATCGAACTTAGGACCGCATAGATGGCAGCAACCAAAGAATATACTACTCTGCAGCAACATAAAACCAGTACCCACTTACACCACAGCACAGAGGTTGTAAATTTGATTTGAAATAAAAATTACAATCTTCTTATTTGAAGACTAGCAGCCCGCCAGCGAATTAGTTCGCGCCAACGCGACTTTTCCTCCATCCTGTTTAATCCCAAGGGAGCATTTAATTGGGATAAAAAGTATTCTATTGCACAAGTCAGCTTATACTCTTTTTGTATTCCAAATTTCAATAAAACTCATTCACTAGTTTCAGCGTTATTGACGGACATATCCAAACAAAGAAACTTTCGCATTTATAATACTACTAGCGGGCGCCTGCAACTTCGTATGCCTTAGCTTGGGATATCCCAAGGGAGCATTTAATCGGGATAAAAAGTATCCTGTCACCCAAGTCAGCTCATACCCTATCTGTATACCAATTTTCAACAAATTCCTTTCAGTAGTTTCAGCTTGTTGACGGACAGACCTCCAAACGAATAAACTTTCACATTTATAATATTAGTGTGATTAGTGTGAAGTGTGATATTGCCAGTGAGCATCATTCCTTATTATTTTGACACGCACGACACTTTGTATGCGAACTGTGAATGATAAATGTGTCCTTTGCATTGCAAAGGTATCGAGATATAAAGGTAACGAGATCATGGCCATAAATATTTTTCTCCTTATAAGCATTCGATATTTTGTTTGAAATGGTATTATTATACTAAGCAAATAAATACTGACAGATAGTGATGTGAAAAATGAAACGAATGAAGGAAGACAAGAACGAACGACGATTCTCTTTCTTGTCTACCTACCTTCCTTCAACAAAACAAATGTCGTGCAAATGTCCGATTCTTGCGCCCATTTCGTAAGTTCCTCAAACGATAAATTCGACTAAACGCCTGATATTAACAAATATTTAGAGCCAAGCGAAGGTATAATCAAATTTGTTAATTCTTTTTATCATAAAGTTGTATTTGAGGTTAAATTGGATAAGTTTCTTTATAAGAAATGGTAGTTCTGTGAATCGTCGATACGTAGACGAAGGAGGAATCAAGTTTCATAAATATAATGGTGTTTGAGTTGTCAGTGTAACAATATTTTTGAGGTGTTTTTATTAAAGGTTTTGCTGTTGTAGTCGAGCCAATTTAGACCTCAAGATGCCAGTGAATATCGCTTACCTTTCACCATAACAAGTGATTTGGTTTGATCCATTCGATGTGGTGCTCGTTTGTTGCTGTGCGAGGCACGGATGCTGACTCCAGGGAGCGGTTTATGCGATGGTGATAGCAAAGAGCAAGAAAGTTAAACCAATAATGAACAACACGATAAAGAATATGGATTACAATTGGACTCCAGGACCAGATCCTCCTAACAACCAAGATGTGGGTGTTCCAAGGGCAGTCTTCATACCTCATTCAAATTCCTTGCCATTTGACGAACGTCGAGTCACGTTGGAACAACCAGTCAAGGTATGAAAGTCCTAACTATTGAAATTTGAAATTTTAGGTTAGTATTTTTGTCAAAGAGAGTGGGTTGATTGAGCTATTTTGTTTTTTTACTGTGGTGGTGTTTATCCCTACTACTGCTGCTTGCTTTGTTGGTTTAACTTAAAATTATTTAGGCAAAATACACAAAATGCAGAGTTCAATACTAAAATCATTTCGGTTTGAATGTATCAGTAAGAAGACAATTGTTGTAATTAGCAAGTTTCAAGACATAAATTGTAGCTACTTTCTAATAAAAGTAGCATTTCCAGGACAAGTTTTGATTTTTTATTTACTGGAGCTTCTTTTTATTTGTGTCAATCATTATTTATGTTTATTATATCAAGTAGAAAATGAGAGTATTGTTTCCAAGAAAAGATAAATATATCATAATAAAAAAAAAGTGTACTGTACTGCATTCATTTTTATGATTTTACTTTGAGAAATCTGATGCTGAGGAAAGTTTAATCTTATCATCATCAGTGTCTTTAGAAACCAGGTATCAAAGATAACTTTAAAAATGTACTTTGATAGATTATCTACTCGGAGAGTATGATAGACACCTCACTTGAAATGTAAGTCAATGCACCTTTAAATAAACACAAATTTAAGTTTTATAAGATAGTAAGATGCATTTACTTTATACAATGTTTCAATGCACTTGTGTTTCACCCAACATACAAATACCACAAAGAGTCATAAAACAGTTACTTTTGTGGATTAAATTAATTAAAATTTTGTTATCCTGCACTATTTAGCCAATAATTGCTCATTGTTGTGATTAAACCATGGTTCAAGGCTGTGTCCCCTTACATAAGGCTGTGTCCCCTTAAATAAAGATTCCCTGTAAAGAAAATAATTACCTAATTATTTTTTTATTGTAGTTAAGAAAGAACACTACAAACTTTTTATTGTTTTAAATTTTTCTTTATCTTCATTACTTGCTTTTGTATGCCATCATCATCATTCAATTGTTTTATTTTGTTAGAGTTGTAAATAATGCTAGTAATTTATAAACTTATAATTAGTGAAAAGAGTTATAAGTGTTGTGTTAGTAGAAAATAATACATTTTCTCAGAGAAATCAACTACAGATTTTGCAAAAAATTGCATTTCATGATTTAATTCTTAGACCTATGCTGCCCTGATATGAAAGAAGGTGCCAAAGCCACAAAAGTCATTTTCAAAAAAAAAATTTGCAATTGAGCATCTACAGAAACATTGAACAAAAATAATTTAGAAGTACACTGGTGCCAGTGTAGTCTGTATCTAGAATCTCTATAACTGGACAGCTAGCTGTATAATTTCCCAGCAACAAGTCGCGTACAATCAGCGTTTAAGTTCTCACTCGGTCGACAGTTTCAATTGCGTCGCATGCGCATCCTATGCATTTATCTATAAGTCACTTAGTATGCAATCCTGGCGCGCCAGTCCGAGGGTGTGTGGACGCGTGAGTCAGCCTGACCCGAGGTGCTCGAGACAGCCACAATTGCGCTCTGGCAATTAAATTCAATGAGATTAAATTATGCTATTTCTGACCGCATCTGTTATAGGCTAGGAACGGACGCCGATTATCAGTTTGATGTTATTTGAACAGGAAACGTGTGATTAAACAATAGCGGATCTGTGTCAGTGATTGACAAACTACCGTAATGATATTTGTGTATGATTGATTTACTTGTTGTTATGATTTGTATGATCATAAACGTCTGAAGATTGAAGAATCTGTGACATGCATGTGGAAGGTTATTGCGCCCGTCTCTTTCCTAATTGAAAAATATCTTGTGGATCGAATCTCTTGATCTGACCCTGGATACAAAATTTTCATTCATATAACAATTTTTAGACTACTAAGTGTTGCTGCTTGCCCTAATATAGCCCTGCTACTGCAATGTAGGTACCGTACGGCCTCTATTTACAATGATACGATTATTAATTACTACATCATTCTCGTATTTATATCGTATGTCATGAGGTAAGGCACCAGCATGGACGGCAATTAGCCCATAGACGCGGTGCGTGTATTAGAGTAATTATGAATCTAACGCGAACGTGATTTGAGTCAATAACAATGGAATTATGCAACCTAGTCATCTACCTACTTCTGTGAACTGTGATGATGTCTTCCGTTATTCATTTCAATCATCACAACTGTTTGTTTCCCCTTATGTGTACAATGCTCATGTTTTTATACATATAGCTACCAATCCTTCATTCAAGAAAAGAATCTGTATTACGCGATTCCATATACACATTAAACCGACGACAAAAATAGACAAGAAGCGGTTATATGGCGTGCGAATGCGTCTATAGCGTTTGATAGGTCTGATTGAAAGGTTGCAGGCATGGGTGCAAGGTTTTTATTACCAGTACAAAACACAGAATACTGCCTGCCACAGCCGGTTTTATTGTAGAAAGTTTGCCCGCTTTTAGTTCGTGTTTTTATGCACAATCCACACTACATGGTGAGGGTGGACATGGTCTTACATAATTATTGTGTTTATGACGACTGGAAACGTGTGGAGCAGTTAGGTTTCATCCAAGAACCTAGAATTATTTATTTTTTGTAAAACAATATCCGACACGGGAAAATTCCCGTGTCCTCGTGTGACGTGAAGAAACTAGAGATTTTACTCTTCCAATTAGTGTACCTTTAACCATGCCTCAAACTTGATTTTTGGACAAGTCAAGTTTATGGTTAAAAGAAATCATGTATTTTGGACTGACAACAGGGTTGGATGTATAACTTAATTTAATAGTTAGCTTATTAAACTATAAAACTCATGCATATTGTTCCAGATTGGACGCAACGTGTACCGCGCGACGCCCAGCCCTACGAACACTATATTCGAGTGCCGGGTGCTCTCGCGACACCACGCTACGCTCTATTATGACACAGGCCACTTCTATCTCGTGGTGAGTACTCTTCTCTATACATACTTTGAAGTGTTCCGCAACCAATGAGTAAAAACGGGATTCTGTTCTAAGATCGTGGTAGCAGATTTTTTTAGATAGGAGACTATATTTTGTTGATGCGCCGCCAAGATAAACTAGCTTGTGAAGATGGTAGATCCGAATAGAATGCAGACCGCTGACGACCAATCGAGCTGGAAATCTAGATGGGGCCTATCTTTAGCAGTCGGCAGGCGGTCTTGTTGGGATGATTATTATTGATGATTGAGACAGCGCTATCCATCTGCCCGTCCGTCTGTCTGTTAGCAGGCTTTGACTCATTAACTGTTAAAGCTAAACAGCAAATATGAGTTTTTTTTAAACGTAATAACATAACATTATTGATATCATTTCTCTGATCCCAATAAAAGAAGCTTAAGCACTATATTCGTTTGGTCCCTATAATGGCCTTGTTTTTCCAAGAAACCGGAAAAAGTCTTCAATTGAACAGCATCCGTCGATGAAGTCATGACTTAGTGCAGGCGTCGCCATTTCGCCAAGTAAAATGTCAATTAGACATTAGTGAAACAAGATGATTCACATTTCTTTGAGATGTTTGGATTATTCTTGCAACTGTTAACTGTAATATAAAACTTAAACGATCTAAAGTTGGCATTTTGTGAACGTTTTGTAGAAAGACTGTGATTGTATTGAGATAATCATATTCTGTTGTGTAGCCAGTTAGCGCAACAGTCCTAGTGTCAGAGTGGAGAGCGTGATCTCTCAGTTATGCTGGATATTGGACGTGCGTTACGTGACTATCGAATGAACTGAAAATCGGTGTTATTTATTTTACAAAAATAGTCCTAATATTAGACCCTCATAAGCATCGTTCATGCATCAAGAATATACTTGTTAAATTAATTTTGCCTATTTTTCAGTGTGTTACCTCTGTCCTCACATCTCGTGATACCGTGCACGCCAAGGTCGGTGTGGCTAACTGACAATAATTGTTTTAAATATATTTTTCTCAAACGTCACGAATATTAATAAAAACGTGCCTATCTTTGCAAACAAACTCATTATGAGTTGGCAAAATGATTGTAGGTTACTGACGAGGTGGTGTGCTACGAAATTGAAGTCATCGACTCATCCTACATTCAGTATTATGAAAGAACCTTGGACTGGTTGTGTGTTAAGGCCCAATAACGCGTCGAGTCGACTCTCACTGCTTCCGCCCACAGGCGATTTCTATGCGCGTGCGCTTGTCTTGTGCTAATTCCGTTTACCAAACTGCGTCTCCGGTTGTAGAGGTTGGCCGCCGACATTCGTTTTGGATTGTCCGGTTGGACCTAAGGTCATCCGATACTGGATCTCAGCTCAGCCCCCACCTAACTATTGTTTGCCAAAATTTACAATTCGTTCGTACTTGAAAGCTGTTAAACGGTGAGATATTATCGTTGAAGTCTTCCGGCATATAAGTTTCAGATATGATGGTTGGTTGCGAAATCCTTGTAGCGTTTCAGAAATTAATGTAACACAACACAATTTTTGTATTTATTATTTAATCTTGAAAGATACTAGTGCTTACACACATTGAGGTGGAAACACTGGTCATGTAAAAGTCGTCACTTAATAATTAAAGATTTTCAACAATGCACTTCAACATTATATTTTATGTAGTGTGATAGTGGCAAGAGGTACCTTTGTTTGATTTATCTAAGATATTATCTTTTCGATTATTTAATCTCGTTTTAAAATTCGGAGTGTCGGTAATGATCCTCCTACGTTGCTGGCATAGTTTTGATTAGGCCTCGTGCATCGTACACAATAAAAAACCTGTCTTTAAGTAGTCGCAGTAGGTTAACCGTATGCACAATAAACAAAAGAACTTGATGAAATCCACTTTACTGTTTTGCTGGTAGATGCTAAGAACATGTGCACAAGTATGGGCAACTGTTGCTATTATGTAAATTCACCAGCTAACAATATTACATTTGAAAACAAACGCTGTTTCTCTGAAATTCCGGATGTTGTCAGTCAATGTCCTTCATTGGTCTTAGGATTTTAACGCGATATCGATGTATCAATTTTCTTTAATGTATTAACAACGACGTATCATACATTTATGATACCAATCGCTAAATTTGGTTTCTTCTATGATGTCTTTAAGCATCTCAATTTATCAGTTTATAGTAGTGCAATCGAAAAACACAAGGTGATTATTGTTAATTTACAGTCGTGGATTGATGTCGTAAATTACAATAATATGTTGTTCATCCACACGTTATGTTAATTTGGCAAACAGGCTTCCAATTCAAGTCTTGTTCTACGGTGTTGCAAGGATACTATACAACTTGGTATTTAGAATGCAACAGGCGAAAATCTTATAACTATCTAGAAGAACTTGATTTGAAAACTCTAAGCACGTTGAACTCAAATTTAGCTAGAGGCTATTAGAATTCGGGTATCTGAGATCTTATCCAAAACCTGTCTGGGAATTTTGAATTTTTTAAAGGTTTTTGGTCCAAAATATTTGTTTGAAGTGTAGGCTCCGAAACTACTGGACTGATTAAAAAAAAATCTTTTACCATCATAATCTTACATTATCCCTGATGAACGTATATTTGATGGCTATTTAAAAAAAAAGGGATTCGAGTGGAAATTTTGTCCACCCGAGCGAAGCCGGGACGGGCTGCTAGTTATGAAATAGACTTGTATGTTATGATAATGTCAAAAAATCTGTGTAAGATGCCTGATAACTGATAATTCAATCAGGGAAATAATCGCACAGTAACTGGATATATTCATTAATAATCTAGGTAGATACAAACAAGTATTATTTAATTCTTTTTAATGGTGCCACACAATTGGAACCCATTGTTCGTTCGTAGTTTTGGATGTAGCCATCCCTGTCACTCCTAAAAGCTTGACGGCGCTGGCTCGACCCCCGAAAATGCGAACGAAACTTTGGAGAGTACAGCCTTTGACGAGTGTAAAGTTAATTCATACGTGTACAAACATAAGTTACATAATGCCCGCCCGCCTTAATACGATTGACGAAGTCGGCATGAGCCGTTTGTCACACGTCACTAGGTGTTCGGTATGCTATTGTTGCGTTAAGCGGGTGTTACACTGTTTCCCTTTGGAATGGACTTACATAAAAGTACGTTGAATATGTGTATTGTATGTGTTATATCTGATTTTTTTTTTTGGAAGCAGAATTAATTTCTTATGATGATTGATTAGTGATCAATATCGCCTTTTGAAGATGTTCTATGGTTCATATTTAATTTTGGCGTATGGGTATTAAAAACTTTATGTAAAACTAGTGCCCCCCCCCCGACTTCGTCCGCGTGGAATCCCTTTGTTTTCACAATAAAGGGATTAAAAGTATCCTATGTCCGTTTCCTGGTTCTAAGCTACCGCTCCACCAATCCTCATTTCATTCTTGAGTTATAAATAGTGTAACTAACACCACTTTCTTTTATATATATAGATAAGGTATTCATTTTGCTGTCGCAACTTGCTATGCTTAACCATGCAAATTTACCGATCAAGTCTATTTACGAATACTATCATATCGTGAAAACCAGCCATGAGTCACGCGTCGACGCAAAGGCGTTACTTCAAGCGTGTCCAACAACCAGTGTGTCCCAGCCCTTATTTGACGCGATGTTTGTTTGTTTTCAGGACAATCAGAGCAGCAACGGCACGTTCATCAACAACAACCGGTGCTCGATATCGAAAGAGCAGGAGCCCCACGAGGTGTTCTCGGGAGATGTGGTGCAGTTCGGCATACCGGTCGTCGAGAGCGCCGTTGGTAACACGGAGAAGGTGAGATTTGATGTCGGTTTTCGAATAGCTGGATTGACATTAGTATTCTTTTGACTCAAAATAGTAGATCCGCAAAATTGTCTAGCTCGAACGAGCAGGAGCCCCACTAGGTGTATTCTGAAGATATGGTGCAGTTCGGCATTCCGGTCGTCGAGAGCGTTGTCGGGAACACGGAGAAGGTGAGTTTCGATGTCGGTTTCCGAATAGCTGAATCGACATTGGGTTTCTTTTGACTCAAGATAGTAGATCCGCAAAATTGTCTAGCTCGATGGAGCAGGAGCCCCACGAGGTGTTTTCTGGAGATGTGGTGCAGTTCGGCATACCGGTCGTCGAGAATGCTGTCGGGAATATGGAGAAAGTGAGATTAGATGTCGGTTTCCGAATAACTGGATCGATATTGGGTTTCTTTTGACTCAAGATAGTAGATCCGCAAAATTATCTAGCTCGAAGGAGCAGGAGCCCTACTAGGTTTTCTCGGGAGATATGCTGCAGTCCGGCATACCGGTCGTCGAGAGTGCTCTCGGGAATATGGAGAAGGTGAGATTTGATTTTGGTTTCCGAATGGCTTGGTCGACATTTGGTTGTCTTTGACCCAAGATCATAACTCCACAAAATTGGCTAATTCGACGGATACTCAAAAACCGGTGATCAAAATAGAAGAAGCATGCGTCTCACGAGTGCATTTCGACATACTGATCGTCGAGAGCGCTGTCGGGAATACGGAGAAGGTGAGAAATTGCTTTTCCCTTTTTATGGTCTGCGTCAGGATTTTATTGGCTCAAGATTCTGGATCTGCGTATCAATACTGAGCCGATTAAAAAACAAAAACTGATCCGACCGCCTTATTAAAGATTACTGTACTGTGCAATGATTTGCGCTTAGCCGTTAGAAGGGTATTGTTTGATGTTTTCTTTTCCTTTATTTATAACAGATAAAACTAATAACCTAGATTAATCGTGATCGCTAATTTGTAAGTGCAGTGTAACTAAACTCCATTAAGTTACGCTAAGACAAAACGAGTTTTGATTAGTCAATCATAGGGGTTACAAAAGACAGAGCTTATAACACAAACACATTAATTCAAACTTAACCTTATAACATGCATATTATGAATCTAAACCGAATATATCACTGGTTTTTTTTATTATTACTACTCCCTACGAGATGTCCCCGCAATTTTTGAACTTTCTGGATATGTGGAACCTATTCTAGGTAAAATCGTCTTTATTGTAATATGTGGTAAATCGAATTTAGGTTGTACTTTTTATGAAGGCATTTGATTTATATTTAAGTAAAAATATCGGGTAATTATGGTAATTGATGGTATGAAATGCCTCTTTTCACCCGAGTTTTATCTTTTCTGTCTTTCTTGCATTCTAAAACTGTACAATTACATTATATATAACTTAAATCATAATTATATTTCATTTTATAGCGGAGCATGTTAAATGTGTTAAACTTTTAATGAACTAGCAAATAAATAACAAAATAAAAAAAGTGTGGGCCAAGGGTCTGCAGTTGTAGCTTATATACCTATATATATTTAAAAAAAACTGTACAACAAGGCGTTTTTTTATTTTTTTGCCAAATTCGACCCCGCCAATTGCTGTCACTGACTGACACGCCTAATATCGAAAAGTTTAAGCTCATATGACGAATCGCGCCTTCTATCCTTACGTAGTCAGAGTAATTTCCTTCTTCTGTGGGCTTAACGTCCATAAAAGTATTTTCATAAAAGGAATTCAAAAACATTGTTAAATGCTGTTATCGGTTGTAAACAAAATGCTTACTTTTATGTTATAATGAATTGGTTTAACTGTACTAAACTATCCTGACGACTTTGATAAATATAATTGTAAATCATGTTTGTTTGTTAACAATATGTATGAGGTCATATTGTATGCTCCGTCGTACAATAACCAGTGCATAAGCAAACATTCATTAACGATTATGAGTCTCATTGCGGTAAATAGTAAAATGTATACATACATTTTACTATTTACCATTTTACTACATGTAGGTACATCTAATTCTCTTTCTTATCTTCCACCTTCCAAAGTTGATTCTTATTCAAAAATATTCAACAACGAAGTTGGAGGTTAAAGTACAAAAATCTATGCGGGTCATTAAAATGCATGAACATTTTAACGAATGCTTCCTTGAATGATTCTATTTCCTACCTGTTTTTTTTAAACGTTTGAATGGACTTGGCGATTAATTTGAAATATTATTTCAGAACTAATGTAAGTTGAATAGCGTGAAAGTTGATGATAAGTTTTGGACCAAGTGACGGCATAGTGAAATAACATTCGCATTTTTATTTAGTCATACACGTGCAATGTAATGTTGCATCAAAGCGCCCAATCGCACTACATCGTGTTGCATTATGACGAGAATTTTATCGTCGCCGTATTTTCTACTGGCCTCTACTTTGGTAGAAACGCTTAATTATTAAATATTGTGTATTAGGCACAGTTTTAAAAATGTTCTATGACAACAAATTGGCTTAATTGGCTTAATAGAAAAAAGAACTTTCTCAACTGACGAATCAATCTCAAAATTTAACCTATAACTTGTATAACACCGCATCGTTATCCCTAATAATAATTTGTAGAAAGTTGAAACTTTTTTCTTCCTGACTTGACCGAAAAACAACTAGATCAAATTAAATATAAGAATTAAAGCATGCGTGGATAAGTAAAATCTCAACAAAAACCAAAATAGGTTACAGACAAAATAGACAACAGATGAGATAGCTACTCGTCTTGTGTTTATAAATTTTTATTTTGTGTTTATTATTTTCTAAAACTTGCGTCAAACTGCGCCTCTATAGCGTTTGATGTTGCAATAGTAGTTCTGCGTGGCATACCCTCCACCTATCGGTTATTTCATTTCTTATCGGACAAACTATTTCCATCAAACCTTAGTTCTCTGTCAAAGTGTGCACCACGAACCTTACCACGGAGATGTACATTGATTATTTTTTATCGTTTACGTCTTAGATACGTTTCTTTGAATTACTATAGTTAATTATTTATCTAATCAGGTGGTTACTTTCTCCGAACTGGTTATTTTATTACTCATTAGCTGACACTTGTAAGTAAATAAATGTTTTTTTTGTAGAATACGTTCCCGCCAGTGGTTGCCCTCCTGAAGCTGTACCACCCCGATGGCAAAGAAGCGAAGCTGTCTTTCAATCCTACAATGAAGGAACTCTATCAGCTTAACAATTTTGTTCAGGTATGTTACACCTTTTTACAAACATATATTTTGTTTAACCTTAGCCGGTGTTTGTTTGAAATCAAATCTTGCGTGTCAGATTGAGTTAAAATTTTGTATACACGTTTAGGTTCGATGACAATTGTCAATTTGATTATGAAAACTTATTGTCAAAAATAAATCTTTAATACTGGTTTTGATTAGCATTCCCTGTATCATCTAATCAGTGGGATATAATATGAGTAATGGAAAATTTCCATTTACTTATCCTAGGACGCGGATGCGTCGGCATGAACGCACGGCTTGTTGGATTTTTCTACTGCTATTTATTTTATAATGATACATCTTCTCCTACAGTTTTAATTCGTAACAAAAATAAAGATAGAATGCGTATCGATTGTGTGACAGACCGTGGGAATTTGCGTATATGAATATTGTAAACGGTGCAGTGCGTTCAATCTAATGATTCAAGTGGTGATGAAATAAAGTGATGTAAATGGCGCATTGCATTGCGATGTGATTGGCACAATCATGTTTGATATGTAATTTTACCAATCTACAAAAACATATTGTTTTGAATTTTGAAATCAATTAGGATACAAATGAAATGTTTAATCTTTCTGACCAACATTTTCTGGTACATAGTTTTTTTATAAGTTTTACCGTTTCTGGATAAGTTTTTGACCGCTTGACTGACGGAATATACTGTCATGTGTAAACGAAAATCGTGTTTATTTATCTGTCAAATAAGGTCTCTAGAAGATATCCAGAATGAATGAAACCACTACTTATTGTTAAAATCACAGCTAACTTCTAATTTAATTATTTTATTAAACTCCAATAATATTCATTAGTAAATTAGTTTTATTTACGAACACACCAATTACATGGCCCCAAACTAAGCGTTAGCTTGTGTTATGGTCCCTATAATAAGGGATAGAAATACTTAAATACATTAAAGACAGGTTGCGGGCGATGCGTACGATACCGACCTGTGGCCACTTGCCTTTATAAACACCCATGGACTCAGGTACACAATGCTCGAGCTCATCACACAAACATTTTGTCCCTAGCAGGATTCGAACCCGCAACAGCCGGTTTTGTAGTTTGTACCTCAGATTACTAGACCAAAGCTGTCGTCATTGAGAGGTCAAATCAAATTTCGATTTCCAGGAAGCGATCCAACGTGAAGCCTCCCTAGAAAGCCGTCTCCGTACGCTACGCGAGTGCGTCGAACGAACGCGGGCCGAAGCGCAAGCGTCGTGGGAGCTGTTCGTCGGCGAGCAGCGGCTACTGATGCGCGTGCACACGCTCGAGACCATTCTGTCGGTGGGCAAGCAGCCCGACGCGCACCACGTGGCGCAGCTGCTCAACGACAAGCGCAACTACCAGGTATATGAAAACTTTATATTGAGACATTTGCCGAGTAACATTTATGGTCGTTTTATAGTCACGCTTACCCACGTGCTATTAAACAGCATTGCGCTTAAGGTTTGCGTCTCTAGAATCATCACATATTATGTTGTGGTGGTTCAGGCTCGTACCGTAATCGTACTTTTTTGCCGATTTAAAATATTAATATTTTTTTTACCAGGAAGTGGCGCAGGAGAGTCTACGGGCAGCCCACGAGCAGCGTCTGGCGCTGGAAGAGACGCTGGAACGTCGCAGCCGCGAGGCCGCCACGCTGCACCAGCACAACTGCGCGCTCCGCCTCGCCGCCAACAATGCGCTCGCCGAGCTGCAGGTACGCGCAAGAGCGAGACAGCGCGCCTAGAGAGCGAAACAGCGAGCCTAGTGAGCGAGACAGCGCGCCAAGCGAGCGAGACAGCGCGCCAAGCGAGCGAGACAGCAGTATCGATCGAGCAAGAAGAAGCAGCGGCTGGAGTTTGAGACGCTGGAACGCCTCAGAGTTATTCAACTGCTGAACCATTTCCCCTCTACATTTTTCTCATGGTTGACAAGTCTTTAGAGTCAAGACACCCCTGACCCAGGACTGCCCAAATCAATTCTCCTTACTACAGTGTATATTTTGCTGTGTCCATTCTCTGTAAATAATGATAACTTTTGGTAACAAAATATCTTGTTTGTGTGTACAGAAGCTGGCAACGCGGTGCGAGCGTAAGATGTGCGCGGCGCGGCTCGCCATCGCCGCGGCCGAAGAGCGCGAGCTCGCTGTACGCACGCACCTGCCATTAGCCGTAAGTGCTTTTATTTCCAACTAGCGGCCGTTTTTTAATTTATAAAGTACGAGACGACCGCTAATCGCGCTCAGAGCACGTCAACTCTATGGTCCTTTACACAGTGCGACTTTCAGAATTGATGCGGTCGCGCGTAGCTCTAATATGCGACAGAATCGCGACCTCAGCAATGAACAGATTTTAGCATCGAGGCAGACGCAGTTCCGAGTACCTTTCTTGTCGTGCTCATGAAAGCTTAGATACAGACGCGATGCTAACATTTTATACCATCAATGTTGCATCGCTATGGTTCTGACCATTGAATCAGACATTGCGACAGCATTGCGACTACATCGATGCTGCATCGCTATGGTTCTGGCCATTGAATCAGACATTGCGACAGCATTGCGACTGCATCGTCGCTGCATCGCGACTGCATCGATGCTGCGTCGCTACGGTTCTGGCCATTGAATCAGACATTGCGACTGCATCCATGCTGCATCGCGACTGCATCGATGCTGCTAAAAGTCACAGTGTGTAAGTAGTCTATAAAATACGCAGAATCGACTGTCGCGTGTGCCTTGTCATGATATATTGTCATCGCCCACCGAGGCGAGCGAGCTTGCTTCGCGCATCCAGCTACGACCTGCGGTGAATTTACTACTACTACTTTCTACTAATCTCTTTTGATTTATTGTGTTATTATTATCAGGGTTCCGTGACGCATGTGTACAGAAATCGATACATGACCCAAAACTTGTTGTTACAGTATTCAGTACAAAACGGCGAAGCCAAAATGCTGGTCCTCAGCACCGACAGCAACAAGCTGCAAGAAGCGAAGCGTGGCGGCTCACTCGAGGACGCTGTGCGCGCGCTGCCCGACTACATCAAGCTACTGCTGCCGCAACAGCTGCTCAACAAGGTAACTTATAACACTACACTTTCGTACCGGTGAAGGCACCAGGAGTAATTTATCATCATCATCAGCCGTTCGACGCCCTCTGCTGAGCGTAGGCCACCCCCAAGGATCTCCACCGCGATCGGCCCTGCGCTTCCCGAATCCAACGACGTGACCTTTACCAGGTCGTCGGTCCACTTAGTACGCCTGCCCACGGAGCGTCGACCAGGACGCGCGAGCCATTCGAGAGCCTTTCCGCCCCAACGGTCATCGGTTCGTCGCGCTAATGGTCCCGCCCACTGCTACTTTAGCTTAGCAATCCTTCGAGCAATGTCGGTCAATTTTGTCCTCCTGCTTCGTAAAGTTTTCGTTCGTAATTCTGGTCTACAGCACCGACAGTAACAAGCTACAAGAGGCAAACCGCAACTAGTAATCATCATTTCGACGACCACTTTGGTGTAATGCTCAAGAAGTTGAATATTAACCAAGAGGTCGCGGTTCGATCCCCGCACTGTACAAACATTTGTGTGCATGAACATGTCTGTTTGTACTGGTCTGGCTTTTATACGTATTTAATTAATTTTTACTTGTAATACCACTGTTGATTCTGATATCTGTAACACAAGTGCTTAAGCTACATATCACGGAGTCAGACCAATGTATGTGATGTTTTTGTATATTTATAATTATCATCATATCAGCCGTTCGATACCCACTGCTGAGCGTAGGCCTCCCCCAGGGTCTCCACCGCGATCGGTCCTGCGCTTCCCGCGACCTTCATCAGAATGCAGCCAACGGACTTATATCACCACACACTCCCACCACTGCAATAGGCATAATGACAACTATCGCAAATAAACATAACCCTTAAGATGCTAGTTAAAACATTTTATCGGAATAAACTGTAAAAACCGATTTTACATTCAATTAATGACGTCACAATTATGTTTTTCCACGAAAAGTCTATCTCCATAGACTGTGTGGAAAATTTAAACTATGTATTTCTTAACTTTCACTTGTCTACTACGGCTTTTTCAAAAACTTATGTACTATTTTAATGATTGACGTCCTAAAGCATCTTAATACACATGTAAAAATGAAAAAATAATAATAAGACACACAAAATAAACAAAATTAAATTTGTTAGCCTAAATCGGCAATTTTAGATAAAAAAATTGAAATTCGATTATGCTGAAAAGGGTTAAGTTTAGGGTAGGGTGGGTGTTTTATAGTGATATAAGTCAGAAATGATGGGTACTCCACGCCCTTAACGGATCTACCACGACTTTTCCTGTAACCCTGTATAATAGAACTGAATAGAATGGTGTCTTTTCTTCCTTCTGAGTTCTTCTGAATATGACAAAGATGGCACCTTTTTTATACGAAGTATGTGATTTAATACGATATGACCGAAGTTTCTATCTCCTTTTGGGCCAGCTACATTTTTTGTGAGAGTAATTAAGAATAAGAACTAATCGTTTAGGAGCATCACATTGCCTAAGCTGTCGGGAACTGTATCGTCATAGTTGTTGCATATTTCCCACTATATTTCATGCTTGATAGAGCACAAAATTTAGACGTTGATTACGATGTCGATGATCAATATGTATTTTATTCAGATTGACTGCATGCGTAATTTGATAATCATATTCGCATAATTTATTAAACAATTACAGTTTTTGTAAAATAGCTTCATCCAACATACGATGTTAAGCAAGCGAACTAAAGCAAGTGAAGTGCGTCGTCATACCATATTCGCAATAGTATTTAAAGAAGCTTGCAATCCTCTTACCAAGTAAAACTTACCACACACAAATAGACCGGAAAGGGCAAATTAAAATAAATAAACGAAAACTATTTCTGCAATTAGAATGAAGTCTTTTATATCTATATCTAGATTTTTTAATTATTGCAAAATTTTATTGTAATGCTACATTTACGTTTCTTTTCCAGGTTGGAATAAAAGTACTAACCGCTGAAGGCAAGTCGGCGAAGGAATTCGATTTGATACTGAAAAAGAACAACATTTACAACGCCGAAACCAGGGGTGAGTGACCTCGTTTTATACGCGCTATTAATAACGCAAAAGTCATTGTAGCACACACGTAACGTTGTTGAGTTGTATTACCTAGTGTGTAGGTAGGTTTTGGTGGTGATGTGGATGTTGTGTGTGCAGAAAAGCAACAAGCGGAAGAGGGCGGCGTCGGGGGCAGCGGCGAGGAAAAGTCCGGGGAGCCGGACTCTTGCACGGACGATGAGAAACAATCGCGTTTGAATCATGGTAATTTTTTGAGACAACATTTTGCAACAATGCAACTTAGTTACGTGTGAATGTATTCATTTGTTTTAGTAATAAGTTTCTGTCTTAATTTTTTTTAGAAAGGCAATAGATTAGCCTGTATGATGTTAGTTTTAAGGCTACCAATGACTACAGGCCATTGTTGTACTGGTCGGGTACCGATTTCACCTTGGAACACTAAAAAAATGATGGTAGAGCATGCATTAGTGTTTTATTTACTATGTTTGATATGAAGCCTATCTACATTATCCTGTGTATGATTTTACATAGATTTTACTATTTTACTGCATTTTTATGTGCTCATAAACTGAGATAAATTCTGAATACCTACTACGAGTACTACCACTCATCTAAAACATCTCATAAAATTCAGTGACATGGCGTATTATTTACGTTCATTCCTTAGTTTCGTACTATTTTGAATGTAAGATAATGGTATGTTGCAACTTTAACCAAAATAACACAGTAAAACAAAATAAAACATATAATTTGCATCATGGCCTGAATGAGATCGCCTTTAGCTAACACATTCTGTGTAAAGTTGATTTATAATGTTAAGTCACTCTAAATCTTATTTAAGTTTGCAGTAAAGACTTCCCAATTCTTTTGTGCGTGTTCTTACTGTAATGTATTTATTTTGTAATAAGGACTTATCTATTAATGTGTACTTACAGAGCCGGGACACGAGGAGAGTCCGAGCCCGCTGGACGGCGAGCTGCGGCCGGACAACAACGCCAACTCCACCTACGGCGACCCGCCCAACCGGGAGGACTCGCCGGTCAGTCAAGTGCGTGTTCACACTGTCATAATTCTTCTAGATATAAGGCCTTGTCCGCACTGCCATATTTCATTGCATGATTTTTTTACGCAATTTGCAATTCGTGTTCGTGATTGAATTAAGGATATTATGACACAAATTTGAGAGTTTATCGAATTTCTATAATGAAATTAAAGATATTTACAATAACTCAAAAAACACTTGAAGTGCAGTTACTTACAGGGGACGTATATTTTTGTTCCATTTGCTGTACAAATTTCAGGGCGTTAGGCATCGGAATCAAAATGGTTTATTGCTAAGGTAAGCCATCGGCTAAGATTGAGGACAATTGATCTTCGTTCTGGTGCATTTCTGACCCAAAGGTTGGCTATAGCCATTTAACGAGGCAATGCGGCAAGATGGGTACATGTGACCGTGAGGACAGGACCTTATCTATATTTACCTCTGCTTAAACTTATGCTAGCCAAGGGCAATTATCACATCTCAGTTGTGGACCTACCCATGCTTCGAAAAAATTGAAGGTTTGTGATGTAGCATTTGGGTTTATGCTCTCCCGTATACTACGTAGTTGTGGGAATCGAACCCGTCATGTTTTACATATGGATGAAATGCTACTTTTGTCTTCTTTTTGTTACTTTGGCATTTCGTAATATTCGTAGGCTCCTAATCATTATAAATTAAACAACAAATATGTACAAAAATCAAACTTTATTCACAGAGCAAAGCGGGAGTCGAATACGCGAACATACTCCGCGTGATGGCGGGCCTCAACGAAGAGATAAAAGTACTCCGCGAGCGGCTCAACGCGACCAGCTCCGAGAACGAGCAGCTGAGGACTATCCGTGATGAGTTGCTGGCGGCCCAGGGCGACGCCAGGGACGAGCCGCCCGCGGTCGAGCCCGACGACGCGGCCGCGTACCGGACCCGGATCGCCGACCTGCAGGTACCTAGCTCAGTCACTAGTCGCTAGCTGTTAGTAGTCAGTAGTCAGGCGTAGAAACGAGCAGTTAAGGAATGTCTGTGATGAGTCACTTGCGGCCCAGGACGAACCGCCCGCGGTGGAAGCCCGAGGACGCGGCATCCCACCGGACCAGGATCACCGACCTGTAGGTACCTAGCTCAGTCACTAATCGCTGGCTGTTAGTAGTCAGGCGTAGAAACGAACAGTTAAGAAATTTGGTGATGAGATACTAGCGGCCCAGGACGAACCGCCCGCGGTGGAGCCCGAGGACTCGGCATTTCACCGGACCAGGATCGCCGACCTGCAGGTATCTACCTAGCTCACTGGAGCTAGACGCTCGTTGTAAGTACATAGAAGGAAAGAGCCGCCCAGTCCGATGCCGCAGTCGAACCGCCTTCGATGGGGCCCGAGGGCGCTTGAATTAGATGAACTTTTTTCTGTCAACAAATTATAACGGCTGACATTTGTTTGCAGGCTCAACTCGCTCGTTCCACGGTGGCGGAGGAGGCGAACTTAGCGGAGATCCAGCGGCTCGCGTCCAACGCAGCGGAGATGCAGGCGGAGCTCGCGTTCCGGCCGACGCGCGCAGACATCGACGACCTCACCGCCGTCGTCGGGAAACTTCGCGCCGAGCTGCTAGCCAAGGAGCAGCTGCTCGAGACGAGAAACCCGACCGTCGACAAAGCAGTCGAAACTTCCCCAGAAGAAACCCCCTCGGAGCAAAGTATCGACACGCGCCAGATCTCCGCGGAAATCGACGAAATGTTCCGCCTCGACTACGACGACGACGAGGAGGAGACGGAGTCGGCTGTGACAGAGATCAATAAAGACGAGGACGCGGACGTCGAGCGCAACGAGGCGAGCGCCGTCAGCGAGTACGTGAAGCTCGACGACGAGGACCGACTCAACGTCACGCTGCACAACGGCTCGCTGCACGCGCTCGAGGAGGAGCTCGTGCGCGCCAAGGAGCGCTGGGCCGAGGTGTGCGAGGAGCGCGCCCGCCTCGCCGCGCTGCTCGCACAAGTGCAGAACAAACCAACCATACGCATCAGTCTGACTCAGGTCATCGCGCTGCTGGTGCCCGTCCTGGCCGCGTGCCTGTACTACGTGTTGCTCCCGTACATCTCCTGATTGACGGCCACGTGGGACCCGCCCGGGTACGCGTAGCCCCGCGACCCGCCCGCCGCGCCGCGCTAGCGGCGTGCGGTCGGAATCTCCGCTCTTTGCTCACTCCCCTCCGAAAACTCCCTCGTAACGACCTCGAAACCGAACGATATGAAACTTTTACAGACCGAGACGCGCCGCTAGCGTCACCCGTTCGAATATTACGCCTAGTACGTCGCCGGCCGGGGGCCTCGGTATATTTATGAATTAGTGTAATTTTAGTAATATTTACTATAGATGTCGATTTAATTTCCGTCCCCGGCGCGGGCGCACCGGGGCGCGGGGCACGCTCGCGTGTGAGTGCCATTCTGCGGCGGCGCTGCGGGTGTCGGTGCACGTTGTTATCGCATGTATATATCCCTAGTATTGTTTCTGTAAAAAGTGTCGGTATCGTATTTTATAGATATAAAATTGATTGTTGATATCTGCCATAATAAATAAATGTAAATTTTATATTAAGGCCTAACGACTGTCCTAAGTTATGGAATTATTGTTGTACGACGTTTTTCGAAATTTATAGCCGAGCGGCGTTAGGACTGTACGGTTCGACCCGTCCTCCCGTCGGACGTGTTCTCGCGGGGCGCTCCCTCGCGGCGCTCCACATATCATTGCGTAGGTTATCGCTTCGGGCATTTACTCGTCGACCACTTGGCAGTTACTCTTCGAATCGTTTGCATTTTTCTAGTCTTTAGAATCGACGTAGACTTGGTTGCATGACGTTTTGTGCTCCCGTTTTTTACACTTTTTAGATCTTATATACAAAATATAAACGATTAAATTCGTGACTGTCAGCTTTTCAATGCGCATTTAACGTGCAACCCTGGTTTTAATATGTTTTGACGGACAGAGAGTCCTTTTGGTTGTAGTGCACTCGCAGGTAGAGAAGCCATCGCGCATGCGCTTCGCTGCGCGTCGCGGCCGCGCAGCCCTATGCTCGGTCGGCCCTTGTCGCTTAGCTCTGTGATGTGAAGGCCAATAGATAATTTTGTAACAAACTTGTATAACTAACAATTTATTATAATACCTTTAGAATTATTATAACTTTACCACGTTGAAGTCCACTGTCTATAAATATTTATTATTTTATTGTTGCACTGATTTTGTTATGTTCAATGTTTTATTTTGTGTTTTAAACCTTAATGTAAATAGATTGTATCTTATACTCGTTCGTATGTTTAGTTTCAGCTGTCGAAGACTTTTATGTTGTATTTTATGGAGTAAAATTAATAATGCATTCAATGTGGATGTACTGATAAATTTATTGGAAATAATATTGATTTGTTTAAAAAAACTGATATTTTCTTTACACCGATCAGCATTTCTCAAACTTTTTTAGTGGTGGAACTTTTTGAAAAGCGACATTTTTGACGGACCTCCAAAGCCATAATAGAAGAATAAGTTACGTACACGCTTATTAGTTTTATTCTAGATTAATAATAGTTTAGTTAGTTCACACCGAGTACAAGTTGAACACTAAAATATATTTTAAGTTCCGACACGGTCTATCTGTATTTTCCGTTTCAAATATATCCTTATATGTAAATGCGAAAGTTTGTCTGTATGGATGTGTGTTACTCTTTTACGTCAAAACTATTGGACCGATTTGGCTGAAATTTGAAACAAATATAGATTATAACCTGGAATAACACATGGGTACTTTTTATCCAGTAAAACTACACGATTCCCTAAGAAAACTGGTTCTATGCGGGTAAAACCGCAAGGCACAGCTAGTGTGGACAAAGAAATTACATCCGTGTTAAAAAGAAGAAATGTGGGGGTGGAACTATTTTCACGAGTAATCTTTATCAATGTGTGCATGTGTGAGGTGTTTCGGCAACTAGTGAAGTCAAGCATTGCGTTGGTATGACGCAGACGCAAAATAATGGCTGACTAACGAGATACGTAACCGCGCTGCGACGCGCCACGTCTATTTTTAACAATCTACGAAAGCGAGGAACAGAAGACAAGACAATTTATTGATGTTTCTCGTGTAACATTTTTTTGCTAATTGACTACAGTCGCTGTTAAGTAAACATTTCGTCAGAAAAGGAACTTTAATGGTGAAACTAGTAAGTGCACCTATCTGCTAATAGAAAATGGCCCGAAATTGTATCCGAAAGTATTCGTGATGTGGCAAAAACCAAAAATATTTGACATATCTCCGATCATCAACAAGTTTTAAGCCGGTAGAGTTTAGAGAGAGCAGCATTGTTAGACGTGATACAGTCAAAGCATAGCTTACTTATTTTCAAATTCATCGTTATCTTTCGGAATTTAATTCAATAAATAAATCGTCGTTTTGTGTGCTTAGCTGCATTCCAAGTGGTTTTGACATAAAATTGAAAGAACTCATATCGACGGCGCCATACAAAATTGCGTCTACGCATCATAAGTCTCTCGATACATTGAGATCACAACAAGGCGGGTTTGTTATGGACTAAGATTTAGACCGAAGATTTGTTTGAAACCCTTGATAAGTCGTTGGAGCTTTTTGGCAGTGAACCTAATAAGTGAACAACAAAACTAAGATGATGGCGCGGAATACAAGAAACTACAACAACAAGCCGAGCTGAGAACAAATAAACCATTGTTACTTCGGTGAAGCAAGCATAGAAATACTACTACACAACGAGTACTTCTTGATATGTGATAACTTGTTAGTTTGTTTAAAAATAAAATTGTTTTGTGGTATTAACGAGTCTTAATTCCCATTCCTACAAGTTTTGATGAAGTCCAGTGTAATTAAATTAAATGTGTATATCTTGCATACTTTGCTTTGAATAAGGCACTTTTGGTAAAGATGTTGATGTGTAGGTTACTACCCTATTTTGCCCCGTTCGGCCGAATCCCGCTGGCGTATCAATGAAACAATGACTGTATCTGTGATCTTCAAGTTCGACCGGTTAAAATACGTCATACTGTACCGACGGTATTTAAAAGGGTTTTTAAACAAGAGAATTGAGGAGAAATAAATTATTTAGGCCTAAATTTGCATTCAAAACGTATTTTGTTCCGAAATATAAGAAAGCAGAAATGTGAAATGTTGCTCTTGAGTAACTTCTTATGAATCTGCTATTTGACACATTTCTTGTCCCAAGCAATTCCTATTTTGCGGCCTATTTTACGGTTTCTCATACAAAACTGTCAAATGAATTAATTGCCTGAATATGAATCATATCTGAATCATATTGTGAATTACCGAAAAGTGGCCATTTTATGATTTGAAATCTGAATCATAATATGAATCCAAGGAGAATTGCACGAAGCGGCCTTTTTAGGTCCCCTGATCATAGTCCGGACTCCAGCAATCTTATTCTTAGTAACTTAATTGAAGTTAATAACACTAGCTTAGCTTCTTTTTTACTTCCTTCTTCTTTACACCAAAACGTCGACAAAAGGTACTTCAGCATCCCCGATTTGTCTCATCAGGAACTCTGTCTGCCGGTCTTCCATTCGTTGTTAACACTATTTACCATGAGACTTGGCACGACAAAAGGTACAAAAGTGCATCTGCTATTAAGAAATGTGATTTAAACTTGAATTATTCCTTCATACTTATTTATTAGTCGACAAGGGATACGATGCGAAAATTAGCAACTTTTTAAAATATGGTTTCACACTTGCAAATCTCTTAACAAAAGCCAGTCGTAAAAACTTCATAATACCTATCTTCATTCTTAAATTAATAACACAAATTATACATCCGAGCCCAGACTACAATATGAATAAGCTGTAACAGTATAATGTATGTAGCAAATATTATATTTAACAAACGGATTAGAAGATGGCTGATTAAGTCTAAATCTATCGTTTTAAAATATAACAAACTAGTGGCCGCCCGCGACTTCGTCCGCGTGGAAAGCCTTTATCTTAAAAATTCTTTATGAATTGTAGCCTATATGTTATTCTGATGTATAAGCTATATTGTGGTAAAGTTTCATTCAAATCCATTCAGTAGTTTTTACGTGAAAGAGTAACAAACATCCATACATCCATACATCCATACATCCATACATCCATACTTACAAACTTTCGCCTTTATAATAGTAGTAGGATATGACAAAATACAATAAGAATAAGTTTTAACAGTAAATGTGTAGCAAATATTTATTTGATTTCTAAACCCTACAGGTTTAGGTTTTCAAAATCAAAATCTTTTATTTCTTTATAAAGACTTACATAAATATAAGATGTGAAAGCCTGCTTTTGTGTGAGCTGTGTGACATGTGATAGCCTGTGCCGGGAGACAACACAAATTTAACGGTTTGTACAAAATTTTAATCACATAAAAAAAAAACAAATGAAACCTTTTTATTGGCAACTGCAGAAAGTGAATAAAATTGAAATAGAACCAAATAAAAATAATACACTCGACTGCTTTTAATTACATACATCTAATTTAATAATATTTAAGCAAACAAAATGTCTTAGACACTCTTGGACGTTGCTTGTTCTAAAATTGTCTTCGACGCGCGACAGTATTTTTGCTTCCTCACATGACGTTCTCGGTTAAATTCATTCAATTTACTTAAGGGTGTAGTTATACCCTCTGGCTGACTCTATCCAATGATGAATTTCGTTGAGACGAAGCGTATTCTTCAAGTCGAAGCGGTCGACGTGTGTGGAAAATACGTATAAGCGATACAAACGGACGAAGATCCCACCGACCCCTGCATGTCGGCCGAACTGGGAAGTTCGTCCGGGCGTAGCACTTGATACTGTTCTTCTTTCTTCTGCAGTTTTTGTTTCTTCTTGCGCGCTTATTTACTAGAGACGGCTAGTAATTAGTTAAAAATTAATATAGTATGATATTTTACAAAGACGCTAACTACTTAACAAAAATAAAACAAAATACCCTCTTACATGAGTAATAATAATCATGCTAACACAATGTTTAAAAAAGTATGCAAATTAAGGTTGAGACCAAAATACATAGAGACCTACATAAAAAGACATTTATTTAATAGAAAAAGACCAAAAGTATGGCAGAAATTAAACAAAGCTGATTTTGTAGTCATTTTTTACACAGTCAACAATAAGACGAATGATTCACTAGCACATGTTTAAAATAAAATAATTGAACGATATTGCCTCTTATGCAGATAATGGAAATTGCTAGATTAAATTATTCGAAGTAGGATAGTATAGCAATGATAATTTTCACCTGTAATACACGGCGGATGCTAATGAATGTAGATTGAGTGCGGAATACGTGCTCGGTTGGCTGACTTATGGCGACCTTCGATCGGCTAAGCGAGCTTGAGAACGAATCACTCGAGGAGCGCGCGGCGAGCGGCGCGGCGCCGGGCGTCGGCGGTGAACGAACTCACCTTGACAAATGCACCATTTGGCATTGTTCGCGGGAAAACCGGCGGCCTTGCGCGAGCGCCGCGCGCGCGGGCCAATCGCGAGCCTTCGCGCCATAGCCTGCGCCCGTTTTGGCGGGAACGAGTCGTGCACGCGGCCGCCGGGCGGCGCGCGCGTCGACGGCAACACCGATTTCAGCGTGACGATTACGACTGACGACCTTTCCTTTAGCCTTGTTACATTTCATTGTTTAATAAAAATACGGGCATGTGCGCCGCCTTGACTTGTTTATTGTGCAAATTCTGATATACGATACGTGACGTGCTGTTGGCCCGCGTTTTTGTAGTCTTCATTTTTAACACATAATGTATCAAAATACATGGTAGAGTCAGCTGAAATTGAATACCTACGCTAAGTACACTCATTATAGCTGCTCTGCTTTCGTTATTTTAGGATTTATAGCCAATGGATTCCTATTGTACATGTAGGCATGTAGGTGAAATATTTGCCACCACTTACTCCACTCATTATAGGTATCTATCTTTTTGACTTTCAAAAGTGAAATAAGCGCTCTAGTTAAGTATATCTTTTTTCCACAGATATTTTTTAAACTATATATTTACATTTTATATGGACAAAGCGTTTATTTGGCACACGAATGTTGACTAAATCAAATTAAAAGAATTTTATTGGGCACAAAATGGCGGATGCAACGCGTCAGCGCGCGCCGGCGCGGGCGCAGCCGACGCTTCTCGGAAATTAGTTAATGATTATTAGCCTGCAGAGTTTATCTTTTTTCACGAATTAATTTGTTTGAAGCATACAAACTTGGGCAAGTTTGTATTGCAACCCTTACAAGAATTTGATGAAATATTTGATAATAATAATTCAACGTTACACAAACGATTGTGCCTTAAATTTTAATTAGTTAAGTTGACTTATCAAAGAAGACTGCGATCTTCAATAAATATTTGCGTGTCTGTGGCCGTAGGATGCTAAACGATGCAATGTGGCTTAAATCTTATGCAGATTGCGACCCACCTCCAATTCTGGTTTTAATAAAAAATATAAATAAAAACAATTTTATTTATCACACTAAAACATACTAATTTGCAGTTTCACATTGCACTATGGGGTTAGAAAACACATTTATTTCAGTCTTCCTAAGATTAAAAAAAAGTTTGGATACGACTAATTTTTCTATTTTTCCCTACAGGCGCTACGCCGTAACGCTCTCGTAGTAGATCCCATATTACTGTTCGTAGCCGACTACGCCGTAGCACAATATGCAATTTATTCATGGTGCTATAATACTCGTTGACATTAAACAGTTTTATTAATGTTGTTCATAAATATACTAACAAAAAGCAGTTATTGTGAATAGTAGAGAATGGATTTGAAATTGCATCTACATATTTATTTATTTAAATAATAGATGACTATAAGTTAATTTTATTGTAAGATCTATTCTATATTGCTACAAGAATTTCCTGAAATGCTTCTATTGAGTCGGATTATATGTTCATACAAACTTCTGCTGTTTTTTAAGGGCTAACACACTCATTCGAGACGGTACGTAATTCCGACCACAAAACTCATTGTTCAATTTCATAATTTATGCAATTTTTTGCCAGGATGCATTAATCAAAGGTAGAGGCGGGCGCAGCGACTAATACGGCCTCCGTAAACCCAATGGTGGATTTATAATATTCGCAGCCCGCGTTTAGGACCCTAAAATTAATGTAATCATCTTGGAAATCGTATTTACGACCGTTGTCTTTTTGGTACGGGCAAAAGGACGGGTATCATTATAAAGTTTTGAAAAGCGCTTTCAGACTATATAATATAATAAGTGGTATAATGATCACACAAATAACTACCTAACAAATAACTAACTACCTTTTTTCAAGTTTTACTTCTCTGCTTTTTTGAAATGTGCATGCATCTAAGTATGGGTACCAGATGTCTTGTCTTGTGTAAAAATGTCAGATGCAGCTTGTGCATTGTTTTAATATTCAGCCTGGCACACAACTTTCCCTGTAGAGGTCGCCCAGAACTGCCTTTTAATAAACAAACAACATGAATCATTTCAGTAGGCAAGCAGTGAATTATCCTCGACGGATGATAAAACAAGTTTTACTGGTTTACTCTGGTTTCGTCAATTTTGCATTCAGGGGCAAATCCGGCGACACATAATAGGTGTTATGAATTTATTTTTCGTATAATCCGCTGTCATTTGCACGAGAAGTGTGTTGAAAAGAGTGCTCAGGCGCAGGACGTGAGTCAGGTGTCGTTCACCCGTTCGCGTCATCATCACAATAGCTAGGCGGCCATTTTACGCCACTTTTTACATCGCATCTCCGACTCAAATCTCGAATGACCTGACGCGTCTGGATCGCGTGATTGGAAAGTGTTTTTTATTGCTCACTAAATGTTTTATATGGGCATAGCGAGCCTGTGCAGTACACGGTTTCGTCTGCCGATGTTCTACTGTGGTTAGCTCTAATCTAGGAATAGGTTTGCAATTGCATCAGAACTAAGTCCGACAGCAGATGAAGCAGAAGTAATGGTTTTTGTAGATCAACAAATTCAAAAAAAAAAATTTTAAGATGCAACTTGATAGCCTAATACAGCTACAGTATTAGTTTTTTTTTCTTTGATGTTATTTTGACTTTCGAATATGAGAGTCATAATATCATAAGCTATTTTAATTATACAAACTGTATGAATCTATTTTTTACACATAACCAACAGCGATATTATAGATGTTATCGTAGCGCGATTGGCGGTATTATAAAGAACAAAAGTTGTGGATCCCAGTTAAGACGAACGGTCTCTTTCTTTGGCCGTCTCGTTAAAAAAGTCATGGATGGGTGGCTTTGTTTAAACAAGACATTTTATTAGTGGCAGACACGTAGTGGTGGAGCCTTGGAAAAAAATATTATAAATATTTATTAGGCTTGCATACGGGAATGTGAGTCAGCGCCGATATAGGCTTCCATCAAGGTTGACTGAGAGATATCGGACAGGTTGCTATGAGCATGTAGCCTGTCCACTTGGCAGAGGCAACTCATTATTTAAGAAAATAAATTTATTATTATTCATTTCATTGCAACACCACATCGAATACAAAATTATTAGTTATGAAAGCTGAATCAATTTTATTTGTTGAAATAAAGAGATAACATGAATAACTGACCTAACTAATCAAACGTGACATGGCGATCTCTCCTTAGTCTTTATACGTCTTACTGCTGCGCACACGCCTTATCTTAACTGATGCGAGCCATACTCCACCACGCGGGCTCAGTGCGGTGGAGGGCATTTCAGATCTGAATAAAACAAAATAATGAATATAATTTCAATTGACTTGACTTCAATGCATTGTTGTATGGTAACTTTGGATACACAATAGCCCTAAAATGTTCTTCATGGGTTGTACCATATCGTGACTCTCCTTCAACGTCGAATGAACTTTTTTATTACGGAGAACACTTCATTTTTTCAATTTATCTCATATTTTAAGTCATAAAATACATAAATGAAAGCAATTGGAACTTCACTTTTCTCTTCAAATCGAGTGCCTAGTTTGTTTGTCAAAAATCAAGGGAATATAATTTGTATTCAATTTGAATAACCAATTGACAATTGATATAGGTATAGGTGCTTTACTTAATTATTCAAGTATTTCTCAGAAATTTGTCATTTTAAAACGTCATTGGGAACATTGAACTTTGTATAATAGGCAATGTCCTTCCGTCTCGATATTAAAAAATTATTATTCAGATCGCGTACACGTCTTTGAATTTCAATTGCTTATAAAATGCACGGATATTATTTTTCGAAAGTGTGATAAACACCACGGCTGAAATTATATTCTACCAGTGTCAATAGGTATTTTGCACCATTTTTAACAATACATATTTAATATCACTGCATACCACAAACTACACCAACGAAGACAGCGGCATCTGACATCTGAAACAAAAATGGTTATGGTTAATTTCAGTTAAATTTATTTCAAACCTTTGTAAATAACATTTAAACAGTGGTATCTCTATAACTTGATAAACATGAGAACATAACAAATAAAGTAATATGTTGTTGTCAGCCACAAGTGTAAACTACCGAATAAACTAATGAGTTTAGTAGAAACTCGCGTTACTGGCGCGAACGTAACAGCGCATCGATGGTAGGAGTGATGTCACCCAAAGACTCTTGTCTTTGGGTGAACAACGTTTACCTCGCTGTTTTTAAATATTTGAATTTTGGCAGTGGAATCATAGCTTATCCTACAAACCTATCTATGGAGTTGGCTTGATAGTCAATTGAAAAAATAAACGATAGAGGAGACGCAGATTTTCAGAAAACAACGCACCTATTTACTATAATGTAATATTAGTGATGAGTTATCTTGTGAGCAATCGTAAAGTTAGTATCCACAATCTTTTTCATAAGTTGTTTTTCGTTACTGATCAAAATAAATGTCTGTATTTGTATCAAAGTTTTACCTATTGCAGTTGTTTTTTATATATTTACTTCTTTTTAAGTACAATAATCTTAGTGCTTTGGAAGGTACGTTATGCTGTTGGTCCCGGTTAATATCTATAGATATTAGTCGTAAAGCCTGGTCAGAGGCCCTTGGGCGGCTTAATAACATCTGACAGTAAGGTTGGTCACTTAGTTTAAAAACCACCCCTCCGCAAATCCGCATTGAGCCGTGTGGTGGAGTATGGCTCGTACCACCTCATATGAAGAGAGGCCCGTGCCCAGCAGTAGGACGTATACAGGCTAATGAAAGAGAGAAAGAGAGCGAGTTTTTTATGACTTATTAGGTGCTAACAACGATCGAACGACGAACAAAGTAAAGAATAAGTAACGAAACGATCAAAACAAAGCGCGCAATATTAAAATCTGTCTTATCTTCTTTTCTTCTTCATCACATCAAGGCTTACACTGCGGCATGTTATGCAAACGATGTGCTATTGTCTTACACATTTGGCGATGAAAGAAGATAAGTAAATCACAATAGCGCGGCCTGAAACCTGAGTTAATAGGCGGCAGTTTTGAAACAATATTGCGTTTTGATTCGTTTCAGACACAGATATGAATATTTTATATGATAAGATTTATTATTACCAACCGGTCTTGTTATCGCTACAACGACATTCTATCTGTGTCAATGTCGTACCGACTAATGAGGCACCTACAAAACTTTGTAGGACAATCAAGATGATGACAAATGTAACTTTAATGAAGCAATCAATTGTTAACATTCAAACGATAATACGGCGTTAAGTCCACCCTTTGTACAAAGTTTTGTTGTGCAATAAAGCTTAAATAAATAAACGACTTGAGTTGAAAATTACTCTGTTCTTAAATGTCTTTTAACCTCAGAATCTAAGTAGGTACTAGTCGAATGACGATGACTTTCATGAGCACAAGTTCGCGCTAGTCCGACTCCCAAGAAGAACCGTACGAAAGTCGCAGGATCGAATCATGCATGCAAAAGGCTTTGTGTAGACGTGAATTATATAAATGGATACTCTTTATGAACTCCAAAGAGCACATCAATCATTTAAGGTAAACGCTAGGGCATCTTATTGTATAAGGTAAGATCAATCTCTTCCAAACAACCTACAGACAAGAATTAGAAGTGATGTTGTTATAAGTAAGTTTTTTTTTAAGTTTGTGTATACACAGTAACTTAGCATTGTGTAAGCATCGTTAATTGTCAGACACTATCGATTTTTATTTTTTGATTATTACTAAAACATTGTATGAATGTCATCATAAATTAACAACTTAGCACTCGCCGATAGCTAGTTCCTCTTTGTTTTATAAATCAAACGCATGCCTCACACTTATCGCTTATCACAATCGCTACCATACCCCGTGTCGTCAACTTCAACAGCTATCGTTGAATTATCGCCAGTGAAGTGACGTCTATTCACATGCGATAAGAACGGTTATAGTTGCATCACGCTCAGCTGTTGGACGAGGCCGGACCGCATTCCTGAGGGAACGCCCGCGCGCCGACACGAAAAAACCTAATTACGGAGTCTCGGGCAAGTGCTTCGCGAGTGTACAGCACTATCAACTAGCTATGCAATGAGGTGGGATACTTATATAGGTATGCTTTTTTACTTAGTATTTAGTTTTCTGTGGTAAGGTATTTTTCTAGTATATTGTAGTAAGGTAGAGTACACAACTAAGAAAGATCGGCGCGATTTCGTATAAGTAGGCTTTTTCAAATCATGTTCCTACTGCTTGAAATTTATTTGGTTAGCAGTATATCGCTACCGCGATATTAAGAGAGCTAGCGTAGAGGATACAACCGTACAAAAGTCGGAAAGCTTAATGCACATGTTCGTATACTGCTTAAAGGAGTGGTAAATTAAAGAATTGCTGTAAATTGGACCTGATCGTTTATATACGTATGTCAAGTCAACACCAACAGCCGAGTGGGTGTCGACTTGGCGCCGGGTGCGAGGTAATTCGGGAGTCAATGCTAGTCTATTATCGTCCTCAGTGCGCCTGCCTCGATTGTTCATAGTTTATGCTTGCCATTTCCTTGTCTAACTTCATGTATCTGTTGATACACTGCATGCGCCAATTGTTTTATTTTTTGGTACGTCGATTTGGGTACACGTGCACTTAATAGTGTTGCGTATCAAAATGCTATAGACCGATCTACTCGTTCATGTAAAGCTGCAGTAAAACATGACGTGTCTCAATAAGTTATTATCAGGTACTTTACTCGTATACAGTGACTGATTTCTAAATTTAATTTTAACTCTACCAAACCAAGTTGGTACCGCCTGCATTTATTACCCAGTCTAGCTTGGGTCACGCCTTTTTCAGAAGTGGACATCTTGCTTGATTACTTATGATATTGATAACTTTTCACAAATGGGATAGTTACGCTAAAATGTTTATCTCATCAACCTTTGATCCGTCCCACTGTTGGGCACAGGTCTCACCTCAACTATGAGGTGGTACGAGCCATACTCTACCACGAGGGCTCAAGCTGTCCGAAGGCCTCTGACCAGTCTTAACGACAATTACCTATCTAAATCAAAATTAAATTTTGATTGTCACAAGCAAGTTACTTTTTAGATTCTATATGTGAAAACACATAAATGGTTTTAAGTATTTCAGTTTGTAAGTAATTAAGTTTATAAAATGACTGTAGTGTTTTACGAATAAAATAAAATAAAGTTATTAACCGTATCATGTCTCTTTATCGAAAATCAGATGAGTTGTCGATTTGGATCAACGGGTTATCATTCCTTCCGAAGCACGAAGATGCTTGTAAATGGATGTCACTTAGCCTATATGGTCAGCATGCTCACCCACCCTAAATACCACCGCGCCCTAGGATGGTAAACTTGGTATCTCCACCAAAGCGCTGCCACCACTGCGTAATAGTATTGTCAAAGTTAAAATGTTATTGGATAAGCGAGTATTTATAGTCACAGTAACTTGATACATTTCTGTGCTGTTATTGGTGGCAGGCGTTGAAATGCAGCGTGACTTGAATATGAATAAAAAAGTGCAAAGCCAACATATACAAATCTGACTTGTAGATATAACTTCTGGTGGTGTTCTCGCTGGCCAGTCGGTGGTTTCTGGCTCATAGTTTAACGTCCTAATTAAGGAATTCTTGTCTGCGCCCGTCGCGGTTCGTTAACCGATTAGATTGCGCGCGCGCACTGCCGGTGAATTTCACCGAGTTATTATACCTAGCACTAATATCTGTATTAAGCATTGTCATTAGGCTGGGGGCATAATAAGGATGCTAATTGAGTATACAATCGAAGCTAATAGGCGAAAGACTAAGGGACCCCGCCATAACATAGGCGAAAGGAAAGACGTGAGTTAATTCTTATCACCTATTTTCCGACGACGCCATGGACACTTCAATAAAATCTTACTTACACATCCCTCACAATGTTACATTCTTACCTAAACCCTCCATAATTCTTTACAGTTTTATCAAACAACAAATAATTTTATTTTATAAATAGACACATTACGTATTGCTTAAGGTTCGTGGACTATATGCGCATAAAACTCTATATTTTTATTTGAGACTCTGAATATTGACTAACTTTGTCACGCGACTTCACTCGCCGACCGAAAGACATCAACGCGCGTCCCCTTGGAATGGCCACGATTATGGAAAGCCGTACTTTTTATAACCATCTTATTATAATGAGCTCACTACCTCAATACTTTGATATGTATTGAAATTTTAATGAAAAAAGGAAAAAACTATAAGTAGGTACAGCACTTTTTTTATAATAACGTTCATAAAAGTCGTAAACGGAATTATCCATCGCGGAACCCGTAAATTAAATTCGTATTTTAAATTCATGACTCTGCTTTTTACTTAAAATAAACAGTAAAGCGCGTATGGGGATCTCAGGTGAACCGTATTAAGCCAATTAAAGTAATGTAAGTGTCGTAATAAATTAAAAGCATTAATTTATAACAGCTTTCGTCTTAATTAAGCGAATTGCACGCGTCGATTCTGCCGTAGATAGGGTATGAGCCAGCTTTATCGCGGCGGTCTCGAATTTCAATTTAATTTCGATACGAACAGAAAAAAGGCTAACTATGGTATAATAGAAAAGATGAAAACTAACCCATTGATATCAAAATAGGTAAGTTTTTAAACCTACTATAAAACGGGAGTTAACGCGATACGCGGTAAGGTTTACATACCTTAATTTTTACTTGACGTTTCGATCGGGTTGCACACGATCGTGGTCACAGGCGGACTGGAAGTCAATTCTGCTAATGAATCGTAACAAAATCGTAATTTAATTGCCTCATTTTGAAACTTCGCCCGCACTAAACCTGTCAAAAACAGGCGACTCAATTACGACTGATTAGTGGAATTGGCCCCCTAGTGACAGCGATTTCTTCATTCCGTGTGAGGGGTAGATTCATGTTACCCTTTTTACGTTTTAATTCCCGTTTTTTTGTAAAAAAAATAAACAGTTTTAAATATACAGCGCGAAAGTTTAAAGGTGATTTGGTAAGTATTTAGTTCTGATATATTGATTAAACAATTAAATTAAATATTTTATTACAACAGACATAAAAATATTATAAAAACCTGACCCTAGCAAGCTGCCAACAGTGGGTCAGGGACTCAGGGCTCAAGCTACCGGCAGTTAAGGCTGCAGAGAGAGAAACCTCAGGATGTTAAAGAAAGAATGTTTTTTTTATATTATTTTGAATTATTAAATGAATAAACACATTGCTTGAAGCTAGGAGAAAAAATTTAGGCGGCTTAGTAGCTTTAAGTACATATTTTTATTAGGTGTCTTATTGTTTATGGTAACGCTGTTACATAGATGTTTGACATCATGTTAGTACAGTCGAATCAGAGCCCTAAGCTTGGAAACTTTTTTGAACATGTGCTCTGCCGAAAACTCGTAGTAGACTAGAGTTATCAAAGTCACATTGAACCGTCCTCGTTTAAAATACCGCCATTAAATTCCCATAAACCTTTCAACAATTTGACATCACGCCTCAGTAGAACAGTGTATAAATTGCCGCGACATTTCTGTAAGCTAACCCGCGTATCAATCCAGATGAGTTACGTTTTGTTATGCGACATAATCAGTTTTTTGATTGTTTGGAGGCGAGCCAGCATTTTCCGGAAGCCCTAATGTATGCGTGTGATAAACATTTTTCCACATTCCATTCCACGATCTATATTTACGTGTGACGGACTGACATAGATAGTGACGCGCGGTGACGCAGCCGGCCCACGTCAGACAGAAGGCTTAACTTCGTTTTGCTTGTTATATTCGAATCTAGGCGTCTTTGTCTCTCGCACTGACATGCTAGCATGAAGAACAGGATAGCAACATTTCAAATTGCAGATCGACGTATAAAGTAGAGCCGCCTACTGAATCACGCGCCGAACGCCGCCCGCGCCTGCGCACTTACATTCTAATTCCAATCTAACTCAGTTTTTTCAATAGTCACTGGAGATCTAGAGGTAGTTAGATAGCCTAAGTGGCCTTGATTGACTTGAAATAATACTTGATTCAAGGCAATGACATGAACAGTTCGCTTGCATTCATTGTGCTTGTCAGTTGTAAAAAGAAAGGATTTTTATGGCGTTGTCATTTTTACTTAATAGATATAATTTATTTCTGTTAAGCAAAGCTAACTAAGCCCGCAATTATAGCAACGTGACATTGATGTTTGTCCTTTTCGTAGATCATTGCCCCAGCGAAATGAATCACCTTGTTTGTGACAACGATAAAATATATTTTAAATAGGTATTGTATCATTCAATGAATAAGGAGCTACGCACTGCCATTCTGTAATATGTATACATGCTTATTGCTTTGTCTGCATTCTGCATATGAATTTCAAGTCTTTTATGAATTTGTGATCTTCCTTAAATGCAATAATGACCATAAGACAGGAAAATACCCGGGCATTAATCATTCGAGGTACAATATACTTTCGCCGTCGCGACGTAGGTATCCCTCCGGTGTGTATTTGGTTCTTGAGATTTTTTTTATTCCGTTTATCAAATTCAGCAACAACAAAATTCAAAGTTACATTAGAGTGTCATTCATCAAATCCGCCATTTTATAAGCGGGTAACTTCAGAGGTTTTTTTGCGTTCAACTGACGTTATGTTGGCGTCGGATAACTCACGCGATACGATGCTATTATTTTTCATTAGCCGTGTGTTGGCCAGCGGCCGCTAGACTGTAACCGATGCCCTTTTTGTAGAAGTGGCGAACTCTACAGATCGGACCTTAAAATATGTATGGAAAGAAAGAAAGAAAATTTGTTTATTTGGCGTGTAAACTACACTTGAAAATTGACACAGGACTAGGATTAAGTATATTACATAATACAAAATAAAAGAAAAGCAAACCAATTAACCAAATTAGCTCCCAGTCAGCATTATTGCCATGGCAAGCCATGGCGCTGGTTGTCTGGGGTACACTCGAGGTTTGAAGATGGCACCACCAACAAAACAAACTAATAGTTATTTGTTATACAAGAGTGCAAAGTTGCTTTTTAGCCGCGTGTTCAATTTTGATGACCGAGTAAGCGAAGGATTCCAAAATTGAATCACGAGCGCAGCGAGTGATTCGAAATTAGAATCCTGAGCGTTAGCGAGGGAATCAAAAGAGCACGAGGTAAAAAATCTTTGCACTCGAGTGCAACACGTAACTTTTCATTCCACCTGACCTCAAAAAAAAAACGTTTACAATCACAAGATAGGAACTTTTATTTCAATTTAGGTATAAACTACTAAATTATGACAGGTAAGAATTACAGAATAATCTTTAAATTATAATAAAATAATACGTATTTATAATTAAGAAAAATTGAAAGTAACGTTGCTACAGTTATTTAAATTGAGTGTAATATTGGTGTTAGTCACTTGTGTACTGTTTTAAATACTTTTCGCGTGATTGTTGAGGGAGAAAACTCATTTGCGCATTATTAACAGTTTCAGTCAATTCTGTTGGCGTCAAAAAAACTTCCTCGTCGCTAGAATCACTCATTTAGTTTTTTCACTTGTTTTAACGTTTCTTGTTTTTAATACAAGGTTTAACAATGACGTGAAAAAATGCCGCGTAAAGAACCGCCTACAAAGCAAATTGTGAAAAGAACACTAATAAATAAGGTTCCAAGTCTGAGTTTTTGACAAATTAAAAAAAAGTTGTATGATATATTCGGCACCATAGAGGTAGCAATAAATAGGTTTAATGATTTTTTTAATTCACAAACTTAGTGCACACGATGTTCTAAATTCAATTTAATTTATCCTCTAGTGAATAAAAACGGCTTTTCCACTCAAATATTGAAGAGCAAAAATATTCTTTCCGAGATGGTGGGATGAAAATTGTCTTTTACATTATGACTACATTGACTTTTTTTACATTATGGATTGACATTATTAGTGCAATTATATCCAATGATGACGCTTCGTAGCTCCAATAACTTGGCGCTAATAATCCATTTGTGAATTATTCAAACTGTTGGAAAAGTTTGATACGTGGAATAATGGATTGATAAGAAAGTCTTACAGAGCGATGGCCTTATATTGATAATACATATCATTTCGACCTAATCAATATAGTCACGTACCTACATTTCTTTTACGCTCAGTATGAAACGGAAAGAAAAATGGCTCGATTTATCTAAACTACTCAAAACAAAATAGGGCCCACCACAACATTGTTTCAAATTGTGTTTAGTTATAACTTATAAAGTAATCATTGACAAAATGAAGCATTACAACTTCTAGTAGACATGACTAGTAGACCGCACCGTGACCGCCCGGACCTTACAAACTCAGTTACGGCAATCAATTGGCACACGCGTTAGTTATCAAACCATTCAGAATCGACTTCATGAGGACGAACAACGTTCCAGAATGCGTGCTATCCGTCTTAAGTTGACGAGGGCTCATCGGGCAGCACGTTTAAGGTTCGCACATGAGCATTTGGACTGGACTATGGACGATTGGAGAACTGTACTCTTTACAGATGAGTGTAAGGTCAAGTTTTTTAGCGATGATCGAAGGGTACGTGTCTGAAGAAAGAGAGGAAAACGTTTTACAGAACCATGTATGCATGGAACCGATCGTTTTGGCGGCCAAAGTGTAATGATTTGGGGTGGCATAAGCTTGTTTGGCAAAACTGAGCTGGTAATCTGAAATGAAGGGACAGTAACTGCTGCCAGTTACGTCGAGCAGGTAATCAGACCTCACGTCATCCCATTTTCGCACAGAGTGGGCAATAATTTTGTTCTCATGCAAGACAATGCTCGTGCGCATACAGCTCGAGTCACTCAGAGAGCACTCTCTGAGGCCAATATTTCGTTGTTACCTTGGCCAGCGATGAGTCCCGATCTCAAACCTATTGAACATCTATGGGATTAGTTGAAAAGAAGTCTCAAAGAGACGAATACTCATGTCAACAGTCAACAGGAGCTCATAAACGCACTTAAACTCTATTGGGAACGAATATCGGATCAAAACATCACTCATCTGATCGAAAGTGTTCCACACAGGCTCAGAGAGTGCATACGGAGCAGAGGAAGCCCTACTCGTTACTAAAGAAAAAAAATGCCGTCAAATTGATGACAAGAAACAGAAATATCCAAGGTTCATATTGACAGTACATTAAGTCGTAAATTCCTAAAAAACGTGTTTTATTGTGTAATGTCATCAAATTAAACGATTGTAGCGTTATTTTGTGTTTACTTAACGACTGAAACCCTAAATTAACATTGCCTATTCAAAAAAAACAAATCAAATTGTATGCCAATAAAGTATGGAACAAAAACAGGGTGGGCCCTATTTTGTTTTGAGTAGTTTATTATTATTAGATTTATCGCTTCAACAAATGATGAACTAAAGCTGCATGCTAAGTTTATCACACTCTCGTTGAGTGCACTTACATTGTAAACAAAAATATTTATAAAGATAATATTCTTGCGTGTTTTTCATATAAAACAATTTAAAAGAGATTTTATGTTGATTTAAATAGTTAATTAACACATGCTCTATGTATGAAGATTCACAAATCAGGATTCTAAGGAATCTTTTTTCAAGCAGGTTATTTATTCTATAGTGAAGACAGATAGAGGCTCTTTGCTAGGGCTTTAATTTAGTATCTAACTTCTTAAAAAAATTTAAGGAAAACATTTTCTTTATCCATGTTTTGTTGAATGTTATAATAGTCATCAAAGTTCATATATGTCGTGTATCTTATGTAATAAATCACGCACGATACTGATAATATATGTATAATATCGGACTGCAATACTTTCTCGTATTTTTCTTATTTTAACAGGAAAGTTTTGTGAGACCTCTTGCTGCACAGATAAAATCTAAAAACAAGTAAGTAGTATTATTGTTACTTGGTAACCATATAAACTCCACTTTCTTATACAAAAGTTTTTAAATTAGATCTCATCAGTATATATATATCAGATTGTGAATTATCAAATGTTTTTTATTGAATTAAAAAATATATCATTTGAAATTTATAATCATCGTTGCATCTTTGGCTGCAAAAGAGGTATTTTTCCAATAGCGTTTTGCGACGCACCATGACACCTTTTTGCATTTATATTTTTGTCGTTATGCACTGTGTGGGTAATGCAAGGCACTGCACACTCTGGTCAGAGGTGCAGAACCGGCCGTGTGACTCATTGTCCGATGCTAAGGCCTGCACGCGTTTGTCGCAACTCTACATGTCTGGCTTCTCTGTTGCCATTCAATAAAACGTACACGATTTCAGCCTGGGTTTTTTTAGGTATGCCCACCAAAAAACTGTAAGTTTTTAGCTTACCCTAATAGTACGAATGTAATTAATTGTTGATAATGAATAATGTAATGCGCCATGTAATTTCAAGTTTTCAGGATTTTCAGAATCTCCGTGAACAATTCACTTGCCTGGGTATGGTGAATCAGATTATGGTGTGTGAATACATACTTAATTTTCTTATTTTGGGAAACTATTTATCCATAATTAAGTATTACCTATGAAACTACATACAAATACACCTTCTGTTATTCCCTGTATCTTTCTGATACAAAGTGAAAAACGTTGTATGTATTGTAGAGTGGTTTGGAGAAACGCGTCCACGACAGGTCTCGACAAGACGTTTTAAGGCGATCGTCCTCCTCCCAGCTCTTGCCGATAACCTTTGGTAGTTTATGCAACTTTATATCTTACAAATCCGTACCGAACCAGCAAAATAGCACATTTAAATTATTAAAAACAAGTACAGCTCAAGTCATGATGATTCTCATGATAGTTTTAGCGCTTTTTTGTATTTACCTCCTCAGATTTCGCACGAAATTTTGCAAGTGTCCTAATGTTTACCGGTTGTACTTATTATTTCAGGTTTTGCAGACTTCCTTCCTGTTCATGTTCCAACTTGTTGGAACTGGTTATTTACTGTTCAGTTGAATGTATGCAGAGATGCTTTGTCCATTTTAATGAAAATAAAGCATGGTCGGGTTTTTTGTTTTTCATAGAAAAATTAAGATGTTATTAAATATAATTTTTAAGACACTTTGATAAAACTGTGACATCAGCGTGTATGACACATTGACATCAATTATTTAATTTCATTCTACGAGGGCGTCAATATTTGGTAAACAAAGATAGCGGCACGGCGCTATTAAAAAGGGTCATATCAAATTCTCGGAATCGCTCCAGGAAAATCGTAATAAAATCTATATAGAGCTCACTCTCATACTTTACTTTTTTTTTTGATAAATATGTTTATCTGTTACCGGAAGGTGCCAAATATAGTTCGTATTGTAATGTCAGGTTTTCTAAACAAGTTCCTTTATATCAACTTCTGTTTGATCCAGGTTCTAGCTATTCGAAAAGCTATATTATGTAGAAAATTATTAATTCAGCCCTGCAATTACTTCGTGCTAATTGTGTTTTTGTTAAAAAATTAGTAAAATATCGTTATTATCGGCAGTGTCGCAAAGTTCAGCGCTCGGTGCGCGGGCGTCGCGGTCGGTGCTGACGTCACACAAGATAGATACATTCTTTATCACGCCGGTGTGTGGGTATACGTGCCAACGATTGTTTTTTGTAAAGGTCGCGGTACCAAGCCATCTGTCTCCGGCGAACACCCATGTTACCGCCGCTCCGCCACGCGATAACACCACCTGACCTCCCGCCTTTGCGTAGGAAAACTCCCACTTTATGTACTCGTACCATGTGCTCAATCATCGAGCCATCTTTGACTCTTGCCACGTGGTAACCAATTATTCTATCACCATGTGCCGCTAATTACTGAAAAGTAATAAGCCGTTGACAATGTTACAGCATTCAATTTTACGGTGCAAATACATTGAACCGATTACGACACCACCTCATGTCCGAGTCAAATTACATTCATTCGATTCATAAGCATTTTTTTATTGACTCGTGGACATCAATCAAGCGTTGACTTTAGAAGTGAACGTGACGTGCGGTGGAAATCTCGCTCACGTCAGAGGAAGCTCTTATGCTAGGGTTTAGTTAGCAGAGATAAAAAGAAGCGGAAATGCTCGTCCGTCTGTCAATACGGCGACAATGTCGTGCTATTTGTGTTAAACGAGCGATTTATTTCAGTCGGTCGCAGCGTGAACGTCCGCGGCGGAATTTTGGCCGAGAGGAATCCGATTCCGTTAGATCGCGAGAGCCGCGCCGGCTCCGGACCCGTGCGCCGGCCGGCGGCTGCAGAGCCGCCACCCCCTCTATGACGATACTGCCATTCGTACAAAAGGAAAATTCGAGACGCCTCTGACTCATCACCCCGTTCACCGGCACGCCGAGTGCCGCTCTACATTCCGACTAATTTGTTTAATCATTAAAACTTGCTTAATTTCGCCATCCCCTTTGCCAAATGATTCGCATTTGCACCACTCACCTCTAGTTAGTTGGTCATCCACATGCGTCTAAAGTACGCCATCAGAAAGAAGCTTCTGCTGGTGGTCACTCACTGCATTGTGCACAGTAATATCCGATCGTAAATCACACTAAACGTCAGCGAACAGGCTAGCACGATCGGGCCGGGCGGCGCGGCGTGCGGCGCCCGCGGCCTCACGGAACTGACTGCGCCGGCGCACCATTTGGGTCACTGTCAGTCTGTGGTGGGGGACACACGTTCGCCAACTCGCTTCTGAAAAATTAGCGTCTCGCGAATATGTTTCATGGATGCGGGCGTTTTCCCGCGTTGTGCACCAATCCTCGCGGCCGCCGCGTCACTTTCGGCGGTCGTCGGCTGCCGAGTAGCCGACACTTCGCGACTTTACCGTTTGCCTAGCTGCCCGCAACTGATGAATGTTTCTAGATGTACCGAGTGCGTCTCGTCACCAGTTGCCATTACCTTCACCGCACAGATATTTAGCAGCGTTGTAGATTGTAGAGTTATATTGGGGCTTTTCACCGATGGCACATGATTCAGCATAGATCTACATTCAATTAAAGCCGTTATTTGGAATGATGTGCCGTTGTGTGAAATGTGACATTGTTCAAAACAACCCTTTACTATAGAGCTAGAGTAAACATAAAAATATAATGATAAGAGTATTTTATTCGGTTTCGCAACAAAGAAAGAGTATTTCATGTTTAAATTAATATGCTGGTCATATAACGCTTCCCTCAAAAACAGGACAAACTACACTAAAGTAGGGTCATAGTGTTTCACGTCGAGGTTACATTATATACTTACATGTAGTGCAGTAAAAACATATTACTATGCCAATTCTTAATATGTAATAAGTGGTACTCGCTCTTGTTAGTCGCACAGATACCTAACTAAAGTTCTACCTTCATATTAGTTTTTTAAATAACTAAATAAATTAAATCATCGTTGGAGTCACATTAGTCCCTTGATATTTCAGGTTGAATGGGGAACATACAAGTAGCAATGGTATGTAACCCGTTTTAAACATATACTGGTCTATCTAAAATCGAAATCCGGTAAAGTTTTAGTAGCAAAGAGATTAAAAATAGCGGTGTACTGTATATTTTATTATGTTTCTGTATCCTGTTCTAAATTTTTAGAGTTGCAAGTATGATTACACCGTCATTATAGGTTCAAACCGTCTAACACATGTTGTCGTCAATGTTACCTACCTCTACAGAGTTATCTAACCACATCCGTATCCGGGCCCAATCGAAACCCATTAATAACAGGAGGATGTAACATTTGTAAGAGAGAATTTAGACGACAGCATGTGACACTGACTAATCAACGAAAAACATTGTTTATTATTATCTGACCAGGCTTGGGAGTTAGCGTCGAGTTTCAATTTTTTTCTATGTCGAAGCGGCAAGTTATTTTCGTCTCTCGTAAGTAAGTAATAGTTTATTTGAAACAATACAGTTTCATTACAGGTCTTACATTCATATAAATCCGGTGTATTCTACCAATAACATGGTGTGCAAATTTAATTCACATGCATTTTTTAACATTTTAAATTAAATTATTGCATTTATTGTTAATTTATAAATAAAATATCAATGTCGTAACTACAAAATACAATTGAAACTATAGAATTAAATAATAATGTCAATATGCAATATAATAGATTAAGTACATTTTATAATTATATTCGTTGAAAGATATTATATTCCCAGTTCCAGTCTGCAACTTCAAAACTGCCATTCAGTTTTGTTTTCTTGATATATGTTTCTCCCCAGTTTCATTTTCTAATAAACTCATTAGGTTTGGACCTTTAATAACCTTTAATGACCTTTGGATCAAGGTCTTCATAGAACTTACATGGGTACTTACATAGAAACACCGAAAACAATAAAACAAATCCTTAGCACGCTTGATTTTGATGCAGTTGTGAATAACATATATTTTGCTGAGTATTTTCATACTTCACTCTCTCATCATCACACGGCCAAGCATACTTATTATTCTTCAAGAATTATTTGACGAAACATGAGCTCAAATGCTCAACAGGTTAAATGGCTGCTGACAAGAAAGTGGAGCTGAGCAATCGCTAAACTAACAACCTTCACTTCGAGTCCATTGATGTTGGAATGAAATAATAATGGTTTTGTCTATGGCCATTCATCTATTGGCGCCGGTGCGTCTGGTGGAAGCTGGCTGGGTGGCCGAGAAAGTTCAGCTGATCAACATTCCAAATACACGGCCCTTTTACCAGTGGCCTTGCAGTAAAAGTGGCTTGTTAATTTGTCGTGTCAAAACTGAGTTATTTATAGATTGGTAGAGTTTAGCGTTGCTTTCATAATGCTTTTAAATGGATGTGTGCCGGTGCCTGCTGATTGCTTTAGTTGCCCCCTGGCAACCTTTGATTCAGTCAGTAAAGAGCTTGGAACTCAAATAATTTTATTTTGATAGCAATGACGTATACTTATGTCATCTGGCAAATGGTTTCATAAATGGTCGGTAAAACAAAGTGAAAAGTGAAACAAACGGTAAAAAATATAAGGTACCGATTTAATTTAGGTACGATTAATGTGGGGAAAATATTTGATGGGTAAAATTTGGACCAAAAAGAGGATACTTATATACTGGGTTAAACCTTTTCGTATCACTTTTTGTACGATTTTGCTAAACATCGTAAAAAAGACATGCCAAAATATACCGACCTTCCTTACCTTAAAGCTTTTTTACATTAACTGCAACTTAATTGTCTTGTATTTAGTTTGAGAACAGGCTCAAACACTAGTAATAATCAAAAAATAGTATTAATTAAGTGTGGTAAGGCCGAAGAAAACATTTCACTTTTATCACTGACTTCATGCATGCCAAAATAATGTAAGCATTTTTAGGCAGTATTCAAACTCATGTACTTTCCACTTGAAATAAAATTGCGCTTAAACTGTTTATAAATTAAGTAACGGTTCGGTTGTGAAATGGCCCTAAAACTGGGTTCACCAAAAATTACATTCAAAGAACTTTACGAAAAAGATTTAAAAGTCAACATGATATTTAATTATAATTTGAGATTTACAGTCTTTCTCATTGAAAAACACAAACATTTGGTCAGTCGGTGCACACACATAAGAACACATTTCATATGTGTGTAGGATAAAATGAAGGATTCATAATTCACTGTTACCATACAATAATTTTTATTAAGGTACTTTTAAAACTTTTTATGAAGTTAGGCGGCGGCTTTGAACAGGGGCGGGCAGCTATGAAAATTTGAGTTGAACAAGCTTTTTAGTCGGTATTTTGCTGGTGATTTTTTTGAGTACTGGCTAATCTGCACAACTGGTACTTATAATAATTGAAGTTTGACAGCCTCTCATTGATTTATAAGGAGTTTTTATTTTCGGGCGCAAATTCTAAGCTTTGCCAACTCAAGGTATGTGAAGCATTTATTCCCTTTAATAGTCGGAATATTTCATATACCACGCAATAGATCACAGATAAATAATAAACCTACCTTTTTAATGTTTAGTTACTTAAAAAGAAAACGTTTTATATTTTTATAAGTATACCCCCGGGGTAGCGATTTTGTAGCCTAATAGGCTAAGCATTGTAAACAGTAAAAAGGTTCAGAACTAGAGAATCTGAAGATGTGATAGAAAGTTTTTAAAGGTGAGTCTTTTTCCCTTGCCTAAGCCATGTTTAGTGAAGAGTAATATTTAAATATTTGATTGCTAACATCTTTTCTCTTCTCTGCTCCTCATTTCTTTTATTTAATACAGAAATCTCCGCAATATTTTTTTGTAGGTAATATACCATTTGCATACAAATCAACTTTTTCAGTTTTTACATTTCACACAATATCTTTTAAAAATTGTGTTAGGCCAAATTAAATATCACCATTATCATTATTCCCAGTAGTTCTTTACTACACATCTGGGTTTCAATATCCTATAACAGTAATACTATGATAAATAAACTGCTTTTAGAGAATCATCATCCAGTTAACGTACAATAAAATTAGGGTAGAGGCACTTACCGGATAATATTCACACCTCAGCATATCAGAAACGGTATGTGCTCCTCAAACACCGTGCAAACAACTCCTTGGCATTAGTTGAAACTTGTTTTTCCACGTAAAAAAGGCAGACAAATAGAGGCATCACGTGTCTTTGCCTGAGATCGCTTGTTCAAATCCAACTTATCGATTCGACTATACACTGTTTGGAAACATATTGAGTGTGACGCGCTCGAAAAAAAGCGCGGCAAAATCATGACTGGGCGGGGCGGGGGGCGGGACAGGGCGTAGCGCCCTTGCGCCGTGGCACCTCCCCACTGACTCAGCGCTGCGCCCGCGCACCCGCGAGTTGGGACCAACAAACCTCTGTTACTCACTTCGCGTTGGCAACAAATCAAAATAATCCTCTTCCAAACTTGACGTAGCATTGATGTCTGTGAAATTCACGTATCAAATGATTTTCTCAGAATCCAGAAATGCTCGGTAACACCATTTTTTTGCAGTGGTATAGAGTGATCATGTAAAAAGTTGATCTAGTAGACGCAACTCTGCTTTTTGTTGCCGAGTGCTACTTATAAGTACCTTTAATAAATGTCTACTTTAAGTTATATATATACTTTAAGTTATATATTTAAGGTTACACACTTTCAAATAGAAGACGGCACATTGATAATACGAGTATTTGTTGCAAATCAAAGGAGCTATTATTGCGTTTAGCTGTAGCAAATTTATTTCTTATCGGTGAGATATTCAAAAGACTGGTTTGTTGCTAGCTGCTCCGTTCTTATCAGGGGGTGATAATAATTGACATGTGTAAGTGAAGCGTAAAATTACTTCATTTAATTAACATGGATCAAAAAAATCAGATTTAGGTAAAATAATACATTCTAGTGTCTTTAATTTTATTGTTATGGTATCGTTAGGACCAAAACCTTTTCCGTCGAAGTATCCTCACAAAAAACTTTGATCTGAACTTCGTTTATCTACTATTTTTACCTACACTACATATGTTTATATATGTAGTCAAACAAATATAGGTTCTTTGCCTTGATTCTTGCTCCAATAGAACAGAAATAAACCTCATGTCGAGTAAATTCCTTTTTTGTAATTTACGTCTATCAATAGACCATCATTTTGAAATATAAGTAGGACAATTTTTTTCTTTTGAGGTATAAAAGTTTTTATAATTTATTTTTCGTTAAAGTGTTAATGAACTACCACGGAACTACCTGTTTAAAAGGGCTGTCACGTCAAAATGACGGCAGGTTTGTGACAAGTATATACCACATTTGGTGACTAACTTTGGAAGTGCGTATACCGATAGCTCGTTGATCAATCTAAAGAAGAATCATTTATTAAAATAATTTTCAAAATAATAAAGGTAAGTAAAAGCATACCTAAATAAGCAATTGACTTCTACCTCGTTGATGTCTTTTATATGGGATATTTCCCCATAGATTTCGTTGACCTCAAAATAAGTTTTTTGAACATTGCTTGGAAACGTAATTTTATTGACTGAGTTACAGTAAATAAGTAAGTATCAAACGTAAGAGAGTAAAATGGAGTCGGTTTAAAATAGCTAAATAACGACTTAAAATTATTCGTTGACACTTGCTTTAAAAAAAGAAGGCATGGAATAGTTATTTGTTATACAAGAGTGCAAAGTTGCTTTTTAACCGCGTGTTCAATTTTGATGACCGAGCAAGCGAAGGATTCTAAAATTGAATCACGAGCGCAGCGAGTGATTCAAAATTAGAATCCTGAGCGTTAGCGAGGGAATCAAAAGAGCACGAGGTTAAAAATCTTTGCACTCGAGTGCAACACGTAACTTTTCATTCCACCTCAGCGAGGAAATGACTAAATGCAAATAAAACCGTTGACAATCACAAGATAGTTTTATTTCAGTTTAGGTTTTAACTACTATATTATGACAGGTAAGTATTACAGAATAATCTTTAAATTATAACAAAATAATACTTAGGTATAATTAATAAAAATTTAAAGTAACGTTGCTACAGTTATTTAAATTGAGTGTAATATTTTTGTTGGGTACTGTTATATTGGTGTTAGTCACTTGTGTACTGTTTTTCGAGTGCTTGCTTTCTTGTTCTCGGATAATTCTATAAAATATGCCAGAAAAACGTTTTCTGAGAAAGTTTTGGCTCCTTTTGCTAGACGCCACGTGTTGAACATAACGTACTGTTTTAAATACTTCTCGCGTGATTGTTGAGGGAGAAAGATCATTTGCGCATTATTATAAGTTTCAGTCAATTCTGTTGGCTTTAAACAAACTTCCTCGTCGCTAGAATCACTCATTTTAGTTTTTTTACTTGTTTTCAAGTTTCTTGTTTTTAATATAAGGTTTAACAATGACGTGAAATAATGCCGCGTAAAGAACCGCCAACTAAGCAAATTGAAAAAAGAATACCAAGAAGGTTCCGAGTTTGAGTTTTTAACAAATTAAAAAAATGTTGTATGATATATTCGGCACCATAGAGGTAGCAATAAATAGGTTTAATGATTTTTTTAATTCACAAACTTAGTGCACACGATGTTCTAAATTCAAATTTACTTTAACCTCTAGTGAATAAAAACGGCTTTTCCACTCAGATATTGAAGAGCAAAATGACTCTTTCCGAGGTGGTGGGATGAAAATGTTATTTTTAACTTATCTTGTGCTAGTTTTGAGAATATTAAAAAAAAACCTTTACAACAAAGATACTCAATCATCAAATTACCACATCAGGTAACGATCCAGTCATCTCGCATCAAAATTATAAATGCAGTGGCCGTCTCATGTACCGTTGGCTTTGGCCGGGCAGCCTTCGCCTCGGCCTGACTTTCGAATGCGCGTGAGTCACCGCTCCAGAACATGACGTCACCACGGGGACCTCGCATTGGCCCCAGCAAACCTCGCTAACCCTGCCCCCAGCCACATTCTTTCCAAGAAATCCCCCGGTCCTCGATAGAAAATAAACAAAATTAACTGCGAAAACATTCAACCATTCGTCAGTCATTTATTTTTAGACATCCATTTGTTTACGTCATGTTCGTTTTAATCTTGCTTGTAAATTTTTATGGCAAATGTAAATAAATTTTATCGTTATCTGAACTTAATCTAATTAATTAAGCCTTATTCCTTTGAAGAACGTGCAAATATTACTTCGGTTATTACAAAACATATTTCTGAAAATATGTTTGATCATAATATGAGGTTGTGTCAAAACCTTTTTTGCTTTATGTCTTTCATTCAGACAGACCCATGTTTGTGCAGAGATTTTGAATTGAATTTACCTTCATCTGCGGATTGATTAAACGCTGCGGTGCTGGTCGCGGATGCGGGCCTTCGACCGGGTGCGGGTGAATGACCGCCAAACCGCGCCAATCCGCCATCTTGGATTCGTCACGGCGCGCGCGCATTATGTCTTCAGCGCGAACCTGCCAGCATCATTCAATTTGATGGTATAACATGGCAAGAACTGAAAAAAGTAACTAAATGGCTTATTATTATTGAGGCGACAGAAATATTAATGGGTTTATTATCTGATGGCATTAGGCGATTGAAATTCTAGGTGTTACTTAAAATAATGACACAACGACTAATATTATCAGATATAATAATAATATCTCTGATTTGCGAGTAGCTGTAATATTAAAACGGCGGCCGGCGCAACCGCGGGATAGAAGCGGAGCGCGTGTTGTTGTGGCGCGGGGGAAGAAGCGCACCGCCATCAGCCTAAAAAAATAGTGATATAGCGGAGAGTGAAGTCACGGGACTAGAGATGGCTTGCTGTTGCTTACTTACTTTTTGTGAAATTTGCCGGTATTTAGTACAGACTATTATAGGAAAAATGATTCCAAAATAATTCAAAACACAAAAAGAAAAAAAAGAAGAATTCGTGGGTGCCCCACTAAATCACAGCAAGCCCTAATTATTCATTAATAATTTTAAGGAGTATCATTACTCATTGTTCAATGGTTCACTTACATATAAAGAATGTTATTATAAATTTTAACCATCCTCTTGAATCTCACTCTATTAAAAAAAATTAGTAGTTTTAAAGGTAGGGACAGACGCGGAAAGCGACTTTGCCTTATTCTATGTAGTGGTATAAATATACCTAGGTATAACTTCGTAACAATTGCGTAACAATATATAAATAAAAAAATAATTGATAACTTATATATTATGCCTTTTAATTTTTCGACCTCAAAAATAAAAAGAAGTCAAGAAATAAAAGTATCATTACTTTAATTGCAAATTTTTTACTTTTTTGCAGGTCACATGTCGCACTATAAAACTATGCTAATCAGATCTCAAGCCTTTTAAATATTACATAAAATAATTTTAATTGAAATCTCTATTTTACAATTTATGAGTGCCTATTTTGTACTTATTTCTTTCAAGTTTCCTCTCAACAATAAATCCAATAGCCAAAAGAAAAACTCGATGTCAGTTTAAGTCAAACGAAACTTTTATAATGAATTTGAATGCTGCTAGTTTTTATTTAATGTACTCTACCGTTGCTGCCAAGCTATTTTATTTTCTATCCATTTTAATTATTTTTTAAGCCTTGAATCAGATTTATTAGTCGCCTTGTTAAGTACATGCCTATCTAAATTATTTACTTACTTGACGTTTGTAATACGTTGGCTGCAGAGACTCACTATGATGACAGAATTAATTTCAGCGCACTTTCAAATTCGTATATCTCCTGAAAAATAGAGTCGGAAGGTTTTCCACGTCGCCTAGCAACTAAATCTGCGTAACTGGAACGAGCGGTTTAAGGTGCACTTTAAGCAAACCACGTTTTTAACCAGAATCTCATAGTAATAATGAGCTCTCCGAAGCTCTTCTTCATGATGACATTATAATTTGGTCTACCATAAACAACATCTATGCATATGCCAATATGGATTTATTTCCGTTTCTAAGCAGATTCGGCCCTTGGTTGACATGGAAGTCTTAATCAGTCTTAAAAAATAGTCCTAGCATTTTTTTTTAATAGAGCTATTTAACAAACAGCCCTAGGTAAAATATTTAACCGCGTCAAATAAGGGTAGGTAAGCGATCGTAAAACCGCAGAGCGTCTGGCAAATTGTATTGTAACGACATAAAGAGGTGTCGTAAACACATCATCGATTGGACCCTTGATGTATAGCATTTAGGTGACATTCTTGGGAGGGAGAAACTAGTCGGACGGCATTCAGGGCTCGCCCTTAACCGCGTCGAGGCCGGGCAGATACCGTTTGCCCTGCCATTTCACTGGACACGTGCAGGGCTGTCTCTTGTCGCCTATTATATTCCTACTTCAAAAAATATATAGTAGTTCAGTGTGGTGCAAAGTCGAAACATTGTAATATCTAATCTAAGTTCAGAATAAGCCCACACAGGATTTGGCACTAATGTCTATTTGGCAGACAGATTACAATTTTTTTTAGTGTAGGTTGTATCAAGGGAACGCTAGAGTAGGCTGTGAGCGAACTATCGTTTATTTTACAGAAAATACTTTCTTTTTGTGATATCTCATTACGTTACTTACTGATAGAGATATCATTATCGATAAAAAATTAGCTCGAAGTTATTATCGCATACCTACCAAGGTTTATAAGGAAAAGAAAGCATTATCATCACACAATTTCATATGTATCGGCACAAATAGTCGGATAAGAAATTCATATTTATTGGAAGTTGGCGCAATTATTACATTATTTACGTATATTAATAGCTGCAAAATGTTCGAGTCATAGTACCTTGACATCTACCAAAAAAAACCTCAGCCGGGAATAAAACAATTAAGACTAAAAACTTCGTCAAAGTGTGACGTCTAATTTTTATGTTCGTTTTTATTGTCTTATTGGAGACAACCCTGATCTACACATTTCATCTAATGCCAATATAACATTCATAGAGGCTGGGTACCACGATTTGTCGCACTGGTGTGGTAACATTGGAGTCTGGTATGCAAAACTGTCTTTCGCGATTTTATAGTCGACAGAGTAAGCAGTAACTTATTTATTTAAGATATATTGCAACAAAAGTGTAAAATTTTTGCGGACCTAATGCCTTATTGTGGCATTTTCTACCAGTCAACTGAGTGGAAATGAAGTAAGGTGATTTAGAAATGTATGCAATAAAAAAGGGACATGCATTACGCATACTAAGAGAGGAGATTGGATATGAAATATTGCAAGCAAAGAATCTACGAGTGTCGCACCTGTAGTTCCATAAACAACTATCAATATAAAAAACTATTCATCTTCAATCGATCAACAATAAACAAAGTACTCGGTTCCTAGTTAAAGACCAACATTAACAATCCTATTGATATGCAGGTATCTTGCTGTTTTTATTTCAAACTAGTGGAACCGCAGACGTTGACCTGCCCGTTGCTTTTTTTTTTAAATCTTTTTAACCTTCCCTGGATTTCCACAAATATTTCAAGACTAAAATTTGCCAAATCGGTTCAGCCGTTCAACAGAAATAAATTTTAATTTATAAGATTAATCTAAAATACAAGTCTTAACGTATGAATAAATTCCACCGCTTCACATAAGCCGTCGATACCTACACGAGTTTCCAATGATCGGGCAAGTTGAAGAAGAAATGGATGAATGACCGGCCTTGAGGAATGCCGTCGCCATTGTGCAGACGTCTGACTCGCGGCCATAGCCTTAGCCATGGCAACCATGGTGTTGGAATCATTTATCAAGTACTAGCGGACCCCGCAGACGTAGTCCCGTCCGTTGTTTTTTATATTATTTTTTTCTTTGAAAAATGAGTTGGCCAAATTGGTCAAGGCGTATAGAGTTATGCGCAAACCAACACATTTTGGAATGCATTTTGTATATTATAGATATTGGACACGGCAGACGCTGTCCTGCCCACTGTTTTCGCAATTTTTCCGTATTTACTCAATGTTAGAACCTTCCTTGAACTATCACAAATAATTTGAGACCAAAATTAGCAAAATTGGTTGAGCCGTTCTCGAGTTTTAGCGAGAATTACGAACAGCAGTTCATTTTTATTCATTACACAAGTATCTTTGATGTTCCGGTAATTTTGACGTAATTATACTGTGTATGGTGTGTCATATATGTGTGTAATAATCTGTCTTGCAAGCCTTTAATACCTTAGTCTCGAGTTCCCATTATATTATCAATGACTAGGTAGGTATGCAATACTAATTTTGGTTTTATAATCCAGTTGAAATTTTCAGATATTTAGAAAGGAACCGCCTTTAGTATACACCACTACTTTTTAAGTATATCGTAAAATGAAATGGTGGTATTAGTAAATGTTACTGAACATTATGTGTGTAGTCAAGTCAAAAATAAATATCACGAAATTTTCCGACAAAACCCATAAATTTTGGTTGCCTCGTTTCTAAAGGCCTACTGTCTAACGCTTTACCAGGTAATAGCCTCCCGTTCATTCGTACGGTTTTGCCAGCATAAGTGACAGTGAACGCTAGAATTGAAAACACGAACACAGAGTAGGCCTTCCGACTGCGATGATGCATTCGGTGATGATGATGATTGCTCTAGATCTATAATTTAGCTAAAATTTTAGGATACAAACAAACCTTAGTTTTTCGACTACCTTACACATTTATAAACTTTTGACTACACACAGAAGTTCAGTAGCATGTATGGATTGATTGATTTTTAGATATATGTACTTAAAAAGTAGTGGTAGATACAAGAGCAGTTATAACAATACAGAGCTCAGGAATCCTGCCTCCAATTTCATCAAAATCAAAGAAAAATACGAGCATAAACCAGGGTCGTGGATAATGAGATCCTTAAAGGCGAGCCAAAGACATTCAATAATTTAACTAATTGAAAAAAAAGTGTAGACGATAACGCAGACCGCAATAAAATTATTCAAGCGAAGCGCTTGAACACTCCGCTACCTTATCAACAAAGATAATCGTGGATTCGTGAGATATAAATAACTCAAAATGTTAATATAAATTATAGCCAATTAGATAGCTTATTGTTGTAAAATCTTCATAATTAACGAACTAAATATAGAGCTTGCTGTTGAAACGTAGGATCTTTTGATAGCTTTCGGGTCCGACAAAGTAGTCTTATGTTATGATGGCTTTTCTAAGCTTTTAAATTGTGCGGCTTTTATGCATCTATAAAGTGCAAATTTAAATGTAAAAATAAATTAAATGTTCCTCATCGATATGTAAGCTAAGATCAAGAATTCTTTTGGTTTCTTCTGTTTACGCCAACAGTCCGTGGTCACAGGTAGACTACCTGTGACCACGGACGCTGAAAAGGGTCCGAAACGTCAGGTTAAAAACAAATGTAAATAAATCGCGAAATAATCCATAAAAAGTGTCTTATTTCAATACAATCAAACGGTTTTATAAACAAATACTGAAAAAGTTCGTGTAATTTTTCCTCATTTTTCATATTTCCTTTGTCAAACTCCCTTTCCTTTGTCCAACATCATCAACACTTAATTTAATTTGGATTAACAAGCCCGTGCCGTGCCTAACAAAGGAGCAAGATGATGTTGTTTGTCGCAAACAGTCAGATAGTGATGCAATTCCCAGAGTTTGACTCACCTCTGAGAGCTAATGATTCACCCCGAGTGATGCGCGCTGTTACCAGCTGACCTTATCCCGATAAGCATAAAGGTGAATATCAGATGTAACCGCAGAGGTTCATTATCACCATTCGACACATTTCCCTTCGATTTTGTTTTTGGGTTTAAAAACGTTTTATTACATTGGTTCAGGTGGTTCAGGTCTTGCTATAATTATTTAATTTCTGAAAACCAAACATAATTTTACAGGATACTTCATTTAAGATACTTACTTATGGTGTTGTAAATGTTAGTTTTGAGTATCACTTCTGTAGGCGTGGCAAAAATTAAATTTTTCTTCTGTGCTATCTTGGTCTGAAATATAAGGGTAGTTTGTTGGTCATCAAAATATTATTATAAAAACTTACATAAAACTTATGTATCTACCCTATCTCCAACGTGGTTACATACGTTTTATTAACTAACTTATGCTTACGTACTTGAATCTGGATATCATATCTATCTAGTTAATTAAAATAAATAAATATACAACAACATCACATGCATTGATCTGACACCGTGGTAAGTCGCTTAAGCACTTGTGTTACAGATATAAGATCAACAGTGGCATTACAAATAAACATAAATAAATACATATAACCCCCAGACCTGTACAAACAGACATGTTCGTGCACACAAATGTTTGTATAGTGCGGGGATCGAACCCGCGACCTCTTGGTTAAAAGTCAACTTCTTGACCATTACACCAAAGTGGTCGTCAATTTGAGCTAACATTGAGTGTGCTAGAGTGTGCTGTATGGTGTCATAATTTAATATCTCGCTTCTGGCTAAGTTTTTACTCGAGTAATATGAAATCGGATGAAAGGTATAGTAGAACCGAAATGAGTTGGCGTCAACGGCCCTGCACGGACCGTGACGGGGAGCGGCGCGTTTTAATTTCAAATAATAATTATCTCCAAGTAAGCGGGCTAATTAAACAACTGAATAATGTCTCGGCACACCGTATGAATTATGCACATTATCTTAAGAAAATGCTCTAGAACGGCAGAGGTAGAGGCATCGCTCGGATAGTTTCTGAAATAGGATTGTCAATAAATATATAGCTTACTACATTAGGTCAATTGAAACTCTAAATATGAATTCATGTATCGTAATCTTAGCTTTCCGAGTTTCTAGTTTCAAATTTGGGTGATGATCCAGCCATATTTAATCTCTGAGTACACTGCAGAAATTCATGCATTCATCTTGCTTTTTTCATCAAAAAGCTATCGGTTTTAAGAATAGGTACGACCGAGGAACGGCAGTATGAAAAACTATTTTAACCACATGGTTAAAATGGTCAATTGTATTTCATCTACCGCAACAATGTTACCTTTATCTACCTTTCACGCCCGCCTTATAAGGGTTTAATTAAACGAAGACAAGACAGACCGGCACGATTGGAACCGCACAGACGGTCGCCCAGACGCCGAGAGAACGCCAAGGGGAAGGGGGGATCAGCGGGGGAGGGGGCGAAGGCTGCGTTACGTCAGCCGCGTCCGGGTTCGCGAACGCCGCACGCGCCGGTCTGCCTCTCTTGATAGCTATTGCAGGCAGGTGGACCTCTCACTTTAGCATTTGCATTATGCTGAATTTACGATTTAATTGTTTTAGTTATGTGAGTGAAAGACTGAATCTAATCAGGCAATTAACTCAAAACGAATGTTAGTAATGGAACGTTTGACGTCATCCATTGATAATGCCTCTATACTTATTTTTGCGGCATCGTTTTCATTATTGCACACTAATAAACATTTTACGGGTACATAAGTACAGCCTAACAAATTACTATTTGTAACACCATCATTGTGCAAAACATTCACGTCTGCGAAAACTGATACCAAATATCAATGTATGCTACGAAGCTTCAAATATTTCCCTTTAGACCGGAGCGGGGCCTGTTGCTATGGGCCCATTCTGCGCGGCCGTGGCAATCGGAAATTGTCTAAATTCTAGGTCATCATTACTCTGTCCCTCTCGCACTGCTTCAAATAGCTGCGTAAGCGCAGCACATTTTTGTTTTGATACACCGCTATCTGTCAAAACGGTGCATATTACCTAAACTATTCACGCAAAGCTACACCTAGAAAATTGTAACACAGTCACGTTTTCGCATATTGAAGAGTTATGCAACTGCCGAAAGGCATTCGATAGCGTCAGTTTGCTAACAGGATGTGAGAGTCAAATCCTAAGGAGGTCTTACTTTAGTTTCATATTGCTCTAGGAATGACTCTACATTAAATTTTAATTTTATTAGAGTTTGAGGAATCACCAATTTGACCAACCAATTTGACGGAACGGTTTTTCAATTATTTGGTGCTGAATGACGTAGCAGTTAGATTGTGAGTACCTACAAATGTGCTAACACGTGTTTAAAGTAATGGTTTAAGGTTATGGACATAACTGTGTGAAAGTAACACAGTACCTACTAAATCCAGTCAAGAATAAAGGCAATAAATATTTAGGTTCGTATCTTGGGTGGATTTCACTGTACATTGTGACTATCGCTCGGTCCGATTTATAGCTTGTCCAGGGAAAGTGCGATCGTCGGATAACCAGTGGACAGTCTTTCGCGAAGCTAAAATGTATGCATTTTCAGAAATTAGTAAATAATCATGCGGTTTTTTTCAACAATAATAATCAGATCCTTCTTCACATCAAATGGCATCATCAAAATCTATAGGCCAAATCAATGGCTGGATGAACCTTCCCGGAACAAAATCGTGATTGGTGCAGATAATGAATAAATGCTCGGTAGGCTACGAATAAAACCGTAGGTTAGGACTTATGTATTTAAACTTAAAGCAGTTTTTATTATTGTCTGGTTCTTCGTAAAGTAATTACGGATAGATTTTTCTTTTGTGCCTCTCTTATCAATGTATGAATCATTATAGCGGCGATTGACGGCAGGAAGGCGTAGGCTGGTAATAAAATGATTACGTTGTTAAGATCAGTCTAAATCTGGCTTTCGGTAGTTTATAAAGTCGATGGGAAACACCCGGCGACTTTAGGCTCAAGTAAGAATACAAACCTTTGCAAAGACTACCTTCATCGGCATGTAAGGATCTTACTCCAATAAGCTTTATTGCACGGCAAAATTAAGTATATACAAAAAGTGTACTTAACGCAGTAGGGCATTCTCTACAGTCATACCTTTGGGATAAGCAGAAATGATTAGTGGGCGGTGCGACAAAGTAAACAAAAATAATAATTCCAATAATATGATACATGAGATTAAATAAAATGAAATCGTAAATTTATATAATAATATATATTTATAAATACACATAATATTCTAGTTTATAAACTTCTTGCATGCTACGTCACGACTTCGCTTAACCAGGGGGCTATTTGTCGAAACAAGAGGGTCTGTTGCGTACAAAGTGCCTTCTTTTACATCACATAGAGTAAACTTCTTGCACAAGTTTCCGTATTCACAGCCTATGACACAGCACACAGGGTGACACCTCCAATCTCTAACACATACTCTTTATCGTCCGTCAAAACGATCTGCCTCCATAGATTCTAACGTGACGTCTCGTGAGAGTATCAGAAAACGAAGTCAATTGAGTGATTATTTATTGAATTTGGTGCAATCAAACTGGTTTCTACACCTTTTTATATATACATTTGTTTTATTAAATGCATAGAGGTTAAGATTTTTTTACACCGTTTTTACACCGATAGGTGTCATACTTATATTCATGTCATATTTTCATTGGTAGAGAGACAACGTAGGGTCCTAGGTACCACTAGACGATCACGGCCAAAAACCTCGTAAAGACGCTTTTTACCATGTAGCGTAGTTGTCCGAGAAAACCGATAGAGCAATGGAGCATAAGTTTAAAAATTCTTATAACAAGATTCATTCATATGGTGCGCCAACTGTGGGCAATTGCTGCTGCAGGTGATAAAATATTAGGTTAGGCGCTTTTCGTTATTTAGTACGAGCAGGGACACTTACAACACCAAGCCAGGCACACCAAGTTAAATCTTGGCATTTTGCTTTCAGATTTGGTTAAAGACAGTTCAATGAGCTATGATCTCCAATCCAACGCAAAAGCTTCTTTACTACAATGGTAGATAAATAAGTTGTATGCTAATTATTAGAAACTATATTCTTACTCTTATTTAATAGAAAAGAACAGCACAGCAAAGACAAGTAAAGTAGTTATGTAAATAGTTTTGTGGGACTATTTTAATAAATAAATAAATAAGTACAAAAGCGGGAAAATCTTAATAAAGATTAATAGGAAATGTTCGCCAAACAAGCTGGCTGCTTTCAATTGGTGCTAGTGCATTTTTCGCCAACTCCGGGCCGGACCGGTTACCGAAAGTTGCGCGGACTCGTAACGGAATAACATGGTGGTATCTAGGGTTGACAAAAACTTTAAAAGAAATTAAAGCTATAATTAAAAATTAGAGCTATAATTTGATATCTTATGTAAAGTAATTAATTTGTTTCCTTGCAGCATAATACTTGCATTTTTTTAAGGCCAGAAAACAACACTGTGTTTGTTTTATGGGGTACGTCGACTCCATGGTAGGTAGAGGTACGAGAAGATAATTAGGGAATAGTATCCTACGGAGTTAGTGTTGTATGAAACAATTGATTGATGATATAACAAAACAAGACTTTTCTCACTATTAAGTGTTAGGGTAGACCGGGTACAAAAGTACCACGGGGCAATAGTACCATTGCCAATATTTCCAAACATAGACAACCTTTCCATGTGTGTATAGCGTCACGACACGAGCTCCGGGCGTCCCCACCTCCTCACACCAGTCGCCGGTGCGCTAGCTGTGAGACGGACGTATGCAGAGCTGATTTTGTGTTTTCGGAGAATCACAGTGAGTATTCTCATCATTTGTTTTAGTCTGTAATTCACATCAAACTTGGTATCTTAATAAATTATTGCTTGCATTCGTTTATTTACACTTCAAACTTTATAACAGTGATGCATTATAGATACATTCATTGATAAAATTCCGCAATTTTGGGTTTAATAGTTAAAATGTGTGTTTGGAACAATTGTACCACTAGCGGTGGGGACAATTGTAGCGGTACAATTAACCCCGTGGTACAATTAACCCCGATACTATTTATAGTAGTTATCAATTATTATAGTCAATTAAAATGAATGATAATTAGGTAATTAGTTTAGGCACATACTTATTTGGACATTTGTTTTAGATGCCACGGCGAAGAGCGAAGTTAACGGATCGAGGCTCTAAAGACTTGTTGTTTATGAACAGGCATTTCAAGAAATTCAAAATGGGCGGTCTATTCGTGCCGCAGCTGAAATGTTTAATCTCTGCCACGTTTCACTTATAAGATACAAAAAGAAAAAATAAAATAATCCTGATGGTGCCATACATATAATCCCGCGACCAAAGTTTTCTCCACAGAAAAAGAGCAACAAATTTCGAAATACTTAATAAAGACTTCTGCCATATACTTTGGTCTAACACCCAAAGAAGTAAATACGCCACAAGAGGCCAATTATGTTTGCCATAACTGCGAGTCTAACTAAAAATATTAAATTAATATTATAATGATACGATACGGGTCAATTGTACCATGGGTCGTTTGTACCACCTTACAACTGGAAAGTTTTTGATTTTTGTGGTTATTGATCGTTATTAAGATAATTATGTACTCAGAACTAATGTTTGAGTCAAAGGGATGTTATAATATGTAAGAGTTGTTGGCTACTTTTTGTTATTTTGAAAGAATAGTTGTGTTTTTTTAAGTTTTTCACATGTTAATTTTCTCGACTGATTACTTTAAGTATTTTGATTTTTAAGACTAAAGGCTGTTACTATATCTTTATTACAGGGTAAAACTACCAATTTTTAATAAAACTATTATTAACAACACACAAAAAAGAGTTTTATTATCAATCATAATGTTCGGTACAATTAACCCGCAATAGGGGTCTATTGTAGCACATGACATCATTCTGTTCAGACATGATTTTCACCGACTTATCGGTACTGTAGGTTTTATTTGAATACATTGATTTGTAGCTTAAGAGTGTAGGTTTTAAAATTTAAATACAGAAAGAAATATAATTCAGTAGATTTGTCGCTATCAACCAATGTTTCGAATATGGTACGATTGTCCCCGGTCTACCCTACGACGTTATTATAACGTCGATATGTTAAAAGTTAAGTACCACTATCTATACCATACATGGTTATTCTAACCAGTGCACTTACGTGTACCTATGCAACGTATGTGTACCAAAGCAATATCATGTTGGTTGCTGATATGACGAATCTGCAATCGAAACTTGTTGTTATTGCAAGTTTTGATCCAGCCATTGTGTATTTGTTCCTTCTGTTATTGTGGCTACGCTAAGCCCCCCAGCTAAGAAACAGAGCTAACATTTGCCAGCCCTAGAGGCGAGAGGCGCGGGATCTCGTCGTGGGAAGAGACAGTTCCGGCTGTTCCACTTGCGGCGCCTTTCACCAGCAAGGTCGCGCCGCGGCCGCGCCACTTTCTTTTATATAACCGCCCGCGGACGGAATGTGACACCCGAATACGTGTGACGTCACGCGTGATTCACCGCGCCTCCGCCATCCTAGATTTAAATAGCAATAAAATAAACCTGTCCCGATGCACGGGATCAAAGCGACAAGAGACAAGGTCGACATTTTAAGTTAATATCAAATTCTCCAACATAGGCATAACAAAAATGACGATGTTGCTAGAAAAGTTTGTAAAAAAGTTTGTATCAAGGATATACCCACCTAGAATACGCGTCTTATCTTCGTGATCTCCAGATTCTGAAGTCCAGAATGACTCAAATAAACATTGTTCTACTATGTTCTTTAGTATATGTTTCTTCAGTTCTAAGGACGAGGAAGGCCAACTCCAAGTAAATGGAAACCGGTCTAGGGTGAAGAAGAAGTACTAAGTTTTACTGTTATATATATATATGTTTTTCAGACCCGATTTGAGGCTGAAGCCCTACAGACTTATTTCGGATATCTTTTGAGCCGACTTTCTAGAATTTAGGTAAAGGCTTATTAGAAAACTTGCACAGACACCAAATGAATCAGATAAGACCAACGATAAGACGTAATAAGTAAGGTAATAATAAATTGAAGCCTAGTCCCTATTTGCTCTATTTCCAATAGTGATGCAGCAGAATTTGAAGCAATAAGCGAAAACAGAATAGAATATGCTTACCTACTATTAAAGTTTTCCAAGTTACTACTCTGGCAAATAGAATGGTGCATGCATTCTTCTTCGTTTTTCTTCACGAGTTTCTCAAATACATAATTACATATCAAAGGCATTAGAGACACGGATGTTTAGAATGAGCGTCAAAGGTGAGTTGCTAGAAAGTGATCCGCAGATCCGGCAAGAAGGCATAGACTGCCGGAACTGGGCAACTGAGCGGCTGACTAGTTACATCATCGCGGGCGCAGCCTAGTTGCCGTCATCGATATCGGCCTCTATGACTGTCACTTGCTAATTTGCAATGGAAATGTTTACTTGTTAGTTACTCGACCCCAAATCGAAGTAATTCCCCTGAACAAGTCAAACAAAATCTATCCTCCTCCTGGCTCCGGTGTGAAAAATTTTTGAAATTTGGATGAATTTTGAACAGGCGCCATTCAGATCATGATGTGCATACGGTGAATTTCTCTTTATAATTTAGAAATAACAACATTACTTGTACGTTAACATAACTCCGCGTAAGTAGCTTATGGCACTTTTGTTACGTATGAAAAGCAGAATCAACATTGGTATTGCAAATAAACATAAAAAATACATTTTATACCCAGATCTGAATGTTTGTGCAGTGCGGATCAAACCCACGACCTCTTGATCTCATAGTCTACTTTTAACCATTACAGCAAAGTGATCGTCTAAAATTGAGCTATTTAATAATTACTTTTAAGATAAACTACAGGCGCGCATGATTGGTGGTATTAAGCATGATACTTGCTAAAGTATTAGGTAGGTAGGTTTTTCTGACCATAAGGTATAATAACTACCTTTACGATTTGTAAATTAAGTTAGTACCTAACAGTTTAGCAGTCAGTGGGGATTCATGTTTAGGGCATGCAATCTGCATCATTTGTGGCATGATGACAGCTATCTTAAATATTTTCAAGACCATGGCGTTTAAAAAACATAGCCCCTATGAAGTAATTATAACCAGTTTATTTCCAAAAAGCTGTCGAAACCAATTTTTAAACACACAAAACTCAATAAATATTCGGTCAATTGACTCCGATTTCTAGTGACGTCATGTTCATTATTCCCATACAAAATCTATGGAGGCAGACCGTTTTGACAGATAATAAAAAGTATGTCAACGATTGGTGGTGTCGTCTAGCCAATTCTAGCATTTCGTCAACTCCTTTGCCTAGAAAGTATTTTTCTTTGTTTATGGCACGTTGTTTCTAGTTTATGGGTTGATGTCCGAAATTTAATAGAAAACTTGTACAAGTTGAACAAAACAATAGTATTAATTTATAGACGGCAATTTGGTATGTCACACAAGTAAAATATTGTTTTTGGTTTCAAATTATAGAATCATAGATATATTAAATGTATATAAAATAAACCATTACAAAAAAGCTGAAAGACGCGAAAGATGAAAAAGCTTTCAGATTTCGGACCACTCGAAATGTCGAAACCGTTGACATTGACATCGAAAGTCAAAAACAAAACGTCAGTAAATTGATGGCGCTTCAAATACCACGTTCTTGGCTTTAATTTTAATATTTCATTGAATTGTTTGACTTTATTAATATTTAGTCGTCAATGTGTTGCTCTAACTGTAATTTAGTATTTCTAAATTAAATATAACCTACTCGTAAAAACTAAAGTAAATATGACCTCGCGATGTTTGTTTGGCATTGGTGATCACTTTTAACGTCGTAGTTCCGTAAACCATTAAAATATCGCCTCAAAATGGAACGACCTACAAGTCCCCGGAAAAAGTTGAAGAGCCCGGCCCCAGGAACAGTATTGAATCCAAAAACTTCAGTGACGTGAGTATTCTCTTGGCGCAATTATCCGTTAACCAAACACCGCGAGTGCCTGTCCAACAAAGCGACTAACGTCGACATAGCCCTGCACTGCACAGTACTAAGTCACTAAAATAAGACTGACTAACTGGTTTAGTTGAGCTCAAACATTTGACATTTGATGCAAACATAGATAGTTGATGCTCCCATTTATTCTTCTCAGATGTTCCAAAGTTCCTGAAGCCTTATTTGAAGCAGCCACTGCTAAGAAGCACTTCAGTAAGTTTGGCCGTATGCAGAGAATCAGACTGTTTCCCAAAAGGCAGATGTGTATAATTGAGTATGACTCTCCCAGCGCTGCGGAACGGGCAGTCCTAAATGCAGGAGCTTTTGATGGTTTCATGTTTGATGTCACAAGAACAAAACCAAGGGTGTGAGTATGAATGACTCATACAAAATATAAAGATCACTCTACATTACACACCACTGATATAAACTTTAAAAGTATAGATATTGGTATTGCAAAATTTGCAATTGATAAATTAACAATAATCTGTTACACACCACAATCTGTACCTACCAACATTATAAAAAAATTTAAGCTGCTAGTTTTCAATAGTTGTGTTTGATGTTTTTGTCTATCAATTAATGATGCATTTATACATTTACAGAAGAACAAGAAGTGTCAAGAAAGATTATGACCCAGACTGGGTGCCAACTTCAGATGTTGAAGAAGAACTGTCTGCCATGGGAGGTGCTCCATCATATACATTGAGAAACCAAGGTAAAATACTCAATCTCTTTTAGCATTAAACCTTGAATATTTTTTTAAAGTAAAGATTTAAAAAAGGTGTTACATTTATTTCATGTAGCAAGAGATGCACAAATGGATGAAGTATGGCCCAAAGCAGTGAAGACACCAGTAAAGACACTAACTATTAAGAAGAAAATACCAGTTGTTAAGAAGCATCCTTCAATGTAAGTGTATTTTAATTCTTCCTGAGAATGCATCATTTATATAAGTTTTCTATACTAATAAATTTAATAGTAAAGTCTGTGTATTTGACTTTGTTACTCCTGAACTAACTTTTAAATACTTTCACTGATTGAAAGCTATATTGTGCCTGAGGTGTTTGTCATTTTGGCAATATTATAACTTGTTTCAGACAAATCTGAAGCATATTTTTTGTAATAATCTTACATTATTGTTTGTTTTAATAAATGAAATTTAAATCCATATTTTTTTGTGCAGGATGAAACCAGTTAGTGGCACGGAGTCACCAGTCCACATGCCTTCAGCTCAGAGCAGCTTGAGCACAGCGGAAGCTGCAGCAGAACTTCATCAGCTCAGGTTCAGGATTTCCATGACTCCTGATGAGCAATGGAGAACATTGGAAGCTAGAGACAGGTTAGTTGGAGTAATATTTGCTTTAAATTGTTAGTTAATGAATGAATTGTCCAGGAATAATGTTGGAGTTAGGTCCAATTTCTAAATGCATATTTATCTTAAATCTATTGATGAACTTGCTACCACAATGTGAAGGCTTGCATTGTGAAAGGTTTTAATCCTGATTTTGGATAAATAGTACTTCACACTAATATTGAGATCAAATTTCCCCAGAATTTTGAGAGGCTGGGGTGGTGCAGGGTCCCGAGTTAAAGTTGGTGGAGCCACCATTGGAACATGTCAAGACATGTGTCCAGAGAAAGAACTTCTTCACAGGCAGGCTGAACATCAGGTAAGCTTGAAAGATGATAGATCCCTACTTTATTATAAATGGGAAAGTCACTTTGTTTGTTCTTCTTTCATGACGCAACAAAGCAAGGTTACGATATGTATTTTGTGTATGGAGGAAGTTATGAGGCTGGAGAGTGACATAGGCTACTTTTTTCGCGACAAAACATCTCAACCCCGTGTAAAAATTTAAAAATCAACTCACAGCTAACCAGTAGATGGCGCCACTCGGTTAAATTTGAGGGCTAGGGATTGTAAAAATTCCAAGCAGATGAAGTCGCAGGCGGCCAGTTTCAATTTGAACAGTTTTTTCATGGATTTAATAAGCTCCAAATAATTTACAGAATTACCCATGAATGATGTTATTGTAAATAGAAATGACTGCTACACGACGACATTATTCATTGATACAAATATGCTTTTTAAACTGCTACCTTTATGCAGTCCTTTCCTGTAGTCATTTGTTTATCTCATAGTCATTTGTTTGGACATGGACAGGCTTCGTCCCGCTTTCGGGGATAACTGGAATATGTTTAAACCATTGGGATTTATTCATTAGAAAATTAACTGTGTCTGTGATCTTCGGATTCGACTGGTTAAACTAGTGTCTTTCATTTTATGTATCCATTTTATCCATCCAACATCAAACTGCGTTCATATGCGTATTTTTTATTATTTCTGTCTGTTCTGCGTTCATATGTGCTTTCGACAAGAAAATCTCGCTTTTTTTAATCAAAAAGTTTCAAAATCCCCACTTGGCAAAAAAGACCTGGCAATGCTGATCAGCACATACAAAGATTAATATAATTATGGCCTTTGCAGGTGATGACGCTTGAAACGCTGGTGGACTCTGACGGGCAACTGGAGCCGTGGCGCGCGGTGAAGCAGTACAGCCGGAGCTCGGCCGACCAGGAGATACCGATGTGCTACGAGCTACGACCTGCCTCGGTACTGGCCAGGACCTGCGCGTATCTCCTGCACGAAGTTGCCGATACTAAACGACAGGTAATAATATAATGTACGGTACATACATTTTTAAAATCTATCCAGCGCTTTCGCTCGCACGGACAACCTTGCAAGAGGGACTGGGATGGCTACAATTACATGTGAAACTACAGACAATGACTTATAGAGGGAAGGCTGATAGTTAGCGGAGTCGATCGATTTCTAAATCACTTATTTCCCAGCGATTAAAGGCTCTTACTTGAAAAGAAAAAATCTTTGATAACTACAAAATGTTTGGTTGTTGTGATGTGCTAACAAACTTTAATTAAATTGTGTAATTTGGCAACTTAATGTGAAATATCTGACTAGAATCAGTCCCCCTAGTCTCTAAGCCGTTGTCCGTAGTTTTCAATGTAGCCATCCCTGTCACTCCTACCTAAGCTTGACCGAACGCGCTGGCTAGACCCGAAAACACGAACGAAACGATACGTACCTAACCTAATAAAATGTCTGCTTGAAAACTTCAGGTGTCACAATCCGACTGGTTCCACTTCATGTGGGACAGGTTGCGCGGGATCCGGAAGGACATCACCCAACAAGCATTGTGCTGTGCAGGTACGTTACCCAGATCGCTACAATTATAACGACCTTGTTAGTGTTCGGCTTGTAGATCATCTTTAAAAAAATGCATTTTTATTTATTAATACAAGAATTGTGCTAGATTGATTTGAAATAACACACGACTTCACGCCTGCGTTTGATATCTAAACAGTTGTGACGTAGAAAACCCCCACTACGAAAGTCTTCACAGTTTAAGCTATGTTTTTGTATAAAATTTTTGATTTAATCAAGAAATAAAACATATCTAATTACAATTTATTATTTGTGTACGAGCATTCCTTTCCCGCCAGCCTGTGTCGCGGTGCTAGGGCCTAAAATATGATGGAGCGTACCGTTTTAAAGACCGGTGTCGAACTTTAACACATTTCCGCGGACGAAATCGCGGGCGGGCTACTAGTATGATTTAATAATGTTACTGAGGGGCTAATTTCGTTTTCTTTGACCCTAGATTTCCTCTTTCATTTCATTATTGTATTTGCGCTTTGGTAGTGATACCAAAAGTTAAGCAACCTACGGCGCGGTCATGTTTGGGATGGGTGACCATGGAAACTATAAAAGTGACGTCTATTTACAAGCATCTCCGTGCTTCGGAAGGCACGTTAAGCTGTTGGTCCCACGTTCAGATACGTTCATCAGCACGTTAAGATATTAGTCGTTAAGCCTGGTTGGAGGCCCTCGGGCGGCTTAATAACATCTGACAGTAAGGTCACTTACCTTACACACACCCCTCCACCAATCCGCACTGAGCAATGCGTGGTGGAGTATGGCTCGCACCACCTCATAGTTGAGGTGAGGCCTGTGCCCAGCAGTTGGACGTATATAGGCTGATGATGATGATGATGATTTCTTCGGAATATAGAATAAAAACGTCAAATACATTTCTCATCGTCAGAATCGATAAAGCTAGTGGAGATGTGCGCGCGCTTCCACGCGCACTGCGCGGCGCGCCTCGCCGACCTCGAGCACACGCAGTTCGACCAGAAGCTCAACACGGACAACCTCACCAAGTGTCTGCAGACCCTCAAGCACATGTACGCCGACGTGGGCGCCCAGAGCAAGCCCAACGAGGCCGAGTTCAGAGGGTACATCGCCCTGCTCAACCTTGGCGATGCTAACTTCTGGTGGGAGGTTGGTATCGATTTGTAGTGTAGAGTGTGATTCAAGTTTTTAAATTGTAATCTATAGAACTTTCTACCCATTCCTTAATAAAATAGCTTGGAAGTCATTTGGAAGAAATAGCTGCAAGCCTCTTCTGCAAACTCTGCCGATGTTGTCCTGCCCGGTGTTTTATTATTTTTTCTTCGTAAGAACCATCCCCGTACTTTAAGGAATATTATAAAAAAAGAATTGGCCAAATTGGTTCAGGCTTTCTTGAGTCATGCGCTTACCGACACATTTTGCGATTGATTTTTATATTATAAATAAATGAAGAATATTCTATCTATCTTTTGAGTCATCGTATCTTAAGTAGTCTCCAATGTGAAACGGTTCTAGTATTACTTTTTACCTTACCTATTGCATGTTTTTACAACATAGTCGTTTATTGTAATATTGTCAATATTTTGATTGCAGATCAAACAGCTACCACGGAACATACAAAAGTCGGAGCCGCTAGTTTTCGCCACGCAAGCCTTCAATGCCATAGACAACAACAACTACGTTAGATTTTTCCGACTGGTCCATGAGAAAGCCACTTACCTACAAGCTTGCATTTTGTTAAGATACTTCAACGATGTGAGAGCGCGTGCTTTAGCGAGAATGGTCAAAGCGTACGCACCGCGAGGCGGCTCCCGGTTCCCCGCCGAAGATATGATGAGCGCGCTCGCCTTCGAATCCATCGACAGCATGCAATCCTTCATCAACCATTACGGCCTACGCTTCTCACACAGCGAATCAGATCTCGCTATTATTCTCGACAGAAATCACTTCATAGAGGACAGCGATCCCTATCCCATCTCGAGATCTATATCGCTGATCGAGTCCAAACGAAACTGCTCAGTGGGAGAGGTCATCGCTGGCGGTCATCTTCCTAGAGCTGATTATAAAAATCACGTTTTGTTCACGAGTTTTACCAAAGATGGAAAATTGAAAGAATCGGCTTTATTAGCGGAAGAACAAGGTTATCATACTTTAAACGACAGTAACAAAGATGTTCGATCATTAAAAGATGAAATCAAAAAGTTATCACAGAGTAGAAGAATCGAAACCACTGCCGAACAACCAACAAAAGTAAGCTTGTTTATCAAACCAGAAGCTAAGACGTTGAGTCCTGGAAAACCATTGAACACATTTGTTGCGCCTGCTGAGGTGAAAACGCCACCAACGTTGTTTTCGTTTAAGCCTGCCATTCCGGTGGCTCCTACGGATGTAATTAAAAATTCACCTGAAAAAATATTTCAAAATGATGCAAAAAATGTATTCTCTTTTTCAAAGCCTCAAGAGTCGGCTGGAACCGGTTTGTTCACAGGCAAAAACACAAGCAATTTATTCAAGCCCCCGGAAGGAAGGAGTTTGTTTGAAGCAAACACTGAACATAAACCTGTATTTGGCAAAAGTGATGAGAACAAAGATAGCACGAATCCATTCAAAACTGGTCACAACTTATTAAGAACATCAGAAAATGATATTCATGCTTCCAAAATGTTTAAGCAGCCAGGATTTGTTAAACCTGTCTTCGGCGAAGTTGAGAAACAGCGAAGTACAGCAGAAAGTATTTTTGGTCAAGCAAAAGAAAACATCTCACGTGATCAACCTGATAGCACTATGGGATCGCTCAAAGCCAATATTTTCGGTAAACCTACTGCATCTCAAGAATCTGAAAAGGACCCAAAAAATATATTCAAAACTGCAAAATCAAGCATTTTTGCTAATCCAGACGGTTCTAGTATTGCAAAAAATTTATTTTCCACTAACGGAGATGTACCTAATAACAAATTGTCACCTGGAACTTTATTTAAAAGTGCTTTGAATCCGACGAATGGCACCGACAACAAGTCTTATTCTATTTTCCCAAGCAAAAATAAAGGTCCCTCTGTGGCAGCTAATATTTTTCGATCAGTTAATAATGAACAAAGTTCAGTTTACGATTTTAAAGAAGATGAAGGACAAGATGATCAGCGAGAAGCCGAACAACGCTATAGCGAAGAACGGTTAAAAGAACAGGCAATGCTACAAGAACAAATTCGAAAGCAAGAAGAAGAAAGGATTAAAGCACTAAAACTTCAGGAAGAACTAAGACAAAGGGAAAAAGAACGACGTAAAGAGGAAGAAAGACGAAGAGAAGAAGGAGAAAGACGTAAAGAGGAAGAGAGGCGCAAACAAGAACAACAGAAACAGATTGAAGAGAAACGTAGAAAAGACGAAGAAAGGCGTCAAGAAGAACTCCGAAGAAAAATCGAAGAGGAAAAGAAAGCTGAACTTGAAAGAAAAGAAAAAGAACGACAATTCAGGGAAAGAGTTGATAAAGAGTCTTCTGAAGTTGTTAACGAAATAATTGATGAAATTAATAAAGAAACTATATCAGTGGTATTGAGAGAAGAAAAGGAAAAGTTTGATAGTTTAATGTCGTACGCAGGCGTTGTATGTGAAGAAATAATCTCAGACCTGTGTAACGAGATGTGCCAGTCTGAACTGAAAGCTGAAAAGTTTTTGACAGATAAATTAATGAAAAAATGGTTCTGTGTATGGAAGAAACAACTGAAAACGAATCTCATACGAAGAAGCCTCTTAGAAGATACTCCAGTGTGGTTGACTGATAGAACTCCACAAGAAGAAGCGATACATTTACGGCGATCCGTGGAAAATGCTGCTCTCAAAAACATGAATGCATTTCACAAGGGCTATAAATTTGTTGGAGAATTGAAGCTACTTCCTCCACCTGAACCATACAACTTGATGGAAATTATAAAATCGCCATTGTTAAAGCGTATGAGACAAATCAACTATCCATATGACAAATGCTTCTTTTGGAAACTTACACTAGTTTCCCCTGGTTCTATGAAATGGCTTTACAAAAAAATTGAAATTGAAAAATGGTTACTAGATGCCTTTAGTGATAAAAAAGTACACGCATCTGATTGTCTGATCCAAGTTGGAAAATACTCATGGAATAATCTAATGGATTTTGCTATTTCAGTTAGTATGACAAGTTCTGACAAGATTTGTAGCACTGAAGCTATTGAAGGAACGAATGGTGTTCTGTTTTATGCTACTGATAAAGATTTCCAATGTGGTAACTTTTTTGAAACCGTGGAAAAAACTTTGAAAAATAAACATCCATACCAGGTTGTACCAATTGCTATCATTATGCCAAAACTAGAAGACCCATGTAAATACAATGTTCTTGAGTCTTCATTAACAAATCTGGTAAAAGATAATGTTATATCTGCATTTAAAATGTTTGTGATGGAGCCACGAAATATATCTGAAGCACTGTGTTTAGCAACAAAGACTGCTATGAAATGGTTAGCTAAAAAGTGTCCATCAAATCCACCTTTGGAAATAGATCTGCTAAAATCTATATGTCAAAGGTATCTCGGAAACGAAATTTGGTGCCAATTAAAATCACAAAGTGATGGTCGCGTGAAAATGATACTCAGAGATTTAGAAAAACTAATAAAATCTTATAATATAGCTGTGGATAAGCTGACCAGTGTAATTACAAATGAAGAATTATTTAATTACCCATCATTTCCATTAGAGTTCAAATGTTATCTAGATGATATATCGCCTTATCCAAAGCCTTATGAATTTATCCCAAGTAGTGCAAAGAACTCAGAAAATGTATCAGCTATCAAAAATATTATGCAGCGCCTGAAACTCCCTTATCCTGGATCTAACTTTCATCCAGCAAGTGTTTGTGGCATGCAGCAGGAGATTCGGAAATATTGTTACCAGATTGGTTGGTTCGAAAATCCTGAAGATGTTGTATGCAAGGTTGTGGCACTGCTGCCGAATGAGTTCTCAGACCTCGCCATGCCGCCTGATCAGTTCAATAAGCATTTTGCCAATTATGATCTCATAGATATCTTAAATATTATAGTATACGAAAAAATAAACAGTCTGAACAGATTCGATAACCGATACGCCATGTATGAGAAGTCTGCATTAGAAGAATACAGAAATACTTACTGGTTGCACGACATAGATGTGATAGCAAATATGAAACATAGAATAACTGATGATGAAGATGATCTTGATTTTTTGATTGAAGCCAAACGCCGAAAGATTGCTATGGATTCAATGGAGTACTTGATGTTGGAGGATAAAGACAGCACAATGGTAGAAGAGAATATCAAAGCTACAGATGCAAGTATATCCAAGTACAATAGTTGTTCAGAAGCTGTCAAACAGTTAGAACAACAAATAGAAAATGAGAAGAAGAAATCTTTAGAACTTGAGAATTTGTTGAAATTTGCTTTGTCTGATTTGTAAATTAAAGGATGCATGTATTTCTTGTGATTTATTAATATTTTTGTAATGAAAAGTATTGTTGATTAAATCAAATCTATTTAAAAGCATGTGATTTTTATTGATAAACAGGTGTTCTTTATTTAACTGGAGATTTATAGCTTTTAACATATAACGGTGAAATTAAATAATGATTATTTAGCAAAAAAAATTGCAAATAGAAATAACAATTAATCTTAATGTACTCAATTCAGTCTGAATTGCCAAAGAACAATATGCTTTTAAAAGCTTATGGTAAAAGTCCTTTTTGAAATTGTATGAGTCTTAAAATTTTGCAGAGTAACATTTCAGAAAAGTAACTAAAATAACCGTAATTGTTATTAATAAAAATATTATTCAAGATCCTCTTGAGGCTGTACAACTTTAAGACATGCATCAACAAACTCAGTGAATATTGGTTCTTGCATGTATTCCTGTATAAGTTCATCTGGATATGGTGACTTGTCTAGCAGCCATAGTATATCTCTTACATGTGGATTATCTAAACATGCCTTCACCTCTGTAGATTGCTCTGAAAATACAAAATGATCATTATTAAACTTTAGAATAAGATACACAAAGGCACATAATTACTATTTTTTATCAATCAATAGAATCAATCTCAAATGTTTATTTGCTAAGAACACAGTTAATAAATCATTCAATATCAGATAACTAGTCAAAGAATTATTTATTACAACTTTAATTTTTTAAACAACATACAGTTTTGTTTTTTTTATAAATAGTTATCCAGACATTTGGCCACAATCATGGTACATGACTATGCGACCAAGGATGGATAATGTCTGTCTTATAACAGCCTAGCATTTGTGAAAGCTAAGTAAATAAATGCATTTATGTACTCACTAAGTAGTTCTAACTTTTCCAACGGTACTGTGTCTTCAGTGGGAAATTCATATGCTCTACTAGTTTCTTTCGGGATCTCAACTTTTGGTTCCTCTGGAGGTGTGCATGAGCTTTGTTTGTGAAGTTTGTAGCATTCCACCGAACAGCTGGATTAAGAAAATTGTAAGTTGGAAATACAAATAGATGGTAAACAACTTTGATGAGTAAACTTACTAGGGTATCCTACAAACTGGACACTTATATTTGGCAGTTCCATTGCACTCATCTATTACACAGGTGTTCATTTTGTATGATAGCAGTTAAAAATGATGAATTTAGTTCGTCTTTCTGAATCTAAAGCAGGAGTAGGTACCTGCTCTTTCAACAAACATAACAATATCCATTCCATCCATCCAAACCAACCAAACCAACACCAACACGTGAATATGACAGTGACACACACTAACTGACAATGACAGTAATAGTTGTAATATTTGCGACACGAGACACGAGAGTTAAACTGCCTCACTTCGTCTAATATTTTTATTATTATTATTACAATAAATTTAGACTATCCAGGATTTAAGTATTTATGTAAGTTAAATATTCATTCGGCCAATAATTTTATGATTAAGTTTTGTTTATTTCAATAAAAATTTCTTAACGATTAAATACTAAAAATCTGTGGATCAGTCTTTCGTTTACCGTTCTTTTCAACGTTAGCTAACAAACATTTGATCCAGTTTTACACACTCGTTAGTTGTTTAACATAAATAATTTGATTGTTGTTTTCTTCTACGTACGTTCATTACTTACGTTATAGAAATTTATGTTTAAACGATGTGCAACATGAAATTACCTTTGCAATGATTAGGGTGTTTAATGAACACGGATATTTAAAATCCTTTTATTTCAGACGGTAACTTAAGCTGCTGCCTTGGCTGCTACTATAATAGAGCACAAGAAAAAATCTTACCAGACTGCACAATTTTATCCACCCTTAAAGGCCTTAAGGCTTTATTAAATTCATGATCTCAGATAAATCTAAGCCCTCTAAGGACGTTCCTTCCCTGTGTCCTCTTGAGTGTTTTCAGTGATCGTGTTATCAGACAGACGCCCCTGCAAGGAGAATGCTTCATTTGAAAGTCAGGTTATCTACGATCGCCACGTCTCGCCACCTTGAAGGTCAAGTGACTTATTATCGTGCGGCGGAGCCACTTGTTTCCAGTGAGATAAGTATCTACCTATTCAAAGTACCTATTGTGTTGTGCTATTAGTCAGTGGATCTGGTGATGTGACCTCCTGCAGTTCCAATATTCTGTTTAGCGGTCATACGTTACTGCCATTTGACTGAATGCAATCGTGATAATCTAGCTAGTGGGTCCCATGATCCCATCCTTTTTATGTGCGATGTGATTATGCATGCGCATTCTGCAGATGCCTAAAACAGAAACCGGACACATTACAGATGACAAGATTTTTAAGGAAACTAGTTGGAATTTAACCGGAGATATATGTTGGATAAGTTATACCCCACGAATGGAGCTAGGTCTAGTCTAAGTGGTTTAGCTTTGAGCGTTTGAGTTTCTACTACTCCTAAAATTGATATTGAGGCTGTACTCGTAATTATATTCTTCGTCATACAACTTCGTATTGCGATTTTATAGCCTAAAAATGTATAATTAGAATTTCAAGATATGACGAAAAGTTTAAAAGGGTTTATAGGTCACGTTTATCCCTTACGAACACGGACTATCGTGTGAGAATTAGCTAAATTAGTCGTGCTTCAAGTACCTACTTAGGGTGTCGCGGAAGTCGAGGTGACGGGGAAGTCGAGGCTTTAGCCAGAATTCCAAAGCCTATTTTACACTGGAGACACTCGTAACACAGTTATTCGGCGAAGACGGAACGCCGCTGAGGTTTTAGTGGGTACACCCCGCCCTTCTCAAGACGGAACAGTGCCCTTTTTATGGCGCCGGGAGTCCCTCAAACCACCCTGTCCCCGAGCAATGGTAACGGTGGGTTAAGTATTTCTTACTGCGTCTCAAAGTATCTATCTAGGTAGAACAGGACAGGATAGGACAGGTACAGACGGCCCAATTTAAATCATAATCAGGTGATTAAACACAGTCATGTAAGTAATATAAAATAATAATTAAAAGACGATTTTAGGTTGCATTTTTTACTTATCGTTAAATTAAGGCTATGTACAAATATTTCACAATAAAATGGTAAAGTGGTATGACAAGAATTCTAACATTGTACTTAATGAAAATGGTAAATCGGTTTGTGTAAGTAACACTTTCAGTGCCGAAGGTGTGTGATGAACTGAACGATATTTAAAAAAACAGCGTTTTTAAGTAAGATTTAGAAACAGAAAATAAACATTTCTGTTGTAGTTTAATTTCGTAAATTACGTAGGTTGCTGGAAGTTTTAAACTCCTGATAAAAAAGGACCTACATCGTTCTAATATCCAGGTACCTAACCTAACGGAAACAAACACTGCTGTGGTAAGGTAATACTGCTATAAAATTATGCACACACGCACAAACTTTTAAAATAAAAGAAATGAACTATTAGTTAAAAAATATACCTATTAAAATGTACTTCTTTATTACTATTTATGTCAACTAACACATTAAATTCAATGAAGCACATGCTTTATATTTGGATTAAGACTAATAATAATTTGGTGTAAGGAGCCTGATCGTTACAATCAGCGCTGTTAAAAATTAACCAAGGTTTATATATTTTAAATTTGGTACTTGTCAAAGAACCAATGAACAATCTATCTTTATACGCAGAATACAAGGAATACAGTACTTTCAATAGCAATGCTACAATGAGTTTCTACCTACGTAGATACATCTTAGTAAACGATACTTATATCAATAAATTAATATAACCTATTAAAAAAATTCGAAAACATTATTCAGATGCTGTGTGGCTTAGTCTTATTGTAACTCAGTAGGATTAAATAAAACCCAGAAAATGACTAAAGTACTTCGTATTCGCGGTTGGTGGGCAGTACACCTAATTCTAAATGATATTATAAATATTTAGAGGCAATTTCACTGTCCGATTTTTGATCTTCATACAAATGCAATTTTTTTAGGGGAGGTTTAGTAATCAGTTTAACTAATAAACAACCCTGGAATTCTAATATTGCTAGGGCCAATTGCTATTTTTCTTTTTCTGATGTTCAAGAAATCGCTACTTCAGTATAATTTATATCAAGTCAATGACGCGCTCTTTCAAACATAATACGACCTTTAATTCGTGTCAGAGTGATTCTTCAAATCCGCCCCCTGCTCTTTAAGCCGTTGCCCGGATGTAGCCATCCCTCGTCACTCTAAAGAGTTAGCTGGAACGTGCGAGCAAACGCGCTGGCGAGACACGAAAATCCGAAGGAAACTACAACTCTTCATGGTACGCCGGCTCGTTGTCGGCCACGTAGTACTGCGGCGGCGGCGGCGGCGCGCCCGCGTCGGCGGCGGCGAGCGCGAGGTAGCGCGCGCGCAGGTGGTGTGCGCCGGCCTTGGGCTCGCGGTTGCGGGTGAATATGCCCTTCTTGTTGCCGCCCACTCGGGTCAGGCCTGGGAAAAAACATTTTAACGCTATGTAGATGGGGTTTTATGGAAGAGAAGATCCTCCTAACACAAGCTTGTCGTAGCTTATGTGATGTTACTAATTTTTTAAGTTGATGGAATAAATTATTTGTATTTGTATTTATTTGTATGTACCTCAGTAACAAGCCGAAGCTCGAAATAAGAATCTGCTGTGGCCGCCTTTTAGCAGGTGGAAATCGCTGTTGGTTGTCCCAGTTAGAAATGGGAGCTTTTTGCACATTTTTTGCTTTACCTCACAATCCTTTGAAATTCTAGGCCAATCAATCTTATCTTTTAGCATAAAGCCAGTCCATTTATTGTAGGAACTGGAGATGCTTTTAGACACTTTAAATTCAAAATTTTCAAAAGCATTTCAAGAGCTTATTTTCTAATATGGCGCCTAACGCGGGGATTTTTTATTTTTGCGCGGATTAACCGAAAAAAAGACTTGTGTGCTAGTAGTAACAAACCTTGTTTTGTTGCGAAATCCGCAAAATTCCAAATGAATTCTCCCATGAAGAATCCCGCATGTCGGACTTTATCAAACGCTTTGAAATGTTCTGACATCAGCGCTACTTGGTAGTCTTCTGAGAATACAAACTCCGGTTTCTAAAAATGACCAAAAACCATGTTTATGTAAAGTAAACTCATGCATCATTATTTTGTTCAATGTATCGTTTCAGTATTTTTATTGGCTATACTTACGGTATGCATTCCCGCGATAGTGTCGGCTCCGTACTCAGACATGAGCACTGGCTTATTGTATTTCAAGTGCCACTGTGTGCTTTCATTGATAACTCGCTGAGTGATGTGCAGCAGCGATCCTATTTCTGAGTACCATCCGTTGTAGCGGTTGAAACTGATTACGTCCATGAATTTTCCCTGAAAACGTGTATCAGTAAAGATAATACATACTTACTTGCACAATGTGAAAGTTGAATTCAAGGACCTATTTATCTGAGACAAAACAAAACGGGAGAGTAATTCCGAAGAGATTTCGTTTATCTTATTGATTTAAAAACTAGCAGCTTTACTAATAATATGTCTAAATCGAATTATTTGCAGTACAGCTGATACCAGGTTTCCTTTTTAAATTAACGAATTGTACTGTTATAATCTGAAAAATTAACTGTGGCCTAAAATAGGTCGGTAATCTAAAGCAGACACATTAAAGCTGAAAAAGAGGATTACTTTGCTTTAAATTTCCACTAAACGACGCCAGCGCAGGAACCAAAATACATCGTCGCTCGTAGTCTGTCGAAGCGACAACATCTCCTGAGGATGCCGCGTGTAGTGGCGAAACGCGTCGAGTGTTTTGTTGGTGTCATTGTTGTGATTCCGATGCATCTTATGTGTCATGTTGTGAGTTGTAGGCATTGTAAGTTCTGCGACTTCCAGCTCTAGCTTTTTTCGGGTGATTACAGCGGGATGTATTTTGGTTCCTGCGCTGGCGTCGTTTAGTGAAAACTTAAAGCAAAATAATCCTCTTTTTCAGCTTTAGTCATGGATTTTCGCAAAGTAACGCCTGATTCCATCAACTGTAGCAGACACATTTGTAACCTGGTGTGGGTTATGAATCCTTGACAGGTGTGTCGCTTCGAAAAAGGTGGCAAAAACAATTTGACAGGGGACTTACAATTTCGTCGTTCGGGTCGGAAAGTGCGAAAGTAACTGCTCTGGAACGGTCGAGGTCCTTCACGTGTGCAACAATTTGGCTGAAAAACAAATGAAGATGTTTTGTTTTATGAGGAAGGAAGATACTCTGTTAACCAATGCCCTTATTAGTGATTGAGTGAGGTCCTATTAAACTCATATTTTACGAGTACAGTCTACGATGCGAACGGGAGGCAACGGTCGAAATAACAGATACAGCGGAGTAGGTTGAATAAAATTCTATAGAATAGAATTTGTGACAATTTTTATTGTGTTAGTTTATAGATCATTGAAAAAATGGGATACGGATTTTTTTTTAAGTACTTAGCACAAGAAAATTTTCATTTTCTCTTTTGTATGTGCACCGCCTATATGTTCTCTGCTTGGAACTGTGGTTGACTGGTAGAGAATGCCTCCGGCATTAAGTCCACCGTTGTACAAACATTTGTGCAGAAGAATTTAAGTAAAAATAAATAAATAAAGTACAAGAATTACGGTCCTAAATTTATTTAAGACTAGCTGACCCGGCGAACTTCGTACCGCCTTAGCGTTGCAATGATTGAACAATGTCATCGAATGACATTGACATTAGTTACGCGCGTTTTTTAAAATATGCAAAATTAAATGTATATTTTTCAATATTTCTGAGAGATTTTCTTAATATTTTTTTCCGTAAGAACCTTTTCCTAATAATAACAAATACAACAAAAAAGAATTAGTGAAATCGGTCCAGCCATTCACGCGTGATGCCGTGACCAAGGAAAACGGGTTTCATCTCTATATATATAAAATTCTCGTGTCACAATGTTTGTTCCCATACTCCTCCGAAACGGCTTGGCCGATTCGAATGAAATTTTGTGAGCATATTCAGTAGGTCTGAGAATCGGCTAACATCTATTTTTCATACCCCTTAGTGATAAGGGTTGTCCACAATAATTTATATGGCAAAACAACGTTTGCCGGGTCAGCTAGTTTTTATATATACATATGACCCGGCGAACTTCGTACCGCCTTAGCGTTGCAATGATTAAACCATGTCATCGAATGACAATGACATTAGTTACGCGCGTTTTTTAAAATATGCAAAATTAAATATATATTTTTCAATATTTCTGAGAGATTTTCTTAATATTTTTTTCCGTAAGAACCTTCTCCTAATAATAACAAATACAAAAAAAATATATAATTAGTGAAATCGGTCCAGACATTCACGCGTGATGCCGTGACCAAGGAAAACGGGTTTCATTTTTATATACTATATATACAGGGTGTCCAGGAATTAATGGTTACCTGGACACCCTGTATATATATATAGATAAGATATAAGATGTCGCAGGACGTCACACCTGCGTACGATTCTTTGACGATTCAAAACTGTTGTGAAGTAGAAGTCTGTGACCCCCTATTTTATTACCTGTAGTAGAAATCGCAGTTCTTGTTGGTGCCGCACTGCTGGGGCTCGTTGGCGACGGACCACATGACGACGCTGGGGTGGTTACGGTCGCGCCGGATCATCTCCGTCAGCGCCTGCTTGTGCTTACGAAGCAAATCCTGGGTGTACAGGCTGGAATGAAAAAAAAAACGTTTACTGGGAATAATAACTTTTATTATATGTGAGCCACTTGGGTATTTTTAAGGCAGACCGACTGAGGAGACAGGAGCTTGTTTTTAATCTTTTATATGTACAGAACCATATAGTGGCTATGACGTGTTATGCTGCGATATTTTCTTCGATAGCGGTTAAACGGTAGAAAACATAAACATGAATGATAGGAATGATTCAGTAAAAAATCTTCTTGAATGAAAGGATTTGATGGCGGGATCTAGTTTTTATTTTTCTCTACTAAGCAACAGTCAGTTCCGATCATTCAGAGTACAGACTCTCATAGTAAGGTTTAAGCTGATGGTGATAGCCATATAGTTACTTCAAGCTTTAAAAAATGCTATTAGTTTCCAAAATACGGCAATTTAGAAAGCAGAAAGAAAGAAAAGCGTTTATTGATTTAGGATATAACATACACAGAATGAAATGAAAACTATAAACTGTCACAAAATCAAAAGACACATATAAAAGAAACAAAAATAATAAAAAAGAACGCCAAAAAAGGAACAAACAAAACACAAGAGCGTTTTCATCTAAGCTCTTAAGCTCATATACCCTAGCTGGCATAAACAAAATTTGTGGGTGGGTAAATTTTTGCTTGCAAGATCTGATTAAATATTATAGCAAAAAGCAAATAAACAGTCACATCGGGACAGGAGAAACTTAATGAGGAAACTAAACTAAATCTGAGATTCAAAAGACTTTCCTTACCCAAGCAAATACTGGAAAATGTCGAATATGGATTCGGCCTGTGGGTCGATCCTATGAAACAAGTTCTATAATATACCTCACTTTTTCCATAGTTCTTATTATATATGGTTAGCAGCTTATTAACTTACAAGGCGTTGACACTTGGGCATTCGCCAATGACCATGATTCCCTGCTCATCTGCCAGCTGGTAGATTTCCTCCGCGTAAGGGTAGTGAGAGGTGCGGAAAGCGTTGGCTCCGGTCCATTTGATTAGGTTAAAGTTCTTCACCCAGAGCACGGGGTCCCAGCCTTTGCCCCGGAGCTGAAATATAGAGCAGAATTGTCTTACTGGTTACAAATCTTGTTTTGTCATCCATACCATTCAAAGCTCCACGATCCTAGTTAACAGGATGGGATCATACAATAGGGATCGCTTGGTGTGGTGAAAAATACCTACCTGTGTTAGCCGGGCTAGGTAGGTATTTTTCTTTGAGGTTTTGGACAACCTTTAATAGGAATAAAATTATGTTTATGGGTACTTACATCAGAATCCTCATGCATTCCAAATCCTCGCAGGTACAGAGGTTTGCCGTTCAGGTAAACGGATTTTGTAGTCCAGTTCAGGACTCGAATGCCGATCTTTTCGCTGTAGGTGTCCAGTAGATCTCCGTCGGTTCCGATCAACGATACCTGAATTGTTAAAGTTCATCATCATTCCATTTGTTTTTAACTCTTGACGAGATGTGAAAAAGAGGGGTGTTATAAGTCTGAACTCTTTTCTGTTTGTGTCTATCCCTCAATGGCATGCGTTTTTATTGTATTCGAAGGATAATATGACCACCACTTTGGTGTAATGGTCAAGAAGTTGACTATTCACCAAGAGGTCGCAGGTTTGATCCCCGTACTGTACAAACATTTGTGTGCATGAACATGTCTGTTTGTACCGGTCTGGGTGTTATATGTATTTATGTTTATTTGTAATACCACTGTTGATTCTAATATCTGTAACACACACAAGTGCTTAAGCTACTTACCACGGAGTCAGATCAATGTATGTGATGTTGTGTATTCATTTATTTATTCATTTAATATTTAATCACGGTGGTTTTTAGCTATGTTTGGTAAAAGTCAGTCTAATCGTTGAAGCTCACCAGCTCTTTTTATCGTTTTTAAATAAATAAGTAGTTATGTAGATTAAACTCAAAACATCACGGTAGTGGTTCACCACTAACAACTTCAGTACGAACGTTCAATAGATGCGCTGCTTACTATATTTTTCGTCTATTTTCTTGGAATGTAATGGTTTGAATGACAGAAAGCAGCATTTCAAAAGGGCCTGAAGCCACAGTGCTGATAATCATTACCTATATCATGAAATTGAAACGCAATCGAAAAAATCGAACTACCACAGGTGGGGCTTGAACCCACTTATCGATTGCTTTATCTAACCATTGAACTACAACTAATATCAAAAACTTAAAGGAATTATGACGCTCTGATGTTTTAATGATCTTACCTTGAGCGTATACAGGTATCCAGGGTTGTGGTGCATCAGGTGCGGCCACCAGAGATTCGCGTTAGGGATGTCAACCACCCCGGTGCATGCCTGGAGAGAGCCAACCTTGCTCTCATTCTTATCGAAGATCTCTATCAGGCAGTCTACGTCATTCCTACTGCCCTTGTAAGTGACATTGTATGTCACCAGACCTATCGGACGAATGAGACTATTTTTATTCATTGAGATAAATTGAGATAAGAACCACATTTGAAAAAAAGTATTAAGTGAGTCCTTTAAATGCCCAAATCATTCTCAATGCCATGATTCGGTGGTAGCATGATCTTAACTATGACATAAATGTGTTCAAAAGATCGACGTGATTGGCACTGATTTCAGAATATTTTGGGCAGTAAAAAACCTTGTTTAACACTTCTTAGTGCGTAGTGTTTTTTGAAGGAGATTATTCTAATTATTTTTTGTATAATAATGATGTGATTCCTTATCTCAATGGCCACCCATTTTCGCAAGGTTTCTTAGATCGGTTGCGTGAAAATTTCTCATTTTACGCAAAAATCACGGTAACAAGTTATATCGGTCTTAAACTTATCTGAACTGGGATTCATCTGTTGATGAGAAATATATTCGCTGATGTTGAAGTATTTCCTTAAGTTTTAAGATGAAAACCAGAATTTTCTTGTTTGTTGTCAGGCTGTTTATAAGTTTTATTTTTTGTCACTAAGTCATTCGGCTTTAGATTTAAGAATCTCAAGTATTGTGCTAGGGTCTGTGATAAGATAGATAGTTCATTATCTTAAGTGACTGTTTTCCAACGATTGATTGACACGCTGTCAGAAGCGAGTGGCGGCGACGGAAAGTCTCAGTTGTGACCTAAGCCTGAAGATTATCATCCTTTCTTACCTGTGTATCCTTGCACGTCAGTCTGGGTGACTATTTCTTCGATGTATACCACGGGCGTCGTGTATAAGTACACAGGCCGGTGAATACCCGCATAATTGAAGAAGTCATACCTAAAAAAAGTATGATGTAACAAATAACCATAAAGCTTAATTGAGTTTGGGAATCTCTCCACTGCCACCCAATTTCCTAAAGCAAGTAAAAAGCATTCGCTTACCCGTTCTCCTGAGGTATCGTGTTTCTAGTGAGCGTGTTGTCTACCACCACGGTGAGCAGGTTGCTGGAGTTAAAGCTCACGTTGTCAGTGACCTCCACCTCGAAGGGTAGGTGGCCGATCTCGTGGGATACCACCTCGTTGCCGTTTATGAACTAGAAAAATCATTTTAGCATTTTTTTTGACTACAACTCATTTATTTTTGTTTTCACTGATTTGGGGCTCTGGATTAACGTTAGATAACACAACAGATCGCTATCGACTTGCTAACTGTGCTTGCGACTGGGCTTACTTACGTTATTTTCTTCCTGTCACTTTCATAGATTTAAAAACTAAGTAGATAGCGAATATCGCATTGACTATCAATGTAACTTTGTCTAGGAGCCTTGGATTGTCTTGGATTGCCTTGGGATTGTATCTTGAGTGTTCCCGCAAAGAAGAACTACTATCTGTTCATATTGCGCTTATTAACAACTTAGCAAAATTTATTCTGTTTAAAATTTTCCAATAGCTATTTTAAAAACGATTACAAAACGGCAACTTTCATGTTTTATCTGCTCAGCATGTGGCTATCTAAATCTAACGAAGTATGTCTGTGTACCTAACACCAATAGTGAATTTAGCGATAAAACTTATTGGTTGGTAAGTGTGCTTGTTTGCCAAAGTGATGTTCCTACTTAGGTATGCGTTTCTACTACAGATCGCACCCACCTAACGGGTAGGGTCCAAGCATGTGTGAGATTTCGTAAGAATGCGTTAGGATAGAATAAACTCTAGCAACCTAGATAACGTCAATTTGGTGTCAAACGTGATGTTCTTACTTTCAATTTTGAACACGAACCTCGAACAAAAAATCAGACTTAAAAAACTCGCCCTAAGCTCCTAAAATATAATTAAAATTATAAAGGTAAGACCGACTCTGTCTTAGATGTAGATACTCAATAGGCTTGTTTCCACTATGAAAGAAATATTCAAAAACTGATTTTCTCTAAAATAATTCATAATTTCAGATGCCTTTACACTAATATTTTTCTGCAGTTCGTATTATTTGATTTTTAATTGGAATTCAAATGATAATTAGTCACTCAGTCGGCATTGCACGCGGTGACGTCAAAGTGTGTTATTCCCATACAAGCTCTATGAAGAAAAGCGTTTTGACAGTTGATAAAAAGTACGTCAACGATTGGTGGTGTCAACTACCGTATTCAAGATAATCAAAGATGTTAAACATCTAGCACAAAGAAGATTTAAAACTTAACTTTCAAATGATTAGGAGGTCCTCTCGTAGAAACATACAAACTTACAAATACATGCAGGTAAACAACCTCATTGCTTATACAAAAAACGTCTGTTTATCGACAGCAAAAAGATCAGCTTTCCATTTAGTTTTCATGTTTTCAATTTCTCTGTTTCGCTTTTATGGGCTCAAATACTTTAGGATCAAACCTTTAGGATTAGAGGAGGTCAGCGGCTCGCCCTATGCAATTGCGCGTGCGCATCTCTGCACTGACCTAACGCTAACCACTGTACGTTGTATACTCGTATTCTATGTCCCTGTGTAACCGATTGCTAAATGCACTTAGCTGTTGCATGTACTGGGCTGGTAATTTATGATATTTAAAATTAAATGTGGCTATTCTGTTTTTATTGGTAAGTACCAATAAGCAATAGTAGTCTAAGTTGACTGAGAGTTTATGTAGTTGTAGTTGCTGTAGGAGTTTTTACAATAAATGTTATATCCTCTTCGGATTGGAAGACTTACTAGTTTTGAACACTGGCGAAAAAATAATGTAAAATATATGGTAGTTAAATGAGTATTTTTAAGTTTGTGATCATGACCGTTTATAACAATAAAACATAAGTGATATGATAACTACACCAATGTAAATTTACTCATTAGATTGACCAATTTTTTTAACACGCTTTTATTAGATCGGGGTGTATGTATGTATGTATGAATGTATGTAATGGAATTTCTGAGCTCAATTTTCACCAACTTCCAGAAATCGGATTAATTTGAAACTTTGCATACGTATTAAGTACAATGCAATAATTAGATAAGAGTTTTAACTAAAAAAATTAAAATAAATAATAGTTTAAAAAACTTAAAAAAAATCGCGCTTTTATAATTTCTGAGTACACGGAATTTATATTACAGTAGAGTAAAAAGCGTGGGGTGCGTGGTATAGAAGTATGTGAAAATCATCCTATTATTGGCACGTATAAAAGAAAAGTATGAAAACGTCATCAAGTGCACCCCACGCTTTTTACTCTACTGTAATTTATATTCCGTGTACTCAAAAATTAAAAAAGCGTGATTTTTTAAAAGTTTTTTAAACTATTATTTATTTTTCTATCTCACATTACATAATGATGACATTTGTGTTTCAGTATGTGAATGAAATTCCGCGTAGCGAAAACGAGACAGGAGACACTGATTTGTGCGTCTTGAGCGATTGTCAACAGTCTCACGTGTCCAGCCTTCTATAGGTCACTCTCATTCAAGCCAGATACACAATATACGTGGCGCAAGTCAGAAGTTCCTATTAGGACTTTTCTTTACACCATCAGGTGAGTTATAACTAAAATGCATGCGACGATGCATGTTCTCTAGCCTTACATAGCTATTTTTCAGCACTTGGCTTCAGCCATGACTCTTTTTAAGCAATTTCGAGATATAACCGATAAATCTTAATTTTAAACAAGTTTTTGGAATTCTTTGAACTGTGGTATGGAGCAGTGCTGCTGAATGTCTCTCTATAATTTCAGCAGACAATTTCCGGCGTCAATCGAGCAATTGTCGCACTGGACCAGGGCACCTCGAAGATCGACGCCCTTTGTCGTCATGTTATGTAACTAACTGTTTAAACTAGGAATGGTGAAACACCAATCAATGTTCATCCCCAAAGTCCACTTCATTTCCCACATCCCTCCATCTTAACGTGCCTTGTGAAGCACGAAAATGCTTGGAAAGAAACGTGACATATAACTTTGGTCGGAATGGTCACCCATCCAAAACACGACTGCGCCTTAGGTTGCTTAACTTTGGTATCACTACCAAAGCGTTGCCACCACTGCGCCACAAGCACTTCTGACCACCACCTCAAATCTACTTACCACTTTAGTATTATAATGCACACTGCTAAACCTAAGCCAGACGCGTTGATTTTCTGCCCAAGCTCGTGACACGAAGAAGCGGCGATCGTACCATACTACCCCTAAGTGGTCCCGTAGAGATGTATCCACACCCACGTCGTTGTATGAGGAAGGCACTGGCATCGGGATTACTGGACCAGTCTGTCAAATAAAACGGACGTTACCAACTTTTGCAATCGTTACCATTTCAACTACATAATAACTTCATTGAAATACTTTTTTGAGATGTTTGAGATCACTTGTTACAGTTGTTTGGGCAAGTAGACCAAATGAGATAATAGGTGCTAAAATAAATTAAAAACAAAATGAGGTTTCACGGTAAACTGGGTTAACGAAGATAAGTCTGTTTAAATATTTAGTTAGCACATTAAACTAAATAAAAAATTACTCAATGGCATACTATTTAAAAAAGCTTTTGGTGTCGTAATGGGATGGACAGTTAATGCCATTTGAAATGAATACTTTTATCTAGGATTCTAACTTTAGTATTTTTACTTTTTGGTCCTAATTACTGTATTAAAACTTGAAAGTAAGTCAAACTAATAGTTTAAGCGAGAAATACTAACTTTGAACAAATCTTGATCCTGCCATCCATTTAAGTACCCGTAAAGTGGATTTGGTGGCGATCTTCTAAAGTTCCATATCCCATCCAGGGACCTCAAATCCCTGGTCTCCGTAGCTCGAGGGAAGAGTGATCCTCCGGTGTTCCTGTTGACCTTTTTAAGGACTTGCTGGATCCCATTCTCGTTAGTGGTTACAGGAACGATGGCACATGCTAGAGAGATCAGCGATCCGATGACCAGAAGCCGGGACAGTCGCAACAACATTGTCTGGAAAGGAAAGTTGCAGTTAAACTACAATTTCTGTAAAAAAGACTTAAGTGACTTAAATTTAGTACAAATATTGAATGGTTAGTAGGTACGATGAAAAAGTTAAGGTTATACGAGTACTTTTATCATTATTCGCATGGTTTTTTTCCAGGTTATTTGAGGTCGGCGTAGTATTTATTTTCTCTTCCATACCACCCTATCTTTCGTCACTGAATTATCTTCTCCTTTTACACAATTACTTTTTCCTTTCCTTTTCTTTTTATTTTCTTTATAAGGTTACTTTTTTCATATAACTACCTACGCTAATTTAAACAGGAAGGTAGCAACTTTTATGTAGAACAGTTGAAGTTCCTGTTCAAATCTGCAATTGTAATCCATTCTGTCTTGAATAAATGATAAAATGGAATTGATTGAACACGAACGGTAAAAATTTGCAATTAGTCAGGAAATAGAGAAAGGATCCTCATGCTTGCTTGCGCCATGAAATGTTGTCAAATTATGTATGCGACAAAATTGTGCTAGTATGACAACTATGTATTAAGTATGCGGCAAGTTTGGCCTGGGCCAAAAACTAGAGACACTTTGATTTCTATTGATATTGAAGGAAATTGGTAGCAATGCATAGTGCATCAACTAGGTCACCAAATTGCATCATAAAAATGCATGCTTCATTATCGACTAAGTAGTATATAAGTATTCGTCTGATTTTTTGTCTGACCGATACCCTATAATAAACTGTTTATTGATATTGATATTTTCAGTTCTACCCCTGCTAAGTACATAAAACTAGTTTCAGAAAAGCTTTCCTTAATTCATACGTAATTTGATCGTAAATAGGTATGTGCAGACGATTGCACGTCGGAGAACACTTTTTTGTTGCAAAACCGCTTTATAGCAATTAAAATGATATCGCTATCTCTGGCCTGGCATGATGTCGACTGTGCCTACTCTAAACATTTGATTAATACGCAGACTATATATATATATATATATATATATATATATATATATATATATATATATATAAAATTACGTGTCACAATATTTGTTCCCGTACCCCCTTGAAACGGCTTGACCGATTCTCATGAAATTTTGTGAGCATATTGAGTAGGTCTGAGAGTCGGCCAACATCTATTTCTCATACCCCTTAGTGATAAGGAAACTAATTTATAAAGCAAAACAACGTTTGCCGGGTCAGCTAGTATTTGTATATTAGTTACTAGCTGTGCCCGCGACTTCGTCCGCGTGGAATTTTAACTGTTACCGCCTTCACCGCGTGGAGGTACTCCCAGCCTATGCTACTGTTTAACATGACCCAAATGCAGGCATACCTGCGACTCTATAACAGGTACACACAATGAGTTCCCTTAGTTAGGTAGGGTGATTAATTCATCCCAAGTTTAGGCCAGTTAACACTTAGTCACTTGTTCACTGTCTAGGTAAAACTCAATCAAATGAAAAAATCCCATCAAATTCAGTCCTGTAGTTTCTGATATTCAATTTCCTGCCTACACTCTTAGTCTATTGGCGTGATTATTGCAAGTGATGCTGAGTCAAATAAAAAAAGTCCCATTAAAATCGGCCCAGTAGTTTCCGAGATTCAATTTTCTGCCTACCCCCTTAGTCTATTGGCGTGATTATTTCTATCCTTCTTTACCTTCCAAGTAATGTTGAGTCAAATAAAAAAAAGTCCCATTAAAATCGGTTTAGTAGATTCTGAGATTCAATTTCCTGCCTGCCCCCTAAGTTCATCGGCGTGATTATTTATATCCCAGTTTACTCTCCAGGTGATACTGAGTCAAATAAAAAAAGTCCCGTCAAAATCGGTCCAGTAGATTCTGAGATTAGCCCGGACAAACAGACAGACAGACAGACAGACAAAATTTTTAAAAATTGTTGTTTTGGCTTCTATTACGGTAATTAAGACCCCCTGTAACAATTTTTCATAAAAATCTTCAATGTACAGAAATCGATCTTTTACAGTCTTATTATATGTATAGATTTATAGTTTAACATAAACGTTACCCTACCTAGATTTGGCGCATCTTGTTTATGAAAAACTTACTTTAGAGTTACACCGACTTTACTGGTTACCTTGGAAAATTACTCGATTCATCTAAACTTGTATCGCTATCAAAAATATTATTAAAGTGTATACTTATCACTTCTCAACTTCAAAACTATTAAGTAATCTGTGGTTATCGTAGTTGATATCACAATAACTACAATTTTTGTACAACTTTTTACCTAGTGTTATCTTATTGTGATATTTTTAATGCCCCAAAATAAATAAATAAAAATTAAAAATAAAGAAGAACCTAGGTATTTGGTATTTGGCAAAGAATAAAACGTGGTTTAATATAGCATGTCAGTTTGTTAAGTCGGTGTGACTGATTCGGTCGATCACGACACAAACCAATTTCCATGTCAATGAAAATGATTTTCCATAGCTCCTCCTGTTTCATAAATAGTAATGATCAAAGATGGCCGCCGCATGTGAAAATCTTGAAGTTATCTACAAAAAATGACTTGTGTGTGCGATGCAGGTTAAATACAGGGTTCGAAGATATACATCAATGGATCTATATCGTGCGTGATATATATCAATCAATTGATGTTTTTATAAAAATCTATGAAATATATCCATTTTTTGATAGCGGAAAATATATTTTGTCATGTAATAAACTTTGTATTTTCTGATAAGATAGTTAGATTTTTTTAAATGTTTACCTCGACATCCTGAAATAAGGTAAAAACAAATTCTGTACAGAAAAGAATCTTTTTAAGGCTAAAAGTATTTTTTTCCAACTATTATTTTTATTAGGAAAATTTTTAAGATCAATTTGTTCTTACATGTGCAATGAATAAAATCGACGAAGGTTTGTGAAAAACAAAAGAGTATTTTTCAATTAAAAAATATATCAACGATAATAATTTAAAAATATAACATCAAAAATATATAACCTACACCATTTTCATGAAAAGTTCTAAAACTGGTATTAAATAGTGAGTTTTTATCCTTCTAACACCATAGATATAACTTAAATGTATTTAAAGCTTTAACCCTTTGCCATAGCCAGAAAAAGCTTTCTTATTAAAAAATCCCAGTATATACATCAGGTAAATATCCTATTTTTTATATTTATTAAAAAATCGGATTCTTAGAACCCTGGTTAGTAATGATAATCCAAGGAATCAAAATAGTATTGAATGGAATTAGTTAAAGGTACCTTTAAAATTAAATTTATAATTTTGTAATATTATTATATTATTCTTACATTACATAGCTCTGTTAAATGTATTTGTTAAATTTTGATGACTTTTGTATCAAACTCCCCCTTGCTTTGTATGACAATATCCTTAACCCAAAGGTTGTCTGGAAAAAATCGCTCTTAGCGATGAGACTGCTTAAAAATTTTACATCTTTCTTTGTTTGTTGATTTTGTAGGTACTATTTTGTGGTCTGCAATAAAGAGTTATCTAATCGAATGTTTGCTAGTGATGTGTTTATTCAGTTTAAAAAAGTCAGGTTTTATCTCTCATCAGCCTATATACGTCCCACTGCTGGGCACAGGCCTCACCTCAATTAAGAGGTGGTCCAAGCCATACTCCACCACGCGGGCTCAGTGCGGATTGGTGGAGGGGTGTCTGTAACTGTCAGGTTTTATCAATTATCGGCAAATTAGGTATAAAATTTATTCTCAGCATAACAATAAAAGTAGGAAATGTAAGTACTAAGTAGTTCTTCAGTGCGATATGGAGTAGTGGTCAATGTATCGGTGTAACACTTTCGATGCTACCACAGAGAAGGGAAACGGTATAGTCAATCAAGGAAAAACTAATGAAACTAGATAATTAGTTATTTGCTAATAAGTAAGAACTTAGTCGTTGGTTTTATGACGCGTCGCGTTGTTTATTTTATGCGTCCGTTGTAATGACTTTCGGATTAAAGGTATATGTAGGTTGTGTACAAATTGCTATTTACTTCCTTTATATACGAGTATATTAAAAATATATTTTTAAGATTAAGAAACATTAAAAACTTTAAAAGGCAATATGACACCTATCGTAAATATTTTCAAGACCATAAAAATTAAATACCATAACCTCTAGTTAATAAAACCAATTTATTTCCAAAAAGCTGCAGAAACAAATTTTTGATACACAAAATTAAATACAGATTTAGTCAATTGACTCCAATTATAATCCGATTATAAAGAATATGTCAATAACTGTTGGTGTTATCATGCCTATTAGCAGTTGGCAGAACCAACGACTCTCCAGCTTAACAGGAAGTACCTAGTTATTTTTTTTATATTATTTTATTTCTTCGTGACCCTCTTTTCGACATAATTCACTCACAACGTGTGCCGTTAAAACACAAACGGTCACTTCCATATCCGTCGTGCGTAAGCTGTTAACCCGCTAACATAATAATAAAGTATTATGTTACGTACAAAAATATGCACTACATAATAGCTATGTAAATCGTACGCATTGGTGAAACGTTACAAAACAAACGTGCTTTCTAGTACACGGTAGACAAAAGTCACGGTATGCACTGATCAAAATTCTGCGTAAATGCCATCGTCCACCATACTGTAGGTAAAATATGATAAAATGCTTGACAGTAGCATGCTTTCAGAGGTTTGGACCAATGTATTGATAACATTTTATGCCATAACCAATTTTTTTTAAATTACAGAATGGAACAGTCAAGGTATTATGTTTCTTGATTATTGTAAAAAAGAGCTATGAAACTCTAGTTATGACGTCTAAAATCTATACTTAAAATAAATCTGTAGAGATGTCAAGTCAGTACATTAAATTTATTTCCAAAATATCTAGTGATTAGGCATCAATACTGATGCCAAAAATGCAATCAGTGGAAATTTTGTCTGTCTGTATAACCGTTATAGGAACAAAAACTACTCGACGGATTTTAACGAAACTTGGTACAATTATTTTTCTTACTCCTGAACTGTTTAAGTATAATTTTCATCACGATACAATTAATAGAAAAAGAATAGTGAAGGGAAATGTTGGGAAAACGGGAGAAGATCTTTTAAGCTTTCATCGCGTGTGCATCCTTAATGGTTAAAGTGACACAACAAAACATGTATAACGAAAATATTCTTTATAAAAATATTTAACAAATATCCCACGACAGCATATGTCTATATTTAATGGTTGATTCAAAATGACAAGTGTAACTCCCGCACAATCGACGCACGTCCAAACCACTAGACCGATCGGGGTGAAATTTGGCATGCCAGTAGATGTCATCAGTAGGCATCTGCTAAAAAAGGGATTTTGACCAATTCTACCCCCAAGGGGATAAAAAAGGGGTTGAAAATTTGTATGTAACTTAGTGGCAAAAAACTAAAGGACAACGTCGAGGCCGGTCGCTAATTTTGAATAAAATATGTAGAAAATAGGCTAATTGCAATTCTGTGCTATGAATATACCATTAGGTTTTCTTTGGATGGGACCATGTCCAAAAGTTTGATTTTTAAAGCACAAACATTTACATTTTTTGCGGTTTTTAATCACATTGCTTCGTAAACGTTTGTGAGATCCAAAACTGGTTATGATAAACGATCTTTTAAATGCTTGTCAGAATAATGACTTAAAAAAATTTGAGAGCTGTTGAGTGTCATTAAAATATTCATCAAATACTTTTGATATCCAACTAATTTGATATAAAATTTTGGATTTACTTGACTCAAAAAGGTCGACAAAAGCATGTCGGATGGCAAAGTAGAGTAGTACAGAAATTATTTTAGCGACAACAATGTATCTACAAACGATGTTTGGTTTATAAATGTACAATTAGAAAATGACTCATGGGAAGTTTGAATCCAAAGTGGAAGAGGGTAAATAAGACAACTTTGTAATATATCAGAAACAAAACTAAATAAGTTTCGACTTAATAAGTTGTAAACGTAACAAATCGTGTAAATGGCGCACTTAGTATCACATGCAATGACATAAATGTACATATTTCTTAATACGAACCAAAGATACTGGAAAAGGAATTATCTTTGATACGAACTTACTTAATTATTAATACCTTAGACAAATACTGGTTACATTCGAATCCGAATGAAAGCATATAATTGCGATGGCAAATATCCCTGGTTTATGCTCAGAGGTTTGATTTAGAAAACCAACTTAATAAGTTTGGGTGGGTCTTGGGTGTTAGTTAGTACCCATTTGTTTTTTGTCATGGGTTACTGCAGGTCACGAGGTGGCTATTTAATAAGTTCATTAGCCTTTTTGCATAGAAAGCCGATTAATATAAAAAAAGAATGATTGAGTAGCTATCAAAAGGTCACCGCCTTCCTCAACGTAGTATCTTGTTATGATGTAAGTTTTAAAATTGATCATGACGAACGGGAGGGAAGTAGATATTCATTTAAGAGCACCGATTTTGTTTTACTTTTCACAGTAATTTTAGAAATAATGTTAGCAAGCATCTTGCATCTTTGGCGCGTTTGACCTCATGGTCAAATGGTCCATCCTTAAGCACCGTGACAAACAAAGAACTGAATGCAAAATATTGGATTATGGTGCATTCTGTTCTTGGTATAATCTGTACGGCTATTAAAATTCCCAATCCTGCCATCCTACTGTTGAATACACGTATTGTGCCCCGAGGAATGCTTTATCGTTGATCTCGTGATGGACACTCGTCGACAGAAGAACCTTATGGTGATGATTACTGACTTCTCATACTCCGTCACTTGTACTCGTTTTGATTTTTAGCCAACGACGAAAAGTGTTATAACTTTGATTCTATGACACCTGTTTGTATATGACAGATATAAGTGCAATTTTTTTGAATTCGAAAGGTAATTTAAACATTTTAATGTGTTACGACATTTTTAGCATAAACAATGCTTATTTCCTTACACTGCCACTGCTACAGTTAGCTTGCAGCACTATTAAAAAAAACACGATAGCCCAAAGGTTAGAGCCGTCGCCCGGCTTGTAAAGGTTGTTGGTTTAAGTCCCACCTGTGGCAGTCCGATTTTGTCCTTATGTGGGTTATTAAAATTATCATTATTTGTATTATGCAAGCCGAAGCCAAGACCTGATTAAATATCAAACCAGGTTGATTATGCTTGCCCGAGAAAACAAAGGTATTGATCCAGCCCTCGAAGGGATTTAGGTTACGTGATTTCGGCAAGTACCTAAATCTAGGTATGTTCCCTTACGTGGCAACCAAATTGAAACCTATCTACGTGCTTTCGGTAGATTTTGCTCTACATCTATTATGATTATAAGTGCTAAGTAATAACTTGTTTTATAATTCAATCATAACGCCTAATTGAATCGGATGCAATGCATTTATTGTCATTACTAGGATACATAACGTAACGAAATAAAACAAGTGTGATTATGAACGCGTTATCTACAATATGAATGAACAACTATTAAATTTTGTCGGCAAATTTAATCGAAAAGACACTAAACAATTACAGATTGCGTTCTTTGAATTAAGAGTCCTTTTGTATGTCGACGTTCCGGATGCAAAATTGCAAAGTCCTAAGGATAATGTGTGTCTGTATTCTAAGCTTAACGTCAAATACATTTTAATGAGAAGACGTCCTGGCAACTTGACGACCCGGATCCACTCTGCATATACAAAACGCGTATTTAACTTTTCTTCATCACTTGTTAATGAAATGTAAACAGAATCGACATCTACAAGTAAGACAGGGTTTATAGTTTAAAATTCAATAGATTTAGTCAATTTTTTAGTCAATAGTCAAATATGAAAACAAACATGGTGGCTTTCTTTTCCAAAACTATTTAAAAACACATGGTTGTTGTTTTAATATTGTGAAGCAGTTTATGGTGATGGTGTTCTAATGACTAACTATGGATTTCATAATTGAACGTCCCGTAAATCTTCAATTGTTCGTGGAGGTTATGTTTACTTAGTGTTAAAATTGACTATAGATATTTAGGTGCATTGCTCCATCCCTTAGCTGAGCCGTCTCCTTAGGCCGCTTAATTTGTTATTAACTTTGTTATCTCTAGTCTTAAGTTATATTAAATACAAGTTATAAACATGATCAACCATGGCCGATCTGGAAGTCTTTAAACAGGCTTCGGACTCAGGTTGGTCGAAGTAAGGAGAACATGGCCAGGTGGGGATTTTCGGCAAGCTCCGATGTGGACTGTTTGCGGTGCAGTGCAAACTATGGCACACTTAACATCGTGCCCGGCGTGCCCCAACACCTGCACGCCAGCGGATTTAATGACCTGCAGCCGATCCGCAATACAAGTAGCTGAATTCTGGGCTGCCACGGTGTAATTGCTCCATCGACACGATAAGAAGAAGAAGTTATATTAACGGTTGGAAAAGTTCTTTCTTTTTTTTCTTTCTTTCTACGTTAATATAGAACTAGCATGATCGAACTAAACAAAATATAGAATTAAAACAAAACTTTTGATGCCAAGTGTACGCGGTCTGGCGCGGCATCATTTAGCCGACTTATCGTCCGATCAGACTCGCAGCACAAATCATGAATAGGCACAATACTCGCGGGTCACACAGGCTTGATCCGCTGTTGCCAGTGCGATCAAGATATCATTTACCCGTGAATTCCGTGTCCAAACATTATTATTACGCTTTAGGAAAATAATTTATGAACATACATTTGGCTTAAGCCTTTGTATCATCAAATAATATTGAAATGTAAATTAACAGTCAATTAGGACTGAATATGTCATAGAAGAGCTTATTGTTAACCCAAATACAAGTTATTATATACTTATATTATCATATACTTAAAAACGAGGAAGGAGTACGCAGGAATTAAAAGCACTCTTTCCTATGGGCAATATTTTAATTGAAGATGATCTCCAAAATACCTTTGAAAGTGTCAGTTCATACCTCAGTAGATTTTTTTTAGAAATAGGCTTTCAGTCTGAGAATGAAGAGAAAAGAACAGTAAATATACCGCGTTAGTAATGTGAGTTATTAAAGTTCCTATTGTTCTCATTGTCCCTTTACTAATAACTGGCAAATGTTTTTAGCGCACAAACTACTTAACCTACATCGTTTTCAAAAACCTTTGTCTTCATAAAAAAACCGGTCTATTACTGGCCTATAGTTAAGCGTTTTTAGCATTAGCATCTATATTGTTGACGAGGCCTCAACAACAGTCGGCCCTTTGCTTGACAAATGACTGGTTCAGTTAACTGGACCTAATGAAATGTCTAATTAAGCCAATTACCTTAATTTTGTGTTCATTAATATATCCTTTCACTGGGAAGACGGTGCTTCTGTACACAAATGCAAATGGTAGAAAAACCTGGTCGCATGGTTTACAAATTCAACAATTTGGTTACATTTTTAAAAGCTTCAATTTAGTTTCACCTGTCCCGATTATTATAAGTTTGTAGTCAAATCTCGCAAACAAAATTTCAAAAAATTTTCAACGTCTAGTTGAGCTGAAATTTTGTAATGTAGGTACTTGTAATTTGGATGACAATGCACAATTTGATTACAAAAGGTTTTTTTTTAAATAAATTGTTAAATATAGTTTTTAACACTTTGTTCTAAGACTTGGCACACTTTGTTCAGGTAAAGTTTACCGTGACGGTTTTATAAGTAAACTGTAAGTGTACTGCTTTAATCCTGAAACTGACACATTTATCGGTGTGGTCACGCAGTCGCGCCGATAAGGAAAACTGCCACTTTTAACGAGCTTTATGAAAACAAAAGGCGAGCGACCTAGTTCGGCATAGGTAAACAGGCGTAGTGCGTATAACCCACAGGGTTGAAGTGAAGTCAAACGCTTTTAACCTGATTGATGTGAAGGCCGCTAAGGTTTTGTATTTTTTACTACACTAAATACCTACGGAATAAAGAAATGAAAAATGCCACTTTTGAAGAGCTTATCGAAAACAAAAGGCGAGCGACTCAGTTCGGCATAGGAAAACAGGCGTAGTGCGTAACCCACAGGGATGAAGTGAAGTCAAACGCTTTTAACCTGATTGATGTGAAGGCCGCTAAGGTTTTGTATTTTTTACTACACTAAATACCTACGGAATAAAGAAATGAAAAATGCCACTTTTGACGAGCTTATCGAAAACAAAAGGCGAGCGACTCAGTTTGGCATAGGAAAACAGGCGTAGTGCGTAACCCACAGGGATGAAGTGAAGTCAAACGCTTTTAACCTGATTGCTGTGAAGGCCGCTAAGGTTTTGTATTTTTTTCTACACTAAATACCTACGGAATAAAGAAATGAAAAATGCCACTTTTGACGAGCTTATCGAAAACAAAAGGCGAGCGACTCAGTTCGGCATAGGAAAACAGGCGTAGTGGGTAACCCACAGGGATGAAGTGAAGTCAAACGCTATTGACCTGATTGCAGTGAAGCCCGCAAAAGGAAGGGTTTGTAATTTTTATACACTAAGTGTGGCACACTGTGTGTGTGGTGTGGTTTAGTGCGGCATAGCGAAATGAAAAATGCTACTTTTGACGAGCTTTTCGAACACCAAAGGCGGGCAACCTAGTTTGGCATAGGTAAACAGGCGTAGTGCGTAAGCCACAGACAGGGGACAAAGTGTAGTCAGACGCTTTTTACCCGATTGCGGTAAAGCCTGCAAAATTGGGGTTATTTTTTTTTCTAGCATAACGGCGTGGTTGTACATACTGTACTCCTAGTACCTACGTCACGAACTACTGAAAGGATTTTGATGTTTGATTAGTTTTTTTTTAATATTTCATAGTTTGGGTGGCTTGATTGCCATGACCCACTGATAAGAGGTTAGTTTTGGATATTTGTCTGTCGACCACTTTGGTGTTATGGTCAAGAAGTTGACTACTAATCAAGAGGTCGCGGGTTCGATCCCCGCATTGTACAAACATTTGTGTGCATGAACACGTCTGTTTGTACTGGTCTGGGTGTTATATGTATTTATTTAAATCTATTTGTAATACTACTGTTGATTCTGATATATTTTGTAACACAAGTGCTTTAGCTACTTACCACGAAGTCAGTTCAATGAATGTGATGTTGTTGTATATTAATTATTATTTGTTTTTTTCCGAGTCTAAATCCATCCCTGCGCTGCAGAGTTTATATTTGTTCACGCACACCAACCTTTATCAGGGCTTAATGTGATTTAATAGCTTATATTGTGGCAGAACATTTTATATGCAGTGGACATGAACACAGGCAATGTTAGCCTACATATTTTATATAAACAAAAGTAGAAACAACAAGTGATGAATTTTATGAAAACTTTATAATATTTGTCACATTTCTAACATTCCTTAGCGGTCTTTCTATAATTAAAACCGCTGCACAGTTTTTTATGATGTTAAAAAGAAAATGGCTAAGTTTGTAGATTTTAACTGTAGGTTAAAGTTTTAAACGAAAATTTATCCTCTAATTATTGGTGTTTATACCTTTTTAGTCTACATGACAAAATGTGTTTGAACTAGGTAGGTATGTACCGACTCTAAAGATCTCTAAATACAACTAGTTATCTGCACATCCTGTATTTTGTGCATGTTACTACTATACATAAAATCGTGATGAAGTAACGGATATATTTTCCTATTTATATAATAATACTATTTACTCAAGTCACGGATAGGCCAGTGGTAGGTATACGCGTAGAAACCGCTTGAGTATATAATAGTGTTCTTCTGATTAGTATTCCTTACTAGTTGAATAACATTCTCCTGTAATGTCTTTTGACATGTTTTTATTGAGTAACTACTATCGGGCATATCAAACACAAATCAAACGTGACTATTTTTTAATTAATTTTTATTTATAAAAAATATATATGTATACTAACATTATTAGTCGCGAACTCAGTAGAAACCAAGTAATTACAGTAAGAGCGAATATAAACTGACCTTACTTATTATGCAATTGTTCGACACAGATGTCAAAAAGAAAAATTAGAAACGGCTAGCGATACCAATCCAACAAAAACATCAAAACTAAGGCCGAATATTGGTTGTCGTTTAAGCATATAAAATCAATTCAACGGTTAAATCTAAGTTATGGACCCATCTAATTAAGTAAATAAAAATGAATCGCCGAAATATATGTACGCGCATAACTTCAGACCAAAATTATTATATCTCCTACACTTAGCAAAATCGTAGAACATAAGAGTATGTTTCTTATGTGAATATTTCTTATGGGGGTGATTTGAATCCACCTTAAATTTTGGCTTTAAACGTCAACTCCCCGGCTACCCTGTACACTATGAATATACAATAATTTTATTTAATATTATTTAAATCACATTTCTCCCATGTTCACATTTGAGTTAGGGTCAAACACAATTATGCTTTAGCACAATTTAACAAAGCTAATGGTTTACTCGTATAAGTAAATGAGAAACTGCTGATTTTTATTAATTGTATGTACTCTATACATATTTGCGTTTAAAATAATGCTATGAATCATTGCATTTTATCAAGGTATAAACATGGTAGTACAAATGCACTTATGGTAAAGAACTTTCTGTTTACCTTCTAAACAAATTCAAATATGTTAAAATCTTATTCATTATGATTTGAGGACAGTAGAAATATACATGCTGCTGACTTTCGAGACTATCCTGAGTCGAGTTTAGAGCAAAGGTCAAAATTAAGAAAAAAATAGATTTTATTTATCAACAACTTTCTTTTTTCTGCATAAATAACTCTGATGAAACTCATTTAGCATAAAAAAAAACTATGATACAGGGAATGTTCACCTTGATAATTAAGACCTGTAAGATTTATTTATTATTATTATTTTATTAATTTATTAAAAAAAACAACGTTTTAAAGTGAAAATGACAATAGTCCCACAAAACTATTTACATAGTTTGTCTGTGGGATCACGAGTCTCTAACATATTAAATCAAATTTAAATACTAAGTTTGGTTAGCTACAAAATACTTTTTAAGTTTTCTTTTAAAATCATTTTTATGTTGTTCCCGTCGTATATCCCCGGGCAAACAATTCAATAGTTATGTATTGCAACCGTTTCTTTAATGTTCTATCACCAAAGTAGTTATTTACTTTAGGAACTTTAAATTTGACCGGGTGCAATGACTATGATTGACCAATTTTTCGTTCAATGGATGAACTCGTGCTGTTAAGTAATTAATAAATAACTTAGACCAGGACTAAATAAAGTTCATGAGTTCAAACTAAACAAACAAAGTTTATCAACAAGATTAATAAAAAGTTCCATTCTATAGCGGCCAAACCGTATGTTTTATCTCGCGTTTATTACAAGTGTGTGGTCAAGAACAAGAAAAGATTTGTTTCTTACTAAAATATTGATTAGATTACTAATCAAATCAAATCATCAGCCTATATACGTCCCACTGCTGGGCACAGGACTCACCTCAACTATGAGATTACTAATAAATAACGAAAATAATTTGATACGAAAAATTGGATATTGAGGACTTGCTTTACATACGCTTGATATTAATTAAAATATTTTTACTCACTTTTTATGTAAACAACTCGCCGCAGCCGCCAATAAGTTTGCTGTAACTATTGCACGTTGAGCAGATGATAGGTTACTGACTCATTAGTTAAAAAAAATGTTTTAAAACTTAACCGGCCAGTATTTTTTAATACATTTTTTTTGTTTTCAGAAATAACACAGCCCGACTGTTTTGGCGCGAAATTCAGGATAAGAACGCAAGCGCGGTCTCCGCCAGACACGTCGGCGGACTGGTGGATGTAAAAAAACCCTTGTCAATGATCGGAACGCACCGGCATAATCCAACCGAATCTGGCATGAGCACAAAGTGAGCTATCCTCGCTCCGATTGAGTTACAACTTCACGTGGATGGGTATATTATTCACTTTCTATTAGCGAAGGCGTTCGTGCACTGTGCAGACGGCGGCGTTGAAAACAAATGGGTAACAGATTATGTCAGAAAGCCCTCATAGTGATAACACCGAACACGCGATAGTAAACATCTTAGTGATTTTTTTATGTCCGCATTACAATCTCATCGGGGAGACTGTTATTTGCTAAATAGACTTAATACTCCGTAACTAATCAATAAACTCCAACTTTTAATGGCATTAGGGGATGCTAATAGGTAAGAAAATACGGAGCATTAATTTCGCAGATCTAAAGCTTCGTATCATAAAAATAGTAAATATGCAGGTAGATGACGAAATGATGATTTCACGAAAAAAAACTTAGTCCACAAGTTCTCGATCTCTTGGAAATGTGAAAAAAAATAATTGCGAAGAAATACTTTTAAAAATCTTACTGATTTATGTCATGGAAAACCAGAGGATTATGCTAAAAGACGTTCCAACCCTCTTCCCACAAAAAAAACCCAAAATAGGCTTTCTATGTACTTAAATTAAGTTTTCTGGCCGTACTGGACATTCGTATCCACGAAGTAGGCGAAGAATAATTCGAACCAGCGTCCTTCGCACAAACAAGCAACGGCTTACCTACGTAGGGAACCTATCCAATAATCCAAAATATTGGTAAACATTGGAAATATAGATATATTTTTATTATAGTCCCTCCGAACTACTTTTAAGTAAATTACCTCATTCACTAATAAATAGGTAACAAGTCATGTTATTTTTTTAAAAGGACTAACATAGTCCATCAGTCAGTTAACATACATTTTATTTACTTTACAATTATGGAAGAACGGAGCATAACATTATGGAGGAGGTGTCAACAACGTCACAACTATTCATAGGTATAAAACGTGTCTTCGTCTTAATTACCTAATTAGGTTCATTAGATAAGTATTTAAAAAAATCTTCATTGGAATTATTGACACTTAAGACAGTTTTTCTTAATTTTATGCTTACGACAGATAATACAAAAACATTTTTGTGCAAATAGAAGATTACTGGAAACTATTAAAACAACATTGTTTCTGTCATCATTACAAAGTATTTGTTATTATTTTCCCATTAAAGTGGCGCATTGGCTTTGCGTCACAAATATTCTGAAATTCTAGCCTGTAGATATTTTGGTGGGAAAGAAGAAGTGTCTTTACAAGGCGGTGATATGTGATAGTAATATATGTATACAAGTATCCATCCAGTACCCTAGCTTCTTGCATACAAAATTAGATTTTTCCCAGGCAAGTAAGATCTGAATATACGAACCTTACTAGACACTAACTTCAAAATCTAGCCTCGTATATTTCAATACCAATCTGTTAGGACTAGGATAGGTCTGGGCCAGTTGTGACCTCGGTCATCCCAGCCTTGACTCATATTGTCCTAAATGCCACGTATGACATTGACTTACAATAGCCAACAATGACGGCGAGATACAATGATATATTGAGGCTAAAAAGTACGCACTTGCGATGTATTTAACTAGCCTTAAACTTGGCCTTTTCTAAAGTTATTCTCTTAAGACCGTACCATAGAATTGAAATGATAGTCGAAAAAGTTCAAAAAAGGCGAATAAATTATCAAAATATTTTTTTTGGTGACGTTGATGTCTAATTTAGGAAAACAAATATTTTACTACGAATTAGCTACGAAAAAAATCGTAGCAGTAGTCATTTTAATAATCCAAAGTTTATTTATTTCTTTTATTTCTTTTTTCAGCATTAACATAAAGTTTTAATGCCATTATCGTCACAGATAAGGTATCTCAGGTATTGAATGTTGATATAAATGAGTTTATGATGGAATTATTTAAAAATTTCAAGAGGGTTCTTGTTGTAAGAAAAATATTGACAATGATAAAATATTTTGATAAGTGAGCTGTTTGTAAAATCAATACCTGACTCATTTCTATTAAGTTTTACTGGTTTAGGGAGGTGAATTCAGAAATCAACTGACTTGTTGAAATTAATTGAATAAAGATACTTCTTTTGTTGGACCAGAGTACCTATATAGTTGTAGTTTATTTTCACAATCACTAACTCACAAAATCGTTTTTGGTGCTTAGTGTTTTCTACTTTAACATAACTTTAAAATAACATCATATACAATCAATCAAGACAAGAATATGCTAATCTTACTTATATGAATACCTTAATGCCAACGAAGATTGGATGGATGTAAGCTACAAAAGTTTTTGAGTACTTACACGAATTTGGAAAAAGAGCTCGATCAAAATGAACTAGATAAAGATACAAAAACTGAAAACGAACAATATTCTAAATCACTTAACTGTAGATGTATTTTTTTGGACATCCGTCAGTTATGAAAAAGCAAAGCTCCATCCCTAATTCATCTAAGTAAAAAATGATCAACTTATCAATATATTGTGTACCAATCGCGATGATCACATAAGGAAGTAAATATGGATTGTTTTCAAGTTGACAGGTGAAAACATATTTGTACAGGAGCCGAGAATTATACCTTCTTTATGTAAGTATCTATTAACTTTTTTATAATCAGTTGTGCAAACTGTTTAGGTAAAGAGACTTCGTCTTGTGATCCGGATAGGTGTGGCTGTGACACTAGACTTCGTTGTCCGTCTGTCTATCCGTCAATCACTAGGCATGTCCCTAGCTGAGAAATCTAGACTGTTGAAAACATCACAGATTGGTATTTCTGTTGACACAGGCCACAGTTACTTAATATGTATTGCTTAATTTGGTTTCCAAACCATAACGCAAAACAAACATAGTTTTTCCAGTGATAGATAATCGCTACGGAATCCTTTCGGCTTGAGTCCAACTCCCGGTTGATGGTTTGTTATAGCACCACTGAAAAATTTGAGCAGTTTCGATCGAAAGCAATTTAAATAATAGAGTTCTTCATATGGTAAATAAATTCGCACATGCACATCAAGCATCGGTGGTTCAGTGGTAGAATGCTCGCCTGCCACGCGGGCGGCCCGGGTTCGATTCCCGGCCGATGCAGTCTTTTTTTATTTCAGCAACATAATACGTAAGGACGACTGGCCACGTTTTTTGTAGTTTTATGCTAGTAATGCACGCTCTCTGAATAAAAATTGAGTTCAAAAAAATCCGTTACATACATTCATAAATACACCCCGATCTAATAAAAGCGTGTTAAAAATACAAAAGTTTTGTGTCGCTATCGTACGTAGTTTTTCCTGCTCATGGCCTCATATATTTTTTATAAATGGCAAAAGAAATTGAATTGCCGAAACCCGGGATTGAACCGGGGACCTTTAGATCTTCAGTCTAACGCTCTCCCAACTGAGCTATTTCGGCTATATGTAACTGCTTGAAATTATTAAATGGTTACCAGCAACATTTTCTACAATTTTGTATTAACTTGAAAGTCATTATAACAAAGTCTGCAATCAATAAACAACAACCAACTAAGATTGCAACGTATAAAATTGACTCTTAATTAAGGTGCAGTCTGATAAAATTTAGTAAATGACAAACATGTTCAGTAGATATATTGAACGTGCAACGCCATCTGTATGAAAATAACAATATTATTGAACGCTTACTTACTACGAGTAAAGTACTTGACTATAAAAGAAAGCCTTTACGTACTGTTGAGGAAAGATGGCAGCACTATCGTGCTTTTTATAACTTTTAGGATTTCAATCCATCCCAACCCAACGGATCGCAGGACTTAATTAATTCCTCCGCAAGTCTGTCTACAAGCGGAGCATACGGTGGCATAAACTGCTAAAAAGGATTTATTATTTACACGAATTGGGTGACGGATTTTACTACCGTCTAGCAATTTGTACTCGTGATTTTGACTCGTAAATATTTATGTATCCAAAAGGTTCTTGTGCCTACCTAAGATATAGGTTTCTTCAAGTACACACGGCTCCACATCAAGGTACTAATTTTCATTGCAATGACCCCTATTATTACGTAAGCATAAGATACCGCAGTGATTAACTTGACGTGTGGTCGTGTGTACCAACCAAAGCTTTGAAACAATTTATTCCTCATTGTTTCAAAGTTCCTACTCATGTTTCCTCTTGTTCCGCCACATAATTTGAAATCCTCAACTCAAATATCCAAATTGGAGAGCCGATTATGGGAGGATTATTGGATGATTGCCAAAGCCTCAAAGCCAGGACAAAAAGTAGATTAAAATGTTTGCATACGCAGGAGATACAAGTTTATCATTCTATGATACATTATTGAAGTGATAAATAATATTACACCATATTTAATAACTTACATTTATTTCGGTTTTAATAACGTTCACGTGTTCGTTCGCGTCGGATTCGGTCCTTTATATAAAGCACCATTGACCCCAGCAGACGTATTCCAACCCGCTATTTCCACAAATTTTCCTTACTTTTATACATATAAACCTTCCTCTTGAATCACTTTATCTAATGAAAAAAAAAACACATCAATATTCGTTGTGTAGTTTTAAAGATTTAAGCATAGCATTAGCATTTAAGCAAGACAAACGCAGAAAGCTACTTATTTTTATACTATGTAGTGATACTCGTGAAATTCTTATTAGCATTAAGTCCGCCTTCGGTACAACTTTTACTGGGCGAGAAAGTTTTAAAAAAACAAAGTGAACCACTCAAGAAAACTTTAGATTTACACAATATCAAAACTGCAATTACACTATTTACAATCACTAGTTATGGAACTTATCGGAAATCTAAGTCAAAATTACTAAATTAATTGTCAATTTTGGATAGGTATTTGAGCCGCTTTTGGTGACTGTACCTTATTTATTTTCAGGTTCATAATTTTCCAGTATCGTTTCATTCAATATATAAGTAAATAATAAAAGCAAGCAGACAATGTCAGGAATGACTCAGTAAATGGACATGATGATGACACATGGATCGGTTAATGTTATTAATTATCGATACATAAAAAGTGACAGACTAACATCCTGGCCTCTGTTGCTGATAGATAACATTTATTTGTGTAAAATGATAGAATTAATCATGGGTTTGTATTGGACATATTACAAAAAGGTTAACTGTAAGAACGCCTTTTTTTGTTAACAACAGCTATAGACTATTAGCACACGGAAGGAACATTGCTCACTATATTATATGCCACCGTGGATTGATATCTTAACAATTGTATGTTTTATTGGGTACGGTGCAATGCAATTCATTCATGCAATGTATTTAAAAAATAGTAAAAAAGAAAATTCGTCCTTATGTACTCGAATAAAGCAAAAAGGAATGCGCCCAACGTGGGGCTCGAACCCACGACCCTGAGATTAAGAGTCTCATGCTCTACCGACTGAGCTAGCCGGGCTGTGAATAACTGGTCGAAATTATGAATTTCATGCTGCGCATGGCGTAACATATTCTCAATTGACTACAAAAATGTGACTTGTTAATATCGGACATTGATAAAATGTTTTTATGAATGTCCGATATTTTTAATGTTTTTTTTACATTATGTACAATCTTCTCTTATATATAAAACATGAATTGCTGTTTTTTAGTCTTGCTAAAACTCGAGAACGGCTGAACCGATTTTGGTAATTTTGGTCTTGAATTATTTTTGGCTGTTCCGGGAAAGTATAAACGGTGAGAAAATATTTAAAAAAAAAGCGAAATCAGCGGTCAGGACGACGTCTACCGGGTCCGCTAGTATAATATGTTTAAAAGATCAGAAAATTAAAAAAAAAAAAAACAACGGGCAGGACAACGTCTGCGGGTCCGCTATTGTACAATAAAAAGATGAAATTAGCCAGTATTTTGTGTGGTCCAGTCCAGTCATTCAGTTCATTTTGTTAGGTCGTGTTGTGATGGTTGCTAAGTAAAAGCTAACTGTCATGATGCGTGCCACTTCCTCCCTCGTACGCTGGCTGAATGCAGATGGGCTGGGTGGTCTGGCGCCAACATTTGAATAAGGCCTGGCGCGCACTTGCGAACAGCTGGTAACTGTCATTTTTAGCATGGAAATTGGCACTGACACAGTCAAAAATTGCCTGATCAAGTCTAAACGGCTATTTTAAAGCCCGTAAAGGGTCCAAATGTCTTTGGCAATAACCGATCTGAGTAAATAGATTTGTGATTATCACTTGAAACAGCGTAAATTCATAGCATGGGAAACATATTTAGTAAGTACTTATTTCATTTCATCATGCTCTTCTCACCGAGAAAAGCCATCGAACCAAGATGCCAACGGTGATTAAAAGTTGACTGGATGGAACTAAATGTCTATGGTACATACCATGAGCCTACTATGTAAAATTCAATAAGAATTATGTAGAAGCGACTAACATATTAGTTTTAAAGTCTTAAAAGCCCTAAGACTCCCACGAAACTGCAGTAGTTGACAAAGTCATGTCTTGATTAATTAAAGTCGTAAGGTTACTTCTATACATTGAAAAAACCCAAAGGATAGCGGAAACCAATCAAATTCACAATGGCAAAACAAAATTGAAGTGATTATTGTAAGATCTCGTTACCTAATTGGATAAGATTGCAAAAATATAATAGACAATGGTACTGCGTCTGATTAAGGTAGGTACTCCGATCCCATACATCATCCCCCGTCACAAGCAGTGGATGTAAAGTCTACCAAATCGTCATTTTGCCAAAGATTTAATTAAACTAACCACAGTACCTAGCTGCATTCATAGTTTCTTCTTCCAAGATTTGAGGAAGAGGTGCAATATTATATTAAATTTTGAAATAGCTTGACCCGTGTAGTTTACCTACTTAGTTTTTTTTTTAAATATGGACCCAAGTATTTTCCTTAAGCCTTGAGAATAGTGTTTTCTAATACAAGTTGTTCAGGCAGATTTTTGAAAATATACAAGTTATCTACGTGCTAAGTAACATACAAAAGTGTGACACACTGTTATTTATCATATTAATTATTACACTTAATTAATTGTGATGTTATGTAGTTACATAGTTAATGATAACATTTTAGTTATTAGACATGTGTGTAAATATACTTAAGGCTCATATCACAACAATTTGACGGTTAAGCAGATTGTTGCTGAAAACTTGAATTTCAAAGGATAAATTAAAAATCGGAGGCAGCTACGATGATTAAATGATGATTTAACCGTTTTATTACAGTACCTTTTTCTCGAATGTATCTAATATAGGAAAAGAATATAATAAATAAAAAATAAATAAAAAATTGCTGGCTGCCATCAACATTTTCGATATCAAAAGATAAAATAAAACATGAGTACCTAAGTATATCGCTAGGACCGATTTTTCAATTGACAGATAGCGCTATCAGTCTGATAAATTTCTAAGATGGCTGATTTGAAATGTCAAACTTGATTATGCAGAAGGTCAAACCGACTGTTATCCTAAATTTAGTCAGCATATATTTAACAGTCCGATACTATTTATCTGACTATTGAAATATTATAGATGCAAAAGATTCCAGTGATTAGTTGGCTGGTTCGTTTATTTATACGGTCATACCATACTGTGTCATTTTATTCTATTGAATGGTCTAGTAATACACTACAATAAAGAGCGTGTATTACTTACTATGACACATTAACTAGTAGTAGTAATTAAAGGGATTGTTTACACAACTTTGTTGTGAACTTGTGTAACTTAAGTAAAGATTGATTTGGTTTTTCCAGTGACTCACTTCACTAGAAGTGACGCTTTAGTTTTAGGAGGAACAACTGAATCCAATTCAGTTTAAGGCGCAAGCAAACCGCGCACAGAAACTGGACTTTTTGTAGGAAACTAGTGAGGTGCAGCAATAAGAAATCATAAGTAAAGGCTGGTTCAACTGTTACTGATAGTTAAATGACCCTTAAGTAAGATGGCCATCACATCAGGCTACCTATTCTTGTTGCAAAATCGCCCGTATCATAAGCGCATCGATACCGCAGTGTTAACTGTGACGTGCTGGCCACCATACTTGGTTGCTTGCTTAGATTAGCAGATTCTTATTTTATAATACTTGAATAAAAAAATATATACATGGTGGTGTTCATTCGTGACGCGTATACTGTCGTCCTCCTCTGTCAAGAGTGATACGAAGAAGAAAATAGTACGATAACAATGTCTACAAAACTTGTACCCAAATTAATAATTCTTATTTAAATAAATAAAAGCTACTACAAGAGAAGAGGTATGTAACTTATGAAGAAAGCATTTTTTATTCTTCAATCAGCATTCATTGTGCAATTACCTGCAGTGCGGCCTTCGAGAAATCGAAGCTAACAGAGGTTAATATGAATTTGTCCATTTTTTGTTCAGTAACAATATGATGAAGATAAGTTACTCACACAGAGACCTCGGCAGACTGATTAAGTGTCTACTGATTCAACAACTGCGTGAAAATGTTAATGAAAACAAAAAAAAACAATTGACAATATATTGACCTTTATTTGCACTTTGCAAATAAGTTCTTTGTAAAACGGTGAAAGTCTGTTAAAAGATTTCGCAAAATATTATTAGTTGCCTGTGCAATTGCTTTTGCCTATACAATGTTCAAGACATCAGGCATGTTGGCATCTTTCAACCATTTGATAAGTTCTGATTTTAGTAAAAAGTGCTGCTAATAATTTAATGAATTGGTTTGTAGATTATAGTTGCATATTTTGCACTAAACGTTCTTAGGTTTGTTTGAAGGCAGTTGCGGAATCTGTCACTCATATTGTCTACTCTACGTTGTCGGCACAATATGGAACATATCGTATCGTTCACCCTCGTTTTATGGGCAAAATAACACGCCTTTATGGGCTCCGTAATCAGGTATTTATGTCTGTTTCTGTTATTAATTTAGTAGGTTTGTGAATGCAGTTCAAAAATAAAGTGATCATATTATGCGTGATTATTGAGTGGAGAAATCTTGGTGATACATAAAAGTATGTGGGCAGGGGCCATTCTATAGTCGCAAACATTAATTCTGTAAGTTCTTACTTCATTCTAGCACCTCTATATCATATATATGTATATATAACATATATCAGTGATTTTATCCACCTAGCCGCACCAGCAAATCATTTGGATTGTAGCTGGTACATAAGTATACACGGTGGAGTCGTGTCATTTCCACTCTGTATATCAAACACAGCTTTTTGAGGTTTTAAAAATTATCTAAAGTAACTTTTCATCAATGTACCTATCAATGTAATTCCGCCTACACGTATATCTATGTAAGGACTTAAAGATAGCTTATTAAAACTTTCTTACTCAATTTGAAAGTGTTTGTATTTTTTAGGCACAAACATTACTCACTGCTTAAAGGAAAGGAAGCCAGCGACCCACATAAGTATTCTTGTAATAACAGTCATTAGTATATCATTGACGTATTTCAATGCGGCCATCCCCGGTTGAATCACAATCAAAAGCAGGTACCTATCCGTGAAGACATTAGGTATTGTGGTTTTGTTTACTTGGAACACCTTAATTAGAGCTTTTTTCTGCTTTACTTGCTTTTTAATAAGGAGAGGTAATGATATGTAGTCATTAACACGTGTTTCTAGATTGTGGTATACTAGTGGTTAATACTCGAATAGGTATTGATACTCGAAATCAAATAGGTTCGTAAGTGCTGTTAAGTTCGTATTGTTCAGTATTATATCCCTTAGATAACTAGCCAGCGACATGTGATATGCTTAGGAAATGTTGCTCACTAATGAAAAACAACATTTTTCATTTTTAAAATTCTTCCATTTTCAAATTTTTAAAAAGTTAAAGTTTTTCTTTGTTCTTCAAAGCCTGCAATATCAGAACAGAATACCAAAATAAGAATACATAACTTTAACGCCACCGGATCTTAGCAAAGTACAAAACGTTGTTAGGTCAAGCATTGCCGTATTTTAAATGCGGTACAAAGTAATAGAAAAAGAGCCAGAAATTAAAAGCGAAGTCAATTCAGTTAAGTGTGTGTTAATTTTCTAAGCCACAGCGACCAAGTTTGAATCTTAAGTTGGTCAAGGTACTATATTTAAAAAAAACTTTTGATTGCTTTCTCGTCAAAAATGTCAAGACATTTGACATTTTCAATGAATGACGTGGTTTTCACTCATTGTAAGCCAATATTGTCATCAAGTAGAGTAATAAATAGCTGATAGTGCACAATTTGTAACAATTAGTTTCGACCGTCAGAACATCGACCCGGCCGCATCCTGCACTGATAACGCTATTGTATTGTCACTTATTAATTATATCTGAATGTGCTCCACATTACTGCTGTGATTACTCACCAAGCTCAGGTTGCGGGGAGAAAATTATGGGAAATTATATTGGAACAATAATTTTCTGCTGATAGTATACATTCATACAACCCTTTTGCTAGTTCAATTTAATCTATTAATTCCATTCGAGTTTGTTTTAGATGATGGCTCAATCGAATGACCGGCTTTACGTGCCCTCAAAATATTTATTGTCTAACCCCACGTTTCAGTCTATTCGGTATTTCGTAGGTATTTGAAATGTTTATGGTTCAAAGCCTAATCCTTTGTAAGCTTCAGTATCGAGATGCTATAGATATTTTAATATTGACATCTTAGTCTTATCTTAGTCTTAGAATAAGTCTGTTTCAAGTATTTGGGAAGTCTTATTAATAGTCAATCAGGATACACACTAGACTTAGTTGCGAGAACTGCAATAGCCAAAACAGCGTTAAACAACGGTGAATATTTATGTTGTGCAAAAATATCCCATAAAATCAGGAAGCGCTGTAACAAAACTTATTTAGAGTAGGTAATGCCTTAAATGTATGCGAAAGTTGGACGTTCACGCAAAGGGATAGAGAAAGGAGAAGATAAGTTGGATGGAAAGAGTATCAAATGAGGAAGTGTTAGATAGAGTGAAGGAGAAAAAAAAATCAATATCATTACAAAACAAGAGGGGATTGATGATGGGACACTTGTTATTACATTACTCCTACATAAAGATTTTGATAGAAGGCAAAATAGGTAGAAAAAGAGGAAGACTGAATAGGAGTATCAGGCAACAATTGAAATAAAAAGTTCGCGTCATTTCGTACCAGTAAGTCAAAGAGAAGACGCAAAACAGAACACAGTGGCAAATGATCTACCGACAAGAGCAAGGCTCTTCAATTTGAAGATGAAGAAGAAGTCTTAAAGAGGTTAAAACTATTTTAATCGACAGTCTTAGCCTAAGGAACCACGTCTAAAAATTAATCAAAGTTGATATGACTGAAGAAATAATATAATTTTCAATACATGCATGATTCATCCATCATAATGATTAATAGATATCTTTGTTTGTAAATATGTATCTATATTCTTACGCCAAAACTAGTTTCACAAAAATACTTTTATCGCGAGCCAGGTGATACCCAAGAGGAGCAAAAAATAAAAATATATTTCTGTCTGAAATGTTAGATCTTATAAATCCCTAGTTTATTGATATTAAGCTTAAAAGATCAGACAATTAGGTCCAATTAAGCTGTCTAGACAATGATGGATGGTGTTCAGCTGGGTCCCATCTAGGTAGTTGGCGTGTGTGGAAACGCCCGCCAGGCTTCTCATGGATGACTCATTCTCAACACTAAATGTATTAACGAGTGCATTAGATTTTTTCATCTCCTTTTCTCTGTCAATATTACTCATGATCTCGAACAGTCTAAAGGTAAAAAGTCATTCTCAAGAAATCGTTATTGCTGTGACACTTAAAAAATTTAAAAAAGTAACTTTACAATTAGAAGAAATTCGTACTAAGGATAGATTAAACACTTCTGTCAACTTATAACAGAACCTTATTTTTCTTAATAAGTATTTTAAATGTTTCTATCTAGACAAAGGCAAATGGGTAAGTGTTACATGTATGAAAAGTAAAAGGTTAGAAGCGCAAATATTCTAACGGTGCAACCCCAAATAATATGATCCCTAATAAAAATCGTCGAGTCACTTGCTTCAACAAATTCTGTAATCACGCGTGGGTGCGCAGGATTCGATTACACGATCGTTGCATTACTATTCAGTAAACGAAAACAACGCAGAAGTAATTCTTTTAATGCGATAAAAGTTTATTTATTTTATTTTATTTATTCATGGCTTACAAAACAAGTAACAGTCAGTGAATAACGAAAAGTAAAGCAGTATACAGAGCTAGATGAAACTATAAACATGTAAGCACAATTTGTTCTAGGTTAAATGAAATGTTAGAGGGTTAAAACTTAAAAATACAGATATAGTCTATCAACTAAGATTCGTTTTGTTAGTAATATAGTAAAAAGTAACTAATAACAAGAATAGGTGTGAATAACTTACTTAATAATACACAAGTAAATACAAATGGTGATTTAATCGACACGGCAAGAGAGAATCTTATTAATTTCTTTTTTGAATTTGTACAAACTACATGAAAAAATATCCAAAGATGCAGGTTTAGAGAGGGTTTCATTATACAAACGGCACATACTAGAAATAGAGTTGAAAAATGATTTGTTATTTTTTAAATAAGGATTTATTAAATTGTAAATAAGGATTTATATTTATTTAGGGAGAAGAGAGCTTCTGTGACGACTGTATCAACTAATTTCCTGGTGCTCGTTTCGTTAGTGCCATAGGAGGTCATTAAATCCTTATCCTTAGGCAACACGTGAGATTTTTTAGCTTTTCATCGTGGATAGTGGACGGAAATGGGTACACAGGGTTTTTCTGACATAAATGGGAGTTGTCCTTACTATTTTTATTGTGTCGAAGCGAGCTAAGAAATCTTCTGAGAATCTGAAAATGAATCGCAAAATATGTTGGTATGCATGTAACCATAATAATTTCTTTGAAGTACGAGGAAGGTTCTTACGATGAGAAAAAAACAACCGGAAGGATAACGTCTGCGGGGTCTGCTAGTAATAATAGTTAGATAAAAGTTGGAAAAGCATAAATGGTTCTTCATTTATGCCTTTGCGTTTACTTTGATGAAAGATACACGTTTATAACGGTGAGGTGAAGAATATTGAGTAGTATTGTTTCATAAATCGGATAATGGAATAGACACAAAGTTCACTCAACGGTGAGGTCGAAGAAATATTAATATTTTCAGCGTCTTGTTACTTTTGGGTCACATCAATAATTTAGAATCTTAAACTAAAGGTAAACTGGAGGGATATCTACATTTAAGTGGGACAATCTTAGATGGTTTATGTTGAAAGGATTACTTGCACTTGAACTTGTTATGTGATTGCGAAATCCTTGAACAAAATTTTTGTAACAGTTCCCGCCCCGTAACAAGAATAACCTTGGTTTGTCATCTCCGCTGTTTCACACGCGTGATTGATATAAAGAATTCGCGCCGACCCAAAGGTAAGGTATGACGCGGCAAAAAATTTGTTGACCCCAGCCTTAAGTGTTAGTCACCAACCAACACGTAACGGTAGCGGGATGTAGGTCGTCGCAAGCGCACGGAAATTAACCAATGATGATGACAGGCGATGCGTGATTTATTTATTTGAAAAGTACCACCTTGATTTTCAAAACGCAACTGCAAACAAAGGGCAGAAGGTGTCTTACTAAGATTGTGGTCTTTTCTGGTGGCATCACTTATTCCACTACCTTTGCTAATACTTACGTTTGGTTGGTATATCAAAGCTGCGATAAATTAAATAAGTAAATAATAATAATAAATAAGGAAATTCAAAAATTATACAATGGTAGAATATTTTTTACACAGATGTTGTATGATCTAAAATTCTAGACTCTTTTATGGAAGGAGAACTGTAGAATGTTCGTATGATAAAATATTTGCAATTAAAACTTAACACTACACATCAAGGTAATCACCGTGGTATTTTATGCATACGCAATAATGGTGATTTTTCAACGAAAATGAGTTGCTTGATGTAAAGTGTGTATACTGTTACGGGGGAAATTTTAGAATTTATTTAGAAAAAAACCGGCCAAGTGCGAGTCGGACTCGCGCACCGAGGGTTCCGTACAAACCTGCAAGGTTTACAAAGTTCGTTCATTACGACAATCGAGTCATAACTATGGTATTTTTATTGCAAAATGAAATTCATAACATTACAATGGGGAAAGATGGAGGAGCATAAATTTAAGACAAAGATCTCTTTATCGTTTATAATAATGTCATTGAATTTAATTATAAGTATAACACTTTAAGCATTTAGGACGCATTTAGATTATACAGCTACATTCACCAAAACATCGGGATTGAATGACGATGAGTGAGGTCGTCTTTGCCGTTTGAAAAATGTTGCCCTCCCCATACATAGTATAATAACTCGCGGTCATTGCTGTACCTACAATTATGTTTACAATCACAATTTTTTTGGTGGTATAACTACTTTAAATTTTAAGCTTTTCGGAATTTTCTGTTACCTGTGCTGTAAGCTATTGCTTCTTACCAAATTTCGAGATTCTATGTCAACGGAAAGTGGTCTTTAGGTTTTAATTCCCTTGCGTGTAGTTGCGAGTTTCAAAATATGCGGTATCAATGGTTGTACTTTTGCGTTTTGCGTTTTTGCGTTGACTTAGATTTTTTTTTTTTTCACGGGTTAAAGGCAATTAGATCTATGTATTTGATATGAATTTCAACTTGATAGCTCTACGCGTTCATGAGGAAAAAAGTAATAAGTTTATTTTTATTAAAAAACATATATTTTGTAATGTAACTAAAAATTTAAGGTTTTCGGAATTTTTCCTTTATGTGTGCTATAAAACGTTGCTTCATGCCAAATTTCAAGATTCTAGGTCGACTGGAAGTACCCTTTAGGTTTTGATTCCCTTGCGAGTACTTGCGAGTTTCAAAATATGCAGCTTAAATTGCTGTTTCTTTTAATTGCGTTGACATAGAAGTTTGATTTTGTTACAGCTTAAAGGTATTATAGACCTGAGTATTTGGTATGAATTTCAATTTAATACCTCTACGCGATTATGAGCAAATGGGTAGTAAGTTTAAAATTATTAAAAAAATATATATTATGTGATGTAACTAAAAATTTATGGTTTTCGTAATTTTTCCTTTATCTATGCTATAAGACGTTGCTTCGTACCAAATTTCAAGATTCTGAGTTCACGGGAAGCACCCTGTAGGTTTTGATTCCCTTGCAAGTGTCGAAAATTTGCGGCGTAAACGGCTGTATCTTTTGATTGCGTTGGCTTAGAAGTTTGATTTTTTCACAGCTTCAAGGGACAGTAGTCCTGAGTAATTGATATAAATTTCAGCTTCATACCTCCACGCGTTCCTGAGAAAAAGGGTCTTGACAGACGGACGGACGGACAGACGGACAACAAAGTGATCCTATAAGGGTTCCGTTTTTTCCTTTTGAGGTACGGAACCCTAAAAATGGAGATCTATTCAGCATGAGCCTCAGTATCGAAGAAAAATTACATAATCTTCAGTGCAAATTGCTTCAGAAGGAAGGTATACGTGAACGCAAAGATTTCAAACAGTCAGTGACTCAGAAAAGTTATTCATGCCCATGAACAATAGGTATTTACTTATTTCGAAATAATACTAGGTAACGTATGTCGCATAGGGAAAGTACGCATGATTCCTAAAAATCCAAAATAACTGCGGTAGTTGGTAGCGAAAAATATGTTTTCTTTTTAACGCATCCGTAATAGTGTTCTTTAACTTGCACTGCGGTAAATACTTTTATTGAGCACGAGAGATTATGTACGCACAGCCACACATCAAGCTAATCACTCCGGTATCTTATGCTTACGTAATATGGGTGATGGTAAGGGTGAAAATGAGTAGCTTGATGTGGAACAATGCTTATGAAGAGCGAATCCGTATTCTGTTTGCGCATCTTCTTTTCGGTACCAGCCAGTCTACAAATTGTCCGGAATCTGTGGTAAGGTTTTATGGGACGTGTAAAAGTGCCTCTTGTGATGGGTCTATTTACAGAAAAAAATATTTTTTATGACTATAATGTTTGATTTTGCTTTCAGTCACGAGAAACTCATGAAGTCATCATCTCACACCCATCGCGAATAATGAAAAAGGTTCATTGACAACAGAAAAATTCTCGGATGTTTTACGAGAAACATTATTCATAATTACAGGATGTCATTTTAAATTATTTCGCTTGGCTGCTTGAATAATAATAAAGTTGTTTATAAATGCGGGCTTCGCAGGAGCTGATAGGTGGTGAAAAACTGTAACTTTTTTTCAAATGATATTGAGCAAATGAAATACCTAATCGATAATTCGGATTTAATGATCATAATAATAATAATTTAAATGTTCCTTTACCCGAAGGTTGTCTGGAAGAAATCGCTTCAAGCAATAAGACTGCTTAAATTGTACATCTTTTTTGTTAAACTTGTCTATCATTTTGTTTTGTGTTGTACAATAATAATTTAATCTACTTATCTATCTTCTTATCTTATTACTAATATACTTATTATCTAATTGAGTTAATTGAATTATTACACGATACAACATTTTCCAGTTTAGGTTCCCCAGATAAAAATTAATTGAAACAAGGTAACTATTGATACAATTAAAATTTAATTTCCTTATATTGATCATTGCGTCAATAAGCGGGTTTGCCTCGATTATGAACGCAAACGGGAAAGTTTTTAGTTAAACCTAAATAAGGTTTTACTGGGTTAAAACTAAAGGACAATGGTACTGATTAAACACTATAAATGGTCAAATAATGCACTGATGATGATGCACAACTAATTTAATTACGTAACACTGGCAAGTTAGGTGGACATGTGGTGATGTAAACTGACTTTTTAATTCAGGTTATTATAATTCCCAACCAACCTACATTTAAACATGTCGGCTTAGCCCACAGACCCACAGGTATGGCTGGTAGAGAATACTATATGGCGTTAAGTCTATCATTTGGAGAAAGTTTTGATGTGCAATAAAGCTTAATTTTTTTTAATCGTGGAAAGTATTCTATAAGGAGATACTGTCCTCGTTCTTTTACAAGTTGCTTATCCGCCAATGTTATTGGCCCAAACAAAAATTTAAGGTGTCATAAAATTATAAAATGTTGCTGTTGCAGTGAGTAAGCTTGGGCGTGCGCTTGCGAAGAAAACAAAACCTCTTCGGGGGTCTACTACCACATCTGCTTATATTTAGTACTAGCGGACACGGCAGACGTTGTCCTGCCAGCTGGCTTAGCAACTTTCACACATTTTCTCTCCGTCTAAACTTTCCCTGGATCCCCACGAATTTTTTAAGACTAAAATAATCCAACTAAAATAAGTCGATTTTAATTTATATGTTAAAAAACCGGTCAAGTGCGAGTTGGACTCGCGCACCGAGCGTTCCGTACAAACCTGTAGTTAAGAAGTAGTAACTTTGAAATTTTCAAAATTGTCAAAAATATTTTATTTTTTATTTTATTTTATTTATTAACACAAAACAGTTTACAGTTGTGGAGTTGTGAAATTTCTTAAAAATTAAAATTAAGTACTAAACTGAAAACCAAAACATGTGTTACATGAGTACAATATCTTAAGTTAAGTTACAAATTATTCTAAATCACAAATATTCGAGCTAACTGGCGTGGTGAAAAGCGTATTACAAATTTTGCACCTTAAACAAGTACCTTAAGCAAGTAGGGACTTCTAAAATAATTGGTCTCCTACGTACAACGCATAAAACCTATTTATCAAAAATATTTTTTTTATATGATGAAACTGAAAATTTACGGTTTTCGTATTTTTTCCTATATCTGTACTATAAGACGTGACTTCGTACTAAATTTCAAGATCCTAAGTTTACGGGAAGTACCCTGTAGGTTTTGATTCCCGTGCGAGTTTCGAAAATTTGCGGAAATTTGCGGCGTAAATGGCTGTGTCTTTTGATTGCGTTGGCTTAGAATGTTGGTTTTTCTACAGCTTCCAGAGACAATAGACCTAAGTATCATATAGAAATTTCAGTTTGATACCTCCACGCGTTCCTGAGAAAAACGGTTTTGACAGACGGACGGACGGACAACAAAGTGATCTTATAAGGGTTCCGTTTTTTTCTTTTGAGGTACGGAACCCTGAAAACACGTGCAAGCTTACAGAGAAAGTCCAAAACGCTTACAGGTCAATTATAATAACATAAGAAATCAATAAGTAACAAGTCAAATAATATAAAACAAACAAATTCGTTGTAAATGCACAAAAATTAGGTAAAAATTTAATGTCAAAGTAAACTTATTGTTTACTTTGACATTAAATTTTCAAATTTCATGTCAAAGTAAACAATAAGAAAATTTTCAAATTTTCAAATTTTAAATTGTCAAAATATAAAAAGGTCAATAATCAAGTTCATTTAACAAGGTACTTATGTCGTTAAGGAGCACACAGAATTGGTCAAACAGATGCCCAATATGGTCATAAAAGGTTAAGCCGTTCTCGAATTTTAGCGAGAGTAACCAACAGCAATTCATTTTGATATTTAGTATTTGTTTTGGGTACCATTGTCTGGAATAATATGACAAGCTTAATTACTTTGTTCTCATCTTATATTTTGTTGCTGTCAGTATTTTTGATGCGGAAAAGTTAAATATTTTATGTACAAACTTTTCAATCCAAACCTAGCGTATGGTCAAATAATATAATCGCATATCCCTTTTGATTTAGATTTTTAACTGGATCAATATAACGACAAACGGAACTCGAATATAACGATACGGAACTCGAAGCGTACATTCGTGCACACTTTTGGACGTTTTACATACAGTGCTGTCAAACAATACCTGACGGTTCGTGGTACAGGGCAGGTCGTGGGTCAAAGTCACGTCGGCGCCTGCGCCACTACGAAGACACGTACTACACTTCCTTTTTTGCTGACAAGCGACTAACTGCTACCGTGTTGCCTATGAGTATTGTTTTGTGTAGGTAATACTCGTAACTTCCATACACCGTCTTAACTTCATAAAACCATTTTAGCACAAAGTAACTCAGATATACTGTGGCTTTACTGACACTTATTAAGTTGTAAGAACAGAATAGAAACTCTTCCTACTTTTAAATAATCTTTACTTACTCGTATGTTAAACGCTTATATTTTCTGATGTTTAGTATAATGACGTGCCTTAACCGGTGTAAAGTAGAACTATTGTGTAGGTACGTCCACATTAGGCGATATATTCCTTAATCGTTTCGAAAGGTTGAACACGCACGTTGCCTACCTGTATATCCAAACACAGATGATGTGAGTCTGTTTAGAATCATTTGCCTTTGATTAATACAATGATCGACTTTGAAATAGACTTAGAGCACTGAATACTAACCAGATATGTCCTTTATTTTGTGTTGATTTAAAGCTATTGCTAATATTTTTTATGGGTTTTTACCAGTTTACCTACTTCCCAGTGTCTGATTAAGCTGAAGTTGTTCGATGATTAAGCACAACTTGATTATAAACGCTTGTTGAAAAAAGAACACTTTTTCTTTGGTACTTGTTTAATATTGACTTTGTCAACATTTTGGCATTGGGATTTTGGATCAATTTTGCATTATGTGGCGGAAAACATCTTATTATTTATAAGGAATGTTTATTTTAACCAATAAACACTAATAAAAGACGATCGCGTGGTTCCCTTTATTCTTTAAGGAAAATCTGAATGGTATGTTGTTACGTCAATGTTTTATGAAGAGGATTTTTTATCTTTGGATCTGGGTCTGTTTGTTAGGGACAATGGTTTATTATTGAAAACATAACATTATGTGACTCGAATTACCTGTCATTGCCTCATCATTTCAATTATCTGTATCAGGTTGTTCTGAGTAAAGTCAATTACTCATTTGACATTCTTGCAGAACGGAAACCAAGACGGATAATAGCGATAATGTTACGATATCGAAAAGACACGTTTTTGGGAATTTCTAAAGGACACAGGATTTGGATTAAACCTGACTGAACCTAGGTAAATAGGGTGATTGTAAAAATAAAAATTTATGATATTATTTAGAAGGTTGAGGATTGTTATTAACCTCTATTAATATTACTAAGAAAAGAGTAAAAGTTGCTCGTAATCCTTAGCAAAAATAGATATTTTTTCTTTCTTCAATCTAAGTTAAGTTAGTTAGTTAAGTTAAGTAAGACGACAGCTATGGTCTAGTGGTCTGAGGTCCAGACTACAAAACCGGCTGTCGCGGGTTCAAATCCTGCTAGAGGGAAATGTTTGTGTGATGAGCACGAGCATTTGTACCTGAGTGATGGGTGTTTATAAATGTATTTAAGTATTTCTATCCGTTATTCTAGCCACCATAGAACAAGCTAACGCTTAGTTTGGGGCTAGGTAATTGGTGTGTTCGTTTAAACAATTAATTATTATTATTAAAGTTGGGTAGAGGTAGACTCAAGAAATAATCTGCTGAAATTCAGTAGCCGGTGTCATGTTTGTAAATACTTTAAATATGAATTCCGTTTAGACTACTGTAAGCGGCGGAAGTCTAGACTTAGGCTTGACTCCTGGGATTTGAAGCTCTACCTTGAATGATAAAGTGACTTCACGCAAAGTTTTGCTTACGGAAATTATGAAACGACTAGCGGTCGCCCGCTACTTAGTTTGCGTATATTTACCGTTCCCGTGAAAATATTTTATTTGCGCGGATGCCTACATTATAGTAACTACCTGCGCGCAAAATTTCAGCTCGATCCGACCCGTGATTTGGGCTGTGCGTTGTTAGATCACTACGTGAGTCAGTCAGACACCTATGAATTTTATTTATTTCGAAATGCAAATAATTAAATATTATTAAAATGAAAACACGGACTGACTGAATAGTTCGTGAACAAATTTCTGAAGCTTTACGTTTTTTCCCATTTTAAACTAATTGCTTAAGTTCGCATGGTCTCATCTAAGTAATTGTGATGATGACAGCCAACTACCTATAAAAATAAATAATACAAATAAATATAATATAAAATAAAATACATACAACAGAGTAAAAGCTTGAAAATCGGAAGTTCGATGGTCGTAGTACTGTAACTATTTAGAGCTTCCATAAGAGCTTGGTTTGAATACTTTGAATAAATCTCTTCTGCCACTTGTATTTGTCTGAATCTCTTAAGTACCTTAGGTACCTACATACTTTTTTTTTTAACAAACCGATCACACCGTTGTAACTCTCATATCGAGTGGCTGTTTTTGTGTTAATTGTGTGCATCGGAACATCGAATAGTGGACTAATAAGTTCCCCTAATTCAAGCACAAAGGCCGTATAGAAGCTCTCCGGTGAAACAAAGCACGCCCGTAGAAGCGAAATGAAATTTTAATCAAACAAAATTGTTCCTTACACACACTTATTGTGCGTCGACAATAATATCCACACAAAGCGGGAGCAGTGGGGTGACCATGGTTTGCAGAGAGAAAACGAAACAGTTAGTGACTAATGGTTTTAGTGAACGGGCATGCATCTTTAATTACGTAGATGTGTGTGACCTACTAATACGTGTGACTCACTCGGAATAAAAACTTAGCCGCACATCAAGTGCGACAAAAATTTCATCATAAAGAAGTTTGCAGACACAGGAACGTGAGGAAAAGTGAGGAAGTACTTAAATACTTGTTATAGACGTCGGGGTGGCAGGTGAAGTTACATCAATATTCGTTATTTATCTACTTATTGTAAAATCGTAGATTATAAGGTTATACATCCTGGGTGAAATCAGGTATACCATAGCTATAAGCCTAACTTGCGACTGTTGTCACTTTCATTGTTACGAGCGTCAGCGGAGTGTAACAGATTACGCAAAGTCTATTATTACAACCTTTGAAATCTGATAAATAGAGCGAACGTACTCCACAGCCTCCAGCGCCTTCTAGTAGAAGAATAAGAATATTCTTCTACTAGAAGGCGCTGGAGGCTGTTGACTAGCACTAAAATCTGTTTTTTTTTCGAAAAGCTAACATCGTTGTTTGTAATAAAATTGCATTCGCATCGCGGTTTGTCAATACTGTTTTTTAGATAATCAAAAAATGCGTTCCTTAAAGTTCTTATACAAGACAAGAAAGATAGATAGAAGATAAATATCAAAGCAGTATGCAGAAATGCAGCTGCTAAATTCAAACAATTCTTTCAATCCTGAATAATCCGCTTAAGGAAAATTATAAGAAACTTTGACGTCAATCACCGTAAAAACCCAATCCAATCCCTGTTGATCCCGCCACATGGACACCCCACGCGGGCGGGCGCATGCACCGCTCGCCTCGACCCGAGTTTAGTAGTAGCCGCGTGTGCCCGCGGCTAGCCTGTCTTGAGGCCTCGCGCGCGCCTCCATCGCACAAACACGAAACTCTGCCAACTTTAAAAAAAAACCCGCCAACTTCACACCACCGTGCATCGAAAATACGTGATCGGTTTACCCCTGTGATTTTGAGTTACAAGTTATAGTGCTTTCAGTGTCAGCTGTGCGTGTTGTCCCTCTCTGGTAGACGAAAAGGAAAAGGAAGGGATTGCGCGGGGAGCGTTGTTTTGTTTTCGTAATAGGTACACTGCGAAATAGAGCGGATTCGATAAAAGTGAGTGTAGGCTTCCATTTCGTTTATGAAATAAGACTTTATCTATGTTTGTATGTAAACTGTTTGTTTGTTTATTATTGTCAAACAACATTAATCAACAAAAAGTTTTAAAATGTTCAAAGTTTACCTTTCATAACAACGAAGTGAAGCTAAAGTTGGAAATGCTGACAATCAAACTGTTTTATTCGTAAACTTTTTGTCACTTCTAAATCAGATCAGCATACGCCGCCCTATTGCGCCTGAAAACTTCTGAAAATATGACAAAAAAGCGAAAGCTTTCAAAATCCAAACGGAAGTGTAAAAAGCTTATTAGAGCTTTTAGTTTCGTTGTTTGCAGTAGAGCGCTTGGTCATGTGGACGGCTCTAATTAAACGTTTATAAATAGGCACACTTAGACTACTTGTGCCTAACTTGCAAGCCGTCTGCCGACTGTGTACACTGTAAATATTACACAGATTTATTCACTGAAACAACTGCATGTGTATTTTGCGTTAAATTCAGCAAGTTGGAACATTTGCAGTTGGCACAAAAATGCGAAAAGGATCATTATTTTATTAGTGTCTTGTAGTACCCTACCATATAAGGGCATTTAAAAAAATGTTATTATAAATCTTTAACATGATTAAATATTCAAAACAGGCGACCAATACAAACTAAATTTAAACTATCTCAGACACTGAGTAGCCTGAGTAGTCCCACTTGACTTTAATTGATGGTAGAGTCCATAACTAGTTATTACTACCGTAATTATATACACTAAAAGCTTTCATAAACATTATTATTACTCAAGCTGACTAAAACAAGTTTGGCGCATAAAATATTGAGTTGAATTGAGGAACAATTTGTATTCGCATTTAGTTGACCTACTTAGCGCTCTCTGTTTGTTAAGAAGTCTTTTATTGTAAACTAGCAGACATAGCAGACGTCGTCCTGCCCGCTGCTTTTCATATATTTTTCAGCGTTTAAACCTTCCCTGGACCTCCACGAATATTTGAAGAACAAATTTAGCAAAATCGGTTCAGCCTTTCTTGAGTTTTAGCGAGACTAACGAACAGCAATTATTAATAAATAAATATACAACAACATCACATACATTGATCTGACTCCGTCGTAAGACTCGTAAGTAGCTTAAGCACTTGTGTTACAGATATCAGAATCAACAGTGGTATTACAAATAAACTTAAATAATACATATATAACACCCAGAAATATTTGTACTGGAAAAACAGACATTTTCATGCACACAAATGTTTGTAAAGTGCGGGGATCGAACCCGCGACCTCTTGGTTAATAGTCAACTTCTTGACCGTTATTACACCAAAGTGGTCGTCAAATCTTTTTTTTTATATAAGATTAAACAACGAAATTGATTAAGATAAAGATTTATGTAGTTATTCAGGTACGTGGTATATTTAAGAAAGCTTTTATGTTGAATTAAAACATCCTGTAAGTTTGGGTACAAAAGGGTGAGGTTCAGATGATACCAAGTCAAGGTAAATATTGCATCTTACGTAGTTGCTGTAAAGGCCACTTTACAACAAAAATGGGTAGCCTGATTTGCTGGTAGTGTGCATAATTACGAGTAGTCATAAAAACCTTATAAACGGACTTGAACCTTGTTAAGAAACCTAAAAATAAAAAAGTGTCCCCACTTTTATTAGTTAAATAATTCATAGACATCCGAATCGGTATCTACTTACTTATATCAAATCGGGTCATGAATTCCAATAGGAAATAGTGATCGTTTTTCATGTGCTAGTATGTTATGCAAACAAACGTTGTATACTTGTATCGGACAAGTTTTAGCGGTCAAGGACGTCTTTACTCTAACGGTCATTGCCACTTATCTTAAATCTTTGAGTACAAAAATGCTTATGTTTATTTTACTAACTGTGTTTGCAAACGTCCTGAAGAGTCAGAATCGAACTCGAATACTATTTTGATACGATTGCATTTGCCAAATTAGAAAGAAACCTTTTTTTGGCTTCAGTATCAGAATAACTATATATTGAATCACAAAATGTAGGCAATATAAAATTTTAACTAGTTTTATTTTATATTTTAAATGTACCTAAGTGGAAAACCACTAATCATTTCTGCTTTGCCCAAAGGTATGACTGGTAGAGAATGCCCTACGGCGTTAAGTTCACCTTTTGTACAAAGTTTTGTTGTGCAATAAAGCTTAAGTAATTAAATAAATATATAAAAAAAAACATTTTCAAAAGTACGAAGTCGGTTTAAAAAAAAACAAACAAAATTATAAATATATTGGAGATCTGAATACCACATTAAATTAAAATATAAATTTGTAATGTTTTGACGACCACTTTGGTGTAATGGTCAAGAAGTTGACTATTAACCAACAGGTCGCGGGTTCGATCCCTGCACTGTACAAACATTTGTGCGCATAACATGTCTGTTTGTACTGGTCTGGGTGTTAATGTGTATTTATTTAAGTTTCTTTGTAATACCACTGTTGATTCTGATATCTGTTAACACTAGTGCTGATGCTACTTACCACGGAGTCAGATCAATTTATGTGATGTTGTTGGATATATATGAAAAGAAGAAAGAAAAAACAGTCATCATTATACCCATCCCACCTAGTCCTAAGCGGCCCGTGTCTGGCGCATCGGTCGACCTACATGACGTATGTGACTATGATAATAATATGGTTGCGCTCTTTGTCATGGTTTCTATGAATTAGACTAACAACAAACTGCTTAGTTTAAATTATGAACTTTGGAGTTAGACCCTTTGTATTAATGAACTCACTACGAAATAATTGGACTAAGTTTTCAACAAGAATTCAGAGTAATAAAGACGCTTATTTCTTTATTTAACAAAACTAATTTTTGTGTTCTTGAACTCCCAAAAGGTGTTAAACTTTTCATGCTTTACTCTGAAGCTTTAGACATTTGTTAGTCAAAATGGTAGTCATAATTTCTGTTTCTCTAAATCGCTCTTCATAAACTGATGAAGAGTCTTTAAAAAGTACTTGATCATGACTTTGAAAATTAATGAACTTTAAGAATTGTTGCAATCTATGAAAATATCTTTTTTATCTTCCTTCACATTATCACTGATGCTTTCTTTAGTTTTGAGATCTGCGTGCTTAATTTGTTTGTCTTGATAATTAATCTGACCAAAAATCTAATGTATTGATAAAATTGGGAAGTAGATCATCATTGCATCAATGAAACGGATTCACCGAAGGTAGAAGAGTTTGCTAATGGTGCAACCAAAGTACTTTAGATTACCTACATTATTCAAGTATGTGGAAGCTTCAACTACAATCCAATCAATCAAAAACTTTTTCCTTGCAAAAATCTCGTGTAGTCGTTCCTTATTGTCATTTATCATAGTCTTGTAGTGAACCTTATGAAGGAAAATTTATGTTAAGGGCAGGAGTTATCTTGCGAACATTATTTTGTCTTCGACTTGCGACTTGAAAGGGCTTTGTTATCTTGGATATCCTGTTTTCAATGTTACTGTGTTTCTGATACCTAGGACAGTCTGGTTATGATTAATTTCGATAAACTTTGTTAACCATATTCTTGGTGGCAAATTTTTTGTGTGTAAATTGTTGTTGTGTTATAAATTACAAACTAATCTCTTTCTGTTGCAGAAATCGCTTCGTTATCTTGTGCACACAAGAGTATTATAAGTTTAGAACAAACAGCACCACCACCCACGTTAAAAGATAACAGATCCCACAGGAGCTAATCTGGCGCAAGGAGACAGGAAGCATGCCGGTATTGTGGACCTAGCATGCTCCCCTGAGGGACCCCTCGCTAGAAATGCCCAGCTGACAGCACAAGACAATGCCAGCGGCAACAAAACACACAAATGAAAGACCAAATATAAACCACAGTAAGGAAACATCGACTGAGAATAATAAACTAACTTTTCAAGTCGTAGATAATAGAGGTAGCAAAATGGCAAACGATAACCATTCCAATGATAATTTAGACGAAATTCACGAAACGACTGATTTAGGTAGATGTAAGATAAACGAATGTTCCGATCGAGGTCTGAGTATCGAATGCGAGTTACATAAGAAGGTCGTATACGGAGAAGAATCGATTATGAAAAAGAGGGTGGGTTACGAATATGGTGGTGCAAGGAAGGCCGATGATTTGAAATTTAAATGTGCGCGGGAGTGGCTGGGAGGCTTCGGGAGGACAATGGACGTGTACGCGCGAGTGTTCTTTGTCGGGTTCTTGGTGACGCTGCTGGCCGCGAGTGACGCGGCGCCGGCGCCGGCACGACCCACCAGGAGCACGCAGCATCACGAAAAATCTGTGGTGAGTTTTCTTTTTTGCCATAGGTACGGCATTGCGAACGTGCGCAATACTTGATAGCCTGTATGTGTTTCTAGATAATGAGAGTGCAAGTATTTTTATTGCAAATAAGGCTATCAGCAGTGTCCTTATTGATCTTGGTAGGTATAATAAATTATTTCATGCGCTTACTTAAATGCGTAGTTTAAATGACTGCATAAGATCCTTAAGTTACACGCGGACGTCTAAGATTTATCAAATGTTTGAATGGAAATGCGGGTATGGAAAGACATTGTCTGATAAATCAGACAGGTCGAGATGGCTCAGACAATGGTGTATAATAAGTAGCGAGTTCCGGCGAGCGCAGACGACACTAAGCTTACAAGTCGTCAGGATATCTTGAGTCTGTTTGGTATGCATGAAGGGGACTGTGGCTCGGTGCATGTAAATATGAAAGTACAATCACTTCCGAAATGTATTTGCGAATATCTTATAAATAGTTAAAAATATTTATTGCAGACGCTCGAAGACAGAGAAAAGAAAACAGAGCGTATCTTATAGTTTTCATCAGATCAACGTCTGAACTAAGAAGGACCAAAAATGCCTTTCGTTACACGTTAGTTACACAGACGCTATCAGCTATCAACGTCACCCTATTCCATCTATAGACTGGAACCTTTACCGCACCACACATTATACGGCACGAATCTTCACGATGAATGCATCCACTCCATCTCTGGAACGTTTGATTCGTCCTTAAAAGGGGACTCCTTAGACGGATTAACGGGCATTTTAAGGCGTATTTCCGACTGCCGGTAATATGGGGACAAAAAGCTGGCGTGTCGTATTAGATTAGAGGCAGTGACAGACGGACGGACTGTTCCCAGATTAATGGCGTAAGTGACGAGCTGAATAGCGCTGTGCAGTTTGTTAGGTACTTGAGTGAAATCGGAGTCGGTGCTCTCAAGCATATTCTTACGATTTTTTTAAATCATATACGTAGAAATATTACTCAAGATTTTTTATAAACAAGCTACTACAAACATATAAATTCCGGGACAGGTGAAATTAAATGAAAGCTGTAAAATAATGTCCGGCTAAGGTTTTAGGGTGGATGAATACATTCACTCATAAATAAACCAAATGCGCATAACAAGATCTAATAAGACCTAGAATCAGCTAAAGATATCCTGTTCGCAGTGATTAAAATCTATTTTCACGTAGTAGTTGACTACTGGCACATTTTCATTGAGATACACTCTAAAAGAAACGATGTAACCAACTCGATTAAATAATTAACTAATTTGGGACATCACTAAACCAACGTGGGCAGTCCGGGAAGGCATGGCTCGTTTATACCGCGGTCCGTTACAAATTGCAAAAATCCGACAAATTTTCATTGGCTTCAGAGCGGTTGGAAACACCATTTATATTCGTGACTTGGTAGGGGAGATTCATGGAATCTTTTCTATTGCTTTTTTCGTTGTGGGGAAGTGATAAGTGGTAGTTTGCGATGGCCTTGGTCTCATGTTTTTAAATCTTTCCGTGAAAAATGGGAATGGAGGGTGCATTAAAAATAGAACTTCACTAAATTGCGAATGCTTTTTCCCATACGTTTTTACGGTTTTACCGTACTTACTTAAAAAGTCTGTTTATCTATCTAAGCGTTTAAGAACTTTTGCATAAATTGAGCTAAAATTACTTTTAATCAGTGCTTATGTGTGCAATCCGTAAGCTTTTTACCTCCTTACTCACTAACCGTACGGGATTTGACGCAAAGTCTTTGAATTATTATCTGAAACAGTACAAGATAAATATTTCAAAAAATCAGTTTAGGTAGGCATAACATGTAATCATTAATACAATACTTTTTAATCTCGACGATAACAAATAAATCTCTTACGAACCCTCTGATTACGGATTGAAAGGCGTTCATTCAGCTATAAAGCGATTCGACATGGGCGGGATGAGTTGCCCAAATCTGGGAAGTTAATTACAGATTAAACAAACGCGCGGTTAGCAGTTTCCTGCGCGCGCGCAACTAGGCCATGTTTGCGTTGAGCTCTGGTTATGTATGTGATAATAATGCATCACAGTAATTCTAATGACCCTGTACTTATTTAGGCGAATTGTGATTGATTCAATTTTACTTTTCACTGTTTCAGTAGATTTTTTAATTTGCTGCGTACACAGATTTAACATTGGTTGAATAGTGATAATAAATCTTCGAGTGAATTCTCTGAGAATTTAAATAACTTGTTCAACCCTTTGAGCCCCGTACAGCCGAGTAATGGCTTCGTAACAATATAAAATTGATAATGTCTATACCTATGACAATCGTCGTAAAAAATCTGTTACCACTACCTTTATTAAATCTACATGTCTTGTATGAGTATAATCACTCAGACTTTTATGTATACTAATGAGATTTAACAGTCAATCAAGGAGACTGTTATTAACTAATTACCGCAATAGAACTTGTCCGACTACTGTTGGGCACAAGTAGGCCTCCTTTCATCTTTCCGTATAGACTGGATTATCCGTTTATTTACTTATCTTTATGAATGATAAACGTAACTAGTTACAACCGACCAGATAAATCGAGAACTAACGTGTAAGTCGATACGGAGCAGAAAATCCTATTTTCTGAGACGATATTTGCATGCAGACATTCTAAAACAAAGAGCAGTCAAACTATAACCATCTGGTTGATCATTCTGGATACAAACTACAAAAGAATGAACCGAATTTAGCTATTTACTGGTAGTTTCTTAGTCTTTCGCATTCATGAAACCGAAGGATGTTTTTAGCACACAATGTCTAAAAACATCCTTGTCAACCTTGACAAGTTCTTGAAAAAAAAATCAGACAAAAACATTCATAGATTAGAAAAAAAATCATTTACATAAGACGTAGGGACGAGAAGTGTGTGCATCTTTTCACTACTGTTCGTTTCCCTACTAAAGTACTACTAAACTAAAGTACTTACTTCAAGGACCAATTAATAATGCGGTAGGTACTTATGACTGATCTTATTATTATTTTATGTGCATAAGACTGGTGAAAAACCTTATTCGGTGTCATTTTGGTACGCGCGATTATTCAATTTGATAATGCCAACCTTGTATTTTGGTACAGGAATACACCTGTAAAACAATTAGATGAAAATGAAATGGTAGCAGAGGCGGTCGGTCTGCGCCACACTATTGTATTTTACTCGCGTGTTCATATTCCCCTTTAACAAGCAATTCATTCATGTGAAATTTAATAAAGGTCATGCTACTAACAACGGATACGATATAATGCACCAACATGCGATACTGGGGCGTTGCAGTAATTTGACTATTTTGGCTGAATTACGTGTATGGAAATTTGAATGATAAAGTTATGATTTATCATAGTTATTTTAATATGCACAGCAATAAAAATTAATAAATAATGGTCTCATATCAATTCGAATAAAAAAGTAAACTGCGCCCAACGTGGGGCTCGAACCCACGACCCTGAGATTAAGAGTCTCATGCTCTACCGACTGAGCTAGCCGGGCTTGCAGAGTATGGCCGAATTTATTGATTAGCTTCGACGGCGCCGTTTAGTTCAATCGGGCGCAGTGTGAAAACTGAAATAATCTCGTGTACGAAGAAAATATTCAAAAACGTATTTTGCGGATTGTACAACGATGATAATTTATGTTGTGCTACACAAATACAAGTACATAATTGAAAGTACCTATCTGCAAACTTTTATAATAATTAGGTACGAACTCAAACGAGTACCTAATAGATATTCTACCTACAACCAAATGAATTGAGCTTTGATGCGTCAAATTGCCTGAATTAACCATCCATCAGATTCCGCACCAATGTTGTGTATTTGTCCATAAATTTTGTAATTAGAATTTGCATTTGAAAATTGCCCTGTGATGGTCGGGCGTGCCTTAATTAGCACCTGGAAGCTTCATCAAAAGTAATTAAGTTGGAGCCTGATTAAATTTACGCTTCTGAATGAGGACCGCGCATTTACATAATAATCTGCAAGTTTAGCGGCTTGGCTAAGAAGTATTAAGTAACGGAGAAGTTTTCTCGTCTTTTTGGATGTTGGACTTTCGGCGCGCTCGACTTGGCTAGGCTTTGGAGGCAAATTGCTTATTTCGTAATGAGAACAAATGACGGTTCACGCGAACAACGTAAGCGGCAGAATGAATACAACTCTTCTAAGAAGTAAATTATTCCAGACTCATAAATAATCATGTTTTTGGACATTTAGAAATATTTTGAGTCATGCGTAGCTCGTAGTATGTTTAAGAGTGTGAAAGTGTGAGTATGAAAAGACATTTGTAAGTCCAGAATCCAGATAAGGATTGATTCATGAAGAATCGCCAAAAGTGATAAATATAAAAATAAACAATTTGGACGTCACGCTATAAGAATGTTCGTTGTTTAAACTTCACTTTTGATAAAATCTCATCTTATTTGGGTTAATTTAATGTTCCAACTGTTGATTGCAGACGATGATAACGAGTGTTTGGTATTGCTTTCCGAGAATTTCGCTCGCATGAATGCACACAGCTTAACACTTTTGAAATAAAAACACAATCCGGTGCAATTAATTAGTATTTTTTATTAAACGAGCGTGACGAAAGTATGTTAGAAAGGGGGGGGGGGGCACCTGTGGACACTTTTACACTTAATGTTGTAATACCTTCAGATTCTCTAGTTCCTGAACCTTTCTACTGTTTCATAATGCTAAGCCCATATATTAGGCAATAAATTGCAATACATCATATGACGAAGAAAATAAAAATTATAGCCGAAAAAATCGTTTTAGATAAATAAAGTCAAATGTTCCAAGCTGCCCCCCCCACCCCTGGGGCAGCTTTAGTAAAAATAAATCTCAAATCACTTATTTTGCAAACCTAAACTAGTAATGAGGAAGCATGCGTGATGTTTCCAGCGAATTTTTGTCTTGCAATCCAAACGCTTGCCGAGTATGCACCGGCCGGAAATACGTCTCGTCAGATATATTTAGCGCCACAGAAAGAGATGGCAAATAAATGTGCAGTATACAGTTATCATGCATTGGAACAGGAGGAATATATATGTTTCATGTGAGCTTTTAATAAAGATCGCCAAAACGGGACCTACTTTTAGGACACACAAACTCATTTGCATTCATTATAGTTGACATTAAAATAATAATCTTTGTCTATTTAGAAAAGAGATATTATGTTGATGCCATGTTGTGTATAAAAGCGGCTATCAGATCAGTCAGTTGTGTTAAAAGTTGTTTATCGTAGCGGATCTTCTAACTAGCTTGCGATATCGTTTGCATTTAATTGTCAATTTGTGCATTTCTGTTCTGTTATGTCGTTGGTTTGCCTTAATTTCCTGAAAAAGGGACAACTGAACTTTGTCTCTATACAGAGTTCAAAACTTAAAGTAGGTATAAAAACAAAATAATAAACGAATGAGTAAAAAACAACTGATTAAAATATGCGGTAATTTATTTTAATCTGTCAAACAGAAAAGCTGAATTATTATTCTGAACGCGCTCTTCATTAATCTTATAATATAAATTCAGTCAGATTAAACTTATTAGAACAAGATATTGTGTAATCTTGTCAAAATGTGTCAGCAAGATACATCAATTCAAACATGTGTTAAGTTTTGCACTTCACGTTTATCAGGCGCTGCCACCCACACTTGTTTGTAAGTAGGTTATACATTTTAGGCCCAGGGCACATCTGCGGTGTACTGTCGCTGCGACTCGTGACTGCCAGATTTGGTCGTGATCCACAATTTTCTCGGCGTAGTGCCTCAGCATAAAGCGGTCTGCGAGCATGAAGGTTAGCTTCATGCAACCTTCACCTCACAGTTTGGTAACTCACAAGCTAGTGGTTCTCTGACTGGAGCCTCTAAACCAACTGCATGGCCGCAACAATTGGTTCTCTTTTCGCGGCAACTTGCGAAAATCGGGCTTGTCGTTGAGTGGTTATCCGCTTGCTTGCCGTCTGGATGTCGTTCAGCCACTTCACCAGTACCAAGGTAGCGGATCATAACCTAGATATCACGTTTTGTCTTTGTTGAGTAGTCTCAGCTTGGAGCATAGCTCCTGCCTTTAGCATTTATTTTCTAGTTAAATGGCGCCGCTACATGATGTACACAATAGGTTTAACTCGATAATAATCGATAACTTGTCATTAAACTTAAATTTGACCCAAAAAATATCCCGATAATAGGTAAACAAAACTTTCGGACTTCGCTACCGTTATAGCGCGTAAATCATTTGTTTTTTTTTTTTCAAATTCGAATTAAGAATCGTCCAAAAAAGATTACAAAATATTCTTCATTCATCAATAGATTTTAAAACTGGTATTGGTAAAGTTCTTAAACTCAAAAAATACTGGTAACCAGTATTTTTTGAGTTTAAGAACTTTATACAAAATATCCCTAGACAGTGTTGATGTGTGTATTTCAACGAAATAACGTGTGACCTGGGCGTGCGCTAAAGATTTTGCCGATGCAAATGGTTGTCAGTAATTGTGTTTAATTGACAACTGAACTACAACATTTGACCAATTAGTATTCACTATTCATTCATCTGTCAGGTGAGGTCCGGACATTTCGACGCGAGCGCACCGTTCCGGTGACTCATGTATCCGTTGCTTCACACAGTCAAAATTCTACCTTATCAGAAAACTAATAAAAGTTATTTTTCATTCTGAAATCCTGTAGGTCTTCTGTAACAAAACGGCTAGCCATTGTTATTTTAAATACGCGCTGGGATTTGTATTTTTAGTCTATTCTTTAAACTTTAGTGCGCGTGACGTCAAACAAATCGTTGACCCATATAAATCATACTTAAGGAAGTGTAGACGTATGAATTGAACTTTTTCTTTCAAATACTCCTTCTTTCTTTTCATCGGTGATTCATTATGGCTATTAGGTAGCTTTAAAACAATGGCTTTGCTTTTATAAATCACTGTTTAGTAGGTACACGGAATCATATTTACTTTATTGCTATTTCTATTGAAGCTCGGGCTAACATCCAAAAGAACTTTAAGTGGTATAGCACGTCTTTGCTTTTATGCAGGGACCGAAAACCTTTATAAATTACGGTACAGGTATCGAAGAATTTTGGTTACCTCTTTGATTAAGGTAACCGCAATCTGTGTAACCCAATTAGAAGAAACATGTTACCTTTATTTAAGTTACCGTTTTATACCGGTTACCTAAAAATGACCTTGATTACGAGAAAGAGATAGAATATCGCAATGCCGTTAATAATTTTGGCATTAGAAAATACATTACCAGGAATACCAGGGAGATCGTCGTGCGTGTTGGAGTAGTTAGTTAGTACCTACTGTTTAAGTTTCTTAAGTTCGCCTTTTAGCGGTGGAGTAGTTGAGTGAAGGTAAAAAGGAAATGAACAAAGGTAAGTAATATAATATTACTTTATTACATTGTGAATTGTCAAAAGACCCTTTTGCTTATCTTTTTCTCTCATCATAGAATTTAACTCGGTAGTATGTTTATTTTACTTTCGGAGAAACATGCATCTCCGTGTTTCTAATAGAAGCCAGCTCTTCCTCGTTAACAAAGCTTATAACTTATTTGTTTGCAATTTTTTTGAGCAAGTTAGCACAATACCTACACTTTTTTCTATTTAAATTAGCGAACCGCCTCGCTTTCTCCAGGTGAGAAGAGCATTTGTGTGTTAAAAATAAGGCATAATCCCAGCTGCCCCCGCGGCTGGTGGGTATGCGTAACAACATTTCCCTGACGTTAAAAAAAGGCGTGAGATGGAATAGTTAGATTACTCAACAGTAGAGGTGTTGATGTCGCTTTGTTTTTGTATTTGTGTCATGGCGGCGCGGTATATAACTTTAAACAAAGTAGGGTGACCAAACAAAATGTCGAAGGAGATTTTTTGGATTTTAAAATATGATTATTATTATGGAAATCAATCAACTTGGACAAAGCATTCGCTCAGCTCGACCACGGGTGGTTACGCGGGTGTTTTAAGTGTTATGTTGCTTTTCACCACAACCAACTTGTCCCTTAACGCGATTGGGAGTACTGTTCTGCCGCCATTTTGATCTCTATTAATAATATTGAAACTTGAAAGAAGAGCAGCACTTTGCTGTCCACTAAGCCAACTTCAGCTGCCGACAGACTTAACTTCAGTTCAGTTGACAGGAGCAACTGCTACTGTCGTTATTGGTTGGCTTTTGCTGTCCACGTGTCAACGGCAAACGCTACCAATGACGGTAGCTGTAGTTGCCTCCGTCAACAGCTGAAGTTCGCTTTGTCGACAGCAAAGTGCTACTCGTTGTACACCGCTATAGCTTTTTTAGCTAGAGCATATAATTTAGGACGAGTTATTTTTTGGCTCTCCCAATATTCCAAAATATTTTGTGAAGAAGGAATACGAGGTTCCGTTACCTAAAATCTTCATCAGTTGTACTTAAAATAAATTCTAAAAACAATGAAAAGAGGAATTATAAGTTTTTTCCACACTAGTTTCTGATAAACGTACGTTAAACTTATTCTATTTTGAACTTTCTTAAAGAGTTCTTGAATTCAAGTACAATTACACGTCTGGTATTGGACTTGATAACAGGTGGGTTAATTTTTTTCACAACTTGGTATCTAGCCACTTTAATTGGCCACTTAAATTTGTGGTTATCTATTTTTTTTGCAAATTGTATTACATAGCCATCTTCTGTAATTGATTTGACCTGCCCAACGTAACGGTGAACAAGATTTTTCAAGGAGGTTAAATTTATTATTGCCCAGTCTTCTACTTGAAGTGGTGAAACAGCCCACTCATTTTCTGACTCACAACTGGATGAATCAAATTGATCCACATCTTCTTCTTCTTCTTATCATCTTCTGAGCTCGAGGCGCCGTTCATCCTTCTTTTTATTTGCTTCTTTTTAGGTTCTGTTTTTCCTTTGTTTGTCTTCTTTTTCTTTTCCCTCATATTCTTCATATTAGTCTTTATTTTACTGGCGTTTCTTTTTCTTTCCCTTTCTTCGGTTTGAATTCTGATGTTTTATTTTTCCGGAGTATCAGTGTAAACTGTTGACTTCCTCTTTATTGTTTTTTTTGTTATTGTTTTTCTGGGTGGTGCTTTAGGGTATGGTCTTACGAGTTCTGGCAAAAAATTACTACTTGAAGCTTGATTGGAAATATCAAGAGGATCAATTCCTACAGAATCACTTGATTGTGAAGTTTCTGACCATCTGTGAGCAGACTGAGTGACAGCAGCAGCTGGATATTGTGATTCTATAGAGCTTGTCTGAATTGACTGAACTCCCGGTATGGACACAGCGGAACTGCAGGACTGTGGAGTTATTGAGCCTCTAGCAGAAGACGAAGGGATGGCTTCAAGTCCTGCAGCAGACTGAGGTTGATATTCCAAAGGCACTTCCAGCGCGGATACAGCGGAAGAATTGGGCTGTGGAGTTATTGAGCATCTGGGAGAAGACAGCGCGATGTCTTCAAGTCCTGCAGCAGCTTGAGGTTGAGGTGCAGTTGAGCTGGTCTGAGTAGACTGCACCGCTGCTGGTTCATTTGCGGTGGAAGTGTTTGGCTCTGATGTTACTGAATTTTGAAAATCAGGTGTATTATTGTCATTCTCTAAAGCGTTATTATTTGGTCTGTCCGTGACATATGAGGGTGCAAAATCTAAATCACTGAATATTTCTCTATTATATGGACAAATTCCCGAATTTCTGAACCCTGCTTGAATGTTGCTCAGGGTCATAGCCCTTGGTAAAGCAGTGGCGACTATACTCGGGATATCGTAAATAGTCATAGTTTTTCCTGGGTTTGTTCTCATCCAGCCATCACATGCTGTGTTCACTGCTTTTTTAAAAGCTCCATATACGGAGCGGTCCAATGGCTGCAACTTGTGACTGCAATGTGGAGGATATGACAGCATGACGATGCCATTGGCACGACAATAATCAATGCATTTAATAGACACGTGCGAGGAATGGTTATCCAGCAACAAAAGCACTTTGTGATCTGAAGAACAATTTGTATTTCTTTGGAAGTGTTGCAGGAAATCATCTTCTTGCATCCAGCCAGACTTATTTGCTGTACCTACACTACCATTTTTCAAAAAATGGCTTTGGTAATGTACCCGTGGAAACGTAAACATCGGTGGAAGTACATTGCCCAGTGCGTTTCCTGCTACAGTGACTGTTACCAGAGTTCCACGTTCGGCTGATGTCAGTGCACCAACTTGTCGAGTGCCTCTTCTGCAAACAATGCGATTCGGTTTTTGTACAGTCGTTATGCCCGTTTCATCCACATTATAGATGTCTTTGGCTTCAAACTTGTCCCGGTCGAGTACCATATCCAAATTATCAAAAAATGCACTAACATTGTTTTTATTGAAGCTTGTTGCGCGGGCTAAGCTCGTGGCTTGAGCACATCTCACGGATAATTCTAGGTGGCGGTCCAAAAAACCTCGGAACCATTCTACACCAGCAATCTGATTTGTGTCCCAAGAAGGTGGCCTAGCAAGGTTGTACTGTACAGTCAAATCATAAGCCAATTGCCTCAAGTCTTTGGTTGAGAGCCCGAAGTAAATGTCAGCTGACTTAATTGCATACTTCACAATCTCTTTTTCCTGCTCAGAGGTAAACACCTTCTTTGCCGAATTATAACCCATAGTTATAGCATCAACTGGCGTATTTTCTGTCGCATTTTCTGTTTTTTTTGTACCTCCCTAAAGAGACGTGATCTAAATTAAACATCTCAGCTGCTTTCCGTAAAGATTTTCCACATAGAACTTCCTCATTTGCCTGCTGATAAGCAAACATATCTTTGGAATTTCTGTCTGTGACATGCTTTCTTTTTCTGGGCATCTGAAAAAGAAAGCTATACTGAACGAAACTTAAAATAACTAACTTCACGGTGAGCTGTACATTCTCGAAATATCAAATTATATACAACATGTAACAGAAAGGGTATATGCATCGAAAAATGTGTGAATCTACCCATGAAACTGAACAACTTTCCCTAAGGAACATAGGTCGAAAAACGAAAAAAAAAGTTTGACCTTCCATACAAAATGCATCAGTTGATAGCGTATTTAGTATGGGAAGTCAAAACTTTCTTTCGTAATTTGACCTATGTTCAGTTTCATGGGTAGATTCACACATTTCACGATGAATATACCCTTTATATTACACGTTGTATAGGTAGTTCACCTGAAAAACATTATCCCCTTCTTAGGCAGTTAGGGACGGTTGAAACACCGGGACGATTGAAACGTTTCAATCATCCTTATGTAAAAAATTCAATCATCCCCATCCGATTTTGTCTGACTTCAAGGTCAATAATTTTAATTTAAATAGGTTTTATCGCTAAACCACAGTAATAAAAACAATCATAAATGGCTAAATAATACAATCAAATAAAGAAAACAGTGAAAAGACAAGGGTGAAAAACACTATACAAGAAAATATGATACCGTGAATTCTTACTTTTTGGCGCGAAATCCGTCTAAGGGTCCTCAGCACAACTGCGTCGCTTGCTCGCTCGAGCGCTACTGACCCAAAATTTCAATATGGCCGCTGACCTGTTTTATTTGTTGCATCACTCGCGTAGGTCTTATGGTTTTTGAGAATTTTGAGTTGTTTCTATCATGACCTGTTTCAATTGACCCCGGTCTACCCTAAACAATAAATATTTGCGTTCAAAACAATCCAATACAACCAGCACTCGCTCGGTAGCAAACTGAGATAAGCACTACGTACGTCTAACGTCTCACGCGCCAGCCAGTGCAGTGATTGGTTGGTATTGGTCGGCGGCTATACACTCACTCACACACAGGCAATGATTTCGAGACGCGCCGCCGACGCGACGCGGCGACGGCACGTATAAAAAAAGGTAATTTTTATTTCGGTAACCGGTATTAATACAGGTTGTATTCAATATTTAAGAATTAAGGTAACCTTTTAAAAATACCTGTAAAAAAAATAAAGGTTGTAACCAAAAAATACCGGTATTGGTCATACCGGTTTCGGTCCCTGCTTTTATGGGTATAATAAGATTAAAATAACTAAAACTCTCTGCTGTTGCTAACGGGAACCTTTTCTTAGTACTTAAATTAATCCGACAGGTATTTTTTTTATTCATATCATCAGATAATTACTGTTAAAAAAAATTACGACAAATACCAGTGAAGGAGTTTTTTATTTTGATTTTATCCGTTCTTTTACAATACGTCAACAAACACTCATACTTTGATCTCATTAGTAACAATCAGTTAAGGTCACAGGAAAATAAAAAAATTGGTTTTAATTTTCCTGTTACCGCTGCAGTTTCAATTCAGGAAATATTGCAGGAAAGTTACTCATATCAATTTTTTTATCAAATACAATGATACAGATAAATCAATCCTGTCCTATATTATAAACGCGAAAGTTTGTAAGTATGTATGGATGTTTGTTACTCATTTACACCGAATACACTGGGCCGAATTGACTGAAATTTGAAACATAGACAGATTTTAGCCTGAAATAACACATAGGGTACTTTTTTCCGGTAAAACTTCACGGTTCCTGTGGGATACGTATAAAATGGGGTTCTATGCAGATGAAACCGCCGGGCACAGCCAGTTCTTAATAAAAAAATACCAATTTATATTAAATGTATATAATAATTATATTTGTTGCAACCAAGTGTACTTTAATAATTTTAATAATAATAATTATTATAATAATAATTCCTTTATTTCAGGCAACAGATTTCAAAAAATACAGGCCCATATTATAAATACCTTACAGACTAACATACATACAAACAAAAAAAATTTAACAATCTAATTAAAGACAATTAAAAACAATCAATTTAAGACAAATCGTGTTTTATTTAATATACATATAACTATTTCGTTTAATGAGCTATGTACGCACGGCCACAAGTCAAGTTATTCACTGCGGTTTCTTATGCTAACGTTATAAGGGTGATTATGCAACGAAAATGAGTAACCTGATGTGGAGCCGTGTGTACACATGTTTTTGGATTTACTGTCTATCTTGTAGAACTTACCATAATACATGTATGATCTTACTGTGGGTGACTCTGTACGGAATAAATAAAAATAAAATATAATAAAACTTACTGTTGGACAAAATTCTACAGATTCCTCCCATTCGGATCCTTTACTCGTTCATACGCTTTTGTCAGCCGAGGGCCTGTCGCCACATATCGGATTTCCTCAGGACTGAAGTATTCCAAGTCAGAACTAACCTTATTACCTCAGAATAGTGTACATTCTTGATTGTGGGTTGATCGTAATCACTTATTAGGGCCGGTACAGTAGCAGGGCATCCTTAAAAGTGCATACAGCATTCTCTTAGCTACCCTTTTTATATGGTCAAGTTTATATCAAGATCTCGCTATACACACAATAAGTGCATAAGAACAAATGTGTGGATGGTATTTTTTAACTAAACGCTAGTTAAGATAAAACAGGAATCGTAAGCATCGAAAAAGTTAAGCTGTGAGCCTTCAATAATCCTTTCATTGCCATGTACCTGTACGAATGTTAATTGGCATGATGACACCTATCTTAAATATTTTCAAGACCATGACGTTTAAAAAACATAGCCCCAATGAAGTTAATACAACCAATATATTTCCAAAAAGCTGTAGAAACCAATTTTTAAACACACAAAACTCAATAAATGTTCGGTCAATTGACTCCGATTTCTGATACATGACCGTGACGTCACGTTCATATATTCCCATACAAAATCTATGGAGGCAGACCATTTTAACAGGTAATAAAAAGTATGTTAACGATTGGTGGTGTCATCTAGCCAATTCATCTGCCTGCCTTTGGTATAATGGATAATTTATACTAGGTGAATATCCTAGATGTCTGCTTCATGCATGAAGATCATGATCATCAAGATTGAAAAGAGTTATAGTATGCCCTATTGAGTAACAGTAAGACGTTGCAGCACCATAAATATGGCACCGAGACACTGCTATAATCATCTGTTAAGATGCTATGGCCAAGAAAAAATGCCGCTGCATGCAAATAACAATAAAATTATACTATAGTTTATGATTGTTTCTCGGAAGTAATCGAGAAATAAAATCGAATTTAATATGTTTTGATATATTATAAGATTATGCTGGTGGCAATGATATTTATAAATATCATTGGCTGGTGGTGTTTTCGGGCGTGATTTTAATAATCAAATTACAAAACTTGAAAAAAAAACATGCCGTAAAGTGCCCATGGTATCATTTTCGTATTTTTCCCTCTGCAATTTTTGATCCATTTATAAAGATGATACTAGATATTCTAAGTACGATATTAAAGCAAGATTTAGAGTCGGCAATAATTTAAAGTTATTCCACTCGGAGAGCAGCGCTCTTCGCTCGTGTAATCAGCAACCGAACATAAATAGCCTCAGCCATACTTCAGCTTTAAAAAAATGCTTCAACATTTCTTGGATGCTAATTTTTGCAGTGATTTAAATACGTGGACTTATGAAAAGGAGAATACGGGGGACTATGCATGTTATGCTTGGGCTTTCCGTCAAGCGCTTGCTATTTCTTTTAAATGAATATGATGTTTTCCCCATTCATGCGACCATGAACAAATAAAGAGTTCGTTATTGACGTATAAAAAACCAAATCAATCAAATAAAACTTAAATACTGAATAAATTAAAATTTCGCAATGCCTTATATTAAAGCTCATCACGCGTAAGCAGTATTGGCATTGGTAAGAAAAAACTATTATAACATAAACGCTGGTTTCAAAGCATCTATCGTTAGGTATAAGTTAGAATGATAAATAAATCTCTAACTGTAATATATTCTACGCCCAGCTGTACGAATGCATTTCACCAGGCTTCGCGTAGGCAAGAACTTGGTACCTACCACCCACCGTCATTCATGCCTACAACAAGAGCGACTCTTAATGAATTGCCAAGCCTAGTTTACACACCTATTGGTCAATTATGAAAAAATATGACTAGCTGAGTGACTTGTCAGTCAGAACGCGTGCTATATGCAGTTAGACGGATAATTATGTATACTAAGTAAATAAACTAAGCGAAACAAAAGCACTAGTAAAATGGCGCTTAGAAATCAAGGTAAGCTTTTCCGAAAGGACCATTGCTATGCCATAAGCTTTCGCTTTAGCCCTGCTCTGACTAAACCTTTATACAGTCTAGTGTATGAATCTAAACACCGACTGACGTTTGTCTAACTTCAAAATGACGTAGGGACGCGTCCCGTACCGGTATAGAACACCGTATTTTTATTCGTTTTCTTGGTATCTCTAGAATAGCTCCAACTTTTAAAGGTTACTATAAATGAACAAAGAATTTGGCATGTAATTATGATAATAACAAATTTTCAATTTACGAGAAAAGGTGTGCGTGTTAGTTTTCATTGCGTGTGTCAATAGTGGGAGAAAATAATATAAATATTGATAGCTCCTATTAATATAAACTTTACAAACTCTGTTATAAAATTTTGTACCGTAACTCAACCAAAACTCGTAATCCTCAATCATTACAATCAGTTACCTATTCCTTTAGATTTTAGTAAAGTCATAAATTATTTAAGACAATATTTCACTGCAATTAGTGTTTGTAATTAATATACATGTCAGTTGCTATGCAAGTTCAATCTCTAATAACTGTGCTATATTGGGAACCCTTCGTAAATAGAGTTTGAACCAACATGGTGAGTCCATAATACAAGTAAGATTAAACAAACATTAAAACGCAATGAAGCTGGCCCAGGCGCATGTCCTTACAGATCGGAGCAATTGACATTTAATACCTGTTCTCAAGTTTCAAAAAAGAGCCAAATGAGGAGAAATATTTCGGCAAAATGGTGAGATGTTCATTCGAGTGTAATGAATGATACATTCGTCTTTTAACGGTACATAAAATTAAATGTTTTTAAAAAACACCAAACGGAGTAGCACTTAGCCCTAATCACATATGATGTTTAGTTTTGATTAGGTGAGTGGAATCCTCAGTCATTGAAGCACTGGCTGTCTTATCTTTGACTGACGGAAATTGTAATTTTTTTATTTTGTTTTCTGTCCTGTATAACGGTTGGACAACTAATTGTACTTGCAAACTGAACAGTGAACCAACTTTATCATACAAAATAGCAGCTAACTAACGAAACCGCAGTAGAGTACCGACGCTTGCGCAGCTTCCATCTAGGCGCTAAGTTTAGCCGCGGGGCGCGGGGGTAGGTGTCCCGACAGGCTATAAATATGGCACTCTCTCCTCGCTAGAGGGCGTGACCTGTCAGCTGATGTGAAACGGGTCACTGGTTAGATGTAAGCTTGTGATAGATCTGGCAAACAGTGATATTTTGTATTATGAAGGGTGCATCCTTTTGAGTCTTTGTAGGTATTTGTTAAAGGCTAACAGGATCAGCATGTGTGCTTTTTGCTTTGAAATATTTTCATAAAGTAACTGTTCGAAGGCTGTCGCCGCGACTGTCAACGATTGAAACGTAGCAATTAGTAGACAGCCTATCAGAAAAGTCGCAGGTGTGGCCTAAACCTTAATAAGCATATCGGAGTCTTGCACACGATGAATATGATCGAAATACGAAACGCAGTTTCAAATATTTTTATTAGATTTCCCCCCCGCAGACGTTATTTTTTAAAGGAGTTTTTTTACGAGCAAAAAGATTTAAAATCTTCCATAGAAACACATCCGAGATTTTACTGCGGCAGTTTGTTGAGCATATCTGTATAGTATTTGTAAAGGTCGGTGGAACCCTCCTTATAAATAGATAGGCGCCCTCGGGGGTTGTAAAAACGTACCGAGTCACCCCACTAGTAATACATCAAGATATCGAATTCCGGCCCTTACTCTCCTAACTGCACTAAGTCATGGGTTATTTTGGACTGCTCTGTTTTAGTTTGGTCTTTAGTGCCAGTCTTCTTATACAAAGACGTAATTAAAATCGGTAAAGAAGATATCTACCAACTTTAACAAATACTTAATACTTTTGAAATTCGACTCCGAAGAGTGTTTTTTCGGGTTGATAGTATACTCGTCTTGGGTCGCGAGACTCGCGTGGGACCGTAGAAAAATATAAAACTATTATATACAAATGTATATTCTTGGTAGAGTTTTATTTTGTAAAGCCGAAATATACTCTAAAAATTTAATCAACGTCGCAGTTATTTTTACAAACTTTTCACAACTTTAAAGCTGAAAAGATATTCAGCTAGTTTAGGTAGTCCTGTATGTCTTCAAAGTGACCTTCATGAATTTTTTACTTTTATCGATCGTTGTGCGAGTAGTTACCTTCTGACGTTACACAAGCAAACTTGCCTAGACGATCATAAAATAACTACTTTAGATACATAATTAAATTCTGTTTTGTCTATGGACTCGAGTATAGCGACTTACTCAGGTATTCTAGTCAATATTTTAAGTATGAATATGAGTAAGAGCGTGATGTCTAGAAGACAAGTCGTGATTGCCAGTGTATATTGACAGTACATAGTAGTCTTGGCGGGATGGTACCATCCACATTATTCAATGAAGGCACAATATACGCTATGGCGGGAAGCGCAATCGATTGCCGGGGTCAACGACACGGGAACTGACCTTTGAACGGCTCAGCTGATCGAACATCGGTACACATTTCCCCATCGATAATTCTCAAAAACATTTGACTCAGAAATTGACAGCGCACAAAATTGTTTCGAGCGCGTAGACAAATCGTCCTTGACATTCATTTGTTTTCTTGTCGATTCGCTCGTGTTCGAAGGAGGGACAGTCTGTTGTTTTCTTTTTGTGAACATAGGTTGGGGTTGGATTTACTGCCAATGCTTTTGTTCTGGGGTTTCAATGTAAAGCATTTTTTTGTTGTTACCAATAACGGACACATGTTAAAACCAAAAATGTTGTTCCATTATTCTCAAACAGTGGCCTGCAAGATGAATACTGCCTACATTCGGACCTCATTGAAATGCAACAAGTGTAATGCTAGATCGTCGCTATTTCATATCGGGTTATAACATTTCGCAATTGCAGCTTGCTCCCATATTGACATGGATAGTATTAAAATGTGAATTTGTAGCAGAATTCGTTTCATTTTATACGACTCTGCGTTTGTTAGGTTTGAAAGCTTTGCGATAAAAATAAACTTGTTAAAAATGATTGTGGCTGTTTAATCTGAAACATTTTGTAGATTTTATGTCATTCAATTGTTATCTTCTTAAATAAGTTATTTGAATTTTAAACTTTTGTCCTAATTATTTCTGTTTTTAATTATTATGTCTTACAATTGTTTTTTCCCTCCTTAAAAAATTGGATATAATGATTTGTTAAAAATCAATAGAGTTCGCTAGGTAAGTATTTAAGTATCTGTCTTACTATCCTTGTTTTAAATGGTTAGGTATCTTCAAGCAAACATGGGAATGCGTTTGAAGTTGTTGATAAAAACGATAATGGATAACTCTTCCTACCCCAAAGTACTTTGTTCGGTAGTTTGTTGGGAACTGGAATGCATTTCTTTGGCTGCATCCAGTGATGCGTTAAATAAGCTATTAGGGAGTCTTTTTGTTGTCGTCTGGGCGATTTAGTTCCAGTCCTCCGACGAGCACGTGCTTGCGAACTCACAAATTGTAAAATCGATCCTAAACCGTTTAAACAGTATGCCAGGACTAGAACTGAAAAAACTAGCTGTGTCTATTTCATAAATATTGTTAGTCAGTAAGATAATAATACCTACTTATATTTTTTGCCTATTCATATCTACTTACCTACCTATGCGTATAATACCTACCCCGATAAGAACTTTACATAACATGTTACAAAAAATATAAAAAAAGATTAAAATTTTATAGTCAAAAATAGTGTCTGTACAACAGTTATCCACTTGTAATACAGGTATCTTGACGATTGAGGCAATAACTCGTAGGTTTACAATTGTAGGCCATGGTAATAAAATAACATATTTGATACTTGCTTTTAGCCCGATAGTAGGCACTCAGGTAACATGATTCATCCTGGAACAACACGAAGTTACTTAAGAAAATGTAGGACATGGAAAGTGTTTGTTATAGTGTGATAAGCAGTTAATCGCATGCGCACTTTTGAAGGCTCTGTAACTTTTTAATTTGCGCTTTTAAAATGTACCATAAACGTTTTCACTTGTGCTACAACATTATGGGCATGAAGTAATATACACTAGTTGATATTAAGTTGATTTATTATTAGTTGTTATTATTAGTTAATATCAAAATGATATTAGTCTAATACCTTTAGGGCAACTTCAGGTTTAAACCAGCACTTAAATAGTGTTATGCTATTATTATTATTATAAAATAAATAAATAAATAATAAATAAATATTTCTTAACAATCACACCAATTCTCTAGTCCCAAAGTAAGCTACGAGGCTTGTGTTATGGGTACTAGACAACGGATAAACATACTTAAATACTTTTTTTTTGTAAATAAATACATATTATACATAGAAATAGCATAATAGCATAACCATACTCGTATTATAGTGTGTCCATGCATATTATAATATAAGAGACGCCACCTGTATGTTTATAAATTAGTTACACAAAGAAAAGTAGTGTGATATGTTTTAAAACATGAAATTCCTTGTAATCCATTTACATAGGCCACACAATTTTTAAACTACCTACTTAAATAGGATAATATTTATGGTCCTCCAGGTCGATTTCGACCACGGCGGCCAATCTCAAAAGAGATCAGCCAACTACGCAGAAGATATTATAGTGCACAAGTGTGAGCCCAATACACAAGTGTTCCATCACTCTCAAACTTCGGTGAGACGGCAATCCGACATGACCGGAGAGAGATCAGGCGCAGGACCAACGGCTTAACGTGCTTCCCGAGGCACGGGGGTGTAACACCGCCAACTTCCTGACTCCGAACTGTTTTTGAGAAATTCATGACAGAAAATCTAAGAAACAATTTTGGCTCGACCTGGGATTCGAACCCTGGATCTCTTGGATGTAAGGCAGAAACTTTGCCACTACACCAACGAGGCAGTCTGATAATATTTATACACATCCAATAAAATCGTGTATATCGACACATTCCTGTCATTGCAATATAAGAGGCGTACCTTCGAATTAGTTTTCCTTAAAGCTCATATACATATAGCAAAAAAGGAATTTCAAATTGTCAGTTAGCTGACGAATTAGAAAAATATGTAAAAAACGATAAATGTTAAATGTTAAGAATTTCGGCCCAAACAATAGATAGTGTCATGTCACTTAACGTACTGGGTCTGAGTTTACTTTATGTCATGTTCATATTATTTCTTCGCATTCTTATATTTTGAGTAATCACAAATTCAAGGAACCCTACAATCTAGCAGTACCTAGTCTTATTTTGGAGATAGTAATATCAAATACATACAGTTGTGGTCATATAATTAAGAACGATTTGAAGTTCTAGAAGTTTTTTATTTAAATCATGTCATACACTTAAATGTGTATCTTCTGGGAGGCAACTAGTTATGTTATAAAATAGCCACATTAATAGAGCAACGTGCACTATGAATAAAGAATAAAATCACTACATAACTATTTTTATTTACATTTTATTTTTTTTACCAAAGTAACACATTCAAATAGTACTGAACCTGGACAAATAATTAAGAACGATTTATTAAACTGCTCGTGAATTGTTTTGTATGTCACTTACATTTAAAAAATCACAATAATAATAAGCGTGGAAAATTTAAAAAGCAATTTAATACATTTTTAATTAAAATTAATAGTTAATAGCATATCCACGGCTTTTAATTACTGCTTTACACCGGCGAGGCATCGACTCTATTAATTTTTGACATTTCTCAAGAGAAATAGAGTTCCATTCTTCTAAAAAAACGTCGTACAGCTCTCTTAAATTACTACACTGTGTATTTGAAACCTTATTCTTTACTTCGAACCACAGATTCTCTATTGGGTTTAGATCTGGGCTGTTAGCTGGCCAGTCTAAGACAGAAACTGATTGTGCTGTAAGAAATTCCTTTACGGTGCGTGCAGTGTGCTTTGGATCATTGTCATGCTGGAATGTCCAAATAACCGGTAAAACGTCTTCAGCATAAGGTAACATTGTTTCTTCCAGTATATTTTTGTATTGGAACTGATCCATGTTACCTTCTATCAACTTTACAGGTCCAACACCATGTCCAGAAAAGCACCCCCAAATTTTCACATTTCCACCACCGTGTTTTAATGCAACTTTCGTGTACTTAGGGTCGAATGCTGTATTCGGGGGACGTCGTACATATCGTTTCCCATCAGAACATACTCTGTTTATTTTCGTCTCGTCAGAAAAAAGTACATTTTTCCACTGTCGTACAGTCCAGTTTTCATACTTTCTCGCAAATGCAAGTCGCGCTTGCCTGTGGCAAAGTTTCAACATGGGTACCTTTCTTGCTATCCTACCGTGCAATTTTTCTTCTACCAAACGTCTTCGAATAGTGCGTGCTGAGATTGCTGAAGGGTTGTTTTCACCAAAATATTCTTTTCTCAGCTCATTGGATCCTTTAAAAGGATTTTGTTTTGCCATACGAACGATGTTTCGGTCATCTCGAGGAGTTGTTTTTCTCTGTTTAGGTGCACGTGGAACTTTCGAAGTAGTTTGATTCGTAGCAAAATGCTTTACAGCGTGGAAAACCATAGTTTTCGAACATTGCAGATGGTCGACTATCTTTTTATAAGACCAATTCTTCCGGCGAAGTTTTATTATTACTTCCCTTGTAGATTTATCACAACTTTTATTTTTTCCATTGTTTTTTCATAACTAGCAATCACTTTTAATCTTTTACAGCACTAAATGGCGCAAAAATTATACAAACAGTAACAAATGACTGAGTGTTCTCTATTTAAATTTGAATGAAGTTATAAACTATTTAGCGTTCTTAATTATGTGACCAGCCAGTAAATAGAAATACTATGTTTAGAGGTATTAGGTATTAGGTAAGTACAAAAAGTGTTTCTCAAAATTGTCAATTATCGTACTCACCATTACGGCGATTCCTACACAGAGTCTCTTCTAAAACACAAACTTTTGACTCTAAATGATCGTCGTAAATATTTTGATATACTGTTCTTATACAAAATACTGAATAATAAATTAGATGTTCCTTCATTATTAGCTAAAATAAATTTCAAAAGCAAATTTCGTCTCCCAGCCCGCTCCCAACGTGTTTTTCCTACTTTTGTACCACCCTTCTTTCGCAAAAAATACACCGGAAACTGTTTTATATCTCGTTCTCTAAACTTATTTAACAATGAATTTAGTAATATCGATCTGTATAATAGCTCCTTGCCTAGTCTCAAAAAATCAATATATGAAATTTGTAAAAACAAATACTCCACAACTTAGAACGTAATAAGAATAAGCATAACATAATTATAATTTAGATACCTAATCTTTTATTTTGTCCGCGGCCAGTGTTGGAAACACATGATACTCATTTGTGTTTCGCTTGTACGAATTAAAATAATTTAAAATTTAATATTGTCATGTGTTTTCTTAACTGATTGCGTAAATGACAAAGCAACTTCATAGTAAGTTTATTACTTAAGATCGACCACTTTTACAGCAACAGCTCATCATATGAAATTGTAAAACCCAAAAATGTATATTTCGGCGCTCGTTGTCTTTTCACTATATATTTAAGTTTACACCATGTAATCATTTTTGTAATGACTGTTTGTGCCATAATAATAAAGAAAAAAAAAAAAAAAAAAAAAAAAGTATTGTAAAAAGTTTGTCTATTTATTTTTAGCTAATCATGTGTATCAATGAATGTAGTGGTATGATGGGAAAGTTTTACGATACCGAGAGAAATAAAAAAAAAGCATGCAATTAGTTTGCATCTTAATTATATGACCACCACTGTATGTGTCAGAAGCTTTGTTCCTATCACCTAATTGTCACTTTATGTTACCTACATACTTACCGACATGTTGAGTCAACATAAGATATCCTCTGCTTTTTCGAAGTTTCAGATCCTGTATTTGAGTTAATATAGTTCGTAAGCAGAATATTAAATAAACGATTAGGTAATAAAAAGCCATCAATCAAAATGAGAGCTAGTGCTGTTCTTCAATCAGAGCCATACGTAGGTGAACGACTCTTACATTGACTTGATGACCACTTATTTAATCAATTTATCCCGTATTTTTTATTTGTATTGCGCTAGAGTTTTTGCGTTTGATTTAAAACGAATCTCTAAATCCTGCCAATTGTAAGCCGCTGACCTGTTTTGTCAATATAAGCCAATGTGTTTTTGTGATTTAGGTTACAAATATTTCCTCTTTGTAGTATTTATACATAACTAGCTGACCCGGCGCACTTCGTACCGCCTTAGCGTTGCAATATTTGAACAATGTCATCGAATGACATTGACATTAGTTACGCGCGTTTTTTAAAATATCCAAAATTAAATGAATATTTCAATATTTCTGAGAGATATTCTCAATATTTTTTTCCGTAAGAACCTTCTCCTAATAATAACAAATACAACAAAAAAAGAATTAGTGAAATCGGTCCAGCCATTCACGCGTGATGCCGTGATTAAGGAAAACGGGTTTCAATTATATAGATATATACGAGTATATAATAGATTAACAGTATAGTTACAGTTATAACTTACATTTGATTAGATTGGTAGGTATCTTGAAAGATACAATCAAACATTTTATAGTCTTGATAACGATCGAAACTTAATTTAATTAGCTACTAGACGCTAAAAGCAAATAAATCTTCTTTTGGACCGGAGCCAAACTGACATTAAACGGATTCTCATAGGAAAGGGAAGGCTTCAATAGACACGGGTGCTTATTTTAGTCCCTTAATTATATACATACAAATGGTTATTTCAACAAATTATACAGACTTAAAACGTAAAGAAAATAATTAAGTATGTGTGAACCAGGTTTTAAATTTACGTCTTGCTCTTTTAATATTCGGAATGTTTAGTGCAACATTAGTGAGGTCAACGGATTTTTTATGAGGTACCCTTTGAAAATACACATTTTTTTGTACCTCAAACATTTAACACAGTGCTACTGTCATACATACATTTTGCGCTGGGCTGTCTGCGCGTACGGTTTTAATTAATTACGAACGGCGCCAGACACCTCATTAGATGGTACATGGATTATCTATCGCACTGTGATCCAAACCAAGATCCTAGATCCTTTAGCACATTAGGAAGTGATAAGCAAGAAATTTAACTCTCAATAGCAGTTCCTTAATATTTTTGGCATGTCTACACGAGCGTATCTTGCCAAGAAAATTGTCCTCTACAAGGATTTTTATCACTGGCTATCATTTGTATACAAATGACATTTTTTTTCGGGTAGTTCCGTTTTCGTCCTATGACGTCTCATCCTACGCATTTTTTTCTACTTCTATTTGTCTATTAAATCATTTAGACTTAAAAAAAGTATCTAAATCAGTTAGAAGTCTGTTCTTTTAAACGTACAAGCAAATAACTTTAATGGGTGATTGCAATACACTGTTCATTGTATAGTGATGAGTATTGATCACATTCACGATGCTATAAAACTTTTATTGCTTCGTAAATAATACTTTATAAAGTACCTACTTTTAAATCATTTATATCTTTGACTAGACTACTTAAACTGATTGATGAGTTATTGACTGATACGCTCTCATAAAAAGTATTCCTTATACAGGGTGGCGACAAAATACGACAATTGACTTTCTGTCTGTTACGCTATCACTAACTTACTAATCTTAACTACTGAACAGATTTAGATGAAATTTGGCACACATACATGGTCGCCAACATTCTGTATGTGTATTAAATTTCATCCAAATCTGTTCAGTAGTTTAGGCGTGAGAGCGTGACAGACAGATAATTGTCGTATTGTGGTCGCCATCATGTATATTTTTATACACTCTTTTGCAAAAAAAACGGGCACCTAAGGAAATTTACGTTATAAGGTCGATTTGAGTTAATTAAATGAAATTTATTTCTTTGACGTAGTCTGTATACTTATAATCGTGTAAATTAATGCGCGTGAAGTGAGTTCGGGCAACTAAAAGAAAAAAAAACGATGGATTCTTTAAAACCGATGTACACGCCCAAACAATAAGAAGTGGTCGGCAATAAAGATAAGATTTTTTTTTACTTTTTTTAATTAAATAAAGTTACAAATGTAAAAACCTAATACCGAATGTGACCTCCTCTTGCCAAAATCACAGCTTGAATCCTTCTGGGCATGCTTTCCACGATGTTTTTAATAACGTTTTGAGGAATTCGTTCCCACTCTTCTGCAATGACTCTTTTTAGCTCCCTGATGTTTTGTGGAGCAGGTTGCACTGATCTTACACGTCTCTTTAGAACATCCCAGACATGCTCAATTGGATTGAGGTCAGGACTTCGAGCTGGCCAATCTAAACGACGGATCCCAACTTCTTGCATGTACGCTTCCACGTCGCCAGAACGGTGCGAGCGAGCATTGTCGTCCATAAAAATGGAATCTTCCCCAAGTGCAGTCAATGTGGGTTGTGCATATGGAATTAGGACTTCCATTATGTACCGATGTGCATTTAATGTTCCATTTTCTATGAAAACTAACTCCGTACGCTCCGTCGAATTAATTGCTGCCCAAAACATAACGGAGCCTCCGCCATAAGGAGTGATTTCTTCGAAACACACTTCCGCATAGCGTTCCCGTGGTCTTCGCAGCACTCGCCGGCGTCGGTCCTCTCCACACAAAGAGATTCTAGCTTCATCAGAAAACAATACTTTATTCCAGTCCTCCAGAGTCCATGAAGCACAGTTCCGAGCAAACTGAAGTCGAGCAACACGGTGCTCACGGAGTAATTTAGGGCCCCGAGCTGGGCGGTAACTCCTGATATTGGCAGCCAAAAGCCTCCTCCTGACCGTCCACAAGCTAACTTCTACTCCTCTTACTTCTTCAAGGCTCTTCTTCAGGTCCACACTTGACGCCTTACGATTCCGCAACGCCTGACTCACCAAAAAGCGGTCATCTCTTGGTTCTGTGCATCGTTTTCTTCCCGAACCGGGTCTTCTTTTGACCGAACCGGTCTCTTGATACCGTTGCCAAGTCCTCTGGACAGTTGAACGACTCACATTTAGCCGCTGAGACACGTAAGTTTGCGAACAACCTTCTTCAAGTAGGGCTATAATTTTATCGGCCCTTATCGCTTTATCACTCATATCAAAAAGTGGTATTTAATGTAAAAATAAAGATTAAATTGTTTAATTTGCAGAAAATGTCCAAAAAGTTTTAAAATATCGTAATCAGTTAAAAATCGTTACAGCAATTCGCGCCATTAGTAAAGCAATTTTAGAATAATCCACAATAATCATTATTTTTCTTTTATTAATTTCAAATTTTAAATTTGGAACGTAAAGAATCATGCCAGGATGCTTCAAATAACATGCCAATACATCGTCAAATTAATAAAACCTATTTCTTGTTCTTCTTCATTAAAGTAGAGGAAAAAATCTAAAGTGCCCGTTTTTTTTGCAAAAGAGTTTATTAGTTACGCAAAGAAAAGTAGTGTGATATGTTTTTTGACATTAAATTGCTCGTAAACCACACATTTTTTAAACTACTTTAATTTGATAATATTTGTACACATCTAATAAAATCGGTTGTTCTTTATTCATTTAAAATAAATATTATTATAAAAGGCAAGTGAAAATGTTCACTAATTTTCTTTAGCTGAATTTGAGTTAACTCATTCAAAACTATCAAAATTAATTTAGCATTTGTAAAGTTTGTTTGAAGTCAGAGTCCAACAATTTATTACATTTATGTCCTATGGTTGGGTGGAGCTATCAAATCAAGCAGAATGACTGTACTGGCGACAGCACATGACGCTACCCAGTTTTGTTGTAGAATTGCCTTTGTTAGAAGTTCATCAGATGCATCAACGTTCCAACCGATGTACACACGACAGAACATCAAGGTAAATACTGCGTCAACTTGTGCACTTGTGACAAGGGCGATTTTGCTACACAAGTGAATAGCCTGATGTGCTTTCGTCTTTACTATCGTGTGCACACACGGCAAGTTGGTCATTGTCTGCGCGATGATCAGAACACGTGTATTTTACTGCCGGCGCCTGCGATTGGATTATTGCCCTTCCCTTGTAAGAGTGCGTTCACCATCAAAATTGAAATATAATACGCAAATAGTTTAGGCTTGATTCTGCATTTAAGCACAGGTTATTCAGTAATCGACGATAAATAAGACGATGTTCCAGCTTCTAAGATCAGTCATAGCAATGGATCCAATCGATCATCGTCAGCAATCACCGGAAAGGTATTGTGACGATAACGTTAAGAAATGAATTTACAATCTTACTTACCACACCAGATAAACTCTATGTATATCGATCAGCCCTTAATATCTCTTTAGATTATCGTTATAACGTGTTTGGTTAAAAAAAAGTTCCGCAAGTTTGTTATTCTCTGCACAAACTCAGTTTTGTTTGTAATCCCTGACGCAAAATAAAACTAAGTGTGCCCCACACTACATAGGGGAGAAGTGGGCACCTTTGAACTTGTCACTACTGACGTTTGACAGCCTGCCGTTTGCGGAGTCTTCAATTTCGAGTGCAAATGATAAGCTTTTTCAAATAAGCGCTTAAGGATCTTGGTCATCCAGTTCAAGGTATATGGAGAGTTGGTTCCTCATTTTACAGATACCCCTGAGGCAACTTTGAACACTATCATGAGGGCAGTACTAAAAATTGCTGGAAAAAAACTAAGTAAGAAATTGACTAGCAAGTCATTACTTGTAAAATGAGACTTTATTCTTGTTATTGACTTTTCATCTCCGTCGTTTCTATTGAGTCTATTAATGTTGTTACTTAAAAGTGTAAGAAACGTTAAACTTTTGTCCAATTTATTGATAATCCAAAACTGCCCCATGCCCCAAAAATTTCTCGTCTTTGTTTAAAATGGATTTTGCGGCTTTATTTTGCATTTTCTTCGTTATATGATGTATTGTGATTTTATAGCCTAATAGTGAGACAAAGCATTGTAAAATAGTAATAAGGTTCCGAACTAGAGAATCTAAAGTGATTACAGAATGTGTCAAAGGAGCCCCCCCTCTCCCTTACACAAAGTTTTTTCATTTGTACCAAGTGTCAAACTCCGGTATCCTTAGAAAATATATAAGGAAATGAAATGCTAATTCTGCGTTATGTTTTATGGACCACTATCAGCAATTTACATTTAAGTTAGCTTTCTAAAACCCTGTGTGGATTTTTCACAAACAGAAAAACTAAACAATTCCGAATATCAGCATGAAACTACCTTTAGTACGGCAATAGAAGCAAATTGCACCAGTTGACATCGCTACGCGTGAATCACTGTTATTGAGCAAATAAACTTGGGCGCCGACGGTTAGAGATTTACTTTAACATCGGATTTCGGAATAAGATGTTCGAAAACTGTCTTCATCGAGTTATTTTAAAATGCTCAAGTAGAGCGATTGGTTAACATTGACTGGTTTTAAAGGGATAAGAAGGATGCTTTTACAGACTGTAATAGGTAAAGGCCTTACCTGTAAACTCGTTTCAGTTTACAAAACAAAAATCCAAGAAACTCTTGATTTGCATAGACTATTTCATTCAGAAATGAGAAGGTGATTATTCAAATGAAATGAAAGTTCAAAAAACGTTTCATGCCCAAGGGCGCACTTTGTTGAATAAAATGTATCTTTTGATATAAACAAATCAATATTTAAACTCGATCTAACCAATCGTCAAAGAGTCCCGGCTAAAAGGCTGCTTTTATAAATTCGCCGTTTCCGAACAAAAGCGGACCGAACAATTGGGCATTTAAATTCAAACCATTCACTGAAGTAGACACCAGTGTTACCAGTATATCCCCACAAATCCACTACGTTCAAACCCCGTCTGACGCCAAACACCGTAAACCTTTTCCAATGTAAAACTGTTTACAAAATCCATCTCGAGATTCTTTTGATTCGAAAAAGAAATAAATAGGGAAGCGCTTTGGCGTTTCATAGGAAATTTAACACACGTTAGCATTTTTGTGGTTTTGAGTGCAGGTACCTAGTCATGTGAAAATCCAAATAGTTTAGAATGTTGTTAAAGTAATGACTTAATGTTATTTATTTATTTATAGAATAAACAAAAAACAAACATTGATCTGACTTCATGGAAGTAGCTTAATCTCTTGTGTTACAGAAATCAGATTCAACAGCGATATTATAAAATACTCAAACACATATGTTGATGCACAAAAATGTTTATACAGTGCGAGGATCGAACCTCTTGGTCTATTTAATCAATTTCTTAACCATTATGCACTCCAAAGTGGTCGTGGTCGGTATTAACATTAAAATTGTGTTTTAAAGGTTTTCATCAGATAATACTCGCTATTCAAACAAGTGCTTGATTTTAGCGGTTAGTTTTAGGTTAGGAACTTTAAAATGAACCACAGTTTGAAGAAATCAGCTGCATAGTAAATGCATCTGCTGAATTTACTTTTAATTTGGGTCAAGGTAAGACATTTGTGAAGCCCAATGAAACCTGCTCCTAATCTAATAAACGACCGATGAGTCGTAATCGTAACCTTTGACCATACGTAATTCATAATCAGATTCTGTCCATACAATGACATATGTATGATGGGTTATACGACTTTGAATTATTATGAAATATAGTGAACCTGGCAGAGGCAGTCCTGCTCTCTTTTTTCGCATTTTTCCATATTTTAATACATATAAACCTTCCTCTTGCAACACTCTATTAATTGAAATAAACTGATTCGAAATCCGTGGAGTAGTTATATAGATCCCGTAGAGATGTATAACTTTGCTTCATACTATCCAAAAAAAACAGTTTTAAGTGCAAAACTATTTAAAAACACATTGGTTATCGTTTTGATATTGTGAAGCAGTTTATGGTGATGGTGTTCTAATGACTTAGTATGGATTTCATAATCAAATGTTCCGTAAATCTTCAATTGTTCGTTGTTTACATTTTGGACTTAGTGTTAATAAATAGACTATAGTGATAGTGATAATAACTTGGGATACTAATAATAATGTTGATTAATAATAATATTAGAACTAAAGACGGCAGCGCACCAAAATAATCACTGCGCAATCGTCATCTTATGCTCTTGTTATAACAGTGGTTTTGCAATACAAATGGGTAGCTTAATGTATTATCGTTTGTATTTTTAAAGTGACGTTCCTAATTACGTAATTACTGAGTTATCTTATGATTCAACCAACTGCACTTCCAAAACAAAAAAAAGTTTTATCAGTACTTTCTATACCCACAAAAACAAAGAACCGCGATAATAAAGATAAAGAGGTTAACTACATGAAGTGTAACACCCTGGGACACTATCACTACACGACAGTAGTACCAATCAACAATAAATTACTCGAACACCCGCATATAGGGTTGTCACTTGATCAACATCGTTTTAAACCACGCCAAAAGTATTTTAAATCCACAATTTTGGTAGGCCATCTCTGTGTTAGTTTCGAAATACGTACACAACATAGGCATAACACAACAAATAAGCATTATTTTCCTTCCACTACCCGCTTGGGGTTGCGGTAGTCGCCACGCTTGGCAGGCGGGTTGGCGATCGCAGTAGCATTGTCTGATTTTCTAAGGAGACGCTTCTGCCCATCTCCTGTGGTATATCTCTCTGTCGCCTCTTACGACAGCTACGGGACGAGAAGGAGTAGTGCTATTCTTTTTAAGTGCCGTCACTACACGGCAAACACGTTTTATAACGTGACAACCCTACTTATAACGTAATTGAAGCTACAGGATGTAACCCATCACAGCCATTCAGAAGCTTTTCTGAACTTGCCCGAAGAACAACCATTGTAAGGTTTCAACTCAATCACATTGTCGATAAGAGTGATATTCGTTTGTCGAGGATCTGTGGTAGAGTAGCAATGACCCGACCGCCAGCTTACTACATCACGCTGAATGGACTAACTGTCCAGACGTAAGTGTTATTACACATAAATTGATATTATTTTTTGTAAATAAACAAAAACTTTGCGTGTCTTGCAAGTTTAAACACCCAGCAATTAAAACAGTGCAAAAATTTGCATACAAAGTAACCTTAATAACGTTAAAAAGTATCTTTTTACGTCGTTTTCTTGCACTTGCTCTCGTTTTACATTGTTTGTACTTGGACATGGATATTGATATACAATTTTCTGAAGTTATGACTCCCCGAGGCTCTGCATTACGGTTTAATCATATCAAAATTGGATTAACTAAAGTGCATTTTTCAATTATGTAGTTAGCGTACTCAAGCAAACCAAGTGAATAATCGATGTCTTGAATGCACGTGTATGTTAGGGTTATAAACATAAAAGACATAAAGCTGTTCCTAACTATAGCTCGTAAAAACGTCTATCATTGGGTGCTATAAAAAAGTATACTACATTCGATGATAATAACATAATTTATGAAACAAAAGCGCCCTTGTGTAATTGTGTATTTTATTGCGCCTGCAGTGCTTAGGGAGGGGGGGGGGGGCGTATTATTTCAAGAGTATAAAAAGTCTAATAATAAACTAACAAAAACAATCATTCTGTGTAATGAATGCGTAAACCAGAGGCTTTATACTCTTTGAGACCATAGAAATAGAAATATTTATTTGCGTAAATAGGGTTCGATTAATATTTGATTTGTCGGTAATCTCACAATAGTTAAACCTATTTAGCCGTGTCAAACAGCATACAAATTTTTAAGCATTATGAATTATCCTAATTTAATTAATTTAAATGTCGATTTTAATAAATGTCAAATTAAATGGTATTAATCATACCTTATATTACATTCATTACAAATTTAAGGATAATATCATGCATTGACTACGCCCCACTTCTACTTTCTATTTAATTAATTCTTTATATTGAATATACCTACAAACTTACAATTTTTTGTCACCAGCTAATAGCCAAAGCTAAGTAAGTAATCATGGTAACTCCTTGATAAGAATGCAGATTACAAAAAAGTTCAATTACTTTTTAATTAGGAACTCAACTCGAAAATTGATGGAAGAACGTAAAGTAAGTAATACCTACATACTGAATTTACCGCAATTCAGTAGAGGGTAGCTAATGAGAAAATGCGCTCGACTGGAGTGAACCCATCTCAAACTGACAATAAAGCAGAATGCCAGCATTTTCTCCTTTACCACGGAAATAAAGCACGCCAGTGTATGTCAAAGTTTCGTACTACATACTACTGTGTAAATATTCATATGACTGTTCCTCATAGTGCCATACTTAATTTGCTCCCTTCCTAAATGTAAAGCTGAAAACAGTAGAGTACAAATTATAATCATAATAATCATAATCATAATCTTTTATTCCTTCATAAACATAGGTACATACAGAGGTTGTGGGTCGTTTAAATGCGAACTCTATGTTTCACCTTTTCAGGTATATGAAGTATATACAAAACTGTGTTTTAAAAACAGCGATTAAAAAGTTGTTCTCGATATGTACAGTATGCTTAATTATTTCCTACCCAGGAGTAAGAGCTAAATAGTTCAAGTCCAACATAGATAGTAATATACAGTGTGTTGAGTACAGTGGCCAGCATATCAGGCTACTAATTTTTGTTGCAAATCGCCCGTTTCACAAACGCATAAGATACCGCAATATTTTCAGTGACGTGCTAGCCACCGTACATTTATCAAACACTAGTGGACTCGGCAGACGCTGTCCTGCACGCTGTTTTCGATTTTTTTATATACATTTTCTCCCGTCCACAAATATTTCAAGTCTAAAATTAGTCCAATCGGTTTAGCCGTTCCGAGTTTTAGTGAGACTAACAAACAGCAATTCATTTTTATACGAGTACTAGTGAACTCGGCAGACGCTGTCCTGCCCGCTGTTTCCGCAATTTTTCACACGAATATTTCAAGACTAAAATTAGTCAAATCGGTCCAGCCGTTCTCGAGTTTTAGCGAGACTAACGAACAGCAATTCATTTTTATACGAGTATATAAGATGAGATTCGCGCCTTAACGCGCCCAACCCTTGCTCCTTGGCCAAAAAGGGCGGATTGCCCCTTTGGGAACCGAAGGATCAGACGGTCAGACACATTTATTAACCTGCTCCGATGAACACTTTATGCCACCCCTTCACCCATGAAAAAATGGTCAATTATAACCAAACAAAATTTTGCAAATATGATCAACCCTTTTTTAATAAAAAAACAAGAAATAAATGATAACATATTTTTAAGTCAATATTGAAAACCTATCAGATGTAAATTACCTTTTTGGCTTCAGATAATAAAATTTGGTAGCGTTTATTTTCGGAATGCAATGTAATGCATTGATCTCTAATCAAGAGATGTTGATAAACAATGATTTGAAGAAAATATATAATACCTACATAACTAATATAAAAGTATGAGTTCATTTTTTTCCAATGATCTAATCAAATAAGCAGTAACAATATCTTGTTCTCAGTTATATTTGATATTGGTTTTACCAAAAGATTCAGGACTAAATTGGATGGTTTGTGCTAATACAGGTACACTAACCTTAGCTTTTTCATCATTTTTTCTTTTAAAGAACAAACCAATTACTTAGCCTCAAACTAAACGTTAGCTTGTGCTATGGTGGCTAGAATAACGGATATAAATACTTAAATACATTTATAAACACCCATAACTCAGGTACAAATATGCTTGTGCTCATCACACAAACATTTGCCTCTAGCAGGATTCGAACCCGCGACAGCCGGTTTTATTGTTTGGACCTTGGACCACTAGACCAAAAGTTATCGTCATAATCAAGAAATGTTGTACTTTCCTAATCATCATGATCATCCTGATCATGTAGGTACTTCCCTAAATAACTTTTGTCATATAGTTTTGATTTAGTTCTTTTTACGTCATAGTTTCTCCGGGAATTTTATTATGCTGTGTCCCCATAGTATAACTCCTAGTTTTCATAAAAGTACTCATTGTGTTGAAAATAATCGAAATTAATGGTTGAAGAAACTTTTTCCCGTCAATTTATTATTGCTATCTGCTTTCCAGGTTTAACAGCTACTAAAAATGCATGTAGAACCGACACCTTCGAGCAGTGTTGCCAACGCTACTGTTTTAACAGTAGATTTACTGTTTTTAACAAGACAGCACTGTTTTCTGTTTTAGTACGATTTTCTACTGTTTTTTGATAGTTTAAGCGTGTATCCGAATTTTATAGATTCGACGCGCGCTCTGGCAGGCCATTCCCATTTTCAAACGCGTGCCGCGTTTGAGACGTTCACACAATGGAAAGGATAGCTACATAATATATATACTTTCTTAAGTGTAAAAGAGCTAGTTGTCTATTGAATGTCGAGTGTTTTTCGTCTCGGTTTTTCAATTAGATTAAAGTTTAAACCAGTTCTTTCCACTTTTCCAGGAAAGTTACATAAACAGGTAACTCACAGTTGTTTCTCGATTAGCGAACAAGTTATTATAAATCCCTAATATAATTTTATAAGTAATTGTTTTTTTTTCAATAATATTCTTATAAAAAAATGTGTTAATTAAAGTAGTACTATACTGGTAGTGTTGCAGTTGTTTCATTATCTATACCTACGTCTATATGTATTACTAATTCTATGTCCCAATTGAAAAGTTTTTGAGACAGTAGATTTGTTATGAAAATGTAATTTTCATCCCACCATCTCGGAAAGAGTCATTTTGCTCTTCAATATCTGAGTGGAAAAGCCGTTTTTATTCACTAGAGGTTAAAGTAAATTTGAATTTAGAACATCGTGTGCACCAAGTTTGTGAATTAAAAAAATCATTAAACCTATTTATTGCTACCTCTATGGTGCCGAATATATCATACAACATTTTTTTAATTTGTTAAAAACTCAAACTCGGAACCTTCTTGGTGTTCTTTTTTCAATTTGCTTTGTTGGTGGTTCTTTACGCGGCATTTTTTCATGTCATTGTTAAACCTTATATTAAAAACAAGAAACTTGAAAACAAGTGAAAAAACTAAAATGAGTGATTCTAGCGACGAGGAAGTTTGTTAGACGCCAACAGAATTGACTGAAACTGTTAATAATGCGCAAATGATCTTTCTCCCTCAACAATCACGCGAGAAGTATTTAAAACAGTACGTTATGTTCAACACGTGGCGACTAGCAAAAGGAGCCAAAACTTTCTCAGAAAACGTTTTGCTGGCATATTTTATAGAATTATCCGAGAACAAGAAAGCAAGCACTCGAAAAACAGTACACAAGTGACTAACACCAATATTACAGTACCCAACAAAAATATTACACTCAATTTAAATAACTGTAGCAACGTTACTTTAAATTTTTATTAATTATACCTAAGTATAATCTTGTTATAATTTAAAGATTATTCTGTAATAATTACCTGTCATAATGTAGTAGTTAAGTCAACGGTTTTATTTGCATTTAGTCATTTCCTCGCTGAGGTGGAATGAAAAGTTACGTGTTGCACTCGAGTGCAAAGATTTTTTCACCTCGTGCTCTTTTGATTCCCTCGCTAACGCTCAGGATTCTAATTTTGAATCACTCGCTGCGCTCGTGATTCAATTTTAGAATCCTTCGCTTGCTCGGTCATCAAAATTGAACACGCGGTTAAAAAGCAACTTTGCACTCTTGTATAACAAATAACTATTTACTGTTTTCTACTGCTTTTTTGAGATTGATCTGCTGCTTTTCTATTCATTGGGGTTGGCAACACTGCCTTCGAGCTATTATTCAATGAATCCTTACCTATTTGTAAGTTTATAAGCTTGCAGAATTTAACATACTCTAGATATCCTTAAAAACTTATAAGTAAGTAACAAAAATTATCTTATCTTTGAAATGATACACTTTACGATATACTTTTATGATACATTTTTACATAGTCTACCTGTGACCACGGACGCTGAAAAGGATTCGAAACTTCAGGTTAAAATAAAACGTATTTACATTTAAATCGCAAAATAATCCGTAAAAGTGTATCATTTCATTGTCTACTTTCGCGTGTACCAAAGAAACAAATATTACGAGTGTCTTACCATGCTTCCTTATTACTTATGACATGTTTTAGGTATTTGCCCATAGCTTAGCACGATAAAAAGCTATGCCAAAGTTCTACTTAAAGGATCGAGCGACGTATTAGTCAGCTTGAGCCAGCCGAGTTTGGGAGCCAAAGTATTAAAGTTGTCATCATATTTTATGGGGACATTCATCCCCATTATGATAGGTTAACCTTTGAAACATTTCAAAACAGTTTCAAAGCGGCTGCTTGTTATCAGAAACAAAACTTACGTTACTTATTTTTAGCCAATTAGTGCTTTCTTAATTTAAACATGTAACTTCATCTACCTGCGAGATAAAATCAAAAGTCTTAAGTACTTATACGTTCGAAAGTTAACGATGTCCAATTAGGATATTTTACACATTTATGATTCAGAATACATCATGCACGGTTCTTAGACCTCTCACAGTCACAGTTCTCAAATACTAAAAAACTAGTCTTAAGTTATTTACAATTAAAAAGTTTTATTGTTAGGTTTTTGTGTACTTAGTCGGTCTGCAACTGCATGGTTTATTTTTTTCTTTTAATATAACATAGTAAAGAACATAAATTACAATTATCTGCTGCGGTGTATGGACTTTATGATGACGGATCTGATTTAAAAGGATCCATTTGTGTCAAGATAATTTATTTAATGTCCCGAGTTAACCCACAATTTATTTATCCCTACTATTTACCCTTATTTTAAGGATAGAATGAAAATCCTGAAAGAATAACGGGCTCTCTCACTCGTCAGGCGTCGGACAAATCGAGGGTTTTCATTTCCTTAACCCTTTTCAGCATGATGCCATCATGTTTTATGCGTTTTGTTAACGCATGGCCGGTGCGATTGTTGGGATGTATTTCCACTTAGTTTGCTTTGTGTATATTCTTTGACAGCTCACTTCATATACGAGAGTACATCTTCCGGACAGTGCGGAATGAAAAACAAAAGAAAATTAGACAGTATATTCTCTTCCTATCAATATAGAACCTTGAAACCCCTTAATACTTTGAAAGGTTGCACTTAGTGAGGTAAGTCAGATACTGTCTTTTACGTCTTCTACGGAAGATATTAGAACACTCTGCATTTTGGATTACTAAAGTTATACTCGTAGATTATTTTAATATGTGAATTCATACCATATTCGCTCGAAAAATGGCGGTTATTACAACAATTTCAAAATGTAATATATTTCATTACGTACTTGTGAGTTATGGTAATGTAAAAAGTAAAAAGCACGAGTGCGAATGTAATGTAAAACGCACGAGTTTTTTTATGAAGTAACATCCACGGTTTTTAAAGATGCTCCGTCTAAAAATGAACGATGGTTTTTAAAATTTTAGAAAAGAGTTTTCATGTCAGAGTTGTGGTCAATATATGAATAAAATTATCTTTGTGAGATGAAATATAATAAATAAACATTTCATATTTTAATTAAATTAATTTTGATACTGAATTACAGCCATTTATCTGAAACAAAAACAGAAAAATATTAATTTACTTTATGTATTAGTAATACTGGCTATTTTTGTACCTTTGCCTAAAAAATCGTTAATGCGCGCGCATCTCTTATTTGTGGACAAGTAAAAAATATTTCGCGCGCTTTTTCTTTATGCTGTATTTTTTTATTCGAAAATGTCGTTAGGTAGGTATGTAGTGATGCTTTTATTAATTTGACACCGCCACAAGTCTTTAACGCAGCGATAAGGGCTACTCTAAGCCTCTTGTTCGAAAAATCGACCGATAGATAGGTACTTACAACCGTATTTCATCATAGAAAACAAGGAAAGAAAAAAAGTACAAATTAATTTTCAGAAAATGTGTTTTTAGCCTATTTATTTCCTCGCAAATATGTTATTAAGCCTCTGCTTTCTTATTCTCGACCCGTACAGTCAGTGAGCCGTCTTCAGCTACTCACATCTTATCTCAATTGTGGTGCAATGCTTACCAGTTGTTAGAGCATAAGCCACTCTTTATTCCCCAGCAGTTAAAGCACATTGACTCAAAGCTTTGTTGTCTACATGTTTTAGCAAAGATCGGTGAGAAAGCGAGCGTTTGTTTTATGATACAAACATAATTTCAACAGGATTCATGAAAACAATTGATATCTTATGTTTAGCCGCGCGCGTGGGACCCTTAAATCATGGCTGAAAAATACTTCTAAAATTTCAATTTTACTTTTCTGAAAGAGAATACGAGTTTGTTTATTTTGAAGCAGGATTTAAATGATGATTGGTATGTTTTTTTATAGACCATCAATCAATCAGTGATCCATGTCCAACCCATAACACATTCTTACAGTCGTGTCGATGTGTATAGTTCAACGAACTCGAACAATAACGTTTTACAAGTAGAAGCTCCCAACTATATTAAGGCTACTCATATATCGCTAACTGCACTTTTTTATTTATGACTGCACCTAAAACTGTCATCATTTTAAAGTGAAAACAAACAGAGCACTGTTTAGAAATATAAACACTTTTTAAAGGAGTAGTAGAGTATAAATATAGCTGTTTTATCCGACGAGTTTATTACAACCGTACTCTAAGAGTTCTCCAAGCAAACAGTATATTAAGTAAGTACTTACAGTACTTGTTAATAGGGAAATGCATTACCTACCTCTATTTTTTCCTTTTTTAATTAAAGTTTACAGGTTTGTTGTTTCGGGATGTGTTTAATGTTACTTCATTCACAAACATTTGGTTCTTTTTGAGCTGTTACTCAGAATTGGTCTAACTCATGTGCCAGGCGCCTACATTCGTGATCCCAATACTGATATAATTATCTAGATCTTGCAGTGGGATCTTGAACCTTAGTGCTTTGATTTAGGGACTATTTAAGTGTTGATGGTGTACTTAGTGATTAATATCCGAGGATGCAGGCCAGACGTTGGCAAAGTGACGTGGCCGGTCATTGTTGTACCAACACGGATTAATTATTGCGTTTAAATAATCATTCACTGGAAACGGCAAACACATGTGACCGTGAGCACCTTTTCCTGTCTGGAAATGTTTTGTTCCTGTAATTGGTTTTAGAGGCTTAGTGATTAAATAATCACCATCAGCCTTTGTTTCGATGGAGTTGTACTTTTAGTTAACAAGACGAACTGGACTATTGGTTTAAAAAGATTTCAGATAGTTATAAGCTCACTCACTCACAATTTTCTTGCCTGTATGTGCAGGCTTACGTTGAATTCCTTCCTTCTTCAGCAAAAGCTTAGTAAATAAAAGCCTTATCTGACGTCTAAGTGCCAATATTTAAGAATCAAACGACCCGTTAGGCAGTAAATATCAATGACAACCAAATCGCATAACGTGAGCCGCTAATTGAACAATATGCGATTCATAAGTCACGTCTGAATCTCAGATTGAATTAAAAGAACTGTCAAGGATTTGCGCATGTGCATGCATCGCAAGATGCTACAATAACGAAAAAAATACTCAAAAGAAGGATACAGGCTGTAAATAATTTTAAAGTGACCATTTTGTGGGACTTCACTGAGGGATTTGCGCGCGGTCATGACGTGAAAATGAGATTTACTGACTTACACACTTTTTGAATGTGCTATAAATTTTGCACAGTGACCAAATGGCCGACAATTGGTGATTGTAAATAAAGATAATGAGTCAACTTGAAATTAATTGTGCATAAGTGCTGTTGCTCAACGCTCGCGTAAATAAATATTTGTTCGGCTGCCCCAGTTCACAATGCAGTAAAGTAAATCTTTAAATTAACTACTGCAATATCTAAGTGCATACCTTTTATGAATCTGCAAAATGTTTTACGCGTACTATATCCAGCGGGGGTGGTGATCGGTTAACTGAAACTCCCGAACTCGGTAGGAGCTGTATACCCACTAAAAACCAGACGATGCCCTGCGGCGTCATAAGTTGGACAATAGGGTAAAGCCGAGATAGATGCCCTAGTGGTATAGATGACCAGATTATAATAACATTAGTTTCGCAGGTAAATTCGAATACTTTTTGACTCATTTGTATGTCTCGTAGCGACAGCATGCAATGCCAAAATAAATTCAAAGATTTTGGAGGATAGATGCCCTTTTTTCCGGTCAGTCCCCTATCCTAAACGTTTTTTTTTTAAATTTGTCTACGGAATAGAAGTCACAAAATTAAGAGGTCCGCAAAAGTCTTAGGCAACGAAGAAGTCGAAGACAACGTATTTACTTTTCATAAATTTGTAGGCAAAACCCCCAAGAATAAATTGGTTTCATAAATAAATTGTTACGATTTTTATTCTTGAAGTTATTATAGAACGATTTCGAAAATGGGACAACTATCTCGGCTTTACCCTATCTACTCTTAAGTACCACCTATGACCACGTTCTTCCTGCAGTAGCTCTTTGTTATTTTTTATCATGATATGGATTAAAGTCATGACAAAATTTTAATAGGTGACGCACAATTTGGCCTGATGAACTCAAAATAATGGCTAAGTAAACATTTGATCGGTTTACTCAGTAACAAAATATTGGAATATTAATCACACATTGTTTACTATGGTACTGCTAATTATGATAACAAGTGCATCATTGAAATTTCCAGAATTCAAAGAAGCCTTTTGTGCATTCTGACTGAACTACAGGACAAATACTTATATTGTTTGTGACAAAACACCTTAACTCAAACCTAGCGTTAGATTACCGTTTTATGACAAGGATAATGGATAGACATACTTACGCGCTATAATAATTCTATTATGAACCCAAACTCATCTTCATGGCAAACAACAAACAATTATTCACATAGCATTTATTTTTAAAATTACTTTGGATTTCAATGTTATAAACAACCTTTAAAGGGTATTAAGATTTGTTCCCTTACAGGCAGCTAATGTATATTTACGTAGTTCTACTCTCTCTCTCTAACAGCAATGTTTTGCGGAATACCGGACCAAAATTCTGAAGGCCAAATAACATTACTGAAAAATATAACTGTTATAGATAAACAAACAAAACGAGTAGTTTCTACCCTCTTTATTAGAACCAGTAACATTGTAAACAAGTTTTACGTACTTCATACTAAACTGAGACACCGAGTTAAGCTGAAATGGAGCCTTGTTTCATGCGATGAATTTGTCCAAATCAGCATAATGAATTCAGGAACACGCGTCATAACTTCACGGGTATAATATTAAATTAATTAAGTCCTATTTGTGAAGGGATTCTGGGAGCCGCTGGTGCCGAAAAGTAAGATACGTAGGACTTAGAAATTATTGTTTGAGTAAGCGCTATCAGTTTTGGTTGGTCTTTAAAAAGACGACAGAATGACACGAATCTGTCTTTTACGACAATGGCAATAAATAGATTCATATACCAAATCGTAATTTTTGCATTAAACTTTTTGAAGTTAAATGCAAAAAAAAAATTGGTTGCCTGTAAAGTCGGTATACGGGCGAAAGTTTTACGTGACAACGACTTTGAGTGGTAAAATAATTTTAATGTGAATATTCATTCGTATAACATGAACCGGTGTGTATGCCTATCTCTCTCACTCTCTCTCTCTCACTCTGTCTCTCTCGCTCTTAGGCGGGTTAACTGTGCTCGAGTGGAAGGGACTCGTGCCTTTCACTTTTTATGTCTGTCTCACTCGCTCTTAGGCGGGCTAACCATGCCCGAGGCGAAGGGACGCGTGCCTCTCACTCGCTCTCATTGTGAGCGCGGAACGTGAGCGGAGCGTAACGCAGTTTCTTGAAGTGTCACCCGGCAAACTAATTTATAAGACGTTGTCACGTCAAAATGACATAAATTTTATTTGATTGATAATTATATTCATAACTACTTATCTTCTTCTTTTCTATTGACTACAAACTATCGTCCCTAGAACTGCTGTAGGTAATTTTAAGAACACTTTGATTAGGTAGTGAAAAAATTTAGCACAACCCCGAATACTATTTGGCACTAATTAAGTTAATGTTTGGTCAGTAATTTGGAATAACTTTACATTTACCGAGCGCAATTTTCAGTTACTCGTTTTACCGAGCGGCGGAGATTAAAGCTACATCAAACAGATGGAAATAGATTGCTCGCTCGAACTTCTCCGAGAGCTTAGCTGAACGGAATAGCGAACGATTTCATGGTTAACACCTTTTCTATCAACACTACCCGATTTGCACCGACAGTCACAGATTCAACTCCCATTCATACCAATTGGTTACATCAAGCAGATCTTTCTTTGTTTCTTTCGTAGATTCGTAGCTCGAGTTTACTCGTATTTAGCAATATTATAAATAAATTTTGGCCTGATTATTCACAAAATTACTTAGTGTACATAGTGTAGGGCAAATCAACATAGGTTGCTCGCTCGGACCGCTCGGGTTTTCAAAAAAATGGGACACAGAAGTGCGAATAGAACATGGTTATCTTAAAAGGATGATACGAAAAAATGCAATGTTAAGAAAAATAGTTGTGCAAAAGATAATTACGTAGATCACAAAGTCGACAGCTTAACGGACAAAATTGTAATATATTGTGCGACAACATTACTGACAAAATATAATAAACAACAAAAGAATTTGCATTATTTTGGCACTTAGCCCATTGGTTAATTTAACCCTCAATTTATCTTTTATTCAAAACATTTCCGCAAAAGAAAATATCTTGGAATTCTTTTGAAATAAAAATGTGCATTATTGCTTCTTTACTAAAAACATTACTCTTCGTATTTCGGCCGAAATGGTCCATGCGTGCTGAAACACATCAGTCAAATTACACTGTCCAGGAAAAAACTTGGCTGTAGTACCGTTTTTCCCATCTCATTTTTTATCGAACGACTACACTTGCTATAGTTTTGAGTTTGGCATCGCGACTGCTAGGTAAAAGTTAGCTATGAGAAAGACGTATATAAGAAAAATGAGTTATGCGGCGTTATTTATTGTAATATATGTTCCAAATCTCACCGCACAACTGTACGATATCAGTACTTCAGTAAGTAATTTTATCACACATTTTTAAGTGGCGCCCAACAAGTTATTTCTGGTATTAGAATATTATATTGAAATGTATGTCATGTATTGTTGTCAATTTTACATGATAAGAACTTCCCAATTTTATCAAACTAGTGATACCATTTGCGAAAATTTATCACCCTAACTATATTAAACTTGTATGTTAGTCGGCCACAAAACATATTTTTTATACAGTTCGCAGCGGCGCTGTCTTACCGGCCAGTAACTTTTTTCCGCCGTCTAGGTCTTAATATCTTGGTATTGTAATTAATTTCAAACAATTTTGCCCATGTGGTAACCCTGGCAGGGCGCCTGGAAGACGGCTGAGTCACGCGACCCCGTTCGCAGGACGCTTCCCTGACGTCTGACGTGTGTTGTCACGCCGTGTTTACATTTTTACGCCGTGTTTTAATTATAGGGGATAGTGTTGATCTGTGATTGATTTAGTATGATAAAAACTGACTAGCAAGTCGAATTTGCACGTTAGTTGTTACGGTAGTAATGAAAATACATTACTGCCCATAAATCTGACAAGTGGTTACGCTGAAACAACGACAGAGGTGGTTGAAAAACTCAAATCTGGGACAGTAATTAGTATGAGGCTTCAGTTCGTCTCGTCACCTTTCAAGTACCGATATCAAAAATAAAGATCTCTATTAATTATTATCACCGAAATATAGTGATTATCATCTTTTGTATACCCATGCAAATTTTCATTTCGTAACATTTAGCATTCAATGGGTACATGTAACGTTTAATGGCTCGTTAAAACGCCTAAAATTGAACTTGTTTACATAACCTATATCTAAGTACCAAAAATACATCACGGCCGATACAAAAAGCTCGTAATTATGAATCGATACGAACTTTATGCCCTCGACGTGTATATTTTTATGCCATGAGCAGTTTTGACAACTCCGCGGGCGGGCGGGCCGCACTAAACTACACATGGGTGAATTTAAAACGTGTAGAGTCGTAACTTAACCTTAATCCTTACAAGGTAAGTTTTATTTTCGTACTGGTCTACACCCAGTGGCAACTGTAAGCATGCGCCGTGCTCTGAATTTAAACGGTTGGTTAATTTTAACACGTACCAATGTTACATCCACTTGAAATCTGAGAAAAGATTGGGTCAAGTATCAATCACTTCGTTTTATTTTATACTCCTTAACGTAATCGAATCATAATAAAGCATGATGTGTTTACAAATATCTCAACACAATGTGGTTTTTGGATGAAAAGTTGTTCCTACCAACATCTTATTTTAATGATAAGAAAGTGTTGTTGTCAGACAATAATCAACTTACCGCCAGCGCACACATGCGACATGCTATCGCCGCGACTCGCGAATGACAGCAGGTGTTCACTCCTACAGAAATTTTTTTGTCTGCTGCAAAAATATTATCTTCAGCTTGAAACGTAAACTCTTATGACGATAAAACATAAAAAACAGCGTGTCGGGGCGACAGTATGCCACAGTTGTGCCCTGGGCCTAAAGGTCATAAAAACTTTTGTGCAGCGTGTGTTATATTATAAGTTATAAGCACACTAGCTTCCCGCTAGCAGCGCCGCACGCCTGAAAGTTGGTTCTCTAATATTATAAATCACACTTTTATAGTAACATATAAACCTTCGTCTTTATTTACTCTATCTATTAAAAAAATGCATCATCAATTTAATTCAAATTCTTTATTTAGGACAACACGATCCATGGGTTAGTAACAAAGGAAGCTTATAACTATATTAGTAGTGGTATGCATCGAAATCCGTTGAGCAGTTTAAAGATCTAAGCATGTAACTTGTCACAGACATAGGAAAAGACGCAGAAAGCGACTTTGCTTTACGAGTATACCTACTATGTAGTGATGTAGTCTTCTGGCGTGAAGCTTTTTGATTACAATTTTTTTGACTGCACGGACTTGTCAGATATCACTATCAGCTCTTCTTGGAAGGCAGCTTATCCCAACCCTTCGACCCTCGTCTGTCGTTGCCTGACCGTGAAATCGTGTGGTATGCGTGCGCGGGAGTGGCTCTGCCTTCCCACGCCGCTATTTAGTGCACGTTTGTCCATTTTACTCGTTTCTATCGAGCCTAGTTAGGAGTTCCACATTCGTGGCTAGATGACATGTTGTCAGTGAACTAATCGGGGGACTACTCTGTGTCTACCGAAAAGCAATGACGGGAACGACTTTTTTTTTTAAATGCGTCATCGGCTTATAAAGTAGAGCTCCAAGTTGGGATGTTACTGAAATAACAAATAATATATACAACAAACAATACTGCAACTTGAGGAAATTTTTAAAATTTGTTACTAAATGCAAATTAAGAAAAAGAATTCGAAGAATTTCGGCGCGTGCCATCTCTGGCCATACATTTAACTGTTGCCGCGTTTATGGTCTTACGTCCGATTAATTTATTTCGTCTAATTAATGGGTTCTGTAATTAAATAAATTGCTTCAGGGTGCTGTTATCGTTTTTCGTATCAAAAGCTTTATGATATTGCTCGTGATAAGTCACGATAGGGGGGTTATGTGGGCTTCAAGAACCATTGTTATTAATACCTTGTTCCAAAAATAATAATGTATTCCCCTACTATGTAAGTGTAACACAAACAATTTTATGCATTTTATTGAAACTTGGTACATGGCAGGTATGGTAAGATACTGTATGTTTTGATTATTTGTCGTATGTCGTAATCATTGAATAGGTCGAAATAGTTTTAACAGAGCAGCGGTTACACTTTTTTCAGTGAATCATTCTGAAGCAAAATATACGGATTGTTTTGGATAATCATGTTTTGCCATAATTATCTTCTCTTACACAAAGGCGAAATTAGCGAGCGATTTAACCCATAACGTACAGTCAGCATACATACAGTACTGGTAAACTAGTCTCTATCCTGATAAAGATAAACGTGACAGGGATGTGTTAATTTGACACCTGTATATTTACGTCGTCATTAAACTGCACTCGATTTGTTTTTTCATTCAGCGCTTTTTATGGGCAGTCAGTGAACTTCAGTTAGAGTGACGAAACCAGTATTGGACATTTATCTTTTAAAGTGACCTCGCGACTAAACGTGATGATTAATAAATAATATTAATGAATATCGCTAAGAACAAATTCTGAACTCTAAGAAGTAGAGGTAAACTCTAGATTATCTTTGATAATAATAAAAAAACACACACGGCCCTAAACAAATTTTCGATATCTATTGGTTGCATTTCTTCGATTGATGTCATTTTACTCATAAGGTAACGTACTTTTGACATTAGTTTAAAATTTCAGATATCTCAGTTTAGGACTAATTGAGTGTTGTGAACGCTGATTTATTTACTCTCCCGCCATTAAAGGGGAAAAAATGTCAATAAAAAGATTATAGCATAAAGCCTGCGGTGTTGCCAACCAAAAAAAAAAATATATACAAAACTTGATTCGTTTAAGTTTAGTTTAAAATGTCTAACACTGGTGCCTGTGCATCACTGGTGCCATATTCCTACTTGGTTGACTCGTCTGTCTGTCCGCAGTTAATCAGGCAAACGGTGAAGGGAATTACACATGGACTACATCAATTGCGATTCCCTGACAAAGTCCAGTCTGCGATTAATAGTTAAGATAAACTGTGTGATAAATTTATGTGGTCTGGAGGCGACGCGTCGATCGCGATAAGTGGTAGTGGCTCTATGTGTTAAGCGTCATTTAAGCCTGGTATTGTACCGTTTGCTTGTCTATGAAGTAGTAACACGAAGCACTGTTTGAAGTTTAGATTCTAAATGTTTTGCGTCTTGTGTAAGCTCCATTTGTGTTTTTACGAGTATATTCAATTTCTAAAAAAATCCCTAAAATCTAAAAAAAAGAAACGAGATCAAGAATAACTGTAATACTAATAGTAAATCTACAGTTGTATAAATGTAATGCACCTATTTTATTCGTGTTTGTGTAATGTGACTTGTAATTTATATCAATTCGGATAATTTGCAATTTACCGACGTAAACATTATGACCAGGTACAAACGATTTGTTACTAAAAACAATGATTCACACACATGCACGCATACATGCTCAGACTTGAAGTAAAATATTTGGCTCCGAGTTCAGTGTATCGTCAAAACAGTACCTCGTGGACATGAGAGATTACTTTCAGACAAATAACTCTTTTACACCCAAAAGGCATAGAGCATCGCATAACATGTGTAATAATAATATGTTTTTGTTTGATTAAATTAAAGGGTTCCTTGAATTGAAGAAGTGCATCAACATTGCGTCCTATCACCTCCTTAACGCAGCGGGCGAGTCATTACTTGATTTCAATAATTTCGGCCAAATAATTGGAAAATTAAATGAAAGGTTCCTACCAACATACGAACTCGTTTAAAATCGTGTTACGCCTAAGACCTAAAACACAGATTGAATGCCTGATAAAGATGAAGAAAAATATTTAGTCATTTGATAAAGATTTTCGTAGCTGCGTCTCTTTTTTTTCGTAGCGTACTCGTAGTAGTGCGTGATTTCAGTCAGCTCTGAAACGAAGCTTTAACTTTCGCCTTCACGCTTTTGTCTATCGCTCGCACGACCTTGCTTCGCGAACATTAGTTCGGAAACCTTCAGCCGTAACAATAGGTATCTGTATACCGTGAATATGCAGGTCGTCGCCCCGCGAGGTTGTATATTTACATCCCAGCCGAAATAGAATTATTTCCAGACGATTAAAATCAACCCCGAATCGAAAATGCGAAAGCTTATCCAGATGATCTGCCCACATACTTTCGGTCGTGGCACTTTCAACAGTATCAGAATACGCGGTTCATTTGTTTTGTTATGTTTTAGTTTGCGAATATCGTGTCTATTCTCTGAGCGACATGCATTGACCTCACTTTTCTCTGTTTGGTTTGGTGACCTCTTATAGGTCATTATCGCAATAGGTAGGCTTGTATAAACATAGCCAGCACTGACAGTTTAAAGTTGACCTAATTTCTGATGGACTACAACACAAAAGCAGTTAACGTTGGTGAATCAAAAGCTGTAAAAGTATGTAATTGGCTACCCTTTCATTGAGCTCATAAAACAATCAGAACTTTCATGGCTTTTTCAATCTACTAGTAATTTCGACCTTGTCGCGTTTTTGCGGTCGTTGACTTATGCGCTTTGATGGACTGTCTTACTTGTTTGATATACTTATACTCAACTAATGATATGTCGTCACTTTCTTCAGTGTAATAGCGGCCTTGGTTGGAACCACCTCGGTTTAGTGACCTCGCGAAATACGCGAATGCAGCGGTCATTGACTTGATGAATGCATCAAGTCTAAGATTAATCTAATTAGATGTCACCGTTCATCAACGTTTGATTAATGTTTGGTAATTCGCCATAATTAAAGCGCCACAACAAGAATCTATTTAACAAAATGTACATACACAAATTGATTCTTGTTGTGTTCGAGTCTTCATTACTAATTTTAAATTGTTAGTCGATCTTGTAATCCTATGCTCATTCGTGAATTGTCAGGCTAGGCTAAACGTGGCCTCTGCATTCGAGAAGTTAGTACTTTTGGAAGTGTGTCTACTACTCAATCCTCTAATCTTCTAGTAGTTGATCTTCAAGTTTTTTTTTACAAATTCAAAGTTAAATATAATTATTTTACATCTATAAACATTTTTCTTCACAAAAAGGTTTCACTACTTCCACCAACCCTATAGATATCTATCACCTTCGTCTTGTAGGCATGTGATAATTCGTTGTCACTTTCTTCCAGTGTAACAATGACCTTGTCGTCCGGCGCGGTTTGGCGACCCCGCCAAACGCCATATGATCAGATGCAGGGTCGTTGACTCACGCCCATAATGAATTCGCCGAGGCGCTGACCCAATTCGTGTATGGTAGTTTATTGTTAGAGATCAAAGATTACATTGCGAACGTGTGTAGTGGTTCTTCCTTTAGTAAAACTGACCTAGCGGTTTTTACGATATCGCGCAGATGGAATTTTTTTGACGATCGTGTGATGAAATTAGACGTGCAGGGAAAGAAAATCTGGAAACTAATCCAATTTTTTTCGGAAAAAAATTAAAAGAAAATTTACCAATGGTAGAAATTTTGTCGAATATAGACATATTAACTGTGATGATCCATCGAAAGCTAACAAAATCACTTTTGCTTGTTATCAACATGAGATGTTACGCTAGCGCGTAATTTCTTGCATTACAAGAAAATAGTTAAAAGTATTCAGAGACACCTAAGCTATTACTTAAATTTAGCTCGCATTCTACACATAGCATGTTTCCTATTTCTAAAACGGACGATGTCAGAGAACACATCAAACTCTTAGCAACTCTTCGTAACCTTAGGGTAGAATATAAAGCTAAAGCTAAGCTCTATGTAAACATCCTAGGGGCGGACGCGTCGATTCTGTTATTGCTCCAAAGTCAACACAAATATCGGCTACCGGCACCATAAAGTCGGATATTGCAAACGTTATGGGCGCACTTTTTACGGTTTTCCAAAAGAACGTTTTATATTTATTACTTCAATAAGTTACCTACATTGCGCGCGGATTGATTGGCGTTATGTCGTAAACATGCTGTTAACTGTAAGCTGATGTTAATAGGAAATGAACTTTATGATTATGAATAAGTATTTTTATCTCACGATATTCCCAATTTCGTAGCTAACATTCATTAAAATGTAATTTAAACATGCACATGCTCGCTGAAAATCTTTGATCTGTTTACTTGAATTCTTAGATCAGGTGTTAACTACATTACCATCCTAATGCTATTTAATTGCTATTTTATGGTAAACTCATCAGCTTACGTAGTAATAATAAGTAAATAGTAAGAAAAACTAAACTGTAAAATTCAAAGTTAAACACAATGCACCTAATCATATTGACCCGACATATTTGACGACTGCTTGGTGCAGTGGTTCACATGTCGGACTTCTAAAACCAAGGGTCGCGGGTTCGATCCCCGCACAGTACAAGCATAAGTGTGCATAAACATGTGTGTTTGTACTGGTCTGGGTGTTTTCTATGTATAATATGTATTTATTTACAAAAAAAAGTATTTAAGTATATTTATCCGTTGTCTAGTACCATAACACAAGCCTGGTAGCTTACTTTGGGACTAGAGAATTGGTGTGATTGTTGTGAAATATTTATAAAAAAATTATTTATATGTTCCCAAACTAACAGAAGTTATATTCCACCTGTTGACTTTTTAATCAAGTTTAAAAGGAATTTTGAGACACAGAAACAACACCCAAAATAGCTAGTCCAAACTCACAACGTGTTTATAAATCATTTTAATAGCTAATAGAAGTATATTGTGCAACAACTTATTAACACAAAGGACCTGGAGTCCAGCTGATGGTGATTCAGCCACCCTTTTAAGTACAATGCACAAAATGCATTCGTGACACTCGTTCCAATAGACTTAAGAAATACTTTTCCATAGTTGGCACTTGTGGTTCATTGTACAAACGGTTATGGCAAGACTGCACCTCAAGTTGGAGTGGTTAGCGCACAAAGAAAATATGTAACACAATAAATTAAAAGTAACATGAAACTAACGTTGTAAACAAAAACGACCTCGTTATGAGTGTTATGATTGGATTTTGCATTTGATCAAACTTTAAATCGATATCCGCGTTTAACGTGAAAATTGCTTATTAAGCAATTACTCTCTTTTAGTTACGGAAAATTAATTCTTTTTCATCACTGTCTTATTAACAATGTTTTGTCCTAATAATCACGCAAAAAACACTATTTCTAAGCAGATTTATTTGTGATAGATAAGGAAATAAATAGAGACAGCAAGGGTTTACGTTACGCAGTCACATCCAATCTCCTAAATCGATATCCGCGTTTAACGTGAAAATTGCTGATTAAGCGATTGCTCTCTTTAAGTTACGGAAAATTAATTCTTTTTCATCACTGTCTTATTAACAATGTTTTGTCCTAATAATCACGCAAAAAAACACTATTTCTAAGCAGATTTATTTGTGATAGATAAGGAAATAAAAAGTGACAGCAACCCTTACGTTATGCAGTCACTTCCAATCTCCCATGTCCATAAAAGCGTAAAAAACAAAAGACATGCCGTCTTTTGTTTTATCACAACAATGCTAACCGAACCTTTTAGACCGTACAAGAAAAGGGTTAATACGTCTTGGGATGTGTTTTGCTGAGGGCCCATATTAGGCGCCGACACGGGAAGCCCGCCCATTGGCACTCCTATATTGTAGAAACCGGGGCCTACTATGTGAAACGTCGTTTTAATTTTCGTCTTCCCCGTGTTGCTTCCGCACTCTTCTGTCTCTATCGCTCTCATAAAACCGATATATTTAATTATAACCGAGAAAAAAAAACCTTGAAGGATCTCTATTTGCTGATTATCAATTGTAGACATTTTTAATCTTAATAACGTGCCGAGTAGTTATATTATGTATTAAATAATTATATTATATATATATATATATATATATATATATGTGTATATATATATATATATATATATACATATTTTTTATCATCGTTCTCAAATCTTCCACGGATAATTTAAAACCAAAATTAGCATAATCGGTACAGCCGTTCTCGAGTTTAAGCGAGACTAGTGAACAGGAATTCATTATAAGATAATATACATTTAGAAAGAGCGGAGTCTCCTGGCACAGGCATTGTTATGCTTAAAAGGAGGCCCCAACTACTGTTAAGCTGTGTACATGTTTGAAACATTAAATTATTATTTTTTTTTTTTTTGAGTTTTTGATATGCCGATATTAATCAAGATAAGTCGCGAATTAGGACTCTCCTTCTGTAGTATAGTATATAGCATAGTATGGTTATCTATATTGTAGAGTCTAGAGTAAGACCACTGTCCCCTTATTTCCCTTTTAGGAACTACTAACGGGTTGGTTTCTAACCTTATGTTATATTAATAAGAACTTTTTACCTAAGGATGTGTGGGGGTTTGTTTAGAAATCATTAATTTATGCATATTAGATATCCCTACTCCTATTTTAAGGAGATATATGATAGTTTACAGAACGAAATATTACTGACCTGTAGCTAAGTCACATTTCAAATAAAATAAAAATAAATATCCTTCAAAAAGTAGTCTCTAGTTATGAGTCATTAATTAATAAGACACAGATATTGTTACAGAACGGTTCTCCTTTGTTTGTAGTAGTAAAGAGCATCTAATTTTACGCCAAATTCCTTGGCGCCACGGCAAGAAGAGTTTAAGGAAATGGAAAATATAGAGCAAAGTGTTTCAGAAAACAATTTCCAGGGCACAAATTAGTTTGATTTACGACCGGATGTCTATACTTGTAACCTACACTAAAACATCAATACATACTATAAAACAAAGTCGTTTTCCTCGTCTGTCCATATGTCTGTATGTATGTATGCTTAGATCATAAAAACTAGGCAACATGGGCAGGACAGCGTCTGCCACGTCCACTAAGCATGTAATGACTTTTAATTGTGACGCTAAATGCTGTGAAAGAATCGAGCATAGAAGAAATAATTCATGAATTCTTCATGTTTTGAATATGGTCTCATCATCACTCACAAATGCTTGTTACAATACATCTTTTCACACTCTTATCGTAACAACTAGAGATGAAACACTTTTGTTAAGACCGCATATCCATAATCCAGCTTAAGAGCTAGAGAACTTAGGGTTCTCAAATTGATTAAGGTTTCCAAAAAACTGCGTTCCATTGAAGATACCAAAGTTATTACTTAAGTGTACTAAACCCTGTGCCAATCTATAACTCAATACTGCATAACCTCCTGGGGTGAAACACCAAAAACCATTGTAATAACTCTTGAACGAACCCGGAGAGCTATACTTAAAGTCGCAAGTTCCTTTTTTTTCTTTCATCCCACTAACCTGTTATATAAATCCTGCAATGTGAAACAACACTCTTTGCTTCCTTATCGTGCCGATGCTACTAACAAAAGACGGATAGATAAAGTCTGCACTCCACAGTGTACTTTAAAGTTCACTTTTACTAATAAGTTCTTATTTTTAGGTCCTTTTTTAACAATGGAGTAAATCGCACTTCAAACATATGTTCACTAAATTACTTTAAATTGTTTTAATTTTAATTAATATAGAATTGATTTAATGCCCCCAAACTTTGTCGTATGATGAAACAAATGCCTTACTTGTACTTGATATTTAAGAAGGCATACATTTCATAAGTAGATATTATATTACGTAACATTAATTTTATTTTTGTTGTAAATTATATTGTATTATTAGTATTACTTTAGAAAATCTTGCTCGTGATAGCACAGGTTAACCCTAGTTCAAACAGAGATAATACTTTCTAGCCTAAAATTATTAATTTTTCCCTTTTTGGTTCTAATGTGATTTCCTTCGTTTATGAATAAATGATAAATAATTAAATGAATGATTACTACCCGGCAGTAATTAAATCAAATTTCAAGATCGTCCCTTAGTGGGATACAAGTGCACGCCTAGACTGGACATAAATGGCCCTATTGCCCTTAAACGGCCTAGCTACTACTTATTTTGCTAATTATTCAGGTATGCCATATCTGTTATTGTTCTATATCATCTGCTTATTTATAAATATATCACCTATGTGATATTCCATTTATTGATGTAAATACTTGGCATGTCATTTAAAAGAGCTTGTAAATGATTTACTTACCTGGCACTTGAATACTTAATTCAATAATGCTGTCCTTAGTTGCATTATTCAGCTAGGTGTTTATGTTCACCAACTTACAAAATATTTATTTGTTACTTAAAGTCACTAAGACGAACATTCATAGATCATAACATGAAATAGACGGCAAAAACCATTAATTACGAGTAATTATGTATTTGCAAAAAATGACAAAAGATGGATGCGATCTTTTTGGAAAGCTTTTTTCTGCAGAAAGGAAAGCAGAACGTTTTCTTACCCCCGTAACAAAAGGCAATTTTCGTTTCCGATAGGTTTTTTTGCTGGACTAAAGCCTTTTCTAAGGAGGAGCCCTTTTCTTTTCTAAGGCCTTTTAGGACTTAAAACTACCTATCAATTCTGCAATGCGTTGTTGCCAGAGTTAGTTGTTGCGTAAGATATTCTTTGATGCCATTAACCTGGTACACATTTGTTAATTTAATCGTTTTTTTAAAATACTAAAACAAATACTAAAGCGCGAAGCACGCATTTCTCACGCGCAGCCAACTTGCGTATGCGCACCGCGCGCGGTCCGCGCATCCGACGAGAAATAGCGGTCGATGCTCACGATGCACTTGACTTACTAAAGTGTACCCTAACAAATGGTGATAAAGATCATGCGCAGTTGCTGTACGTTGTATGTTCTATCGTAGAATCGCGCACCGTGTAAGTTCAACAAGTTCAGAGAATTAAAACTTTTAGATTTAATCTAAAAAGTATAAATAGCAAACACTTAGTAGTTATATAATTTGCTAAATTACCAAATGCTAGAATTGACTTGTGGTCATTATGTTAGGAATCTGTTCCTGCGGAGTGTTTATTACAGCGACATTTAATTAGTCCAAAACAACAATGAAGTTATCACTACATGTTGACCTCATTAGTCAACAAACATGGTGAATTTAGTGTGCAAAATATATACGAGTATTATCAGCGTAAGACAATTATGGGACGACATTTTTATAGAAAAGACAAATAAAACATTTAATTATTTTGAAAAGCTTCAGCCATAGATTAGTTTGAAGCAAAATAAAGCATAAGCTTAAGTGCACTTTACTAACTAGTAGGATGTCCTAACTGGTAGTATGTATGTAAAAAGTACAACAGACGCGAAGTATCGCCACAGACTACTAAATCGCTGACCAGCAATTCATACTATACTACTCGTATATAGGTATTAAATTAGTGGCGCTAAAAGTTAGATAGCGGCGTAATCTCGGTTCGCCTAAATCTGCTGACTCAATTAGACCGGAATATGCGACCCCGATTCCCTGCGCGCCACGTACTGCCGTACTTAAGTACTCCTTTAACTTTGTTCCTAAATTAAATGTGAATCTTAGCATAATTACTCGTATCAAAATTACTTTTTACAAAGTGAAAAGATAAACTAAAATGCTTAGGTCAAAAAGTGCTTATGTTATGTATTTAAAGATAAATGTTTTTGCTGGTTTCATCGTTCAGTGCGGAAATCAGATATAGAGATGACTTACTTCTTACTTCGCTGGCTCAGCGACCCGAAGTGGATCTTGGCCTTAAGTGCGCCATTCTTCCCTATTCTGTGCCAGATCTGACCAGTCGGACACTTTTAGTTGTTTCAGGTCTTTGGCGACTTCGTCCTTCTAGCGATACCTTAGACGCCCCACCGGCCGGCGCACGGAATGTTGTCCAAGATAGGGAATTAGGGATATAGAGATAGGGATATAGAGATGATGGTCAATCTATTTATCTTCAATTGCTTTTTGCACATAGTGTAACTATATCCAGCTAAGTAGACGTAATGTCTAGTTCAGCTCCATCTAAAGTACTTAAAGCCTATTAAGCAGTGAATCGAATTTAACAGCAGGTTCCGTATAAACGGTCGTGCAGCCAATCCTGAATGCTAGAGATTCGACACGACTCGGTGGAAATCAGCTCGGTGATGCCTTGTAATCATGGAGCGAGCCATTATATCTGATAAGTAACAGTGAAAAGCTACTTCCTTGTAATTATTATTCCTTATTCTGGCCGCAAGGAGTCGTGTTTCGTAAATTCAAAATTCCGTATCAATTCGCTGACGCGTGTGTTTGTGTGTTATAGATAATGTTTTAATTTCTCATTTATGTTTTATAAGAATATGTATGTTAGACTTTAAGGTATTTAAAATTATGTTGTAAAAGTTTGAAAATAAAATCTCAAAAGCTTAACTATAATTTGATTCAATCCAATATTGTGGCACATTTATTTCTACCTACTAGTACAATGTGCGTAATACTTCCTCAATTACATTACGGCTACCGTGTCATTTATAATGAATTTGTACGATAATTGTACAGGAAAATGACGAAAAAGGTAAACAAGCAAAATGTGAATTGGTTTAAAGTGGTAGAAGACCTGTTTGTTATTTTTAGGTATGTAAATAAAACCTGAATGGTCTCAAAATCAAAACCACTGGGAGACAAGATTTACAATATTAAATTATATTAGTAACTAATTATGTAACTTCGTAAGGGTTTTTCTATTTCAAGAGTAACTGAGTCCATGTAGTTAACAGAATATTAGCAAATTTTGAATTCCAGTTAGGTGCCCAAGTAAAGTTGGACAGTAAGTACTCACGTCAATAATAAAAACAAAGTGACAGTACTCAAAATCCAGACCCGTTGCGCATTGTTACACCAAAGATAATTATATTTAATTTCGTGTGTCACCGACAGATTTGAATTTCAAATCCATCCCTTATTGTCCCCTAAATCGCATTCAGATTGGCGTTTTGTTGATGGCATACGGTATTCTGTGAAACGAAATAATGTTCGGATCAGCCTTGTCCCAATGCAAAGCATGATTCACATCGTTTTGTCAGTAGCTTTCTTTTTAATTTTGCGCGGTTTTTTTCTGAAATCTAGGGCAAGAGCTTAACTCTTTTTCTGTAGTAGCATAGTAGGTACTCTGTTGGCTAATCATACATCTTGTCATATTTTAAAAGCAATGCTATGTCAAAAACGGCGGAAATACCTACTGTTCATGAGTGATTTCGTTGAAGACTACAACCTACAACAGCCATATACAAGTCCCTCGTATCTCTTATGTGAGGTGGCTTATTTCGACACTCAAACTTTTAATCCTATACCTTTCATCCCAATTTATTCAAGAGCTTTTTCTCTCGCATTATCTGCTGCTATCATGTCACAATTATCGTTAGCCGAACAGATGCTGAGCCGGATGACGGATGGTAACCATTTGACCCATTAACTGTCATTCAATCAACATTAAACTGTAGCTGCCTTAGGTAGGGATGATCTTAATTAAGAATTATTCATAATATCCTAACGATACGAAGATTATGAACGAGTGAATAATACACGAAGCGAACATATAATTTATGTTATAATAAGGTATGCTGTTAGTACTTTTCCTCTTCGTATTATCCCTAAATCTTTAACTTTGATTATTTTTCACTACGCCCAGCCAGAACATTAAACACATTCAATTAATGAGAATTTTAATTTGTAATAACGAAAACCACACGCAAACCAATTGTTAAACATTTTACACATACGATTGATGATCGATGTTAATTCATTCATTACCAGCGCCCCACATGTCAATTTATATTCATAATAACGTAAGACTGACGTTTCCAATGACAGCAGATGTCAGGCGCGAGCGGGTGCATCGGGTGCAATAGAAGCACCCTTTGGCCCTTGCGTGATGCTTGATTAACAAGAGATGATGAGGCAGGGGTGAACCGATAATGACATTGCGTAGGTACTGCTAAATGACAGTGCGATTCGGTAGTTCAATGAAAGCATTCACAATTTAGAAAGTTTAACTAAGCGACTTAAGTTCACGGAGTTAAAAATGTGCGGGACATTTTGGACAGTGTCGTTGACAGTTTCCATACTAAAATTTTATACAAAAACGATGTTTACTAAACCGCCATGTAATCACCGCTAAGCCTTACTGTAAATAAACAAGACACTTTCCGATCATTGTGACTGGAACAAATACTTAGAAACAAAACTGTATTAAACCTGATTTAGAATTACGTACGACATTAATAGTAATCTACTTTCTTACTTCGTCATCACTTTGCTCTTATGTTTGTTTCTAATAAAAGTTAATTAGTATAATAATTTTATTAAAATAATTTAATAATAATTCTTTATAATCACGTACATACACGTTAAAATTTCTAGACTGAGCAGTAACTTTTTTTTTTACAAGAGTCAACCACGTAATCCCTTATCTTCCAAAGTTAACACACAGATAATAACTCACACTATTCTAGCGTAATGCACAAATGCTAAGAAAGCGACCGTTAACCTGCCATTTGTTGAGGATTAAACACCAATAATGGACTAAAAGTGGCACAGGTTAATGACGGAGATTTGTCAATTAATTAGAAGCTGGATCGAGAGCGTCACGCGAATTTTATCGGTGGTTGGCTCCCGTGCCCTACATCGGATACAAGGACCTCCCCATCCCAAATGCGACCCCATCCGATAAATTGAATTTGATTAGATCACGTAAAAGAGCAAATCTTGAATAAAGAATGTATATCATTTCGCTTGTAAGGAGACTGACAAACTGACTGTGGAAACTTGTTTGTAAATAATTTGGTATATTACGATACGAATCAAAAGGCTCTGTTCAGATTCAAGGAGGGTGGAAACTTCTTGATCTATTTTTGGCTTTATCACAAAGTAAGCGTGACGATAGCACAACGTCTTCTTGCTCTCTTTGAAAATGAGTGCTATAGTACTAATAGTCTGTCTTTATAAGGTGACATTTGAAAGAACACGCGCGGAACGCATCGCGCTATTTTTATTACAAGGTTTTAATTTAGTTTTACCTTTCCTGATGCTTGACTGTAATCAAATTTCGCAATCTAAATTTCACTCACTTCCCAGTGTATGATTGAAATGAAATTTGTAAATATTTTAAAATGGATGTCAATGTACAATTTGATAATACATAAAAGCTTGTTTAACAAAAGTTGTTTGATATTATGGCGGTTTCTGTGTTAAACTTTTTGTCCTTTTACCACATGATCCGTTTTCTTGATTATTACCTACCTACGTTGTTCGTTACTCAATAGTGCTGAATCAGGAAACAATTAAAATGGTGCTGTCTAAAGCTTGCATGTTTATTAAGGGACAATAACGCTGCTGTACCACTTTCCTCCACATAAATTAGAAGTGGCTGCTAGAAGTCTATGTTAAGCAACAGCTACTAGCTTACGCCTAGCTTATTGGCTTCGGGGTAAAGTATTACCTACCTGTCATTACATTGAATTGAAACTTAAAACCTACATTTCCTGTACACACAAGTATTAACTAATATCCTGTGGAAAGTAATAGGGATTATTTAAAACTTTTCAATCAACACCTACTGGCATATCGCAAGAAATATTGACATGTTTACGACATGCGGTACTGAAATTTTCAGCACCCGGCATGCGAGCGCTATTAACGACTATAACAATGAAAGAGTAAGTATAATTGGTTAGGTGTAGAGAATGCAATCTCGTTCTCGCGAGATCTCGGGCTTTTTGAACGAGACTGGTCTCGGCCGAAAAATGGGCGAGATCTCGCGAGTATAACGAGATTTGCACTCGAACATAAAAACGTGTTATTCGATTTCGAAATGTTATACCAACTAGTGTTAAACCCGAGAGGGAGTTCTTTGGCCAACAAAAAAGGAAGCCGTTTAGCAAACGATTCTTTAGAAATTTAAATCTCAAATTTCTAATAGACCTTTGGTGTAGGTATAGTTTTCTTTAATTATAATAATATCTCAGACTTGTTTACTTAACTGTCAACTCAATAACTCAACTTAGTAAATGAGTTTCATTTAAATTTTTGACTCGTTGTTTGGTTTTTTTAGGACTGATTATTTTATTAATAAAAGACTTTTGTTTGATATTATACAATAAGATTGATTGTTAATTTCATTTTTCATATGATTAGGTACGTCATAGTTTACGTACTTAAAAGTATATTAAAAATACTAGCGGACCCAGCAGACGTTGTATTGCCCGTTGCTTTATTAAAATTTCTGATCTTTTAGACCTTCCCTGAACTTCCACGAACATTTCAAAACCAAAATTATTCAAATCGGTTCAGCCGTTCCCGAGTTTTAGCGAGACTAACGAACAGCAATTCATTTTTATATATAAGATTCGTAAGAATATTTGTTTGTTTCATAATACAAACAATTCTTCTGTTTGTTGTTCAAATATTGTGATTATTTGAAAGAATAAACACACAAATACATTAAAAACTGTCAATCTCGCGAGATCTCGCTAGCCCTAATCTCACGAATTGCATTCCCTATAAGTGATAACTACTGCCTTTTTTGTTAATATTTCTATTAATCATCGTCCATTGTATAAAGCACACCTGTTTATCTATTGGGTGAAAATGCGTGCCAATAAATTTTGGTGGAATCGACAATCAAGTTAACACGGCACTGATTCTGTTGGGCGGTATTAACTATTAACCTAATTGTTTTGCATTTGCATTGTTTTATAGGTTCGTTCCATTTCCATTCGATACAATGAATTACACCTGCGAAGTCGAGAATTATAGGGAGAATTGACCCCAACCCAGATGCTATGCTAATTTAAGATATTTATGGCTCTTAACATTTTTGTCTTGAATTCCAATCGCTATAATTAAAAATTACAACAGCGATAAGACGATTCTTATTATTGAAGAGAGACAGAATGGTTTCTTGTTGTCTTTATTTTATAAGATTAATAATAATTTTAGTAACGTAACTGAAATTGTATTTATTTTAATTATTCATGGCTCACAAAACAAGTTACAGTCAGTGAATAACAAAAAGTAAAGCAGTATACAGAGCTAGACTGAAACTCTTAAAATGTAAGCACAATTTGGTCTAGGTTAAATGAAATGTTAGTTAGAGGCTTAAAACTTAAAAATACAGATATATTACTTAAAAACTATTTAGACAGTTCTGATAGTTTATTAGATTCGATTTTAAGTTTTTAGTTTGAGATTGTTGATAATGTAGATTTGTATTATGTAAGATAAAAAAAAGTAAAAATCTCACATGCGAATTAAAACTATTCCTTTTTTCGGAATTCTTATCACCACCTCACAATTTTATTGAAACTTGTTAATCATTATTGTTACAAGTAGTTTATCGTTATTGAATAAAAAGCACTTAACAATAAATAATTAATCAATTAGAAAATTACAATTCAGATTACCCACCTACTCTTGAATGAGAAAGTCTACTTTGGAGTGTAACAAAGGCATCAATTTATTAAAAGGGCCATTAAATGGCTTAGGTAAAACCTTAAACGACCCCTGGCACTGAAGGAATTGCTTTCATTTACCTGAAACTGTCTAAAATGGACTGCCAAGATGCTTTCATTTTATCCCTTATCGAGCAGATTATTTACTTAAAGGTTTCACCCTACAATGCGAGATAAATATGATACGGAGGTTGCAGTAACGTAGATTAAAAAAAAACAAGTCAAACAAGCGAAGATAGAAGAATACTCTTTACATTCTGATGTTACGGAGACTAATTTGGTTGAACGGGGCTCATTATATTCATTTGCAATATCGTTCAAGGCATGACAAAATATTAGCACGGCTGTATTTGTAGCAATTTTATGTAGCAAGGAATTTTTTTTTTAAAAGATGCTTGAATATTTTACCCAAAACAAACTCCCGTTTTTTTGAAATCCCACTGATGCCGGTAGCGCCTGCTAACTGTTCAAACAGTGTAGAAAAAAGTTAATAAAGTTCTTTAGGAAAAAACGCCACAAAGACATTTATTTACAATTTAAGCCATTGTCGCCCTACAGTGGGGCTAAAATTAAAAAGGAGGATGTTTAAAATTGGGATACGGTTTGTTTAGGTTCCGACAGGGACTTTTGAATGCATTGACATAATTTGGTATTCTTAAGCCATACAATGGGATGGGGTAAGCCATTATTTTTTAAATATTCACTGTTGGCTATTTTAGAAGAGTATCTTTTAAAATGGTATATGTATTAAGTCAACTTAATCAATGCAAATAAACATATCAAAAACCTGCCCCCTGATTATTAACTCAACCTGTTTTTCTTTGTTTTTTTTTTAATATAATTAAATATTTTACTTTTAACTCTACAAATGTTAAGTTGTTCTTAATAAATCCGAATTTTGTCTCTCGGCTTCCGCTAACTGACCATGAAAAAACAACTTATTATTACAGTTCAAATTCAAATTCTTGGTGATCATGTAATAAGAGTTCTTTATTTTCTCGTACTGTGGAACTAACAGGATTTATTTCTTTATTTCCAGAGAAATTACTTAGAGTCGTTCGGGTACCTGAAGAAAGGCCAGCTCGAGATAGGCAACCTGCTCATGGGCGACCGCGCGCAGGACTACGAGGACGACTTGAAGATAGCTATCAAAACTTTACAAGTAAGTCTTAATTATTTACGCTTTATTGGAGAACTAGTGGCCGCCCGCGACTTCACCCGCGTGGAAAGCCTTTATTTTTAACCTTAACCGAGTGGCGCCATCTATTGATAGGCTGTGAGTTGATATTTCAATTTTTACATGGCATGGAGTTATTTAGTCGCGGAAAAATGCAGCCTATTTCACTCTCCAGCCTCCTAACTACCTCCATACACAAAAAATATATCGTAAGAGCAATGTTTCGTCGTGAAAAAAGGACTAAAAAAAACAAAAAAATAAAGAAACTGGCTTTTCCATTAAAAATATTAGTAGGGAGCGGATATAATGGGTACTTAACGCAATGAGACATTCTCTACTAGTCATATTATAGTCGTAGTAAGTCTAATTGACAACTGAAATGTTCATATTTATATTTTGTCTATTCTCCAGACGTAGTTAGCCATTATAGACGTTTCCATCGCCCAAAGACTCTTTCTTTTTCATTTTTATCTCGTGTGAAGTGTGAAAAAAACAGGTTATAAAATATGACTCCAAATAGAGGTTTTGTTTGTGAAACCTATCTATCATTCATAACATAACATGTGGTAGATTTTGCTACTTTGCAATATTCGCTAAAAAGTAAAGAGGGTCTTTTCTACTCCTTAAAAATATTTATCACAGGTGAAGACAGGCCTGCACTCACAAACTTTCAATTAATGAAATGGGCCATCAGTTAATAAACTAATATTAACCTGATTACCCAAGCGTCTATGAAAATAATTTAATTGTTGTTGTTGTTGGAGTCCTATGGCACCCCGTGGTGCAAAGGGCCTTCGTGAGTTGTCGCCATCTCCCCCTGTCCTGCAGCTGTTCTCTCCTGGTTGATGGTTCGTCTCCACGAATGTATGGGTCGTCCGCGTCTTCTCCTGCCATCGGGCTACATAATTTAATTGGTAACACTTTTTTCGTTTTTGCAGGAATTCGGCGGCATACCAGTGACGGGTATGGTGGACGAGGCCACCAAGCACCTGATGCGGCAAAAGCGCTGCGGGCGGCCGGACCGCGAGTCCGACGAGGGCGGACGGCGGAGGAAGCGGTTCGCTGTGCAGGGAGAGAAGTGGAAACACACCAACTTGACTTGGAGGTAGGTTTAGACCTAAAACTTTATCCCCTCTACTACAACAGGAAGCAGTCATATACCTTGTTTAAATATCAACCGGCCAATTCAAATCGAATGACAGCGCAAACGGACCTAATGGCGGCATACGTTTCAAGTTGTCTGGATTATATTTCAACAAGGGATAATCAATGCCTTGTTCTTTTGTAGTAGAGGGGTACGTTTCATTTCATTTAAGCAAGCGAAAATTATCGATATAGGCGATATTATCTTAATTGTAAATAGCTACGAAACCATAAATTCAATAAAATATGTCTATTTTATATAATACTAGCTGTCCCGGCAAACGTTGTTTTGCCATATAAATGTTAAGGGTGGACAACCCTTATCACTAAGGGGTATGAAAAATTGATGTTGGCCGATTCTCAGACCTACTCAATATGCTCACAATATTTCATGAGAATCGGTCAAGCCGTTTCGGAGGAGTAAGGGAACAAACATTGTGACACGAGAATTTTATATATATAGAGATAAGGCCGTTTGGCTTTAATCAAAGTCAAATGACACCAATAAAAACCGTAAATTTCTGTTAGTGCAACAATTTAAATAATCGGTTCAGTGGTTTTACGTTAAAAAACTATTAAAAGTAGCAAAGTTTCCTTCTCGACAAAATGTGTAGTGGAACCTGTATTAATTTAAATGAAACATTTTTCTGAACTGAAAATTACGTTTTCGTATTTACATTTCGTTAAATTTTGTAATATTACTAGCGACATCTAATGCTTGTCATCTGTTCTATAATGTACTGTATATTTTCGCAGTGAGTGCCATCTAGTGCTGTATTCTAAAACAAAACGTTCACGTTTGTATAGTTAGTCCGCTCGCTACAAGAGGGCATTGTTTGGCTTTCCGAATAGCACGTTAGATGGCAGCTCAAGTTCTGCATACACGCGCTGATATTTTAAATGCGTAATTCATAAATGGTATTGTATATTTGTCATTGTTTTTATAACAGAGCAACACGATTAATAAAAAATTAAACAGTATTGATCACAAGAATCCTTCCGGAAGTCATTCTTCAGGAAACTACAATAGCTTAAAGCTAATGACTAGCGACAATAATGCGGTGCCAAGGTTTATTACAAAAACTCCCTGTTGTATCCACGATTTACTTAAAGGCCACATAAAATTGATGACAAATAATAGTTAAATCACAGCCTCGTAAATTTTACGACGCTTTCCGCGCAGCTTAATTAAAAGAATCGTCCCTTCGACGCCAATCGTGTTCAAGCATCACATAAACAAATAAATATCACGTAAGTTAAGAAGTATTTCTTACTGAGGATGCTTCAGTAAAGAATAAGAAATGGTCAATTTCATCTTCGTTTTGGAGAACCCATCTATTTATATTATATTTCAGACTTACAAAAAACGAACTGAAAAAAAAAATTGTTTAAACATTGACGCGAAGCAAAAAGTTAACCATCAACATTGCACCAGTAAAATTGCGTGCAAATGCTCCAATTATACGCAAACATAAGGATAGCTAACTCGTTATCTAAGCTGTGTTCGGTGTACACTGTCGAGTTTATTCAACTTGGTATCCCAAGAGTGAACCGCTCGACCCGCAAGCGTCTATTTGAAGTGGAAACGGCCACAGGGCACGTGGATAATTTGAAAAGTTCACAATCACCTGCAGACCGCAGTTTCAGCACAATTTCCTGTCGAATTAATGGTCTGTCAATATTGTAGTCTTCATTACAGCTTGTTGTGCAAACAAGCAATGAAACGAGCAACGCCATCTCGCGGCAGGTTTACGGGAATGCGGCGCCGTTGTGCTGAGAACGACTTTGTCTCACCAAAGCTATGCAGTAAACCTTAAATTGGCCTTATTTTGTACTTACTCTGCCTATTGTTATAAACAAATTTCTGTTACCTAAGATTAATTTTCTAAATGTTCAGCAACCGATTAGGCTACGATCAAAAATGACATAAATGCAATATTTTTGAAACTTACACCACTGAAATTAATCCTGATAAGCTTTTTTGAAAACATTAACTATCCACGTGTATTCCAAGATTCGCTTACTAGCAAAATATTTGATGCATTTTGACCCTATATATTGTCTACGTCCACTAAACTTGTTTTTTTCCATTCAACCATAAACACAGCCTCCAACGAGAACAGAACTACAGCCCTCTTCATGGAAATGCACTTGTTGCATTGATAAACTGACAAATAAACAAATATCGGCGTGTTCCAGACGTTCGACGAAGGTAGTTATTACGGGTTTAATGGCACGTGTATCGTTCTGCCATGCCTGTGACAGTCGTGACGGGCACGTTTGGCCCCCCGCCACGCGGCGCTGTCATCGGCATTCGGACCAACACTAGAAAACAATATGGAAATGATATCATTATTTATTTCAACTTCTGGGATCTAACGGCCCGTATGAGATTTTAAACGACATATGATAGAAATAAAAAATTGAGTTTTGTCACAGCTGTTTTGTATTACTCGTAATTACCGTAGGAGGGTTGTTGTATGAGCTCATTATCCAGATTGTCTAATACGCAAATTAAATTAATAATATCTAATGTAATGCCAATCTTTATATATGAAAAGACACTCTGTCTATCTAGACGTGTCCAGGACAAGCTTAGGTAATAAAATAGATGACGAGCTATTATTAATTGTCGCCTGCCACACCCTTCCCCGACACCCCATGGCTGTACGAACTAGGTCGACATTTCAATACTGAGGCATTTCACAATTTCTATTGCCCATTACTGTAACGTAATAAAGAGCTTATTACGCTTATAAAATGTTGAAGGTAAAAATATTTTTAGTATTTTTATGTTGAAATATAAATACGAATGCAACTTTTAGGTAGGTAAATCGAAAAGTGCATACTGTTAAACAGAATTCAGGAACAAGCAACATCTATTAGTCTTTTGAGCTAAAAAAAGTTATTATTTATTTACAATACTTATTTAAATTTCCTAAAACCTCAGCAACATTTTTATATGCCATCTAGCGTGCAGAGGATGAAATTAATAACCTTCGGGATAGTGAATATCCCTGTCGCGTATGAAGGGTTAATAAATGATGGGCACATATTATGCAGAAAGGAGCTTTCTGAAATTGCTAATGCACTAATGAGAAGCTTTTGGCTCAACTGATTTTTTTAGATTAGACAGTATAAAAGTTAATTGCACAATTCATTTATTTCAACCATCCGGTAACTAAATGGTTTAAAATAAAATAATCAAAATATATGATAAACATGAAATTTTTAATTACATTTTCCAGAAAATAAGAATTTATTAATTTTTACCACATGCAGTGTCCCATAAAAATCCCATCCAAGTGCAATAAAAAAAGCCCTACTAAGTACTTCGTATCAAGAAAAAATATTTCGTACCCCTGGTGGGACTCGAACCCACAATCCCCGGCTTAGGAGGCCGATGCCTTATCCATTAGGCCACAGGGGCTTGCTCCTGCAAGGCGAAATTAGCCTTCTATTTACATATGGGATATTTGTGATAATCAGTTGCTGAAAACCAGAGAAATGCGAGTCGGTCTCTTGCACAAGGGGTTCTTTATAATTATTTTAAAAACTTGCAAAAAAAGGTTTGTTGAATGAGAACACCCCTTAAATTGTTATTTTATCCTGTTTTCCGTTATTATTTTTACATCAGCAACAGAAATACATAATCTTTCCAAAGCTTGTAATGTTGCCACTTACATTATCAGATACTTTTGCTAGCATGGTAAGTTTCGTTTGGAAGACCAGCTTAGTAAGTACATACATCCTTTCAAAGAAGTTTGTATTTTCAAAATTGATCCAGCCGTCTTTGGGTTTATCGTATCATACTTATTGATAACTTGTAGTTTAATTTTATGAGCCAAATATTTTGAATTCTAATATATTCTATTCTTAATTGATGAACTCCTCCTATTTTGAAGCCGTCAGTCGATTACAGCTATAAAACATTCTACCAAACTATATTGCTCAGCGACATAAGTACAGAATTGATTCAATTTGTACTACAGAAAATGTATAATATACAGACGACTGTATACTACAGAAAACTAAAAAGACCTAATTTTTTATTCCACAGGTGACAAAACGTAAGATTTTAGAATAGTTCATACTAAAAAAGTGCGAGTTTTTTTTTAAAAACATTTACTTAGTTAAGTAATAATATAAAAATCACTGTAAAAAAGAACAGTTAGTCAAAACTATTTATAACTATGTAATAATATGAATTGTGAATTACTTATTGTATCAAAAAGTACCCGCCCGAACAGGGACTTGAACCCTGGACCCTTGGATTAAAAGTCCAATGCTCTACCGACTGAGCTATCCGGGCTTATGTACTGTTGACCGAAATTTCTTATCAGGTGCCCGGTGCGACTTACCACCTTATAGTATTTGACAAAGGAGCCGGAGGGAGCGATCCGTTTTTGGATAGCGAATAACGACAACGAATGCGGTTACTGATAGTACGCAAAAAACAAAACTAAATAGTCAAAGCTTGAAACATTGTATAGTTATAACAGGAAGTAAATGACGTCATTTTCTTCAGATTTAATTTAACTACTGATCGCCCCTTGTTAAGATATCCAAAAAATATTGAGTCGACATTGTCCTCTTGGTCTTCAAGAGATTAAGCTAATTCAATGTCTGTCTCTTTGTATGTCGGCGAACATCGGGGCCTATCGCCAACGTTCACCTACCTACCGCAAACAGTCGACGCATATTTTAAGACTTACAAGCTTTTAGTAAGTTTCACCTGTCCAGAACAACCGATATTAACTTGTTTGTGTTTTACCAAATCTTGCAAGCTAAACACTTCTTCCCGTGTCTACACGTTGTAATTTTTTTAAGATCAGAATAGAATATAAAATCATTTATTCAAACATGTAGCAGGTACAGAAATACAAAGAAGAGTACTAAGTTTTTGGAGTAGGTACTTAATTAGGTACCTATATTATCATATTATCTTGGTGATTTGCTTTCATAGACGTAGACGATGTGAGTTCACTGAATGTGGGTGAATTTAATATATTTACGTATTTTTATAGTAGGTTGCCTAAGACATATCTTACTAACATTATAATCGGGAAAGTTTGAAAGTACGGATGTATGGATATTTGTTACTCTTTAACGTAAAAACGCACGTATGGATTTTAATGAAATTTAACCAGAGTATAGCATGTACATCAGAATAATACAAAGGCTACAATTTATAAAGAGTCGTGGGGTTTCGACGCGAATGGAGTAGCGGGCAGCAACTAGTCTGGCTATACACATTTATGAAGGCATACGGGGACAGCCGTTAAGTCGCGTGACGCCGTGATGCGATTAGGCCGAATCAGTAAGAATATTACCTGCCCTATAGTGGGCGCCTTAACTATTTTTAGAAAGTGGATTTATATGGGTTAGCTCTGAAAAGCGGATTAGTTATCGAACACAAAATCGTTGCTGGTAAGTTTTGAATAAAACAGCTCATTGCCTACATAAAACTTTCGACAGGTTGTGGAATCACGACCGACCTGTGCTATGGTAGTTCGATTCTTTCTTTAACTGTGTTTTAATTTAAAATACCAACCTAATCACTGACTTACCATAACAAACTGATATACGAATATCATTACCGATATCTAAACACTTTCAAACGTGTTTCTTTCGAATGTTATCATTTCGCACCTGCGGCATTCTGAATTTTTCTTTAGATGTGTTTTAATTTTGAAACTTTACTAAACAGCTAGCCTAAGTACCATTTCCAAAGTCCCTTTTCGTCATGTTTTACAAACAACAACCTACTCAAGCCTTCTAAATAAAAATAACTTTATTTCTTTTGTAAAAATTTGAAAGCCTTACCCCTTTCAAGTTAAGGGGGACCTCTGCCTGATTCACGGTGTAGCCATAAAAATAAGCTAGGAAATGTTGTTTTGCAACAAGCTATTTTCGAAAAACAAACTCTTTTTTTTCTTTGAACTCAAAAACACACTCAAAAACACTTTTCACTAACTTTTAAACATTGCCAATTGGTTTCTGTTAGAAAAGAACTCTAATAAAGTCTTTTGTGGTGCTAACTTTATTGCCGCTGCGTTATTTTTTCCTCGTGGTTATTTCCAAGAGGAATATGTTCCTAGTAACTGCTGTGTCACAAGTATGCAATGCACAGTAGGCTCGTCTTAGCAAGCTCAACTTGATTTTGACATATAATGTTATTTTAACCTGGGATGTTGTTAAAATAAGTCGACATAGAAGTGCATGAATTAGGTCGTAGCACACGCTAGATGCTGTTTAATGGGCTTTCATTGCATTCGAATTCATATTGCAATCAAAGCTCGTAATACGCTTGTTTTATTTATTATTTTTTTAGGCGCGTATCATTCGAGTTGAGATTAGAAACACACGTTTGATTAAATCAGGAATAAGTTACGAGACTGCGTTGCAATCGCATTTGTAGCTCGTCCTTCGCTCTCTAATCTCAGGCCAAAGTCATAAAACTTATCTATTTCTGTAAATAGACCCTTGCAGGGGGCACTTTTACGTGTGCAATTGGACGTGTGCTTGGAACCCAAAATCTAGCAGTGCATACGTTTAGGTTGCGACAAATTGTAAATTGGCAATTACGTGCTTTACAAGCTAGAACAGATAACTCTGTTCGTATTTACAGTGTACGTCTTGTGAAACGGTGACGTCATGGTAACCCGATAAGATGGGAACAATCAGGCTTTCCTAGGAGCGGGCGGGTTAAATAACAGGTCTGATTATTTTCATATTGTGGGGACATCGCCATTTTCTCGGCTAGATGGGTAACACAATAGTGACGGCGGAGGCATGACAGTGGCGCCTGCTTATCAAGTTGCACCAACGCACTCACCTTGCTTTTTCTCATATTAAAGCTTATGACGTTTATAATGCATTAAACAATAAAAATACCTTAAAAGGATAGCTGATACATGTACCTACCTATAACTAAACTGAGCCAGGTAGACCGAAGGAGATACCCACGCCTTTTATTAACATTACTTCACTACGAGTATTCATTATCTACTTAAGATAATATAAGACACGTAAATAATGCTATATGAAATCTTGTACTTCTCGCTTAGTAGATATAAATTCCAGCAAGTTACTTTTAAGACCTAAACTCACGGTACTTCACATTGAAAGTAACTAAGTAAAAATATATTTCTCAACTTATATTTCATATCAGATCAAAAATAATCTCTACAATATAATAATCATAATTTGTTTCTCAGACAGAGAATTATTTTTAGAGAAAGCAGGCCGCCCCACTTGCTAGCTCTGTACGAAATGACGGTTTTCAGGCATGATATAAACTCATCATTTATGTAAGACGGTAGACGAGCAAGCAGAATGAAAAAAATTCAATACTCGAACGATATTTTTATGTGCACAGAGGTATAACAACTATGCCGTATTGATAATTAGCCGTAAAAATCTAATCTTCGTTCTAATTCACCTTATAGCTTAGGTAGATAGGCCTCCAGTCATTATGACTATGGAAAAAACTCACAACAACAAAGTATAACGTCAAGATTAAACTGTACGAGGTCGAGTACAGATCTGTAAATATTTTTTTGTGAATCTTATGCTATAACTAAAGGATATAAAAATAAATCAAATCATACATATTAGAATGCTTGTTTTTTTCCCTATAACTAAAGTATGAGATTGGTAAATTTTGTGTCATAAGTAGAAAAAAAACAAAAATAACTCCGGTTATCGTTCGTATCCATCAATCGCGCTTTTTACTACGATTATATCAATAATTTTGTGTTAAAAGGTAAGTAATATTCACAATGTTGAGTTCTGGTTCAGGTGTGCTTGTATGTATCATATCAAATTATGTAATAATACCCGAAGCGATTTGAAAAACTTCGGCTTAATGGACATAAAAGTATCCATGGCAATCGACTTGAAAGCTCATGGGTACCTCGAAGATATGGGTTGCTACAACACAATGATGGCTTTTCCTAGTAAACTAGGGCAATATGCATAGTTATACAAGACTTAATATTGTTGAGAACTAAAATATGTATGAAACGGTCATTTTAGTGTTTTTGAATCTAATGAAATGGACATTTAACTAGTGCAAGGGTCAAAAATAGGTCTTCAAGCTTCATTTGCTAGATACCTTAGCCCGGGCGTGTGCCTTTATTTAATTGCTTTGCAGACTTACAAACTAAATACAAAGATTGAGGGTTGTACATAGTTAAGGAATACGTGCAAATACGAGTCACCCCTGCAACCCTTCAGGCTGTTACACCGAACAAAATAGGAATAAAATAAGAATCTATCCCGAGTTGGTTGATATAAAGCGGAGTATGTGAGCGCCACCAGCGGTCACTCCATCTTCATATAAATCAGATCCGATCGGCGGTCGCCGGCCGCTCCGTCCTCCGGCTCGTAAATCCCGACCAGAAAACAATCCGGGTGTTCGCCAAGTATCCCGTGCGTCTGAAATTCCAATTAAGGGGAAGCTCTAGAGTTCGCAGGTCGACTGCACGCCGCGATCACTCACTTGCACTTTTAATTAATTTATTTATCGAGTTCGCGAATCGACGGCGCAACTCGCGATGCGCCCCGCCCCGCTGCCGACTATATAAGCGGTGGAGGGCAGGCGACGACCGACAGTTTTCTCAGGGACGCCGGGGGCGCCGGCCGCCCTGGCCCGAGAATGCGTCGAGAGGACGTGGGTCACTTAAATTTTTAAAGTTGAAATGTAAGAAAGGGCGCGAGGGGTTGTGAGTAGGGCCGCGGCCGGCGAGGTGTCGACGGGGTGACCTTGAGGTGAGTCCGCACGCGGCGAGTCGATAGGCCCAGCGCCGCCCGCCCACGCGCCTGCAATACAGCTGTTTTACTTGATAACGCGCCGTTTCATGGCTCATTTTACTTTTTCTCTATGATTTCCGCGCACTTTATCGCCCACGGCGGCTGAATCAGTCTTCCTTTTACATATGACGTCACATCGCTGTAACTTTGCTTCGACTCTGAGTAATTCAGTTGAAACTTTTTTCGCGTAAATTATTAATTGCTTCCGGTTGACTTTTTATTTAAATGCCGCAAGTAAAGACATCTAGCTTTACTGATTTATATGATCCAATAAGACGTATAACGTGTTGTATTTTAAAATACAAATGGCTAACTCAAGGCTGGCTAAAGGTCAGCTAAGGGTGAAGCTGAAATGTGAGAGCAGATTTTCCTGAAAAAAAACGTCCAGCGTTTTTTGTGTTTAATATTTGCTGAACTTTTACTTACTTTATATTTCGTCATGCAGGATTCGTGTATTCGTTTAGATGCTAACAAAATCGTTTCACGCTCTCCGGCTCCTGTTCCTCATTGTAGTTTTTTTTTGTATGTGAGTGTATTGTGCAGGGTGCACGTATGATAACATCCATAATCCATTGCGAGCCTGCACCAATCGGGTTTGCGCGTAAATCGGGAAATCGGTGCCCAACATAAAATGGGCCAGATTTTTACTCCGCTACTGTATGGAGTGCAAAAGTTACGACTGCCATTAATCCTGTATTACTTTTTTGTATCTGTGCGAGAATGGATACCGTAGGTAGTATAATATGTCGGTACGTTCAGTTTGGGTATCAAGTAAAACAACATATTGAGAGTATGTTTTATAGGAATCTAAGACTAAATAATTGTAAGACTCCGAAAGGAAGTCATGGAACAACGTTTACCTATGGCAGTGAAGAAACAATATAACTTAGCAGCTTAACTAAAATTAAAAGATTAAAAGAATTTATTCATTATCTTTCAGTTCGCAATTTCATTTCCATACCTTACGCTTTAGGTGATCAAGTTATTGAACTTTATATCTTAACTTGGCTTCAAAATTAGTATTTCCAGTTATAGAAACTATCGGCAAACAGAAGATCAATAACTAGTCCTCGAAAGAGCGATCGACCGAACAAAGGAAGTTTCTCTCGTTATTAAGGAAGTTTTTAAATTAAATCTGTCAGTTATTATACATTTTTATACCGCACAACATTGATCGGCTTGCTAAAAAGAACAATTGGGTCACTGACCTTCGACTTGACTTTGTTTTACGCACGATAAGTTCACTTAATACACTACGGTCCACTTAAGTTTGGAAGTTGTCATTTTATCAACTCTTACGGAATTTGACTGAATCACTTATTTCATGACTTATGGTGGCTTGACTTAAACGAAAAGTTACGTCCACCGGGACAAATTTAAAATTTCATACAAACTGACACTGACCGGCTAGGTACTTAACCGTTGGTTAATCACTTCCGTTCCTAGGCACGAAGGGCCTAAATTCAAATAAGACTTAATCAACCAGTAATTGTACAAATTCCATACTCAAGTTACACTAATCGACTAGTTGCCAAATTCACGGTTTAATTTCTTCAGGTAAATTAGCAACAATACATGTTCTTCTATGATACTATAATGTCAATGACCTTAGCCCCCCATAACTGAATTGGCATCAAGATTTTATAATCGCCAATAATAAAAATAACCTGTAATCGAATACTGCTAGAACAGTAGCTGGGACCACAAACGTGGGATTTTGAGAACAACATGATTCCGACGTTGTCAACCGGTCGGCTGCGGTCGCGAATAAGGACGACCGCAGCCTCGCCAGTTCTAATAATCTAAAAACAATACGGTGATTCTACACCGCATGATTTTTAGGTCTGATTAAACCAGGGTTATGACCTTTGCATATGGTTCATATGATTCATCAACTTCTTGAACTCTAAATAAGGATATCGATAATTGTATTAGATTCTAAAAATTAAAAAAAAACTTAACATACTTTTATATAAAAAATAACTCAATCTCCCTATACATGCTACCAAATATGCAAATTCAAGAATATAATATAATATCTACGAAAGTTTTGCTTGGTTTCCTTTATCCTATGATAAAAAATTAAGGTTAGTAAAAAAGTCCCTTTTACAGGCGCTGATGCGAAAGTAATTGTATGTTTCATACCGCAAATTACTGAGATCATGAACTGCGAAATTTCAAGCTTGAAATGTTGTTCAATTCGTAATTTATGTGCAGATTCGCGCATACACAATACATAATAAAAAATTACACAACTTAACGTTACTTTGTACGAAATGGGGTAGTTTTACTAGGTATTAAAACGTTAGCCTGAAAATCTTTATTACATTGTAAGTAATAAGTTATAGAGCATAGCGGCTAAGCGCGGTTGGTCCGCGGCCAACTATAGACGCTTTAATTGCTATCTCAGAAAGGCTCTTAATTTGCCTAATTTACCCGGACCCAGAGCTAAATCGCACAATTTAATGGGATATCCGAATGATGCGCATTGTTTTAAAACGTCTTGCGCCAGTTAAGGGCGATTAGGTACTTTGTTTTTGCAAATATGTTCGTTAAGAAGGTAATGTTTGGGCGAGTATTCATTTCCGACCCTTTTTGGGACCCAAGTCGTATTGGGTATCAGGTTTTGTCCCCGTTGTAAAGGGTTGGGTAAACAACTGATTTTAGAGTATGTTCTCGCCAGATATCAGTGAAACGACGGTGTAATGTATCATTTAGACTTATTACAATGTTTCGTGTAAATCGGATGTCATTACAATTATTTACCGTATCTAATGAATTCACGCGTTCGAATTTTGATGTTTTTACTAAAAAAAGGTGATTGAAAATTGAGTTTTTGATGTAATGATACTAATAGCTTGCTACAGAAAAAACCTCCGGCAACTTTTTGCCCGAACTTGGCGCAAAATCTTTCAGTTTCATTCTGTCTTGCCGTTGCTTGCTTTACTACTCGTATTCTTTCAAGAAACAAAAGACACTCAATAACATTTGAACTACAAGCTAATGTTCGCAGTATTTATGGACGTCTCGTTGAAAAGCACAATATGTCGATATGGGTTCAACAAAAATGGAAAAGATAGAAAACAAAAATGTAGACCGTACCAACCGTTCTTGGAGATTGCTTTCGTGTGCACGGCTATAAAGGCCGCCGAGTGTGTGCTCGTTGGTTACTGTGCACTCAACCGCAAAAATATCCTACAACTTTCAACCATCACTTCCAAGTCCCCAAGCTCCAAAGTAGTCACCAATCTGTGCTCCCCACTGTACATAGGTATTTGTACAACGAAACTTTGCTACTTACCTACCTGTAACTAACATTGACATTTACATATTTTATCAAAACTTTACGACGACATTTTGCGACTGGAATAAAGTCTGAAATACGAGTATTTCTTACTTTTTTAACGATATCACGTGAGTGGCTGCTGTCTCAAGCATAAAGTCATACGAAGTTTGTGTATAGACAGCTATTCCATCTGTGTGATTCTACAGCTAAAGTGCCTTGTTGCATTATTTGATACTTTATAAAATCTTGGCTATTGGCTGGAATAAAAGGATAAATATTTATTGCTTACTAGCGGACCCCGCAGACTTTAAGAAATATCACAAAAAACGAATTGGCCAAATTGGTTCAGGCGTTCGTTGTTGAGTTATGCGCTTACCAACACATTTTGCCATTCATTTTAAATTAAAGACTTACTTTAGAAACATTTCAAAAATAACACACATTATCTATGGGCTTCATATTTGTTTCTTTCGACATATGAGGTTATTGATTACACCATGCAATGGTCCAACTTAAAAATTAAAAAAACATCGTTGTACGATTTCACATTTTATGAAAGTAGGTACTAAACATAACTTGTTGATTTGAATATATGTTTTATTTAGAGGTATAGCGTTACTTCAATAATTATGTAAAATATATCTTGGTAATTATAAATAATTCTGAAACAACATTTGAAAAAAATCAACCTAAACTACCGAGATAACTTTACGTTGGAAAATGTTATTAACTACAAAGCTAAGATGCTTAAAACCAAGAAGTATAAACTATCGCTGGCACCCCGACAAGACAAATGCTCTAAATTTCAAAAGGGAGCGTTCCCTAACCAGTGTTTATACAAACAGCGGGTATATTTCCTCGCCGCGCCTACAGACCGAAACGTTACTACTTCAAAAAGTCAACACACGGCTTTGAAATTTCCGCAAAAGTCGACTTTTCAACCAGCACTGGATCCAGCGCTTGAATTACAAGTAGGGTGGCCACTATATCTTATGGGAAGAATGGAACGATTTTTCTTTAATAATTTAATAAATGAAATACTTTAATAAAAATCACAAGTTTTTTTCCATACTAACCTAATTACGTTACCAAGTTACCTTGCGAGACCGTAGGTATCTTAGACAAGTTTTTCAAATCTAGGCTTAGGATGTCTAATGGCTTGGGTGAAATGTATTATTTGGATGTATTTCATTACCCTTTAATATATTTTCCCTAAAACCATTTTCAAGTTTTTTCCGCGTTAGATGTACTACCAAAAATTAACGTCTATTGAGGTTACTCCACAAAAAAAACCACTGGAAAATTTCAGCGAACCCAACATCTCGCGCTCGTTGCGAATATTATGATTTACACCCAGAAAGCCTCCACTGACGTTACAGTAAACAAGATGATGTCACAACATTTAGCCGAAATGTTTTTTGTACAATAAGTAATTTTGGCTTTACGCCGCTCGCGCTCTCGCCCGCCCAAATAATTTAATAGGCCTGCTTTGCGTATTGTCATTGTAATAAAACTCAGATAAGGAAACAGAGCAGCCACCGTAATTAAAGGTGCTTGGAGGTTTCTTTCCTTTAATTGTCCCTTTGATGCTGGGTTTTGTTAGCAATCACGAATTATCTTAAACACGCAACGACATCGGCTAATGAGCGAGCCGTCTTGAGGATTCAACTTTACCTGTTTTGTTTATCACTTCAAAATTTTTGAAGCTTAAAAAAATCTTCTACCTTAAAGTTTTACATTAATTTGTTCATTTTTACAACATACTTTTACAAATGAATAGTCGGAATGCATAAGTAACGTACTCGACTCCGGAAAAATAAAATTTTATTCAGCCAGCCTTTTGTCGAAAACAGGCTGTAAATGGATTCCATAATCATTTAAAATGCTTTATTTTCCGCGAGCACATCATGACCTTTTATTTTATTCATTACGTGAATTGGTAGTTGCATTGCCACACGCAAACAATTAAATTGCTAAACGGCGAAAAAATTGTGCAAAACTACAACGCACAATCGAGCTATAAATTATGGAAACTGTTATTCCTTTCAATTTTACGTTATAATGGCTATATACTAGTTTAGGTGAAAGGATCGATTGCATAACAATCAGCAAAAATGCAGCAAAAACTACAATTGTAATACATAGCAGTTTTTACATAATTAAATCTGAAAAGTAAACTCTCCCGCACAAACACGCTAGTAACATAGTTTTTACGCATGGACGCTAGTATAAAATAATCGATTCAATTTACCATCAAACGACGTATGCAAATATAGAAAATTCTTTTGCCGATTCGAAGAAAAATGTAGCAGGTAGGGGCTCAATCAAAAATGTTTACCGGAGTAAGGCCGCGCCCGCCGTCCAATATTTTAGCCCCTACCGCTGACTTACATTACCTATTCACGACAGCAAGGCACTGCATTACGTATACATACAAACTATCTCTATTACGTATGGTGGCGAACTGTGACATTGTACTGAAACATAATAGTTTTGGGAACGCAACTTGAAGGAGAAGGGACAGACAAGCATGCGACAGTCAATATTACTATATAGCTTCGTAATACAGACAGTGTTTTAACCGTAATTTCAGTTACTACCATTGTTGTTTTTAAATTAATAAATAAGTACTGAATTAAGTATGCCACTTAAAACAATGCTTAAAAGTTATCTGGCAATTCCTTATCTCGGTTTATATGACTACCGCGTATAATTCAGTATCTATGTTACAAAGTATGTTAAGCTACACTTCAACAAAATCTGACATTCCTTGGCGCCTATACTTAAGTAAGTCTGTATAACTTCACTTTTTCAGTTTACAATAGTAGGCCCCAGTTCAAACAGGGCAGTCCGGTTCGTCAGTAATCCGTTGTTTTTGAACCAAAAATGCTTGGTGTTTGAAGATACCTATTTGCAGCGGCAAGTCAGTTGATGTTATTGGCTCATAGAATTTGGTGGAAAGATAATAACCGCCGAGTGCCCAGTTATCAAAACAGGTCATGATGACTAAATAAATAAAAAATTGAATCTATGCTTTATTAACTTCAAAGTACCCTTGTAATTTAGAAATAACCAACAAAACATCAAGTATTTGTTAAAACTTGAAATCAACCAATATTTGAGGAGCAAATTAAAATAAATTAAATAAGTAAAATAACTAAGTAAATAAAATAAATAAATGAACAAATATACAACAACATCACATTCATTGATCTGACTCCGTGGTAGCTTAAGCACTTGTGTTACAGATATCAAAATCTGTTCTTTAACTTTTTTTAAATGTTAGGCACCTAAGTACTACGTCAAAACACTAAATTTCATTGATTTCAATTCAACAGATTAACAAGGTGCTTAAATGTTATTTTGACATGGTTTTTAAGTGCTACTATATACCTTAATATCCTTGTTGCAATGTTAGTTGCTATTCGCTCCTCAGTGTCTATCGGCAAAACGAGCACGTTACTGAGGCTTAAACGCTGTCGCAATGCATCGACAGCCACTTACAGCCTTCTTAAAATGTTTAAATGAAATTTCAGTTTTCTTTCTAACTTCAAACGTCTTTATCACTACATAGTACAAAGCAAAGTCGCGTCCCGCGAATCTCTATGTCTGAAAATAAGTATGCATGGTTAGATCTCTAAAAAAAAAGAAAAACTGCATCAAAATCCGTTAAGTAGGGATTTTGATGCAGTTTTTCTTTGATTGATAGTGATTCAAGGGGAAGGTTCAAAGGTATGATAACATGCATAGAAAACCACTGATAATTTCAAGATAATGCATGCGAAGCCGCAGGCGTCCGCTATTAGTACATATTTTTACGCAGCGAGGTTTTTACATATTTTATGAACCCCAGACGAAAAGGAAGGGTGTTACAAGTTTGACCCCCTGCGTCTGTCTGAGTGTGTGTTTTTGTATGTGTCTGTCTGTGGCATTCTATTTTTTTTAATTTTTTTATTTGGTATAGGTTTGCTCTTGACCCAAGACTAAGTCCAAACGAGGCAAAGACTGAGTCTACGATGGAGCGAGCTCACCTAGAAGATGCCTGTTCACACTAGCTTTGAAGATTTCGAGGTTGTAATTGGGATGATGACACCTATCTTAAATATTTTCAAGATCATTGCGTTTAAAAAACATAGCCCCTATAAAGTCAATACGAGTACAAGCAATATATTTCCAAAAAGCTGTAGAAACTATTTTTCAAACACACAAAACGCAATAAATATTCGGTCAATTGACTCCGATTTCTGATACATGACCGTGACGTCACGATCATGTATACCCATACAAAATCTATAAAGGCAGACCGTTTTGACAGATAATAAAAAGTATGTCAACGATAGGTGGTGTCATCTAGCCAATTGCAGGGAAACACTGACGCAGGAAGATGCAGCAGGACATTCTAGCTTCATCTCGGTGGTTCTTAGCTATGGCTGGTCAAACACCGTCGAGCCGTTAACGCTCACCAGCTGTTCCTAGCTCATGTCGGGGTTTTTTTTCCTATCGGTGGATATGAAAACGAACATTTCTTGCACATACACTTTTTTGCAATTACATTAATAAAAAGATCGTAGATTCTATTATTGAGACTGCCTCGTTTCTGCAGTGTCTCAGGCATGTTTGCTGAGGCACGGGTCAACTGCTTTTTTGCCACAATGCGCAAAAAATGCGCTTCACTAGTGCGCAGAGTCAGGGGCAGTGGCAACGGCATCCTGGCCATGATTGCGAGCCGGCTCGATTGTGTATACGTGAATCAATGCTGCACCACTGCTTATGGAATGAAGCAGCGATGATTCTCGTATAGTAGCAATCACAAGTCATATTTAATCAAAATATATTTCTGACTAACCTTAGTTGTTTAAGTTTAATTAATGTTACTAACAAATTGAGTCCTGGTTACTTCAATAAAGAATTTTTATTATTATACTTTAATTAACTTACTGAGTATAACAAATAAGGATATTTATTCAAATACATCCATGCGTAGCCCCTACAGAATTCCAAACATTATTAGAATGGAAACTCGAAACAAACTTGCCGCAAATAAGAATCCAAACGAAACCTATCAAGGACAACTATACACTTTTGCTTTCTTCATATGGTTTCTTTCAACGACAGCTAGAATGAGTCATTAGGTATTTTCCTGCAATCTATTTAACACTGTCAAGTAAGATTAAACTCTTTAAACAGAAGACTAGACAAAAATATCTCGCTGTTCAGTCATAGAAAAGGACATGACGTTAAAATTATCGTGCTTGTTTAAACGCGCGCTAAGGAATTTTTTCCCCCACTATTTATACTACTCGTATTGCATTTTTTTTCCTTTTTTTATTTGGGATAGGTTTGCTCTTGGTCCAAGACTAAGCCCAACGAGGCAAAGACTGAGTCTACGATGAAGCGAGCTCACCTAGAAGATGCCTGTTCACTCTATTTTTGAAAATTCCTAGGTTGTAATTGCAGGGAAACACTGACGCAGGTAGTGAGTTCCACTCTTTTGCAGTGCGCATCAAGAATGTAGATGAGAAGCACTTGGTTCGTATCAGTGGGACATCATTTCCTAGTCCATCCTTAGTATTTTTTTTAATTACTGCCACTCCACTTCATTCCACTAATTGTTTACGATGCCGTCGATCAGTTGTTTTCTCGAACAATTAAACGAGCGTTCGTCAGTTATTTAAATAACAGCCAGCGCACACAAAGCGGCGATTGTCGGTTAATTCGCCATTAACGAAGTTTCCTTTATTTCAATAAATCCAGACGAATGATTCCTTGTTAATTGCCGGCTGCAACTGAGTGCGGAATCAGATGCAACCGGCCAGTCAGCTCGTAGACAAATGCAAATTCAGGGCTCTTACTTTTGGCTTCATACTCGAACTCGATACATCAAAAGATGTGTACAACCTCCAACTTGGAAAACATACAAGCTCACAGCATTGCACCACTGATGACTTAGTTAAAGTATACTTTTTAATGGAATCTAATTGCAAATGTTTGAAATAAATTATGACTAGCATCAAAAGGAGGTTGACTTAAATAAAAAATAAATACAATAAAATACTTTTATTTCAGACAAAGTCCATAGAGCAATAATTAATGAAGATGGTGTTGCTTTACTTCACTATACTTTAGAATTTTAAGTCCAATCGAACAGTGCTGCAGTGGTAACTTGCTAACTTTGCATATTTGGTCTGTGGAAGTTTGAACGAATGGTTTATTCATTAATTAACATTACAAACTTTCGCAACCAGGCAACTAAATAATAGCTAAATGCTTACACATAAAAATGTTTGCGTAAGCACACGACCGCTTTAATTGTTCCACATAAAGCCAGGTTATGAGGCAAAAGCTGTTTTTGGCGGGCGGGCTTGTCGCACCATAACAATCAAAACTATTTGGTCGTGCTACCCCTTAATGCCAGCTAAACTGGCTGCAGTAGCAGAATATGCTATAAGAATGAGTGTTAGGAAAAGCACTATGGTAAACTTTTATGATATGATGTGAATAAAATATACCATCAAAAAATGATTTGCTCCATTGGGTTTTCAGAAAGAAATGGTGTTAGGAAAAAATATTTCTCTACTTATGCTCACATTGGCATTATTTCCGTGTCTGTTGGTGCCTGGAAAGAGCTATATATTTTCGCTCATCATCTTTTGGACACACATGGCATCAAGAGCATTTTCTTTAATGTCAATTATTAAAATCACAGACATATTGAAATTCTATTTTTACAAACGGTTTTAATCATATGAAACCTTTTTTATTCCGTGCTAGTATTGATGTGACATCGTTTACTTTGAACGTTCTAAAGAATCCACGGTTTGCCTAACCGGGACAACACGAGTTGTAGTATCTCAGTCCTATTTTTGCAAACTTCTTGCAACAACAGTGCAGCTAGGGCTGGCACTAACGAATAGTGGCGCTCTTCCCGTCTCACGGAACCACCTTCATCGCCTTATTATGCGGTCATTGTTACACTGGAGCCGACAGAATATTGTATGCTCTCGCACTGCGCTCGCTACTCTTACATTTTCCATGAATGTACTATTTCGGGACGATTTTTGGTTCACACAGGTTTCCTTTTCTGAGAAATCTCGGTTGTGTTGTTATGTAAATTGGAGTGCAACATTGTTAATCCTATTGTTGTGGAAAGGAATATCAATGAAATTTGTTTAGTTTGAATAGAAGTCATGAACAATCAACTATGAGCAACCATATGGTTAGGAGGCAAGCCAAGAATAATAATCCCAGATAAAAAAAAGTAATTTGCAGTTTAATCTTTTTATCACGTTAAAGTCTGTTATATTATGTGCCTGTATCGTAATAGGTAATCTGTTGCCCTCCTAAAAATTTTAAACTTTTTCATAGTGCGTCGAATGGCATCAACAATTACCCGTCTCAAATACCCAAGTACGCATTATCAAAAGTACCAATAACGAAAAAAGTATTCTAGGTTGTTTCTACGACACCGCGTTACGCCCGTAGTCGGCTACGAGCGCTCGTAGCGTTTGCGCGATCGGTCCAGCCAATCAGAGCCGTCGTGTTTACGTAAAACTGAGCCGAATCAATTTTCGGCGGCTCACTTAAAATTCGAACACATCCACCGATTTCCGGAGGCGCATGTACATTTCCTGTCGTCTAGCGCATACCCGAGTGCATCCTGCGTCCTCTAGGACATGCGTCATTTTTATTTCAACACTAGCGGTCATTTCACTTTAAGGTAGCATTTTGTTTACAATAATAACATTCGATGCACAAAGTTTTAAGTAGGTATATTAGACCATACAAACTTTGCCGACTCGCCTTTTCACCTCCTCAGAAGTATTTAACTGAAACACTTAAATACTCCGATCCTTATTTCTACTTAAGTTACGTAGTTACCATTTTATATTTATCTATAAGGTCCTTGATATACATCAATTCTGCCCATATGAGGCATAGGGATATGGGCTGAATTAAAGCAAATCCTTTCCAGTTGTTTCAACTCACCTACAGTATAATACAAAGAGTGGTGTTTGCAACACTCTTTGTTACTACATACTGTTAGACTGTGCGCGAATATAGTCTGTCAGGTGTTCAGTTTTCTTTTGGATATAAATTCCAATAATAATTCCGTTTCAATTTCTATAGCGAGCGATGCGGCGAGATTGGTGCGTAAAACTCGCGTAAACTTTCGAACGGTTGTGAGCGGTTACTCCGGACTGTAACGGTTTATGTCGTGCAGAGTGTAAAGAGATAAGGTTCTTTATGTGAGTAATCATTTTGTGTTACGACGGACTTCGCCACTCGTGAGTGTTATTAAGGCGCCCGTGTATTCCCTGAGCTTTTACGCTCCGTGATTTTAAAGTGTACAATGTATTTGACAGGGAGTCGCCGGCCGCGATGCCCACCGGCGTGGATTTATACAACCCGACTTTCAAAGTTGCACCAACTGTTTGCACCGTGCCTAAATAGATTTTCTTTGCTAGGCGTCCGTGGTCAACTAAAAAACCCTCGCTGAAAAGTTAAAACTACTATCAAAGCTACCCACCATCATTATTGTATGTGTCAATGATATTAATTGCTGGCGTAATACTCTATCAGTGTTTCATCATCTGTCTCATAATGTATCACCCGTTACAATGGCTTTAAGTACTAAACGAAGTCACGCACATAAACGGCAAGAACGACTACAACAAACGCAACATTATATCCGAACCATAAATACCGTCTCTTTATTGTTGATTTCGCGCGATATAACGCTATCTCATCAAATCCAACCCAATAGATATCAAAAGCTTTATAGTATAGTTACGTTTTTCATTTCGGCCACAATGTCGTCTGCGTACTTTTTGCTGAGGATTTTAACTAGCTGTTTTCGTTTTCCCATTTCCATGGGTTGTCTCCGAGCGGCCATGAATTGGCGCAGTGTGATTACAAATTTAAGCCGTCGCAGCTAATATGAATGACAACGGGCCGGCGACCTACTCGACATTCATTTCCCCCGGCGCACCTCTCTTATAATAACTTACACGACAACTTCGCCTTAAGGTACCCCCGAATATGTGCTCGTACGGGGCGATGGGAACCACGAGACCTCACGTGAACACGGCCATGTCTTTACGTTTGTTTTTTTCACAAACGAAGGTAATTTTCCGACAGCCCTACGGTGAAATAGATTTCCGTAAATGAATTTCGCGGGAACACAAAACCTTATCCGCAAAATATGCTAAACAAAATAAGAGGACGTTAATAAAATATGAGTGCCAATCCACGATTATTCTAATGATAGGCAAGGCGACTTCCCTCTAGTAATATTGCGGAGTGCGACACGATATTCAGGTCGAACTGTTGAATGAACCGAAATTACGGAGGACTACAATTTTCCGCGGCCGAATTGCTGAGCTGCAAATAATATTATACATATCTGATGAAGGTGCAGACTTTAGCGCCCTATAATCCAGATTCGACCCTTGAATGCGAGCGAACGAGCGGGTGGCCGAGGTTTTAGAGTGGTCCTTCAATCAGCCCTTCCTTGGGGGCGCGCGGGGACGGCGGGCGCGCGCGGGGTGTCACGAGGACCTTTGAGCTACAACCTCTTTGACACGAGCCACTGGCGCACTCTTCAAGTAATGATTCATTCTGCTGATGAGTGACGCGGCTAATGCGGCAGTTTCCCCTCGCGATATTTGGTTAAGGATTAAGGATTCACTCGCTTTTTAAATTAGATTTCGTCTCGACTCTTTAAATCACGTTCCCAGCGCGACGGTTGAATTTCGTCGCGCAAAAATGCAACGTTAACGTTTTCAATTAGTTACCGCAGAAACTGAAGAATCTTGAAATGGGACTGAAACGGATTCTTATTCTGGGAATATCTCCCGTCAAAGACGGTTAAAATATGATTTTCTTGGAGCTTGATCATTTCGTATTGCAAGTTAATAAACGTGATTCAGTGAGTCTCGACTATACAATGAGCGCTTCCTGCTTTATTGGGTCCCATTAATCACGGGTATACCTGGCGAATATGTTACACGTAACGCGCATAACAATCAGGGCTCCATCTGTTTTTGATTAACGTAATAAACTGGTTTAATGCAGGCTTAATGACAGACAAGTGGATTACCGGCGGAGCGGGCGACAGGTAGCCGGATCAGTCGCGCGACAAAGTCGCCCATTGTGCGCCGATCGCCAATTTTAAAAGACAATAGCATCGCCCGCTGTCGCATTGTGTGCATAATATCAATCCGTAATAGATGTCCCATTGAAATTTCGATTCAATTTCTTTAATTTAACTGACTTTAGCATTGCTAGACTTAAAAACTTATAATTACTTGAATATATAACTTGAGTTACTTTACTATAATGGTTTACATATAAATAGTGAACTAAGATAAATCAAATCATTTGTCGTAAAAAGATTAGAATTTTATTCGTCCTTGGCAGCTAAAATTTCAACAAATGAATACTGATATGGTTAAGCAAAACATTTTATTTTAAATACTCGTACACTTTTTTGACTTTGTGTAACAATACTCGTTTATTAATTGTTTTAATCTACAGAAAATTCCAATTATGTTTTTTTTTTATGCGCAGAGGTTTACTCGGCTTTGGGCGGTGCCAGAGGCCGCGGTATCCTCTTCTTTTTGATTTCAAATTTGTTTTGTTATATTTATTTATTTAATATTGCTATTATTTTCTACAAACTTATTCCATGCTTTGTTTTAAATTATAAACTAAAGTTTTACAAACTCTTTGGCATTGACCAAACTTATTTTCCAATTTTATTGATAAGCATCAATTTTAAGGCCTTATTATTATATTACAAATACGAATAAAAATGAATGTTTCAATATCGGTTCGTGTAGCGTAATATATTCAGCCGTGATGTGCGGGGGCGTCGTTATCATGTCAAAGCACTATCGCATTACTATAGTATTACGATACTCAAAAGGCCGCATGTGTTTGATGTCACTCCTGATTTATAGATTCCTCGATACACTATATTCTATCCTATTTAGCAACCGCCTTCCGTCAATTCGAAAAGGGATTCTTCTCATACTTATTTTGGGGATGCGTATACTGAGAATTTCAAACATCCCTTATTGTTTTAAATGAGCAATTTTCTTTGAGAAGTTCTCTAGTTATCTTTATTTCCGAACAATATGAATGAACATCTACGTGAATAACTGCTAATTTATTGTTACCTTGTGTTCTAGTGATCTACACACGGGGTTTACCACGAAAATTGGATCGAAAAGCGAAAAAAATATATCACGTAACCCAGTAACCTTTATCAAAGTATAAAGTATTCATAAATGGGGATTCCACTGAAATACACAATTATTTCAATGGTTCCGCCGTGTTCTCTTTCATAGCAAACAACGACGACTGCATTTACTGCTTCACAAAGCGTTTTTAGCGCAGTTACATAAGGTTTTTCGTATTATTTATATTGTTTGAAATGCATTTTGGTGCTTACCTCTATGCTGTGTATTTTGTTTATTAAATTAATAAGTTAAGTATGAAACTGTTATTATACACGATGCATAAAAATAAAGTTTAAAAACTAACACCCGACTACTTAAAAACACGCTCTAAAAAGTACGAAACAAGAAAACACTCTCCAATGAAATTACTTAGTATGTACAAACTATTAAATATTTACCGTTATTAAATAAACAATTCTCTATCAATATTATAAATTTTCAATTTATAATATTGATAGAGAAATGTTTTAAGGATAAAGCCGTGGTCGTATACCACTTTTTTTAATTTATTATTCTTATGGCATACGACCACGGCTTTATCCTTAAAACATTTCTCTATCAATATTATAAATTGAAAATATATTAAAATATAATAATATGTGTAAGTTAGTTTATTTAATAACGGTAAATATTTAATAGTTTGTACATACTAAGTAATTTCATTGGAGAGTGTTTTCTTGTTTCGTACTTTTTAGAGCGTGTTTTTAAGTAGTCGGGTGTTAGTTTTTAAACTTTATTTTTATTTAACATATTTTGGAGTTCTAAATAGGTTAATCTTGGGTTCATTGATTTCTCAATCTTTCCAACTCCTCGAACGATCTTTGGTCATGTGGATTCTTTAGTAATTTGCTAGATTCCTGTGAACTAATCCATAATCCATCTATGGATCTTACTCTGCTAAGAGCCACATATATAGTCGGGTAAAAAAGATGTGAATTATATACAATCAGCCCATGAATACAGGTAAAGTCACAAGCAAATGCTAGTAATATATATATATATTCAAAATGTACAAGTAAAGCGCTTTCAAATGATACCAAACACGGCATATTTATCTTAACTTTATTTTTTTACTTCGTATGTTTTGTCCGCCAGAGGGCGCCACATTAGATTTTGTGAAATCCCATATAGCCTATAACCAGCGGACAATTAAGACGCTTCTAATGATATGTCATTTGTCGAATTCTGATAAGTAGTTTAGAAGTTACGAGGGAACAGATGAACATCCATACCCACATACATACATACATACAGGTCAAAATCATAACCCTCCTTTTGCTTCGCCGTAGTCGGGTAAAAATATAGGACTGCTTAAGAGTACCTAGGAAATTATAACAACTTCGGTGTAATTAATTTCAATTATATGATGTAATTTAAAAAAACTTACATTTAAAGCGGCCATGCAAATAGTATTATTTGTATAAACAACAACCCTGCAGCCATGATTAGTTTGAAATAATATTGATCAAACAAGTAGGTACTAGGATTACCTATCATTCCAATTGATTCCCATTGAATGGCGAATTGATGTTGGTAATCAACAACGCATTGATTGCGATGACTTGGTAATCGGCTTACGACGATATTAATCATTAAGATATGGAACCAATTTGGATATCCAATATCAGTTTACTGACTTATCGACTGCCTCGTTGGTGTAGTGGCAAAGTTGCTGCCTTACATCCGAGAGGTCCTGGGTTCGAATCCCAGGTCGAGCCAAAATTGTTTCTGAGATTTTCTAACATGAACTTCTCTGCAACAGCTCGGAGTCGGGAAGTTGGCGGTGTTACACCCCCGTGCCTCGGAAAGCACGTAAAGCCGTTGGTCCTGCACCTGATCTCTCTCCGGTCATGTCGGATTGCCGTCTCACCGAACTTTGAGAGTGATGGAACAGTGAGTGCACCTGTGTATTGCGCTCACGCTTGTGCACTATAATATCTCCTGCGCAGTTGGCTGATCTCTGTTCAGAAGTCGCCGTGGTTGAAATCGGCCAGGAGGACTATTATTACTGACTACTTAATGCTTGCTACTTTAGAGGAACTACAGATATTCTTAGAAACAGGATTCGTCACTAAAGTAGTAATAAAACAAAAATGACAAAACTCTCTTAAATGTACAGATGTAGGTAGTAACACGAATATATTTGTTTCGGAAATAATATTACATGATCACATAAATGAACAACCACAATTTAGTTAGATGAGACTACCGCCTACTAAAAATAAATTTAAAAAATAGAAACAATCTTAATTTATAGATAACAAGTGAAACTTCCAAAAACATGAACTTTTATCAGCTGATGTGTAAGAACATTATCGACTTTCAAATCATTCGTTGTCATTCCACGCACACGCTGCATTCCTGCCGCATATCAAAGCATGAAATAATATTCCCTTAATACATCTCGAATGACTTTGGTGTTTATGTAAATTGTAATACACGCTTTGAATATTTCGGTTCCCGTGAAACGGCTCTGTAATGCCACAGGCGACTTCTTGCTGGCGACGCGCACTGAAGCACCCTCTCGTTGCGGAATCGATTCATAATCGAATCACAGTTTTGAAATTCGAATCGCCAATTCGGCATGCACGACGTGGACACTCGAATACATCTGGCTAAGGTAATTTGGGCTTTTGGAACGATTTTTTTAACCTTGGTGTTGTTTTACGGATGACCATCATTTATTTTTAAAGCAAATTCACAAGTACCTTTTTGTGTATAATAACATTACTTTTACTTTCGTTACTGGACATCATGTCGCGAATACGAATATTATTCTACTCGAATACTTGTTAATCTATTTAAAATCGGTACGAAATAATCAAAGTTGGGCACGTCACTGCTCCTTGCGCATTCATAGCATGTTCTTATTAACGTCCAGTCCCTGTTATGGGTACTCGTGAAAGGAAAATGATGCTATGAGGCTTACGGAACTGACAAACAGGTTCTGTTCGAAATATTACTTGTAGACAAAAAAATATTATTGTCCTTTGGAAAATGAAAAAAATAAAAATTATTAATATTTGATTTTTTTTTCTTCGGTTACGCAAACACTACATAGATAGATTAACATATTGTACAACACAAAACAAACATTATAGACAAGTTTAGCAAAGAAAGATGTACAATTTAGGCTAAAGGAACATTTAATTATTGTTAGAAGATATTGAAATGATACACTTTTTTACGGATTATCTCTCAATTTATTAACATTTTATTTTAACCTGACATTTCAGAACCTTTTCAGCGTCCGTAGTCACAGGAAACCTGTGATCACTTCAATCAATATTTGATTTGACTTCAGGCATATTGTGTCGTAAAACGTTTATATTATGAAAACTTTAAAATTACAGATCTCAATTATGCGTCGAGTTGATTAATGAATTTATATCGTATCAAACGACTCCACTGGACTAACCGTACAAAATATTTATTTTTTTTTATTTTTATTTATTGGACAACACAACAGATTACATCATGGCATGACTTAAAGCAGTAACAAATAACTATAGAGCTACACAAGATACAATCCTAAAGCGTGCTATCACGGCATGTTAAAACTGAGAAACAATATTTTTTTTTATGTATCAAAAGTTTCTTAAACAAACATTACGCAAATAGATCAAATAAAACAAATCTGGAAAAACTAATCAGGTAGGGAGGTTACTTTAAGGATATCTTTCAAAACATTTCTGAAGTGAGCCAAGCTAGAGTCAAAAATGTCAAGTTCAGGAAAACGAATGCTATATTCCTCGTAAAGTCGACACATGTTGGATAGGGGTTGATAATGGGAGATATTATTTCGTGATAATGGTATGTCAAAAATTTTTGTCAGAGGTCTGCGTGGGTTGTGTTTTATATTAAAACTTAAAAGTTGTAAGATCTCGGGGCTGTCCAGTTCTGAGTGTACTATTTTGTGTAGGTTAATCAAGTCTAATACGACGCGACGGAGGTGTAGAGGGGTCATATTAAACTCTTTAAGCCTCTCATCGTATGACCGAAGTCTTCTATTATTGCCGGTTCGGAAGCTCAGAGAACGAAGAAATTTGTGCTGGATCGATTCAATGCGCTCAGAATGAACTGCGTAGTAAGGATTCCATATTGTTGAACTATATTCCAAATTACTTCGAACCAGGCTGTTATATAGTAAAATCAAACTTCGAGGGTTCTTGAAGTACCTGCTTTGCCTAGTAACAAAGCCTAAAACCTGGCTTGATTTTTTGGCTATGAGATCGTAATGTTGGCGGAAACTAAGCTGTTCGTCGAAAATTACTCCGAGATCCCTAACCGACGTTACACGGGACAGACTATGATGTTCCAGAATGTAATCATTAAATACTTTGTTTTTTTTGAGAGTGTAAGTGATAACAAAGCACTTTTTGACATTCAGGAACATATTATTTTCTTTGCACCAGTTAGAAAGCCTATTCAAATCTTCCTGTATGATACGCGTGTCGTCAGCTACATCAATTCTGTTGAAGATTTTTAAGTCGTCAGCGTATAACAGGCAAGGGGACTGAATTTCCTCGATGAGGTCATTGATGAAGGTCACAAAAAGTAGCGGGCCTAAATGTGATCCCTGAGGAACGCCGGACTTAATGAGTATCTCTTTTGATTCATACCCCTTGAGAGTTACGAGCTGGCTTCGATTTTTTAGGTAAGACTCGAGCCAACGCAACAAACTGCCATGTATACCATATGCCTCGAGTTTCCTGCACAAGATAGCGTGATCCACCTTATCGAACGCTTTTTTAAAGTCAGTATATATAGCATCCACCTGGCCGCGACAATTCAATACATTACATATATAGGATTTGAAGTTAAGAAGGTTACTGAATGTCGATCTCTTTTTAATAAATCCGTGCTGTTTACTTGATATATGGGGTATCAAATGAAAGTAAAGATGATCGAAAACCACTGTTTCGAACAATTTGGCTACGGCTGACAGGATGCTTATAGGTCTGTAGTTTTCACAGTTAGTACGGTCACCAGATTTAAATACGGGGACAACATGAGCCTTTTTCCAGAAATCGGGGAACACACCGCTGGTTAGTGATTTATTAAATATTAGCTGAAGCGGACGATACAATACATCTGCGCACATCCGTAAAAAAATGGGTGGAATGCCATCAGGGCCAGCTCCCTTTTTGGGGTCAAGGCGCCTAAGTTTCGTTAAAATTACGTTTTCATTAACAACAATGTTAGTAAGAAGACTGTTTGGCTGAATACAGCGACTGGGCATCATAGATCCATGAGCATGATCTTCAAATACTGATCCGAAAAATTTTGAGAACAGATCACAGATTTCATTACCTCCAGCGGCTGAGCTATCACCAAATGTCATTAAATCAGGGATACTCGAGTTGTTGCGTCTTTTGCTGTTAACGTAACTCCAGAACGGCTTTACGCTTTTCGTTAAATCATTTTCTATAGATGTGATATATTTACCGTAACAACTATTCATGAGTTTTTTGCATCTAGCGCGGAGAAGGGAAAAAGTGTCGTAATCTCGTGGGTTCCTGTATTTTTTGTAACGCGAGTGGTATTTGTTTTTTTCACGCATACACCGTCGTAAGCCGGGGCTGAACCACTTGGGATATTTATGTGAATAGTTTTTAACTATGGGAGTGCAATCACTAATTATTTCTCTGATTACCCGGTAAAATCTAGCTACAGTCTCGTTCACGTCGGCCCCATGAAGTAAATCCGACCAGTTGGTATCACTAATTTTTTGTTAACTACAACTACTGTTATAACTTTTATCTTTTTGCGTTAATATTTGAGTTTCATAACTTAAATGTTTCACGGTGTGTGTAACTTAATTGTTCATTACAAAAGCGTCGTAATAATTTCACGTTTTAGGAAATTTACGAATGTTTGTTTTAGTGAAAAGCCAAGCATAATGAAAGGTGCACAAGTAAATAAATCCTCAATTAGAATGTGAGGTCAAAGTATTAATTTCACCGTTAATTTTGAGTAATTGCGCAGGGCTGTAATTCAGCGTAACGTTTAATTGTATTTATGTCCGTTTTTTGTTTTCCGCCTGCATGTATCTATATTTACCCCTAATTGGTATAAACTGGGACGATATTGCGATTATAATGAAACATGAACATTAAACAAATTAATGCCATGTTTCATTATTTTTACAAGCATTTGTCTAGCTTCACCTGTCCCTTGTCTGACTGTTATCAAATTTTGCAAGCTAAATCTTAAACACCTCCTAGTGTCCAATGAGCTGAAATATTGTATACACGTTTAGTTTCGATGACAATGCACAATTTGATTATATTTTTTTTTAGTTACTTGTTATCTAATATCTTTGTATTTGTTTCAGGTATGTAGCAATACACTTTCAAAAAGGATATTGACTGCAATAAGGTGATGTACTCATTCAATAAGGTTTTTTGTTTAGGATTATACTCTATATTCAAATTCATATCACCACGCGTTACCGAAAATTAAAGGACCTTATACACAGATTTGATAACAGGCGACTTTATAAGACCTGATTTTGTTAAAGGTACGGAAGCTTATGAATTCATTTCATAAACCGACACGTTAATTACAATCTAACTCAAATTAAAACAGTTTGTGACACTTCGAAAATTAAAAACTAGCTGCTCGATCGCCAAATTCGTATTTAACACGCATACGGCTCACAATCCCGTGGCGTTAGTATTTGTTACAAGAAAATAACGCAGGAGCAGTTGTCACAGTGCCGTGGGGCCGGAAACGGTCCGTCCAGTCCCTCAGGAGGCTCCGGATCCCCTACAAGCGAACACGCCGCAGGCCACTACCCAAAATACTTTATAAAACCTCTCGCATCTCTCTTGATAAATTGTTGCCGGATGTTTTATATTGATTCACATTGTGAGAGGGAAATGTGTCAGTTTTGAATGTCCGAACGATTTTCCACCGCTGTCGGTGGGGGAGCGTAACCTCGTTTTTATAACTTCGTTATACCTGAAAATGCTTTAAATTTGTTTAACGCCGGCAAAAATGGAAACGGGTTTGATAATTATTCGGAAATAATATTAAAAAGTTATTGAGCTATGAAAATATTGTAAGTGCAACCATTTAACCAACTCGAAATTTATTTTTGCCCATGTCATCTTTTGTATTGCATGATAATAGGTCTGCATTAAGGTCTTATTTGCGTTCCTTTACAAGCTTTACCGGTACCACTATTGTAGTATTAAATAAGTTCACTTTTCTATATGCTTTTTAATGCTTAGGAACTAGACTTTATTATCCATGCTTACCCAACTTACCACTTAATTGAATGTTCGCAAACTTGATACTTAGAGCATCTGCCGGATATAGCAAGTTCTTACCGGGCATGCGTTAATCCGCTGAAATATAAATAAGAATCACGTATGTAATAAGAAGAGGGCATTCCTCACACGTCCCGGTGGCCGGCTTAGCCCAACTTGGACCATTACCTGATCGGGATTTTAGATCAGATGCTGAACTTTTTTGAGTTATCTGATAGATTAAAATGAAAATTGTACGTGTTACGTTGCTAACGAAGACGGAATCGCAATGACGTTAGACTATAGACATACATATAAAAATCTGCTATTACTTCCTGCTTGGATACAGATAATAAATTAGTTCTTGAAAGAAAAAGATCAATGCAGAGGTCTTGTTAAAACATGTTACTAATTTTAACATTATCAAGATTTATTAATATCGGTTTTCAATTGTTATAAAACTAACTCAAATTACTTAATAGGTAAACCTAATCGTTAAATCTCTTATAGCAATCACCACTAAACTGTATTTCATTTAGGGGCAATAGTTATTTGTTATACAAGAGTGCAAAGTTGCTTTTTAACCGCGTGTTCAATTTTGATGACCGAGCAAGCGAAGGATTCTTAAATTGAATCACGAGCGCAGCGAGTGATTCAAAATTAGAATCCTGAGCGTTAGCGAGGGAATCAAAAGGGCACGAGGTGAAAAATTCTTTGCACTCGAGTGCAACACGTAACTTTTCATTCCACCTCAGCGAGGAAATGACTAAATGCAAATAAAACCGTTGACAATCACAAGATAGCTACTTTTATTCCAGTTTAGGTATTAACTACTACATTATGACAGGCAAGTATTACAGAATAATCTTTAAATTATAGCAAGATATAATTAATAAAAATTTAGGTATAATTAATAAAAATTTAAAGTAACGTTGCTACAGTTATTTAAATTGAGTGTAATATTTTTGTTGGCTACTGTAATATTGGTGTTAGTCACTTGTGTACTGTTTTTCGAGTGCTTGCTTTCTTGTTCTCGGATAATTCTATAAAATATGCCAGCAAAACGTTTTCTGAGAAAGTTTTGGCTCCTTTTGCTAGTCGCCACGTGTTGAACATAACGTACTGTTTTAAATACTTCTCGCGTGATTGTTGAGGGAGAAAGATCATTTGCGCATTATTAACAGTTTCAGTTAACTCTGTCTGCGTCAAACAAACTTCCTCGTCGCTAAAATCACTCATTTTAGTTTTTTCACTTGTTTTCAAGTTTCTTGTTTTTAATATAAGGTTTAACAATGACATGAAAAAATGCCGCGTAAAGAACCGCCAACAAAGCAAATTGAAAAAAGAACACCAAGAATGTTCCGAGTTTGAGTTTTTAACAAATTAAAAAAATGTTGTATGATATATTCGGCACCATAGAGGTAGCAATAAATAGGTTTAATGATTTTTTTAATTCACAAACTTGGTCCACACGATGTTCTAAATTCAAATTTACTTTAACCTCTAGTGAATAAAAACGGCTTTTCCACTCAGATATTGAAGAGCAAAATGACTCTTTCCGAGATGGTGGGATGAAAAAAATGATGTATGATATATTCGGCACCATAGAGGTAGCAATAAATAGGTTTAATGATTTTTTTAATTCACAAACTTGGTGCACACGATGTTCTAAATTCAAATTTATTTTAATCTCTAGTGAATAAAAACGGCTTTTCCACTCAGATATTGAAGAGCAAAATGACTCTTTCCGAGATGGTGGGATGAAAATAACGATTATCACCTCAGACCGTAAATAGGCGACGTCCTATATTCATAAGGGCTGTAATGCCAGATACGAGTATGTGGTCACCGTTTATTGGAAAGGGGTCCCTTCACCAGGGCCGCATTTAAACATTAAATTACCTACACAAAGTTGAAATGAACAATAAAATTTCCACAGCATTCGGCCATTCCATTTGCACGTGAAGGACAGAGGTGTTAAAACTTCCGTGCTCCATCACTTTTTAGCAAGTGCCAATTTAAAATTCAGATCTCTTGTTTTTGGCTAGTCAGCCACAGTTTTTAAAATAATATAGTATTGCTTAGCTAGCTTATTATATAGCTGTCGTTCTTTTAAGGGTGTGATTCATAGCGCTAAGGCTCAGGACTAGTTCAGTCGCTTCTATTGACATAAACATCAATGCAAGATATATCTCAAAATTAATAAACTGACAGATACTAGTAGATGTAATTCTTAGCACCATCTTCGTTACATAGTGTAGGCTACAACCATATAACCCTCATAAAAAAGTTACTAAACATTTCGCTTAACGCACAAGTAACGGAATAATACAGTCGCTTGGTAAAGACAAGGCTTTCTGTTCTCAATTCTTGTTTTACAATGGCTTAAAACGGATCCGCACTTGAATTGGAACAAAAAGAAAAACCATTTCGACGGCTTTCGCAAAAGAAGGTACACAGCGTTGGAGCTACTGAAAATCTATACCCTGTAGTCTACCCGCAAAATGAGCAAAAAACGAATCGCAAGATGAAATACTTGAACTTGCACGTCAGAAATTATGAATTCGTTCGCGAATAGAAATAAGAGAACGAGGAAAAACCGTTTTGCGCTTTAAAATACAGAAATGGTAGGTGCTAGAAATACTTCAGTGCTAAGGCTGGCGCACACTGCAAGCATATGACGTTATTGCTCTTAGGAGTTTATTGATGAATACAAATTATCTCAAACATTATTATATATTAAATTTTGAGTCGAGAAGATGCCACCACCTTACAAAAGAGCAAAACCATCGTCGTCATTATAAACCAAAATAGTTTAATAAACTAAAAAAAACAAAGCGTGGGGTGCACTTTATGTCGTTTTCATAGTTCTCTTTTTATAGTTGCCAATAATATATATAATGACTTCAAACTATAATTTATTATTATTTTATTTGTTAAGGATAATGGAAAGCTTTGATCAAATTATTGCATTGTCATCAGTGCTTGATACGTGTGCAATCAATCCGATTTCTGGAAGTTGGTGAAAATTGAGCTCAAAGGTCCCGCTACATAAATACAAACATACAGCCCAAGCTAATAAAAGCGTGTTATAATAATGAGTACACGTTTTTCATCATAACGCTACTATGCTTCGAAACTACGTAAATCGACAAGCTGCTACGAAAATCGTAGCTGCTACGGTGCTACGGGCCACGATCTGCGTGAGGCTTTACGCAGCGAGCGTAGCGAGCGAGTTTCCTGTTCGAAAGAAATTCCGTTCGCCAAAATATATTTTAACGGTGATATTTATATCTGGACACATAAATTTTGAAATTTCCACGTACGGCACGGACAACTTTAGTTTGTTACAAATGAGGCTAGCGGGGTGCTAGCTACGTGAAATCGTAGTAAAACACACAAATGTGACTTTAAAAACAAGAACTTGTTTTAACAAGTTTTACTTTGCTTATAAAGCTCCGAGTGTTTTATCCCAAGCTGTAGCTATGTAGAACTTTACTAAACAATCATGAAATACTTGAGTTCTAAATCTTGTCCCAAGGGTCAGGGAGATTAACTGCAGATATAAAAATAGCTTCATATTCAGACAGATAAGTTTTATGATACTATCAAATTTTCAATTCTGTGCTTTGCATTCAAACTTAATACATTTTTCCATCTTATTTCATGTTATATGCTGCGACTGTCTGCAAATAGAACTTCCATTCTCTTTTACAACCTATATAGAAAACTAATCTGTAAAATTATAACATTTTATTACACAAAAATGTACTTAGTTGCAGCTATTAAATTTTTTGGGTGTTCTTTGAGCAGTGGCCAGAAGATAGTTTCATTAGTTACTTCTTATTATTTTACCATTACACACTGATATATTAGTAAGTTTATCAGTTTATTAACTGACTTAAAAGAAGACTTGAAACTATTTTTATAATAACAGAAACTAAGTTTTATCTCAACAGGTCCGTACTAGGTTATTTTAACGACCAATAAATCACACAACCTGTGCATTACCGTTATTAATATATTAAGTAACACAGCGCAGACTCATTGTGAGCGCTCGTATTATCTTTAAAAGTCGTTCTAAGCAGTGTATGTTTAATAACTTGCATTTAAAAAAAACAGTGGTTGCCTGTAAAGTCGGTATACGGGCGAAAGTTTTACGTGACAACGACTTTGAGTGGTAAAATAATTTTAATGTGAATATTCATTCGTATAACATGAACCGGTGTGTATGCCTATCTCTCTCACTCTCTCTCTCTCGCTCTGTCTCTCTCGCTCTTAGGCGGGTTAACTGTGCTCGAGTGGAAGGGTCGCGTGCCTTTCACTTTTTATGTCTGTCTCACTCGCTCTTAGGCGGGCTAACCATGCCCGAGTCGAAGGGACGCGTGCCTCTCACTCGCTCTCATTGTGAGCGCGGAACGTGAGCGGAGCAGCGTAACGCAGTTTCTTGAAGTGTCACCCGGCAAACCAATTTATAAGACGTTGTCACGTCAAAACATTCATAACATTAAAATGGTAGTTAATACTATTCTTAAAATACTAACCGGGTGAATTTGGTTTCCAAGATATGTAAAATTAGTTTTTTACACATCGAGGTAGCACTAAGCCCTAATAGCACGTGATTGTAGGCTAAAGCTAGTACAGTCCAATTCTTCTGGAATCCATAATCAGACACTATCTTACTTACGCTATCTTATCTCTAGACTCCAACACTTTAATATTTAACTAAAGATTAAACATTTCAAATTTTATTTCCGACATATACATTTCCGCTAATACGCAATCAATCATGCAACATTTAAGATGCAAACACAGCACAATATAACCCAAATAAGCGTCATACTCAGTTACTTCGTTGGGCGTGTATCATAGTTCTCGTTGTGCAATAATTTCAGTTTATTTGCGACTGGGCCATTAGTGAGTTAATTATTCAGTGAGCGGCGAGTCGTGTGTGCCGGCTGATACTGGCAACACTGGCAACCTTTATTTTCGGTAGCACCCTCAAATTAATTTACGTGGACGACTTGTGTGTGCGACGATACGTTTATGACGAAACTTGCGTGTGGTAGTCGTTAAAAATAGATATGAAAATGCCGTATTTAACTTAGTTTCGTATAAAGTCCGTTGGAACAAGTACTTATAGTTATAAATATGTGTGTACCTACCTACCTACATATTTAAAAAAGGTCCAATATCCAAAATATAAATTAGCCTTTAAGAAATCATAAGCCAGTCCATTCTAGATTCTATTATCCTTCTTTCTGCATTGCCTCGAGGTTGACTGGCAAAACATTGTTTTAGCATTAAGTCCACCCTTTGTTCATTTCTTGTTCAATCAAGTTTTATAAGTTAAAAAAATGTGTATATCGTTACTCAGTTTCTCCAATTGACTGAGTGATCTAACGAAATATACACCGGAAGGCTATAGTGGCTCTTCACAGTTTTTATTCTAAACTCAATTAGGAACGGCAAGGTGTTTTTAGGTACAAATGAAATTATCATCATCGCAACCTGATTTCAAATCTAGAATCAAACAATAAAAGTAAACTACGTTTTTTCATGACGTTGCTCCGACGGTTCCTGAAATGGAACACCATCCCTCGGACATAGGGCAAGGGCCGCGCTCAACAGAGCCTGAAACAATAGATAAAACAGCCAAATTGGCTGCTATGAAATTAGGGGTCCGTTACTGGTTCTACCATTACTGGCGCCGTAACACGGTTTATAGGTCGTTACATTATCAGTGTATACTTTAAACTATTCGATAATTACCCATCAAATTGATATTTAAATTATTGCTGGTTATTATTATACAAATATAATATGATAAACGTCATCATCAATACAAATCAATAATTTTTAACTTGGAAAGCGCTTGGTTAAAATAAATACTTAAGCACCAGTTGCTTGGTTAAAATAACAAACGAGTAAATCGGAAATAATATAAATAAGTAAGACTAATTGCAAGGAGGAATATATACAATTACGTTTTATTTGTTCACCCTAAACTCTGGCGTGTCGCACAAAAGCTATGTTCACGCAACCAGTAATGAACAACTTGAACGAGAGATAAGATAGGTCGATAACCAGCTGTAAAGGGAAATAATAGTACGGTCTGCCTAAAAAAATTAAGATTAAAAAAGTGAGATGCACTTTTTTAATCTTAATTTTTTTAGGCATATCTTTGCAATATGGCTCTTAAGTGTATTGTCACTTAAGAGCCATATTGCAAAAATATGACAGCTAAGCAGTTTTTGCCGAAAACTTAGATGTTAATTTTCAGTTCTATAATTTCGTAACACACATTGACAATTATAGCTGGACCAGGATCAACTATAACCAAATTAATTGTTTTTTTTTAGGATTTAGTAGTTTAGCTTAACAAACTTCAAAATTTACGAAGCCTGCAAATGCAAAAAAGCATTAGTATTCAGATTAGCATTAGTCTTTTTTTTAATCCACACGCATAGGTAAACGACCCTCACAAAGAAAAAATGTTCGCTTTGTACACGGTTGACTGTACTTTCAGGGCATTAAACAGGCAAATTACGAGCGGAAACATCTGTTTTATTGAAAAGCCGACAGCTACTTTAGAAATTCGTTTACATTGCTAGTACTATACTGCTAATTGGCGAAGACGATTTGGCTTCAGCAATAAATGATGGAACAATCGAGAACACTACAACCTAGGTATTCGTAACTGTTGTAGAAGTGTGAAGTCAATATCTAAGTATGCGTGTGCCTTTCTATAGCTTCTAATTTGGATTTCGAATGTCATTAATATGACGCATTGCACATTCCCTAGCGACACGAGTTTATATTTATTATTACTTGATACCTGTTAAATACCGAATCACACTTACTTGGCGACTATTAAATAGCAGCACGTTTCTTTGAAATCAAAGTGTATCAAAGACTTACGAGCCATAAAAATCTTTACACAGTGTTGTTTCAATCGGCTGAATCGAGTTTTATAGACACGTAAATTAGGCGAACTTTCATACTACAGGCATTTCGTGTTTAAACGCCGATGCCCCAAGCTCTGGTGTATTGGAGATAATAATTTATTCACATGTAAACTCGTCCTGCCTCAACTTAGATTGGACTTAAACGAGTATGTTGCGAGCGTTATACTTAACGAAGTTAAACATGCGCCGACTACGAGGAACAACAATGCAGGCGCAAATTGTGCTCAGTAATGAACGGAGCTATCTTGGATGTTTCACACAACAATTTTGCCTATTACTTATAAGGAAATATACGCTCATGGAAATGCCACGATGTTCCTACTACATGCGAGCTATATCAATGGATCAAAGTTTGATGCTGATTTTGAAGTCTAATATTAATCAGAGTGTATCACCTAAGTAGATACGTCAGTTACAGTAATAGTTTTTCCAAATGTCTATCCAAAACCAACGGTGTACATATGTATGTTCTATGTCTATGCTGTGTACCGTAGTTGACATATGACACGTCTAAAAACGCGCTATAAATTTCATTGTCAACTTTTCGTTTCCGCAAATCTTAAAACAATACGAGTATTACGAAGATTCCTTTGCCGAAAATTAAAAAAACTGCTTTGTTATTATTTATTTCAGAAAAAAAATTCACGAGAAATATGTAAGCCAAGGCTAAGTGTCCACTTTCTACGTCACAAATTAACAATAAATAACATTACAACATTAACACCGTACGGGCCGGGTCAAAAATCACAGTTTGTAAATTCAGCAAACTACAGTGCGGCGGCGGAGCGTGAGAGAAATCTAAATTGATAGTTTTAGTGGTTACTTAAATGGCAATAGTTTGACCGCATCAGGCTAACTACATTTGAAGTTGGACGGCCAGCTAAAAGGCCATTACGAGACGGGCCTTATGAATTATTATTTGTAGTGTGGCGGCCACGCGACGAGTAATCGTGTAAATTTTTGTGCCAACGATACCCGCCGCGTGCTGCCGGCTAGGCATTGCAGTTTGCTGTTTTTATTAACATTTCAGTTCAGTAGCAGTTTATGAAACGTTCATTTACAACTTTCATAAAGATTGACAATTAAAATCAGTCCCTTTTCATGTGTTAAACAGCTTACTTATCGCTCATTTTATTTTTAAAGCGAGCTGTGTAGTCGCTGCTTCGTAATCGTTACTTTTAACGCAATGAATATGTAAAACAGCCGTTCCATTTTTATTATTTATTGTTCTCTATATTTAATTTTAAACAAATGTTGTAAATTCAAATAAATATGCATGCAACTAAATTTAAAAAACTTTGCGTTTTCCTTATCTTTTCAGGTCACGCCGATGTTTCTATTCGAGTCGTATTAAATCATGTAATTGTCCCTACATTAAATAGGCGAGTGTTGTGTTCTTTGAACTGCGAGTAATTACACCGGTGTAAATAAACTAGTGTCAAATGTTCGTACCGCGGCAGGGCAGGTGAAACAGTAAGTAATTAAAGATTTAAAAGGCAGGCGCCGGTAAGACTGCCGCCCCGCGCCACTCCCCGTAACGACGGCGTTCTGTTGAGCGACTTTGCTTACTTAAAGTGAATTTAAGGCTACTTGTCTTACCATTTTCGAAAAAACGAAGTATTGGTTCGATTTAATTTCAGTATGACCAGTAAAAATAATATCGAATCGAGAAATTCGTGTAAATCCTAACTTCAGGTTGAATGAGTAAAAAAACCCGAATGTAGATATGAATTTAGGCATTGACACGAGTATAAATATTCTTGTACAACGAATGTTTTTAATATGTAATTTAAATTTTAAATGTTGACGTTAAAGAGATTACGCTGTCCATCATTTAAACATGTAAGCTGAAAGTTTTTAAATTTTATCGGGTTAATACATTCAAAAACTCTGTTGAGGTGAGTCAGCTAAGCCGAGCCAGCAGGTGAAGATGCTTTTAGTCGAGTCTGGGACTAACTGAGCCGTACCCCACTTTTCTATTTCAAATTCAAACGCTTCAGATGGACTTTAGTCGTGCAAATTTAATTGAAAAGCCTTTTATAGCATTCGATGTTACAATTGAATGATGTACAAGTAAAACAAATGTTTTGAGCCTACTCCTGCGTATGACACTTTCGTATTTGATTAAAGACTTACGTCTTTTTAACCGGCTTCAGAAAAAGGAGGATGTTTAAATACGACCGTATTTTTTTAGTAATCATTTTTTTGTGCGATACTGCTCTGTTATGTCTAGCTTCTTGTCTTGTGTCTATGACTTTAAATAAACACGAAGTAAAATGCGTTCGCAGGTTGACTGAAAGGTAAAGATATCCACATGTGTGTAGGACACAAGTGAGATAGCACGTTAAGATATGACAAAAACTGTCAAGTACATTTTTTTATTTTACTTGTATTAAGTAAAACTTGGAGCTACTCAGTTGAGTTTACAATAAAATCTTACCCAAATGTTTCGTAATCCAATGGGGACAATTTCAAATAATTCAACGACAGGTACTAAACGCAGCTTAATCGACGTTCGAAACATAATCCATAAGATTGTTTCAGTATTTCAGACAACAATAATACCTGCAAAGCAACAGCACTTAACCTTAAAACCGAGGATGAAACAGGCAAGGGAAATTTACCTTTATTTGCATATAGCTAAGGACTGGATAGGGTGGGTTTGGTGAGGTATAAAGGGTCGCGACCTAAGCTGGATAAAAAAAGCCAGTCCATTTAAAAGTTTACGCATACTGTCCAGTCTGTGAAATTAAAAATGGCTACCCTTGATTAGTTATCTATCACGCACTTACTCCGACGTCTTAGCGAACTAAAATTAGTATTTTCTGGCCGTGTAAAAGCCGTTCGGCTTGACGCCGCAACTTGCCGTGATCCAGAAGAAAACAAACTAATCGATGTAACAGAAGAATTTTGCACAAGTGTACACTTATATGGACCTGTTAAAACCGTGTAATATGAAAGAAGTAGAAAAAATAATAATAGTTTTCTTAAATGATGGTTTTTATTTTCTCTGTACACCGAGATGTTTGGAAGCGGGCGGTAGATATTCATATTCATATTCTTTTATTTGCCAACTAAGTGTTACATACATACATATAGCAGATCTTATGCTAGACAATTGCACAAATTAAATTTAAACTGACAATTAATTTGAAATTAGATTGACAATTATTAGATGCGAGTAGCAACGCGTCTGGAACAAAAGGGCGGTGGAAGCGCTTGCCACGACAATCGCAATCGACTCGTCTTGCGGCTGCGACTTGCGATGTGCAACATATTCATGACCTCGACAAAAAAAAAGGTGTTTTAAGTTTGACCCCTTATATCTGTTTGTCTTTGTGTCTGTGGAATGGCAGCTCTTGATCGGATAGACTGGTTTTAAAGCGGTTTTTTATGCGGAAAATAATTTTATGGCGGAGGTTCTTAGCTATTGGCTAGTCAAAATCCGTCCAAGCATTTAAGCTCAACAGCTGTCTTCCTGGCTCATTCGGGAATTTTTTAACTGAAAATTTATTTTGCGTTTATTCAGCTGCTAATTGTACACAAGGCTGACTGTTATTATTTTCCTACATCGAGCCGAGTAGAAGCGGGCGGTAGATGCGAGGCGCAACGCGTCCGGAACACAAGGGGCTCCGGAAGTCGCTCGCCAAGACAATTGCACGGCGACACGTCTTGCGACATTCCGACTTGCGTTGGCGAGTGTTATTGTAATCGGCCACTAATCTCACATCAATAGGCATTCAAACTGTTTAAAAGTGCTTATGTACTTTCTTGGACAGCATGGTTTCAATATTCTAACTAAAGGCACCAGAAACACTATAGTGTTACAAATGAATAGCTGGTTACTGTACCGATGTGGTACATTCTTAGCTAGATCGACAGGTTAGATAGTACAGGAAGATTCCACGTGCTTAAAAATTGCTAACCTTAGCTTCGGATAAGTGACACTTACCTGAAATTTTCAGTTCAAATGCCTTGATCACACGCGCCGAGTGAATGGGCGAGACAGTAAAATGATTCTCGGCCGAGACCTTATTTAGTATGTAGACAAATCTCGGCAATCTGTTCACACGAAGCGAGCACTCGGCCGAGTGCACTGTCTCGCCCATCCACTCGGCGCGTGTGATCTGGGCATTAAGCTGCTAGCACACGTTAACGTGGGATCGCGATAACTAAAGCCCGTTCGAAACGCTGCGCCCTTTAACGAAATACAATTATACGGGATATTGGATACTGAAATGGTAACATGGCTACGTTGTTCTAAGCCAATTAGTTGGTCATTTTTGCAGTGGCACGGACGTCCGCGGGGAACCGGCCTAAGCTGGTATAAGCCGGTTATGCCGCTTCGAATCTAATTAAAGGCCTCGGTGTCCGTCCAAAATGCTGACAGTTGCCGTTTGACGCTTTTTTCCGCCGTCCACCGGTCGCGGGGTTAATGGGCTTGTTTTCGAAAGTTACTCCCACTGAAGCCAATGTAATGGCGTTTCAGATTGACGAAAAGGTACATCCACGTGTGTGTAAGCGCTTTTTGGACACGTGCGATCGCACGTTTCCACTAACCTATCTGTGAAAATCTTTTCGCGATTGCGTCAGTCAATATTTACCACGATTGCGCAACACACATATAGATCAATTGAAATTTTAACAGAGCCGGTGCTATTGAACCAAGGCTCACAAACCAACCCATATTCGTACACTAATACTTTTACTCGTCACTAAAGTTTGGACCAGAGGTAAACAAAAAAGAACTCAGATTGAATAATTTGATCAAGTAATGCAACCGCAGTCGCTCAAAATGAATACAATTGTTTTGTTTTCCCTTGGTAAATTTATTCCTTGTTTAGAATAATGAAACGGGCGTATTTGCTTGGGGAAATCCATTCTCTAGCAATTTAAGACAGAATCCGCCTAATGTGTTGCAATTTTTCATGTTATAATAACAGTATGCAAATAATATTTCCTTCCTGAATTTCACGTATACGTCTTAAAATGTGTTTCCTTACAACTTACTTATGAGTCATTTAGGTGTTTGTTTGAATCAGTAATACGTCTGGGTTAAATGTTCACATTATCATTTAGGCGTTAATAATACAAACAATCTGTTGCGTTTTAATGTTGAAACTTTTAAACTAAAGATCCTGCTCTGCTTTTCCATCGAAAAAAAATTATAAAGTTAAGGTTTCTTAGGTACCTACAGTGGCCATCACATCAGGCTACCCATTTTCGTTGCAAAGTCACTAGTATCACAAGAGCACAAGACACCGCAGTATTTATCGTAACGTGCGGGCCACCGTACATGTAAAGGGAAAACATTTTAAATTAAATCTAAAATTGATAGTTCCCTTCCTCCTTCCACGTGGCTTGCACGAGTGCCTACTTACTTTCAACCAACGAACAACATTAAGTAAAAGGCTTCCTAAGCTGTAATTTAGTAGAAAGCATTGAAATATTCGTGTATAATCTGAATAACATGCCGATATGAACAACGGGGGAATACGCGGGACGTTAGGGTGTATTTTATCCAATATTAAACGTTTAGGGAACTGCGAGTGGAATATTTTACGAATTACGCGAGGGCTTTTACAATATTCAATAAGATAATGGACAAAAAGTATGCGACTTTGAAGTACCTTGTCTTTTGAATTACATCGCATGAAAGTTCCCTTTTGTTAGGAGTTTTATAGGCATTTTTTCGGTGTTTGATGTTCATTATAACGTATCGTTAGTATTACTTCCTTGTTATATGCTTTTGTGTTTGGTATGCTCGTAAAATCGATAAACGCTCGTATTATTTGTGAAAAATGTATTTGTACAATAATAAAATAATTTTGTGTCAAATTCTTTATTCAATTTCATTTCAATAAATGACCAATTTGCAAAAACGTTACAAAAGATTTCGTAATATGTGATTTACACTGCCATTAGATATTGTGTTCTGATCCTATTCGAAATTCAGAAAAAGCTAATATTATAAAGCAATATGAAAGTAATATACTCATGCGTTCGTCAGCTAAGAGAAAACCTCAATTTCTTCAGGACCTTCGTAATGTAATTTTGGCCTCTCCATTTTCTCTACCCAAAAGTTAGAGCGTTATTGAAATATTGGATATCGAGTATGGTAGAGTTGTTTTTATTATTCAAAAGTTTGCGAATCCTTCTGCCGGTCGGCCCCGTATGAGTCACGTCGAGTTTATTTTGATTTTTAACCCCACCGAAATTGCTTTTACATAAAAGCTGAAAAAACATTGTCACTCATTGGTTGGTAAAAATAATTAAAACTAAGTACTATTGGTTACTTTTGGCACTCGGAGATTACATAAACACTGTAGGAAATATATTCGAGATGTGCATTTGGTCTGCATGTTTTGATCCTGATGAGTGAAGTATCATTCATTATAATTGAATTGAAAAATAAAATAAGTAAACCTTATTTCTTAACACAAGTCTTCGATGGCACATGACGCCTTCTTGTTCAAGTGAGCTAATTTGTAACAGGACTACAGTGCAGGGCCAGACCCAGTTACCAGTCACCAATTACCTGAAAATAAACAAACATGTTTTTGAGAATGTTTTCCGTCATCTGTCCATTATATTCGCTTCCGTCGGTGTATCCAATCATTTTTTCAGCTTGTTTGCTTTAACAATTAAACCTATAGGTGTCATTACAAATCTACTCAAGTGAGGGAGTCACTCGAGTAGATTTGTAATGATGCAAAATGTGTTTCTATCAGTAGAGTCCTCCATCACCGCGCCGAGATGAGCATTACCAATTTACATTACCAAGGTAATTAATTTAATGTAAAAGTATTGTAATGTAATTCTCGAAGGACGAATTTATAATGTTACATACACGAAATGCTCCCGGTACAGCGGTGAAGGAGAATCTTTAAATACATTTTATTCGAAAAATGATATAACTGTCCTAGCACAAAATGCGTTTGCATTTTTTTAATTACCACACAGAAGTAAAAACAAAATTAAAATGAGTCTTCGTTTTCACGGTGTTAGTAAGGTTTATAACTCAACCCGGCCCTGGCTGCCGCGGGAGCGTGCGTCTTGCGGCGAGCCGCGAAACATGACCGGTGTCAGTGTCTTTTCCCATCGCGCAGAAATACACTTTTCCTATAATCATAAGAAATCACGGAAGCTGAGAGTGCACCCGTCGTAGATTGCAACATGACACTGTGATGTTGAGTTACTGACCTGAGGTTTGATTAGTTTTTTTTCTTCGTGCCCCCACCTTGGACGTACAAAGCATATCACTCGTCAATTTTTTTAGGTAAACTTAGTATCTTTTATTACATGAAAGTACCAATTTTCCCTCTTTTGAAGTACCTTCGAGTTTCAATACACTGATGAAGCAATCGATAAAAAAAAAGGTTCCTATACCCGAAGGTTGTCCTGAAGAAATCGCTGTCAGCGTTGATACCGCCTAATTGTACACCTTTTTTGTTAAACCTATTTTAATATTTTCGTGGTGTTGAATAAGGACCTGTATATATCATCCATCAATTAATCAAGAGGAATTTTTTATTCGAATGCCTGCATAAATTTGACACGTTTGAGTACTCTAACCTATGTCCTCATATCAATTAATCCATTAAACAAAAGCCTATTAACATTCCAGCACGAAGCAGCAGCAAACTGTTACATCTCACGTCATAAAACGGCAATCGTTACATTTTTATGGGCAATTTTTCAAAGTACCTAGTCGTTTGTCTAAATTTTCATAAGTCATAACCTTTACTTAGAAAAGAAATACGTTAAGGGAATTGTATTTAATAGCATTAGTTACTGAATTTTACATTCTAACAAATGGATGGTACAGATATATCAAATTACTTAGTCACTTCTTAAGTACTTATCGGAAAGACGTTTTAAACATATATAGATTTAATTTCTGAAGAGATTCAAATATAAAAAAATCAAAGCCTCATTTATAGCTACACTTCTCTTCTTTTACAAAAACTTGAATTGAAGCCTTTGTACTCTCACAACTAGGTTTTCAGAACACACTGAAGTTATTCGTCAAATTAACTCGTAGTTATCAATGAAGGTGCTTAACTTTGGTACCTATCTACTACCTAACATAACTTCACCACTTTAAGTTCGGTTACTTAGTTTTGGTAACTTTTCCCTATGTATGTATGGTTGTATGGTACGCTAGATAGTAGAGTTTCTTGACTCCAGTTTAACTGTAAGGGAACGAAGCCATTCTCGGAATGGCGAAGTCGTATAAGATTTTAATTTTGCGTTAGGTTATCGTCAATATCTGTATTTAACCATTTCATTACTTCAGTAAAAGTCAGGTATCATTCAAGTTAGAACCGTTAAAACCATTAAAAATAGCTAACCGTTTTAACCCTAAAATGTCCGTTGGCTAATGTTTCGGGATCTCGCTTAAAACACTGCAGCATCGCGTATTGTCTACGTAATTTTGGATATCTCCATAGGAGTGAATGCCGCGATAATGCGTCGCGGCGGCCTGTAGCTGTAACTGAATGGGGCCTGATTAGCCCGGCCTGAAAGCTAATAACCTAACGGAATGAGCTCGTATAGTGCAGTTCACTTAGGATTACATACTGAAATTATTTTGTGGTAGTTTAATTAAAAGTTTCCAAAATTATACCTCTTGAATAAAATCTTCAAATTCCTTTGTAAACAATATGAAGCAAAATAGAAAGGATTGATGAACGTTATATTTTTACATTTGTAACATTACGACCTCAAACTTTCTAAAAAATAATTCGTGTATTTTTCAATCAGCAGCGCGCAGATAAGACGTCAGACCTCCTGCAATATCAGCGTATAAAATGCAGACATATAAAAACAGTGAGTGCCCGTCGAGACAAATTCCCCGGCATGCCTCAGAGTAAGCCACTCAACTAGGGATATATTCCTTTGCTTTTATTTCAGCGCGCGCTGACACTCGATCGCTTACGACGCGGTGTCACTTCGCCGCGACTTGATTTATGCAACCAATATGGCGGACGCTGTCACTCGTCGACCGATATCGAACCATTCATATCGTCTAACGCGATTTACTCGGGGAACTTAAAAAGAATGCGCCGTTCAAAATGGAAGTACCTACATTATAAGCGCTGCCGTTTTACAACGGATTCCGCGCGCAGCAGTTTAGGGTTGATGCGAAACAGGAAACTGGCAACGGCAAAATTTTATCAGCGGTAAATCAGTTTATATAACTTCAAGAAAAATGAACTTAAAGAAAAATGAACTGCCACAGGCGGGACTTGAATCCACACCTCTCGCAAGACAAGCGATTGCTCTCTCAATTGAGCTACTTTGACACTTACTTATGGGTCCGAATTTGTTTAAGTGCTCTTTGGCTGTAGCTAGCCATGATTCATCAATGTTGTGGTAAGATACCTACAACATCTGAAAGAAACACCTTTTCAGCTGTTTAACAGTCGGTTAAGATGAATCAGCTAATTTATTAATTTACTTTATTTATAAATTTTATTTATTTAATTTCTAAAGTAGAACTTAAACTAGCATTTAATTAAATGAGTGATATACTTAGAAACCTAGCAGTAATGTAGACACTAACCGTAATAAGTGTCTTGCCTCAGAACGTTAAATAGCGCACTTAAATATTAGAGTACACCTACACTGAGTTTTACAAATGAAGTTGTTCTAGCTGAAATGAAATGTGAATGAATGAAATGAAATGAATGAAGAATGAAACTAGTAATATTACAAGTAACACCACTTCTGAGCATCTGCCTTTGAACATCTGCGCTCAATGCTCAAGACTTCACTTTCTTGTGAAAATTTCGCGCGTTGTTACAACAAATCTTTTGTTTCCTTACACCGAAAGAAGTTAGAATTGTCTGAGTTCCTAAGGGCGCAAATATCAAGTGGCGACACCTCGGGCTCTATCGCCGTAAGTAGGTCGAATAATGTGACGAGCCAGCATAAGGGCCCTTTGCCCTCCTTGGATCTCGAGGGCCCTTCCCGCCCCTCCATACCAAAATCGCTTGATTTGACATGATTTTTAAATGCCGATAGCCGACCGCAAAGGCGCCGCCCCTGTGACGTATGTCAAGAAGATGAGCAGACATGTGCCTTCTCAATCGATGATAGACAAATGAATAACACAAAAGGTGTGATATGGGTTTCTAAGGGTACCTAAATATTTATCACACCAATCGAATAAAAAGTTTGAAATATAACATTACGTAAAATTAGCTTCAATAACATCACGTGCTCTATAATAACGAAAGTAAACTCTTAAAAATCTCATGAAAAAATTAACACCAGTAAAAGAAAGCGACTCAATTGGGCTGTCGTTAGTTGAAAAATAACAATTACATTCAATAAAAGGTTCCGAGAGAGGCGTTTGAGAGAGTCGTTCCGAAGCAGGGAGCAGAAGTTTGGCTAAAACGTCCGTAATAATGCTATTTGCTGTAAACTTGTAAATGAGCCTCCCGCTGGACCGCCGCTCGCATCCCGATGAATAATGTAACTACCACAGTTTCGGGAATAATTGATTTAAGATATCGGACGATAAGTGAGTTTGAGATGACCTCAACTTGTAAACAACGGTGATCAATGAATTTCCAATTTCATGAATATAGGCTTGTTTATTTAGCAACTGAAACTGAACTGCCTTTAAAGTCATCCTAACTGATTATTAAGCCAACATTGAAACAAATATAAATAATAATATACTTAGAGACAGTATAGCTTTAAGTTAAAAAATAAGAAAAACAAAAGGGACACGAAATAAATTTGGCTAGTGTAATAAGTAGCTTCCTTAAGGTAACAAACAACAGAAGAAAAAGGGCGATCAACCTTCAAAGTGGGCGCGGGGTAGGGGACGTGACGCAGCCTCGCCGACGCATCGCTCACGCGCCCTGACGGACCGACGAATTGAGAAATTGAAACCCACACCTAATCATAAAAAATAGCCCCCATCTCATACAACACCAAACAAATCAAAGATCATCCTTCCCTAACTTTAACGTCTCAAATACTAAAATGATATCCATCCAACCCGATGTTCCTTTCGATTTCACAAACACGACTCCAAAGCTGACTATTTAAATCGTTTGATAAATCAGGATCAATTTTCGAAGTCGGTGTTTTAAATGAAAAATTCGGTCCTTAATAGCGTTTCCATCAATCAATGGAATGAAATCAGCGGGTGACGCGAAGCTAGCGTTCGCGCCATATTTTTTGCGCGATAAATATTTCTCACTGAGAAATATGGTGGAGGCTTTCGTCTTTTTCATTGTTCAGCAAATAAGCCTAGTGGATGGACAAAGGCGGTCGTGACAAGCACGTAAGGGTCGGCTTCCGCCGCGCCAGCACTCGCTCGGAGCGCTCGAGCCTCGAGCCTCGAGCTCGGCGCGAGTCGAGTGCTGTCGAGCCGAGCGCTGACGAAGCGACCGCCGAATAGCTGAGATTATTGCGCTATGCAGCCGCCGCAAAATACGATGCTGCGGATTATGCAGTCGCACTACCGAAACAGAACACCGACACAACTAACTAGCTCAAATTTAATACGCTCCAGTAATTTAAACACTGTTTGTACAGCTCACAACAACAATAAGATGTCCTTGATTAAAAGCGTAAAGTTTTCATTAAAAAATAACAAACTCCGGGGTTAAAGTGATTAACACAGGGACACTTCATCGCGTTGCAAATTTAAAAGTTCCCGTAGAGCAAAGAAAAATATTCAATTCCGCGCGAATAACTGTGGTTGTACAATCTAGCGGACAAAAAGTTCCATTCAACGTTTGTAATTAGAAACCGCACGGAGCTCGCCCCTCCTGCACCTAATATGTGCAGTAGAAATTTACAGAATGTACTTGGAAAAACAATATTCAGCGTTGACGAAAACGTTTTATTTTTCGACCCAAACTTTATTAAAAGCTTTCCATTCTTTATATGTAACTTTCCTTACTGAGGTAAAAGAAATTAGTCAAACGAAATATGAAATAAGTTATAATAGGATAATATAATCCAATGCAACACAAAACAACGTTATTTTAGACATTATGATATAAATGCAATCATAGTCACTCTCAGGATTCGAAGCAGGGATTGCATTTAATGTTAAATCAACTCAAATTGCTTTAACACTGAATCTTCATAAATACATTTATCCAATTTAAAATGCAAAGCTATCTTGCATTTCGTGTGTTATACTTATAAAGTACACGTGTAGGTTCGAAACGCGCCGGCCGCGGCAGGAAATAATTCAATTAAGTTTTACATTCAAGAGTTGCTCGGACACGAATAAATGTGGTTATCACAATTATCTTATGTTCAGGAAAACTAACGAGCTGCAGGAGTACCTTACTCTCTATATTAAAACTTTACAAACATACTTTAATCAAGCTTTTATGATGCAACTGGCGCAAAATAATGTTAAGGCTCTCTTGCTACCTTGCTACCTTCGATACCCGAATTGTACCTTTAGGTAGATTTGTGGAAATGCTTTTACAAAATCAGGTTAGCTTTCCAATCAAATATTTATGAATAAAATGTTTGTACCGGTCACATAAATCAAGGTTATGTTTTCCAGTTCGCAGCCACGCCTCGTCACTATATGGGTCACGTTGCGGGCGTGACAGGTGTTAGAACATGCTGGCAGAATCAATAGCGCTCCTGAAGATAGCTTATCAGCCGATAAGGGACAGTTATGGCCAGTTAATTTGCCACGGCCGTCTGGAGTAAAAAAAGTAGGTAGCCACAGAGTCGGGGGTGGTGCGGCACCACGCTGCGCCGCGCGGGGCTCCCTGCTCCGAGACACGAGCGCCTAATGGAGGGGCCTGCTGCTCGCCGGGGGGCTATTAAAGACATTGCTCTTATCGAAAGAAAGCTAAGACTTTCATAATAACGGAGGATTTAGCCCGCTGAAGATACAATTTTACAAAGGATTTCGCTCATTCCATCCAATAAACCCGACCAATAACAATGTTCACCAACAATATTAGTATCAACTGTATGAAAAGTAGATACAGTAAAACTTATTAAAGTTGGTTTAACCCGATCCCTGCTCGGCAAACACCTAAATCTACATTCCGTGGAGTGAAATACAGTCGATTCACCGCAACCTGACGGCGAAACTTCCGAGATCGACGTGTCGACTAACAACTGTTCGCCGGAGGCTGACGCCACTACACACAATTATCCACCCTATTCGAGCGATGTAAAGTAGCAACTCGTCTAAAACAACTAGTTATTTAATTCTTTGACAATGATGTTTCACAGCCACTTAAAACTTTTGAGTGAATAACAAATCTCCTCCGAAAAGTCTGTTGGGCGAAGTTAGGCTGTTAAATTGTTTGTCGGTAGAAAGTCTTTTAAAAAGTTAAAGGAACAAAAATCGCATAAAGGGATCAGGTGGCGACTCCCTCAGCCGTACACTGGTTTAATTTAACATCAAAAAATAAAAAACAAATGCATAAATGCACGGTAGACAGGTTTTATAATAAAGGTTTCGTTTCCGTATAATATTCTCATTGGGTCGTTGATAATTTACTTAACTAATTGCTTTGCGCATTGTGTGAATTCGTTTAACTTTTTGCGAGAGTGCTGATGGTTATCGAGTTACATGAAAGTAGGGACTAGACTTAAAAATTCAAAATGGTGTATAAGTATAAGCCGTAACATAGGTAAAACTTATCGAAGTGGCAACTAGACAAAAAGCTCGCTCTGATTGACCGCTCTGAACTCTGCGGAGCTTCCAACAATGTATAATATTCTTACGTATAGAATACTGAGCACAGTATATCGCCAGATCGCCTCTCGGTACGGGTATCATTTTGAAGTTCCACGTTTACAAAGGTCAAAGGAATTCATAGTCGATAATCAATAAAAAGGACTCCACATGGTTGGCTTAACTTTTAATATTGGAAAATTTTATCCATTGAGCAACGGAAATAATCTTGTTTATAACCTTTTAACGATTGGATTCATTTATTACCCCCATTTAACTCGACAAAACAGAGAACCACTACAAAAGAGTTATAAATTGTTTTTATAAACGAAGCGAAGTAATAATTTATAAGATAGTAACACTCATTCGAAGTTTCACCGCTATCACGAACTAACTCGTTTATGTCTAAACCAAGTCGCCATAAAAGTTAGTTCTGTTTTAAATTGTATGCGGAAGCTTTTTCTTTATAACCTCGAGTCAACAGATTGTTAAGATCTCAGGAAAAAATCTCATTAAAGCGGTCCGACTGCGTTGCTGCATGTCTTCAGTAATAAGAAACAATGGTTTACTCATTCAATTACTAACGCAGCAGTTGACAAATCCATTTAGCAGGACGGCATTATCTTTTGTTGTCTGCTCTGAGACCAATCAATTACCCCCGCTTGCCAGTAGGGAGTTGATTACGGATCCTTCACTGATGTGCGCTTAATGACACTGGCCAAATACTTCGATGTACTTGTCACGAAATGTTTCTTCGATGAAAAAGAATAAAAAAAATAAGCGCACATAAAACTATCTGACGCGATTCATGTCCTAACACCGAATACACCACCGCCTTTAATATTTTAAAATATTAAAGAGCTATAATATAATTAAACGTCCGGGATAATTAATCCCTGTCTTTTTCTTCATAATAAATCAACTTGCAAAGGTTAAAAAAAATTCTCCATTGAAAACGCGCCAAATATCCCTTTTCATGGTAACATCCGTTTTGAATACCGATCTGAAGTGTAACCTATCTGATTCTTTGATATCCTTTAAGTATCAAATAAACTAAGAACACATTTTTTTTCCAGGTGAAGGACAACCATTCCCTTAGCGGGAACACTGCACGCTTAGAAACTAGAGATTAATTGTGCACTTATGCACTTTTCTTTGTGTATTTTAACATGAATGTAAAATTGCATTATGTTATTTAATACGTGTACTATACAATCCCAATGCCCGCTTTGCGAGCTATTTTGATTTCTTTATTTCATTCAAGGCATAGATAAACAGAGTTTTAAATACGAGTATCATGAAGTCAGGTTTGAATTAAGCTCATCGATTAAGCTTTACTAGTTGTTAGTAGGTACGTGGAACAACAACAAAAATACTATGAAATATCGTCATTTTTTAGCGTGAAATTGCGCTATCAAGTTATCTATTTACGAGCATTTTTCATTTCTTTCATAGATATCTTCCTACCGACCTCTTTGATCCGTAACACGTTTCGTTCCGCGTATTCCGTCTACACAACTATTTCAGAGAAATTCTCACGTTATTTACTCCAAATCAGCTTAGGGGAAATGATGGAACGGAAATTTGTGTTGTTGCCACTATTTGGTATTCACGGCGTCTCGTCATTGTCGCTTCGCAATTCGTAATGTTCATTTGTCAACCCTGTAACGGTTTACCATCAATCCTCGAAGGACTTTTAAAAGGAATATATGGTCCTATATTAACTTGATGATATGACAAATGAGAATACATCAGCAAGTACCATTATCTATTGTATTATCCCAGGTATTATAAAGTATTAGTCCAGGTATAATTAGCTATTACAAAGTACCAACGGTTTTTATATACATATCACAACCCGTATTCGACTTCCGGTGAACCGTAACACAGAACTGTAGCCAACTAAAATTTATCCTAGTTTAAACTAGAACAACTAATTTATTCATTGAATAAGGATAATTGAGGTGACAAACCCAAGAAAAGTGTTTAATAACAAGAAAAATTATATAAAAAAATGTAAGGCGTGTTGTTTTCGAGTCAGCCTCCCAAACAAGCCGGCATACGTTTAGCAGTCCCCTTCCACACTCCATTTCCTCGACTGCTTCTTACAGACCATCACCGAATGTTTCACCGGGCAATTTCTCGCTCCTACAAACGGGGCCCTCAACTTGAATAATTTAACACTTTATTTATCGAATTCAATGTTTTCGTGACATTTTTCAATGAGCACCCTAAGCGCAGGAGGCTACTTAACTTTTTGGGGTTCCGTCTCGTGAAGTGCAACGTCTTGACTCAAATTTTTATTGAGACTGATTTTTCTAAAACCAATGAACTTTTCCTCAAACTCTCTCGCAGACTAAAAATCCATCTGAAAAGAAGACAAATTTGTTCGGACACGAATGTAAGAGCAAGCAGCAAGTTCGAGTTCAAATCCGTAAAACGAATTCCCATACATTCTCACTTGCAGAATTAATGAAATCTAATTGGACGTCTCAAGATTTTTTCGACAAAATTATTTAGCTTGATATCTAAATATTTGCCTTATACAAGCTCCAAAACACTACAATATCCGAAGTTGAACAAAATGTACAATCGACCACCAGTCCAAAATTACAGGGCCCAGCGTGATTTTAAATAATCTAGTAGCTTACGCAGTACAGTTACGTACAGGCACTACCTGTGCGCAGTGCCTATATTAAATTCATATTGAAATAAAGGGCAAGGAAAATAAAGTGGTGGGCAGTAAGTAGCTAAGTAGGGCGCGGTGGGCCGGTGTATCGATCAGGCTAAAACGAGCCGTCTGTCTGGCCTGCAGCGAACGCCTATACCTGCTATGCTCCTGGTACAATGACCCAGTAAACGATACCGGGACATGTTGATTGAAACCTGAAATAGCGCCGTGTTTTATTCAATTGGACGGGGCCATGTGCTGGTGCCACGCGCTGAAGTATTGTGAAAACCATTAATGGGATGGGACATCGAAAATGTATTGAATGCCGTGTTTTTTGTAAATTCATTGCACAGTATTTATCTACTTATGTCTGTTATATAGATTTACACTATTTTTTTTTCACTGTGGAAACCTACATTGCGGCTTGTATAAACGCGGTACTTAATGTGAACTCGCTTCTTGCCAGAAACACAGCAATCGAGAATTCAATCCAATAGAAACGAGGGAAAATCCAACATAATTACAACCCCGCATTTACGAGGCCGCGCTCGCATCCCTACACTACGAACAAAATGGGAGAGAGAACAAACCGAAATGTCTCAGATTACTAATCGATGTGGGATTTGTTTTACTTCGGAACCAAATCTCCGTCATTATGTCCGATGTGATGAATCATCCAAGATAAACGTTTCGACAGAAAGTAAATCAAACGAACTAAATGAACTTTTAAAAGCTTTTATGGAACGTGCACTTTTGTAATATACTCTGTTCAAGTTAAACGACTGTAAATCTTTAATTTTTATTTAGATACCCATGTTAATTAATGTATCTGTCTTACTAGCAAGTTCTGGCTTAGTTAAAAAACTGGTACTTACTAAAATTGGCACCTGGCTATTATATGTCGTCCAAAATAAACACGATAAAAAGTTACAACCTCAGTTACCAACGTTAGTTATTTAAAAATTCAATCAACAACCTACAAGTAAAAGTTAATCCATAAACATTTACTTCGACTTTGGCTTTATTGTCTCCAAAACGGGACACCTCGAGGCGCCCACCAGCCACCAGCTCCAATAAGGACTCCGGTAATGGCATCCGTGTCAAACGGCCATTTTGTACACGGCGCATGCTTATTCCCTTAATGAACCATCAGCGACATTAGCATTGGCACTACTAACGTCTTCTTACCGCTTTACCGCTGTCGTGAATGTCCCTATGCACTTAGGTCGTCCATTAAGGCCAATGCAACGTTCGCTGACGGAACGCGATCGTAAAACCTTTATAACATCCTTCCAGCACTTGTAAAGCGTTTGAGAGGTCTTGCCGTTTTATATGACCCCGCATTACCCTATGCCATCCAGACTTTTTCGGTGTCTCTGCAAAATCGCAGCGTAAACGCTAAGTACAGAAGTTTCGTGCATAAAGACGTCTGCTGTTCACTACACACTTTGCAAGTGCTCTTATTTAAATGTAACGGTTTGTTGGGTGTAGTTCCAACGGTTGCTTCTAACCCCGAGGCTAAACAGATCTGAATTCCAATGGGAAGTGCAAGCAGCATGAAAGTCATGACTTGCAAATTGAGTTAAGGTGTTTGAATACAAGTAATGATTTTCTTAATTACTTTAACGCTGATATTGCATACGTAGTTACAGATAGGTTTATTGGAGCACGTAACCAAATATTGGATTTTGGCAACTAATTTCGGATAATGTTGGGGAGGAATTCAAGGCTCGTTTTAGTGGCATCGGCCAGCAACGCAAAGTCAGGCGGCGTGTCTATAAGCTATAACTCTTCCCTGATACTCTCGGGAAGCCGTCAGTTTTATGCCGTTTTGATACAATGCAACCCATAAAAACGCGAGTTTTGTGAATGAGCGGGTTATTAGGAGAGGTCGTGATTTGCTAGCCGGAGAGATAAGTTTAATCAGAGCGCCATTAAGTTTTACTGCTCGCCGGGTGCATACGGTTTATGGCGGGCTGGGGCGACATTGTCAACAGATCTTGCGACGCTCTTTACGGCTGCTGAAACGTTGCTTTAACGGTTTTATAGTTTTCGTCGTTTCGACGCGCTGGCGGTCACAGAGTCCTTAATAGCCGACGCTAAGTGCCCGCCCGGGGCTTTGTTGCCCTCAAATATGTGTTTTTCTTACAAGCCCGCTAAGATTTCCATCTTTACGATATAGGAGTTTTACTTTTTCCTTTTATGTCGCTCAGCAGTATTGTCTCGAGTTTCAGTGTATAACGCTGCACTGTGTATTTCGGCGGCAAAAAAGGCTCGCTCCTCTGTGTACATTTATCCGTTGTTAGGTACGCGTAAAAACGCTCATATCGACGCCAACGTTTTGCATCGATCACGATACACGAGATTCATGTTAACCATTAGTGGAAAAGTATCCTTTACCGATAAATCATTCCCGCAATCTATGTTGGTACAAATCAATTTGGGCCGGCCCCGATATTTCATTAGTAGGGTTTCGCACAACTGCAATTCCTGGTACAACTAACGTTTACATATTGAAGCTCTATGATCAAAGGAGTAAGTTACGATCTGAAGTTCGCGCCCACACTTCCAACGTTTACCACAATTGATATACATTTGTGTGTGAAAACTTAATTAGCGCACTGAAATGAATCTGATATGGAGAATATTTACTGGAAACTAGAATGTCTGTATGTGTTGTTACTTAACTTTTTGAGCAATAAATTGCATTAAGTTATGCAAATAAATTTATCAAGTAAAGGTACTTTGTTATTTCAGTTGAGTAGTTTTCTTTTTATCGTTGTTTATCGTCGTCATTAAAATCCAAATTCCGTCTCATTGTATATTATTTTAATAACCGACATAAGTAAGTTAAAACAAATATTATTTCTAAAAGCTTTTAATAACTTGCAATCATTTAAGATATTTTCCAAAACCAAGGTCAAGGGACAAAATTGTTAGAAAAATAAACAGTCTAATGCATATATGTACAAAGTCTCCAGAAGCGAAAATTGCAAACCGAGAGACCAAAACCAATTGACAACCTTTGAGGTCCCGGATTCGATTCCCGGAGCATGCAATGTAGCACTTTTATACATTGCCAAGGGTCTTTTGAATGTTTGGTTTTAGAAAAAGGCACCACCAGTGCTTTCGTCGATTCTGACTCCCATAACACAAGTGCATAAGCTACTCACTTTGGCATCTGATCAAATTTGATGTTGTTCCCATATATTAATTTAAAACTTTAGCTTATCTAGGCATAACAAGAGCTTTCGAACAAAAAGTATATGCGGTGACAAAGCGTCTAGAACATGGCAGTATATGAATAAATCCGAAGCATCGAAGAGTTAACATTGCGACAAAACTGCGCCAGGCATACGCCGTTTGCATTCAAAACAATAGCCACAGTCTATCTGCTATGAAGCATATTTCTTCAATACGCTCATTTTAAACCAAAATACGCATTGAAGGAATTTATTATAATCCTTTGTCTAGCTCGGTTTAGGTTGTGTGCGCTTTTCAAATCGTTGATGCACCTATTCATTGTTATGGAAATACTGTAACAGTAAACTGTTAAAAGTTGAAACATGTTCAGAAACGTGTCGAATCGCACAAGAAGATTAGTAGATAGAGCTATTCGAGTGGACCCCGAGGGCCTTATTGGTAGCAATCTGTAACAACGATGATTATTTGTTAAAGCGGATTCCTATTGTAATTCGTATTAAAAACAGTAGTATCTTTGGGTACTACGAAGGTTCACATCCCACCACTAACTCGCGCCTTTCTTATAAGCAGGCCCGGATATTGATGTTTCAAAATACGGCCCGCTCACCCTCAGGAATCGCAGATCGCTATAATTGATGCATATCAACGCAATTTACGTTCTATTTTCATCAATTTACAGCTTTTCAAATTATCTATCGATTAGTAGTTTGATGAGGTAAGGTTTTTTGAGGTTCAAATATTACGGAGGGTCATTTATTTGGAATTTACCCCTTTAATTTAAGCATCTAGTATCTACAAATTTTGTGACTGCTCTAGATTTTGAATTCTATACGAATCAGTGACTAAATTGACAGAATTGCAAAAAAATTCAATTTATACTCGCAAAGCCAAAGGCTGACTAAGCTTGGGGGCCCAATGAACAGAATGGGTGCTCGCTTCGCTCGCGTACTTTTACCGGCGGTTTCGTAATTTGGAGAGGTCATAGAATGAAAAGTTGGGCAATTTAAACATTCTGAAGTAAAGCTCTACTCTCTCATATCAGTAAGAAATTCTAAGAGATCATGATAGCTAAACATTTCAACCTTGGTTCGTTTCCCAAATAACTTTTATAATTATTAATGCCGATATGTATGACCATGAAATGTTATGAGAGATTATTATTACAAAAAATTTATCGCGAATTAACATTTATGACCATAAATACCGAAATCTAGGCCGCTTGCTTCACTCGAGCTTTTAAACATTCACCATGACATATTCTGAGAGATCATTATTACAAAAATTTCCAGCGCTTAGTTCGCTAGCTAAATGCCTTTTATAGCCAAAAATACCGATATGTCTTGCGCTCTCTTCGCTCGCATAATAAATAGTAAATGAATGATGGCCTTTGTGTACGTTTTTATTTAGTCCGGGAAGGCCTATTCCCAAATGTCAATTCATTAGTGGACACCTACTGATAGCTGAAACTATAAATATTACAAAGGCAAAAAATATACATATATCACTTACGTGGGAGTGAGCGGCATTTTTCAGGTTTTGGCTCGCTTAAAAAAATTAAGATCCGGGGCTGCTTATAAGTCACATCAAACCCGACGATTCCGATGCAAATACAACTTCAAAGAATCCCAGACGTTTTACAGAGCTTCAGTAGTAAAATTACGCCCTAATATTTGTATGGACTAGCTTATTTACTGTTCTCGCATGCTCTGAATATTGTGCATGAGTCCAATTTACATGCATGCTGACGTTCAGTTCAGAGAGACTTCGCATTTTATGCACGCCGGCGTTGTTGCATTTTATACACTACTCCAGTTCACACTTGACTAACTGGCGACAGTTTTCTTACAGTAATAAATAGCTCGTGACGGGTTTTTGATGATGCAACATGTTTAATAATAATGCCTTTTTAAAATAATTTAATTTTTATTCATAGAATAATTATATTTCTAATAAAAGTCAATTTTAATCATTGAATGTTCTCTCATGAATGGGAAAAGATACGTTTTTTTAATGAACCTTTATCAGACTAACTACTTTTATCTAGTAACGCCATCTCCATTATCATACTACGTAATTAGTTTTTAACGCCACTGTTACCATGGCAAAGTTATACACTTTTTGCGCCATAAAAACGTGATTATAGTCAAAACAAAAAGACTGAAATTCAAATAATTTTACTTTGTAGTGATTTTAACAGTAAACTACTACGGGTACTGGTTTTCCAATCGATTGGTGCCTCATTAATGATTCATAAGTTCTTGAGTTAACAAATTCGATTCAGACTTTGAGCACGCTGAAAATACCCGCAAGACAGACATGATAACAATCAAATGGGCAGACCAGACACCAATTATATCAGGCATCAATATTACTCTTTATTATTTAACTAAATAAAGTTACTTGCATAACTCTGAATGCTGAATTTGTCTATTTAAACCTCGACGAAAAAGAGGAGTGTTTTATAAGTTTGACCCCTATGTCTGTTTGTGTTTCTGTGTTTTGTGTATCTGTCTGTGACATTGTAGCTCGAGAACGGGTGCTCCCATTTCAAAGCGCTTTTTCTATTCGAAAGATATTATAACCACGGTGGTTCATAGCTGGTAAAATCCAGCTGTTTTTGTAGCTCATTCGGGAGTTTCTTACCTGGAAAGTTTGTTTTTATTCTGATTTCGGTTAAACCCACATACGGTAAAAGTAGTTTACCAATTGACATTTTAAGTTCATATTTCAATGCATAGCAGTTTCATATTTCACACTGCGATGCTTAATTCAAAGTAAACAACTACTTGGACTGGGTGTGTCTCACTTGAATGTATATTTATAAAAATAATAACTTTCCTGTATCTCTACTCAAACACCAGTAAAAAATAAAGCCGAACTGTTCCCCTAGAGATGTCTAAATCACAAAAATCATTCGTAAGCCGACATAACAGCGTAATAGCGTTACCCATAAAGACACATAGCTTTATTTCCTTATGTATCAGCATCACCCGGTATGTTTTACTGTGCCTACGAGACTAGTTTTATAGCCGTATACTGTTGAGCGTTTTATATTAACTCGTATAGCGTATATAATGTAGATGTATGCGAGTGTTTTATTAAACCTATATAGGTGTAAAGATACATGGTTGACAAAGTAAATATTCTCTTTACACCTCTGTTCTTAACTTATACTTCTGAGTAAACTGGTGAGGTATTTTTTTTCAAATTCTGAAACAAAATGGTTACCTTCATGGAATTATAGTTCTAAATCGAGTATCCACTATTAAACACAAAATTTTTGTTATTGACTGAAAAAACAACACCTTTATTTATTAAATCACTCACAGACATTTCATATAATAATAACCTAACCCTAACCTTAGCCAAGAAACCACTCTGCAAAACCAATTCCCTTGTATGTTGGTTTGTACCAAGCCTAACTTACGATCACTATTCACCGTTGGTAATTCTCATACGCCACGAATATAAGAGCAATAGGTAATAATCGAGCCGTGAAAACTATCGGGTAATAGTGTAATACCATCACGTAAGGGTAGTTATGACGTCTGGGTGCACGCAACAAGTCGGCGGGCGCCAGTACGTCGGTCGCCTCGAAAGGAATTTCAATCTGGCTCTGATGAGCTGGGCGAAGGCGCAAATTACGCCGTCCGTCTTTACGCCCTTACCACGCGTGCGGGGATACTGGGTTTGGGTATAATTTAGGAACAAAAACACCAGAGATGACTCCATATTTCTTTACGTGTCTGTTTTTTGGGGAAGTGGTTTGCATATTTTTTTAGTAATGCATAAATAAAAGAGATTGCAAAAAGTTTTTTACTCCAAAATGAAATTTAGATTTGCTCGTAATGATGACGTGAGCGAAGACCTTATTTTTACGCGTGTGGAAAAACAAATGATTAAGGGCTTTTCAAGAGTCAGATAACTAGTTATCGTAATGTTAAATATAACTGACCGAATTTAAGATGGCATTCGGTTTGACCTTCTGCATAATCAAATTAGACATTTCAAGTCAACCATCTTGGAATTTTATTCGACTGTTAGCGCTGACAACTGACGCTGAATGAACGACCATATCTTAAGCCACTTGAGTAATAATATTGTTTCTTGTTCACAGGTAAAGTACATTTGCGGCGATATCATAAACAAATACTGGGCAAGTTTTTTCCAAAACATTAGTAGTAATAATTTGAACATTGTCACACTTTCCACGGCATAGCGTAACAAACTTCTTTGTACGGCGCGTGTTAATAAAATAAATGCACCGAAGGGGTGTGGAAGGTAATAAATGGCCTCCAGGGAGCGGTGACGGTTACGTGACAACGTACCAACCAGAAACGGCGCGCTTTGGTTATTTCCAGAACATGTTTAACACTAAAAACAAAAGCGCTTTTACACGGTATCTTAGGAAGTGTTGTTAACGAAACAACGAATGAATAGGAAATGCGACGTAATTTCCACCGGCAGAACGCCAAAGTGCACATTTCCAGGAACAAATAAGTTTATTTAACGGAGGCACAAAGACGGGGTGGCTAATTACCCCAGGACGGCCCTAAAAGTCGAGAACTGGAGGTAAAATATTCGATATTGTTTAGTCGGCACGTGAGTAGTGAGGCGACGCAACAAGTCTGCGGCGCGCCGCGTCGGCGCCGCAACGCGCTGCTCACTGCACATCGTATATTTTATCATCATGCTTTCATGGCGACACAGCTTTTCAATACGCTTTAATTAACGCTGAATACTAAAACAGATGCTATTTTTGAACCCCTTTCTCCCTCTCTCGCCTATTTATTAATGCTATAGCTCTACGGCTACGGTTGCTACGGTGCTACGAAATAGCTACGAAGTTGCTACGAAGATCTCGCATCGTAGCACAGGCTTTTCTTTGGTTCGATTTACGTCAAATTACGTATGACTTTAAGTTTTAAATGTGAAAAAAGCAAGCACTTTGATTGTTGGTATCGTTGATCCTGAAAATAGTAAAAATTTCTCAAATATTATAAAAAATTTCAAATATCAACAAACATATTATTATGTATTTCTAAGATACCTCTCATTCAAGCGAGCACACTCTTCCGTGAGTCTTACCAAACGCCTAAACAGACAAATCCTCAAGATTTAAAATCCTACGCAAATCCACTTCATTCCTCGCGGAATTAAATTATGTTTCTTACAAAGTCGGTAGGTAAGTACGAAGATAGCAGATAAGCTACAAAGTAGCTACTTAAATAACACTAATGCCGGCTTGGAGCGGATACCGAATGAAATGTTTTCATATTCTCCCGAACACTTCAACCGGATTTTTAATTATGGTAATAATTACTGCTGATGCTAATTTCTGTAGCAGTTGGAAAATAAAATTGCTGCTGTTCAGCATTTCATTCGTATATGCTTTGAATACTGCTTATTTCTGAAAATAAAAATACCTAAGCATTTCATTTTTTAAACCCTCAATACCTTAAATGATATTAACCCAAACCACTTCCTGCGAAAAGCGTATGCATACATTTTGGTTTGTCAACTTATTTGTAAAAAGCCAAAGAAGGTTCGCTTTATATTCAAAATATTGCAAAGTTTGTGTCTACATTTCTTTATACAAAGTGGTCGACAAAAGCGAACGGCCTTACCTTTCTGTATGTGCGTTCGTTAATGATGAAGGGTGGCACGTGTCAGCTCTTTCTAACGACGCCGCACCGTCCGCCATCGATTGTTTAGCGTCAAATAAAAATGAATTACCATGGCCACACACTTATAGAGACACATAGGTATAACAAGCGGACCTACGGACGTGAAGTCTGAGGGGCGCGTAATGGCAGTCCACTTCTGCTTTATTAAATTTCTTCGCAAATACACTTTTATTGTCGACGAACGGCGATCTTTGTATAGGACAGTTCTGCGTCCTCCTTGTATATGTATAGCATGCAAATAGTGGAACAAATGGGGGCGGCCCTTACTACGTTTTATGATTTTTTATGGACGTTCAAAACGGGCGCGTGTAAAACAATGCAAAGGATATGCCCCGGAAAGAAATGCTAGAAACACACAATTAGAATGATGCTATTGTGTTCAACGAATGTCTGGTATATATGACTTCTACGCTATTAGCGAATTAGTACGAACTATATAAAACAAATAACGAATACAAGGACTTTTTTCACTTATCTTAAAATTTAATGGTATTGGCATGATTATTTCAAAACATAGCAACTATGTCAAGAGAATCATGGATTATGATCTTAACTAATATTCTTTTATGAATGTAACAGCTTTATAAGAAACGATCATTGTCACTCTTAAACCAGCTTAACACCGTTACAAAAGACGGAAAATGTATTACGTACTCTGTTTGAAATCGTCGGTTCACGTCCCTTAACAAAGTAACGAAAATGTGAAACGAATTGTACTCGTAATTCGGACAGAGGCCCTACTACGAAACTTTTTGTCCGTATATCCAACTCTGTCTATCCTTTTTGCTCGCTATATAAAAATGGGATTAAAAAAAACAAAAACCCGATTATACCTAAAAAGTATGAAACAAGATTCTATTGATGTTCAGATGATAGCCGTGGTCGTATGCCATTTCTGTTAAAATATACTTAAGTACTAATGTCAAAAGAGAAAGTGGCATAAGTCGGGTTTTAGTTTTAGAGCTTATTTTAATATTTAAACTATTTTGGGGTCATATTAACTATAGCATTGTATATATTTTTGAATTGTACTTATTGAGCCATTTCACTTTTATCCAACACGACCTTATACGAGTACGTTACAAAATTTTGAATCGTTACTGCTTAATGTGTCCTAGAGGGCACTATATGCAATTAATTGCAATAGAACCTAATCTATAACCATCGGGCAGCTTAGGCGCATGTGTTATATTACGCACATATTTCGCACATAGGCGCATATTACGAATGTTTTAGAAGTTATGAGGGAACAGATGATCATTCAAACATACATACGTACCACTCAGGATCATAACCCTCCTTTTTAGTCTCCTTTTCGTAGTCAGGTAAAAAGTAGCTGGCTACTTTTGAAAGTAAAGATAGCGTCACAGAGTAGGGTTTCAGTGCCGCGCCTCGTAAAGTCCATCGGAGTTATTTCACAGCACGTACGTAATTCGGTAAAGAGCAAACAGTGTAGTACGATCACGCTCAACTTATAGGTTCGTAATGAAGTTGTCGCTAGCGATCGCTATCGGTTTTTGGTACCCAATACGAAAATACTTACCTAACTTATCTCGAAAAATTTGACAATGATAATTCTATGAGTGTTCCGGGGACTCCAGACTGGGTTAGAATTAAGTAAATGAAAGCTTAGCTGCTCGTGGTCCCATACAAAATGACTTATACATATCAGATTCTGTCATTAGAGTACTTACTTGTCTATAATACAAAATATTTCGTAAAATAGGTCGTAAGTTCATAAAGACAAACAAAAACCTTTAATCTCGTTCTCTCAGCTTGCAGTAGTAGACTAAAAACAAGTTTTTTGAGGCCTGGAGAAACCTAACAATATTGAAATATGTTTCATGCTGGCCTCCCCAGCCTTATTATGGCTTTCTAATGAAGCAATCGTTGGCGTATGTGTGCGTTTGCGTCTGTGTGCGTGCGTATAATGCGCTAGTCTGCTTGCCATACTGCAGGTTTTAAGCTAAAGGTCTTAGCGATCCATAATCACTTTTCGCGCGATTTCCTCCGATAGCGCAAGCGTAAACTTGTCATAGGGTTGCCACATAATGGCCTGTTAATTTGGCGTTAGCTTATCTTGTGACGACGTGTTGAAGTTTGCAGGGAATTTAATTTTGTGAAAAAATCTATCAAAAAAGCAACAAATGTTAGCATCATCTAGTTTTGAATGGAAACCAATACGTCTTAGGTCATATATCTCTACATTTTCATCAGTATGACATTCACGATAACTATGAAGGGGAGAGAAAGCATTCTCTATCAATCTATTCTGTATAGTGCATGCATTTTTTAAGTTCCTCACGTATAAAATCAATATTTTTAACAGTATTTTTGTAAATATGCAACATGGTTTCTTCAACCTATTGACAAGGTTTTTGAAAGTACTATTTAGCCAGCCCTACGCACTAGCAGCACTCAGCCCGGCTGGAGGTTCGTCTCGAACAAATTGCCGTGATGCCCCCGCCATATTAAGTTAACGTCCTACCCCCTGCCACCCCCTCATTTACTTCACTCTAACTTACTAAATTCACTATTCCATTGTCATAATCTACTTAACTCGGCAATAGACACTATTAAGCTTGATTATCGAATCACCGTTATTAACTCGCACGAAGTTTTAATAATTCACTCTTATTTTAGCAATGAAAAAGGTCTGGGATTTGTCAATGAGCAATTAAGGAATGAATAGCTTAAAATTGGAACCGAAACCACCGAAAAACAAGGCCTACATTTTTCATTACTAGCAGGTGGGTATAGGGTGTACCTAAATGCCAGTACTTGAGTGCAAGTAAGGGGGACGCGGTGGGGGAGGGCGAAGAACAATAGCCACCATGACATTTAGCATGGAAGCGATTGTCACGGCCCGTTGGAGCCGCAAGCCACTGGGCGTACACCCGCCCTCCGCATACCTTCTCAAATACTGATTGTCACAGATTCTTTCCCCTTTTCATCCTTTTTTCAATTACTTGTCTTCCCCGGACGTTTTACGAACTTCTCCGATTACTTATCTCGGTGCGCGCGAACCTCGAAGACCTCTCTCGTCGACGCTTAATTTTGCATGTGAAATTGATGCATGCTACACTTCGGCTCATAAGGATGTTACACATAAACTGTTTAAATATTTTAGACCCATGCCCGTGCAAAAGCAAAGCGGAAAAGTTTATTGGAAGAATAAATTGGGACTAAAAAGCAGAGAGCGTTCGCTCGACTTTCTCTCGAGGGTGGGAAAAAAACAAATTGTTGCTAGATGGTAAGTAATGCCGGGGACGTGCCGCAAAGAGTCGAATTACTTCATTTCGCCCGGTCCGCCGGCAGGTGCGGCCGCGCCAGCCAACCGCTATCAAATTAAAATTTAATTGTTGAATTAAGTACATTAATGGCAAGTAACTCCCTAAGAGTAAACAATTAAATCTAAGAGGGCGCGGACAGAACTGAACATTGCTGTTCAAGTGAAAAAGGAAATTGCGTTATCACGAAAACAGATTTGGCTTAGTCTTGGCACTGTGTGGGGTCGCTGACTCATGAAACGATTGCTGGAGCTTCCTTCAGCTGTCGCCAAACACCTGTGCTGTAACGATCACGTAATAAACCTGCACTGCTGTTTCGTAAGCTCCGTGAGTCTGACTAATTTAGAGTATGACATAAGCACAACACTGTGGTGTAATGATTTAAAATCACATATTTATAAACAGCCCGTATCAAGGCTCCAAAGGACCGTAAATCACTATAATAAATATACTTACTCAGAGCTAAGTTTGGAATTGGGATTCTATCAAAAAATAGCGAGGGTGATTCTATTGTATAAAAGCATCAATCGGATTATTTCAATTGAACCGTGAAAATGAAACAAGTTTGAGATAATTAAACAATTCGGTAATAATCGATTTAATTAATTTGTGTTCTTTAATATTTTCTTTCAGTGTTTTAATTGCCCGCATCGTTCCAAAAGCCCAAATACATGATATGTGACTTAAATCGTTGAATTCAGATATCACTACGCAAGATATATTTAATTGAAGTTAAAACTCGGTAACCTCAGTTCCTTGCGTACGTCTGAACATGAAATGACAAGAACAATTAAAGCTATTCGCATTCGGTCTCGTTTACATATTACAATAACTCCCGTTGAGCCGGTGCCGGTGACAAGCATTCACTGAGATAATCGCCACCATTGTTTGCGAAACCGTAATCCTTTTAAAGAAGCCTTATCGCCGCTAATCGCGATGCGAAGGAAATTTATTAAATTTGTTTATTAACTTGATTTCTATCATCAACAGTTCGGAAGTTTGTGTTGATCGCAATTCTTAACAAATCGGAAACGAGTTTGTTTAGCTGCGCTGTTTTTGCGACATCTTCGAAGTTTGTTCTGGGACTGTTGTAAAACAACAATGTAATTAAAAATAAAACCGTTTACCTAATTGTGCCCTTAATAACTGGCTGTGTTGCCATTAATGTTATTATTTATTAATTCAAATTATAAATGTGTAACTTTCCATAGATTACAACACTTCAATCTCGTCAACATAATCATTGCAATAAATAATGCTGAAAACTGTATTGCTTAAGAACAATGCATTACTATTAAGCCAAATGTGTTATTTTTAGCTGTTTGTTTTCCAAATAAAGATAAATAAATAAATTAACGTAAGTCAAAAGCGAACTATTACTTTGAGAATGACACTAGCTAGACTCTGTAGGTTACTCTCCAAAACTAAACGGTTCATTGCTAACGTAGGTATTCTCGTATGCCTTAGCTGTCACTATGCCATGCTTGACTTTAAAATACCAAATAATGATGATAGTGAACGTTTCAGTGCGTCAAAACATCTAATGCAGTAAATAAAGCCATTAACGCATTTTTACTGGCAGCCCCGCCTGGTGCTAACAGAGGGAGGCTGTTACGCTGGTATTTTTATTTTACGCGGTGACACCCTGAACCCCAGTAGGGAAATTGGATTGGTACTACTTTTAAGGGCTTTTTGGACATGAACCGAGGGTTTTATGTTGAGAACAATATTGCGTCTTTATGTTTTTAGATTTTATGGTAGTGAGAATTGTGATATTGCCGTGGCAGCCTTCAATAGAACTGTTATAGTCAATATCGATGACATCGCAGTCGCGACGGGCGATAAAGAGCAATGACTTTCGTTTCACCCGTTCTGCACTCAATAAAGGAACGTTTGTTGGATCGCAGGAAATCGTTTTTGGAATGTTTGTTTCAAAGTTTCACTCAGATGTTTGTATAATAAGATCCTACATACTACGGAACTTTACATGTTTAAAATAAATATGTATAATATAATAATAATAATAAATTGTTTAAACGAACACACCAATTACCTAGACCCAAACTAAGCGTTAGCTTGTGTTATGGTGGCTAGAATAACGGATAGAAATACTTAAATACATTTTTAAACACCCATGACTCAGGTACAAATGCTTGTGCTCATCACACAAACATCATACAACAACATCACATACATTGATCTTACTCCGTGGTAAGTAGCATAAGCACTTGTGTTACAGATATCAGAACCAACAGTGGTATTACAAATAAACTTAAATAAATACATATAACACCCAGACCAGAACAAACAGACATGTTCATGCGCACAAATGTTTGTACAGTGCGGGGATCGAACCCGCGACCTCTTGGTTAATAGTCAACGTCTTGACAATTACACCAAAGTGGTCGTCACTGGTGTGGAGTGGTGTCGTCTGTGGTGGTTATTACAATCATCAACTGCATTTTCATTCATCGCTTTTGTATATCAATTATTATTTAATGGGGTAATCTTCATGGAAAATTGTTTTATTACAGTTTTTAATATTTGACTATGCCTGATATACCTTCCTCATTGTTTAGGAGCCTCTATTTCGATTCGTTTGTATTAAAATACCCCGTCTAACGTCTTTTAACACTCCTTACTAAATGTTCAACATTTAAATGTTCAAAACCAAAAAGCGGCACAAAGATTGGCAGTTTAATCGGCTCAACACAAGCAGCTCGCGAATAAATTGAGTGTGAAATAAAACTAAACTAAGTAGGTAAAGTTTAACACGGCCGACACAGCAGTTGGTACGAATCCGCGGGAAGTTGCCAACACTGAACGCCTCGGGCGACGCAACTTCTTTCGTGTCTCACTGCTAAGATGCGCCCAACGTTCAGTTCTCACATTTTTCAATACTTCCCGAGTGTTATATATCATTGTTTTAATACTGTTGCGGAAACGAAACGCTTAAGTTTGCTTAAGTTTTTTGTTTATCAATTTTATTTTATAAAGAAAACCAACAGCTTTACAGATAGATTGTGTTAAATATAAGTAATAACAGGTTTCGCCTAAGCTAACAAATTGTACTGTAATAATAGTCTGCTACAACAATAATAGTAATTATACGCTTTCAATTACAATAATTACAATTAATACACCAAAAAAAGAAAATAATTTTAAATTTTAGTTGACGACAGAAGTTAACAGTGAAATTAAAGGATGCTGTCAGATACAAATTAAACTGATAAAAATAAAAAGTACAAAAGGGAATCTGAATCTGAGACATCCTGACAGACTGATATATCTAAGTACATGAACCTTGAACTTATAGTTCTGCTTCACTTTGTAAATGGATTGTAAGAAAAATGTAATTAATATAATCATAATTCATATAATTATTCTTATTATTATTACAAATTAATTACAGGCACCTGTACTTAATTACTGCCTTACAAAGTGGGTTCCTTGGGTTCGGTATGTTGTAAGGTTGATTCATTTTACAATTTGTTTAAAAGTATGAGCCCTTTGTTTGTCTACCGCAAACGAAATAAATCGTGAAACTTTACTTTCCCCTTTTCTCTAGTCATACCAATGACATACTGAAATGAATGAAAAATAAAAACGAATGAACTATAAGCCAATCCATGGTAGAACATCAAATCAACTGCTACAGACGGAAATGTAACGAAACATTAACTGGTGGAGTTTCGATAACGTTCAATAAAATAATATGTTGTCATTTCGAAGTCCAGTACATTACTGCACACTTATGTTCATATAGGGAGAATCATAAAATTTGGTGAAAAAGTTATATCAAAGGGTGTAGTCTAATACGTATGAAATACAGATGCCAGTTTATGACGGTTGTAATAAATACGAAATAATGTAACCGTTTATGTGGACATGAGTAAACATCGCACTTGTTGTAAAGTCTGCCATACATTTTGTGTAATCCTGCAACATAAGTGATGTAACTTTTGTGATGCTAACTACTACAACACTTGCATTGCAAAAAGTTAAGGAAAACTGTAACAGTTACTTACGTATGAAATCAGCATCGACATTTTGAGCTTATTAAGGTCTGTTCCAGACGTTTCTGGACTAGGAACTAGCGGATTAGCTTCAAATGAAAATATATTCTTGAATCAATAAACTATCGCGGTGTGTAAAATACTAACTAAACTACTAAATATTTGAATTGAAAAACCTATAGATTAACGATCAATAAGTTTCAATTTTATTTAGAAAAGTTCGCCAAAAGAACAGATATGAACACATTATATATTTCAGTATCATCTTGGGAAAGTAATCTTACATGTGAACCTATTATAGGCGTACACATCATTATATAAAAAGAAACAACAACACAAAAACACTTATTATAGTCCTAAACTAGGAATTTACTCTTACTCTAGTAATCGTAAGAATACAAAGTAGTTAAAGTATTCAACAAACATAAGGCCACAGCCTAAGGCATTAATCTCCATTTAGTGCGGGTACACAAATATTGAGTAGCAAAGAGCATCGGGATCGCGCACAATATAACAGTTCTTTGGCAGCTGTCACTCCGAAAGTCAATTTCCTCAAAATGGCCGTGTGTACGCAAAGTTTTTTCTTGTATCGCGAGCAAACTAGCACGAGGAAATAAAACAAAACAACTGTCATCAACGTCAGCTCCGCAGCATCACACGAACGTATCGATTTTCAGCCTCGGGCCCAACGTGTTGTACAGACAACAGCACATCAGGCTACCCATTTTTGTTGCAAAAACGCTTTTAATACAAGTGATAAAAATACCGTAGTGTCAACCCTGATGTGCTGTCGTGTTAACCAAACGGTCAAAATGTTTCCTACCTATGACTGGAGTTAAGTGCTTTCAACGCAAAATGGAAAACTTTTAAGTTGAAATGCCACAGCTATAATTCTTTTTTTTTGTTGCATATTATTTTACTGGGCAAAGCATAAATAGAACTTTGATAAATGTAATTAATGCAATAAGATCTTAAAGTTACGATGTTTATTGGGTTTAAGATAGCAGTATTCAATCACAAAAACCTTGAAACTGAGGGCTACTTATCGAACAGCATTTTGTGATAAATTATTTTACATTTTCAGTTCCATTGCCCAGTGATAAGGTTAATTTAAAAATAGTAATAATTTTTATTCCGAGCGGATGCGGATGTTTTGATACATAGATAGATACCGACGCGGCCGGTCTGCGGTTTCGCCCGATAAACGAACAGTCGTCGGTCGAATCACAGCAATAAAACCCCAGTGTGCAACCGGCTTTAGGATACGTAATCGAGTTTCATATCGCACAGACCGACGCGGGAAAATCACAACATTTCGTCAGAACTTAGACTTACCTGGAACGTAAAATGTATGGCTCTGATGACTAACTTAACATTAAATTGAAAGAATCACGACAAAAATATTTTAGTGCCTGGGTAAAAAGACATCGTACCTACCCACCCATTGAAGAAAACCCTTAATCTGTACCTTGAACCCTCTATTATTCTTCTTTAAATTGAAGAGCCTTGCTCTTATCGGTGAAGCATTCGCCACTGTGTTCTGGGTTCGTCGTCCTTCTCCTCGACTTCCTAGTACGACTTGACTCCAACTTTTTCCTTCAGTTGTTTGATGAAACTTCTTCTTGGTCTTCCTCTTTCTCCATCTATTTTGCTTTCTATCAAAATCTTTATAAAGGAGTCATGTCATAGCAAGTGTTCCATCATCATTCCCTTCCTGTTTTCTATGATATTCAATAGGAAAAATAAATATAAAGAATAAATAAATAAACTCTTTTGCAAAAAAAACGGGCACTTTAGATTTTTTCCTCTACTTTAATGAAGAAGAACAAGAAATAGGTTTTATTAATTTGACGATGTATTGGCATGTTATTTGAAGCATCCTGGCATGATTCTTTACGTTCCAAATTTAAAATTTGAAATTAATAAAAGAAAAATAATGATTATTGTGGATTATTCTAAAATTGCTTTACTAATGGCGCGAATTGCTGAAACGATTTTTAACTGATTACGATATTTTAAAACTTTTTGGACATTTTCTGCAAATTAAACAATTTAATCTTTATTTTTACATTAAATACCACTTTTTGATATGAGTGATAAAGCGATAAGGGCCGGTAAAATTATAGCCCTACTTGAAGAAGGTTGTTCGCAAACTTACGTGTCTCAGCGGCTAAATGTGAGTCGTTCAACTGTCCAGAGGACTTGGCAACGGTATCAAGAGACCGGTTCGGTCAAAAGAAGACCCGGTTCGGGAAGAAAACGATGCACAGAACCAAGAGATGACCGCTTTTTGGTGAGTCAGGCGTTGCGGAATCGTAAGGCGTCAAGTGTGGACCTGAAGAAGAGCCTTGAAGAAGTAAGAGGAGTAGAAGTTAGCTTGTGGACGGTCAGGAGGAGGCTTTTGGCTGCCAATATCAGGAGTTACCGCCCAGCTCGGGGCCCTAAATTACTCCGTGAGCACCGTGTTGCTCGACTTCAGTTTGCTCGGAACTGTGCTTCATGGACTCTGGAGGACTGGAATAAAGTATTGTTTTCTGATGAAGCTAGAATCTCTTTGTGTGGAGAGGACCGACGCCGGCGAGTGCTGCGAAGACCACGGGAACGCTATGCGGAAGTGTGTTTCGAAGAAATCACTCCTTATGGCGGAGGCTCCGTTATGTTTTGGGCAGCAATTAATTCGACGGAGCGTACGGAGTTAGTTTTCATAGAAAATGGAACATTAAATGCACATCGGTACATAATGGAAGTCCTAATTCCATATGCACAACCCACATTGACTGCACTTGGGGAAGATTCCATTTTTATGGACGACAATGCTCGCTCGCACCGTTCTGGCGACGTGGAAGCGTACATGCAAGAAGTTGGGATCCGTCGTTTAGATTGGCCAGCTCGAAGTCCTGACCTCAATCCAATTGAGCATGTCTGGGATGTTCTAAAGAGACGTGTAAGATCAGTGCAACCTGCTCCACAAAACATCAGGGAGCTAAAAAGAGTCATCGCAGAAGAGTGGGAACGAATTCCTCAAAACGTTATTAAAAACATCGTGGAAAGCATGCCCAGAAGGATTCAAGCTGTGATTTTGGCAAGAGGAGGTCACATTCGGTATTAGGTTTTTACATTTGTAACTTTATTTAATTAAAAAAAGTAAAAAAAAATCTTATCTTTATTGCCGACCACTTCTTATTGTTTGGGCGTGTACATCGGTTTTAAAGAATCCATCGTTTTTTTTTTCTTTTAGTTCCCCGAACTCACTTCACGCGCATTAATTTACACGATTATAAGTATACAGACTACGTCAATTAACTCAAATCGACCTTAGAACGTAAATTTCCTTAGGTGCCCGTTTTTTTTGCAAAAGAGTGTATATAACAACATCACATACATTGATCTGACTCCGTGATAAGTAGCTTAAGCACTTGTATTACAGATATCAGAATCAACATTGGTATTACAAATAATCTTAAATAAATACATATAACACCCAGACCAGTACAAACAGACACGTTCATGCACACAAATGTTTGTACAGTGCGGGGATCGAACCCGCGACCTCTTGGTTAATAGTCAACTTCTAGACCATTACACCAAAGTAGTCGTCATATGGTATATTTATTTTCTCCTTCACTCTATCTAACACTTCTTCTTTTAATTTTGCGCTTACCTTATATTACAAGCGCAAAACCTCAACTTTCAATCCCATTTAATCATCAATCAAAACAAAAATCTGATAGAGCCGCCCGACAGCAAACTAATCGTTGCTCCGGCGAACAGAATGTTCTCAAAGGCACCAAAAAATAAGACTCCAATCATGCTATGAAGCGTTTTAACGAGTTAAATAAAGTTTAAATCAAGAACTCCCTGTATAAAAGTGAGTAAGAAACGTTGAGTTGATAAATGATGCGCAGGTCCAATGAATCTCCATCAGCGCTTTGTGGCGCTGCAATTTAAAAAGGAAATTACTGTTCCCTGCACTTTTATGTCCATGGCTTTCAGTTATTTAACAGAACACCGTATGTCTTGTTCTGTTAATCATAAATAAGAAAAACTTATTGTAAGTAAGTTGCACTTACTCTAACAGCCAGAAAACATCTCTCTCAAACAGCTAGAACTGTAAATAAATAGGTGAATGAACAAAACAATGAAATAAAACCGTCTTAAAAGACCAACAGCCAAAATGCCAGTCTGAATAAATAAATATTAATGATTCCTGGCAACGTCTTGAAGAAAGGACGGAGCGCTAATGACGAAAAATTACAAATATGTTTATAGCGCCACGATTTACGAAGGTAGCTTAATTCGAAATACCGACGCCGCCGCCCCAAGAGCCACTTCACTGTATTTCCACAATTTTTACCTACACTTTTTGAAGTACGAGCATTTCCTTATCTTTTTTAACTTTTTATTTTATGTTTTGTAGGCCTTGTAAATTGACGGTTGGTTAAATAAAAAAATAAAGAAATATCAAGTGTCACATTCTATGGTAGTGTCCAGAGGGTATTCAAGGTTTTTTTGAACGTTGGAAGTACTTAAAGGTATTATTTTTACACTAGATAATCGTTAAAATTATCGTTGATAGGTTCATCTCATTTTACTTCGTCATATTAAGTGCCGAGCCCTGCAATCACATAGGTATTAAATATTGTTACTCATTATGTAAGTTCTTCATTATTGTGATAAAAGTTGAGCAATGGCATAATTTAAGATTCCTGCTGCAACGTAAGTTGCATCAGACCAAACCTACTTACTACTACACAAATCGCTACGAACATTATGTGGCTACTTTCAGCGCAACAAAAACTGTCACTCATGTGACTAACGTTATTGTATCGGAACTTTGAACCCGTTATGAATGCGGCGACGCGACGTTGCATGCCGCTTATCATCGAACACGCTTATGCACGGGAATTTATTTAGAAACTTGAATATTTCAATGCGCGTCGATGAAAAATGACACTGTATTCATTAAGTGCAGTGCCAGCCCGACAACGATTTTCGACTACAGTATTTTGATGCACTGTATTTTTCAGTTACAGTTTGTTAGTCTATCGTTTAGTTATCGGTTGGGTGAATTTGGTGTTGTCCTTGTACGTTCTGATACAATTTGAACTTTTGAATATGAAAGGACTTAGAGGCACATTTAATAAAAATATGTATAGTGAAGTTTTGGCCTGACTTCTAGTCACGCACATCGCTAGTTATCTATTCTGGTAAAATCTATAATACTTACCAAGTCAATATTATAACGAAGTTATCAAATGGCTAATGTTGTAAATATGGTAGGACGTTGACCGTAAACTAAATGGCTGAGTCCTGCCTATTCAGCAATGGGCTTCAATAGACTTGTCTGATTGATTGAGTGATAAGCCCACACGGACAAAGAGTATAAGGTCCTTATCATACTAGCGTTGGTTACCATCAGTTCGAGGCGTTAACACATGAACTAATGAATGAATTACTCGTATTTAATTGGTGAGGAATCACAATCTGGAGGCCAAATTTTTACGCACTTAACCTGTTGCGTGCACACAGCGGTCTCGTTCGAGCATGCTTGACCGAGCGCAGATATATCTTGTCGGGATGCTTGTAAATCGGCAGTGTATCCAGGGCCTAAGCTAGCGTCACGTGAGCGTTTCGCACGCGTATTTGCCACCACTGTTGACCGTTGCCGCCCGCAAACAACCGCCCGCCTAGAGTATATTGCACGCACGTCACGCGTATACCGAATGTATAAGGTTTGGCTAGCCTATTTGTGTATGATAAAAGCATTAACAATGCTTAAGCATAGCATCATATCAAAATCTCAAAAGTTTTTGATAAGACGGGGTGACGTGCCATCAGGAAGCTTCGCTTTGTTCAACTCCTCATAGGTACAAGTAAGTTTACAAAACAGAGACGAATACCATCAAAAGTTTCTTCACGTAGACGAATAAAAAGTAAAATCTTCGTACAATAAAAATATGAGCATCTATTTTAAAGCTTTGAGTGCAATTGATTGGAATCATAACGTTTGCGCTGCGAAGACGAGCAAACGGCTCGCGTGCTGCAACTACGAGCACAATCAAGGATTCGATATCAAATCCGTAGCGAGCTAACCTCATCAGAGTGTTTCATTCCAAATTTTGTTGGATCCGTCGCTGACATAAAACTTGAATGCTCCGTACAGTTGGAAATCAAATAAAGAGAGCCAGCTGGCGTCGGTGCACTTGCGAAGAGCGCGCTCGTCTTCGTCACACGTAATATCAGACACGCGATGCCAACCTACCTAGATTACATTTTGCTATGCCACTGGTAGATGCTACCCTGAGTAGAGATTAAAAATACTCTTTACATTTCAAGTGTTTAACTTACAATCATATTCCCTGAGTTATAGGTCACAACATTAATCCGTTACCTCTAGTACAAACATAGAGACAGATGTAACTAAGATTAATATTGTACTGCCTGGAATTCAATATGTTGACTTTTGCACTGTCCAACCGATATCCACTTACAAATTATTAAAAGCGGTGTCTACGTAACGTCCAGTCAAATAATCCACGTAGACAGTAAATTAAGCAAGCTATTTGTTAAAGAGGTTACAGCGCGGGGTCATCTGAACGCTTATTTGACGCGGGCGTGTTGATCTCCGCAATAAAAGCTGTATTGCAGCACAAATATTGGTCGCAGAAAGCGCGTAGTGACCCCGACTCATTTCGTCCCTGTTAACCCTCGCCCACCCCATGTGGACTCAATTGTCTCCGAGTAAAACCATCTCGCACAAGGATGGGAACAACTTTTTTGACCGTCCCGTTTTGACAGCACAATTAAATTGAAAACCGAAACGAGAGCTGACAAATCGGCGTAATCAAAGAGTTGATGGACACATAGCTTTTGCAGTGCGAGCTTTGCAACAAAATACGTAAAGATTTTCGTATTTCGTAAACAATAGAGGGATATTATACGTGAATGCTGGCATAACAGCACAAACGCACAACTGGGACTCTAATCCCGAGCGGTTTCGGGAGAGCACGCGCCGCCAGACTTCCCTGGATAATTTACAATTTGCGTTCATATTTAGACATTCTCTCAATAGCTACTGCCGTTATTAGATCGCTAATATTAAACCCTGCAGCATTTGATTACCCTATAAACAATGTTTGTGTGATTATCGCGACGCGTACACTCCGGTGCTGTATTCAACGGATTATAGTGTAATTGAAGTATGGACGTGCTTATTTATTTAAAGCCATACAACTTAAGGCTGTCGAACAAAAAGTTTAGTACATGACAATTAATAGTATTGCTTTAATATTTGTTATAAATATTATGTTAGATCGAACAAGTGTACTAGATACCGTAGTAAAATGTTCTAAAAGATCATTAAAACAATTGCTGAAACCGTGCACTGCCAATTTTCTTCCAAGCATACTCATTAGTTGTTCATGATTATGACTTTTCAGTTATTATGTTTATAATGTCAAACTGTAATCCCAATAGAATCAATGGACAGTTTTGTCAATGAACATCATCTCAAATTCAACGAATAAATCACGCGATTGAAATGTAAATGTGAACGAGCTGCGTTGTGGAATTAATATTTTGATTGGATTAATCTATTATCACAATATCGGTGCACAATACTTGCGGCAGCGGTTCGCTGGCGAGCGCTCGTAAGTGTACACTGCGAGTGATAATAACCGCTCGCATTAGTGGTTTACTGATGTATTGTTTTTTAATCAAGTGGTCCAAGGTTTAGCACTCACTACATAGCATTAAGCAATGTCGCTTTCCGCGTCTGTCCATATGTCTGTAATATGTATGCTTAAATCTTAAAAACTACTTAACGGATTTTGATGCGGTTTTTCAAATGGATAAAGTGTTTCAAGAAGAAGGTTTATATGTATAAGAACATGCTTAGTTTATTAGAGAACCTAGAGAAAGAGAGAGAAATAATAATATCAAGATTTCTAATCAAGGTTGCTAGTAATTGCACATTATGATATATCGTAACTTCAACTTACTTATGCATTAAGTTGAAGAGTATGATATAAGTGCAGTAAGTTGAAAACCCTATTTATTTAGTTTAATTTATTTCCTCGCAATTATGTTATATAACGTCGCATGGCATACATGCGCTTTGAAAATTACAGCCTCTGCCTACACATATATATAAAGTATATAACAAAGCAATACCGAGTAATATTCGTGTGGAACGCTGTTAAGAAGTGTATCTGTACTCGTATGTCATTTCGAGATTTTTTTTATTTGCTTCTCTATTGCTTTAGCGTCGATTCTGTGCTCGTACTGTGATGAGTGCAGATGCAGAGCGGATGTGATAAGGTATGGAATCGCGGAAACCTTTTTTTTACTAGATATGGAGCAACAGATACAAACCAAATGTTTCTTTTATCTCAACATAAACATTGGATGTCAATTGTGTTTCTGCGTATTCTGAGCATATTGTTAAAAAAGGGTAACGTTTTAGATTAGATAAAGTTCTTTATCCATTTCCGAAAACTTCATTTGCATGTTTGTATCCACTTAGGTACACAGATCAACTGAAATTTCCGTGTTTATCCCACGCATTTCAGTAAATAGTGTCATTAGATGTAATTGCAGAGTAATGCTACACTTAAGGTCTCCCGAAGACTTAAAAAGCGGAATGTGCGTGACACGCCAGTTCACGTTAATAGCTGGAAAGTACTGTGGATATCTGGACATCCACCGTCCAGAGTTAATTTCGTTTTTATAACACCACAAACCCGAATGATCTGTTTACTAGCGGGTCAGTAATAAAAAAAGGGGCCGTGGTAGCCATTACGCTAGTCGCGCCGCCCGTGTCGCCCCCTATCGGGTTGCAAGTGATACGGATCGTAGGGGGCGGTGACAGATAACGACCAATATGGCGCTAGTTAATGTCAACCCGATTATGTCATACTGGATTTAAGTATTCGTACTTAGATCCGGGAAATATGATGACGACGTGACCCACAGATTAGTGACTCTGCGAATCGGTGTCGTTAAGTTTAGTATAAGTAGTACAGGTGGTATGTGGTTGCTTGGAAACTACGGAAACAAGTAAGTATTAACATGACAAACCGAAACTTGAACTGAAAAAAAAAACTAGTTTCTTAATTTATAATATTTTGTTTTACCGATTGATGGGAAAGAGTTATTGCAATGTCTTTTCAAACTATCCCTCCATGCATATACTTATTTTCGTGAAAGTAAGTTTCCGACTTTTCTCTTTATATATATATAAGTACATGCATACCCACTAAAAATAAAACTACCCAGTGAAAACTAAGTAAACTTTTAAATTCCATCGATTACCAGAGTCCAATTAACATTGAGGGCATACAATTGGAGACTATTAGCGAGATATATCTTTATCACATCTTTCATGATATCGGCGCTTTCATCATCCATCATATTCGGACATGTTTTCCGACCCGCATTATTGACTATCGCACTGAGCGATCGCGTATTCTACTGATTACACTGACTGTTTATTTCAGAGGAGAGCATTTACAAATTGCATTTTTTGCACGTGCTGTAACGGGTTTCGTTATTGAGAAAAAGCTGGTACAATGACAGTGAAACTAAACCGAAATATCCGTGCAAAAACTGTTTATGTTTCTTAATAGCATTTCTATCGATACGAATCCAAAAGGATTGATTATGAAACAGCTTTGAATCAATAGGTACTAGAAAAATCAAGTTTATAAACAAAAATAAATACCTACAAAAAAGCTGCCAAATTATTGAGATCTATAATTATATTATTGTGTACCTACAGTTACCTAATATGAAAAAAATGCATGCTGTGTTTTATGGCTAAATAGGTATTTAAGCTACATTCACTGTATCAAAACAACATTTATGTACCCTACTAGCTGACCCGGCGAACTTCGTACCGCCTTAGCGTTGCAATGATTGAACAATGTCATCGAATGATATTGACATTAGTTACGCGCGTATTTTAAAATATGCAAAATTAAATGTATATTTTTCAATATTTCTGAAAGATTTTCTAAATATTTTTTTCCGTAAGAACCTTCTCCTAATAATAACAAATACAACAAAAAAATAATTAGTGAAATCGGTCCAGCCATTCACGCGTTATGCCGTGACCAAGGAAAACGGGTTTCATTTATATATATATATAGATTTAAGGCAAATAAAGAATTTGAATTTGAAAAAATGTGACTGTGCATTTTAAATTAATTTAAGAGGACTTAATGAAGTGAAAGTATGGCACAAAAAGGTGCAGTTTAAACTGCAAAACATTCAAATTGCGATCAAAACCCAGCAGTGTTTAATCCGCGGGGAAGCACCGAACTTACGCTATGATGCCGGTGACACATCCATTATGGTGACATTTTACCGCCCTTTTTCCTGTCACATTTGACAGTTTGGAAAGCGACTCCTCCTCGCCAATGTTTTTTGCCTGATACTTGACCTCGACTATCAGGAATACCTCGACTCGACCCATCAGATTATTGACGATGGAATAATTCTGATCTATGTATCGACATACATGATACGACATAGGTGTCATAATGTTTTGTGAAGATAACCATTACCCATCCACCAATCCTCACTGAGCCCGCGTGGTGGAGTATGGCTCGTACCACCAAATAGATGAGGTGAGGCTTGTGTCCAGCATTGGGACGTATAAAGGCTGATGAGATGAACCATTACACATTGTTACCACTACTGGTAAGTTATTGAAAACAAAATAATGTACGATGGAATAATTCTGATCTATGTATCGACATACATGATACGACATAGGTGTCATAATGTTTTGTGAAGATAACCATTATCCATCCACCAATCCTCACTGAGCCCGCGTGGTGGAGTATGGCTCGTACCACCAAATAGATGAGGTGAGGCTTGTGTCCAGCATTGGGACGTATAAAGGCTGATGAGATGAACCATTACACATTGTTACCACTACTGGTAAGTTATTGAAAACAAAATAATGTTACTTACTTGTTATCGGGTCTAAACGCGATATATTTAAATGAGTATTAGGCACTCACTGCTCGACGTTTCGGCTGGTTTTCACATAGCCGTGGTCACGAGCTAACTGAATTTAGGCCCAATAAATTAATTGTTACAAGTGTTATAATGCATCACGAAATTTTAAAATCATATAAAACAAAATAATGAATGTTATCGTAATACCTTAACCTTTTCTACTCTTAGCTCGTAGGATTAACTTTTTACAATTGTCATAATTTTGTTCTTTGTTTAAAGTTGAATCATCAACTAACATCCATTAACATCACACATCAACAGCGAAACACATTAATTGTTATGACTAATACTTTACTTTGACTATTACTTTAATAATTTGTATTGGCTTTAACAATTCTTCATTCGATAACCTCCAAGTTTCAGCTTTCACGATCATTGTGTTCTCGAAAGTGATATACCTATTCTGAAATATTGCAATATTGGCTTACAAATTCTTCAGCCGTAACATTTAATCTTGAACTGTCCACAACAGCCCAGCTGCGGCTCGCCTGGTCACTGGTGGCGCCATTGTTCGTTGGTGTCCAGAGTCCACTTCTCTATCGCTGCGGCCGGTCAGCCGCGACCTGGTTGAATAAAAATAATAAACGTTTTCCCAGCCGCTGTCATTAACGTCCCGTCAACAATATTTACAGTCCGCTGCCGAAGGGTTAACACACACTACGTCTCATTTCATTCGTCGTTTTTTAGGAACGTTTAATTTTTTTAGTATTTTGACTGACTAGAACTATACTTAGGTATAGTTAAGGCAGCATTGCTTGACGTTCAAATCGATGATTCTTTACCACGTGGAAAGACTATCTTTCTTACCAGAAATCTTTAACTAACATGAAATGAACCGTAGAATTGTTTTTAGGTCTGGAGTGGAACAGGATTATTTGGTGTGTAACCCGAAGACTTTTTTCACCATACCAATATAAGGCAGGCTTTCGAACTTGATTAATAGCCCAATCAACGCCATCTATTGACTCTTACTTGTCACTTGAGCACAATCACTCACCGGCCGCCGCACGGCGCGGTCGACCCGTTGCTGCGCTCTGACATTTTTATTTATAGACGCAATCTTCGCAAATGCTACCGTGAAACAGTTGCAACTTGCCTCACTGTACACAATTTATTACATTTATTGGGTCTGGTTTACGCTGACGTACACAGGTCATTTTGCACTGTCCCATTGAAGTTCAGATAGAACGGTGAAAATAAAACGGGCTTAGTTTATTTATTGGCACGCGTTTTTTCTTAAAGTGTGATCAGGGTACAGACGCCAGCACATTAGACTTTAAATTTTCCCTATATATACTAAACCATTTATACTATATACCTACTACAAGTTGTCGCAAGTTTGATAGAGTTATAAAAGAGTGGACATATTAAACTTTTACTTTACCTTAGTTTAACGTTATTTATTTTTGTTTCAGGTATGTACATAATTTCAATTCTGTTTTATAAACTTAAGGTAAGGTCACTAAATCATATAACTACCGGCCTACACAACGACGGCATTTGTTAGCATAAGCCCGCATCAATACCACTTCTAGAGTTAAAATAAAAGTCCGGCCGCAGACTTAATTGGAACACAGCTACCTAGGTACGTCTACGCCTGCACTGCAGCGGCTTGCCGGCCGGCAGAATTGAAATTCCCGCGAAAATTAATTTCCAAATACGAATATAGCGGTGCAGAGACGGGTAGCGCCAATGAACTGTTCGTAATAAATGTCATTAGAGTGCGTGACGTCACTCTGGGAAACATGGCCGCCTCTCCGCATCCAATTATGTCTCAAAACTGCCGGACATAAATTTCAATAACACAATTTGTCACAATTTGCGGCACACCGAAACTGCCGAGGGCTCTTTGTTTTTTGACGCGTTGGGGTATCGCGGATCGTGATACCCCCCAACACAACGTGTGTACAGCGAGCTTGAACACCAGCTGATTTAAGTGGCACATCTATTCTATTCAATCACCACAGCATACGGGTGGTAATTTAATTTTTAATTGAAAAATTTTACGCAAAGAGCCATTCTTGACTAGTTGCCTTTACGCACTTATCATATCTTCAAATGTATTTTGACATTAAACTAATATCTGGAATGAGTACTAAGTTCGGTCGCCATAATCAAGAAGAAGAGAAGAAAAACTAATCTCTGTCTGACTTAATTAAAACACACTTTTTAACGAAATATAACCTATGTTCACTTTTAGAAGGCCTTGACTAGAAACATAACCCTTCCTTGGCAGTCGGGTAAATATACCTAAGCTCCCTACACCGAATTATGTTTACAGATAAAAGACATGTCAAAATACACGTTTATGAGAGTCGAATCAATCCTAACAATGGTGTTGTCGAAACGCTGACGTGAAGGGCTGCTCAGCCGCGACAGCGAACGCCTGCCGCCACCTCGAGAGCTTAAATCACAAGAATTAATCGCCAATGAAAATTTCCATCGAGCCGTGAAATTACAATTTAAACGTCGCTGTTTATGCCAAGTGTAAGTGCGCGCTTAATTCCCGTATACGGTTATTTTACAACCATCTTGTTTGTGTACATTTACATGTGTTGTTATTACACGGAATCTTCTTTACGTACATTGCTCGAAAGTGCCGTTACTCTACTTAAGTAGTCACAATCCTTTTTATTAAACAATAGGGTTAAAAACTGAGTAATAAGTGATAAAACGCGCAAAGCTTTACTTCATAAATATGCTAGGCACTAGATTCTTCCGGCTGGACATTTCCACCATAGCAGATACGAGCATGTCCTGAAAATGATTTAGTGCTCCTAATTAAATTATATGGCTCGTAGCCGACCTCAGTTTGGTATATAACACAACGTGCCTATCATTCGTGTTGGGTCATCGACCCCGCTCGGACGGATAGGAAGCCACAATTCGGCGCGACTTACAAGTGCGAAGCCTTATCTAGAACCTTCAGTCTAATGACTCACACGTCATTTATCACTCTACTAATATAGGATTACAGTGAGCCACGTCAGCGTTTTTATGCAAATATTAAACTCCAACTGAGACTTTTGAAAGGTATCTCATAAATGGCTAATCCGTCTCTACATATTACGTGACTTGTAACAATAACTTTATACGTAAAAACTTTAAACACGGTAGGACATAAAAACTTAACTAAGGGATTCAAGACAATTAAAAAAAGGAGGGTTGTTTAGTCTCGTTTTGTGATAGTCATTCGTGGGAACGACGCTAACCGCCAATCGTTAATAACTAGAGGAGTAACAAATAGTGTTTAAAAGTCTAAATTAGTTGTTGATAACTCGTCCCTTAAACAGATGTGATTTTTTATCTTCCAAATAGGCATGTAAAGTGTAGCTTTTAATGGGTGTGTATGTAATGCGATATTATCGTGTTATTTATCGGCGCCGCCCCGCCGCGCTTATAACCGCCCGCCCGCCGACGCCGGGCGCTGTACGCTGCCGGCCGCCCCGCGGGCCGGAGCGCCTCTGTCGACACAACACTGCCTACGCGGCCGCGACCGCAACCACACCGCATAGACCGCGCTCGCATTTCTTCCGCGCAAAATTTTTGAATTTTCAAATCAAACATTCCATTAATTTGTACGTCTCGCGACCGATAACGCGTTTTATTACACCTACTTTATTTACGTTTTATACTTGTTATTTCTTGTTTTTATTGGTTTTTTGTGCGTAAGTGAAATGGAAACCGGCAACAAAATGGTAAGTTTTTACATACACACAGTTAGTAATTTTCGTTAACATTTGTGTTTTATAGTTTTAGTTTAAATTTCTGTTTCGATAACCTTTTTTAAACTATTTTACGTGTTCCTTTTCGCTGTTTGTGTTTTCATTAAGTACAAAACAATCTTACTGATAAAGTTAACTCTAACATAAGTCCTAATAAAATAGCATTTTTAAAGGACGACCAGTAGTACAGACCATCAATAAAATTTGAGCGAGCGAGGCGCGCCGGCGGCCTCTGCGCATTGTCAGGCAATCAACAGTAAACATCTATTAGACCATTTAACCTCGTCACAGCGAACGACCTATAAAAATAGATACCGATACACTCACTCAATTGCATGAATAACGCATGAATGCTCCACTTAACAATATGCAGCCACTTTGAAAAGTAATATTGTATTCTATCAAAATAGGTACATCTGGATATCCGTTGCAAACAGATCGAATTGAACTTTCATTATGATTTCTGCATTTTAAAGATTTTGTAACCAATTCTTCCGTAAAGTAAGAAATGGTAATATAACCTTATAGTTGATGGAATCAGGCGTTACTTTGCGGAAATCCATGACATAAGCTGAAAAAGAATTTTTTTTTGCTTTAAATTTCCTCTAAACGACGCCCGCGCAGGAACCCAAATATTTTTAAGCATTTTTAAGTGGTTGCAGTTGTATGTATTTGGGTTCCTACGCTGACGTCGTTTAGTGGAAATTTAAAGCAAAAAAAAATATCTTTTTGAAGTGAAAACTTCTTTAGCGGCGTTGAGCACTTTTGTGGCATGGGTAGAAACTGTGAAACTCGCGTCAGGTCACGTGATGCTGATCGAAAAACCGTAAGACGGTTGTTAAGTTTTCACTTCTGCCGGCACTCCCGGAGTGCAACCCGTGTTAGTTTTTACCTTTAAAATAATCTTATATACCTAGAGACCAACCGCCTCAGTACCTTAACTTCATCATACCTCTTTAAACGAACAGATTTACCCTAGCCAATAACTTTGTAACTCGTGGAGCTAAATAAATTCCAAAAATGTAGAGTCAGTTAGTTAACTTAGTCTTAGAGTAAAGATTTTACAATTCTCTGTCCAACAGGCACTTCTTTTTCAATCGTACTGTTAAAAAAGCAAAATCTAAAAAGCAGTTACAAAGCTTTATCGTACTTTAGAGTATCTTCGTTGAAGCACTGATTACCCTGCGTATGAGTAACCTCATTGTCTCGATTACGCTTACTAACATTTGAAAAAAATCATGAAAGTATCGATTGGGGCGGCCTCATGACGATAGCAAGTGATAAGATAGTTTATCTCTTCTCGCCCCATCCCGCGTAGGGTTGGCACCAATTCATTTGGAATGGATATTGAAAGTCATTAATATTAGTTTTCGCATGCAAAATATATTGTATGTAGACAGATAAATAACTATGTACAATTTTCTTATCCAATGGGTGCAGAATTGCATGGTAAGGATTTGTAGCTTTTAACTAATGCCAACGAATTATATATCTGCCTCTCGATTTCTCGAACCACACAGATTTATCCCTTCATATTGGCACTCCTGGGAACTGAAACCAGAACCACGAGATCGATATTATCAAGATGTCCGTCACTCTTAACCACAAACCAATTTCTCATGATTCGATTACATTGGTCTGTAGTAGATCGCATTTTAGGATGTAATCTCGTAATATTGTTCAATTCGTTTACCATTTACGTACCTACAACATTTTTAAACAACCTTTTTTTTCATTTGTTGGATGGTGTTGCGACCCTAATCCCGAATCACCCCGTCATCCTCAACACGGAAAAAGGTCAACCCAGAATGGAATCCGTACATTAAAACTTGGTATCGAATTTAGTTCGGAAAGAAACGATATTCTATTCTTCTGATGTTACAGAAAAAATCACACTTTGTAGAGTTTTTGATGTTTAATGTAGACTTACTGTGAAAGTTGCGGTTCATTTAATTTCATTGGTGGTTCAGAAATAATAATAATAATAATCATTTAGTTCGTTTTAAATGGACAATAGAAAATTAATATAACTAAAGTATTAAAAGCTGTAAAAACACAAATGTTATACTCGTATATTAGAAATGGAGATAAGGGAGCTTTCATTATGTTAATATCAGTTTATGTATTACATGAACAACAGGTACTAGTTACAGAAACAATAAGTATCTACCTACCTACATCATATTCATTAACCACTATCTGAACAAGTAAAACAGAATTCGAGTTTAAAACAAATGTTATTTTTGTTAAGTAATCCTGATTTAAGTACGTGATGTTTTTGCCGTCGGGAATTTCATCTTTGAAATATAAAAGGCAAACGGAGCACGCCCAGCACTCTGTATAAAGTTAAGTTTAACAAAGCTTGCATCTCTACTACTCTAATTTCGAGCGACTTGCTACGGTTATTTGTCATCTTTGGAAATATCATCCTTTTGAAATACTTTTTAAGAGCTAAGATTACTTCAGGACATCTTGTGTTGCACAGTGAGGCTATAATTTTCCGTTTTTAAAACTCCGTTTCGTTCCGTTTGCTAAGCAGAAATCACTTATAAGAACCTAATTAATTGGTTAACCATTTGAGTTTAAGAAAATCATCTGCAGTGAGTTATCTATCCACTAACAACGGTTTGTCATATAACTTAAATGATTCCTGTGTCGTTTACGGTATGCGCTCGAGTATGTCTGAGGCGAACAATAGTTCCGTGGGCCTCTAGTTATGCAGGCACATACCACTAGGCAGCTCTTTAATAGACCATTTTCATAGTCTTTCAATACGCATAGCGAGACCAAGGAACGCAGCTGTATTGTTTTATAAACAAACGCCTTTGTGCGCAAAAGCGTGCCTCGAAACTTAGGTAACCGATTCCCTCGAATCACACGGAACTGTAATTCCTTATTATTATTCACCGAACATATTTATAAGTGCGAGAAAAATGAAGCACATTACGAGTCCGGATTTAGAAATGTTACTCGTACTTTCGGTTGTTATTAATCAACGTTATGAAAGTTTCGAAAAGATATCCTGAGATATTCTTTGCAAGTTACGAGTGAAGTTGGAAGTCTTCGTCTATTAAGAACAGTGACGCGAACAGGCAACTCTCTAATTATCTCTAGTGGTTTCCTCAAAACTACGGTATCCATTAGGGAAGTTAAGTTGGGCGCAGCGTCACAGCCGCGCGGTTAGCCGTCATCCGATATTAGTCATCTGCGCGCGTGGAACTCGAAACAAAGAAAAAGCGGGCGATGTAAGTGCCTACCGTACGTATGAGTAGGTAGTACTAAGGTACAGTACAGCCTCGCTTGCTAACCACTTATCGAGAAGTGAGTATAACATTGCCAACGATCATATAATGTAAAATGCTTGTTATGAAATTTTACGTAAATAGCACAAGGTTTTACTTAAAATGTAAATAAAATTAAATAACTTTTATCTCATTAACCTATCGGGCAATACTAATCTCAGACCTGATTAAAAAAAGTTTCAATGTTCAACTAACTTGCATGTAAGTAGTTGAGTGATCGAAAACACGTCGATCCCTTTCCGTAAAAGCATATATCACCCCTATGATGTACAGACAAGCTCAGAAAGAAGGTGAGCGTCACTAGCTGGAGTAGTGGGGAATACGATCCTAGCACAAATTGATTGAAAGCGTCATTTGATATAAAATTGTGTTGTGATTGATGCGACCCCGCCTCGAACGCGCGCCGCTAAGTGCTCTGTCGCGGTTCTGCTCCTATACCTACCGCTGACATCATAATGTATGTACGCGCATTACACGTGGAAAGCAGATAATGTAGCTACATTTATTTTCGTGCTATGTAATATCTTCAATCTTGAACATGCTCCGTCCGTAACTTTTTAATCTCGCAGACGCTGCGCCTGTGCGCTGTCATCAATAACAAGTTTTTAATCAACGTTGAATAACAGGTGATATATTTACTTACAACTGGAAAGCTATATTGTAGGTATCTTTTACCAATCTACCCAGTCATAAAAAAATTAACAGTTAGTTTACCTGTAGCCTAATAAAATATGTAATCAAATAATTTTAACTACATACACGATATTGTTACGTAATTAAGCTTACCCAACTTCGTACCGATAAGTTTTCCTTTACGGCTTGGTGTCCTAAAATAAATTCACGGTGTGACGGGTCCGCACCTAACTTGATACCGTAATTGATACAGCTTGCCTTTAAACTTTACTTAATTTTGCAGTCTCTTGCAAGATAGAACATATTTTTCTAGGTCGCTGGACAGAAAAGGGTGAGAAGAATCGTTCGACAAATTGCCTTACGTTACGCTTAATTTACTTTACAAATGCTTTTAAAAGTTTCAGCTGAATATTTTATCGGCCACCGAAATTACTTATTCACAGCGCGGTGAATACTTACATTTATCAACCCTTCGAATATAGACACGCAATGACATATCGCTGGACATTGTTTTTAATTAAGACATCAAGGAAATATTTTATGACTATAATTAAAAAAAATATATTTACCGTGACATTTTGTAGACGAGTACTGTAATAGATAGTACTTGCCGTATAGCGCAATAAGCTGTCCGTGTGTGCGTCTGGTCCTGCGGCGAACTGGCGATCCATCCATCACACTCCGGATTCATAACAGTCTTCTCTGCACGTTCGTAACAGATGCGATGCGCTATACCTACGGCGATATCAAGCTCGGATTATTCCTAGCCTGTCACCACTAATTTATGTAGCACTATCATTCCGGCTACGCCGAGTTTAATTATATTATCAAACAACACAATTGTATCAAATGGCCTGTGTAACAAGATATCTGCCACGGACATAAATCTTGAACTCGTCGTGAACGTCTGCTCGAAAATAGTGTGGTAAAGACATTTTATTTTAAAATTTCCACGCTAATATTGTCGGATAGGGCTGTCAACGAGCACAGCGGCCCGTATCTGCCGCAGGCATTATGCGAGCCTCCCCATAAACTCATCCTTTAGAAGGCGCCACGCCCGCGTCTGCCAGGGTGAACGATGACGTGATTCGAACACGATATATCGTCGTGCAGGGTAATATTGTGTCGCGGGACCGACTGATAGCTCCGGCTCTTTAGCAAAAAATAAGGTCGCCCTTTTACACGAGAGCAAAGGCTTTAAGTGACAGATACTAGATAAATGTTACTGCTCGTTAGATAAGGGCGGGCGCATAAAAAGGTCGAGGGGAAATCATGTAAAACTGCAAGGAGCGAGTGTTACGACGTCGGCACGCTATCGGGCCAGCGCGTGGTGTGTGAGTGTAATTATTGGCTGTATCGAGGGGACACCTTTGCGTATTCAGGGACGGTCCCGATTTCATTATGTACGAGTGTAGCGGACAGGCGTCGGCGAAGCCAAACTTAGATTGAAGGCGGCGACGCGGGCGCGTGCTTAAACTGTATCTCTACTCACTTAGGCGAAGATTTACAGCAACTTTGCCGGAGTTTAGCGGCTTGTCTCTGCGGCTCGCACGCTGTTGGCCTTTGCGCTTTGCGATAAATGTAAACTCGCATCAACTTTCAACGTACTCGTCGTTTGGCGCATGATGTCTCATACTCCTTCCTTTATAAACGCTAGAATTATAACTCCCAAAATTGTACCAGAATGACAATAGATTTTGACTCTTTGTTTTAAAAGCGCTGATACCGTTGGACAGCTGATAATAGTTGGTGATGCGGGAAGCCTTATCATATCATTAGCGCAGGCATCCGGCCGGACGGAAGCGCGCCGGCCGGGGGCGGCTTCCCGGCGCGTGCGCATGGCCGCGAGACCCGACACCCACCGCGACGGATCACGTTCCCTGTCACGCAATACCCTTTACTGCAAAACCTATCGAAGTTAACACCGATAATACAACATCAAATTAACACTCAATCGCAACTAATCAGCCTTCAAAGCGCTCACACAGCCAAGAAACATTAAAGCTAATACTGCAAACGCTCTTAACAAACGCTACGAGTAATAAACAGTTAAAAACAAATGAAGAAACCTCACAATTGCTCTAATTACCACCTCTGTTACCAAATCACGAGAAAATTCACGCCCTCAACCCTCCACATCACAATGAGGGAATGGAAGAAGCCTGTGAAAAAGCAAATTAAATTAATTGTGATGTAAACGAGGGTAGGCCGGCAGTGCGCGCTCTAAATAATAGATGGCGCTGTTCAAACCGCACCCTTCCGCGCACTTTTATGCGGTCGCCTGACAATTCGATATGTCAGCCTTTAATTAATAAATACTTAATTGCTTCACGTTTCAAAGTTGAAAAATCATGGCTTTTAATATCCATTGTCAGATCAGGCTCAGATTAAATAACCAGTATTGATTCTCTTATGTTGATCTCTACACCTACCTACATAATTAAAAAGGCAAGAGTTATGAACAAAGATTAGTTAATAATTGACTGGCAAGTAGTTATGTAGGGTTGCTAAAAACTGTATATTCATAATGTTAGGATTATTCAGAAGTTCAAGCCTTAACGAACTAACTAGCCTTAATAAAATCATATTAAGTGTTTATCATAAAGCAAACCGAACGTAAGCAAATGATAAGTATTAACGAGCAGTCAAGAATCGAAGGTGAAAGCCATGAGCGTGTTTATTATGAAAACACGGCGCACCGCACCGAAATAACCGAAGTAAGACGTCGATCAGTTTATGCGCGGGTTTTACATCGCTCTATTTCGAACGCTAGTGAAACCAGCCGCGATAACGCTCTTATGGATTTATGCAGCGATTTGAGCCTAATACGAACACTGTACGGTTTCATATGTTACTAAGTTTACAAAGGGGTGAAGCGGGCTAGTCGATTTAAAACAGATTATAGGGTGTTTGAACTGCTCGTTTTTTTTTAAAAAAAAACTCGAGTATTTTAGTCACGTATATTTTTTGAGAACTTTTTTGTCCACCACATAGCTAGTTTAGTTCAAATGTGATAGAACTAATTCATAAAGTGTACCACACCATCTTAGTCATTCGCTTCCCCATTTCCCATTTTATTTGGGGTCGGCCCAGTACCTACCTCAATTTTTTCTTTCATCATTTTCTTTCACACTGTCTCTTTTAATTTAGTCCATCCTTTAATCTCGTCTCTTGTAGAGAGAATATGCAAGACACAAGTAAGAAGAAATGTGACCTTCCAATACTCAAGATGAAGTAAGAAAAATCAAGAAAGAAGATTGCCAGTCGTTCCCGGCTACTCACTCAACCTGGGTGTGATGTGTGCACTCGTTGCTCGGCCCATCACAACCTCCTTGAGTGAGCGACCGTGGGCGGCTCCACGTCAATAGAACAACTTGAAGATTTATCATCATCATATCAGCCAATATCCGTATACTGCTGGACGTAAACCTCTCCCAGGGTGCGCCACACCCCAAGGCCACACCGTTCGGCTCTCGGTCCGCCGCATCGAACTTCAAGATTGCGCCCGCCCAAATGTTCATAATTTAAGCCAGCTTCACAAATATTTTCACATCGTTAGCTTCATCTGTAACTCATATCCATTTTCATCTTATAATAAGACGTTAGATGAACTGTATTAAAGTGGCTGCTAGACTGTACCTAAATGTACAAAGTTAAGTCGCGTCGAACCCTGTAAGTAAATAACTCAATCATCTACTTTTAGAAAAAATTCAAACAAAAATGCTGCATTTACTGACAAACATCATTGTTTTCTTTTATCATATAGGTACATGACTTTAGATTCAAATGTAAATCTGTTGCTCAACTAAACAAAAACTACATTTCGTCTATGTAGCAAAACGGTTTCTCAAGGGGACCCTGAAAGTTTATTTATTTTTCAGATTGTTTCTACACAACTGTTTAAGATTCATGAAGTCTTGAGAGATATTTACAAGATGTTTCGTTTACTTTTATTTTCCCTGGTTCACCACTGATGAAATATGTTTTTCGTGTTTTAACTATTTAACTAGCAACCTTCAACACCACAGCACAGAATCCAAGAGGAATATGCCTCAAGAGGTACATTTTTGTCTTATTCATCAATTAAGTACTACAAGTATAAAGTAGTGTAAACTGTTAATTGACCTTTGAACAATAATCCCATTATTTTCACGCAATAATAATAATAATAAACACTTTGATTTTATCATTATTCGTTGTGAGTTTTGAATTTAAACATAAATTTTAATTTAATAGTAAACAATCTTACGTAGCGGGTATTGCGGTATCTGCTTCATTGAACATTAGACTTTTAATAGAAAAAACTCTTGGCGGCCGCAAGCAGCGAAAATAGCCGCCACTAACGTACAGAAAACAGGCGCGGTCCATCGCAAGATTTATGCGTTATTGGCCACCGGATCGGCGGTTTACGACACCCACCTAAGGGATCATCGTGTTCTGCGCGACCAATTTGTCAAAGATTACACGGGAGCGCAAAATATCGAGTGACAAATGGTTTTAGGTATGCAACTGCAAGCCTTTGTGCGCTAGAGGGTGCACAAACATCGTTACCTGCCAAGCGTCTCCATCTGTCGAGTGGATACTGTTGTCCCTTTCAATCTTCCATTGTGCCAGCACAATGGTGCACCACGCATTCTGGATACGTTATCACGCTATCTCATACATGATTTCACGTTAAGGACAATTGCATCGTGTAATTGCTCCTGAGAGAAACATTTTTTACTAAATCGTTAATGAAAATAACAGTTAAAATTACTTGAGTAACGACTCGGTATGTTTCGTAGAACTTCATAAACGGCTATGATTACTCGTTCATACATCTTTAAGTCTGAATAAGTTTTAACAAACACGTTTAAAAATTGGAAAAGAAATGTGTAGTACAGTATTGAAGCGGTGCCTTTTTAAGCTTCGAACGTCCATGAACGACTGTACTTTACAAATGTATACAACTTATACAAACTAAATCTATTCCTAGTAATCAACCAGCTGCAGTTGTAGCCCATTATCTTGACTTACACCTGGGCGCATCGATATGCATCCGCGCGACTGATTAGCACTGCAATGTTTCGAATCGCAATCTACTGACTGCATTGCATTTGCACACCTGACCTGACTATGGGTAAACATAGACATACCATTCATCACATGTAGGATGTTTATAAGTCTATATTTGGTTAAATATTCCATTCTATATCACTTTTGTATTTTGAAATGTAAGAATTATAATTATAAATAAACATGTTAAGTATGTTATAACTAAGGTAGGTTTAATAATTAAACGTCATTGAAACTAATATGGTTTATTAATTAATCAAGTCATCAATCACAGATACACACGCGTATAAATGTATCCGCAGATATTCTGGTTCAATAAATTTATTTATATTGTTATTTACACCGTGGCACACAAAAAGGGTAATCCGTCATCTTAAACGAAAATATGATAAAATTAAATACGGGTACTGAGAAAATTGTACAAATTTCTCCTTAGTTTTATAGTATTAAGACTGGTAATTTTTATTCCGTGTTATTTATGATGCTTTCGTATCAGTTACCTACCTCTCCATCCATTTACCATAAAACAATTATACTGGCGCTCAAATGTACATCACAGCCGCCGTAACTGAGTGCATTACCATAATTACAATATCCAGATGCCATAAACCCAGCAACGCATGCACAGTGTAACTCACACTGGCCTATTTGGCGTGTAACATACCTTATGACGTGAGGAACACAAGAGCACCATGTCCTCCCATATGTCAGTGGTGGGACTAACTGCGGGCTTATCCCACGCTGGCATTGTCTGTTGCGCGCGGTGCCAACAGGCTACGAACTAAGCCGCGTCGTCGTAGCGCTACGTCGTAGACGACTACGAAATTATAGTGTTCACAGATATTATTGTAATGTGCACTGATGTGTCACTTGATAGCGTGTGGCAGTCTAGGCAATTTTGCTAGTTTAAGTGCCAATCTATATATATAAAAGAAAGTGGTGTTAGTTACACTATTTATAACTCAAGAACGGATGAACCGCTTTGGCTGAAAATTGGTGGAGAGGTACCTTAGAACCAGACAACGGACATAGGATACTTTTTATCCCGTTCGACCGCGATTTAGAAAACAAAGGGATTCCACGTGGACGAAGTCGCGGGTGGCCACTAGTATATTATATTTGCGCTGTCAAATAATAATAATAAATATATCACAACAATCACACCAATTCTCTAGTCCCAAATTAAGCTACGAGGCTTGTGTTATGGGTACTAGACAATGGATAAACATACTTAAATACTTTTTTTTGTAAATAAATACATATTATACAAAGAAAACACTCAGACCAGTACAAACACACATTTTCATGCACACTTATGCTTGTACTGTGCGGGGATCGAACCCGCGACCCTTGGTTTAGAAGTCCGACCTGTGGACCACTGCACCAAGCGGTCGTCAAAATATGATATGCTTTTAAATACCTATTTGCAAATAAATTAATATGAAGACGACTTTTTATAAACCACACAAATGAATTATCAAATTTCGATTTATTTACATAGATACCAGTGGACACCAGCACGAAACGTTACATAGTACCGTGCCAACCCGCAAACATTATGAATAACTTATTGAACCTGTATCGGTCAATTTTAAACATTCGAGGTAAATTACCCGGAAAATGGGATAGAAAAACATCACGTATCCCATCCTTATTTACAGAAAACATTATCGGGTACTTCTGGATAGGAGTGGTGTAATGTTTTCGTTAATGTATCAACTGCGTGTCCAAACAAACAGACAGTGCCAACGTACGAAATAAAAACAATTTCCGTTACACGGAGCGAAATTGGTGTGGCAATAGTTGGTGCGAGCCTTGCCAAATTCGGCACAAATTACTGACCTGCGTTCGCTCTGTACGTAGTTTTCGGCAATCAAGCTCATGTTACTGATGACTGAAAACTTGAGCCCACCCGCTAAGTAATAGATCAATTTGTAAATACCGATGTTTGCGAAGTCACTAGTCGATACTTTTCGGGAATACAGAACTTTGGGATTGCAGGGCGCGCAACAATATACTCGTATGTCGTTGAGAGTTCAGTGTAAGAAAATGTTTCTAATCTTAAATACGATATTTGGCAGGCTCAAACTGAGTATATAACTAAATTAATTTATTCATGTTAGGTGATAGTTCAAGATAGATTGAGTAAAGCAGACCTCACATAGTTGGCGATTTTAAATTGAAAATATATTTACAAGAACGTATTACAAAACAAAAACTTTTAAAGTTAATAATGAACTGCAATTTTTACGATTTTCAACGTCACGACACAACAAGTTTTCATTAAAACGGTGCACTCATTGAACCAACAAGTTAATTAATCTTGGACTTGTTCATTAAAAATGAGTACGACTATCTTGTCGGGCCAATCAAATGGATAGTTAGCTCCATAACTATGAAATAAATTATGAACTTGTTTAGAGACAGCACTGGACGAGGTAGAAAGCGACTGCTAATTGTTAAACTTTGCCGACGTTCATTAAATTGCTATGCACTTATCGGAGGCCATAGCACTTTTCTCTAACAGTGTGGACATTTTCAGTTATGTTTAAAGTGGCTGTCACTTGTAGATTAAATAAAAAGGGTGTATGCACAGTAAAGTCACTTTAGACGCGCAAGGAACGAAGTGGAGAGCAATTTCAGGGTCGGTGCCACCCCGCGAGGATATTGAAGGTGTTTGGTTTAGTAGAACATCTGCATAGGGGAGAGTTGTTTACCGTCTCCGTCCGGTCTCAGGACAATTTGTTTGAAAGGTGTCGCGGCGCAATCCACTCAGCGATCACCGATGCTGTACCTAACCGTCTAGAAATACCCGGATATAAATCACTCTAAGGAAATAACCCGGTCGACCCATTTACCTAACTGGACACGTCTCTAAACAACATCATCCTGTTCTCACTACGATATTGTGAAAGCCACGATATTGCCTGAGACGTTATTTGTCAAGTTGCGAAATGTATTTTGCAATGGCACCTCCTTCTGGCTACATTAGGATATAAATGTTTATTCCATGTATTTTGTAGAGTGCTCTGTTGTCGAAAGAACAGATCTGTATTTCTCATCATTAATCGCCCTTGAATATTAAAATACTTACTATATTAATGCTTCTTAATAGAGCTTTATTAAGTAAAAAAGTCCTACAACTTGTCAAGAATAGAAAATTGAACATACCAAAATAAAACGTGTAAGTATTTATAGGTACTCGTATCAAGTGTCCTCAATGTCCCCACATTGTCGGTTTCGTGATAGATATAAATTACTGTGCAATAAACCGTCACAAATCAGTAAAAGATAATTATAACTTTGCAAATTAAAGTTAGAGCGATCAATTGTCCCGATGGATTTCGCTTTGACAGCAAGCGAGTTGGTCCGTCCAAATATTTCGACAAAAGGAAGCCGAAATCAAAATCCCTCTCAGGAGACATGATACGTCGAATTTCGTTACTCGTGGCAAAATTCCTAATTACAAGAGATGGGAAAATAACGGAAAATTACATTAAATCGTGGGTTATCTAAGCTTTTACTCTTATTATTTCGGAGATGGAGCGCGACGACTTTGAAATTTACTTAATTATGTTATAAAGATACCGATCTGAGTAAAGTGGGCGCGTCGGAGGGAATGCCCTGCCCTGGATCGACAGACAATTACCATCTCGTCGCCACTTCAAACTTCGGCTTATACGATTTTATTATTTACTAGGATTAATCACGGTCTTGCAATTAATTACCTTATCTTGCAACTAATTATATCCTTTATTGAAATCCTTCAAGATCTAACCTACTACCTCACCCAAAATCACTCAGTGAACTGATACGTACTTACATACTTACGTTATATTTTTACTGTAAAAACGTCTTTTTAAACGGTCGAATAGATAGTAGTTAATCTTCATAAAAATGTATTGTCCTACGAACGGATGTAATCAGTTTTCTTATATCGAATAGAAGTCGATTTTTACTCCAATCGTTCGCTAAGAGCAATAGAAATTTCACTCGCCCGGTCTACGTTCACTCAATTACGAGTGCGCTCACTCATTTCCCGTTGTAATCACTTTATGATCGTGTGTGATAAAAGCAAAATTGAGTGTCCTGTTATTACGGGCTACGCGGTGCAGGAGGTCTACCCTAGAAGATGATGTCTTCAGTCCTCAAGCTCTTCGCGCTGCTCCCTTACCCTGAATCCAAACACGATCGAGGCAGCCGCTTAAAGCCAAAAATACGGAGTGATCCTCGCATAGTGGGACCCCCTGCCTCGAACTCGTTAGGAAAGAGACGCGCTGTCGACACTGAAATAGAAAACGACTGGTGATTAATTGCCAATTACTCCAACTGCCGAGTAATTTCTGCGTCCACTTGTCGCCGTATTTAAACTCTCAAATTATTTTTATGGATGAAATTGCATGGCATTCCTACTCATCTTTTACTCGTATGTGGTCCTGAAATTGACAACTGAGACAATTAGTGTTATGAAGTTTTCACATTAAAGCTTTTTGGTTTACACTTAACATAAGAAGGATTTCTTATATATTCTCGTAGATCATTGTTCCATTTTTCGGGTAAGGACGCCCTAAATTAGTCGTCGCAGTTAAATGCAGATTGACCAGTGTACTCAGACACATTATTATATTGACGTGGCTTTTTATTTCAAGATTGACTGACGCCAACGATGGCACATAAACCCTAACACCAGCCTAGTTTGCCATAACAAAACGAAAAATCTAAAATAGTCTAGCCTTGTTTCTAGATAAGAAACACAGCCTGAAATATGTAACAAAACTTCGCGCATCAAATCAAACATCTCGAATTCTGACAAACCCAATTTTGGTCGATCCGCTTGCTCCCTGTAGAGCAAACTAAGGCGGAACAAAATCCACTTACAAGCTAGTGTTACATCCCCGATGCAAAATTGTAATTTGCCATGATATAATTCAATATTTAGCGTCGTGTAATTGAATATTTTTCCAATTTGTCGCGCGTAATGGGGCAAGATTGAGTTGGGGCTGGGGTCACGGCTGCTAGGGACGGTTCATCTTCACGCATAATCTTAATGTTTCAATTAAATTTGCCATTTGTAAACAACAGTTGTCCGATATTACACCCCCACCGAACATAATTTGGGACTAATGATTTGAAAATGTTTATTTTAGATTTTAGTGACATTTAAAAAAAATATATTACTGACAAAACGAGCTCAAAATAACTATACAATAAAAACAAGTGACAATAAATCTAAAACAACATGGCAAATTATAAATAAAGTAAGATTAAATATACCCACTCAATCCATTTCAAAAATAAAAATAGAAAATAAATATATCACTGATCCGAAACAAATAGCAGAAGAATTTAATAATTATTTTATTGACAAAATTGAACCAGTGGAGGGATACGGAAGAAATGTTACTAGCAATCTCAGCCATAAACTTGGTTCTATGTTTTTGGCTCCTAGTCTTCCGCTTGAAATATATAAAATCATAAAAGGTTTAAAAAACACAAGTAGTGCAGGATATGATGGCATTACTACTAAAATAATAAAGTCAGTAAATGAAGAAATTTGTAGACATCTGAGTCATATCATCAATCTCAGCATAGAAAAAGGCATTTATCCCACTGATCTTAAAATGACAATTGTGAAACCTATATTTAAAAAAAATGACAAAGAATTAATGGAATGTTACAGACCTATTGCATTAATATCAATATTTTCCAAAATACTTGAGAAATACTTATATAATAAATTGAATAATTATTTAGAAAAAAATGACATTTTATGCAGAGAACAAAAAGGTTTTCGTCAAAATAAAACAATAAACATGGCAATTTTTGATTTTTATAAAAATGTTATATCTCATGTTGACAAGAGAACACCAGTTTGCTCATTATACTGTGATATGACCCAGGCTTTTGACTATGTCGATCATAATATTTTAATTCGCAAACTTGAAGCTTATGGCATAAGAGGCAACGTACTAAGCTTATTCAGTTCATTTAAGTCCTATTTAAAAGATCGTCAACAAAAAACGGAAATATGTAGACTAAATCTAAGATCCAAATATGAAGAGATAAGCTCATCGACAGTGCATACCGTCAAATATGGTGTCCCGCGAGGCAGTGTATTGGGTCCTCTCTTGTTTATTATATACATAAATGACCTACCAAATACTATTAAACAACCTATGACTTTATTTGCTGACGATAGTACTATAACTATAAACTGTAATGACATTAATTCGTATAAAAATGACATAAATGAATCATTGAAATCTATAATTGCATGGCTTCAAAATAATAATTTAAAAATAAATCTTATTAAAACTCATATTATGCACTTTACGAAAAGATCCAATATTCCATCTAATAATGTATTATCTTACAATGACACAATCATTGGTGAAGTGGATACAACTCGATTTCTTGGTTTACAAATAGACAAAAAACTAAACTGGAAAAACCATATATATGAATTGTGTAAGAAAACAAGTAGATCAGCGTTTGCTTTGTTAAGAATTTCTACCTTGGTTAATATTGACGCACTGCTCACTGCTTACCATGGACTGGTTGAATCTGTCCTTAGATACGGAATCATTTTCTGGGGTAACTCAACTGATAAAGAAATAGCATTTAGAAGTCAAAAGAAATGTATCCGAGCTATGTTTGGTCTACAAACAACTGATAGATGCGAGCCATATTTTATTAGACATAGAATTCTCACACTTCCGTCTTTATATAGGTATAATGGAGATCGCTATTTTTGTAAGAACTAACTCTCACCTATTTCCACGGTTATCTGATAGGGTTGTTCGTAACCGTCGAGATGGTAGTGAACTGTGCTTACAACGGGCAAAAACGGCTTTAATGAGAAAGAGTGTAATATGCATGGCTCCGAAAATATATAATAAAATTCATCAGGCTTATAAATCCTTGAATGACACTATTTTTAAGAAGAAATTTAAACAATTACTACTTGACAAGTGCTACTATAGCTTAAATGACTTTTTAAATGATAAATTTTGACATTGTTTTATTTTCATTATGTAATAATTTATTTTCTTATAATAATTCTGACTTCACTGTATTTTTATGTTAATGACAAGCACTTTAAAATTTGCACGCCAAATATTGGTCAGACATGTTGACACTTTTAACTATTAATATCAAGAATTTACTGTATGAAATGTTATATTCTTACACATGTTTCTGCAAATAAAATATCTTTATCTTTATCTTTATCTTTTAATGATCTTGGGCTATGTATTCTTAAATATGAATAACAGTTTTGTGTATGTACTAAGGATACTACATGGTAAAGGAATTTGAGTCTTGGAGGCGAAAACAGGACATTATAAAAATGAATCGCAAAATATGTTGCTAAGCGCATAACTGAAGAACGCCTGGACTAATTTGGCCAATTCTTTTTTGTCATATTTCCTAATGTACGGGGATGGTTCTTACGATGAAAAAAAATACAACGTCTGCAGGGTCCGCCAATACTATGACACGTGCTTATATGCATACATTTGCTTACCTTCTCATATAGTTCGCAACGTAGAGATTTTTTTCCTAACCTGTTTTTAACGTAGGTACGTAAGCCAGTGAGAGCAAAGCGATGCACATCATGTCCCACCCAATATGGCTGGATTACAGCCTCTCATCGCGATGCGTGTCACGCATTATGTTTCGACTCGTCCAAAGGACCCATCTTTCAAACGATTTCCTTACAAATAGCTTTATATTATCCCCGTAATACTCAATCAATATCGTGGAAGCGGGTCTGAGTTTTTGAATGTAATACCTGCTCGTTTGTAAGAACAAGGTATGAACGGAACGGCTGTATCAATTTTAATGTGGTTGTCATTCAACTATATTACAAGCGTACGAAGTAGTTACAACTCACTTATTGTGATAATGATAACGTGACGGTAAAGCATTGTTTAAGGTCATGAATTTTACAGATTACTACTCCGTATTCTGTGGTCTTATTTTGAATCGAACGTTAATTACAGCATAGTTTGTAACACTGAAAAATGCAATGGTTGCTACTTGAATCAACGTAAGTGCCGTCCATTGAGCATAGCAACAGAAATAAAACAGTAGTTTATCGTTACATGTAATGTAATGAAATGAAAACCATTTTGAAAGCGGTTTATTACATAAGCACCAACCGATAGCTAGTTTACGATATTATGTTATTGCGTTTTGACGTAGCAACGAGAAGATTCCGGCCGGCGACGTCACGTCGACTCATTCCAGCTGCGCTCGGGCCCGGCATACTAATACTCCCTGCGAGCGATTCCATGTAATTCCAGTCGGTGTTCCGCCGCCGATTGTGCCAACCAGCATCTTGAATATGTTACACTAATACTACGAGCAGATCGGACGCCGCCCGAATGCCAAGACATTACACCAAAATCACGCCAACGCTAACACAATAGCCACTTACGACCCATTGCGCTTACGGCACTTGGCAGTTAAGCCAACCGTCTCACAAAAACGTACGAAGACGCTAAAGCTTGAAGAGTTTTAAAAGTTACGACAGTAAATTTATATTTATGAAGCTTAATTACCGTCGCGCTTGCCGTCGTGTCCCCAAACAGTGACAGACGGCAGCTTACGTCCCGAATCGCAATGCATGTGATTCAAAGCTCGTAATTCGCCTAGCCGGAAGCTCGACAAACTCTGCTTATCGCGTGGCATAAATTGGCAACACGTCGTTAAGGCGGGCCGCACACTGCGATCCGGCTTTATCAGCGGCCTCTCGTAAACCAGCGCTCTCTGTTATTGCGCTCCGCGACATTTTCCGTGACTTTTTTCATATCGCAAAATGGCGGGCGACCGTAACGCTATAGAAGCACCACCGTCGAACGGCGTAAACGATTTGGCTAGTAGCAATAAATATGTCCATTTGGCAGTGCGCGCCCCGGCTCGTATCAACTAAAAAAGCCCGCCGCCTTGAGCGCTACTGTAATTAGAGGCCAATCGTAAAACGAAAGGGTTGCGCCCGGAACGTCCCATCTGATAATGAGCACGACTGGCGCGGCTCCAGCCGCCGCTCATATTAGGTGGTTCTCTCAGCCGCCGCTATCGTTACGACTTTTACACTTTTACGAGTTGTTTAGTTTACACAGCCGGCGGTGTACGAGCGCGCGCTGCCAAATGCTAGTTCGCGGCTCACCGCGCGCGGACCGCTCCCTAAATATCGCGCGCTACGTGTTAATGAGATGTACGTTTCTGGCTCGTTTGGCATTGCGCGGGCAGCCGCTGTCGCCGCGGGCACATTACCTAAATATCGAGCCGTTACACTGCCTCATATTAAACTCACCCCTACTAGTGCTACGAACTGATTTTCGCTTCATCAAAGTCTTAACGTTTCCCCACTGCATAATAAACAGTGGGCGTCCGTTTACAATAACAGAATAAGCTTCATGCCGACGATATCTATTTCGTTCAGTGGCTCTTAATTAATATTTTCTTTTCTTTCCTTTCCAGGTGAGTGAGGAAGCGAAAACAAAACCGGAGGCTTTGTGCGGCGCACGCGGTGGCCGCGCGCCGTCCGCCGCCCGCTCCGAGACAAAAAAGAATATTACAGCGCTTTCAATTCGAACACACAGAATAAAAAATATGATCTGCACTTTTGTAAACGCAAATGAGGGTCGCTTTGAAACGTGGGACTTAATTTGAATAACTCTGGGCATCTGCAAACCGAAACACTTTAAAGAGAAAGGATCCGTAACAATAGTAGAGGGAGAATGTAACAGATCAATATGCAAGTTGACATTTAGCAAATCGCTGCAGGGATGCATGTGAGTCTCGGCAGTAGGAAGTCAACAACATATCAAGTTGCACATTAGTGACGCGTCTCTGTAACCGAAGCCAGCATATCCTGGTTTAATTTCCTACGCGGCGCAGTCGGCGACAAAGGACAGTTTCCATTATTCAATATCTTACCAAACACTGTAACTGAGGTATTGCATCATAACTTTTGGAACACTCGAGTAGGTATCTAACTTATAACCACCATTGCATATTTTATCAACAATAGCAGTTTCAAACTGTACGTCATAGAATATTTGCATGTGCATACAAATCTTAAATATCTTACAATCGTTGGTTTAATCGAAAACATAAATTGTTATGTTGAATTTACGCGCTGCAATGAAGGAATTTGAAAAATACGAGTCGCGAAAACAAAAGATAGTGGCGGTACTCGGATACCAATATCTTTGTAGCACCGACAAGGTTCATAGATTTACTATTTCAATATTTTTCATAACCCTACTGGAATAATATCGGCGTATTCATTACAATGAGTAGTATTTGCAATATTAAATAAAAGTAACAGTCATTAATTTATTTGAGTGTAACGGCCAATAAATCAACTGCAGGCTAACTGAAACACACAGCATTCCTCACTGTCGGCACTTACGTAACGTGAATTTCAGCAGCTGCATAAGTTCTATGAATGGAAATTATACAATTTGGATAAAAGCGTTATTGAAGTTGCAAACGATGTTATTCGTCACAAAGTTTTGACGTAACATTGCTGGCGAATTCTAGAGAATACATGAACATGTACCTATGTAATAAAATTCACGTACATTTTATGTAACAGTTGTATGCAGGGCCTCGACCTTCGCGTGACCTCTGCAATGAACCCGGTTTAGTTTGTACACTCACCTCGCGGTCAACGTCTCTCAAATTGTATTATGCAACCGCGATACGAGCACTTTACACATTGTTGCTAACAACATAATTGGGGAACTTGTTGAAACTTAGAAAATAATGAAAGAAGTCGCGTATGAATTCATCTGTATCCAAAGTTTTGTAATTACAGTTAACTAACCATTGTAGTTTAAAGAAACTATAATTAAAAAAAAAAACTTTTTTTATTTGGGTTAAGTTTGCTATTGACACAAGACTAAGCCCAACGACGCAGGGCCTGAGTCTCAGGTGGAGCGAACTCGTCTAGAAGATAAGTCAAAAGAAACTCCAAATAAACGACAATCTAAAAGTAGATCAAAAAACGTCATAACGCTTTTTTATTACATGTCATGTAATACAGTCATCCCGGATGAAAGCATGTAAAATGGAAATGGGTTTCGAGTGGGGCAGGAGACTCCTTGTTCGGCTTACTAACATAATTCAGTGCAAGAACCTGAGTCTGTTGGGGCAACGAAGACAAAGAGTGCTTGCGCGGGCAAGCACCTCGGGCGCCGCCCTCGAGGGCCTTGCCCCTCGCCACCGCGCCACCGACACCGCTCTATTTGAGATAATACTCTTTTACGTCATGCCATCAGAGCTTAGGACAGTCTGGGAAATTATAAAACAGGATTGTCGGATATAGCGATAGTAAGACAAATCCTTTTGCATTCGTTGAAGACGTTTCATTGTTTTGTTTTAAAAATAAAGTGGAATTAAGTCAGTAGATTGATCATAGGTTCGAATCTTTAGATGCAAATTAGAAATGGTAGATAGAGTAGTGTTTTATATTTAAAGTGTTTGTTTTGTTGAGGGGCAATGCACTATGGAGTGGTCGGGCGTTGCCCACGCTGGCACTCCATCTCTCTAGCTCTATTCCATCTGATACAGCGCATCGACTGTAAGGAAACTATTTTCATATCATTTCCCCTCTGCGCTTTATCATTAGTGAGCTTTCCGCGCACTCTTGAATTACAGCATTGCTGTTTGAATAGCTCTTCGTTTTGAAACATTCGTATCAAGAATATTTTAATATTGGATAGGTTAAGTGGAAAAGTTTCAGTATTTTCTAACGATTTTACAATTGCGGAGACATTAACATGAACGTTAGATAAGTAAGTAACTACTTTGTTAACTACTTTATACGAACTTTAGTTAACTTTGACAAAGTAATATCTATTTTATTGTTGGTTTTGTTCTATAAAGATTTAGTAAAAACAAAACGCATAGGTATCATCGAAATATTGTTTTTGAAGTGAAAACTTCTTTAGCGGCGTTGAGCACTTTTGTGGCATGGGTAGAAACTGTGAAACTCGCGTCAGGTCACGTGATGCTGATCGAAAAACCGTAAGACGGTTCAAATAAATCAAAAATGCACAACATTAAATAATCAAGTTTTCACTTCTGACGGCACTCCCGGAGTGCAACCCGTGTTTTTTTTTTTTAAATTGCACATTCCTTAATGACGTTATGGCATGAGGTGGGTACATAACACAACAACGGAACAGCCTGCTTCCAATTCGAAAGTTATAAATTTGCTTAAACTTGTTTGAGTTGCGAATTTCCACGATGTTTGTCCGGACGTGGGAGCCATTTAGACCCTAACCCGCCGCTAACTTCTAAGCAAGCACCAATAACTAACGAAGATTTTGTGATAAAATTATCAGAGTCGCCAACACAAACTTTGGGGAGTAGATCGCAAATGCCTACTAAGAGAAAAAGCTCGTTGTCTTAACTCATTTCTAATTTGCCAACAGTTTTTTGTTACTCGACTCCCAAGACAATACAACATTATATGTAAAAACATAGCGTTTAGGTATTTAACTATATAACACAAGAATTTTTTTACCACAACCGGTTTTGAAACTACATGCCACTGTATAAATACTTTATTTCCGATAGAGCTTTGTCCCGGAAACGTTTTGAAATAGAGGGGGTAAGCTCCCTTGCAAGTTCGACCCTTCGATTCACACCCGTTGAATTAATTTTTGATTTCGTTTTTAACTTTGTTAGTTACCGGCAATATCTCTCGCAAATTGTATTTCATATTTTTTTTAAAACAAGTTTCTTTGCAAATGTTACTTCTTATTTACACAACAATGTAAGTACCTATCTTTAAAGGCAAACATAGTCATTACAAGCCCATTCCGACACGATTAGTTATTACAGGAGGCGTGCGCCCCATGGGCCGATCCATATTAATACCTTGTATTACGTTTACCTTCTTTCATAGCGATGTAATAAAATTCAGCTTAAAAGTACCCATTACCTACTACCAACTGTGGATCGCAGCTTTTATATAAATATTCCTCATCCATGGAATATTAAAGAAAAAAGTTATGTAGGGGGAACTATGGAATTTCCAAGCTAGGGTTACGCGAAACTCGGCGCCTCGCTAAAAAGATATACGAGTAAGTGATAATTTGAAGAATCGTTGTAGTTAATCTCATAAAAGATTAGCGGGTGGAGTTGACGGCCGGCGGAGGCTCATTTTAAATGTATCAAGTTGAGTCCGGACGCCGGCGCAGGGCGCGCGAGCGTTGCAGCGCCGCGCGGAGCGTCTGAAAACAATCCCAACTGCGTTAATCACTTATTTACGTCCGGGTCCACTGCCGCCCGAGTATTTCTAATGAACGCTGAGAATTCTGGGGAATCCTAATGAACCGTGGGAATTTCGATTCTAATGAACCGCGCGACTCGGAACTCTTGCCAGCCCGACCCGGGGACTTTTCGCTCGTTCTCAAATCGAATTGTGCAGTTCGGATGGACATTGTTGCGGTGCATCGTGAACGTGGGAAGTAATTTCTCTCAGTTCCGCCGGATATACCTATCTCTCAGGGGGCGCGCGACCTGCTACTAATCGCCTTGTCATTTCCGCTATAGACCGACACGACGCCGCCTTGAATACCTGATATTTGTTTTGTTTACCGTATTGTAGTGACTAGTTTCTACGATCCAAAGTCCACTTTCTGTCAAGTACCTGAAAGCCGATAAATTGAATTACCGCTAGTCAATCCACTTCTTAACATCCAACTAGCACTAGAACTTCAACCCGTTCTTACATCCTTTCGTTCGGAAACTTCAGCACTTTAAAAATTCAAGACAAATGCTTTTAGCGCACCACGGCAAGGGAGCGGTAAAAATAACTTGGAACACTTAGAGCTTCGAGCACTGGTGGGACACCAAACAGAGCCTGTTGACTCAGACAATGGAGTTATTGGATATAGATAAAGCATTTTATGCCCGAAGAAAAAACTGTGCGTAGAAATCGCGACGGGTTTTACTATTAACAAGCACAAACATTATCACTATACAGATAGTCACGATCACATTAACGTTGCCAGAATGTAAAAATTGAATGGGCATAAGTTATTAGCATATAAGGTTGCATCAGGCAGGCTAATCTCTGCGGGACGCCGACTACCGCGCGCCTTAAGCCTGCACTTGTCGCGTTAGATAGGGAAATCACCGACACTTCACCTTCAAAACGTTGCATCTAATGACTGCCTTGGCTGAAACTTCTAAGTAAGTATTTTTGAAATAGCAAAATAATGTAAAGATTTCAGTGTCTGGAAAAATTATATATGCTATAGAACAGGTCTTATTTGTTTTTTAAGAAATTGCTAGATGCATTTACGTAAAGATCAGAAAATACCATAAACTTTTTGTACCTATATTTTATGTCTTACACGGATCTTGTTTTAGTCAAAATTTGATTTTGAGTAAAATTTTTTTTCGATTATGACCTCGTGCAATCATCAGTTCTGTTGTGATGTTTACATCTAGTTAGTAGTTACTAGTTTACTAGTGGACACAACAAATATAATTAGAAAACTGCAATGTAGACATCTTTCTTTAAGTGCTTGCTTTGCAGCTGCAACCTTAATTAGTCGATTATCTGAGCAAAAACTCTAGTTTTATAGCTAAAATTAACGGCGTAACTGCACTCAGTACAGCAAAGTCCTGCCATCGCACAACCGTCTCGAGTTTCCAATTATATCTCTTTCAGTTTAACCAACTCATATAAAACTTCTAACTACTTGTGTCTTCAGCTAGGTTCAAGTTATCATTCTCGGTAAGCGCCGATCCCATTAAAGCGATCACACATGTTTTGAAGATTAAACTGTAAAATTGATAGCATTCGAGTACGAAATAAAAGTAATATGAATTTTCATCAACATGTTCACACCCTAGAGTAATATCTTCCATTCGATTATGAACTGTAATGTATGACAATTAGTATCAGTGCAAAATATGCTGATCACCGATGCAATCCCGTCACTGAAAAATCGTTTCAATTTTGTTGAAGCGCCCGCGCGGAAAATGGCCGCACGTAGCGAACGCTAATATGCCATTACCGTCATAACAACGTTACTCTCGACTTAATTCTGCCCCCGGCGCTCCACCGGACAGATTTTCTAATTTCTCTTATACCCAACAGCAAGCACTACAACACAATCTAACCGCGCCTTCTGGTAACCCTAACTTACAACAAAAATTATATCGCCAGCTATCGTTGCACCGATGCATTACACAAATAAGATTCACAAACATCTTAGTCAGCATCAAACTGATCGTAATAGCTCAGCAGACAGTGAACCGTTTGTCTGGAAATCCTCTTAAATCCCCGAGGAGCATCAATGCTCACTCCACAATGGCATGGAGAGCCGTCGCTCAGCCGTCAGCCGACATTCAAAGGAGCCATTGTTAAAGGAGCAAACCGATAAAGGTCAATTAGGATACGACGGCGGCCCTGACGTAACGTTGCCAACTGCCCGCCACACTGCACTAATGATTGCTCAATAAATTCTTCTCACGATACTAACGTATATAGAACTCAATAAAACGTTTACTGGGTCACTGGTAAGGATAGCACTCTCGTAGCAATCAAAATAAGGACGCACCGATTCAAATTGGAATTTTCTCGCGTAGAAAAGACGCTTTAATCCTTTTATAGATCAAAGAATCGAGGAGGTAGACTGCTATTGAAATCCCCAGTGAGCATCAATGCCTATTGCCACGTCGCTTATCAGCAATGTACGGCGTGAGAGCCTGAGAGACGCGCGGAGACGAGGGGTTATTTCAAAGGAGTGCATTATTGCAGTGGTCTGAACAATTATATCAATCCGGTTACATTTTATGAACATGTAGCAGTAATGAGTTTTAAAATACGCGTTAGGAAAAATATTGAAAACCGTAAAGTTTGATTTTACAGCGGATACCGCATCGTTAAATAGCACCGCCTGTAGCAAAAGGTGCCACTGAACTGGTATGTTTGAACTGTGCTTACGTTGAAATAAAATTACCATTGATTTTTCCCGTAACTTTGAGTATGACGCCAGTTCGTTGGCTCCAGTCTATCTCGTTGTTATTAAAATATCAGTTCGTTTCAGGAGTCAGACTGATAACGGTCGGCGTGTCGACATGTGTGACAATCGCTGTGACAGGCGGCCGGCTGTCGCGCCCCCGCCCCCGGGGATCGCTGTCCTACTGACGTTTTATTATTTTATGCTAATTCCCAAGTCCGACAAAAGATATTTATTTGGAACCAAGAAATACCTAGTTAATATTTTTTTCTAACGCGCCTTTGAGGCTCTAGCGTTATTCGATTCTAAAAGCCGGTAGCATTCGTTGTAAGCGCGCGAGAATTTTGTAGAAGTAGGCAATGCAAACTTTGAAATATGGAGTCTCTAAAAACAAAATTGCAATGTAAAACATAATGAAACTGAATGTTTTACCCGGGGTAAGGTCGTTCCGTAAGACATAGCACGGATGAATAATTTTAATGGCTCGCTGACAGATTATTTCACAAAATTAAATTTGAGATCGTTGGACACAGACCATAAAGTCCGTGCTTACAAATCTGTTTGTTACGACATCGTAACGAGATTATGTCTATTCCGTCGTGAAGACGTCGGCATGTCGTCACGATATTGCATGTTTTATTTTATTATTTAGTGCCATAAACATAGTCGTCGCCCTCCCCACGCCTCGCTAAATTATACGGACACAGTTTAATGGGGACCGATACTCCCATAGATCATGACGATTTTATGAGCAATGAGCAATAAATATAACAATGGAAAATATTCGTAGCATGTGAAGTTAAATCTCGGTGCCATCGCATACGCCGGCGATGAAAGATTTCTTTGTGTTTAAAAACCGTCGCTGAATTTTCCAAATAGAATTGTCCAAGATAGGTGTATAATTGTGTTGGGGGAGGTAGCAGCTGAAAATGTAAGCGAAACCTGTGTCATGACCGTCGTTAAGGGGGCGTGACCCAGCGGCATCATTGTCGGACCATGAGGCGGTCACGTTGGCACGTGGCCCGCGCCCCGCTCGCTCACGTGGCCCACCTCCTACACTCACATCGCAGACCCAACTCTGCCTCTGTTTGCCCGAATCCTTCAACCCCGCAACGTGCCCCGAAGTCCTTCAAAACCACTACAAACTTATTCTCGGAGTCACGTGCCCCAATTTCCCTAAAGTTACAACGAAATTTCGTGTCAGTTAAAAATGATTGCCTCCGACATTTCTTTGGCTTTGTCCAAAAAAACTTTACCAGTGGCGAAGTCTGTTAAAAACATGTCCCGGAATTAAAGTCAAACTAACATTAATTAGATTTTATGTGAATAAAACCCTGCTTGAATTTCAAAAATGTTTGTTTCAGTTCCCCAAAATATATGTATTTTCTAATCACTCGGATTAAAGGGGATTCGAAGAAATACATAAAGCAAATTGCCCATTGTTAAAGTGCCTGTACATTGTGTATCGAATGTTTGGGCTCATCAAAGGAGGTAGGTGTGATTACCAGACAATATGTGTGCACTGCGTGGAAGTGTGTTGTAGAAGTGCCCGCACTGGTGCCTGCACTTGATGGACACGGCCCGACAAATGGACAGCCATTGTCCGCTTCCACTGCCAGCCTCGGACGTCCAAATTAATACTAACAATCAGGCGAAGACATACTGCCGAGCACCGGTCCGCAACAACCGTACCCTCATGCAATTCCACCACACTCATTATTTTGAGCTGACCTAACAACATTAACTTTGAAATGCGGTTGCGCATTTCATCCAAGGTTTGCAATTAACTACTCGTAGTTTGCTGATGTAGTGCGTGCGGACGACGGGCCATGTTAATATGGCAATAATAAATTTCAGGCGGTTTCCATCCGCCGGCCGGCTGTCCTGGGGCCGGGCCCATTAAAAAGACACGATAAATAATTTTGCACATATCATATTTGTGGCTGATCCCTATCTAGAGACGCATATGCAGGCAACCAATTACGAAATGAATATATCGTTCAGAATTGCCGTACTGTTCTCGGTTCATATGTCCCATGTGACTCCTAATAATCATTTTAAAATATTCACAATAGCAGCGGTGGTCACTAGCCACGTTGGTTAGTTTTAATTATCCACGGAAACGATATTTTACTGGGTGTAATGTATTGCTCAAATATGAACAAATTGCGACCACAACGCTGGCAGGGCGGTGTGCTTGTTGACACACCTATTGACCGCGGCTTTATTATAAATGTTGGAGTGAATTTTATCATCCCCGCGCTAATCTGGCTTAGTGATGCATCGGGCTTGAACTAGTTCTAATTAAAACTGCGTGCGGGGCTTATGACGTCGCTCTCTGTACGTACATGACAACGCATAAATCCCACGTAATGAATGCAGCGAGCGTTAAATAGGAGCGAGTCACTCAAATTGTCCACAATGCGATTATTCCATTACTCGAAAGCTACCGACCGCAGGGCGCAAACGCTGAAACACAAGCTTAGTCACGTTAACCTAACTTACCTAACCTAACCTACATACCATACTCGTAGTCCTACATATATCTACATTTAGATATCACGAAATCGTTCCTTAATCACTCTCAGCAATAACCCATAAAACAACTCACACTACGCGTTCTTCTGCAACATGGAGGACTGCTCAAAAATGATTGCATTGAATGTAAAAAAAAAACAACAATATCAATATCAAAACGGTGTTAGGACAGCAATTATAACTTTCAAAGTTTGCCAACGGAGCCAACAAATCTGTTTAATCTGTTTTACAAACTCACCACTTGATGTTTTGGCCGGATTTAATTATGTAACCTGATACTTTGTCAATAAACATTTGTTTTTAATGACTTGCTCGTAGCGCGGGTGGCATGGAGTGGGCCTAAAAACAGATAATTTGTAATTAGGACAAGAAACTTTGTGAACACATACGAAATGAGCTGCGAAATAAGCCGCTGGGTTTGCATACTGAAAACACTCTTATATCAATTACAGAAAATAATTTCATTTAATATTCCTTAAACTAGAAGTTTACCAAATAGTAGTAGGTATTTTGTTTTCGTGTTTGTTTTAGAACTGTATAGGCTTACCAAAAAAAACTTGGCAGCCAATTTACACCTAAGATTATTTCAAATTTGTAGGATAGCTTTTTTAAAAGCTTTAAACAATGTCTAACAGATAAGCCAAGGTTTTAAACTATTTTACGTCAACAAAAATGCTCAACGGTTTTGTAGTCCTAGTCGAATTATGTATCAACCTCTATTCTAAGGCACTGTAGCGGATTTTGTTTGAAACCTTAACATTATTAACAAAATTAGAAAAAAAGAAACATTTGCTAGTTGATTAAGAGTTTTTATTTATTAAGAGAGATTTCTAATTATGTTACCTCTGTTACTTGTTACTACTCTGTTACTTACCTCTGAACTTGCCTTTAGAAAGGAATAGAATGCATTTTTATTAACACTAAACACATACAATAATGGCACAAAAATTTAAATAATGATAAAAATAGAGGCTGGTAGAGAATGCCTCCAGCATTATGTCCGCCACTGTACACAAGTTTGTGAAGATTTTTTTTTAATAAATAAAAATAATAATAGTGCAGTGCCAACAAGGTCCCTGACTCAGCATAAGACGTGGCTTTTTTGTTTTATGTTTCTGATTAAGCTTTTTTTTTTGTCCCCAGCATGTCATCGACCCGGGTGCCGTCGCAGCTGGACCTGCACGGCACGAGAAGTGTGCTGGCGCGCGCGCTCGACGTGTGGCAGCAGGCGTCGCGGCTCACCTTCACAGAGATCAACTCCGACGAGGCGGACATCGTCGTGTCATTCGCTAAGTGAGTGTTGCAACCTTTTCGCGATGGTGTTAGGGTGAAGATTTAAAAAAATACCTAAGATTTACCTAACCGCTGGCTCGTAGAAGATTTCGACGACGGCGACCATCCAACAGATGTCAGCCAACTGCGCAGGAGATATTATAGTGCAAAAGTGTGAGATGTGGCTGGATATAATTGAAAAATATCCTGTACCAATTCAAATCAAAAATATAATTGGTAACATTGTCTTACGTTGGAAGATGGCAGAATTTGTGGTTTCAGAGCAATGCTACCTAATCCTATTGAAATTCAATAAATGTCATCACGCTCACTTATAAAATGCTAAAGCGATGATCCATTGTATTTGTTTATGAATTCGTAGAATTGGAGCAATGTTAATCCTTTTGAATTTTATTAAACATATCACGCTCATATGAAATAAGTTAAAGCGATGACATAAAAGTAACTTTTTATCAAACCAAGGCAATTAGAAACGTTATTACGTTTGTGGACGTTGCTCCACCAATGTAGGTAATCAAATTAATTGACTCTTAAAAGATTTCATTGTTCTTATTGACGGTTAATTGAAACACAACAGCTTGCTCTACAAGCCACTGTATCAACTTCTTGGCCTACATCAAAGAAATAATTTCTATTTAGGTACCTACTTTGCAAGTAATGAAATACAAACGAATCGAGCAAAAATAGTAGGTACCGCAAACAGCAGTGTTTGTATAGTCCCTAAGAAACGAAGTCCGAGTTTCGTTGGTTGATTTATTGCGTTGATAATAAATAATAATCAAGTGAGGATTTGGAGAAACGTCGTATCCATTTTAAGGGGATTTCGTCCTCGTGCGCCCCGAATCGGAATAGAGGGCGGACGGTGAAAAATCCGTGTTGAAATTCAGACAACACTTCTTTATTCGTTTATATTTATGAACCGGTATACATTAAACATTAACTTTCATCCGTAGTTAGTCGTCTCGCGGCTTTTATTAAACATAGCATTCTTATTGTATTGTTAGGGATTTAAAAACGTTAAGCGGTTTTGTGGGTCGGAAAGCATATTTGCCGTAGTTATCAACTATTATACCAACGATTTTTAAAATCCTGACGATGTCGAGACGAGACCAGAATGTCTTTTTCATTGCACAATATTTGTGTTTAAGCCCGGAACATCAGTATCGAACTGTTCAAATTCAGCGAGTGTCGTCTTCACTTTCATTCCAAAGACGTTCCTCGAAAAATCCACTTTGCCATTTATCTGATACCAAGTACAACTACAATTTACTTTTGTGTAGCTAGCACGTTTTATAAGCTAAAAATTACCTGGAAGTTCGACACGGAATGTGTCGAATAGCAAATAAAATAAAAACTGTTTGTTTCCAAGAAAATACTCTTGGGAAAGCTTTTTTTTCGATTCCTGTTTTGAGATTTTTCTGTTTTAAGCAAGGCATTTCGTATAGAAAGGTAAAATGCGCTTAGATGAACAGTTTGTTTCAATAAATTTTGATGTAAACGTTATCTTCCAAGTTTTTAAATTATTGCACTTATACAAGCTTAGTTCTAAATTCAAATTAGAAGGCAAATTAAGTCGCGCTAATGTACCTTCCGCGGCGCTCCCCCCGCTCAGTATTCACCGCACGCAGAACTCATTCGTCGGGTGCAACCCTCTCCATACAATTTCATGTTTAAATTGACAATTATTAAAAAATACTCACCTATACTTAGCTAACAAAAAATACTTAGTAATTTGACTTATACAATGCCTAATTCTTGTCTAAATATAAGTCAATTCTTTAGAGATTATGACAGAACTGGTGATACAGGTGAACATTTAAATTGATAGGAAAAGCCTTCAACGCTGTCTTATATATTTGTGATAAGGCTGGTTGGTACGCGGCGGTAATCTGGCTTTAATAAATCGTTACTTTTAAGTAAAGTCAATAAAGACAACCATCAATAATAGTCGCTCTCGTCGCGGCTATAACCTAACAAACGACGCGAGCTGCCGACAGGAGCAGCATATCGAATGAGCGAAGGGTGAACTTTTGCTTATTAGATCACCGTACAGACGACGATATGAGAAACCAGCGGCGACAAAAACCCAAGCGTGGACATATTGCTACCGCCATATTGTGGCGAGCTGCAGCGAGAAACTTGCCCAACTTCACGGCGGTCTGCCTGCATAAAATTTTCTTTTTTTTTTAAAGAAAACACCGGCCGCTCTGTCTCGCAAGTTTACCACCATGAGCACAGTTTTATAAGTTGCCAGTGACAGGGGATCAATCATGTGATAGTAAACTTTGTCAGTTTTTCCTATCTATCATTAATTTTGTAACAGTTGATCGTGCGTTCACATAGCAATTTTGTTTTAAAGATAATACAAAATAAGTACAAGAATGGATAACTTTAGCTAATATAATCATCTACTAAATTTAACTTTAAGCACAGACTGGCCCTTTGCTGAATTAATGAAATAACAATGAAAAGATTTTAGATCGCTTACAACCACACAATTTCTCGGAACTCTCTCGGTATTAAGGTTACAATATCAATCAACTATTTATGTTGTATACAATGTAGTTTGTTATTAGTTAAATCCGGGCTCCATCATCACCCTATTCGTGAGACCACTGAAATGATTGCGCTTCGCTACGCCAGTATGCGTTACCAGATTTATTACACTCATAAACTGTAATATTACCCTAGTAATAAAGGATACGTACAACTTAACTGCCTTCTCAAACTCGCAAGTGATATAAGTGCAATTACTCGGTATAGGATAGTGGAAATAAACTATACTTATTAATATCTGTAGAGAAGTCAATGCTGTACATGAAATATATTTCCAAAATAACTAACAGGGGGTGATTAGGGATCGATAAAGATGCCAAAGATGCAGTCAGTAAAAAAATTGTCTGTCTGTCTGTATAACCGTTATACAAATAAAAACTACTCGTCGGATTTTAACGAAACTTGGTACAATAGGCAAGGCGAAAGATTTTGAAATCCTCTTCCGTAATGCAGATAACCATCTACTGTTTACAACAAAACCTTTATTTCGGTAATAAATTTAAGATTTTGGAAATTTAAAGCCATTTTTATAATCATTTTTAAATATTGCGCGAAAACAGCTCGCCGTGTCATGGCGTCGTATGTGACGTCATACTTACGTAAACGTGAAATTTGTTTACGCGCAGCTAGACAGCAAAATAAACCAACACTGCGTATTTTTTGTGTTGAAAATGAATTCTAAAGTTTATAAGTGGTGTGCAGTGCCTCAGTGCAAAAATACATCAATAACGACACCCAACAAGGTGTTTTGTACATGTCCCATACAAGAAAATAGTAAGAGATAAATGGTTAAAGCTTGCACGGCGAAACCCGAACGATGTAAAGACAAATTCGCCACTTTATTTCTGTGAAGATCACTTTGATGTGAGTATGTTATCATGTATTGATAGATTTTTAATTTATTATAATATTTGTTTGACGTGAAATACTTGAAAGTAGAGGCTATGGAATAACTAGTCATTTCTTGAGGTTATGTTTGTGTTAGTCTTGGTTATCATTCTTATTATCAAGTGTAATTGTTAACTTTGCATTTTTCAGTTGCCAAATGACATGGAAAATTTTATGGAATACCATGTGATGGGGTCGGTATCGCAAGTACGTATGAAACCAGGATGTATGCCCACAAAATTTACTTGCCAACCAGACAGGAAAACACACACATCTAACACAACGGAGCGACCCTATATAGCTAAAACACGAAGGATGATGATTCTTGGAGAGTGTGAAAAGCAATTTGAAGAAAGTACTATAGTTGAAGGGCCATCAAGTTCAAAAGAAATTGCATCTTGTAGTTCAGGTATAGTTTACTAACTTATTTATTAGAATGTTAATTCAGTTACTGCACTTAGGACTCATCGCAAAACAACATAAAGAAAATATAATCTTTACTTCTCCATTAATTGAGATCAAAAAGACATACATATTTTCTGACATACAGATGCTATTGTTTTTTCTTCTAGTTCAGTAATAAAGAGGTTTTTAATACTTAAACAAGCCGCATCCCTTTGTACAAATCTCAAGAAATGATCTATGTTTGAGATTCATTCTTTTATACTGGCTATAAAACTTCATAGATTTTTTTGTAACCTTGTAATTTTCTATTTGTGTTCATAATTATAACATTGCACTTCAATAACAAAACATTTGTTTTACAGTTGAGCAGATTGTTGAAGAAGTTCCCCAATTAGTACCACCAAGAATGTTGCATAAAGCAATTCAAGTACACATATGTAAAACATTTAGAAGTAAAGCTAACCAAACGAAAGTTAATTTGGTGAATCAGATGACCTCACCCTTGAAGCCGTATCTACATTCTGTTTCTACATCACCATTTAAAATCAAACATGATACAAATAAAATATACTTACAAAGAAGTTTTCACATTTCTAAATTCGGAAGAGCAAAATTCTTTATTGTTGCAAGGAACTCGCCCAACATCAATAAATCGATCCTGGGCAAATTTGCACTGTTTGCCTTAACAAAGCCTGGTTCCATTGTTATAGATAAATTCGTGTTGTAAAGTCGATAATTCACAAAAACAAATATAATATCAATCGTAACGCGCAATCAGTATGTAAGGTAATCAAAACACAGTGATGCTTACATAAGTATGACGTTTTGCGCTCTGATTGGTGTTTCAGTCAAAATGGCCGATTGTAGTATTTTACTCTTTTATTTTATTGAAAATCTTATTAATCTCAATGTTTTAAATAAAACTAAATCAGTTTTTTAAATCCTTTGAATGTGTATTTTCCTCTAAAGTCATTAAATCTTTGATAATGTAATACTGTCGACACGCCTATTGATTTTCATATTCCTGAGCTAGTTATAGTTTTCATCACGCTACAATCAAAGGAAAACGGGAGAAGTTACTCCATTTTTTAAGAGTTAAAGCTACATGTATGACGGAAATGATCTTCTTAAAATTATAAATAAATATCCTACGACAGCATATGTATATCTTTTATGGTTGTCTCACAATAACACGTGTAACTGCCGATAGCTTAGCAGTTCGAAGCTTTCTGATTATATTTGTCTATTCCGACGTTTATAACACCATCAGTCATCTACCTCTAATATATACTCGTAAAACCCAAAGGTGACTGACTGACTGACTGACACAGTGATCAACGCACAGCCCAAACCGCTGGGCGGATCGGGCTGAAATTTGGCATGCAGGTAGATGTTATGACGTATGCATCCGCTAAGAAAGGATTTTGATAAATTCTACTCTCAAGGGGTAAAATAGGGGTTGCAAATCTGTATGAAACTCGGAGGCAAAACTTAATTCCACTCGGACGAAGTCGCGGGCGGCCGTTACATACAATAAATTTCTGACATAAATGTTGATATAAGTTTCACACTTTTCAAGTATAATTGAAAAATACCTTTCAATTTAATTTTCTCGATGTTAGGGTTTTGTTAGCACTTGTAAATTGATTTATCATGAGACCCACAAAAGAAAAACAACCACAGATTTTATAGAAACCCAACTTGAAGATAGATATAACTTGTGCTGTTATTGTTGACTTTATAGCTTTCAGACAGTTCAAATAATTTTGTTATGAGAAGCCAGAAGGTATTGGACGGATATAATCTTAGAGCAAAATTGAATAAGCCACCTCTGCGGTCCAATAATTCATATTTCTGAAAAGTACGAAATTCTTGCGGTAACTGTTTTAAAAATATAATTCCAATTCTGACGAAACTTGCTAATGAATAGTTTTGATTGATAAATTGCTACACAGGATAGTACATAATGTATGTTAAACAGTAAGGTTATTAGTAATTTAAACTAGGCAAAACCACAACCTGCCTGAAGCTCCGAAGTCAGGATATGCCGGGTGATTTAGCAAGCACATACGCACACAATCGAGGCGATTATGTTATACTTATTTGTACGCGGCCGGCACTAATAGCAGAAGTTTTACGTCGGCCGTGGAAACTCAATAACACAACGGTCAGGTAATATTGCGTGAAATATGCATGGGGAGCCTTCCGTTGTTTTGCGGCGCGAAAAATGATTAGATGGGCAGTGGCCGAGCCGCGGACCCTCGGGACGCAAGTTTGATTGCTCTGCAGACTCCATCCACTCTATCAACTGTTGTTTGTTGCGAGATGAATATATTACTTTAGTACGACTGTTTTCATAAATTGTAAAAGCTTGATCGCTTTAGTTTTATTATGTAACAGAAGTATTGCTACCGTTATACAGCTTTTGTAGAAGTCAGTCCCATGGTCCTAGAAAAACCAAAATATGTACTGCTCAATTTAAAATACTAAAATGACACAATGCAAAACAAATACATGCATTTCTTTGTTCACTTTTAATATCTTTGTTTTTCTTCGCCAACAAACATTTTTTAAATATGCGTACCTACCTAGGTACGCACTTAACCGTGTTTAGGTAACCAGTAAGATTTTCGCAAAAGTTGCAGACACGTTGTTTGGTTTCTATCGCATTTTTTACAACATCCAGCAGCACGTATCAAATTTTTTCACCTTTTTCTGAACTAAATACATATATTTGAGCCATGTGATTATAATTTCAGAAAAGTTTGTAACACCCGACGAATAAGAGAGGCTTTATAAGTTTGACCCCTATGTCTGTTTGTGTTTTTTTTGTGTGTTTGTCCTTGGCATCGTAGATCCCGAAAGGATAGACCGATTTCAAAGCGGTTTGTTGTATTCGAAAGGTAATTGAATCACGGTAGTTCTTAGCTATGGCTGGTAAAAATCTGTCCAGCCATTGAATTGAAGCTCACCAGCTCTTTTTCTGGCTCATTCATCAGAGGGTTTTTATACTTGTAACCGTACCATCTTTTGCAGGGGTTACCATGACGACGCGTACCCGTTCGACGGACGCGGCACGATCCTTGCGCACGCGTTCTTCCCGGGCTCCGGCCGTGGCGGGGACGCGCACTTCGACGACGACGAGCTGTGGCTGCTGCAGCCCAAGGACGATGAGGAAACAGGTTCGTTGCTTTTTTTTTTAAACGAGACTCCCTCGACGAAAGAGAAGGAAGTTATAAGTTTGACGCCTATGTCTGTTGTGTGTGTGTGTATGTGTTTATGATTCTGAGTTTTCGATTGTCTTGACAGTCTATCAGTGGCATCGTAGCTCCCGAATAAATGGACCGATTTCAATGCGGCTTTTTTTTATTTGAAAGATTCACAATAGTTCTTAGATATAGCTGGCCAAAATCCGTCCAGCCGTTGAAGCTCACAAGCTGTATTTCTGGCTTTAACGGGGTCTTTTTACTGGAAAGTTAGTTTTTTACTAGGTAGCTAAAAGTAGCCAGCTACTAGCATTTAAAACTACGGGGTAGGCAGAAAGAAATCGCACTTGAGTGCTTCACTTTAACAGCTTTCGAACTTATATGGTGTACCCGAGTACAACTCATCATAACAGGTATTTATGTCTTTAAAACCATAATTTAAACACTTATTCTGCGTGGGATCATTTTATTTCGAAAATAAATACCCTTTGTAGGCTACGAATGCTACGTATGATTCGTAGTCAGACATTTCGTAGTCGACGGTTGTTATTGCTACGGTGCTACCACGAATTACTGCGTCAACAAACATGTCTAAAGTTTTTATTAACCTACTAGTGTACTCTGCAGACGCTGTCCTGCTCGCTGTTCATGCAATTTTTTCATATTTTCTTACCGTTTAAACCGCTTTTTTTTGTATTAAAATGAAAGTTTAGACTAAAGTGCAGTTTTTAGAAGGAAATCTGATTACCTATGAAAATTCTTTCATTATTTTATTTTTTTACAGTTAAAGATTCATTCTGTTCTGATCGTTCCAAATTTTTTCGATATCGATGCTTCTTTTGTATCTAATTTCACTGTAAGGAAGGAGATTACTCATAAGACCACAATTAATTGGCATTGAAGTGTAAAAAAAGTATATTGAAAAAAAACTAAGCCAAAAAAGATATATTTTTTTAAAGCTGGTTCAAAATATAAACTTAAGAAATCTGGAAAATAATTACAAAAAATCGCGGAAAACACATGAGAGTTAAATCGATAGGTATGGTGCTCAGCTATCAACCCGCACCGGCTTGGCTTGTCATTCCACTTCACACCACACATTTTCATTTTTGAAAAATGTTAGTTGAGTGCCTTTGCAGTCATAAGTACCTTGAAATAAAAGACCTTTAATGTTCTGATCGAACGATTTGAAACTTCAATTAACGTTTCACGTTTAACGTGCCGTTATTTCGGCGCGAAAAGTTCGCACGTTCGGAAATGAGCATGTCGCGGTCAGCGATGTTTTGACATGCAAATGGAAGGACAGGGGTACAGCCTGCTTTTTCCATAGAGCTAACAGCTATATAGTTAATTCTCGGACGTAATGTGTTAAAACTGAGACAAACTAACTGCCAGCAACGGGAGCTTTAGGTACTCAATTTCAATTAATTACATCATCATCTAACCTCGCCTTGCCCAGTTTACCGTCCATCAATATTGTATCAATGGACCACGGAGGCAACTACGTCACGGAATTTCATTAATTTCGCTCCAGAATTTGCAAGTAAGATATCCACAATTCGGAATAGAGCGCACTGTATTCCGTCGGGCGGCGGTCGCGCCGGGTAAACACGTCGCAAGCGGTCGCCGGCCGATAGCGGCCCGACCGCAATGCACGGACACGTTGCGATTACCGTGCCCTGCGACCCTATTCTACAAGGGACAGTTCCCTTTGTACACTTCTTACACTAAACTTTTTTACTGTTTCACAATGCTCTCTATAACTTTTAGGCTATAAAGTCGCAATATACCATATGTACCTCTAGAATAATATGACAAATGGTATATTGCGATTTTATAGCCGCAAAATCCATTTTAGTATAAGAAGTCAAATGTTTAAAACTGCCCTTGTTCAAAAGTCCTTCTCCCCTAAGGTGATAATAAAAATGCGCAATACCTCAGGCAGGCAACTTATTTTCACTATTTATTTATTGAAGTTCTGCACAAACATGTTACAATTGTGGACTTAATGCTGAAGGCGTTCTCTACCAGTCAACCATAGGGCCAAGCAGATAAAATTCAGGCGGTGCACAGTAAAAAGTAAAAACAAACAATTTAACTGAAGTTATTTAAGTACTATAAACATAATAAGGAATACACTATGAAAATTATATTCAATTCGGAGACTATTAAGGAAGGTTTTGGCGCTTTTTTGTCTTGAGAGTTTGTTCCAAATTAAAAAGTCTTATGGTAATTACGTGCGGCTAACCACTTGCATACAGCCAAAATCAGATTCTAACGTTGCCACTTGCCGCCGGAGTAACAGAAATTAAACACGGTGATGTGTGATTAGTAGATTAGATTCTGAACAAAGTTGTTTAACGTTTTCTTTTAACACCCGACTGCATTGAAGCTCAAAAGTACCTTTTTTTTAAAAAAAAACATACGTTTTAGTACAACCCAGCTTCTTTAAATTCTCCTCTCATGGATAAACTGCTAATGCCTTGAGTGAAAGTGCCAGACAAAATCGACAATTCGGACACGGACTTAACAGAATAGGGACTCAGCTCCGCACAGGATAATTTACACGGACAACGGACGCTTACAATGCGCTCCGGGTTGTATTCGGCAAGCCATGTGTATAATCATAAATAAAGGTGAATAAATATTCACCTTTATTTAGGCCGAACGCACTGAAATACGAGTATGAGATAGCTTAGTCCAGCTGGCCGCTGAAGCCTGCATGCACGCGTAAGCCTCACCTAGCCTAACAATAGGCATGATGACACCTATCCTAAATATTTTACGACCATGGCGTTTAAAAAACATAGCCCCAAGTTAATACAACCATTTCAAAAACTCAATAAATATTCGATCAATTGACTCCGTTTTCTGATACATGACCGTGACGTCATGTTCTTGTATTCCTATACAAAATCTATGGAGGCAGACCGTTTTGACAGATAATAAAAAGTATTTAAACGATTGGTCGTGTCATTTAGCCTATTTGAAACAAAAACTGTAACAAAAAATTACATGTGAATTTTTGGGTGGAAATAATATAAATTAAAAACGCTTATTTCGTATTTTCAGGAACCTCACTGTTTGCTGTAGCCGCCCACGAGTTCGGCCACTCGCTAGGTCTGAGCCACAGCTCGGAGCGGGGTGCGCTCATGTTCCCCTGGTACCAGGGGATACAACCCAACTTTGTATTGCCGCAGGATGACCGCAATGGCATACAACAGATGTATGGTAAGTGAAATCTGAAGTTCAAGACCGTACCTATAAAATCATAAACTTAAATATACCAAATCTAATTTAATAAAATATTTCAGGTCCTAAAGAGAAGCAAACATGGGCCAGGATACCAACCCAGTATCGACCCGTAGAAACCCCACCTCCCCCTACCACCACAAGTACAACAACAACTACCACAACAACCAAACGACCATACATACACCATCACAACCGGCATCATCCCAATCATAGACCTGACTACACACCTTACCCCAGAAACCCCGCGAAGTATCCAAATTATTACCCAGAAAAACCCATATATCCCGAACGACCGAGCTACCCTGAACGGCCGACTTACCCTGAAAGACCAAAGCCAACCTATCCCGAGAGGCCTAATTATCCTACTTACTATCCGGAGCGTCGTCACCACAACACGAGTGACGAACACCCGAGACGCACAAACCACAATCACTATCCACGACCTACTCCCGAAACGACTACTCAGCCGATTACCTACCGACCACGGTACCCGGCACCGAGACCAGAATATCCGAGCTACCCGAGGCCAAATTCTCCTAATCCTCCCAACCGCGACGTTCCGAGGGTAAAGCCTCATTACCCTGAAAGAACTACTCCTCGACCTACTCCCCCATCAGATAAGCCCGACACTTGTGACACGACCTACGATGCTGTAGCCCTCATTCGTGGCGAACTATTCATATTCAAGAATAGAGTAAGTTAAATTTTCGTTCATAGATACTTGAAATGTCAGCTACATATTTAAAACATGCTAATACATCATTGGTTTAATCTTTACAGTATCATTGGCGGATAGGCGCTCAGGGCCGGTACCCACAGTATCCTATAGAAATATCAAGAATGTGGTCGGGACTGCCTAGAAACCTGACACATGTGGATGCAGTGTATGAAAGGCCGGATAAAAAGATAGCTTTCTTCGTTGGTGGGTGTTTAATTGTTTAGAGAATTTGACTTAAACTTTGCAACTTTTTCAAAAGTTTAATGTGATCATTATTTTCTTTCAGGTAAAGAATTGTATCTGTTTGATTCACAATACTTGGTACCTGGATATCCGAAACCGTTAACACACCTTGGCTTACCTCCAAGTTTACAAAAACTGGACGCGGCCATGGTGTGGGGGCATAACGAGAAAACATACTTTTACAGTGGCACCATGTACTGGAAGTAAGTTATCATACACTTTTTTGTGTTTAGCTATTAAGTTAACTTCACTAACTTACCTAAACCTAACCTAACACTTGGTATTTATTTCATAGATTCGATGAAGATGAGGGCCGAGTTGAACTGGATTATCCTCGGGATATGTCAATGTGGAAGGGCGTGGGCTATAATATCGACAGTGTCTTCCAATGGAAAGATGGTAAGTTTTTTTTACAGCTACATCTTAGCTTGAGGAACACTTGAATTAAAACACTAACGTGCACTTTTCTCAACAGGCAAAACGTACTTCTTCAAAGGCAAGGGTTTCTGGAAGTTCAACGACCTCCAGATGCGAGTCGAGCAAGAGCGGCAGCTGCCTTCGGCCACTTTCTGGATGGGCTGCCCCGCCGAGCGCGCCGGCCGCCGCTCGCCCTTCCGCGCCCCGCCCGCGCCCGGCTCCACGCTGCGCTCGCCCAGCGCCGCGCACGCACACCAACAGCATCTACTCATACCCCTCCTCTCCACTTTAATCCTAGTACTCGCAAACTACTTTCGAAGTTTAAATACATAAAAATGACTGCCTTATTATTAACCAATCGTTCGTGTGCCACTATAATAAACATAGTCGATATAACGCGATAATGCATAATAGTAATTGAAAATCAACAAGTACATATCGATATATGTCTGAAATTTTACGTTTTTAGGCTTAGTATTAAATGTTTGCGCAAAATATGCACTGCCTGTTTTTAGTATTAATTGAATGCCTACATTTATGTGGATATATTATAATACATATAGTCGAGTAATTATGATGCTATTATTATTTCTTAAAAATGTATGTACATTTTGATCTCAATATGATCGCGTGCTTGATTTGTTTATGTCATGTAAGGTATATAACACCATCCACTTAGCATCTGTACAGTTTGTATTGTCTCTCGATGTCAGTATTTAAGAGGAAATAATATATATGCAGCACATACTACAAAAACCACTGGATTAAATGCATTAAATCAAAATAATGTCAGCCGTGGAACCTGATCATAATAATAACATATTTTCTTAACCCAATGTAATGCAACTTTCACAAGAATGCCTTAACTCATTTTTCCTCACGTAAAATAAGGATTTTAAAAACTATTCGATTAGGATAATTTTTATAAATATGATCTACGTAAATGACACTATTATACTTATTCTTACTTTAAGATTTATCTTTTAATGCTGGTTAAAAGAGGTACACATTCTGTAATCTGTAAAATATAATTAATCGTTAAATAAAATAGTACGTAAACTTAGTTACGTAAACGTTAACTAGTTTAAACGGAAAATAATGATTATATTCGCTCATGCGACGTCCGTTGCATTTTTCAATTCTTAACAGTTTCTTTGTCTAGAAATTAAGACTTTGTCTTCAGTTGGCTCATTATCTTAAGATTATTAATGCCTGAATTGTGAAAAATGGCCTTATAGTCTGTATGGATAACGATTGCGAAGGTAAACAAATGAAAGGAATATTTTTTGCACTGACATGTATGGAATGGATTCTATGACGAATGTTGAAAAACGTGAAACTTATTATATAGTAGAATGAATATGGTGCTTAATATAGTTAGTCATTGTACAGAATAAATTGTCTTCGTGTATTTTTGTATATTACTATTGTGTGTCAAAGTATAGGTAACTAAAGTGTTAAATGATATGATAACCATAAGATGTGTGTAGTTTACCAATTTTCCACACAATTTAATTAGGAGAAATTAACAGCTATTTAGAAGCGGCTACTATTTTCTTGTGGCGTTGAGTATCTTACTGCTGGCCTGCAACACTCTGCCGAGGTCCTCAGCGAATAATATTTTTTTTATTAAATCGGACTTAGTTTGCATTTACGAGTTACAAGGCAAACTTATCATTTTGTGTTTGGAAAACTGCAAAGTTTAGTTTTTTTAATAACAGGCCAAGCTGTATAAATAAATAGTAATATAGTGCAATCTTTTTTTTATTGTAATGAAAATAGTACATATATTAAATTGGCATTAAAACAAATATTTATAATAGATAACGCAGTTATAAATACCTAAACTTATTCAAATGTATTTAAGACGAGATGACTTAATCATTTTTCTATCTATTTTACCTCTCGAGTCGCTCATTAGGGTAAGTTAGTATACAACATAGCTTTTTACAATTCTTTGGTCACAAATAATTTAATAATAACTGTGATATTTACTTTTATAAAAATGCCATAGTTCGTTGGCAATAAAAAAACAAAATTTTGTAATATTCTTAAATGATTACTCAATAAATATTCAGTTTCAAAAAACATTGACGTTACATGTTTATTAAAGAAAACGAATAAACATCTTTTTTATAAATTATGATTGGGTATTTTTATTTCACCTTTCCATTTCAATGATATTCAGCTATCTGTTAAACCCATGTTACCATTTTTCATCAAAACATAACGTCGTATCAAATTATCAGCTACCCGCACCGTAACAGATATTCTAACAAGCGCACGGCGTAGCACTTTCAACCAAACACTACGGCATAACACTCCTAACTTACCTATAACGATAGAGTCGGGACCCGCACACGGGACAACAAGAACACATTTATAATAAACACCGAAATTAATTAAAATGAGAGGAAAAGCGACTATTAATCGTTTTGAATCTTTGATCATACCACCAGTTATAGCCCTTTCGGACCGGTGCTTGAACTATAAATTGTTTTTTAGTTCTAAAATTGAATACCTGTTAGGTAATTTGGGGCCGCATACAACGAATCTGCTGTAATTTTCCGGACATCAACAATTGCATCATACTGGACCCTTTATTATCAGTCTTTGAAATTTTATAAAATCAAATATAACAACATCACATTACTCCGTAGTTAGTAGCTTAAGCGCTTGTGTTACAGATATCAGAATCAACAGTGGTATTACAAATAAATACATACATAACTTAAATAAATACATATAACACCCAGACCAGTAAACATGCACAAACAGACATGTTCATGCACACGAATGTTTGTACAGTGCGGGGATCGAACCCGCGACCTCTTGGTTAATAGTCAACTTCTTGACCATTACATCAAAGTTGTCGTCATATACATCCAATAGGGGCACGTCATACCGAAAAACTTCCTAATATCCAGCACCGAACAAAATGTTTTCATTTGGTATACCCAAGTTAGTCATATAACATTGATTTGTGGTCAAAGCCATATCTGTTCGATGAGCTTGACGGTTAAATATCGCTCAAAAAATTTGTAAGGAGTTATATATTCTGGATAACAAACAGATTCTTCTGGAATAGGCTAATAAAAATTCGAAAGCGATTTCGTTGGTGTCGTCGCCCTCTTCCCCAGAATCATTGATTATCTCTAAGCGTCGTTAAAAATAGAAAACGTAACGTTGAAACTATGATAAATAAATAACTTTTACATGCTTTAAATACGCGGGAAGTAATGTTGGGCCCACGTTGATACCATTGTGTCGCTAAAGATCGTGAAACCGTTACGATGACATATTAAGGTTAATTTATCTTTTCAATGATTATGTTACTACGCTTTAAAAAGAAAACAATAGTTGGTACTTCCTTTCGCCAAGCAGTCGCAATCAGTCACAAATTGTACAGGGTAACCCCTGCTCGCCGATTGCTCGTCGGGCAAAATTTCCGCGGGCGGTAAAATTTGGTTTCCCGCACAATCGAAGAAGAAAAAGAAGAAGAAAACATTTTTATTCAGTATCACATTTTTACCAAATAGAAAAAACACATTTAAAAATCACATACACAAGATACTGAAAGGGGGGCCACTCAGCTTGTGTCGTAGCATCCCAGGAATGAACGATACTAAGACCGTCCACTTAGAACGTAAAACTTATGAGCTATACCCAACTTTGTGACCCGCCCAATTCAATTGGAGGAAGGAGTCCGAAAGCGGTGGGAATATTTTGATCGCGAGTATTTTCAATTTAACTGGCTACTAAGTAATAAATTGAATTGACATTAACGCTGAATTATACAATGCCAACTGCTTGGCAGAAGTTTTCTTTGTTGTTAGCAACAGGCGGCCAAACACAGGGCTCCGCGGGCTACTGCTTCTCCACGACAACGCGCCCGCGCACACCGCTATCAAAAAATGGATTTTAGGAACACCCTCAAGTAAAACTTTTGGGACACACCCACTTGCAGTCCTGATTGATTTAGCACCGTGTGACTTCTTTATATTCCCAAAAACAAAAAATCAGCTCCAAGGAATACAATTTTTGTCGCCGGAAGATGCTCTATTAGCGTTTGAGCAGAGTGTAAATAAAGTGTCTGTCAGACTGGAAAAATGGGTCGAAAATAATTTTCAAACCAATTACTCGTATTGGTTTAGATGCATGAAACTTTGTATTGAGGCTAAGAGAGAGTAGGTACGTAGGTTGAAATGATTTTATAAGAACATTTATATCTATGGAGCAATTTTTTTTATTCTCGCAAAACTTTGTCCCACATATGTAGTCAGGATTAAAGAAATAAGTGCAACAAACAGAGCGTCATTGTCATTCGGTGTGGAGAGGCATTCGTTACCGAACTTTGAAACTAAAATAGCATGCATCGTTACATTAGTGCTAAGCCGGATCTATATCAGATTAGTAGCTATTTTGGAACATTAATAATAAAGAACTTTCATCTCATCACAATATCTGCCTATACACGTCCCACTGCTGGACACAGGCCTCACCTCAACTATAAGGTGGGGAGAGCCATACTTCACCACGCGGACTCAGTATAAATAGCTGGCGGGGTTGTTTATAAGGAAAGTGACCAAGCTTACTGTCAGATGTTATTGAGCCGCCTGAGGACCTCGAGGCACGGGCACCTGAAGAACTTTATGCTTTCATATAAATACATACTTGTATATATCGAAAATATATGTGTTCTTGAATATGTGTGTACCTGTAACATTATGTACCTCTACATCTCTAAGTAACTACATAGTAATTAAATAACAATAAGTGGTTGTAAGATATTGCAACAAGTTATTCTTCTGACTAGATACTGAGACATTGTAAATTTGGGTTTATTTTGATATCTTAAATTCTGCTTTTATACTTAGAGAAATAAAAGCACTAGAGGAATGTAGTTAAAAAATAAATCAAATATTTTTAAAAATGTAACAACTATAATTCATATACAAAACAAATAATCTAATTTAACTTAGAAAATAGACTTTTAAAAATGCACTATTTATGTTTTTCATCCACTTGTGTATCAGTCTCCTCTTGAAATCCTAGTTTTGAAAAATCTTCTTTAGCCATAAGATTGTGTTCCATTCTACAAGCTAAATACTCTTTAGCTTCATCTCGACACAAAGAATTGTTGCTATTGTTGGTAAACAAACATTTCATGTATTTCGTCATAATCTTTTTACACAGTCCTTCATGATCCAGAGGAAAACTTCCTTTATCAGGCGGTGTTGGAATAAATTGCTTTTGGCCAAAAGTCATAGCTGTCGACATTCTCTTAATATGGCAATGAGATTGTCTGGATAAAAATGACTGCTTATAATAACACAAAATCACTATGTAGAGCACTAAAATGAATAATAACTCTGCTTAATTCCCTTGTGATGCTGATGGGCTGCAATGCAATGGAAGGAAACAGGGAATTTTTAATTTTTGTTTGACAATCAGCTGATATTGACAAATCTGCTAGTCCGAACTGCGCAGAGAGAGCTTTTATGCAAAACTCCTAAAAAAGGCTGGTCGCTCAAACTTCTGAAAGTAATTTATGAAACGTGTATCGCACAAAAATCAAAACATTATTATGACAATAATTGAATAATTTGTTTATTTTTGTAGGTTGGTACAATGTTGTAGGTATCAAAGATAAATCTTATAACTTATGGTTTTCGCTAATTCGGACTAGAATGGCATTGTTTCTACTGTCAATGTCAAAGAAATGTCAACGTAAGGTTTTTCTAGTCACCACTTTTATCGTAAAACTTTTTATGAAATGCTTGTTAAACCTAGAACTCTATTGATTACTCTATTGATAAATAGCATTCAATACTAATTTTAATGAATAATAATAACAAAGTGGCGACAATTTTAATGTGATGAATTTATTAGCTTTTGTCGTGAGAACTTAATTAATTAACATAAATATCTGGGTGTCAACTGGAAGGCACCTATTTATTTTTCATGACTGACATATTACTTTTTAAGCTGTTTCTGTCAGTGAAAAATGAAAATAAAAGCACGTGTGGATGAGTTTCCTTTATAATTAATTATTAATATTCATTAAAAACTGAAGAAAGATGTCCCGACTAATAATTAAAAACCTGCCCAATAAGGTAATGTATACCGTATATTGCATTTGTGACGTAATAACCATGAGAAAGTGCGATAATTACCTAAACTTTCAGGTCACTGTAGACAAACTCAAAGAAATCTTCAGTGAAAAAGGAGAGGTTACAGACGTTCAGTTGAAATACACTAAAGATGGCAAGTTTCGGAATTTCGGCTTTGTTGGATACAGAACTGAGGAACAGGCTCAAGCAGCTAGGGAGTACTTTGATGGTACATGTGTCCGTTCTATGAAAATAGAAGTGCAGGTGTGTGCCAACTTGGGCGATGAGAAGAAGCCGAGGGCTTGGAGTAAATATGCGCCAGACAGCACTGCGTACAAGAAAATACACAAGGATGAAGATGATCCGAAAGTTGTGAAGAAGCAACAGAAAAAAGTTGAAAAAAATAAGAACAAGATTGTGGAACTCCTCAAAAAGGTATTTTTCATTACTAATGATAAAAGATCTCCAGTTTAATTTTATTATAAGATTTTTTAATGTTTTCTTTCCAATACCAGCACAAAGATGACCCATTGTTTTTGGAATTCATTGAAGCTCATGTGAATGACAAAACTGCTTGGATAAAAAAAGCATTTGAAAATGCAGCTAAAAGTGATGATGACAGTGGTGTTGAAGATGAGAAATCTAGTGCTACAGAAATACCTAATGATATTTCAAAAGAGGATGGCAGTAGAAAGACTAATAAAGAAAATGAAAATAGTAAGAGCACTAAAGAAGATGATATAAAGAAAGCTGAAAAAGTTGCCAATAAGCAGATTAGTGACTTAGAGGTAAAGTTTCACAATTAGACAGTTCAAAGACAACATAATATAATAATATATAAATGAATTGTAAAATATGTTATACACCATTTTGGCCAATTATTTTTTTATGATATTCTTTAAAGTATGGGGATGGTTCTTACAAAAAAAAACAACAGGCAGGACAATATCTGCAGTTTTACAATAAAAGCAAGGTTATTTATAAGCTTTTTTTTTTCAGTATATGAAACTACTTATGAAGAGAGTTCATGGTCCGGAGCCGGGTTCAGAAAACCAGGAACAAGAACAACCAGTGGAACAACTAAATGAGGAAAAGCCAGTAAAGAAAATAAGAAATAGGCAATTATTCCATGTAAAAGTAAGATATAAATTTCAATGTGGAATAACTATAGAGAACTTTATACAGCACTAGTGGAAGCACGCAACCTTGTCCTTGTGGAAACCCTTTATCTTCTCAATTCTTAATGAAAATCGTAGCCTATGTGTTATTCTGATGTATAAGCTATATCCTGGAAAAATTAATTTAAATCCATACAGTAATATTTATGTGATAGAGTAACAAGCATTGTTACTAAGAAACTTTTGCATTTATAATATTAGTAGGATAGTGCAAGTTTTTCTTTGTACAAAATTTTGTTGTACCTTAAACTACCACATCTAATTACAATTCTCAATCATAAGAGAGTGCATCAGTAGAAAAAAACTGTTTTTAACAAAATTAATTTTCATTTTTTTTCTTGGACAGATAACAGGTTTACCTTTCAAATGTAAGAAGAAAGATATTAAGGAATTCTTCAGGCCATTAGTTCCTTATTCCATCAGATTGCCTCTAAAAGCTAAAGGGAAAAGGGTGGCTGGTTTCTGTTATGTTGGCTTTAGAACTGAACAGGAACTTAAAAAAGCACTTAGTAAAGACAAGTTATTTATAGGTAAGATAATTTTAACAGTATGTCCTAAAATAACATATTTGTTAATATACACTTAAGCCGGCGGTACACTTGACGGAAATTCCGCCACAGATCTCTCTTTCAGTCTACTGCCTAGCCAAACTTTACCGACGTTGTGGTCCTGTGCGTGCTTCGTCGCCAAGTTATCCGTCGGGTGTGTCGCGATGCATAGATAGACCTGGAATTCGACGTTGTCGATCTTATACCGACGGAAGAACGGAGCGCAGACGATGATGCAGACGCAGAGAGCGAGCGGTTTGCCTGGAATGACTGATTGACTGCAACGGACTGACTCTTCCGTCTGTAACATGTGCCTGCTATATAATATAATAACACGTAGCGTTCAGTCGCGAAAGATGCTTGACGGAATTTTTGCCAAGTGTGGCGCTGGCTTGAGTGCTTCTGAGTATAATAAATTTGGAACTCAGGAAAGAATTCAGTTATTTTCCTACATGGCTTTGTTTATGAATTACAGCTAATCATCGGATACATGTAAGTCAATATGAAGATAAAGCAAAAAAAGCAGCTGAAGAAGAGGAACAAATCGACCAGAAAAGAAGAAAAGAGGTAACTTTCTTTTTAAATAAGTACCTATATGGTTTCTTAATAAACGCAATATGTAAGAAACACTTTTCTTTCTTCCTTTAAAGTTGTATAGTCAAGAACAAAGATGTGTAAACAGATTTGGCATTAAGTTATTGTGCAATGGAATGAAACGCGTATAATGGATAACATGTCTTGAACTTGACTAAAAATTACATGTTTACTGGGTTTTTTTGCACTCCAGTTTCTTATCAAATAGTTACTGCAATTAAATAACTAAAATCGTGATTTCCAGCAAGAAAACAATGAAGAAAGCATTGGTGAAAGTGGAAGTATATTTGTGAGGAATCTGCCCTATGTAGTTTCAGAAGAAGAGCTTACCAATTTATTTGAAAAATATGGTATGTATAAATGTTTAATTTTATAACTTAATGCATTTTCTGAAACAAACTAACAATTGTTTAACCTATTGAACCCTGTTAGACCAAATACGGATCCATAATGATAACATGTATTGTGTCTGCATTCTTCGAGTTTGACTGTTATTACTTCCTTGAGGTCTTATAGTGATAACTGTCCATAGATATTAACCCTAGACTACTTCCCCCTGACATTTTCGCCAATAATTACTAGTCACCCTGTACATCAGATCTTGAGTCCACTTCTGTGTGTCTGTATACCTTGTAGCAAAGGCCACCCCCTAATCTTCTCCACTCTGCTGACCTTACTATGGCTACTCGACCCTAAGTTACTCCTGCATCCTTACTGCTTTCGTCGTCCCGCCTTTTCTGTTGTCTACCTATCTTGCAAACTAGCACTCCAGCTATTCAAAACTCGTCTTTCAATTTTTTACATATGCTAAGGTACATGTATTCTCGTTAACATAGGGAATGGTGTCTGGTCTACTTTTACTGGATATAAATACTTATATATAAAATTCTCGTGTCACAATGCTCGTTCCCGTACTCCTTCGAAACGGCTTGACCGATTCTCATGAAATTTTGTGAGCATATTGAGTAGGTCTGAGAATCGGCCAACATCTATTTGTCTTCAAAAATAATTTATATAGCAAAACAACGTTTGCCAGGTCATCTATAAATACTTGAAAAACCTAATAAAAAGTCAATCAAAACTTTTATCTACCCTTAGGACCATTAGCCGAGGTGAATATGCCGATCGACAAGATCCTTCGGCAGCCGAAGGGGTTCGCGACGGTGACGTTCGTGATGCCGGAGCACGCGGTTGCCGCGTTCACCGCGCTCGACGGCACCGCATTCTGCGGACGCATGCTGCACCTGCTGCCCGCCAAGACCGAGAAACTGGATGAGGCTGATAATGACGATGGTGACCATACTCTTAACTCATAGGTTTCACAGCTGTCCTGCGTACGCACGTACGGTGTGTCACTATGGGCGCCCGAAGCGGGAGCACATTAGAACGCAAATTTCAGAGGCCTTACTGCCAGAACGTACGACACAGAGTTACGCAGTGTGATTTAAACTTATTGTTAAAGCCCTCGTTACTAAACCCTCACAATAGACCTCAGAGGAGTGGGTGCGGCTGAAAATCAGCGCTGTCATATGTCAGCAATAGCTGAGCCGCATCCATTTAAAAAAAAAATTTTTTGGATTTATGACATTACAGCACGTCAAAAACTGTGAAATCTTATGCGTATGTAATAAGAACGATGAATTTCGTAAAGAAATGAAATGAAATTCGTTTATTTGCAAGAATACAGGTTTTAATGATCTTAATGTTATCGTAAGTTAGTAAAGTATTCAACCTGCATGCAGGTGTGCAAAAATTAATTCAAATAGGCAGAATGAATATAAAATAAATTATTATATGTTACATTAATTACAATGATAAATTATGATATGTTTCATTGTTTTTAATTTCATGACAATTTATTAGAATTCATAAATTCAGTCACACTGTAAAATCATGAATTTCGTAACGTGATGTGCTGTCTGTATCGTTTTAACAGATATTGTTTCTTGTAGTAGGCCTGCTGAGCAGTGCGGCCGTCACCCTTATGGATCTCCCGCGCGTGGTTTCACCATACCGGTCTTCCGGATAGCATTGAATCTAGCCATAGAACCACAGATTGATGCAGATTTTACATTACATAGTGGTTGAGTTCATTCTATTAAGCTAAAAAGTGCTGAGGGCAGATGAACCCGCTAAGCATGAAACGAAATTTTGCAATTGTGTGCCTACCTAAGCAAACTTCTCTTTTTTTGCCAATTTTCGAAATCTCTGTTTAATGTTACTTATGCGTCTCTTAGATGGACTCACATTCAAGGAGAAGAAAGCGAAGAAACTGAAAGCTCAAGCGAAATCTTCGCACAACTGGAACACGCTGTTCCTGGGCGCGAACGCGATCGCCGACGTCGTCGCCTCCACATATAACACCACCAAGGAGCAGTTACTCACTGAAAGTAACACAAGTAAGGATACCAACCCCTCTACTCTCTAAGCTGCAGGGCTTGTTAACAGGTTAACTTTTTACCCTGTAAATGAGCAAGTACATAAGGATTATTTTATAAAGGTTTAAATTAACCTTAACCTTTATAAAACTGGTATTTGAAAAGAGTTTGCTCTTATATAATATTATAGGGTATCTCTCTTATATAGATAAGGGTTTGGATCTATTATCCTCTATTACCCTTTAAAAAATCCGACAAACTGATGCTTCTATCCACATACAGTTTGCGCTTTTTGAATCACTCTCTCTCTCTTGCAATTAATTAAGCTCCTGGTCAAACCATTATGAAAATACCGGTAAAAACCTACTAATTAATATTTATTAAACCGGTTTAAAGCCCTGCTAATTTGTTGTCTGTAGTTCCCGGTCACTCTTACTAGCTTAAATGTGCGAGCGAACGTGCTAACTACTATCCGAAAATACATACGAAACATCGAAAAACGGAGTACGGCCTATGATTTAGTTTAAACTTCGTCATATCTTTTTAAGAGGATATTATATGGATATCATAGATTGTTTTTAATATTACTGGATTCGTGTTTCAAGCAATATGAAACAGTTGTTTGTAAACTAATTTACTTATTGTTAGCAGTAAAACTTCAAAAAGAAAATATTTTAAGCCTTTGACTGCCGAGAGACTAGACACAATAGAAATAATATTGTTTGGGGGTCACCGGTGACCACCATGACGTGCAATGTGTAATTGAAAAACCTAAAATAAAGCTCTCAACCTTATAAAATACTCGACTATGAAAATGTTTATTAAAGGTTTATTTTATCAGTTAAATATTTTTCCAGATACAAGTGCCGCCGTTAGATTGGCGCTAGGAGAAACCCAACTAGTCGCTGAGACACGTAAATTTCTCGAATCCAACGGAGTGTATTTAGACGCATTCAGTAAGGTAATCGCCATTCTGTGATCATAAAAATGCTTCGATACTTAAAACCTAGGCTCGCATACTAATAAACAATGTTTACTTTCAGCCACCTAAACGAAGATCGAAAACCTGCATATTGGTGAAGAATCTACCAGCGAATACAAATGAGAATGAAATAAAACCGTTATTTGAAAGGCATGGTCATATTGCCAGATTTTTAATGCCGCAACACGGTATAACAGCACTAGTTGATTTTATTGAGCCTTTCGAGGCCAAGAAGGCTTTTAGTAAACTTGCTTATTCTCAATTTAAGTCTTCGCCGTTGTATCTTGAGTGGGCGCCAGAGAATGTGTTTATAAAAACCGCTGAAAAAACAGAAATTGATAGTAACGAAACACCTAAAGAATCTGAAGTATTATCTGATAGTAATAAAGAGGAAACCGTGCCAAAGGAGCCAGATACAAAACGCATTGATGACGCTGAAAGTGTACAGGAAAGTGAACAGTTGGGAGAGCCAGAAAATGATACGACGTTGTTCGTTAAAAATCTTAATTTCAAAACAACAGAAGAAGATTTGAAAAGGGTAAGCTTTTTTGATTTGATACTTTTTTGTTCAAATTCTAGTACCTATTACCTAAATACTCCTGCATTTAACTCATGAGAGTGGGATATCATAGCATTCGTGACTTCATGCAGGCTAATTATACCTACCCTACAGTAGTGATTGTCAGTAAGAGCGTTAAGCTAAGTAATAGGCTTGTTTCCACTATGAAAGAAATATTCAAAAACTGATTTTCTCTAAAATAATTCATAATTTCAGATGCCTTTACACTAATATTTTTCTGCAGTTCGTATTATTTGATTTTTAATTGGAATTCAAATGATTATTAGTCACTCAGTCGGCATTGCACGCGATGACGTCAAAGTGTGTTATTCCCATACAAGCTCTATGAAGAAAAGCGTTTTGACAGTTGATAAAAAGTACGTCAACGATTGGTGGTGTCAACAACCGTATTAACTAATTATGTTCATTTTTTATAACTTTACTCAATGCTACAGCATTATTTGTTTCGTAAAATAGTAGCCGCCTGATAAAGTTACATGTCCTTGGGTCGACACATAAATGATTTATCTATATAGAAAAATTTCAATGCATGAAATAAATATTCTTCCAGAGAGCTAAACAGGCTAGGTGAAAATATATACTTAGTCTCTCTTAACTGTATGCAATAAAATAACAGTACAGTGGCTAGCACATAAGGCTACCCATCTTTGTTGCCAAATCGCCCGTATCACAAGTCTATAAGAAACTGCAGTTTTCACCGTGATGTACTGGCCACCGTACGTTATTTACTCGTATTTAAATGTATGTCATCAAATCATTACGAACTCCTTTATTTTCACAGCATTTTGCAAAAGCTGGTCATGTGTATAATGTAACCATAGCCAAAAAGAAGGATCCGAAGGCGCCCGGGCAATTTTTATCGATGGGATATGGATTTGTACAGTTCTTAAGGAAAGTTCACGCCAATGAAGCCCTCAAAATTTTACAAAATTCCAAGTTAGATGAAAAGAACTTAGAGCTTAAACGATCAGAAAGAGGAAACACGTAAGTGATTTGAAAATATATGAATGGTCGTCAGTGAGGTCTCAATTTTGAGCAATTGTGAAATACTAAGCACGCTAGTTTATTATAAGTTATATTTTCAATTCAAGAAACAAAAGCACTAGCTCTCTCAGCTGGTTAGGAAAAATCTAATCCCAATGTTTTTTTTTTTCAGAACGGATGTTCAAACAGCCAAGAAAAGTACAAAACATACAACACAAAATGGTACCAAGATTCTAGTACGAAATGTTCCATTCCAAGCAAACAGAAATGAACTCCACGAAATATTTAGGTAATAATCGAAGTTAATCGCGATTGATTAGCAAGAACCTTACAAATATATTATCATGTGAGATAACGATAATCATTTTATGACAGTGAATTTTTAATGATACCCTATTTATTTTTCCTTATCGCTTCATTAGATCATTCAATTCTCCTGTATCTATTAAAGACCAGATTTTAATGATAATTTGTATATTCAACTGTCAGATATTGCTCGATGCTTATTTTTACCGAACAATCATCAATGCTTGCCCCAAAACTGTACCTGGTGTACGATTCTTATACATTCGTACTTTTTCCGCACGGTAATTTGTATGGTGCCAACTAAACATGTACAATAATAACTTCAAATCACTGTTAACAGGTGCATTTCATAACAGCTACAAGATATTTCGTATACGCATTTAAAACTTCGACTGGTCAGCTGGCCACTCGTTGCGTTTGAGTAATTAATTATCGATCGAACCTTTTACAAATGTGAACTCTTCTCGATAGCACGAGAATTGCCCCCCGAATTTCATGGGCGTGCAACTGAAATATGTTAATATTTTTCAGAGCTTTTGGAGAAATTAAGACGCTAAGGCTGCCGAAGAAATTAACCCCAGGAGCTGATCAGCACCGCGGATTTGCCTTTGTAGATTATCACTCCAAAGCAGATGCTAAGGTTTGTAAAATAAACTTTCTGAAATATTTGTTCTTAACATTTTAGTATCTTGTAGATCTATTTTTATAGTACATAATAGTAACTCCAATAAATCCTTTTCATGATTATGCTTATTCTTAGGAAATCCAATTGTTTTCACAAGTACATACTCGTAGCATGTATTTTCGACTATTTTTATGGTCACTCCCATTGCAAAGTAATTGGTTGAGCGGTGTTTTACGCACCTAAACATAAAAACCTTTTCGTCAATATGTAAGGGAGAAACGTATTATAAGTAACGTTACATGAAAGGATCCAGGAGGAATTTAGCTAACGAAGAAGAAGCTTGACCAATGTGATTAAAAGCAATGCTCTTGCACTAAGTATTCCAGTACTTATATTTTCAGTAATAGTAATAATTTTCATTTATTTTACAGAGCGCATTCGAATCGTTGTGTCACTCGACTCATTTATACGGAAGACGATTGGTGTTAGAATGGGCAGATCAAACTGATGAAAACGAAGACGTGGCCACACTTAGGAAGAGAACTGCCGAAAAGTTCAATGCAAGAACGCCCGGTGGCAAAAAGTCCAGGAAAGGCGCTGTAGACGTTGAGGCGTTTGTTGACGGCGAAAAATAAATTTATCCTAATGAGAACTGAGTCTTATTTTTTCCTATCATAATTATCAGAATAATACCTTTAACGTTTTAAAGAGGCATTTCATTTTTAACATCTAGTTTCATCAACAATTTGTAAATTGTTATAAACAAAAACGTAAGTCTTCTTCAGCTCTCCTCCTCTATAAGCCGTTGTACGTAGTTTCTGATGTAGCCGTCCCGTGTGACTCTTAAAAGCTCGAAACTGGGAGCGAAAGTTCTGGCGAGATCCGAACATACGGATGAAACATTATGGAGTATAGCCTTAGATTTCAAACAAGTTTGTTTTGATTTGATGCACACTTGTAATCCGACGCCCTAGAAGGATGTTATTAACTCCACCATCTCTCTTCTTTTGCATTGCTACAGTACTTACACAAGTCCTGTGCCCTAAGCACGAACCATTTGCGTAAAAGTTTTCGTATAGTAAACGTAATCATTTTGTATGGGAATCAGACAGCGCCTCTATCGGACGTAAAACTAACTAAATTTGGGAGCACGAATGACTTAAGTTAACGTATAGTAAGCGTACGTAAACGAAACGTCAGACTTTAATACTAAAATGCGAGCACGAACCACCTTTTGACGTATAGTTTCGTGAATAACGATAGCTGGCTTACGAATGTTTTGTCACTTGAAATTTTCGGTGAGAAAACTTTCGTCGGAGCTCATTCGAAGCAAAACACTTGTAATTCAAGCGTTATTTTATTTTGTGGTGAGGTTTAACTTGTTTAAATATGTCCCGGCGTACTTTGCACTATTATTTAGCAGCGTAATTGATTGACGAAAGGAGAAATGGAGAAAGGGAAACGAGGTTAGAATTAGAATCTTTACGATGCTTTTTATTAGATTTCTATGCTTCCTTTAATCGAAAATAAGCTAAAAGGATACATACTTATTTTTTTATTATTATAGGGAAATTTCAAGGAGAGCTCTCCTTAGAAAAAATTCCTTCGACACTGAATTTAAAAATAGGTTTCGCCTCAGTAAGGAAGCTTTTTTGCATACATGTCGCCAATTAAAAGAAAAACAGATTTAAAATCTAGTAAAAGGATCAGCCTGCAACGCAAAGTGTGTGGGGTAGAATTTTCAATTTTATTTATGTTACATTAATGTTTATATGTAGGTGCACTTAGGTAGAGTAAATTTAATTTTATTTCTTATTTTTTTCTAGGTGCTGTGAGCTTTATCGTTTTATGCCACAGGCTCCTACCAAACCCACTGAACCCTGCAATACTTAATAGTTTCAATAAATTTCCAGCAACTCAAGAGCAGTGATATACTGTAAACAACAAGAAAATAACAATTCATTCAACCCAATAGTTTATAGACTAGAGTTTAATGGAGAACTCCATATTGGTGACAGAAACTATTGCGTAGGAAAAGAGTTTACTACGGCGACATGTTTGTTATGATTGACGATTTGATTTCAAAGATATAAAATAATAAATTGTGTTGTACTCGTAATAATGTGATAAAAATAAAAGAAACATGTTTAGATACAACTTGCGATTTTATTTACGACCTCCCTGTTATTATATAACATGTAATACACATAACGTGTAACTTTATTCAGAAATGCTTATTAAAACCATGATAGATCTAAGCATACATATATACATATTACAGACATAGGCACCAACGCGGGAAGCAAGTATGCTTTAATACCATGTAATGATTTATACAAATTTGTCATCCTTTTCAAAATAAGCTTGTAACGTGAGCTATTGGTCTCTCTGTCTTCTTTCTTTTTCTTTTATTGTGGAGGTGTAATGTGTCCAATGGTCACTGCAAAAAGCTTAATTTGGATAGATCTCCATGTCTGGGAAACAGAAAATCTTCCATAATACGACACACTCTTACAAGGACAAAATCACTGTGATTAATAGGTATAAACTCTTGGTAATAGAACAAGGCCATAGAATTTCAATATACTTAGGTACATGCCTTTCCATGAACTCCACAATTATCATAAATTGTAAATTGCTCGTTTATCGTAATCTTTTGAAACACTATTTGAAAAATTTTCAAAGTTTCCGTTTGTCTGACAGTGACAATCTTGAAAGACGTTTGGAAATCATAACACTTACGAAAGAAATATCTTTTAAGGTTTATAGTTTTAATGTTTACTTTTACTTCAAATCCAATTCAATTTTAACCACATTTTTTAGTGTAATTTGTTTTCTCTATTATTTCACTTATTTTCACGATGAATTGCTTTTATTTATTATTCAAAACTGAGCTTCGATGCGTTTTCGAACGTGTCATTCGTTCATAGCTCAATCTAGGGGGCAGCTCTTTTACGTTAGGATGACGTCACTTTCGTAAGGCTATCGAGTTTACCTTACGACGACGAAAGTGCTTCGTGCTGCCTACTTAAGTTATCGTGTCGTTGGCTCGATTCTATTACGTTGCGAATACGTGAATTGTTCGTGCTTAGGGTACTGTAACTCTATTGTTATGTTGTTTTAAATGTACATAATATCACATAATCGAGGTTATCATACCAAGTACAACACTAAACCGATTTTTCTATTATCATGGTAATGGGATAGGAGTAGAAATATAGCCTTTGCGACTCAAGCACTTACGTTAGGGTTTTGCGAAAAGGATCCTCCAAAATAAAACTGCGATTATTCCAAAAAAGATTATCTATGTAAATTAAGCCCCTGGAAAAAAATGTTTTTCGAACGTACGGCGCGGCGGCGTATCAACACCACGGGCATTCGACGCTATGTCTTTCGCATCAACGGCCTTCGACTCTACGTAGGTAACCCAAAGTCGCGCGGAACCACTAGTAAATAAATAATTTGCATTATTTCATCCATCTTTATTTTATAACTTTATTACATTGTAATTTTATAATAAGCTGGATGGCATATGGAGTTACAAATTATTTCTAGTGTAAGTATGATAAATCATCATAAATGACTATCATGTTCATTATAAATTTTACATTTCATTCCTATTATTATTTACAATAAGATACTACAATTTAGGTATTATAACATATCTATCTATACTTAGTTATAAACAGATTAGTATCTCCAAGTGATAGTCAGTACCTTCTCAGAGAAAATTATCCATTTATTAGGACATCATACATAAAGCAACAAGCTTTCACAATTTAAAATTTGTACATACTGTGATATCATTGATTGACAATATCTGATGTAATATTTTTTTAAATTGTAACTAATAACATTTACATGTTACTCAAGACATAGTTATTAAGACCACCATATGAATATTTTTCAAAATTACTTTTAATTAATTTTTAGTCAGAAAATTGTAGATGATATAATTAAGATAATTTGATTTTAATTAAATTATGAGAAAACATCTAGTTCACAATAATGATATGAAACTATAAAGTTTTACACAGAGAATCCACACCACATTGTAATGACATGATGATTACATTACTGCATGTAATCTTAAAATTGTTTATATAATACAAAAGCTGAAATCTGTCTTATCATTTGTGAATTATTACTAGTCTTTCCCACAATGGACTGACTATTACTATCAGGACATTGGGGCAATGTGTAAGTTTCTAAATTGCTGCTGTTTTACTAATTTAATTTCATAAGCATTTTAAATCAAAGTTACATACATCATCATGGGGAATGTACACAGTAGAAAATTAATTGCTCATTCTACCTTTGCAAGCACTATATCCCTGAAGAGAGATTACAAGAAAGTCATTCATTATCAATAACATATGTTAGTTACAGGACATCACAAGTTTGCTTACACAACATAAGTGCACAGGCACCTCCTACCAATTAAAATCATTCATAAATAAATTTTTAAATAAATGAAAAGAAATATTAAAGTTGAAATTGGAGTACACTTCAACATAAGTAATGTTCTCTTCAATCAATCTTTACAGTTGAATATATTTTTCTGACAAATAAGCTTGTACCCAAATAACCAACAGTGCCACAAATGATTCCAAGAGCCATACTGAACAAAGCCATGTATCCAAAGTAGAAAGTAGTCTGGAACAGCCCATACATCTTGGTTTTAAAGACAAAGTAATAGAAGGAGTACAAGTAAACATAGAGAGCTGTGCTGCCAGCTGAAAGGAAGCTAGTCCACTGCCAACGGTAATCCTCTGCATTGAGCAAGAAATAGGTGCAGACAATGGTAACACAGACAGTCACTATCATTAAAATCAAGAAAACTAGCAGCATAAATCCATAGACATAATAAATTTTATATGCCCAGAAGGAAGTAAAGATGAAATACATCTCAATGAAAATAGAACCAAATGGCAAAATTCCTCCCATTATTATAATAACAAAAGGTTCCATAAACCACTTTTTTTCTGGAATAGGCCTGGGTACTGCATTTATGCGACATGGGTAATCTGGTTGTCCAGCCAAATTCCGACCTAGCACAGTTCCCACAAGAGTTAAAGGCAAAATAACAAATGTACAGATGGACATAACAGCAATCATACTGCCAAAAGGAATAGCCCTTGATGTATGGAAATACATGGCAATGAAGTTGATGAAGAATGCTGTGCCACAAACTAAAACAGGCAATAAGAAAGCAGAGAGAAGCATTTGCTTAATCCACAACTTGCCTCCCATTCTAGCGTACAAGGAACCACCGAAATATCCATTTACAGGAGATGTTGCTGCATAGATAAATATAGCAGTGGATAGTAAAGATCCTCTCTCTGTGTAGAGCTCACCAAATATTGTGAAGATTATAACTGCTAAAGTGACAACAGTTAACTGGTAGCCAGAGCCTACAAGAGCAGAGAACAGGGCTAGGTGGGGCACAGGTCGAAAGACATCACCATGCACTTGTTTCCATCCATATTCATCTCCCAAATCTTTTTCTAAGTCATCAAGGTCATCATCTTTTGAATATCTAGCATAATCTTTGCGAAGAGTTCTCATCAGGATCATAGATACAAGACCAACTAAAAATATAACCATCATAAAACTATTGAAGATACTAAACCAATGTATCCTGTGTTGGAAAAAGTTAGGATCTAAATACTTATCAAAACGATCTTCAAATCTAATGCTGCTTTTTATCCAATTTATTTCATAGGTAAATGGAATCTTGGCATCAGGTGTCAGTCGTTCCTTATTTTCAGCAGTAAGATTGACTTCTACTATTCTGTTGCCATTGTATCCAATGTCGAATTTCTTATGTGTCCAAATATAAAATTGGTCTCCATCAACTTCGCCTACAATGCCCCAAATGGGAAGATCATCGATATACATTTGATACCAGTAGTGGTTCTTCACGGCGTACACCAGTGCCTTGTAGGATTGGTCGTTCAGTTCGATCGCACAGAATTGTTGCGCCGGTACATTATCCTTGAATGTAATGTCGAGTCCACTGAATTCGAGCTCGACGCCCTGCAATGCTTCCGAGAGGGTCTCATGATAGTGTCCAATAGTTACCTTTGTTCCAACGCAGAATGGTAGCGAAAAATATGCATACGTCTCTTGTCGATTGTGGTATGGACCGACGGTGTTCATCCAAAGAACCACTTGTTCTCCATCTTTATACATATGGGTGTGTTCGTCACATCTTGCTATAGTCCACAATGTGAGTAATAAATAAAGATACTTCATTTTAAGGACGCTACTCATTAAATAATGTTAGTGTTCCAAATAAAATAAACATAACACGTATGTAAAACGCCGAAGAGTCGGACATTTATTGAATGTTGCCACACATTTAAAGCTTACGTCAAAATTGACAAAAGTTGGTGTGCAAATAGTAGAAAATGGTAGAAAATTTACCGTAATGTTTTTTTTTGGTGCGCTTCTTTTCATTTGTTTGTGTGAAAAAAGGCAAAGTTTATTACCATACATACATACGTGACTTGAGTAAAACTCTTCTAATTAGTTAATTCTTAAAACTACTTTCTTTTAACTACTACTACAACTTAACCTGAGCCCTAATCTAACTCATTGAAATGCAAGGATGGTTTACATTTCAATGCTCAACAATTTCTAACCGTAATGAATTCGAATCGCATCGAGCTTGTCCGAATACCGTCAAGCTCTTCGAACCAAACGGCGAAATAGTAGCTGTCAGTTCTGTCACATTTTCATGTATCCCGCACTGTTCCCCTAACCTAAAAGTTGTTTTCATTTCAAAATCGGGAATCAAACATGGATTTTGATTTGCCTAGTTGTATTCAAGCAAAGTTTAAGTCCGACACTGGTGAAGAAATCGGAAATACCTTAGACTTGCCTCTAAACATAACCAAGGACCAACTTCAACTTATTTGCAATGCACTCCTTCAAGAAGTATGGAATGAAGACAACTATCTGAGTATCTTATTTTTTGGCAGAACTCAGAACTAATTAGTACCATTTTATTTTCAGGAAGACAAGCCATTCTTATTCTTCGTTAAAGACGTAGAAATAACAGCCAGCCTTAAAGATGCCTTAGATATCAAATGTTTAAACTCAGAAGAAGTTGTAGACATAATTTACCAACAACAAGCTGTGTTTAGAGTCCGACCAGTAACAAGATGCACTAGGTATATGGACTGTATTTAGTAGAAAACCGTAACTTACAATTTTAGTTTATTTAAGTATCTATTTCTTAGCCTAATATTTTTAGAATAGAATAGAATCAGTATTTGTTTGGTACATTCACATGTCATTTTCTGTTTTAGTTCAATACCAGGACATGCTGAAGCTGTAATTTCAACAAGTTTTAGTCCTTCTGGAAAGCAACTGGCCAGTGGATCTGGCGACACTACTGTGCGGTTCTGGGATTTACATACACAAACTCCTCTTCATGTATGTAAAGGTAGATAGATGTTACACTAAACTGCTTATTTAATAATCCTGTGCATTACATAATAGTTCTTATAAATTTAACATGTTTTCAGGTCATACCAACTGGGTACTGTGCATCAGTTGGGCCCCAGATGGCACAAAATTAGCATCCGCTTGCAAACAAGGCAGGCTTATGATATGGGACCCCATCACTGGTAACCAGATAGGAAGAACTATGACAGGGCATAAACAGTGGATAACGGCATTAGCTTGGGAACCTTACCATAGGCAAGATTTAATATTCCATAGAAACATTTATGTACAGACTTTTTTACTTGAATGATTAGACCATAGTTCATGCATCATAACAAAATTATATTTCAGGAACCCAGAATGCAGAAAATTGGCAAGTTCATCAAAAGATGGTGATGTTAGAATATGGGACACTGTCACAGGTATCACAATTTTAAGCCTGACTGGACACTCCAAAGCAGTCACATCTGTCAAGTGGGGTGGAACTGGACTCATTTATACATCTTCACAGGACAGAACAATTAAAGTTAGTACCTTCATTCATTCGGGCAGGTGATAGGTATAGGTATAATTTTACAAACAAAACTTTCACTAATCTATGATGTTTCCCTAGGTTTGGAGAGCTGAAGATGGAATTCTATGCAGAACATTAGAAGGACATGCACATTGGGTCAATACACTAGCTTTAAGCACAGATTATGTTCTTCGTACTGGCCCATTCCACCCTGTTACCGATAAACATGAAGTTACTGAAGACAGTGAGTAAACATACAAATTTTGTTTAAAAACCAATTCGACCAACTTAGGATTACGAATAAAAAAAAAATAAGTAAAAAGTTTTTAATATTTGTTTTTAATTTCTCAGAAAACATTCTCAAAAATCGGGCTCTTGAGAGATACCAGGAAGTCTGTCCAAATGGAGCAGAAAAATTGATCTCAGGCTCTGATGACTTTACCTTATTTTTGTGGCTGCCTGAAAAAGAGAAACGACCATTGGCCAGGATGACTGGTCATCAACAACTAGTCAATGATGTTAAATTTTCTCCAGACACCAGGTATACAAATAATTAATATTTATAATATGTTGTTTTTAAAGTTTATGTTTTCATTGTTTTGTTTTGCTTCAGATTAGTGGCATCTGCATCTTTTGATAAATCAGTGAAATTGTGGGAGGCAGCCACAGGAAAGTTCATCACTACATTAAGAGGGCATGTCCAAGCAGTTTATACAGTCGCTTGGTCTGCTGACTCTCGACTTTTACTAAGTTCAAGTGCTGACTCTACTTTAAAAGGTACCAGTTTAGCAACTATCCAAAGAGTAATGTTATCAGTACAATGATTATTGTTCTGAACTGATATTATTTTTTAGTGTGGAGTATGAAGACGAAAAAACTAGAGCTAGATTTGCCAGGACATGCTGATGAAGTCTATGCAGTAGATTGGTCACCAGATGGCGCATTTGTAGCATCAGGAGGAAAGGATAAAGTTTTGAAATTGTAAGTAAATTACATCTTGAATGGCATGATCCCTGGATTAGTGTATTATGATTTTGTTTTCTAATAATTATTAGATCAAACTTGTAACAAACACAGAAAAAATCTCAAAAATGGTGGTTAGGTATTAACATATTTACATTATCCTTGTTTGTTTCAGGTGGCAACATTGAAAAACTTGATGATGTGATTGCATACTTTAATTTGAAATAAAAATGTTACATTCTTGTACAATAAATACATTTAACATTTTATGTTACTTACTTAATTTTAATGCTCTTTTTCACATTTGCTTTAATGCCTGATGCTTCTCCACCATATCTAGTTACTTCAGTCCTCGGTTCACGAACAGCACCCTTCCTCCTTATCTTTGCCTTCCTGAATTTAAGTTTGTGTTTGACTCTTGGATTCCTCTGTTCCTTCTTACGATGAGGAGTCAAACCTTTATTTTTAGCAATTTGATAAGTTATCTGCCGTTTATCACCCACATCCTCAGCTACCATAATCTGTGAAGATGTAGAGGGTTTACTATTGTCCTCAATGTCAGCTGGAGCTTCAGCATTATCAGAAAATCCACTTTCTTCAGATTCATCATTGTATTTAGAAACATTGTCAACTGGATTGAAGTAATCATTTCCTTCATACTCGTCTTCATTGTCAGAGACTCCAGTGTCTTTTCCATCATCTTTTTCTAAAGCACTGATTAGTTTTAGCTTTTTGGCTGATGATTCAGTTGCATTAACCAATTTACGTTTCCTCTTGTCTTTTTCCTTGTTATCCCTTAATTCTGTAACATGTAATTGTAAATTGTTTCGAACAGCACTCAAGATCCTACTGATTTGGGGCTTTATTACCTCCAAATAGATAGGTTCCATTTTATTTAACATCTGCCTATATTGGTACAATCTCTTAATAACAGGATGATTTTGTATATTGATTCTTTGACTCTTAAGCAGTAAATAGAAGCTTATGTTGGTACAGTAATTTAAAATAAGGTCATAGTTTGTCTTAACGAACTTAGAAGCAGGGCATTTTGGAACTTTTCCATCTTTAACAAGTTTTAAAAGTGGGTGCAAATCATCTTTTGCTACTGTTAACTTAGTTTTAAAATCATCTATTAAACCAGAAAATTCTGGACTTTGCTTTTCAAGCAATTGTAGCTTTTGCCTCTTTGACATCTGGCTTAGATCACTTTTAATTACAGTTTGTTTCTCCTCTACATCTTTTATTTGCTTGTTAAAAAAATCTAATGAAAAATCTTCATCACCAAGTTGTTCCAGTAATCTTTTCTGTATAGTGATTGCTTCTTTTTCTTCCATGAGAGCAATTTCTTCATCACCTTGAAAGCCACCATAATCCTCATCAACATAATCAGTTGCATAATATGCTTGTTTCTTTTTACCCCATGCTTTAGAATCTGGCAAGTCATCATCTGAATTTCCTTGATCCTCCACATCACTGTCAGCAATTCCTAGATCATCTTTTTTTTGGTCTCTGTCATCTTCAGATTCAGAAAAAGCATACATCTCCTCTTCACTATCTGTATCATGATGTTTTCTTTTGCGCACTTTATCAAGAAGTTTCTTTTCATGTGGTGAATATTCCTCTTCAGAATCAGATGGCTCATAGTTGCCCTTCATATCGTATTTTGTATTGATCCTGTAAAATAAAATAAATTGATTATAATCTTATAGTCTACCCAAGATCTACTCCAACAAAGATAATATTAAGGTCCTTTTCTGTAAGTAACCAATAGACAGAACCCGTATTCAGGAGAGATCAGGTTAAATTCTTAGGATTAATATTTCAAATTTGTAATATTTTTTTGGAACTTTTGCTATAGTAGAGCACACCAACTTTGCACATGTCTGAAATCTGTATATTCTTTTGTGAAAAAGTTGAAGGGAGATATATCAAAGATAAGTTTAGTTAAAGTAACGCGGTAACAGAATATCATACCTTATTTTATCAGCCATAGTGTAATAATTGATGTAAACAAGTAGCAAAATAGCATGACACTTTTAGGTTAACCAAGGATGCAAGTCCTGTTGTTGTTAAAATATATAATTTATCACATTTCAATCGCCTATCTAACACACAGTAAGGTCTCACTCTCAGTTGGGTTGGTAACGAGAACGCTAAAAACGTTTAAAAAATTGGGATTCTTCGACAATCGACTGACTCAGAAAGGATTTTTGTTAAATTCAGCTCTATGCCACGGTCAGTGTTGCCACCTTGGATTTTTTTGAGGCGCTAGGTCAAGAGTAAAATGTCGCCAGATTTCAGAAATTTGGATTAAGAGAAAACCACCAAAATCCGCTAAATAAAAGCATTTAAATATCAGACTAAAGAAACCCTTATTTCACACTAATACACTTAGTACGATGCATTTGTAAGACGTCCGTTGCTTTGGAATCAGAAAAAGCCGATTTGACTAAATCCGTTAGATGATCAATACAAGAAACTGAACTGTGTCCTGTAATGTAAAGAGCGAGCATTCCTTTAGCATTGCGAGATTTTGGGTTTAAAAACTTTTCACTGTGTAACTTCACACACACACTGCTACAAGACACGAACACGGTAATATTATCTATACAGTATTCCATCTTCATATAAACCGACGACGCGCGAGCTATACCTACGCGCCCGGATCTTGGCATGCGCTTGGCATGCTACAGTCGCGAGTGCGCGCAGTGACGACGGTGTGCTGGTTTTTAATCAGTAACCGCCCGAATTTTAACTCGAAATAAATGCAAGTAGCTATTTAACATGACAAGTAGAATATATTGTGCTGTTTTTGGATTGTGGATTTTTTAAACACTCAAATATAATAATAAAGCATTCCGTTCATACGAGAATAATATTAGTAATACAATCAATGTGCAAATATTTTTGGTCGCAAATATATTAGACCGATTTGTTAGTAAGTAGCTATTTAACATGCCAAGTAGAATATATCGTGCTGTTTTTGGATTGCGGATTTTTTATACACGCAAATAATAATAATTAAGCACTTCGTTCATACGAGAATAATATTAGTAATACAATCAATGCGCAAATATTTTTCAGTTGCAAATTTATTAGTCCGATTTGTTATAAAGTCACATAACCATGGGTTTTAATTATATCTATCAATCAATAAAACAACTTGCATTTTAATTGAACACTTTCTTTTCAATTCATAAAGTATTATATGTAATCATATAAATATTTTATATTGTTTCTTAGTATCTGTGCTTATAAATAAAAAGTAACAAATTTACAATCTCAAAACTAGATAGAAACTCAAAGTAGGCAGATGCAATTAAAACGCTGTAGATAGGCGACAGCGAGTACAGCGACAGCCCTATCTCATGCTTACGTACCACGCGGCGGTAGGTACTTATTTTAAAAACACGGCCGAGTTGGAATACTGTATGGATAATATTACCGTGACACGAATCTATTAAACTTTGAGATTTTTCAATCACACGGACCAAATTCCAAACATAGAATGACAGATAAAAAGAAAACATTAACTAGCGACTATGCGTAGGGATCATCGATGGTAGGGTCATAGAGTAAGCATAGAACATAATGTAATTTCGGAACAATAGGGGATTTCCCTAAGAATCCATATTGAAAAATCGCTAAAAACCACTAAAATAAATAAAAACGCCATACACGGAAAAAAACCCACTAAAAGTCTTGAAAAAGCACCAGTTCTGGTGGGATAACCACCAAGCTGGCAACACTGGCCACGGTTGGGTTTGGGTATGATAAAGCCAGATTTATGATTTACAAAATAAAACGTCACAGTACTCATTTTGTGAATTCGTTATGTTTATTCCTTACCGTTTCCCCTACTTTTTACTCCGCCCGTGGCTTTGCGCAAACCGCGTGTGCCAATTAAGTTAAAAAAATGGGCGCTCAAATTATTTTTGTTGTACCTACGTCATAGCAGACAGATTTTTTAATAGTTACTCCGGGTCCACACGTTCGACGTAATCTCAACTTTTAAAACTGTCGTTCTTAGACAAGTTCTAAATTTTGCCGCTAGAGGCGCGTGGATAATCTTTGCATCGCCAATAGTTAGTAATTTATTTGTTAAGTTTTTTTTTGCGTTTACAACGCTATTTTTAATTTCGAAAAGACAACACTTAAAAAAATCTTTTTCGGCTCCGGTCATCGGGGAGGAATCGAACCCCCGACCTTTGGAAGTCCGGTCCAATGCTCTGACCACTGAACTACCGAGAACCTTAATGGAGGCGTTGAATTTTGTAAGTGCTTTTTTAACGCTTTGAGCCAGCGTATGTTTCATCAATGATTGTGGGAGACACCCTCAAACACCCGAGAAAAATATTTTTACAAATATTTAACAATCGGTTAAGATGAAACAGGCTATAATTTTATTTGTTATGTTTTTTTTTTGAGTTGAGTTATGTTAGTAAGTTGTTAATTTGTATGGGGAAACTGTCAGTTTCTGACGTTTGGACGAGACGAATACGTTACGAAAATTTTCGTGCTCACTCCACTGCTCAAATTGTGTACGTATTCCATATTCTGTGGAAAAGTAAAAACCAAAGACGTTGTACTTACTACATGTCTTTAGTTTGCCTATTCGATAATAAAAAGTTTGTCAACGATTGGTGGTGTCATCTAGTCCACTAGCGGCATAGAGTAGGTATGTAGGCGAAATGCGCAGAAAATGAGTATCCAATTTCCGGTCCGTCCGATCAATATTCCACTCATTCACTCACTCATACTCATACATGTACACACACACACACAAAGCGTATACATATAATGTAATCGCCACAGGCACAGAAAAGATAGAAGCAGAACGGAAACTATTTTAATTGATAAAAAATCCTTAAATGCGCGAAACGCACACATTTGCATGTCTCAGCAGGTCTTAAATTACTATAATACGGGTGCTACATAGTCATATATTACTGTTTAGGTGTGCGTGTCTATCATTTCGAGCATTTATTTTTTGCTTCCATACTGTTACAGCTTCAATCTATACTGTGGTAATCGTATACACGTCAACACATCACTGTAAACTCTGTGGCATCATAAGAGCTTGTTTTAAGGACGATATTACAACAAAAATGTTTAGCCTGATGAGCTGTCGTCTGCATATCATAGTAGTCATGGTTGTATTTCTAATGTAAACATTGATTTAAAAAGTAAGGATGCGCCCTTCTGAACGAATCACGCTGATTTCTCCCATACTAGATAAAATTAACGCCATCTATTAGATTTCCTAATTACTACTTTGCGTCATTGCATCTCTGTCTTTCACGTGATAAAGGGTAATGTAGTACATCTCTTTCACTCTCAAGACATGATTGTTATTACTATACTCAGTAACCTTGTAAGAGCGGCGTGAAATAATATATTATTTTATTTTCTGTACCACGACTTTAAAACTTATTTTTTAATACTTTTGTTTTGATATTATTTTAGTGATTGTTTTATTAAGTATATTTTATTTAATCACACTTAGTTACATCCTATTTTATGAAACTAAGTATAACGTGTGATACGACTGCAATTTATCATTCTTATATTAAAATAGGATATGTCCAGGAAATACAAGAAAAACAATAATTTATTACGTAAATGAAAAATATTATATAAATGAAAAATATTGTAATTATTACTGTCCATCAAATAAAACTACTTTGTTTTTTTAAATTAAATTTATTCGCTTTAAAATATGGGTCAGCACGTTGTTGCCGTATAATACGACACCAAGCTTCATTTCGGACAGGATCAGTAGGAAATCTACAAATAAAAAAAATATTATAAAGGTAGGCTGACTGGCAACACTGTGTAAATATTATCTTATATTTATTAGGGATGATCGATATTAAGAAAACATCGATGTTGACATCGATGTTAACATCGAATCAAAAGTATCGATGTACGATAAAAATCGCTTCAAAAACATCGATATATGTAAAATATCGATGTTTTATTAATATTTCGTTTCCGAAGTTTCATTATTTTAAAAAAAAATATAGTTAATCAAATTTGTTTCCACTTCACGATAAAAATCGATTCAAAAACATCGATATATGTAAAATATCGATGTTTTATTAATATTTCGTTTCCGAAGTTTCATTATTTTAAAAAAATAATAGTAAATCAAATTTGTTTTCACTTCACAAGTTCACTCACAACACGATACCTGTCCTTCTATCTAACTACAAGAATGAAGCGACGCGAACATTGAATTGACGCTGACAGGATTTTTTTTAATCTGTCAAGAAATGCAATGAAATACCTATTCATACGGCATCATCCGATATTATTGACAAATGTCAGTCATGTAATGTAGTGCATCCAAAATACGCTAAATGACGCTCAAAACTTTTTTCGATATTTTTATTCATATAACATCGATGTGTCGATAATATCGAAGTCATAACATCGATGTCAAAACATCGATGTTTTCCAGCTAAACATCGATGTTTATTCAACATCGATGAATATCGATCATCCCTAATATTTATTTCTGTTTTAATTTTACACGATTTTCACTAATTGAATAATACACTTTTATCGTTTTAATATATTAAATGTTAATCTTATATTAGAATACACTCGATGAAAATCAATTAATTATAAAACTTATTACCTACTTTGACGATTATTGAATTCTGAAACGCCGCCGATACAAAGTTATGTCGTGCGACGCGTAATATGTGCAGCGTAAACATGACGAATGATGAAACGAGTAAAACACAAAGTTTTTTTTATAATTAACAGGTTAAATTTTGATTGTTTTAGTACTTACCGGTGATAGGAAATGTCATTTTTTTGTTTATTCACCTTTGTATCGTAGTTTGTACAACCTTTCACAATACAACTTGGCATTTTTGCAAAGAACGTTCAGTGACCGCACCGGACGATGTCACCGCGCGACTAATTTCACTCGGTCCTAAAATCAGTGTTTTAGGACCAATCCCGTAGCGACAGTGTAGCGCGCTGACAGGCCAGTCCTTACGCAGTAATATATAAGTCAATGAATGTAAATGAAAAAATATCATTCAATCGCACTTAAACACGTGGACGACAGGTACCTAGATTTTTATATGTAGTGGAAAAAGTCACACACAGGGATGCCAGATCTCCTGATTTTTCGGGGGATCTACTGATTTTCTTAGAATTCTACTAATCTACTGATTTAAACTGGAAATCTACTGATTTTTTTCAAATACTTGTTTTAATTTTAAAAACCTGCGTGAAAAGAAACTAAACTGACATGGTTAGGTTGGCGCTATTAAGATGTCATTTGTGAAAATTGAAACTCGAATCTTGCTCCACAGTCAGCGGAAGAAACCGGTCTTACTCACACCCGCGCGCTAAGATTACCTGACTGTAATATCACTTATTAGGATTTAGGGAGAAGCGATACAATGTCTTTTCAAATTATACGCAAACTCCTTAAATGGTACGCGTCAGTGAAAAGACTATTCTCTCAAGTTAACTAAACAAAAACCAAACTTCGAAATAAAATTAATACTGAAGTCATTTCTGGAATGCTGCATACGAAAAATCTTTTATAAAATTTAAATGGTTACGATTTTAATATTAACCCTAAAATGTAAGCCAAGCATAACAGTAAAATGTATCTTAAATAACTTAAAATACATTTTACAGATGTGCTTTTATATATAATGCAAATTTTACTCTTAATTTAACAATAAATAAAATAAAATAAATTACTTAATTTAAAAAAATATTTTAATAAATTTTATGAAATTTCAATGCCCGATATTTTATTTAATAATCTCCTGATTTTATGAAACAAATTCCCATACATCTACTGATTTTTTCTAATTTCATAAAAATGGACCTGGCAACACTGGTCACACACTAAGTCGGTCACTGTCAGCAGCAGTCACTATCACTAAACTTCAGTCAGTCAGTGAGAGAACCGAGAGATCAAAGACAGTGGTCAGCACGGTTTAGTCGTCTTTTAATGCAGATATTATAGTATAATACCTAAATCTAGTACATAATAGTGGAATTCGTATTTATTGTTGTTGAACCTACCCAGCGTCGCACAGCCGCCGCCCGCCAGTGATATTCAAACCTTTAATTGAAGAAAGGACATGTTATGTTAAATTTTTTCGCACACCTAATTAGTTTAAGTAAGTGTCACTGAGTTATTTTTCATTTATATAGAATTATTACAAATAGTATGCTCAAATCGCTTTCAATGAAGGCCCTGATATTTTGTTTATGTTTCATTTGTGGCTTAATTACTGGTAAGAGGACATTTCAACCTGATTTTAATAAAATGAAAACTAATAATCTTAGCGAGTGTCAACGATGCAAAGTTTTGACTGATTCATTTAACTACTGGCTTGAAAAAACATCGAGAGGAAAATATGAAGGTGGTGATGCTGCGTGGGAGGAGGCAAAACTGAAGGCTTACTCTCGCAGCGAAGTTCGCCTAGTAGAAGTACAGGAGGGGCTTTGCTCAGAGTTAAAGAAACATCAAGATTATTGCTATTCCCTGGCGGAAGATGCTGAATCGGTGCTTGAGCAATGGTGGTTTCAAGATAACCCACAATCTTTGGACTTGTATGCATGGCTGTGTGTCGAAAAACTTCAATACTGTTGTCCAAAAAACCATTATGGTGAAACTTGCAACCCTTGCCCATTTTTAAATAACCAACTGTGTGGGGGTCATGGTCGATGCAATGGTGACGGCACTAGGAAAGGAAATGGTACATGTTTATGTCATATGGGCTACACAGGGAAATATTGTGAAATGTGTGATAAAAACTTTTTTAATACAACATTATCATGTGAACCATGCCATAAATCCTGTGATGAATGCATTGGTAAAGGAGATAGTTCATGTAAAAAGTGCAAAACTGGTTGGGAACTGGTAAATGGTATTTGTGCAGATATAAATGAATGCTTGAAGCCATCTATTTGCCAAATTGGACAATATTGTGTAAATGGAGAAGGCACTTTTGCATGTAAAAAATGTGATACTTCATGTAAAACTTGCATTGGTGAGGGGCAGTCTGACTGCACATCATGTGACAATGATTCTGTGCTGTGGAGTGGTAACTGTATAGATGATAACCAAAAAAGTGACATTTTAAAAAGTACTCTCAAAAGAGTGGCTTGGTACTCAGGATTATTAATAATAGCAATGTTTTTGTTCAGGAACTCCAAATTACTAGCATCAGTTACCATTCTGATTATTTCAATGAATGTATATTACTCTGAAAAAGCTTATAAAATGACTATATTGGATGTCTTATTCAATCTTTACCTAAAATAGTATCCAAAGTGTAGAATATATATGTGAAATATCAGTTATATTTTATTTTAGTTTTAACATAATACAAAATAGAACAAATAAATGACTAAATGTGCCTGTTAAATAAAACTGGTTAGAAAGTGATCTCCTCACATTCAGTTACAAAAGCTTGACAATAAAAACAATAGCTTACCATTTATTAGAAGATTTTTATTACTTTACCACTGATATGTACCAAGGAATTTGACTAAAAACAACAGAAAAGGTGTATTAAAAATACATTTTATTGCGAAAGTTACAATAACTACATTATAGTGTCAATTATATACAAAAATTAAATACATTGTTTTCATAAACAAATTGGGTAAATACACTATAACACAGAAGGATTATTTACCAGCATAACTATAAGGTAGAATCAATTCAAACAGGGAAATTAACTTTTTTCTCTTATTAAAATGCAAAAACTATAAGGTAACATTGAAACTTGAATTACTTGTATGTCAAAGCTTAAAAGTTAGGTCTAAAGAAAAACTTACATTACTGTTTGTGTCAATACTGTGTCACAGGCTTACATGTGGGTAAATTTCTAACTCACAAATATACAGTGTTTTTTAAGTTTATGATGAATCATCAGTATTAGGAATTAATATGAAGTACAATAATATTTATCTTTAGACCTATAGATTTTTTAAGCATCAAGATCCTTTCGTATTGAATGGTTCTTAGATCTAGATAAACAAGTTTTTCATGAAAGTTGATTGGCAATAGACATTTTGGCAGCATGAAGCATAACAGGTATACACTCTCAGTCTGAATAAAGGTATTCCTACATAATTAAAAAATAATGACTCAATATATTTGCAATGTGCTATTATTACCCTTAAAACATCTAAGTGATTTGTGATGCCCCATAAGCTATTAACTAGTTGCAAAATGTTAGCAATAATATTTAATAATTGGGTATTTTATTTGTTCCTTATTAGAAGGCAAAATATGAAACTGTCATTGTTTAGCATGATGAATTTATATCTTACAAATTAAAATGAAATTTATCAGAAGTGGTATCTGTTTATCATTTGAAAATACACTTATTGGTTGTATTATGTTTCTACTTACTTAAATAAACATGCTGATTTTTTCAACTTCATGTGCAAAATAGCTGATCTAAAGAAATAATACTTGGCATTACAATCTCCTTCATAAAATTATAGTAGTAAGATAGCCAAAGTTTAGTTTGGGACGTAAATTAACAATATATATTCTAAAGATAGCCATCAGATATTATACATACAAGTGGTCTTTGGTGAAGAAAATCATGTTTAAGTTTTTAAAATAATGGTGTTCACTAACTATGCTATGAATATATTATTTAACAAAACTAAAGTTGTGAATGAAATGTCTTAACAAAACCAATACATTTCATAATAAGAGATTAACTTTGTTCTAAGTTGTTTTTTTTTTGGTAGAATTTCATAATTAAGTACTAATAATAAAACACCATAATCTAAAACTACTTGTGAATTAAAGTATCCTTACCCTATCTAGCGGATCCTTGGATGAAGTCACAACTACCATTCATGGGGTGTACACTACATGCTTTAAAGAGGTGTGTCAAAATCAAAAAGCCAAAATAATAGAAACACAGAACTAGCATTCAAAATGCTGCTATGTGGACGACTAATGTGCGGAGCTTGCTTAAATATTTCATGTAAAATAAAATACATTACTTTTTTGTATACTTCCTAAAATAATTATTGTAAAATATAAAGCAATATCTACTCAATAATTTTCCAATATAAATTAAAGTATTTGTTTGTCCGAAATGCAGTCCTTATTTCGAAAATAAATACTAATACTCATTTTTTACAATATCAGTCTGCTCCAATTTATCATAATCATTTTATGAATTCATTACTATTCGGTCCCATTTTTTAATACTCATCCATCTCGTTTTTACCAAACATTCGAATATTACGACTTACCTCATAAAAAAATGGAAGTTTGGATAGTCGAAGCTTTATTTCAGCTTTGCACTGAATATTTTTCCATGTAGCCAAATGTTTTAATGTGTAAATGATATATTTTTCTAATCGATACCTCCTATATTCATTCAGTCTATTATTTTATAATTATGGAATGTATAAGATACAATAAGTTTATCAAGTTGTATGTACCACAAATGACAGGGTATAAAAGGTTTGTATAAAAACACCAACAGTATTACAATCACATTCAAAGCAATCTTCTATACTTAGTTTACTTCAAATAATTATATTCATTCAGACCACATTAATGTCTTTTTTATGGAATTCGAAGTTGTTACCCTTGATGTGTTTACGTCAGTCAATATTTGGACGAGTACTTCGATGCCAAATAACAATTTTTGTATGTATATGCCAAAATTATTTGCAGAAGATGTTTTGGGACAAACTGCCTGCAATAGTTTTGGTTTATTATTTAGCACAATATTAGCGTATCGATATTACAACAGTTGCTGCCGAAAAAACACGTAAGTAAATGGAGCCACCAATATAAATATTACCTCTCAACGTTATCGGACTAGTCTAGGAGCGGCGTGGAGCGGTGGTGCGACGAAAGCTGCGCGGCGAGCTGGCGTTGCTGGAGCAAGCAGTATAGGATTCCGGCCTGAATACGAAAATAACATTAATGATTAAAAATTACTTCATTTCACACGATAAATGAAGAATTAACAACCAAAACAAATACTTGCTTAAACCTAGTCTTTTTACTTTGTGTACCAAAATATATTAAATCAATTCCGTGTTTTCGGATCACTTGGCTGCAATCAGAGTCAAACATGCCTTGTTTGACTCACACGTTTCGAATCGTGTTCGAAAACGATGCTTATTAACTACGAAAATGGGTCTCACAACTTGTCCTTACAAAATTGATCTTTTAAGTAGTAGTTAAAAACACAGGCTTCGCGAGAGGCTTCATCCGAGAACAAAGGTGGAGGCAATCCACACAAACAGAGCGCATACAACTGGCGTAAGTTGAGAAGATGTACGCGCTCTCCTTTCTCTTTCTTGACATGTCGCCTACCCCGATAATGTCGAAGCGTCTCTCACGTTCCCGTGCGTGCTTCTTGAGCGTGTGATCGACGTGTAAAAATGTGAGTATGCCAAATCAAAAGACGTAGTGTTGTGAATGTGAATGAATGTTATTACTCACCTGTGCCATAGCATCGACGGTGCCGGCGGCGAGCAGGTCGGTGCGCAGCTTGGCGGCGCCGCTCGCGGTCGCCGGCCGCAGCAGGGTCGGCCCGAACACCGTAGCCAGGTTGTGCAGAGACATCTTGTTCTCGCCCTCGTGTTGGTTCACCCTGAAGATGTTGTTTACGTCAGTTATTGTTAGTTTATTGTTTCGGAATTTATACGACTACGTTTGTATCCGAATGTGTGAATATCCCCGTTACCGAGATAATTGATAGAATTAATGGAGTCAGGCGTTATTTTGCGGAAATCTATGACTAAAGATGGAAATGAAAATTATTGTGCTTCGACGCGTTTCCCCGTACACGTGGCATTTTCAGGAGAGGCTGTCCCTTAGACAGACTTAAAACGACTTCCAAGTGTTTCTTTTGGGGTCAGTTTTTTATTTAAGTGAATGGAATAACCATGTTGTAAGTTGCGTTGTAAGTCCCGCGACTTTCAGCTCTAATTCTCGAAGTGGTTACGGTTGGATGTGTTTTGGTGCCAGCGCTGGCGTCATTTAGCGGAAATTTAGAGCAAAATAATGTTCATTTCCATGTATAATCGATAGAGTAAAAATTGTTACATCAATCAATGTGTAAAATATTTTTGGTGCCACTAAAGCAATGTTTGACCAGTTTATTTGTGTTGATTAATATTATTAAAATAATATTGTTTTTTGTGAGAATAAATCTTCACCAATATCAAAATAGCACATTATTTGGTATCACATTTTAATTGTCATGCGTTTACACTTTTAAGAGAGTCATTTTAATGACACTCAGTTCTAAGAATGTGTATTCATTCATTCTTTGAATGCGGCATCCTTGGCATAACCATTGATTACATTTCACGGTACATACTTGACAAAGTGGTTGAGAAGGAAGTCGATGCAGTTCTTGTTGAGGTCGGGCAGCTGCGCGTAGCACTTGAGGAGCGCGTGGCGACGCGTGTGCGCCGGGCCCGAGTCCACCGACGTGCCTGCACCCTGTAGATAAAGGGACTTTTAGTCTTATTATTGCAAATGACAGAGGGGAAGAAATAAAAGTTCAACACTCGAGAGCTTAGTCGGTCCCGATTTTTTAACAACATCACATACATTGATCTGATCTGACTCCGTGGTAAGTAGCTTAAGCACTTGTGTTACAGATATCAAAATCAACAGTGGTATTACAAATAAACATAAAAATTCATATAACACCCAGACCAGTACAAACAGACATGTTCATGCACACAAATGTTTGTACAGCGCGGGGATCGAACCCGCGACCTCTTGGTTAATAGTCAACTCCTTGACCATTTCACCAAAGTGGTTGTCTCGATCACGGATCGGTCCCGATTAAATTGGCAACTAAACTATAGGTATACCAGCTAAATGAGTCCTTGCCTGCGGTACGCAAGGGGGCGGGGCGAGACGTACCGACTGGTCTTGTCCTGGCACGCCCCCCCCTTACTCATTAGGACTCATTTATCCCGACTAACTTTAGGTAGCGAGTACCTGCGTGGCGCCCCAAGCACGCAGCAGCTCCGGGTACAGCGCGTCCGTGAACAGCGCCTCGGGCAGCTCGCGCAGGTACAGCTTCAGCACGCCCGTCACCGAGTGGATGTCAACCTCTTTTAGGAGCTGCTCAGCTTCGTATGCGTCTGTGAGAAAAAAAAACAGGGCACCCGATATTACTGTGCTTTTTTTACAAGAATCACAAAATTAATTTCAATCAGAGCATTTACAAGACATATACATACGTACATCTGAAGACCGAACGCAAGTTCGGAGCAATACTGGAGCAATCCAGTAATTTGGCATGGCAACCACTAGCGCGATGACGTCCACCCGCGTTTTGAGCTTAGCTCCCTATCTTTAGTAAGTAAATTGAAGAAATTAAGCACATGCACGACGCCTTTTAAACAAGCAGAGGATGCTCGAAGAAAGGCCCTTCAAACGCGTTCGAAAAATAGCTGTATTAATAAAGCATACAAACGCCACAATCAGCATATACGGCGCCGAAAAAGTGTGTCCTCAATAAATACGCCTGGCATTTAGACTCTACGGATAAGTATGTAAAAGTAATTTTTAGTATATTCTTATACTCTATATTCTTATACTCTGCATACCGTTTATTTTTTTGTATTTAACATTCAAATGAAAATGTTGTGTTCAGCTCTAATCGGAATGCAAATTGAACGTGATATTTTATACCACTGTAGCCTAGATTAAGTCTTGATTTGTATTTTGTTGTTTTACCTTAATAAATAAATATAAGTACTCACTGGTCTCGAAGCTTTTCTTGAGGCGGTTGAGATCGGACGCGCTGCCGGACACGCGGTAGATGCCCACCTCGTGGATGCCGCGCCTTTCGACTTCACGCACACACGCGCTTATTATGAACGGGATGTTGCGCTTCTCGCGTCTGAAAATATGGAAAGAGAATAGTTAAAATTGAATTTTCAGCATTGACTCGTCCGCAGCTCCAGAGCTTTTCTACAACTGCAGCTCTTGTTTGGCCAGGATCTATGAATTTGTGACGGCTATGTGGTTCCAGGAGAACTCAAAACGGTATTATTAGTTTGGAGTTATTGGAACTAGCAACGATGATGATGAAAGTACAAAGAGTTAGAAGCGTAGTTTCGACCATCCCCTACAGTAAGTGGGAGGACTGATGGCTATAAAATGTTTATAGAGAACTATCATGTTAAATTTTGCGGCACCTTGAAAAAATGGTAACGTTTCAGGATCACCTTTTTTTTAAACAACAACATCACATACGATCTGACTTTATGGTAAGTAAGCTTAGGCACGTGTTACAGAAATTAGAATTAACAGTGGTATTAAAAATCAACTTAAATAAATAAACCCAGACCAGAACAAACAAACATGTCACTACCCACAAATGTTTGTACAGCGCGGGGATCGAACCCGTAACCTCTTAGTCTAATAGTTAACTTCTTAACCATTACACTAAATTGTTCGTTGATATTCCGCTGTCGTTGCAATCAGTTGTGGTAATGTGAGAGTCTATCTATATCCCGGTACACTCTTACTTGGCCACGTGCGTGATCTTGGCGCCGAACAGCGCGCCGGCCTTGGCGCTGGGCACGCGGCGGGCGGATCTCTCGGGCGGGAGTAGGCGCAGTCTCAGCGGCAGGGACCCGCCGCCCAGCATCACCGCGCGCGATACACCGCCGCTAGCACTCTCCGCAACCCAGTCCCGAGATAGCTGCAAAAAAAAAGAGTCCTAAATTGGCTGTTCACAAATAAGGGTTCTTAATGTTCTTATCTACTTTAGTTTATATTTTGTCTGTGGCACCGGCACGGTTTTAACGTAAGCAAATCGAAAGAAAACCGTCGGCAAGGGCCAAGCCTACAAGGAAGGGGGCACCTTTGAAACGGGGCAGCTTTGAAAAATTTGGGTTTACGGAGCTATTTTTAATTTTTTTTCTTTGTAAACATCTTCGTACTTCATCATAAAAAAAAGATAGGCAAAATTGGTTCAGAGGTCTTTTAGTTATGTGCTTACCAACTTTCTGTGATTAATTTTTATATTAAGGATAGTTAGAATAAGCAATGTGCAACAGTAGAAAGGTTCATAACTGGAGAATCTGAAGTTATGACAGAAAGTGTAAAAAGTGTTCAATCAAAGGCGCCTCTCCCGCCAACAATTTTGTGAATACATTAAATCACTGTTGCTGAAATTTCTGAATCCTCCTCGCGACTGAAGGTCATGCTTTATCATTATGTAGACGACTTTTTTGGCATTTAAAAAGTGGGTACAGCTACAGTGATATAACATTTTACCTTCAGTGTACACTTGCCCCTCAGAACGGGCCGGGCAGCGTCTTCATACAACAGCAATCGTAAGTTCTGCGAGCCTTCGAGGTCGAGCGTGAAACTCTCGTTCCACCGAGGCTGCGCGCTGCGACACACCAGCTTCGACTTCGCCTTGCGGAAGTAGTGCCCGTAGGAATCTACTTCGACTACTATGTAGTAATCTGAACAGAACAATAGATTGATAGGTGAGATATTGATTTTCGCATTAGGTTTTATTAGTAAACATAGGGCTCTTTTCAATGTCAAACGTCAATGCGTTAACTAGAAAAGGTTGTATGAGACATTGGGATCCATAAGACGCGGGTGGATACGTACGTGACAGGAGCGAGCCCTAACGTAACGAAATGCTGATACTACTATTGAAATTAGGTCAATATAGAACTGATGATGTTTGAGTTTCTATAACATCCCTGTTAGCTTCGGTATTCTTTGTGCAATGGAGATTCATGAAAATATATAAGACTTGTGGCCGCCCGCGACTTAGTCCGTGTGGAAACCCTTTATCTTTACAATCTCTAGCCCGCAAAACTTAACCGAGTGGCGCCATCTGTCGATAAGCTATGAGTTGATTTTTCAATTTTTACATGGAATTGAGATGTTTTTTGCGCAAAAAAAAGTAGCCTATGTCACTCTCCAGCCTCTTACCTTCCTCCATACACAAAAAGCATATCGTAACATTGCTCCGTTGCGTCGTGAAAGAAGGACAAACAAACAAACTGACTTTCCTATTTATAATATTAGTAGGGAAGTAGGTATATCACATTTGAAGACCGTAATAAATAAATAAATAAGTTTACAGTCGAAGGGATTCTGACATCGGTCAGTCCTGCAGGTAGCTGCGGCAGGTATACTCACCGGCAGCAGTGTCCAGGGGCCCGGTCATGCCGCCGATGTGCAGCTGCAGGTCGCCCAGCAGCAGCGAGTCGTCGCGCCCGCTGCGTAGTAGGTACGAGCCCATGTCAGTCTGCAGGTAGCTGCGGCAGGCCGTCACCCACGCTTGTAGTTCCAGCATAGATACTGTGTTCGAGCCGGCTGGCGGTGCTGAAGACGCCTAAAACATGTTAAATGATGAAAACGGGTTAAACCCACTGTAAGCCTGTAGCGAGCTCTACTGTTCGCCATCATAAGCGCATGCCTAACGGTGGTAAGCACGACAGCGAGCGTTGATACGTTTCCATAGGCTAGATGGCGCTGTTAGCCTAGTACCGCACATGAACCGCGGCATATAAGATTTAGATCTAGAATAATATAGACAGACAAATCAAGATGATGTCTATCGGACCTCGGTCCATCACACCCGGTCAGTAGGAAGCGCATCTCTTTAGCTTCCTAAATCTGTTGCGCCAAAAGCCATTTTGCCAAAAGGTACCGCACCCCCTCGAGTGGACTCCACTACCTGTGTAAGAGATACCCGTAACTTACAAAGTATGTACCGGAAATTCACTATCGCTGTCTCAAAGATGGCGCAAATATGGCCACGGACACGAACTAGAACAAGTGACTCACCTGTAACGCATGTATAGAATCTATCCACTGCGTGCGCTCGTACTCAGAGCTGAGGAAGAAGATGTGCTGCCTCTGCAGGACGGCCGATCCGCCGGGCGCGCGGGCCCCCACCCGTAGGACGAGGTTGGGCGAAGCAAGTACCAACTGCCCTTCTAACTCTGCTAGCTTTTTGCGCTGCTTCTCCACCGCGCCTCGACCGCCGATACGCATTTTCTGTACACAAATAGTTGTATTTTTTTTAACACTGTGTCAAAAATTTATATTATTCTTATGTACGTAGTGTTCTTGTGTATTGTAGTAATATACAGGGTGTCCCAGAACTCAACGTCAAACCGAAACGGGGTGACAGGATTGATCGTAAGCATCATGACAAAAATCAGAAAAAAAATCTATCCCATGCAGTTTGAAAATTATGGGCATTTTAAGAAAAACCTAGAAATTTAGTCAAACTGTAACAATTTTTCGGTTATTATGGTTAATTTTTTTTTTGTTCATTTATACTTTGGAACCATAACCCTAAATAGCATTTCAGAATGACAGTCAAGTATGATGACACAGTTGCCCCAAGTTTCCTAGAAATAAGACTGATTTGTTAAACTATGAATTTAAAATTTTCACAATTTGTCGACTTTCCTTTAAAAAAAATGTACTAGAGTGCCTTGGCAAGTGCCATCAAAAGTTGGCGCATTTAATCAGGAATATAAAATGGTACAATACTTGTTAGTTTCATACTAAAAAAAACGAGTAAAAAATAAAAACCTCATGTTACCCGATTTTTGCTAACCAATTTTACTCTGTTAAAATAATTTTTGATTCGCACAAACTCATGACAGGATCTTAATTTTACGGCAAAATGATGACAGAGATGGATACTGGACATGTTGGCCATGACTGAGCGAGACAGATAGTGACGCCACTTTTACAAAAGTTAACAAAAGTAAGTAAAATTAATAAAATAATGAAAAATCTTGACCTAGTTTAGTTCAATTTTATTGGAATAAAAGTCAGATAGGGAAATAACATTGTTTATTACAATAAATGTTCAAATTGTTTTCCATCAGCCTCAATACAGGCCCTACATCTTCTTAAAAAAGATCTACTTATTAGCCGGGCATATCCTCGAGAGTTGATTTCCTCAGCAGCTTGAGAAATTCGTTCACGCAGCTCGGCTTCGCTCTCAATTAGCTTTGAGTAAATTTTTTCTTTGAGAACGCCCCAATAAAAAAAATCCAGGGGATTTAAATCTGGAGATCGGGCTGGCCACGAGATAGTGCCTGAACGTCCAATCCACCTTTCCGGATATTCCTGGTCAAGGAAATTTCTTACTTGCACTGCGAAATGCGCTGGGCAGCCATCTTGTTGATACCACATGTGGCGACGATCTGATAGTGGTACGTCCTCTAACAAAGTAGGTAAATTTTCCCGTAAAAAATGTAGGTAATTCGTGGCATTCAAATTCTCAGGCAGCTCAAAAGGCCCAATAATTCTACCGTTTAAAATTCCAGTCCACAGGTTTACTTTAAAGCGATACTGGGATCTATCTTCTCGTATTAAATGTGGATTCTCCACATGCCACTCGTGACAATTGTGTGTTTATGTAACCATCTTTTTTAAATGTCGATTCATCTGACCAGAGAATTTTTTGGATGAATTGGGGATTTTCATAATGCCTCTGTAGCATTGTTCTACAAAATGAAATCCTTTCAGGATAATCTTGAGGAAGAAGACTTTGAACTCGTTGTACGTGAAACGGATGCATTTCGGCTCTTTGTAAAATACGATGTGCTGTGCTTTTGGGTATTCCCGTTCTTTCTTCAATTCCACGAACAGAAATACTTGGGTCATCTGCAACCTCTTGTAACACTTCTTCCTCGTAAGAAGACCTAGGTCTACCTCCAGCCCGTATTTGATTCGGAAAATGGCCGCCCTCCGTAAGTGAACGGTGCACATTAACAAACACGCGGTGATCCGGATAGCGCTCCAAATTTGGATATCTTTCACGATAGAGTCTAGCGGCGGCATCTGCACTCCCCGTAAATGAGGTGCATGTTCGCATATTCTTGTGAAGTGTAGCGCGTAGGCATGGTAGATAACAAGGATGCCAACACAAAAGTCCAATCAAATTCCAAAAGAGAGAAGCCAAAGTTGCCGGTATGAAATCACCAAGTCCAATTCACAAAAATCCAAGTCCAAAAAGAGAAGCCAATGTTGTCAGTACTAAATCAACACAAGCGAATACGGAAAGGTGCGCAGTAGACGAATGAGCGAAACGTACTAACTGTTGTCAGACTGGTGGCGTAGCCATTTGCTTGAAATGGCTTCTGTATCTGTTTCATTCGCACTCGTTTAAACGACGCATCTCCGTCTCACTACGTGGCGTCACTATCTGTCTCGCTCAGTAATGGCCAACATGTCCAGTATCCATCTCTGTCATCATTTAGCCATAAAATTAAGATCCTGTCATGAGTTTGTGCGAATCAAAAATTATTTTAACAGAGTAAAATTGGTTAGCAATAATCGGGTAACATGAGGTTTTTATTTTATACTCGTTTTTTTTTAGTATGAAACTAACAAGTATTGTACCATTTTAGATTCCTGATTAAATGCGCCAACTTTTAATGGCAATTGCCAAGGCACTCTAGTACATTTTTTTTTAAAGGAGGGCCTTCCAAAGTCGACAAATTGTGAAAATTTTAAATTCATAGTTTAACAAATCAGTCTTATTTCTAGGAAATTTGGGGCAACTGTGTCATCATTTTTGACTGTCATTCTGAAATGCTATTTAGGGTTATGGTTCCAAAGAATAAATGAACAAAAATAAAAAAAAATAACCATAATAACCGAAAAATAATTACAGTTTGACTAAATTTCTAGGTTTTTCTTAAAATGCCCATATTTTTCAAACTGCATGGGATAGATTTTTTTCTGATTTTTGTCATGATGCTTACGATCAATCCTGTCACCCCGTTTCGGTTTGACGTTGAGTTCTGGGACACCCTGTATGATCTCCGCGATATTTAACATGCAAAGAAAATTTAGAAAAAAATCAATTTATTTATAAAGTACTTCAATTACCGTTCGGTATTTTTTTTTTTCGATAATTATAGCGATGCTTATTTATGTCGTAGTCTCGTGACTAGGGTCCGTACCCTTTTGAATATTAAATTTTTATCTATATATATATAAAAATGAAACCCGTTTTCCTTGGTCACAGCATCACGCGTGAATGGCTGGACCGATTTCACTAGTTCTTTTTTTATCGTATTTGTTATTATTAGGAGAAGGTTCTTACGGAAAAAAATACATATTAAGAAAATCTCTCAGAAATATTGAAAAATATACATTTAATTTTACATATTTTAAAAAACGCGCGTAACTAATGTCAATGTCATTCGATGACATTGTTCAATCATTGCAACGCTAAGGCGGTACGTAGTTCGCCGTGTCAGCTAGTTATCGAATAAAAATGATCAAGATCGGACCAAGGAATCGCGTTGTTCCATACAAACTTTGTAGCCCATTTTGCCCCAATTAGTGATTGAATTTCGTGAAAGCTCATCTTAGTGCACAATAAAGTCTTTCAAAGAACACACTCTCTACGATGAGTAGACAAGGCTGGGCGTTGATCCTTCAGTCATTTGGGACAATGCATTTTATATATTGTATAATGTTTTTTTTACACCCACGCGCGCACATTCAGGTTTCGTTAAAGTGTCAACTATCTCATTATAAGCACTGCTACATAAAAAGTGAATTCATTATCGGCTGTAAGTTTAGTCTGTAAGTGTAATGTCATAATATGAATAGGAGCTGTGTATGTTGTGGGTGTATAAAATTAATTTTATTTATCAATTAAAATATTTAAATAAATATATATGATAAATTTTAAGTAGAAAATCACATTTACAGAAATAGTGTGATAGTTTTTTTTGTAAACTGGCGCAACTTACTGATTATTTCAAATTTATTATACTGGCCTTTTGTAGAGCAGGCTCATAATGGTGTGGACTTTTTATTATGGATAAAACAGACACATTATGGCTGGCATTTACTGTTAACATGAAAACAAAACAAACCTTATCATCATGGTTAGCTCGCTCCTCCGCAAGTATCTGATCGCGTACGGTGGACGCCTGCGACTTGAGCGCCACGATGTTGGCCGGCGACGTCTCCCGAGTGTCATTGGCGTTGGCGGCCACAGAGTCCTCTTCGACCACCACTATATCAGGTAGAGGTATGAACCATTTCAGTTCAAAAGTGAACTTGTCGCGACCGGATGCCTAAAAAAAACAAAATTAATTAAATCTACAATTTTGGTTTTTGTTTTCTGAACACACCAGTTACCTAGCCCCAAAATAAGCGTTGGCTTGTGCTATTGTGACTAGAATGACAAATAGAAATACTTAAATAAATTTATAAACACCCAAGACTCATGTACGAATGCTCATCACACAAATATTTGCCCCTATCAGGATTCGAACCCGCAACAGTGTTACAATGTCTGTTCTACTCATAGCTCAAACTGAAGGTTCTAACGCATAAACGTAATTATGTAAGACTCTTAATTTCTTTTGGTTTTTTCCTCCTGGCAACTTAATTTGAAACTAGCATCAACGAAAGATTAAAGCGTGCTCGAACGATTGCAAGCAAATGCGAGTATTGTCACCGCAGACATAAATAAATAATAATAATAAAGATTGTTGCTTCAACAAACACACCAATTACCTAGTCCCAAACTAAGCGTTAGCTTGTGTTATGGTGACTAGGATAATGGATAAAAATTTAACACATTTAGAAACACCCATTACTCAGGTACAAATGCACGTGCTCACACAAACATTTGCCCCAATCAGGATTCGAACCCGCAACAGCCGGTTTTGCAGTCCGTAATTTTCGTATAGTGTGCTGGGTGTTAGAGTTACAAAACTAAGCTTTACATGTACACTTACTTTGTATTTGGCACATGCAATAACATCGTTGAACAAGAAAAGATGTCTCAGCTTTCTATGACCATCAGATAGTTCTACAATGAACGAGTTTTTGACGAGTCTTCTTTGGGCGCGGTCAGCGTTCTGTGAACAGATTATAGTGGTTATAATTAATAATAATAATCCTCCTGGCCGATTTCGACCACGGCAGCCAATCTCAACAGAGATCAGCCAACTACGCAGGAAATATATAGTATAGTGCACAAGTGTAAGCGCAATACACAGGTGCACTCACTGTTCCATCACTCTCAAAGTTCGGTGAGACGGCAATCCAACATGACTGGACAGAGATCAGGCGCAGGACCAACGGCTTAACGTGCTTTCCGAGGCACGGGGGTGTAACACCGCCAACTTCCCGACTCCGAGCTGTTTTTGAGAAATTCATGAAAGAAAATATCAGATACATTTTTTGGCTCGACCTGGGATTCGAACCCAGGACCTCTCGGATGTAAGGCAGAAACTTTGCCACTACACCAACGAGGATTATAGAGGATATGGTTAAGTCGAAAATATTTAAATCTATAATATCCAAAACTTACAGGAAACATAGATTTGGTTTGGATAATATTAAATTCGTCGAGGAAGTGTTGCGTCATGTTCAGAGCGTCGGTTAACATGGCATGATCTGGGTGGCTCGCTGGCGTATATTTAATGAGATCCTGAAACAATAAATACATAATGTAGTTATTAATCCTACAAATAAGTTCGTTATGTAACCAGCACTTTGAAATATTAAGAAAGAAAGAAAAAAAAATATTTTTGACTTATAAACTACGCTTGAAAAATTAATTAATTAATATTTGTAGCCAAATGATCTGTATTTCAACTACATAAGACGTCGGAAAATCTAGGTACAGTGGAGTTCAAATATTAGGTCCTTACATATGAAATTGGCGTTTTGTCGTACTGGCCACTTTGATCACAAATTTTTCCTATTTGGTTAGGAATTCGAAATTCAAATTTATACAGCTATTTCCACATGTAGTTGTGTTTCGTAAACCGTCATTCATTTGTTTTTTTACTTATCTTTTTTCTGTTTGCATCGCTCAATTTACAAAATGGAAAATTTGAAATATCGCGTTATTTACGAGTACGAGTTCCACCGTGGCACCAGTGCTGCGGAAACGGCTCGAAGGGTTAATGATGTGTATGGCGGTTGTGTCGCAAAAGAAAACACAGTGCGTTTTTGGTTCCAACGTTTTCGTTCTGGAAATTTCGACCTGCAAAACAAGCCCCGTGGACGGCCGGAGACCCAAGTTGATAATGAAGAATTGAAGGCTATTGTGGAAGCGGATCCATCGCAAACCACGTCCGAGTTAGCTGCAGGCTTTGGCGTTAGTGATAAAACTGTTTTAATCCACTTGAAGCAAATTGGGAAGATTAAAAAACTTGAAAGGTGGGTTCCTCACGAATTGAGTGAAGCAAACCGGCAAACGCGCGTCAACTGCTGCGTTACATTACTTGACCGGCACAATAACGAAGGGATTTTAAATCGAATCATTACCTGTGATGAAAAGTGGATTCTCTACGATAATCGGAAGCGCTCATCGCAATGGCTGGACCCTGGCAAGCCAGCCAAAGCCTGCTCCAAGCGAAAATTGACCAATAAAAAGTTACTTGTAAGCGTTTGGTGGACTAGCGCCGGTGTCGTTCATTACAGTTTTCTCAAATCTGGCCAGACGATTACGGCAGATATCTATTGTCAGCAATTGCAAACCATGATGGAAAAGCTAGTTGCTAAACAACCAAGGCTGGTCAATCGCTCTACGCCACTGCTGCTTCACGACAACGCTAGACCACACACTGCACAACAGACGGCTAGCAAATTAGAAGAACTTCAATTGGAATCTCTAAGGCATCCACCATACTCCCCGGACCTTGCTCCAACAGATTACCATTTTTTTCGAAATTTGGATAACTTCTTGCAAGGGAAAAAGTTCAACTCAAATGGGGCAGTCCAAGTCGCCTTCAAAGATTTTATTGATTCCCGTTCGAATGGTTTTTTTAGTAAAGGGATCAATGAACTACCTATGAGATGGCAAAAGTGCATAGATTACAATGGCTCATACTTTGATTAAATAAATATGCTATATAAAAAAATTTCGACTTTTTGTTCCTCCCATACAAAACGCCAATTTCATAGGTAAGGACCTAATATATTTATCCGCTATTGCACCTTATAACAAGGTAAAATCACTCACGTGTAATACAAGTGCGTTTTTCTGCACCCTAGCGACGGGCTTATGCAATAAATCGTCGAGCGACATCGGTTGCCCCCGGCACGCAATCTGTCGAGTGAGATCGGCGAATCGCTGCGATGTCGAGCAACGTCGTCGCACCGCGTCCGTCGCGCGACCGTAGTTGTGTAGAAACGCACCGTATACGTTTATGTTCTCAGCCTGGGGAAACAGCAAAAGCTAAGGTAAACCCAAGACACCTAAATGGGGAACACAAAATAAAGATGATGACCAATATTTGACATCTTTCATTATTGAAATAGTTCTACTACTACACTTAGGGTATATTTGATTGTACTAATCATAACTGTTAAGTTTGCAATAAAATAAAAAATAAAAAAAAATAGTGCATTTAAGCACTTTTTGATTTTCTAATAGTTTTAGACTGACACTTCCATCATACTAAGTACATGAAATAAAAATGTATGATGACATACCATCTTTTTGAAATGACTGCCGACTGAGAGAGGCTCTTCATAGCTAGCTATGGCTGCCTTCAAACCTTCCAAAAAGTTTTTGTGTAGTTCGTGCAGCTCGGATATCTTGTAAAATATTGTATTAAACTCCTCTTCAGTTATGACTGGCTGGGACGTTGATAGCGTAGCTTTTATTGCGTTCATGTACTAAAAGAAAAAATGTTTATTTTTTAATTGCAGCAATAGGACTTGATACAACCATAAACATGAATAAAACGTTATATTACCTTCTCCATAACATACAAGCATTCAACATATACGGTCTCGCTCTCAACGATGCTAGAAACAATGCATCGATGCATAGTAAGCCGCTCGGCTTCTTCATTGTTGCTGTTGATTGACTCCTGAAAAAGAAAGTAGTCTTTAAGCAACATTGTATTCATACTTAATTACTTATACATAGGTACTTTTCATATGAATTTATTTTTTTGATATTATACTGGGGGCTCAATATTATAGGTATTTACATTAAAAAGTACACAGTAAATAAGCCTTTCATACATAACATTTATATAAACAAAGTTATGCAATACAAAGCACGAGGCAAACACAATGGCGGTTACAGCTTCATGTTTGTGAAAACAGGCCTATAAAAAAGAAGTTAAGAAAAGAAGTACAAAACTCGAAACTGCTATTGGACCCTATTGGATTTGCAATTCTCGAGCCATGAGGTTCGTGTTAATTTTTCTTGCAATTTTTCTTCACAAACGGATCAACTGCTATGATTCTGAGAGTAAGTTTTTAAATATTATTAATATTTATCAATATTTTCCGCTAACACAGTTAATCTCTAAGTCATTTATGAAATTATTAACTTATGATTTCATTCATTTTTAGGCACTGAGGTAAATCATATAGAAATAATACCTTACTATGACACGATCATATTCAGCGATGTGTTAGACATTATCAATGAACTGAATAAAAACTCTGTAAGTATTCATTCATATACTTTACAACTGTTCTATTGTTTTTACATTTACACACGAGTAGTATATTTATTCGTTCATTTATTTTTTGTAGCAATTCAATGCATTTGCAAACAGTGACAGTGAAAGCGATGAAAATGTGGAGGACTTACTGTCTGAATACCAACACTACTTGGACAAGGCACACGAGCAGCGTCGCATTTATCTCGAAAAGACAAACAAGACGAAAAACAAAGTACCGCCTTTACGACACGACGCTTTTGTCAAAGGAAGCCCTAGAACTACTTTTGCCAGATATAGTAATGATTACTCCAATGCTAACAGCTACTACAATCCAGGCATATTTAAATATTCTCCGCTAGCATTTAGTAGCAGCCCGTTAGACTTATTTATGCCAATGAACCCACTTTTTGCATACGATTTAAATAAACCAGACAACGAAAACACGGTACCAAGAAAACTTTTTGATGGCGAATCACTAAGCTTTGATAAATCTTTGATTGATAAGAAGCCATATAATTTGCAAAGTCTGATCCAAAAACCATCTACAAATGAACCAGTAAAAACATCGTGCGTTTGCTCAACATCGTCAATGCCATGCAAACAATGCGTGATGCCACTGAATACTTTGAAACCTGGTATGCAGCAACAAAATTCAGAAACGAAAGGTCGATCCATGAATCAAAATTCTATGTTGGTTGATCCCAGAGTCCAAGAGCATTTATTGGATGATTTAAGTAATAACGCTAATACTCTAAACGTTAAAATCAAGGTAGACATTCAGCTGCCAAAAATGCTGAACGGTAAACAAATGAACCACGAGAGTGCATTAGAATATGAAGACAACTCTAAAGAATTCACATCAAACATAAGATTACCAACGACCTCCTTCAACTTTCCTATCCCCATAGATATGTTTGGCTTCAGAAGAAACTCGAAAGTAAATAGACACGATCCATTTCGTAAAATTACTATTCATAAGAAAAAGAAGCAGCGTTCAAACGGCAAAAACAATAAGAAATATCGAAAGAAGCTCATAACTTTTCACAACGTAAAGCTTTCTCCAAATCACACATTGAAACCTATCGTCACTGATAATTACAATGTCAGCGAAAAACGCAAAACAATCGAAGAAACAAATGAAATCCTGCAAACCAATACAACAGAAAATATAACAGTGAACGTCGCAGGCTCAACGACAATAATTCCAGACTTAAAAAACAACACACAGTTCGAAGATGGTATTTTCTTCATGGTTAACATATCAAATACGAATGAAAACGATTCCGTTGATGTAACAAAAACAGGAAATAGCATAGAACTTGACTTTAAAATGAAACCGAACATAAGCATGACTTCGACTGTTCGCCAAAAAAGAGATTTACACGTAGTCCCAATCCAAAAGATTAATACTACAGAACAAGACAAGGAAAAACTTACGGAAGATAAAACGAAATCTCCTGATAAAGGATGGTTTTCCGATGCCGAATTATTATATTGGCCGAGTAAACAAACGAATATTTCAGTCAGTAACCCAAAAAATATTACCGATATCATTCTTGAAAGAGAGCATAAAAAAGGAAAACTAAATATAACTAAAGAGACGATTCGTAATAATCGTACTAAAGCTCTAGAACAAGCTATATTTGGTCAGGTCGACTGGAACGATATGGATACCGTCGCGCCGACCTTCTTGTCTTTCGTGGGAAAATATATCAATGGCATTATATCCTTCTGCTCAGAAAACATTTGCCATTCAATGAAATGTTCTCAGAAGACGTGTATTCATAGGACCTGCCTTCCGGACGAGAGGTTCAATCATATAGGACACTGTTCTGGTTCTAATAAAACTGGTGAGTTGAAAAGATGCCTAAAAGTTAGTAAGCATTATTAGTAAGAACATATTACAAATTACACAAGGAATTGCTCGTTCATGCATATCTCTATCAATATTGCTTTATTTGATTCTATTCAGTTTGATAGCTCTTACTTTTCCTATTGTAAAGGACTTTAAATTTTAAAACATATCTATTCTTGTTACAGATAGTGTAGCTTCAATGGAATCCATAATGGATCTACCTTCGAATGTCGCATTTGAACTTGTAGACATTCTTCAAGACAAAATGTTGGGAAAACTACACGGTAAAGTAACTATATGCATCAGCTTGAAGTGCATCACGTTTGCTGCATCGAAGAAAAAGTTCATAAAATTCAAATGTATGGCTAAAAACTTAAATGAAATGGGCCATTGCCTTAATATTAAAAAGTCGTAAAAAGAGGCGTATCGTAAGTTTTGTGAACTTGTTTACAAAATAACGGACAACATAGTGGTATTTATAAACATAGATTTCGGCACAAAAACGTCCCGATTTAGCACATAAGCCTAGGAAAAGTGGAGGTTAACATTGCAATATGAAAGTGTTTGTAACGGTCAATATCAAATATATAAATGCAGCCGTAATCCTTGCTTTTTTTTGGTTTCGAGGATTAATGAGTGATGTAAGTTAAGCCATAATATCTATATACACATTTGTAAATTTTTAAGAACAAAATATTTGAGTGATTCATTTTTTGTACATACAGATGACTGACGACAGATATTTCAGTCCTTGGCGTAAAATTAACAATAAAGCTCCAAACATTATCGAGTTTTCCGCCGATGGATCTGTTACACAAAAGCCTACAGCGCAGGATCATTTTATAGATTTAAAAAGTGTAAGGGAAGCTCTGAGGGAAAAGGTAAAACCTAGATTGAAAGAACATATAGAAAGTGATGTACTTTGGACTTCGAATAGTACAATTAGGCAAATAAGAGATATGGTTAACTCTATGTATGCTTCTATGAAGGCGCCTAAAAGGAAACTTAAAGTATTAACTAACTGCTATAAATCTAAATCGCTATGTAGATTTTTAGCTTGTCCAAACATCAGAGATTATTGCACACTTTGTGAAGTAAAAACAAACGATAAGAGTGTGATGAATTCGACTAAATGCGAAAAATTCCCTACAAGACTTTTAGTAACGCACAATCATGTCGACTTCCGTATTTTAAAGAATACTACTGTACGTTCTACTAGTACAACAACGACATCAACAACCGAAAATTCATTAACAAACATATTACATCACTACAGATTTAGATTTTAAATAAATAAGCATGACAAATATTCGGGATGTTTTTCTACTTATCTGTTGCATGACTAGAAAGCACTATCGTGCTTTCGTGCCTTAGGTGAGCTTATCTCGTTTGCGTTTAAGATACGAGTCGGGTAAATTAAAAGGCTATTGTATGGTCGTTTCTCGCTCATTAGGTAAACATTCTCGGTTATGTGTTATCTCAGGAAAGATAGGAGGTAGTTGCCAGGTAAGTATAAAAAGGGATGTAGGGAATGTCTACACATTTGTTTCGAGGGACGAGTCATAAGTTACATCATGTTTATTTCGAAGCGTTTATTTTCGGTTGTGATATTGTGTGTGGTGCACGATTGTTTAAGCAAGCCAACAGAAAGTAAGTATAGAGCATATCAGTGTTAAGTTGACTAATTGAGCTTTATCAGGGTGATTTTATGTTCATCAACTAACTCCATCGCTTGCAGGTGCATTAACAGAGGGTCGCGGTGTAGGTTCCACATTATGGGGTTGGATAACATACCCTTTTACGGGTTGGTGGAGTTCAAATGACGAGCCAACACCGATCAACGATCAACTGGTCGCACCCACTACCTACGGCCCTAACGATAACATAGAACTTGGAAAACACAACGTCACAGTTTGGTGTAACGAGCAAACGTGCACCACTATGAAATGTAACAAAGACGGATGCAAGAATAACACTTGCAATATGTATGACACATATTTAGACGGGGAATGTCGGGAATACAACACCGTTGTGGACCCGGATAAACCCATCACACCGCCCGAGCTAACGACGGTTACAAATACTCCTGAAAATCTCAAGCCGCTTGTTATTGTTGGACAAGTAAACGAAGTAACTCCAAAAAATTCCGAATCTGCACCCGTATTTCTAGCGGTCACATCTTCGCCCAATGTGGAAGTAAAAGATAACATTGATAACAAAGATACAGTGCAATCGGTGCAAGTTGTTAAAGCGCTTGTCGAGAACGTTGATGAAACTAAGGTTAGTCATGCACTTTTTATTACATAACTGAACGAAACTTTTATAATGACAATAGTGACTGAGTTTCTTGCGCCGCTTCTTCTCAGCACTGGCCCAAATTGTCCCGAAGCGGTGGTAGGGTTAATTTATATGTTTGGACGTGTAAAAGTGCTAGTTGTTAGCCTACTTACAGAAATAAATGGATTTTATTATTGGATTTTATCATTCATCAAGTCTTAAACGTCAATTAATATGTATGCTATTTCACCGTAACAACGACCAAAAATCGAAGTGAGTTATAAAAAGAGACCTCTGGTAACATACTTAAAACATTGATTTGAAATCTTTTCCAGATGAGTGAAATCCCTACTTTTGTAGGCATCACCGTAAAAGAGAAGGCAACAAACAGTGAAGACAAGGATGAAAAAACTAAAGAATAGACCTAAAACAAAAATCAATATATTTTAAGGGTATGTTTCTATCAAACATTACTTTAAGCCAAATAAACCTAATTGAAATACGTACACAAAGCTTGACACTGCTTCGCATTCAAACTTTAGCCTAAGAAAGTTAATTCATCCTATTTTATCAAATTAAGTTGTCACTAAATAATAATCAAAGGCTATAAAATAAAATTCAATCAGAAAATAATATCTTCTCGCTTCTCGTTTCAGATATGACGGAAGAACCAGAAAACTATTTTTCCTTTCAACAAGATATTAATAACAATATGTCAAAATTATTAAAAACTGTATTTGAACAATTAACTTCAAAGCTCACAAACAACCTAATGACTAGCTTGAACATAAGTTCATCTTGCGTGGACGGTGATTGTTATTATTACAAAACATGTCAGACTCAGTCCGTTAGTTGCAACATCGCGCGCTGTAAATACAATCTGCTGAGCGGTGAAGAACAATGTTCACCAGTTAAGAAAATATCCACAGTCAAAATCAAGTCAGAACGAAATAAAATACAAGTGGAACGCGTCATCGAAGAACAATCATCGGCGAGCGATAACAACGAAGAAAACGAAATTAAAATAATAAACAAGATTTTAAATAAATAATAAGTGGAACGGTGGTATTTATTGTAATACACCCAATGCAATTACATATACAGTTGATTTATAGACCTATTAAAATAAATAAACATAGTAATTTCCTTTTTTTACTAAAATGATTTCTTAAACATCGAATCAATTTAACCAAACAAGATGAGAATGAGACAGGGCCTTGTTTTCGAGGAGCTTATTGGAAAAATTATTCAATGTTTTACGGGAGGTATCTACTTGTATCAGTTTTCCAGCTACATAATGATTTCAGGATTACAGTATGTTCGGCCACAGTATCAGAGAAGAAGGCAAACGTAGAATTGTTGCAAGGCGTTTTGCTCTGACTCGCCTGCGGGCACAAAAGCACAAACACTGCGGCAAGGGGTTGTGATAACATCACTAGTAATTAAAACGTTTTGTCCAGTTCACAAGAGATTTTCTTTTAAAACCATTCGAAAACCCATAACAGTGCAGTGGTAAAAAGTCTTAAAACTATAAGGATGAGAGATAAGAACATTGATTAAAAGTCGGTGATAGTGATAGGTTTGATGTCAAATAAAAATTACTAAAATCACCTACACCTAATTCACCCTTGCTTACAACAAAGGATGCCATTGTATTAACTAATGTGCTATCGTTCGTACTGTAACTAGGATTTCTAAGACACGGTGCACAAAATTACAAAAATAAATTATCGTCAATCAATATAAAGTAAGCCTGTGGTACGTGCCTGATGCTGCAACTTCCTCAGCGCCGGCGGTGTGGCGCTAACTTCCGTGTCCGATGATATTGTTCTCAGCAGCAGCGGCGTGTCGCTAGAGTCTGCCAGCTCCGTCCCCGCTTCGCTGGGCTCTTGACCCTCGCCTGCTTGCCTGAATTTTAATTAAGTATGATAATAACAGCTGTTTTGTTTGTGATCCTATAATGAACTTTTATTAAAACTATTCATCACATTTGAGAAATCTTTTCAATACGTTGGTATTTTCTGTAGCTGTGAATATCGGTCGCATGAGTAGAAGAATAGACCTTCTATTCTAATCTTACGTGTAAGGAAGGCAACTGATCGCTATTGACCTAAATATTGTATAAACTAGGCTGTTAAATTTTTATGACTGAATCGAAGAATCGATCATTTCCATTTGCCTATGTGATTGGAGTTATTGGCAAAAAAAATCTGTTAAAATTTAAGATTTTACCATTAACTTTTTAATAAATACAGTAAGTACCCGGCGCTGCTATCCACGACTGCCAGCAACTATTAATTTCCCGTATTCGATACTAATGCGTCGGTCGGATCATCGGTCCACCTTGTAGTAGGCGAGGCCTGCCCACGGGGCTATGTACGGCACGCGCGAGCCATTCGAGAACCGCACTCCCCCAACGGCCATTGATTCGTCGCGCTGTTTGTGTGGGACACACTGCCACTTCAGTTTAGCAATCCTTCGAGCAATGTCGGTCGACTGAGTTCTACCACGTATCTCATATTTCTGACTCGATTGCGCAGAAAAATGAAAGCGCATTACCGATCGCGGTGGAGATCCTTGGGGGAGGCCTATGCTCGGCAGTGGGCGTCGAATGGCTGATTTAATTATGATAATACGAATGCACACAATGGATACCAGCAGATGGCTATCGCCGTAGAGGCAGACCCAAAAAAAGATGGTGTGATGAGTTTTCGAACAGATTGGGAATCCTTAGCCGCCAATAGGGAACAGTGGAGGAGTTTGGGGGAGACCTTTGCCCAGCAGTGAGATGACATAGGTTAAGCCTTTGACTGCCGAGAGACTAGACACAATAGAAATAATATTGTTTGGGGGTCACCGGTGACCACCAATAAAAAAAATACGCATGCAGACACTCACTGTATAAAGTAATGTATGTTGACGTAGTTGGGTGCGGCGGCGCAGGGCGGCGAGTCCGGCGCGTGCGGCGCGCTCGGCGCGGGCGGCGCGGACGCCGGCAGCGGCAACGTGCTCGCGCCGCTCGATGCGTCCTCTGTGCTCGAGCCTGTGCCACCTGACAAATAAATCATAGATTATTATTAAGCCTTGACGACGAGACGAGATCACGGGACAATGTTTTTTTTTTACAAGCTTTTATTTAGTTTAACCGGTCTCAGTGGTTGTAATGAAAACTTGCAAGCTAAATTTCACCCAATTCCCAGTGACCGATTGGGCTGAAATTTCGTAAAAAAGTTTAAATTTCATGTCAATGCATAATTAATTTGTTTACATAAGCTTGTTCAAAAAATAATATTTCGGTTAAGTATTTTGTAGTATCTCATACAATTCTCTACCTCTTTAAATAAATCTTGATATCAAGTACAAATTAACAATCGAATTTAGATGCGCCGTGTTTGACTGCGATTGGTAGACCATTTCCGTAACTAATTTGGAAATCAATTTTATCATCTTATATATAAAAATGAATTGCTGTTCGTTAGTCTCGCTAAAACTCGGGAACGGCTAAACAGATTTGAAAAATTTGTATCTTGAAATGTTCGTGGAAGGTTCAAACGGTGAGAAAATAAAAAAAAAATGCTAAAACAGCGGGTAGATGACGTCTGCGATGTCCGCTTGTGGTGAATAAAAGAATATCATTGTTCGAAAATATATACTTATCAATTCTTATTAGTTGACAGCAACAATAATGTTCTCCCATCGATCAATAAATGCTAACTACGAAGTAAGTTACACAATAAATAAATATACATACACATTGTTTTCCAGTACTAAGGATTCTCATCTCACCTGCTTGAATATAAACATATTCGCCGTCATTGATGTCGACCGGCACTTGGTCGTAATACGGTTCGTCTTCGGCCAGCGGCACCGAAGCAGGGATACTCTCGAGCGATATAGGCGCAGACTTGTCCGCGTCGCCCTCGGGCAGGTCCGGCGTCGTGGATGTCACCTCCTCGTCTATGGAGCGAGGTGTCGCCGCACCACCCGACCGCTTGCGCTCCGATGACAAAGAATTTATTGATTCGTAACTTTTTACCTGAAAAAAAAAAAAGATCTCGTGAGAGTTGGCCTTTGTTTACACTTTTGAATTTAAAGGCACTGTTTACTATTTCATTACCTATTAATTGTTTTCCTACAAGTATTATATAAGTACGCGAAAGTTTGTATATCTTAACGATAACACTTTTTCTAAATAGTATGTATGGATGTTTGTTTGTTACCCTTTCCCGTAAAAACTGAAATTGAAATTTTACCAGAATATAGCCTATACATCTAAATAACACATAGGCTACAATTTATAAAGAATTGTGAAAATAAAGGGTTTCCACTCAGACGAAGTCACGGACGGCCAAGTACCAAGTAAAATTATAATTTTTAAATACTTATAATTTTTTGCCTTGGCAACATTCCACTCACATATTAAAAAAAAAAAAAAAAAAAAACTCTCTTCCGTTTTCGAAACCACCGCACGCACATCTTTTTCGCTGCGCTCTAAATTTTATCGCTATTTTCGTTATCGTGAGTGCCTATCAGGAAGCAATTACTTGGGATCGAAGCCATCTTCAAAATTATCATCGAGTGGTAACTATAACTCACTGTTCAGCTGAATTAGGGTTGGATGTACTATCTCGATGCCACCTAGGCCGAGTTACCTCAGATCTCAAGTAAGTGGATAGTTTCTTGACGGTTTAATTTTCGTTTCGTAAATTCGTAATACAGTCCGCATTAACATTTTATGATCCTTCGGCCTGATTCCATCTGAACAGTGCCTGAATTAATTACTTTCGAGATAGGATTTTGCAGTTTTTTTTCGTATTTTGTCGTGTAAATATTCTATTTCGAAGGTAGAAAATAATTTTACTTTTTTCGATCGTGTTGGTGGTATAAACTTTTAAAGAGCGCGTTCCATTATTCTCGTATTTGTAACTTTCGTTATTGTGACATTTGTCTTCTATTGATATTGATATTAAGTTTTTTTGAACGTCTTTAAAAACAAATTTAAAAAATTTGGTGTAAAGGAACACACTTGACATTTGACAACCGACTAACTTCATTGTTTTCGTTTCGTATCGTAATATTTTCGTAAATTTTTCGTAAAGGTTAGTGTTTTGGTTTACAAAATGTCCAAGGACGATTCCTGTGACAATGAAACTATGCATAGCATGCACAGAGTGGCCCGGGACTATGCGTTTGCCCGTGCTGAACTTATGTCGTCTGCCACAGATTTGGAGGGTTACACTGTTTTAGACATAAATGAGATTGCGGATTCCTTCCATAGTGCTCAAATCAAACTGTTAGTGGAAACCCCTCCAGCTCTGCGTACCGCGGAAAATAGATATGTTGGACAGTTTGAGGGATTTGTCAAATCCATCAAGTGTAGGCTACTCAAAGGTGAGACAGAGAGAAAACCTTGCATGGAGCAGGTGAATCTTAGTAATAAACCTAAATTGGCCAAAATAGTCATAAAGCCATTTGATGGTAAGTTGGTTGAATGGATTTCCTTTAAACAGTTATTTAATTCTTTAGTTCATGAGAGATCTGACTTGTCCGGTGTAGAAAAATTACACTACTTACTGTCAAGTGTGCAAGGCTCGGCATATAATTTAATTAAAAATTTTCCTCTCTCTAACGATAATTACATAGTAGCGTACAACACTTTAATAAAACATTTTGATCGGAAAAGACAAATTGCCACCGTGTTTTATGACAACATATTGAATTGTGAACCAGTCAAGACTGCTCGTGCCAGTGAATTAGAAAGAGTGCACAGAACTTTTGTTGAAAACTTAGCCATCTTAGAAACATACAAATTACCTGATAAAAATTTTATGCTCGTGCAGCTTTTGTGGTCTAAATTGGACAAGGGAACAAAGGAACAATTTGAACTCGAACACAACTCTGATGAAGTGCCGCAGTTTGAAAACATACAAAAGTTTTTGGAAAAGAGGTTTCATGCCCTCGAGGTTGCAGGTACTTCTACAAAACTTATTACGCCCAAATCTGTTCTCGTAGCTGCAACTAGTTCAAACTGCATCTCCTGTTCTGGACCTAACCATAAACTTTCAGGGTGTCCAAAGTTTTTAGAGCTTGATCCACAAAAAAGATTTTCTTTTATTAAAAACAACAAACTCTGTATTTTGTGCTTCTCGCCAGCACACACAGTAAAAGGGTGTAATTCTAAAGAAAAGTGTAATTTTTGTAAATTTTCACATCACACTTTGTTACATTTTCGAAAGCCGGAAGCAAGTGCAGACACTGAAGTTCAGCCTTCGTCGTCAGTGTCAGTACTAACGTCTCCAAATTTAGATTGTTCAATTTTGTTCTCGACTGCTCAAGTATTAATAAAAAATAATGTAGGTAAATTTGTTAGGGCACGTGCATTATTGGATTGTGCTAGTGCATGCAATTTCGTGAGCGAAGCTTGTGCTAAGAAATTGGGATTAAAGATAAATAAATCCAGTCAACCAGTTAATGGTATAGGCCAAACTGTTACCGAACCCTCGGGAAGGTTGATGTGTGAGCTAAGGTCTACTGATAGGTCTGTAGGACAATCTTTTTCGTTGGAGGCCTATGTTTTGCCTTATATTTGCCCTACAATGCCTTCATCTTTTGTCGACCGGTCAAGTTGGAAGCATGTTGACAATTTGGTTTTGGCTGATCCTAACTTGCATAAACCGGGACCAATAGACATTTTACTAAGTGTTGATGTATTCGCTTCATCTCTTCGATCTGGGTTAATTCATGGTGAAACTGGTCAACCCACAGCCATTAACACAGTTTTCGGTTGGATTTTGATGGGACAGTGCAACTTTGAAGATTCATGTCATTCTAAAACTTCTCGTTCTCGTTCGGGTGCCAAGGAAAATTGCTTCTTTGTTACCACAAATTTGTTGTTGGATGAATCCATAAAAAGATTCTGGGATCTGGAAAATGTCGATCCTGTTAAGCCTGGAATTCTGTCGAAAGAGGATCAACTTTGTGAAACTCATTTTGTGAATAATTGTTGTCGATCAAATGAAGGGAGATTTATCGTTCCTCTTCCATTTAAAGATAATTTAAATAAACCAACTTTTGTCGGCTCTCGCGCTATCGCTTTAAAGAGGTTTTCCTCACTGGAAAAGAAACTTCAAATAAATCCAAAATTTTCGGAAAATTACAAAACTTTTATGGAGGATTATGAAAACTGTAACCATATGGAATCTTGTTCACCGCCTGAAAAGGATGAAGGTAGTTTCTACTACATTCCCCACCACGGCATTTTGCGTCCGTCTTCCATTAGCACCCCTCTTCGTGTCGTTTTCGATGCTAGTGCGAAGGATGCACTTGGTAGGAGCTTGAATGATACCTTAATGGCTGGTCAAAAGTTACAGACCAATATTTTCGATCTTCTTCTTCGCTTTCGATGGCATTGCATTGTCTTCACTGCTGATGTTAAGCAGATGTACCGACAGATTCTCGTCTTGTTCGAAGATACAGAGTACCAACGTATCCTTTGGCGTCCGTCACCTGAGGAACCTATTCGTGACTATCGATTGAAGACAGTAACTTATGGCGTTTCTTCAGCGCCTTATCAAGCTCTTCGTACGATAGCTCAACTCGCCAAGGACACTGCGGTAGAGTTCCCTGCTGGCTCGGCTGTTTTATCGACGGATATTTATGTCGATGATGTAGTATCTGGGACCTCAAATCTGGAAGAGGCCTTAAAGCTACGTTCTGAATTAACAACAATTATGTCGTCAGGAGGTTTCCACTTACGCAAATGGACTTCCAACTGCGAAGCCTTCTTCGAGGGCTTGCCCGAATCGGAATTATACTCTGAGGATTTTCGTAACTTCAATTCCATTAATGATGTTTCTTTGAAGGTTTTGGGACTTCGATGGTTACCAAAAACAGATTGTTTTACTTTCGATACATCGGTCTTTGACAACCGTTGTACAAAACGTTCGATTCTTTCGGAAATTGCTCGCATTTTCGATCCATTAGGATTGCTTTCGCCTGTCGTCTTTCTTGCAAAATATATTATGCAACTCTTATGGTTGTCGGGCATCGACTGGGATGAGGAGGTTCCAGTTCATATTTCTGTGGAGTGGCTGAAATTTAAGTCACAACTTTCGTCACTGCAGTCGCTCTCTATCCCTCGACGTGCTGTTACACAATTTACTTCGCTCCAGGTCCACGGTTTCTGTGATGCGTCAGAAAGAGGTTTCTGCGCTGCAATTTATTTTCATGTTGTCGATGAGAATGGTTTCATCAGCGTACGTCTTTGTTGCGCCAAGTCGAAGGTAGCGCCCCTTCGTCAACGATCAATTCCTCGTTTGGAATTGTTAGCCGCGGTTCTTTTATCAGATCTCTTGTCACTTGTAGTGAATGGTCTTAAACATCTTCATTCAATACAGCACATTTTCGCTTGGTCTGACTCCACCGTCGCTCTGACCTGGATTAAATCTTGCCCTTCCAGGTGGAAAATTTTTGTTGCCAACCGTGTAGCGCATATTCAGGATTTGGTACCCCCTCACTGCTGGCGTCATGTGTCCACACACGACAATCCTGCAGACTGCGGATCACGCGGGCTTCTTCCCGCTGATTTGCTCCAGCATAATGCATGGTGGGCGGGGCCTAGTTGGTTGGGAGAGGTGGAGGAGTCGTGGCCACAATCATTATCGACTTTGAGTGATCAGATAGCCTTCGATGAACAAAAGATTTATAGTTTGTTTACATTCTCTAACGTTGATTTCGTCACTGAGCTTTTGAATAAATATTCAAGTCTCAAAAGAGTTACTCATGTACTCGCTTATTGTTTTCGCTATTTGAATAATCTAAAAAAGCCAAAGGTCGTTGAGGAATCGCTGTTGGATTCAGAAGTCAAAGCGGCTTTATTATTTCTCGTGAAACACGTTCAAGAAAGCTCATTTGCCACAGAGATTAGAGCTCTTCTCAAGAATAATTTAAATTCGTTATCGAAACCTTTTCGTAAGTTGTGTCCGTTTTTGGATCAGGATGGTCTTTTGAGGGTGGGCGGTCGCCTTGCACAAGGTCAAATGACCTTTGACACAAAACATCCGCTGTTATTACCTCGTGACCATCGGTTGACATTTCTTATCATCGATGATTATCATCAAAGATTCATGCATCCTGGACTACAAACTTTGCAAAATTTATTGGCTCAGTCCTTTTGGATACTCTCTCCAAAGCGTGCCATCAGATCGGTTACCTCCACTTGCATAAAATGTTTTCGTGCTAACCCTCGTCCAGCGCCGGCTCCTCTTATGGGAAACTTGCCGTCATACCGCATCAGTGAGGTTAAGCCTTTTTCGTGTGTCGCCATTGATTACGGTGGACCTTTCGATATCGCTCTTGGTCGTGGTCGCGGTGTAAAAACGTTTAAGGCATATATTTGTGTCTTTGTGTGCACCTGCACTAAGGCAATCCACATAGAGTTGGCTTCAGACCTGTCAATGGAAGCGTTTCTAGCCGCACTAAAACGATTTATAGCGCGACGCGGACGTTGCAATCAAATTGTATCTGATCAGGGTCGTAATTTTGTCGGTGCAAGCAATTATTTAGAGACTCTAATGAAAGATGCAGCTCAGTCGGAGAAAATTAAATTTACCTTTAATCCTCCTGGCAGTCCACACTTCAATGGGCTAGCCGAGGCGGGAATTAAATCCGTTAAGACTCATCTCGCTCGTGTCATCGGCGCTCAACGTCTCACCTATGAGGAGTTCAACACCGTCCTTGTTCAGATAGAAGCATTGCTTAACTCACGACCGCTCACACCACTCAGTTCGGATGTAAATGATTTGTCAGCCTTAACACCCGGTCATTTTCTTACGCTGGAACCCCTTTCGATTCTCCCGGAGGAAAATTTTGTGAACCAAAATATTAGCGTTCTTCACCGGTGGAAACTTTTGCAAAAAATGCACCAAGATTTCTGGCGTAAATGGCACGTGGAATATATCCATACTCTGCAACAACGAGCGAAATGGAACAAGAACCAGGGTAATATAACTGTCGGAACCTTGGTCCTTATTCTTAATGAACAATGTAGTCCGTTAAAATGGGCCCTGGGTCGGATTGTCACTCTTCACCCGGGAACTGACGGTATTTGTCGCGTTGCCACAGTAAAGACCGTCTCTGGAGAATATCGGAGGCCAATTGTCAAGCTGTGTCCTTTACCAACTGCTGGTTAACAACGCTTGCCATACGTAACCAGTAATTAAGCTAGTTTTAATTGTAACCTTTTGTCGTTTGTTTTCGTTACTTTTTAAATTTAATGCTTTAAAAATACTTTGTATTTTGGTGGGCGGAATGTTCGATTTACTTAAAACTTATAATTTTTTGCCTTGGCAACATTCCACTCACATATTAAAAAAAAAAAAAAAAAAAAAACTCTCTTCCGTTTTCGAAACCACCGCACGCACATCTTTTTCGCTGCGCTCTAAATTTTATCGCTATTTTCGTTATCGTGAGTGCCTATCAGGAAGCAATTACTTGGGATCGAAGCCATCTTCAAAATTATCATCGAGTGGTAACTATAACTCACTGTTCAGCTGAATTAGGGTTGGATGTACTATCTCGATGCCACCTAGGCCGAGTTACCTCAGATCTCAAGTAAGTGGATAGTTTCTTGACGGTTTAATTTTCGTTTCGTAAATTCGTAATACAGTCCGCATTAACAGCAAAATTTGAGCATATTTTGCTTTTAAAATTATTACGGTTCATGTGATACATCCTCCGTCGACTACCAGAGGCTAGTTATAGGATCCTTTTGATCACCTTTTAGGTGAGGATTACCAAAAATAGCTTTGATATTTAGGTTTCAGATTTGGCGTCGCATGAGGTAAGCCCAGTCGACCTTAAATGTAAATAAAAATAACTTTATGGATTTTTTGCGGTTTTCAAATCAAATCAAATCAAATCAAATCATTTATTGCATGTCACATTACATCAAGGTGGTATAAAAGTTTTAATGATATTGGTACATGTGACATGTTGATGCGTGAGTATTGTTAACGTAAGACCTTCAATAAATTTTTGGACAAACAAAATTGGAAAGTGGACATTTGACAAGTGAATTCAGTTATTCTTAAAGAAGTATCATTGCAAGATTGTTTTTTCAGTGCGTACAGCTTGGCAAAAAAGAGTACGAAAAAAATGAGGGCGCTTTTACCATGCATGTGACCACCCCATATACTATGACAGAGATTTTGATACTTGTTAATTTGTTACATTTTAAAAGTTTTTATTTAACTTCGCTTGCTAGTAAGTACTTGAGTCAAGTAATGCAAGTAACTTTGAACCCGTTATCCAATTGAGTTGAAATTTCGCATCAGTGCATGGGAAGTTCATACGCCAATAAATAAATATAATAAGACATTTTTTACAATATTTAAATTGCATTTGGCGAAAAATCTTGCCATTAAAATTACATTGTTACCAAATTCTATTCTGTATAACGATAAGTTAGTATTTTAAAAGAAAATAACAATAAAATATCCGTTTTTATTCACATTCAATTTAAGTTAATAGCTACTCAAAGTCTAAAAACTCTTCATATTCGAGGTATTCGACTCCAGATAAAATGTCTTGGTTTGAATAAACCTTTCTAAAATGTGTAATCCACAAAATACGTGTAATAAGAAAATTACGTCTCAAATATCAAGACTAGTTCTTCTACTAGTACTTGACAGCGAATCAGTGTTGCCATGAAAAAAAAACTTTAATTCCACTTGTCACCGTGTTAAACTCTTTTTTGCCAAGCTAACATTCACAGACCAAAGTAATTAATCTGTAACTCTGATCGTCTGTTATACTGACTCCCCCTTAAGGTATGCAACATTAGATTTAAAGGCATTGGACGGTCAAAAAGCATATGATAGTCAGTCAATCACACATAAGATATTTAACTTACCCTTTCGCTGATGGACGGGGTAGAAGCCCGACTGGCAATGGACTCCCGGGACTCTGCATTGCGGATCCTCCTTCCGAGGGAAGATGGAGGGCTGTCGTCGACAAGCCCCGACTCGGGCAACGAAGCACCGCGTTTACTGAACACTTTCGGTGGAGGTCTAAATTGAAAAACGAAAAATTTTATTACAAATAGTTCATTCAAAAATAAAATATCATAGAGTCTGCCCAGCAGTCGTAGCACATACTTAGGTGGGACTTTTTTCTTAGCAATAGCTGTTGTGTCGACTGGGCTACTTTCGGAAGACTGTGGTGACTCTTCTGCTTTTTTAGCTGCATTTTCTGCTATTTTCAGACCATTCACTTCGATGACAGTTACGAAATCACCTGCTTGGGATGCTGGACGGTTTTTGGCTGGTGTTGGACTTGATTTTCCTAATTCTGTAAAATGACGAAATATGTAGAGTTATGTTACTGATATCTAATTAAATTAACATAATCAGATATGTAAATAGACCGGGTACCACTAATATCTCGATTACTCTCCGTTCTCTGAACTACTTCGCTATTACATCTTCGACGTGCTGCCTCAGCTGCAAGATTAGAGGACAGCTCATTGATGCATTGGTTGACTGAACTTCTTTCACCAATATGCACCGGCTTATTCCTGAGCTGCACATCTTCACACTCGGCTGTTTCAGTTGTTGAGTCATCACTCTTAAGACTGCTATCAATGCTACCTTCACTCTTTTTTGATAATGAGTCAGTATTTGAACCCTGTAATAAACATTTCACAATAAATAAAGATTATATGAATTTGGCTAAATTAATTAGTCACCACAAAGCATTAAATCCTAAATAAGTTTCAACATTTGGCACACAGCATGATATGTTTATTAAGTGGGCTGTGGCACGTAACCTTGAATTATAATGGATGGCTTTACCACAAATGTCCACACTTTAACACAATCATTACATCCATCCAATTACCAACAAAATTAACTAATTAAACCTATGACACACCCATATTTATACACAAAATGACATAACTGTTCTGTGAATGAGTTAATAATTTTAATTTTCAACAAATAGAATACAGTATTTTGTGTATGACCAACACTAACTTAAAGATTGACAAACAAGCTAGGTACTTAAAAGGTAAGATAGATAAATTTAATTGTAATTAGATGACTAAAGTTATTCTTTGGTAAATAAAATAAAAATATGCAGAACTATAAGGTTTTTATCATTAAAAAAAACAAACAAAGTTTATATAACTAGAGGCAAAAATATCTAATTTCACATACATAATTACAAATACTGAAAGCTAAATGGAGTAATATCTTAATCACAAATTACCTAACTGTTACCTTCATACGCTTCACATATCAATTCACAGTTATGAACAATTTGTAATTAAACATAACATTAGAATGGATTTCATGGTAATGATGCTATCTTTCATAAAAAGTACTTCCTGATATGTTTATACTATACTTTAACTTACTGGATTAACTGTAAACTATGATAGTCAGTAACATTGTATAACAGTAATAAGATAATAAGTTCATAAAAATGCTATCATCATACAACTTTTTTACCTGTTATCTAACTTACATTACCACAAAACTATAACAATGCATAGATTGTTTTTAATTTTAACCTAAGCACAAAATCATGCCTAAAATCTTATTCTAAGCCATACAAATGTCAAATACAAAGTTAATTTCAACCTTAGAAACCTAACAGTTTGCTGATTAGTTAAAACTAGTGGCCGCCCGCGACTTCGTCCGCGTGGAAAGCCTTTATCTTTATGAATTGAAAATTCTTTATGAATTGTAGCCTATATGTTATTCTGATGTATAAGCTATATTGTGGTAAAGTTTCATTTAAATCCATTCAGTAGTTTTTACGTGAAAGAGTAACAAACATCCATACATACAAACTTTCGCCTTTATAATAGTAGTAGGATTGGTTCTGGCACTGAAGATTAAGTAAACCATATGTGAATGAGAGTAATAGAACATTGACAAAATTTAGTGATAAGGCATGATTACATATTAATATTTCTGATAAGAAAATTTCGATAGTGACTTATTAACATAAAAACAAACTACAACACTATTATAACTAACTGATTGCAAAAAGATAGACTTACCTGTTTGCTATCTGAAGTCTTATCGTCAGGTTCGATCACGACGTCAGCTCCCGAGGGCGGAGCCCCTTTGCAACCCACAAACTACAACACTATTATAACTAACTGATTGCAAAAAGATAGACTTACCTGTTTGCTATCTGAAGTCTTATCGTCAGGTTCGATCACGACGTCAGCTCCCGAGGGCGGAGCCCCTTTGCAACCTTGAGCTGCAGCTTTGTGTTTTTCCACATCTGAGAGCAAAGTTTCTAAATATTCAACATAGAACTCTTCCTTTTCCAATTCTTCTCTGAGTATAGCGACTTTCTGTTTGTGTTTAGCCAAATTGGCCCTGACATCTTCCTCCCAAGCGGCTGGCAAAGCACTATCCGGAAAACGTTGCACCCAGACACGCTGAAAATCTCCGAAGACGCTCATCTCTCACAAAACGATTTCATGACCAATTTATGTTTCAGTTTATCAATACTATTATTTACAAATAAATTATTTTCACTGTAAAAAACGTATCACAAATCCATCCTGTCATCTCAAAATTTCTTTTTTTTGTCTGTCACACGCACATACACACACACATAACATATAAAAAGTCACAGATAAAATATTGCTTTGCCTCCTTAGACCAAGTTGGCCTCCTTAGCTCTGAGTTTCAGCAGTACTCTATGGTTCTGCCCTGATATCTTGATTTTCGATTGTGCTCAGTTGGAATCCCTAATGTTATCAATATTTTGCACTGGCAGCCCAGATAAGTGTTTCCAACCAGATAGAGTATCTATTCAGTCGCTAGCCGGACTAGAGATGGGCTAAAGAAAAACTACCAACCCCAAACAAACAAACACACGGGTAAGGGGTTGAATTTGAAAAATCTCGTCTTCTAAACAAAACCCCTGCAAACTTCTGGCACTTGTAGCAAAAGCCTATCTTAGTGAGTACTTTTGTTCCGGTGACATCTTAGTAAGAACTCATAAGCAAAATTATAAGCTCTTAGCACCTAGCTACTTTCAACCCTAAAATCTTTAAAAAAAACCTAACCAAAAGCGTACCTCTTAAGTTATAAACCCCTTTGAGGTTAATTTCACACACTCATGTTTTTGTTAAACCCCTGTTTATTAGACTCCTAACTTTTGAACTGTCAAAACCACTCCTTATGTTTGAACCCTGTCGTGGCACCTAGATCCTAAAAAAGCCCCTTTGCAAAAGTTGAGACTCCCAGCTCTACTAGTTAAAAACATTCATACAGACTTTCAACTTCAATAACAACCACTCAGGGGTTGAACTCTATTTGAACAACCAACACACATACGTCTTAAAACGCCATAATGTAAAAAAGAAGTCTTTTCTAGCAGTTGTAGTTACGAAGTTTCATTATGCTAGTTAAAAACATTCATACAGACTTTCAACCTCAATAACATCCCCTCAGGGGTTGAACTCTATTCGAACTACCACCACACATACGTCTTAAAACGCCGTAATGTAAAATTTAAGACAGGTTTCTAGCAGTTGTAGTTACAAAGTTTCATTACAAACTTTTATTCCTAAAATCAACTCATCATGGGTTGAAAATAGTATCATAGACCCCATGTATATTGAAGATGTAGTTTCTAAGATTTTGTGATGCGGGAGTAAGTAACCTTTATCTGTATATAACTTTAAGACTAGCAAAATAATTATTTATTTATGGTTTTCACAACAAATACATTAAACTTAAAACTATCAATCTTTCATGTAAACGTCTCAGATTTTACTATTAAAATTTATTATTTAGAATAAACTATGATGTACTTATCGATGATTATATTTTCCTACCATTTGGAAAGTTTCCCGGAAACTTTAATGTTTTTACCCAATTTTGGAAATATTCCGGAAATTTCCGGAAGAAAGAGAACGAGAAGGTCTCGTTTCCGTTTGACTAACTTCTGACGACAATGTAGCCAACCCCAAAAACAAATTTCAATGTGTCAAAAAATGTCAAAAAATGACATAACATTGAATTTCGTCAGAGCAGAGTTTTAAATTAAAGGAATTTGGATGTTTTCGTCATCGTGTATAAAAGCCTATGATCCAAACATTTAAAAATGGATAAGAATTATGTGAAATCTACGTTAGAAGGATTGAAGTCGACGTCATCCTCTCGAGTTCAAGAAACTCTGCTTAAAATAAGAAGCAAAATAATCACAAATGACGAAGGTATCAAGATCTTCAGACAAAGTGGTGGCTTAGAATATTTACTGCCACATTTGCGAAAACCAAATGAAAGGATTCTTGATTTAACACTGAGTATACTCGGAAACTGTTGCTTAGAAGAAGAAAGCAGTTTAGCGGTAAACAATGTGTAATTTTTGACAGGTTTCATAATTTTACTCAACAACACATACATTAGTTTCTTTCTTTACTACAGGTGGGAAAATTGAATAGTTTTGGACCATTGGTTTCTATTTTGAAGACTGTATGTCGTGACAGCATAGTAGGTCGAGCTTGTAGAGTTATAGGAAACCTGGCTCAAAGGAACCAAAATGCTGAGGGCTTGCACAACCACGGAGCGGTTGCAGCCCTTGTTACTCTTGTTGAAAACAGAGATAAAAGTACTTCTAGTGCCACATTAAGTATGGCAGTAAGAGCTATACGGTATGTAATATACTTTCTTAATTACATACTTACTGATGATACCAATATAAATTACATTACATTGCAACTTGTGTTATGTGCAATTGTATCTTTATTAATAAATGGTTTACAGGCAACTTTGGATGATAGTAGAAAAAAGAGAAGAAATGCTTGCCCAGAATGTAGTAAGGAGTATAGCTATTTTGCTGACAACAGAGTGTGAAGCAGCTGGCATCATAAAGTCTACTAATAATGCATTTAAAGAAACTGATGGTCTTAGAAAAAGTCAAGAAGAACTAATTACAGGAATACTCAAATGTCTGGGCTACTTCACAACCCATTCATCTATTCAGTGTGCAGAACAGGTAATAATACAATAATAATATGATAAATTTCAAGTATTCAATAATTTCATAGAAATAAAATATATTTAGCCCCTTATAAAGTTAAAATCAGCCTAAAGTTGTTACTTGTCTGTTTAGTCTTGTTTGCTTCAGTTCAAGATGTTATTTCAATGATGCAGACATCACTACTCTAGGCTGAGTTTATATTATGGTAGTTAATGTAGAATTTATACAGCAAATTTTACATCAATTTTTCAGATACAAGGAGATGGTAGAGGTTATCAATGTCTGGTGGCTCTAACAAAGACCTTTGAGCCCTTGGCACTGAAGTGTCTCATGAATCTTTGTTACCTATCTTCTTGCAGGCCATTGCTTGGCACTGCTGGCCTAGTGGAGTGCCTTGTGGGAATATTGCAGAAGACATCAGGTATATTTCTATACTATTTCCCATTTTTTTAAATGAATCATGGCACTTTTATTTAAAATATAATTCTTGATTATTTATTTGCTTCAAACATGGTCCATACAGTTCTTTATTACACTTAGAGTCACATAGGGTACAGGAATTAGAGAAAAATATTAAATATATTTTACACACCTAATTCAATCAATTTAAATTTCAAAAGTCCCATTCTCTTAATCTTTAGGGGTGTCATTTTGGCCAGAAGGTGCAGCAAAAGCTTTAGCCCAATTAAGCGGAGAGTCGGTAAATAGATCCAGATTGAGGCACTGTGGCGGTCTAGCCCTGCTTGTGGCTGCAGCTCGGGTCAATCCCCATGCCATGCATGCATTGTTGCAGTATGTGTTTGATGATACAGGTAATATTTATACATTGATTCTCCACATTGATGTTTTCTGAATAACTCTAAAACACTAAATTTGTTCATTTATAGCATTCCAAATACTAGTCAATGAAGGCTTAATAAGTCTGTTAACTGATGAACTTACAAATTACTTGACAACTATGGATTTTGAACATAATAACATGGAACACACAGACATGTTAAGTGAGGCTGTAGATCTGCTGAAAGTAAAAGAAAAATCCATAAGCAATACAATCACAGATCTAAGTTCACAACAAACTTCTGCTACTAGTACCAACAATACTGATATTAAGAGCAACTTATTTATGCGCCGCAAAAGTCTTGCCAACAATGAGGATGAGTTAAAAGTGGTTATAGAAAGGGATAATATGATTGTTGGATTTGTTGATGCTGTTGACAGTGATGCAAGTGATGACAGTCCAAGTGAGGACGAGAGCTCACTGCCCAGACGTAAGTGCCTAAAAAGAGCTAGGTCCCAAAGTCCTAATATTGCAAAGAAAGTAAGTATCTTCATTATTGATATTTGAAATCTTATATCTGGGTAATAAACTTTTTTATTGTTTTCCAGATCAACTCACAGATGATCAAAATGGCAAGCAAAGATTGGTCTGCCGGTGTTTATTGGGAACCAAAGAGCCCAGAGTGGCCCTCCAACATCCAGCCGTCAAGTTCGCGCGCCCCACTGAGTCCAGACAGGGCTGGGCAAGGGGCTTTATCTCCTTACTCTGATGGTAATCAGTCTGGATTCAGTCCGGAATATGCTGGCGGTTCATTTAATAAAAGGGCTAGGTGGGATTGGAGCCCTGAGTCAGGTGTGAGCAGCTGTGATACAAGTCCCTACTGGAACAACTATCAGTGGAGTCCAAGTAGTTCTGGATCCACGTCACCTTATAGTGTAAATGCAGGTACAGATCAGGCATTCACATTAATTGTGTCTATCTTATTTTGTTTGAATAGGTAATTATTCACTATTTGTATATTTCAATATTATTTACAGATAGTTCAGACTCAGAGATATCTGGGCGGTATTCGCCCGTGTGCAGTGATACGGAAGGCGACTCTGTGGAAATGACAGTGGTAACCAACGCCACAGCAGAGCTCGACGCGGCACAAGTGGCGCAAGACCTCGACGAACTCATTATGGAAGACGACGAAAGTGTTGATGGGGAAACGCCGTTAGAAGGTAACAAATGTTTATTATTATATTGTCCTGTATATAAATGTACTAACGTGCCGCGCAAGCTAGCTCGCGGCGATCCACCTTGAGTCAGCCTTTAGTTGCGCGTCAATGAAAAATCGCACGTTCGCACGCCTACATTTTACAATATTATAACATAGTACATGTTATATTTGGATGACAATATAAATAGACTAGCGGCCTGCCCGCAACTTCGTCCGCGCAGACGTTCGAACAAATTTGTGAATTTTATCGACGTCTACTCGCCGAGATTTTTCAAGCAAGCTGTGACTATAGAATTGATCTTACAGCAATAATATTACTAAAGTGATGAGCGCAGTAGCCGCGAATTTCACGAAATGTCTTTGCTACGGTTATGAATTTGCATTTGTATCTTATTTTATGCTCGTCGTTTGTGCGTTCAAAAACACGTAGTGTGTTTAGGCCTTTAGACGTTGGTCGAAACTTTATTATAGTGCAATCGATTTTATTCATTAACCACTCTTGACGTCAGTATTTGAAAAATTATGTAACATGTTTTTATTTTTCTGCAGCACTAATTTGGTAAATAACCACTCTTTCAGAAGCAGCCACAAAATTGGAGACGAATACGAAATCGTCGCGCATAGCTTGTGTTCTCGTACTCTTGTTTCGCGTGTCGCACGGCGCCTGCACTTCTTCAGGCGTCCGTGAAGATCCAGCTCCGAACCACACGCTAGAGCTGCTGACCGGCTGCGAGTGCCTCAACGCGCTGCTGGACTACGTGGAGCGGTGCAAGCGCCCGCTGGGCCGGGCTGCGCGCATACTGGCAAGGGTTCTTAGGTATGGATATTAGATAAATAATAAATTAATATTTTTGCAGTAGAATATTTGCAACGTGAATGCTAACAACGAAAAATCATATAAATAATAAATTGTTTTAACGAACACACCAATTACCTGGCCCCATACTAAGCCTTAGCTGGTGCAATGTTGACTAGGATAACGGATAATACATTCATTAAACACCCATGGCTCAGGTATCAGGTACATAATGGGTAGGTATAAATTAACAGATACACTAGCTTGTTTTCTGGAATCTTAGTTTCTATATAGTTTGGTCAGCTAGTAGACTCTTATACCAAGTTCAGTGGCTACAAAATTGTTGAAGTGCTCCTTTCCAAAGTAAAATCGAATGCCGGCGGCTACAGCACATTCTTGTGTTCCTCTTTGGGCGACCTAGACAGATGCTTCTTCGTTTTTAGTTCGCTAGATCACTTTCAACAAGTGAAAGTGATCTAGCGAACTAAGTGTGGTCAAAGAACGTAAATTAAACATTTCTTTGTCTTTTTCAGCAATGCATTGTGTTTGATGAGTATACTGAAACACAGACTCGCTCTTCGGTTGCATAACATGTCGACGACTTCGAAACATCCTCCAGCAAAATGTCAACAGTGTAAACAAGTAAGTACTTTCTTAGAAGGACATGCATGCAATATACCTAGTGTTGTTTCTTCAAACTTTTCAATAAGTAATTTTTTATATTTTTTATTTACAGTTAGTAAGACTGAGTGCAAAACTCTTGACTCAACTCACGATACTGGCAGAATCGAGTTACGGCATTGGCGAAATTAGTTATCAACTCCTAAAAGGAAGTTCTTCAATGAAGCAAACATTGTCATTAACATTGCCGTATATTGTACGGTATGTAGGAGTAATATGATTCAGTAGTTTTATCCAAATATTAAAAGTTTTTTACCCTTTGTGGCTGAACAATAATTATATTATTTACTCTTTTCCAGAACTGAAAAAACGTTGAAGAAATACTTCATTGATTGTAGTGCCCTGAATTCTTTATTCGCTATTATATCTGATTCTACTGAAGATATGCAAGAATGTGTAACGGCTGTAGCGAAATTGGCAACTAATGTGCATATAAAGGATCCAAAGACCTTGGAAAAGAGGTTCAAAGACTATGTCCATGTAAGCTATGACCCAATATTAGATAATCTCACAGCTGATGAAATAGTTATATTTGAATTAGATGATTTATCCACAGTCAAGGCAAACAAAGTGTTCTTGTGTCAAAATTCCGAGTATTTCAGTGCCATGTTAATGGGATGCTTCAAAGAATCTATAGAAAAATGCGTTAAATTAACAGACGTATCCAAACCAGCTCTAGAATACCTTTTTACGCTATTGCACTGTGGCATCAACAGTCACAAATGTGATGTGCAAGTGTTTCCAATGGCAGAGGACTTGGAAACGAATTTGGAAGTCCTTTTACTGGCTGACAGATATTTGTTTGATAAACTTAAAGAATTGCTTAGCAGTGCAATTTTACAATTTCAAATGACACCAGCAAATGCTGATAAAATTTATATTTGGTCACTGAGCAAAGGAATGGGATTTTTGTGTGTTGAATCAGTTGCATATTTACTGACTGGCAAGATGTGCGACAAAATACGCGCGCAGTCATTTCAAACGATATTGAGTCTCGAGTACAAAGATCAGTGGTTAGACGACATTCAATCAATGATAAGAAGACAATTAATCAAATGAAAACTTGTATTTTGGCTAGACTATTCTAAAATGATTTCATGTACAGTTTGTATTGTAGACCCACCAAATGAAAATCTAAGTGTATGGGTAGGTAATGTAATCCATGTAATGACCTAAACCTAGACAATCCTATGCATTTTTATACTAATAACATCACACAACTTTTACTGCATAAATAATAATTTGTGAAGCTGAATTCTATGAATTGTGTACAGTATACATAGTATTTTATTAAGAGTTGATTGTTGTAGCTTTATAAAAATGAAATATGGAATTTACTGCCTTTTTACCACCTACATAATGTTATGGTAGCTATACATAATAATTAAAAAAATATTTTATAATATAATAATGTAACTTTATTTTATTTGCTCAATTTTATTAACAAATGTACATAAATTATTATATTTCCCTGAAAAAAAAAACTTGAATAAACTTTTTAATGGAGATTAAACTAATAGATAATTTGTAACATCACATCCAATATTTTTATTTCATTATAATTTATATTAAAATTAATATCAAGATTATTTTTATTTTCTGGTACTCAGTTTTAACCTTACATCTTGATTTGGAACAAGAACTTGTGAAGTAATAGCGGTAACTTCAGAAGTGTTTTCACAGGATAATTCAAATGTTTTCACAACCTGAAACAGTAAATAATCAAATGATAGGTTTTTTATTTAATTTGTGACACATTCTTGAAAGCAACTTGTTTTACTAAAGGGTAAATTATACCTAAATACAATAAAATTACCTGAGTGATAATATCAGTAAGTTGAATCATGGCAATCTTTTTTCCTATGCAAGATCTTGATCCAAAAGCAAAAGGCAATGATGCAGAATAGACATGATTCATCATCTTTTTTTGTCTTGGATCATTTCTATCCCAGCGATAGGGTAAAAAGTCTTTTGCATTAGTGAAATTTTTTTCATCACGGCCTGATGTATAGATAGATGCAATTATCGGAGTCTGTAAGGAAAATATCACAGCATAATTTATTCCTGATAAAATGAGTGAAGATATCTAACAATTTCAATTCCAAAGGTACATGCCATTTGCTTTCAGGGTGCAAATCAAACCAAAATAGTGAACAAAACATTTTATTGACTTTTTTTAGGCATAATTTTTTCTAAAGAATGTCTCATTTCTTCTCTTATGTGATTATAGGGATCTTCAATTTCACTTGGTGCCTCTGGTATCCCCAGCTTCCTTCTCACAGTGGGTGAAATGAGGATTAAGTTTTGTACAAGTCCAACACTACTTGATGTGACCCAGTAAAGGCACATACAAGAAGGTACACTGGCTGCCACTGGTATCATTACTAGTGAAAATACTCTGAATACATTTGTAAATATATTGTACATTTTAGATGGTTTTCTCAACTTTGACATCCTCTGTATTTCAATTATAGAAAGATTTGTTAAACCAAAAGTGACTGGTAATATCCATGAGTGATCTGGTTCAGTGAGGTTAGGTATCCACCCAATGCCACCGGCAGACATCTCCATAAAGGTCACCACAGCAGCTGCGTCACCTGACTGCATATAAACTAAATTTCTAAGTGCAAATGACATGCACACCCATATAGGGATTTGAACCCAAATAATTAAACTGGCTTTAAATGGGTGACAATTATCTCGCACAACTAAATTATGCCATTGCTTTTTCAGGGAACTTTTGTAAATAGACACTGCTTGCTTGTCTGTTAGTTTGTACATCTTTTTGGCTATGGCAGTTTCTTTCTTTAGTTCCTTGACCATGTCTTGCAATTCTAAACTAATGTTTTCAACTTTTGCCAGTATGTAATTCTGATAAACTGTTAGGGGTAATGTCATCAACGATCGAATCAAAATTGTTGAAGTTATAATTGTAGACCACCAATGAAGACCAGAGATTTCATGGAATGATAGCAACCCATCCTGAATGAAATGAACCATGCTGCTATTCGAAATACTAGCATAAGCTTCTTGCTGCCACTTTGTAATTCCATCCATTGATAAGTGTTTGCATTGATGAAAATAAGGGGATATTACTGATTTTTGCAAAACTTTGTTTTTCTTAGGAACCATCTCGTTTTTCCAAAAGTCCAACAAAACACTATATTCCCGAAACTTTGGCATGTGATTATGAATTGCTATGCGTGCTAACTTTCGCGAAAACATATTTATTTTGTTTATATAAATAATTCAATACTATGTACTAAAAAAAAAACAACCTAAAAAGTACAAAGTGAAGGTTTTTTATTATTTTACCGTCTGTCCACAGTCTAATGATATGTCAATGTCAAACAGTTGTCAAGCGCCCTTGTTGAATTCTACCTTCTATTCTACTTTTATTCACACCGTTTATGTTGTTTTTTTTCTGTGGGTAATTGCGGGTAGTTTAAAAATCAAAATAGCGTCAGACTAGACATTAATCCCCTCTACTTCAAAATAAATTGTTACATTCTATAAAAAACACTACTTACTCCTTCGGATAAATGATAGGAACCAAATAAAGTATTTTTTGGGAGTATCCTTGTCAAAAACGGAGCCACTGGGTATAGTCGCATGGTTTCTTTGATGATGTACTTAGCTTGTGTAGGATCCTTGAGTAATTCGGTTCTCGCAGCCTCATTTTTAGAAAGTAATAGCAATGCCCAAAGTGTAGTAAAAGCTGTCTGGAATATAAATAGTTTTTTTTACAGTTTTGGTAACAAGGCATATAATCAAAGGTACATGATGTTGTATACAGTTAAGTACGTACCAGCTTCTTATTTACTTTTCTGACTATAACGTGTTGACAATAACTAAACAATAATTAAAATATACCAACCGTATCACCAGCAGCTATTACAAAATCCGCAACAATTCTCGTTATAGTTTCATCTGACACGTTGTCTTCCCGAAGTTTAGTTATTAATCCACTTTTTATTTGTTTGCATTGTAATATTTCACGGACGATTTTCTGAGCTATAAAAAAAATTGATATAAAGTTCATCAGACCAATTCCGCTTAGCGTCCGAAAATCTTTATAGGAGTTAGATTTTACCAAGAAAAATTGAGGAGTCCACCGATTCCTTGAATTCTCTCCAGGCTTTCGTATTCAAACGCTGGCACCAATGCACTGGCAGGCCGTAAAGTTTGGTCGTCGTATGGAATACCTTTTTTACGGATTCCGAAAACACACGCAGTATTTCATCGTTTTGTTTACTGGTAGTGAAAGATTGCCCTCCTAGTAGAATACTAATAAGAACTGAAAAACAAATGTTCGTAGAGAAAACATGTTAAAGAAATCGAATGTTATAACTTGAATGAGATATTAAAGTCTTTATTTACCATCTATTGATAGTCGGTATAAATCTGATTCCAAATTAGGAACCAAGCTGCCTTTCTCAGCGTTTCTTGACCACTTTAATACGAAGTTGTGTATTGTAGCTTTTATAGGTACTTCTAACCATTTGTCCGAGTTTTCCCTGAGCAAATGTTTGTTCATGATTCTTCGATTCGTAAGCCATTCTTCTCCATCCATGAAGAAGAGACCCCGTTTAGATCCATACAATTTCTCGTATAAAACCCACGGTTCAGGCAATATGTGCATAGGATACTTTCCTTCTAGCTTTAAAAAGAGAATTTTCATCAGCTCAGGATCACTCACAAATACTAGTTTCGTGCTGCCTCCTAACTTTTCGTAAAAGATTGGTCCTAATTTCTCATGTCTGTTATTAATGTAATCGTGTAACCTGAAAAAGTTACAAAACTTATTAAAGTTTGTACCTTACAGCTCCCCGCCAGCGGTTTTGCCCGCGTGGATTTTGGTTCCCTATTTTTTCTCGTTTTAAATAAAGCCTATGTTAATCAGGAGTAATTTAGGATTCTGCTGGTAAAATATTTTTTTATATTAGTTTTGAAGCCTATTCAGTTCAGACAAACAAACAATCAAATCTTTCCTCTTTACAATATAAGTGAATCAAGCCCCAAAAGGCAAAATGTTGTGGGTGTGAGTACTACATGTTATTGTGATTAATCCTTTGCTTTTATTGGGTTTCACTCACTCATTTCCTCATTTGTTTCAAAAGGAAAAGGTACCCATTAAATAAATTTACGTACATAAATGAAGTATTTTTTTAAATAAAAGTCAGGGTGGTTTAGCTACTTATCTGTACAACTTACATTGACCCGCTTCCTGCTGCGAATAAGTCCAATTTGGTTCCAATGAATGGTAAGCCTTTCGGGTGTGGCATATCATTGATACTTAAACCATTATTTGTTGCACTGTGCCATCTTAAATTTGGGAGCATAGTTTTGAAATTGCGCTTAGCTGCACGGATCATTCTTATTATCCGAAACAGGCACCTATTGTGAATGGTAAATAAGGTAATTAAGACACTGTATCACACGTCTGAGGTGAGGTACTATCAATAGGTAATTTGTAGGTACGTGGACAAAGTTCCAAGATAGATCAACCACGATAACACGCAACCTTTGACGCAGCTTAACAACTGTAAACAACACTTTGAAAATAAAAGACTACCGTGATTAGCCAAAGCTTCAAACCGACTGTTATTACAAACTTTACACTCCGAATGCCGGGCAGGCAGTCGCGGACTCGCGATCCTGTTTTTGTAATGCTAAAATAATGTTGAGTTATGCGAACCCGCTGCTGGCTACCTACTTGTGATCGTCCCAAACAATATGATAATTTTGTCTTATACCTACCTACCTCTGGATTTTTCTTGTTGTACATGAACTGACCTTTAGACTATTTGCATATTTTTTTACAAACAAGCATTTGATTACTTAAAGATACCGAAGTACTCAGTTCAACGCAAAGGCGCAGAAAGAGGCTAAAGATTTTTATGGTTCAGCTGGCAACTAATGTAACATGAGCACTATACGATTACATGAGTTGTATGTATGGTGCTTACACTTATAAAGATTACCTACAGTAGGTACAGCTACGTACGAGCCTTCGACGTATGCTGTGCTTAAAAAAGATAAAACATATAATAGATATATTGCACATTACAAAATACATATACATGTATATAAACGAAAAGTTCTACAAACTTGGCGGTCTTACATCTAAGAACGATCTCGTCCAGACAACCTCCTGAAAGAAATTCTCATATATTTTTTCACTTACACATTCATGGACAGTGCCAGACACAATAAAAGTTTTATTGTTATGTATATGTGTATATGAGCGAAAATTATTTAAATTAGTGCAGATTTTCTTCGGAACTCGACATTCAAATCGAGAACCCTGAGCATAAAATAAAAATACTATTTATCGATCTGCAAATCAGAATAGTAGTTTTTGATTATTTTACAGATGGGCACACCATTGCTGTCGCCGTGACTTGTCAAAAAATTGAAATCTCATGAAAAGTGATTTGCTTCGTTCGTGAGATTCTTTTGGATATTTTTCAGATAATATTGTGCGGAATTTACTAATAATTTTTCAAAATGACAGTGAAGAATAAGCCTGAAGAACCTAAAAAGGAAAAAGTAGAGCCCGCACCGGCGCCGAGCGATGATTTGGTAAAATTGTTTGCACTAATTTATCGTAAATGTATATTGTTTGTTTCGTTCAGTTTAATAAATCAATGAATGTTACAGTCGGAGGAAGATAAACGCCTTCAAGAGGAACTGAATATGTTGGTAGACAAATTGAAGGTAAGTGATTTTTACACTTCTTTTGTATTGATGTTGGCTTGTCATTATTCTAACCTAATGCATTATTTTCAGGGCAATGATGTAGATCTATACTTCCCAGCTTTACAAATGCTAAGTAACCTCATCAGGACGTCAACGACTTCTATGACATCAGTCCCCAAACCCCTTAAATTTCTGAGAGAACACTACCCAGCTTTAAAAGAAGTATATGAAAAAATCAAAGATCCTAAAACAAAGAAGTTTTGTGCAGATGTTGTGTCTGTGCTTGCCATGGGTGTAAGTGGATCTGTGGTATGTATTCAATTTGTAACTATTGCATATCAAAAATACCTTCTTATTTCATGAATTTATTTTAACATTCTTATTTATTTTAGGAAGCTGCTGAGAAAAGGGAGTGTCTCAAATATTGTTTGCTTGGAACTTTGTCTAATGTTGGTGATTGGGGGCATGAATATGTCAGGTAAGGCTTAGCAACATAGTCTTTGGGCTAATTTAGTGTATTTAACTATAAGACAACTAGACTAGCAGTACTCTATCTAACTAATAAATAATTTGATTTAAATTTTTTAATGAGTTTCATTGATCACATCGTATGTGTTATTTTCTTGCAGGCAATTGGAAGGTGAAATTGCTGAGGAGTGGAATGTTGACAACATGGACACCCTGCTGGCATTGGTCCGTGATGTCATAGCATTTGACATGCAGCACTCTGCCGAGATCCAAGCCTGTGACTTATTGATGGAGATAGACAGACTTGACCTCCTCACTCAGCATATGGATGCTAGCAATTACCCAAGAGTCTGCCTGTATCTCATTGGGTGAGTTATCACTATTATTACCATACTAGTGGCCACTGCACATTGTCCGTGTGGAAATCTTTTATCTTCAATGTTCTTTATGTAGGCTAACAAAAACTTTGCTTATAATGTATAAGATTTTTTTTTTTGTTAAATTAAATCTTTTACATGAAAGATTAAACAAACATCCATACTTAGAGACTTTCTAATATTTTCGAGTTTTTAATAATTTATCCATTTTTTTTTCATTTTCAGTTATTATTTTTATTTATATTTTTTAATGTTATATTATACATTAGGATCTTAATGTCACAGTTAATTGTAAAGTTTCAAAATAATATGAGGTTCATTTAAAAAAAAAGTATTGCTAATAATATTCAACAATTTCAGCTGCGCCAGCTATGTTGTGGAGCCAGAATCCACACAGATTCTCCAAGGTGTGCTGGACACATATCTTCGTTTTGGAGAATACCCAAGAGCACTTTTAGTTGCTATGCAGCTTCATGACAAAGCCAAATGTGAGGCAGTCTTCAATGCATGTACAGACCCGTAAGTTTATTTAGCCAATAATTATAAGTGCTTTCTTATTTGGTCATTTGAGATGAAATCTGTTTATCTGTTTTTCAGGTTGATAAAGAAACAGTTGTGTTACATGCTTGCACGTCAGTATGTCCCATTGGAACTAGAAGATGAGGATCTTCGTACTATCCTTCTCAATGCACATATCAATGACCACTTCCTGAGCTTAGCCAGAGAGGTACGATTTTCAATGCAAAAATTATTCTGAAAATAAAAATTAAATATTATTTTAAATTCTTACTTTGTAACGTTTTAGCTTGATATCATGGAACCCAAAACACCAGAGGAAGTATATAAAACTTGGCTAGAGTCTGCAGGGTCTGCCCTCCGCCCTTCACTTTTGGCTGAACATCCAGTAGATTCAGCTAGACAGAATCTTTCAGCGACATTTGTTAATGCGTTTGTCAATGCTGGCTTTGGCCGAGATAAGCTTGTTACTACTGAAGATGGAAATAAGTGGATGTACAAGAACAAAGACCATGGTAAATAGAAGAAATGTAATTTCTGTTTTTAAATTTTGGGGTAGAAAATCTAACTTGTTTTCTTTCCATCAGGAATGCTGTCAGCTGCAGCTTCTCTAGGCATGATTCACCTGTGGGATGTTGACGGCGGTCTCACCCCCATCGATAAGTACCTGTACACAGCCGACGAGCATATAAAGGCCGGCGCTCTTCTAGCGCTGGGTCTGGTTAACTGCGGCGTACGCAACGAGTGCGACCCCGCTCTGGCGTTGTTGTCAGACTATGTCCTGCATTCTAGCTCTAACTTACGGATTGGTAGTGTGCTGGGTAAGTTGTATATAAACTGGCATCAATTACTATATTTGACAGATTCTTCAACAACACATATCTCAAAATTAGATAAGGAAAATGAAAGTTTGGTAAAGCCAAGTCCTTAAGGCAAGAGCCAACGCGCTGAATTGTCGCGTTTCGAATCGGCTGTTTCGTTCTATTAATTGTTACGGCGATGGCCTGCGCGGCATTAGCGCTTTCGCCTACACGCGCGGAGCAATGAAGTTTGACAGCACGATTACTCTGTTATGACTATTAATGCGACGGGAGCAACGATAATAGGTTTCTGATGTTGAATTACTCGATTATACTCTGCCATACATTTTACATGGTTTTCTCCACTGTTGCCCAGGTCTGGGTATAGCGTACGCGGGCACACAGCGCGAGGACGTGCTGTCTCACCTGCTGCCGGTGCTGAGCGACACGGCCGCGCCCGCCGAGATCTGCGCGCTCGCCGCCGTGTCCTGCGGCCTCATCGCCGTCGGCTCCTGCCACGGGGACGTATGTAGCACTCTGTATACAGGGCGGGTATAGCGTACGCGGGCACACAGCGCGAGGACGTGCTGTCTCACCTGCTGCCGGTGCTGAGCGACACGGCCGCGCCCGCCGAGATCTGCGCGCTCGCCGCCGTGTCCTGCGGCCTCATCGCCGTCGGCTCCTGCCACGGGGACGTATGTAGCACTCTGTATACAGGGCGGGTATAGCGTACGCGGGCACACAGCGCGAGGACGTGCTGTCTCACCTGCTGCCGGTGCTGAGCGACACGGCCGCGCCCGCCGAGATCTGCGCGCTCGCCGCCGTGTCCTGCGGCCTCATCGCCGTCGGCTCCTGCCACGGGGACGTATGTAGCACTCTGTATACAGGGCGGGTATAGCGTACGCGGGCACACAGCGCGAGGACGTGCTGTCTCACCTGCTGCCGGTGCTGAGCGACACGGCCGCGCCCGCCGAGATCTGCGCGCTCGCCGCTGTGTCTTGCGGCCTCATTGCCGTCGGCTCCTGCCACGGGGACGTATGTAGCACTGCTTTACAAATATTCAATGCAACTCCAATCTTACAGTTATGCCAGCCGAATATGAAATGAAAGAAATAACTGTTTTTTCATGTTTGTCCATCCGTAACAAAACAAGGTTTTCCAAAACAAGATTGTTTAGGGAAAAGGTCTAACTTAATGTTTATAAATTGACAACAGCTTGTTATCTTGATGTCATTGGAATAATGCAAGTTCTTAATTGGTCTATAGAATAATTTACTAATGATTGGTTAACAGGTAACTTGCGCCATTATCCAGCGGCTGATCGATGACAACAAGGACTTGCACTCGTCTACCTACGCCCGATTCCTACACTTGGGCCTTGGGCTATGTTTCTTAGGTAAAAATATAAACAATAGTTATTAATAACCAAAAGTTTGTAGCCAATCATTATACATAATGTTAAATCATCCTTCGGAACAGTTGCTCCAATCGTGGCATGAACATTGGAATAATACTAAAATGGCTACTTGTACATTTTACTCTGAAGTAAAACCAACTATTCCACCAATACCATGATTTTTAAACACAAAAACCTATCTAAAAGTTGTCTCCACCATCTGTCGTCTTCGCATAGGGTATAAATGCACCCCACTTCACTTGGCAAAGCTTCGAATCAGGGACAGCTCCAATTGTGAGAGTGGACTCGAGGAAGGCTCTACCGACCGGCTCTAACGTGCAATAAATCTTAAAAGGCTAAAATTCATACGAAAACGTATCTGTTATCCGCACGGCCTAACAAACTTGCACGTTGCAGGCTGCAAGGAGAAGACGGAAGCAACAATGGCGGCCCTAGAGGTGCTCCCTGAACCGCAACAGTCGCTGTGCCAGACCACGCTGTCGATGTGCGCGTACGCGGGCACCGGCGACGTGCTCGTCGTGCAACAGATGCTGCACATCTGCTCCAAGCATTACGACACAGATGTGAGTATCATCGTCATAAGCAATAGAAGCTTAACCGCAACAGTCGCTGTGCCAGATCACGCTGTCGATGTGCGCGTACGCTGGCACCGGCGACGTGCTCGTCGTGCAATAGATGCTTCACATCTGCTCCAAACATTACGACACAGATGTGAGTAACATCGTCATTAGCAATAGAAGCTGAACCGCAACAGTCGCTGTGCCAGATCACGCTGTCGATGTGCGCGTACGCCGGCACCGGCGACGTGCTCGTCGTGCAACAGATGCTGCACATCTGCTCCAAGCATTACGACACAGATGTGAGTATCATCGTCATTAGACTCATTAGCAATAGAAGCTTAACCGCAACAGTCGCTGTGCCAGACCACGCTGTCGGTGTGCGCGTACGCTGGCACCGGCGACGTGCTCGTCGTGCAATAGATGCTTCACATCTGCTCCAAACATTACGACACAGATGTGAGTAACATCGTCATTAGCAATTGAAGCTGAACCGCAACAGTCGCTGTGCCAGATCACGCTGTCGATGTGCACGTACGCCGGCACCGGCGACGTGCTCGTCTTGCAACAGATGCTGCACATCAGCTCCATAAGTATCTTTCTCATAATCAAAATGATGTCTGCATCCAGTTTCAATCCTGGAACCTTAACCCTCTGCTGCGCTGTGTGTTCGAATGTGGGACAGCTCTGGGATCGATTGCGAGCACTCTTTCCGCGCTATTGCAACTCTCTGGTATTCAGAATTCACTTCTAGTCCCTAGTTATAACCGCACGGCTATTAAAAGGAGATGAACATGGCAAAGGATCAACGCAAGAAACTGATGTTTGTTGATTTAGGATCAACAAACATTAGTTTCTAGCGTTTAATATAATAATAATAATAATTCCTTTATTTCAGGCTACAGATTTTAAAAAAGAATACAGGCCCATATTATAAATATCTTACAGACTAACTTACATACAAATAATAAAATTTACTCAATCTAATTAAAATATTTTACACAAATCACACGCGTCAGCAAATAGATGCGTAGCGCGCGGTGTCGGCTGGCAGCCGTCCTCGGAACTTCCGAAACACGACGCTAGATGGTGGGTCGGTACCCTCACCACAAATGAATTAAAATTCACTTTGTGGCGGGTTTCCAACCGTTCGACCCTCAGGGTGAAGTTGGACTTCTTACGTACATGGTCTACGACGTTCTCGACCGTCGTAGACCAATGTAAGCGGGACACGTAGAGCAGCGTCGAACGTTCTTCCGGTCGCAGCGGGTGTTCAGGTCGTGTCGGTGCTGTGCCGCGATGATTCCGGCTAGCCGGCTTCCTTCTCTTTCTTTCGACTTTTGTGAAGCCCTGCTCATCGCATCGATCCCTCGGTGGACACTGTGTCGGTGTCGACTTCTTTTCTTTCCCCGTTTTTGGCTGCCGGGGTGGTAAGGCAGCAGCGGCTGCGTAGGCACGGGTCGGGGGGCTCGTGTCACTTTTCTTCGGCTCCGATCGCGCGATTAAATTTATCTCAAATTATTTTTACATACTATTAACATCCTTGTATTTATTTTACAGTCTTCTTATAAATTTCGTCATACATCAACTTCACAACGTACCTACGTACATCTTTTAACCAGCCTTCATTTTTATTTTGCAATAGAATGAACAATCATCTGCTGAAGATACAGCTTTCAAGAAGCAAGACAAAAAAGACTCAAAGGAAACTGCCAGCAGCAGCAGTGGCAGCGGCAGCACCAGCGGTGCCACGTCAGGTAGCTCGAAAGATGACAAAAATAAGAGTAAGTACATTTTAAACTTCTTCGTTAGGGAAACTTATATTCAAATAGCTCTATTACTATTGACTTTTCTCACCAGAACATTCGCCTCTACAATTTACTCCAATTTACAAATGAATCTTATATTGTATAGTGTATTGTGACTTCAAGTCGTTCCAAAAATGTTAACGCTTCGCGTGGGTCGTAATCGTAGGCGTTCGCCTCTCGCGCATTCAGAATGATATGAAAATTATAGAGTTGTTATTGGGTCTGCTATGCGGGACCTATAGCATACAATTGACTATCGGGGCATAGGTATAGTTAGATAAATGCTAATAATTTATGTAACCCTATTTGCACCATACAGGCAAGTCGTCCAAGGACAGCAAGAGCAAGGAGAAAGAAAAGGAGAAGGAGGCGAACAAGGAACTGTCGTCGGTGCAGGCCGTCGCGACGCTGGGCGTGGCCGTCATCGCGCTCGCCGAGGAGACCGGCGCCGAGATGTGCACGCGCATCTTCGGCCAGCTGGTGAGTGCACTACATGACACACACACAAAAGAGCACCAAGGAATTTACAATCTCACTAGTTCGTACCGATAAAGGTTGATTGAAGCTCGGGGTCCCGCGCTCCCCTACCTACTGGCATATCTTGTCTAGAATACCTCGTATGCCGTCCTTCAAATCGTTCGCGCACTATCCTGTCGGAAAATATCTAAACTGACACAAAAACTTGCGCAATATGGGTAACGGTCTCGTGGGAGCCGAGATAGATTCAATATATAGATAGGTACACAACCCGCCGAAAATAAATGTCATACTTTGGATGCAAAAACTGTGGAACTTCATTATTTGTCTTATCAAAATTTACTTGATTCTTAACTTAACCAATCTATTACAGGGTCGTTACGGCGAGCCGGCGGTGCGTCGCGCGGTGCCTCTGGCCATCGCGCTTTGCTCAGTGTCCAACCCGCAGTTGGCCGTCATCGACGTGCTGAACAAGTACTCGCACGACTCCGACAACGACGTCGCGTACAACGCCATCTTCGCGATGGGACTCGTCGGCGCGGGGACTAATAATGCAAGGTGAGTGCATTAGGTCACAACACATACTCAGGCTATCGCGCTTTGCTCTGTGTCCAACCCGCGGCTGGCCGTCATTGACGTGCTGAACGAGTATTAACACGACGCCGACAACGACGTCGCGTACAACGCCATCTTCGAGATGGGACTCGTCGGAGTAGGGACTAATAATAAGAGGTAACAAGGAACGACACAATAAACTCCGCACGGCACATTTTTGTTACAATATTACCTCTTCTATCGCAAGTGAATAGTAGCTGCATATCAGCTTTCGTTAAAACTTTCAACCCTTTGAATTCTCTATTGTGACACTGTTATATGAAAAAAAGAGTATTTATTTGACTTCATAACATCATTTCGAACCCTTTAGTAAACCGATTCGTTTCATAACTGTAGGAGTAAATTTTTGATAGGGACGGCTTAAATCCCTGGAGTAACGGATACTTAGCGCATATAATTTGACTCAACACGTTGTAATGTCCCACAGACTAGCGACGATGCTGCGCGCCCTAGCGCTGTACCACGGCAAGTCGCCGGTGCACCTGTTCATGGTGCGGCTGGCGCAAGGGCTGTGCCACGCCGGCAAGGGCACGGTGACGCTGTGCCCCGCGCACGCCGACCGCCGCCTCATCAACCAGCCCGCGCTCGCCGGCCTGCTCGTCGTGCTCACCGCCTTCCTCGACTGCAAGAACAGTGAGTGCACGTTCAGGGCGCGGTTGTCGAGCGTTCTCGGTACCGTCGCCGCACTGTTGCCGCACCGTGCGTTTTGTGTGAAAACAAATTACCGCGCATGCGCTGTACGACAAACGCAAAGCGCTCTAAAGCTAGTCAGTTCATCGCGAGCAGGTTGCCCGTCTTCGTTTGAGTCACGCGACCACCCACTGCTTATTATGGATTTATATCGAACACTGGCCAATTCCCTCGACCGGATCGCGCAAAATCTACAAAAGTATCTTTATTTGATACCAGAATTGATCCCAAAAAAGGTATCAGATTAAAAGTATCGATGCCTGTAGGGTGAACACAAACAACTATCGTAACGTATTCGTAGCGTTTGCCATTAGTTTACTTGTCAATTTATATGGAAAACTGTCAGTTTTGACGCTACGAACACGTTACGATAATTGTTCGTGCTCACTCCACTGTGCTCGCTGTGTTCATTTTTTTAATGTTCATTTGACCAAAACCAATACGTCGGGTCTACAATAGTGTTTTCTGTTTCAGTTATCCTCGGCAAATCTCACTACCTTCTATACGTGCTGGCGACGGCGATGCAGCCCCGTTGGCTCGTGACCCTCGACGAGAACCTTCAGCCCCTGAACGTCAGCGTACGCGTTGGACAGGTAAAAATTATCCGTTCACTAGCGGACCCGACAGACGGGACAGCGTCTAGCCCGCCTTTAAAAATACAAATAATACGCATAAAACACAAAACTGTCTTGCCCATACCAGCAGTGATTATTTAATTTTCATTTCAATCAATGAAAAATAATGACAAGTTCAGTGCGCGAAGGCACTAGCTGCTTATTCACTCACATACAAAAGCAAGAACTTGACGCTTGCCATGCATATTACAATATTCTTTATTTCCAGGCTGTCGACGTAATCGGCAAAGCCGGCACCCCGAAGACGATCGCGGGCTCGCACACGCACACTACGCCCGTGCTGCTCTCGTTCGGTGAGCGCGCGGAGCTCGCCACCGACGAGTACATCCCGCTGTCGCCCGTCATGGAGGGCTTCGTCATACTCAAGAAGAACGAGGACAGTGTCATGGCGGCGGTCCAGTAGATACATACTTTCTATAGCTACATTAACACTATTGTATTATTTAACCATTTTAAATAAATAATATGAATATAAGTATACTCTGTTGTTATTCTTACATTCAAAATTTAAAAGCAGGAAATGTGAAAGTTCTGCCTAAACCCATAACTTTTATAATGGCTTTTGTAAATAACTTGCTGTTAATCGAATTCAGGGTTAATTGTTTAGAAAAACACAGCAAACATTTTCCGTTTAGTTAGACTTAATAAAAAACAGAAAACCTCAACCAACAGAAAACAGAAAAATGTATTAAACAGTACTGTACCGTTATTCAAAGCCTATATAATGAGAGCGGCGTATCCGATTCCGGTCGATTCTAGTACTTTTCTTCACTTGTCTGGTTACTCATGATCCGCTAACAGCCACTAACACGCCACAATGCAACACTAGCGCCACCACAGGCAGCTTATAGGAATGATTTCTAGTTTGTCATTGGCGTTTAAGTTTCCGACCGAGACGGTCGCACTAGTGAGCTCCGCTCCCTCTAGGCTGTCTCGCTAGTACTTTCATAATTATATAATTAATTGTGAATGTTGAGGAAATATTCGCAAATTTAAATTTAATTTCGAAGGTGTTTTAGACATTACAATTAGAAGGAACTATGTTGTTTTTTAACGGTGTTACCGTTCGGAGATAGATTTTTTGCAATCTACCTCAAATATTTTTATTTTATTTTGATCAACGGTAAGTTCTAATGTGCAACCGTTAGGCTTATAAACGTTTTTCAGAAGTAATATGTCTGGTTACGTAAGGAAGAATCATCGCGGGACTCTGGATAGTTAAGGAGGACACAGTTTGGAAAAAACATCGGTGAAAGCAATGAACGAGCAAAGTAAGTTTGTTCTTTATTATCGTGTCAAGGACGTGTTAAATCACGTAAGTACCTGCAGATGTACATATTCATAGAAACCTGTAAAGTATTCAGTGAAAATCATAACTTTGAATGTGCCTGTTTATAGTACACTTCTTTGCATATCATAAATTAAGTGAACATAGATATGTTCGTAAAGCAATCGCAGTGCGAGACATTATATTTAAACATAATATTTTTAATACTTTCGACACTCTTAGCACTAAGTGTTTACTCTTTCAGAATCTCTCTTCCAGATGGAATTTTCATTCTTTTAGAATCGCTATTCGAATGTTTTAATTTGGTGTTACGGGATGAGTATTTACAAAATATTCTGCGTAAACTGTTTCAGAAGTTGCTCTCTTTTCAAGAGACATGATATGGTGGGAAAAAGCAATCTGAAAATACCTTCATAATTGTGATTTATTGAATCGAAAACCGGGATCGCGATTCTACTTCGTAGACCGATCCACGGGTGTTGCATTCATGTAGTAACAAGTTTGGTAATTATACATTTTAAAGGTAAGTCCAGAATAAGTAAACCACATTAACCTGAGTCAACTCTTCCTTATCCCACCGGGATAGAAGAGAAAAAAAAAATCGTGTTTGACTTGAAATCGACTCTTCCTTATCCCACCGGGATAGAAGAGGAATAATCGTGTTTGACTTGAAATCGACTCTTCCTTATCCCACCGGGATAGAAGAGGAATAATCTTGTTTGACTTAAAATCGACTCTTCCTTATCCCACCGGGATAGAAGAGGAATAATCGTGTTTGACTTGAAATCGACTCTTCCTTATCCCACCGGGATAGAAGAAGAATAATCGTGTTTGACTTGAAACCGACTCTTCCTTATCCCACCGGGATAGAAGAGGAATAATCGTGTTTGACTTGAAAACCATTGTTGGGATCCTACTTCGTAAATCAATCTATGGATATTGTAGTATTCCTGGAGAGTAAGCGTGGTACCAAATTGAAATTAGCGACTTTTGGTAAAGGTTAAGGTAAGTCTTGAATAAATCGTATTAACATGAGCCGGCCTTTCCTTATCCCACCGGGATAGAAAATAATGCTTGATGCTTGAAAGCGTGATTGCCTGATGTGAGGCATAAACTTTGCTAGATAATTAACATTCACGTCTATTGGGCAGGAGGTCATACCATGAGTATAAAGGCATCGCCTAATCAATCTTAATCTTACAATTCAATGCAGTGGACTTGTAACTTTATACCGAGTTGAAGTCCTCCAGAACCCTCTTGCACTCGTCCCGCCGGGATGATGAAACTTGATAAGATAGGCAGGTGTAAATTGAATGCATTCTATAGTAAATAAATGTGTCACATGCGATACCGCCAGGGCTTACACGGATAATTAGGTCGAAGCGGAGTTTCACTCCTCAAATGCCTTGAGACATTCCATAACATAATGTTTCTGCTAGTATTCATAAGAAGAGATGCATGATTACGCGTGCACTGGCTGAATAAAGCTAGCCTTGTAGCGGAAAATAAAATAACCTGCGCCTTATTGGATATCTCAGTATCACCAAAACCTGTCAAATGTGAAGTCACTATAGTATTGGCATACTATGAACACTTTGAATATAACGAATCCTATATTTTACATCCTTGAGACAGCGAATAGACGTTCTTATTGGTAATTTCAAACCACAAACTGCATACAACTTATTCATCATACTGATAAACTTGGTGATAAACACCCAGACGGGTCAATAAACACATAGAAGTCTATTCCGCATGAATAACTTTTTGCCTTGGTACTTGCCACAGCTTTTTATTGCTCCGAGCACAGCTTTAATTTAACAGAGAGGTCGTCGGGCCATGCATGTTTGTAACATGCAGGTACCTGTTCACGATCAATTAGAACAATTGTTTAGATGAAATTAAATACACTTTACATGTTGGTAAAATGGCTTCGCTTTTTAGTAAACCATGTCGATAAAAGTATTTATTGTAATGATTGGTTGATGATACCTACCATTTGTGTAGTAGAATGATAATTCTAGATTACTGTTTACGTGCAACAGTGTTTAGTAAAAGTGTTGACTAATTACCTCCAACTACAGTTATTAGCCCGATTCAGAAGTTTTCCGATGGAATAGTTTACAACTAGTAATGGTGAGCCAGAAGCATGCTGTAATAGCATAACGATGGCACGAATGCTTGGTTTATTTGCAGAGAATCTACAAACGAATCTCAATTGAATAAACAAAATACCGAGCTGTGTAGCCGAAAACCATAATTTCATTATTCTGTTTTACTACGCAAGATAGTAATCACTAATTACACAAAGGGTGTTATCAAGGACCACGCTGCGTGATGCTAAGTGCATCCCAATGTGTGTGTGTGCCGAAAAGGGCGAGCTTCCTCATTTCATGGCACACTCGCGCCTTTGCTATTAGCGTGTAATTAATTTTTAAAAACCAAACACTTGGTATTTTTTCCTGCTGGGTTTTGATTTTAAAAACTTCTATGAATCAGAAACTTCGGCACATACGAGTTTAGTTTCCGCAAGCCACATTGACTGAGTGTCCCACTTGCATTGCTAACATTGGCTTGGCCTAGTCAGGACAAGATTCTTTATTGATACACTTATTACTTTTTTGCTACCAAACTCTCATGAGACAAAAGCTCTGGCTTGGACCGAGCAAAAATGCCAAACGGTGAAAGCTAGTCATTTGTTGTGGAAGCTTATCTAACTGAACGTTACCAAATTATTACAATAGTCGAATGATTTATCGTAATAGGCATTCACCTGGGTACATTTTTTCCTATGGAACAAGGATGGACGGCGTACAAGTATGGTCGCTTTGTTGCAAATTCATCATAAATTTAGCCCACGTATGCCTATATCGGCTAACCTCAACAAAGATTAGTTACCTGCAGGGTAACAGGGTTGCAATTGTACGCAAGTAGGTGCAACATGCCATTAAATATTATATGAATCTCCTCACTCATTGTTTTTGGAATGTTAATCCCTCCAAGCACAACGGCGCTGTCGGGTGCTTAGCTTACTATTTGTATAAGTAGCTGATAGAAAAATGATTTTTAACACTGGATGATCTTTTGTTTGGCGAATAACTCCATATGGCTATAATGTTCTTCCGTACAAGGGAAATACTACCTTTTAAAACACTTACAGCATTTTTCATTTCACAACTTTGTAAGATGAACATAATCGATAATGATTACGGTACGGTGCCATCTTATTCCAAAGTATCTGAACTTGTAATGTATTTATATATAAAAAACTATGCTTTGCTGTGCACAAGCATGCATAATTTTTACTCATAAGCATGCCGGGCGATTATGCATCTTTTTTATCACCAGGTTAAGCGTACGAACCTAAATCCAAAGGACATGCCGAAGCTGGCAATAGTACGTAACTCGAAAGGGTGTATTAGATTGTCAACATTGATACGATCGGCTGATTGCTTTCATGAAATATATTTTGATGAGTCCCATTGCCATTTGGCTCCATCACTTTCTCCATATCCACCCCATTGTCTAGCACCGTTAATAAGGAAAACAAGCCTCTTAGGTGTGAAGCCTACAGGATTTCTTAGGTGCTTGTTTTTATTTTAAGAATATTATTGTAAATGTTCAGAATCATTATTCTTAAGATGCGAACCTTGAGGTCCCATACATCGATGAACACACATAGCAACTTGGCACCTCGTACTTCTGCACTTTACTAGGCGTGCAGCACGACAAAAATGTTTCAACCTTTTTGGAATACCTACGCAAAATGACCATAGCCATGATAAGCCCCATGCAATATACCATCTAAGACTAAGAAGGGCTCGCAAGTTTAGGTCGGGTTGTTTTCTATACCTAAGACGTTGCGTACGATGTACTTAAAAGTTTTCATGTTATTTTCAAAACTTAACAAAACAATAGTACAGATACAATTTTATTTCACAAACACAGTTTAACCCTTGTTTCTTACGTGTAGACAGAATAGGTTGTATAAAATAGTATATAAGGTGGTTACTCATCAATTCATATCAACGAATTATCAAAACAGCAGGTAGTATTTGTCCATCATGAGAAGATCGGAAACAATTATTCATTGTCATGTTCCGACAAGTGCTTTATGAGGTTAACTCCTTTTATGATATAAGAGGAACATGTTGTGCCTGCAGTTTTACATACATATCACATTGGCGAGCGAACACAGCGCCACCAGACGAAAATAAACACGGATCTCATTATATAGGCTTTGAATAACGGTACAGTACTGTTTAATAGCGACGTTTTACCTGAAAATAAAACGTTTATTAAACATACTTACCTTATTCAAAGCCTACTTTTATTCCTGCCTGGTGACCTTAAACGCAATGACAAACTAGAAATCATTCCTATAAGCTGCCTGTGGTGGCGCTAGTGTTGCATTGTGGCGTGTTAGTGGCTGTTAGCGGATCATGAGTAACCAGACAAGTGAAGAAAAGTACTAGAATCGACCGGAATCGGATACGCCGCTCTCATTATATAGGCTTTGAATAAGGTAAGTATGTTTAATAAACGTTTTATTTTCAGGTAAAACGTCGCTATTAAAACAGACATGGTAAACTTGCATTTTTCCGCTCTTCATGAAATAAAATTACATATGAAGGTAGTAGAAAAAATATTTTTTGCTAATGCTTATGAAATAAGCAGGGTACCCAACAGTTCGCAAGTAAATGCTAACCTTCATATTCTATTATTTGCGAATCATATAAAACAAATATAAGTTAAAATGCTGGGATTGTGGCAACTTATTCTTATTGTGATATTGTTCTTTGTACTACTTGTAATTGGGTTCGTATTTTAATCTTCTTGTATTTTCTTTTGCCTTGGTTTGTTGAAGGGTTGCTAAGGATTCCTTTTTCTCGTCGTCATAATGAGAAAGTTCCGCAATATTTTAAGTCCCTCAACCGTCACCGCATCCTCATAAATGAAAATAAAATCCTCTTCCGCTATCGCTTGAATGTAATCGCAAACCGCATCTTGAATGTAAGAAGAATTTCACTGTGCATGCATGGTCTCGTATCCCTCTTAAACCCCTCCCGCCACCTTAAATTCTTTAATTTTATGATAATAATATTTGACTTAAATAATTATTACTGTAATGCAGAGTGCATTCGTAATTTATTTACTCATCTTTTTTGTGTGCGTGCTTTGTGTATTACTGATCTCCTCTGAACTGCTGGACCGATTTTGATGATTCTTTATTGTGTGTTTTCAGAATAGTTTAAAGTTTGGTCCACTGGAAAATTGCTTTTTAATGATTTTTTGTGTATGTACCTAGTTACGTACAGACAGGGCAGCGGCTTTTGGGTTGGGTCCCGCTTTTATTTATAACTTCCTATCATACTCTGCCTCATCCGTTTCCTCAAAAAAAATCCCCTTCCTCATCCGCATCCTCCAAATTTGCGCGTGAAAATTCCTCTTTCTCATAATCACTTCCTCAACAACCCTAGTTTGTTGCATTAAGGTGCTACAAACGTGACGGGTTTTCAATGTTTTAGGATCATAATTTAATTTCATTTAATTGTAGGTATACCTTGATATCAACATTCATAACACTATGTAAGAAAAATAATGAAAATTGTTGCACTGGCGAAAAGTCGTGGAAGGAAATGCCTACTTGTCAAGAAAGTAGAGAACATGTGCTATCTTCATCCATGCCCTCAAAACCAACTTATTACATAGTCAATGAAATGCATTTTGATTGCTTTTCAGCTTCACTTTAAGGTTTTAAAAGCTAATATTTTTATATGAATTTAAACATAGTTGTTTGCTTACTCAATTATTTAATTTATTTATTATTATTATTTATCTTGTTCATATTAAAAGGAAAACATACCATAAAAATAAATTAGACTTTTTGTTACTTCATAAAAGTTTTTATTTTTTGTGCTGTTATTAGCATGATAATACTTAAGCCTATTATAATGATAAAATTAATTAAATTGTCTTTCAATTTGTACTGGTTTCTTGTTGATTGCTATTCCCATCTTCTTTTTCATCTTCACCCTCATCACTGGTATTGTCAGACTGAGATGAAATTGACTGCTTTACTTTACCTTTATCTGAACTGCTTTTTTTCTGCTTTGCATTCTTTTTTTTCTTTAACCTTTTGGCTCTCTTCTTAGCGGTTTTTTCTTCAGCAAGCTTTCTGTTTTCTTCAATTTTTCTGTGGTACTCTTCATCTAGTTTCTCCTACAAATTATTAGTCATATTTTAACAGAAGGTCTTTGAATAAATAAGTATTATGCTAGATCATAGGCATCCTGGTTCAAACCAGATGTAGAATGTGGAATAGAGGTCATGGAACCAAGAGGACAGAGCCATTATTGCAATGAATAAAGAGATGACAATAATTGTGGAATAACAAAGTGTAATTGATAAGGTCAGAATGAAAAGCACTTAGCAGATTTCTTAAATAAAAGCTGTGAAAAGGGCTGATTTCTAAATTAAGGCTGTTAACAAAGGGGAATAAATGATAGCAACATTAAATAAATGAGTCAGTTATTACTTACTTAATTTTTAAATGTTAAATTTGTTATCACTCTTATCAAATCAAAAAAAAAACTAAGTTTGGTTTATTACCTTCTCACTTTTCTCTTGAATAAATTTCTGTCTAGCATATTCTTTCCTTCTGAGATGACGGTAAACATGAAACTCCCCTGAACCAGCACCAGCGCTGGATCCCATAACATTTCGCACAAAGTCTGGCGGTGCTGCCAAAGACTTCTGCTTTGGTGGATCTGGAATCACCACTGGTTTCTCCTAAATCAATAAACAACATGATTAAGTTTTTATGCTTACACCGTAAAAAAACTGACCCTTTAATAACCCCCGACAGAAAAGAAAGGTGTTATAAGTTCGACCCTTACTAAGTTTGTTTGAGTCTGGTTGTGACATCGTAGCTTCCGAACGGATGCAACGATTTCAGTGCGGTTTTTATTTATTTAAAAGATAACTTAATCATTGATAATGTATCAAAGAAAAAAAGATGTTTCAAAGAATCAAAAACTTTTCAATACTTACGGGGTTCTTCATAAGCTTTTCTAATTTAAGTCTTTGCAGATCAGTGGCATTTTTTATTAAGACTGGTTTTTTTTCTTCGGCTTTTGGTTCTTTTTCACTCATTTTATTAAAATTACTATTTATTTATTCGGTAAAAACCTATTATCTAAATAAATCTCGTTAAAATTACTATTTATTTATTCGGTAAAAACCTATTATCTAAATAAATCTCGTAAATCTTCAAGTTCAAATTCACATTCAAATTCGACAATCCGTAATTCGTCAAACTCAATAAAATGACAGAAAAACATAGACGTACTGTCACTGTCAACACTCAACAGTGTCAGCCAGCAGAGTAGTCAGTGCTATTTTTCGATTGTTTTTATGACTCAGTCTGGACATTGTCGATTGGTTATCGATTCAAGTATGCGTGAAATGGTGCCGTAATAAATGGTTCCGAATGTGAATTAAATATTACAATTGCGATACTTTTATCAGCGAGGGAGGTGATGGAATAGAATCGAATGACGCACTCTTTAGAAAAAACAAGTTCCACAATTCTACTTTTAACAAATTAACTGATTACTGATCAGAAAATATTTGCTTTGTAATCGAAATCGAAATGACAAAACGGCACAGCACTACTTTCACCTTGCAAAGGTCAAATCTCTCTGACATTTTGTAACCTGCGTGCAAGTAGGCGGTGGTTTCACTAAATAATTATATAAAAAGTAATATTTTACTTAAATTTTGCCGGTGAGTACAGGATATAATTGTTTATTAGGTTACGATACTTATCTTCCCTTGTTTTTAACGTAAATTTACGTTAATTAGAAACACATTTATGTGGTTTTATGTAACTAATAGATTTTTCCAATAAAATGTTGAATTTTACAGATTCTAGATAAAATTTACCTTTCGTAAGAGCAAATATTATTTTAATAATGTAATTATGACCTTCGTTGCATATTTATATTATTTATTTCAGTATTAACCTTATTTTGACCTTGCCGGTTTTTATTATAAAAAAATAATTTTTAGTCAACCTTTTTTAATTTTTTTTCTTATTCTCAACAGCCTTTTCTCTACCTCTCTTCTCAAGATGCCTATCAAGTCAATCAAAGCTCGTCAAATTTTTGATTCTCGTGGCAACCCCACTGTGGAGGTTGACCTGGTAAGTAAACTTAATAGTTAAGTGTAAATCCCAGTGTTCTCAGCTTCCATAAGTATGATTTTTTGTGTTTGATATACACTATAGTTTTTGTTCTCAACATCACTTCAGAAATAACATACCATGAAATCATAATAAGATACCAAGCAATCTGATGAAATAATTTTATATCTTTCTTCTAGGTTACTGAGTTAGGCTTGTTCCGGGCAGCGGTTCCTTCTGGTGCCTCCACTGGTGTACATGAGGCCTTGGAACTGAGAGACAATGTCAAGGGTGAATACCATGGCAAGGGAGTGCTTACTGCAATCAAAAACATCAATGACATCATTGTCCCTGAGCTGCTCAAAGCTAAAATTGAAGTTACCGAGCAGAGAGAGGTACTTGTTTTTATTTCATTTAGATAAAAATAAGATAACATAATCACAAGTATTTTTAAGCAAAACATAATAATAATAACAAAAAAATAATCATGCTATTATTCAAATTGCTATGATTATTAAAATTGCCTTGATGATTTCCAGATTGATCAGCTCATGATTAAACTTGATGGCACTGAGAACAAGTCCAAATTTGGTGCCAATGCCATTCTTGGTGTTTCCTTGGCTGTTGCTAAAGCTGGTGCTGCCAAGAAGGGAGTTCCTCTTTACAAGCACTTGGCTGACTTGGCAGGCAACACTGATATTGTCCTGCCTGTCCCTGCTTTCAATGTCATCAATGGAGGTTCCCATGCTGGCAACAAGCTAGCTATGCAGGAGTTCATGATCCTGCCCACTGGTAAGAATTAATATTGTGTTCTTATTATCTTTAGTTCATAATGTATTTAGAATAAGATCTGCTTTTCATATTTATAACACTTAATGGGCAAATAAATTAAATTATTGCATGTTATAAAGAATTATCTCACAACTATAAAACATCACATTACATTAATTTCAAATGGTTGTTTGATTATCACAGGTGCTGCCACATTCAGTGAGGCCATGCGCATGGGTTCAGAAGTATACCACCACTTGAAGAAGATCATCAAGGAGAAGTTTGGCCTAGACTCCACAGCTGTTGGTGATGAGGGTGGCTTTGCCCCCAACATCCAGAACAACAAGGATGCTCTTTATCTCATCCAAGATGCTATTCAGCAGGCTGGATACACTGGAAAGGTAAACTACATTAGTCAAACGGGTGGATTTGTTGCTAAAGTAATCCTTAAAATCAATATTAAATTTTTATTTTCTTTCATAGATTGAAATTGGTATGGATGTCGCTGCATCTGAATTCTTTAAGAATGGCACCTATGATCTCGACTTCAAGAACCCCCAGTCAAACCCAGCCGACTACTTATCGTCGGACAAACTTGCTGAGGTGTACCTGGATTTCTGCAAGGACTTCCCAATGGTCTCCATCGAGGACCCCTTCGACCAAGACGACTGGGCGGCGTGGGCGAGCCTGACCTCACGCACACCCATCCAGATTGTCGGCGACGATCTTACGGTATTGATTTTTTTGTTAAAGATGGAAATCTATAGACAGTTATTTGTCTGCAAGGCCCCAACGCATGCGGTTCAATCATACATACATAAAATTACAACTTGTCACCGTGGTGACGCGTTTTTCATGTATTGTGGTTTATGGTTCATGTGTTTTTTATATTAACTGAGGTACTTGCTTGCAATGAATACTTGTAAGCAAGTACCTCATTGCTGTGTGATTATAATCGCCTTAGTGATAGATGTTTATTAAAATGTTTGTCCATTATTCTAGCATGTCTGCCTAATAAGAGACAGCATTGGATTGATTTTTTAAACGAATTATTTACTCCCAAATATTTCCCAGCTCAGAATAGATTCATTGTTTTTGTAGGTAACCAACCCTAAGCGCATTACCACGGCGGTGGAGAAGAAGGCGTGCAACTGCCTGCTGTTGAAGGTTAACCAAATCGGAAGTGTAACAGAGTCTATTGACGCTCATCTGTTGGCTAAGAAGAATGGCTGGGGTACCATGGTCTCTCACAGGTAAGGTGTCCTTATCATTTTTGTTTCCCTAGATTTAATATGGTTAGATATTTACGTAATTTTGCATTTTCCAGCTTCAAATTCAATGTTGTTTCATTACTTGGGTTTTTTTTCCTCATCACCAATAATTAAAATCGAGAGCAGCTGAACCGATTTTTCTGTTATTTTGTAGTTCGAAAATGGTTCTTACAGGGAGCAAAATAAAATAAAAAGCAACGGGCAGAACAACTTCTTTGGGATATATCTGATAGTACTAAATAGAAACTACAATCTTATTTTCAGATCTGGTGAGACAGAGGACACGTTCATCGCGGACTTGGTGGTCGGGCTGTCGACAGGGCAGATCAAGACCGGCGCGCCGTGCCGCTCGGAGCGCCTGGCCAAGTACAACCAGATCCTGCGCATCGAGGAGGAGCTCGGCGCCGCCGCTAAGTACGCCGGCAAGAATTTCCGTAGACCCGTCTAATTCCAAATGAGATAAATAACAAAGCATTTGCTAATATTAAAGATAATATTGATTGTAACATAATAATTGGACTTAGTTCAATAATAGTGATGCTAATGTATTCGAAAAATCGATAAGTTGTTACATGTTTATAAATACCAAAATGTGACGGCTACTTTAAGTGTCGAACTTAAGCACAATATGACGCGTAATTATGAAATGTCGCTATGTATAAAATTATTTTTAAGAAAACATGGCTGTAGTGAAAGTACTGTCAAGTTTAATTCTGAAGATTATTTATTTGATTTTAGATCTTATTATTTTATTGAATAATAAATTGTTCATCATAAACATACATGCTGGAATGTATGTTTGTTCAGAACTTTATATCGGAATAAATGTTTACCGACAACAAGACCTAGCTTGTTTTATTAGGCCGCGCAGGAGACCGTCGCGGGGAGGCGGGCCTCGCGCCCGCGCATCGGAGCCCGTTTGTCAGCGACGGTTCCCGTCGCGGGGGCGCCGCCGGGATAACGCGCTATTTGTGCTATTCGTCGTTTCGCTAGGTAATAATATATTAAGTTCTCCATCGACTCGACTGTTAATGCACACGGTTAAAATTAAACTGAAGACACTGAGGCGGGTGGGTCACTGCGACGGGCACCGCCGCGTGCTCACGGAGCCCGTAAGCGTGTCCATGCGCGTGCTCACGCGACGTGAGCCCGTCGCGGGCGTCCGCTTCGCACAGTTTCGGCCCTTATTCTGTGGCGAAAAACTACGACTACAGCCCCTTAGATATAAAGATATGAATGATCGCTGGCGCCGCCCAATACAGACCTCGAAACTCGCGGTATGACCGCTATCGTTACTTTGTGCCTAGGTTCATTTAGTGGTGTGTTTTGTAAGCTAAACACCCGATAACGCCCGTTGTGTTTAGATGGGTAAACATTCTCAAAACAATGATGGAGAAGATCCAGATAATATTTTTATAGCACACACTTGCGTACCATTGCCATGCCTACCCTGCAGGTAACTAATCTCTGTTGAGGTTAGCCACTGTAGGCAAACGGGGGCTATAAAAGTTATGATGAACTTGCAGCAAAGCGACCTTAATTGTTAGCCGTCTATTCTAGTTTCGTAGCAAAAAATTTATAAATAATATACTGCTTATAATATTGACTCTATGACTTCTTAAAACGCGCAGAACTACATTAACACTTAATTTTTGAACTTTAATAATTTGACAATGTTTTTGCAGTAGAAAAATTGACTGTTAGGTGGGAATCAAACCTGCGTAACAACTATTATCTTTAAATAATATCAACATGACTGCCTACCACGTTAAATCATAAAATATTTTGTTAACGTTCAGTTAGCTAAGCTTCCACGACAAATATCTAGCTTTCACTGTTTGGAATTTTTGCTTGGTCCAGTCCATAGGTTCTGTGATCTGTCCCATGAGAGTTTGAAGAAGAAAGTAATAGAGAAGGAAATAATAAATTTATCTTCGGTACTTTGAGTTTGGGACTTCTACTTTGGGACTTTGACTTTGGTACTTTAACTATGGTACTTTGACTTTGGGACTTTGACTTTGGTACTTTGACTTTGGTGCTTTGACTTTGACTTCGGGACTTTTACTTTTGGACTTTGACTTTGGAACTTTGACTTTAGGACTTTGACTTTGGGACTGTGACTTTGGGACTTTGACGTTGGGATTTTGAGTTTGGCTACTTTGACTACTTTTGGAATCATTGATTGTAATGATTTGTGAACCGAATTCTTCTTTACAATCTTTTTTATTATACCTATTAGTAAAATTGCTATAAAATGATGACGCGCGATTGCTACTAAACTTATTTCGTGACGCTAAATAGGCTATTATATACATGGCTATTTAAAATAGCCATGTAGCCGTCTTTGGGTATTTAACTTTGACAGTTCGTTAAACGTGATTTAGTGCCTGAATTTTTGATGTGCAAGACGCTAATTATAATTAGCTGACTAAATGCGTAAACGTCGCTCTTAAACTGTATTTAACCACGATGCTCAAACAAGCCGCCCTTAGTTTGTTTTATTTATGAACACGAACGAACGATGACTACCTTCCTACAAAGCTATTTAAAAACTACTGAGTGAGCTAGCAATGCTAGCTTAACGTAAAGGTTGTCAGTGCAAAACAAAAACACCAGCCTAGTAAATGCATAACAGATAAAATCTAAACCAGTTTATAAAATAACAAGAATACCTAGTAAATATAATAACATAATATGTATACTTATGATTATTATATTTGTAATATAAAAGAAAGATTAAACGTCCAGTTCCCACGCTTCGACCATTAGACCAGCACACGCTTAGTAATGGACTCGAATTTGTCCATATCTTTATGTTTATATAGCTTTTAAAGTAGTTACTTTATCGTTCGAGGTGAACGCCATCTGGGTGAGACGTACATACACATAATAGGTTACTTTATGGTGAGACGTAGCCGCGTAGCAGAAAAAAAATTATGCAGATGAGTCAACAACCAACAGTGCCATAGTTTCAGCACATTTATTAAAGCAGAGTAATGCTACCTATCGGTCGGTGAACGTTGTAAGATTTCAACAAGGTAAGTAATTTGTTCTACATTGACTATCTTCCCTTTTCCATTATCTTTGCTGTCACTATGTCGGCTGTCACGCACGCACGTCGCGCCTACCTACGGGCAATGCTGCCACCTTAGCCCTTTTCGAGCTAAATCTAGAACTTTTTACCATGTGCAAACTCGTAAATTAATGATTTAGCCCGAAAAGTGCAACGTAGCCCTTTTTCATAATCTAAAAATGTTGCATCAAAATCTGAAATTTGCACCATGCTAATATTAAACTTTCGGAATAAGTGTCTTAAGTAAGTTTTTGAATAATATTTTTATAGTAGATTTCATTTATTCGATTTATGGATCGTTAAAAAAATCATTTTCCAGCATCATTTGTGGCCATTTAGCCCAATCTAGCCCTTTTAAGCTTCTTCAAAAGCCCCAGTTCAAAAATTGAGGTAGCAACACTTCCAACGGGATTGTCAGATGAACACCTGATATGTGTCAAACAAAAGTGACATGGATTGTCACAAACAAAAGTAAAGCGTTTGGCAAAATTCTTAGATAAAGAAAAATTACAAGTATTCTCCGTCGCAAAATCATCATGGTACGAGCTACATTAGTTCTTGCTCGAATTCCTGTGATCAAATTCCGTAAAGGTGGTGCAGGAAGGCCGGCGGGCGCGCCGTCGTCGGGCCCTGCCTCAGCGGCACCCGCTGCTGCTCAAGTAGGTTTTGTAGTTATATAAATACCACAGTACCTTACTACATCGGTAATTTTTGAAAAGTTTTATATTGTTTGAATCGTAAAATTAATGGCAAGTGCAATATAGTATCGAGTATCACATCAGCATTACAGAAATAATTATATGCCATCTTTTTGACTTCAGTCAGATATTGTACAAGTTGAAATGGCTGTTTAACCTGCAACTGGCCCTGCTCTAATCACTACCCTGACCATTAAAGTTTATTCAGGTATACCTATCTAAATAAAGTTTATACCTATCAAAATCCGAGATTTTGAGAACCTTAATGAAAAAATATTTTAGTTTCAAAAACACCTACACAATTCGAGTACGTAATTAATAGTGATTATTATGTACTCAAATACATGATAAATAGTCATTATTACATTCTCAAATATTTTTTTAAGATTCTTCCAAAGTTAATAGCTGCTACCTGATTGTTGTTACACATACATACTTAATGGAAATAGATATTTCTGCTTAGGCTCTGCTTGTACAAAAATAAATTGTTAATTAATATATTAGTATCTGTTGTAATTAATGTAAATTGAATGTTATGTGTCAAATAAATGAAATTCTATTCTATTTTTCAGGCACACCCTCAGCAGAGCCAACCAGCAGCAGCTATGAGCACCGGGGCCATTCCTGACATAGATCTTCCAGCACGCTATCAAAGACAACCACTCTCACAGGAAGAAATTGACCATATCAACGGCGGTGGAATCGTATAGTCTCTCAACTTACATTATTTTTTGTAGATATTGATTACAAATGTAGATCTTTAAAACTATTTGCCAGTATTCATTTATTTATATGTATCAGATATGTTAATGATAAGTTGGTTTGGCATTTGCACCATAAGTATTGCAATTTAAAATATTTTGTAAGTAGAGGGTGCTAATGTGATCAGTATAACTACTGGACTATTCAAATATTTGTATAATAGGTACCTTAGATAATTGATGACTGCAGAGTAAGATGTAAAAGTTGCTTTATAATTATTACAGAAAGATCCGTTACAAAAACCTCCAACCCCCAAAAGCACTCCACAAGCTTTAGCTGTGCTCAGAATACCGCGTGGTGTTCTTGTAGAGACCGGCAAGAAGGGAAAGCAAGTTATGTCTCTGAACATTATTTTACAAAAATCAGAAAAGGAATAGGTGTCTAAATGAAATAGTTTCTTGTAAAATGTAACATACATATTTTTTTATAAAATTATAAAAAAATTATTAAGTTATTTGCATCTTTCTTATTCTCAGACTATTTTTTACGAGGACGATAATCAATATACAAAATATATATTATGTACAGAAGCGAGATTACTAAAAGCAGCCTAATAATACCTAACATTGAGTTTTTCGCTTGAGACGGCCCACACCTGTGCAGCCGGCCCGTCATAAGCGGCATCGTTGTTGCTCTCAAATTTAATTATTCCAAACTTGGCGAATTTTTGTTTCCAGTTGGCTGTTTGAGGCAGATTCAGTAAGCTATGGGTTATTGCATCCTTTAATTTGGCTGGAATACAGTTCATAAATTAATGAAAGCTTAAAGCTAATCAGAGATCTTCCACGTAGATCAACTATCGTCGTATTTATTTAAAATATAAAAAACATTTTATACTCACAACCTAATTTGGAGTTTACCACAATTGGGTAGGGAGGAAGACGACCAAGGGTTTCTAAAAGTATGATATCTTTCCCTCCATCTTGCATGTACTTTTTAGAATACAAAAGAGTTGTAGAATCCACAGCAGCCCATTCAGCTTGCTTAGATAACACCATTTGAGCAGATGCTAAATGTGAACCAGATCCTGCAATCATATTGAGAAAATAATAATTATATAAAATGTCGTCACTTCGACATCATTGTTGATGAACATCGATGTATCATTATCGTTTCTACACTATGATTATTTCATATCGCGATAGTAAGTATTTACGATTTCATTCATGCTATACATACTCAGTAATGATCCGAAGAAGGAAGCATTTTCTCCTTTAGCTTTCAAAGTCTTTAAAACAATTTTACTTCCGCTCAGTGAATCCTCATCACAATACGCAAATGTGCACCCGCGTAAGTCCAATAATGTATTTACGTTGTGCGCTCTGTAATACAAACAGTTACCAAGTAAATCTACAAAATAATGAATCTTCTAACAATGCTCCGATAAAACAATATTAGTTATCTAAGAGTAAATATGGAATAGTAGAACCCCACTGTCCTTATCAAAAGCCAATGACATGACTGATGATAACATTTTTATCAATTGGTTTTGGAGACAAAGTTCTTTTAGTAAGGCTAAGCAATCAAAACATTTAGATAGCTAAAATAACTATGAACCTAACATAATCAAATTACCGACTGTGTTAAACTATGTCACTCTACATACATACACTCCTACTGAGATAATTGCATTATTGCTACCTATTTATTTTGTGATATGACGCTAAATAGTTGCGTGTTTATTTCAAATTAGTTTCACACTTATTATTACCTAAATAAAATAAAATAGGCACTGTTAAGTCAGCTTACTTTTTATCGCTATGGATAATGACGTCGGAGAAGTACCCTGGCTTATTTTCCACGTTCATTTGATGAGCGAAGACTGGTGTAACTGGTAGTAATTCAACCGATTTATATTCATTTTCCCTTAGCCTCATATAAGCTGCTGCCGTCATAAAAGCTGTAATGATAAAAAAATTACAGGGCTGTAATGCTTCGGTCACAAGGAAGATGAGATGGAACCCCGTCATTACGTCTTTTAATATTGTGATAGTTTCAACATTTATCACATTTGAATTCTGTTAAAACTTGACTCAAGCTAAATTCAACCGTGTACTGTTAATCGATATTTTCATTGCAGCTTATAACCGGCTTATAATAATTCTGCAAAGATTTTATCATATAAAAGTAACATTGCTATTTTTTATTTATATATAGTTATTTATTTTATTTAAAACTTTATTGTACAAGGGGTGGACGTAATACTAAAAGCACTTTCTTCTAGTCAACATCAAGGTCATGCAGAAATATAGCAATAGTGTAGTGAAAGTTTTGTAAAGTTACCTCTAACGAGCTGAATGGATTTCGATGCGGCTAAATTTAAAATAATAATGAAAAACAATACGCAATCGCTTACGGCAGAAACCTTCAAATGCGATAAGATACAAGAACCAAAACCAAAATATATCCTTTTCAAAACATCAAACAAAAACAATAATAATATTACATCCTCCGTATTTCAGAGGTACCCACCTAAATCCGCCTTGTCGGTGGTAAATGGATCGGGTCGATCCAGAAATGGCCCTGGAGTTCTACTTTCATACTGCAAGCTCGTGTAGCAACCAATGGTTCCTTCCAGAAGTTCCATTATCAGCTCGTAAAGCTGCACTGGATGAGTAGGGCACATGTAGGTAATTATGCGAAGATCTGTTCTATTTTCAGACATTTTAGAGAAATTAAGTGAAACAACTGTTTCGTAAGATGCATAAATCGTTTATAAGCCAAAGTGATATGTTTGTGTTTATTTAAACAACAATACTGGTTCTGTGTACCTACTCGTTTATCGATGAATGCAACACGCCTCGATCACGACGACGAATACGAACTATCCAGTTATAGTGAATGTTATTTCTATGACGTCACGGCACGTAACACGCCCCGTTAGCGTGCTTTCTCGCGATGCGAACGCTATAGCAAACTTAGAGACACTAATTCAATTCCCTAAGCCATGGTAACGAGACACAATACCGTCCATTTCTTGATATTCAAGAGTGTAAGTACCATCAGCCATAATGTATCCATGGCCATAAATATGCCCTCTGAACCTTTTTGTTGACTGTTAACTTGAGGTTCTCTGGCTGGCCGAGTGGATTACGCACATGAGCCGGATTCCCTTATACTTATAAAACAGTGCTAAAGCGGGTAGTTCACGATAACTCTTGTGCAAATGGTAAACACATTCCTGTTGTTATCCGAAGTTTGTTTTGAAGAGATTGCTTTTGCGACAAGAACCAGACTACCTACATCTAAACATTTTTTGTAGTGTCCCGTTGTATGTTTTAAGTGGAGAGGGGATAAACAGCACAACATGCTCAAGTAAGTAGAGTAAGCACCATAAAGTAACATATTATGGTAAGCACTTATGTTAACCTGACAAACTAGGTTTGCATAATTATGCTAGTTATACACAATAGGATATTTTAAATTGGCATAGCCTAGGCTAAACTAGTTCGTCCTAAAGATGGCCATTGACGATCAGTTGAACTGACGTCCATCCAAAATTTGATCGTGAGTTTTATACCGTAAACTTACAACATTACCTGCCAATGTAAATAAATCGCGAAATAATTTGTAAAAAAAAGTGTATAATTTGAATGTCTACTGTTCGCGAAAATCGAAGAAACAAATATAATAATAACTATCCTACCTACAGTCAATAACGTATTGCAAGCGAATGATTCATTCCTGTTGGTTGTTTTGCTTGTTGTGCTGCTAGCTGACTTACAGCAGCAGAGCAAGTTTGAAGTCATGCAGAAGGTGTTATTCGATCATCCTCCGTTCCTCCTCAACAGGCGTTCGTTGAAGAATCATCTGAGCAGTAAGGTCAACGATATTAAGAGTTGAGTAAGGTACGTAAAAAGGGAGTTGATAAAATTGGCTAGACGACACCACCAATCGTTGACATACTTTTTATTATCTGTCAAAACGGTCTGCCTCCATAGATTTCGTATGGGAATAAATGATCGTGCCGTCACGGTCATGTATCAGAAATCGGAGGATTTATTGCCTTTTGTGTGTTTAAAAATTAGTTTTTACAGCTTCTTTGAAATATATTGGTTGTATTTACTTCATAGGGGCTATGTTTTTTAAACACCATGTTCATGACAATATTTAAGTTAGGTGTCATCATCCCAATTCGGACCGCGACTCCGTGAGCGTCGTTCGTTTCGACCACTGACCTCTATAATAAATAATATACATTTTTTTTTTTTGGGTGGCCCATTGTCGTGGATCAAACGAATCAGGGTGGTAGAAGAGGTGATTTCCAATAAAAAATCTTTCTACAGCATGGTCATAACTTAATTGCATAAATGTTATGGTCATTTTTGTTTTTTTTAAATAAACTACCGATTTTTGTACAATTTAACGAATTCAGAAAAAAGTTTATAAAAAACAACAAAACAAAAGGTGTTTTACTATGACTAGATAAAGTATCATTACAAAAAAAAATGAATTGCAGCTCTGGGTGCCAAATTTAAAAAGCAATTCATTTTTTTTTGTCAATTTTGAAGGATTACAAAAAATTACTACTCTCTTTGAGAACACCCTGTGAAAAAAAAATGTACTACGGAAAAGTGACCCTGTATTAAAAAAACTTGCTGATTTAATGCTGATTGAAATGAGGTATTACACTTTAGTGTCAGTTTTTTATTTCAGGTTTTATGCGAGTTTTTTTCATGTCAAGGAGCAAAGTTAGAAAGGAAAATTTGAATAAAAATTATGTCGGTAATTAAAAAACCATATTGAAATAAAAGAACAAGAATTATGAGTTGATAATTTTATTAAATATTTTTTTTACATTAAATGTTCAAAATTTCTACCTCTAACTATTATGCAAAGTCTGCACCGCCTAATAAAATTGGCACGTAATCGTCTGAAGGCACGTCTGTTATTCATGATTTGTACTTTAGCAGTCTCGAGCTTTTGTCGTAATTCTTGTTCAGTGTTGTTCTCTCTTTGATATACCACTTCTTTGAAATAGCCCCAAATAAAACAATCTAATGGATTAAGGTCGGGCGACCGGGGTGGCCACGCAATAGCTCCGCCTCGACCAATCCACCGGTTGGGGAAGCGCTCATGTAAGTGTTGTCGTACTTCTCGAGCATAATGAGGCGGGGCACCGTCCTGTTGCAGCCACATTTCTTCCCTTACTTCTTCCGGAACTTCAGCTTCGTTGAGTATTGGGTTCAAATTATTTTCTAAAAAATTTAAATACGCAGCTCCGTTTAGCCTTGGTGGCATTTCGTGTAGCACCAGCTTCTGGTCAATGATACCAGCCCACATGTTTATACCAAACTGATGCTGGAATCGATCATTTCTGATGATATGTGGGTTCACTCTGGAGTAATAGTATAAATTATGGATGTTAAAAATTCCCATTCTCCTAAAACTCGACTCATCCGACCATAACACTTTATTGAAAAACTGCGGATCTTCTCTGTTTAGTCTTAACATCTCTCTACAAAATCTCTCTCTTGGTTCATAGTCAGCTGGCAGCAAAGCTTGAACTCTTTTCACGTGGTAGGCATGATATCCTTGTCTTTTAATAATACGCTGCACCACCGAACGCGAGATCCCGAGATTTCGTGATATTTGGCGTTGGCTAATACCGGGGTCTAATCTTAACTCTCGCAGTATTCGCTCTTCATTGTCAAATCGTACCACTGGTCTACCTGCTCTCGGAGCATGCGTACCGGGTAAGACTCCCTCCATGTACGCGTTATGCACGCGCAAAAAGACCCTGTAGTCCGGGAAACGGTCTCGGTTAGGGTACCGTTGTCGATATTCTCTAGCAGCAGCCCGAGCATTGCCGTCGCAGAAGCCATAAAGGTAATGCATTTCTGCATACTCCCTTTGGGTGTATTCTCTCCTCGCAGCAGCCATCTTCCGTTTATCTAGCCAATCCGTACCGATCACAAAGTCCGGTTCACACAGCGTAGGTCACAGGTAGGCAATCAATCACACAAGTCCAATAACAAAGCGTAGGTCACAGGTAGGCAATCTAAGACAAGTCCAATAACGATGCGTAGGTCACAGATAGGTAAGGTCACAATGCAGAATACGTGTGCGTAGTCACAGGCAGAAAGCAAGTTACTAACAATACTAACAAAGAAAGACGCTCACGCGATTCCCCCGGCCCCGTCCCCCGGCCGCGCTCCACCCGGCATTCTTCTACCTGAACTGATGACGTCACGCCAAGACAGGCGTTCTGACCTTTTTTCGACAAAGGATTCAAATGGTTAGTGTGAAAGAGCGGCACAGTTTCTTAATTATGACGCTTTTTCGATGATGGATTAAAGTTATAAAATTCAATAGTTGGTGTGAAAAAGTTTCTGTCCGTTTCATAAATCCTAAGTGTGAGAAGTACAAAGCAGTTCTAGCAATCCAACGCACAAACAACTTGCCGTTTATGATAAACTAAAACCGGTCGCCCGACCTTAATCCATTAGATTTTTTTATTTGGGGCTATTTCAAAGAAGTGGTAATATCAAAGAGAGAACAACACTGAACAAGAATTACGACAAAATCTCGAGACTGCTAAAGTACAAATCATGAATAACAGACGTGCCTTCAGACAATTACGTTAATTTTGCTCGTAAAATTTGCTCCTTGACATGAAAAAAACTCGCATTAAACCTGAAATAAAAAACTGACACTAAAGTGTAATACCTCATTTCAATCAGCATTAAATCAGCAAGTTTTTTTAATACAGGGTCACTTTTCTGTAGTACATTCTTTTTTCACAGGGTGTTCTCAAAGAGAGTAGTAATTTTTTGTAATCCTTCAAAATTGACAAGAAAAAATGGATTGCTTTTTAAATTTGGCACCCAGAGCTGCAATTCATTTTTTTTTGTAATGATACATTATCTAGTCATAATACAACACCTTTTGTTTTGTTGTTTTTTATCAACTTTTTTCTGTATTCATTAAATTGTACAAAAAACGGTAGTTTATTTAAAAAAAACAAAAATGACCATAACATTTATGCAATTAAGTTATGACCATGCTGTAGAAAGATTTTTTATTGGAAATCACCTCTTCTACCACCCTGATTCGTTTGATCCACGATAAATGGGCCATCCTGTATACAAGTACTAAGTATAAGTATTTGTATAGAGGTCAGTGGTTTCGACAGATTTGTGTAATCTGTGTAGTCTGTGCCTGTCAGTGTCAGTTCATAGAGAAAGTCTACTGTCCTGTCAAAATAAATAAAAAGTGGTCGTCGACGCTAGTTCCGATATTTTTCCCCAATTTTTGCGTTTCTTCTGTCTGCAATCTTTCAAAATATGGGAAAAGAAGACGTAGCTGCGAAAAAGCGAAGAAAATTAAATTCCAGCTCTTCTGCTAGTGAGAGTAGTAAACAAGGAACTGCAGATGTGTACAAGGTTAGGTTTTGCCTACTTCATTCTTCATAGTACAATAACATTATTTATGTTTGATGAACTACCATAGCTATGGGTTTACTAATGTTATGCTTTCTGACACGTTCGGCAGACCAGGCCTATAATAAAATGTAATTACTCTTAACTTTTGCACTTAAGAGTAATACCATCTTAAAATATGACCCCTGATTTTGTTATGGGTAGTATTTAAACGAGCGACTGTAAATGAAGGTTTTAAGTGACAGAAATAATGAATTTAGCGTACTGAATTACTAAATGAGTGACTGAGTATGAGCAACTAGAAATTAAAAAAAAACATCTACTAACAAATCCTAATTTGAGTGCCTCAAAATACAAAATGAGCAGCTACATAATATTTGAGCGATCTAATATTAGTTTGAGTGACTGCATTGCGTCCTGCATTTTTTAAAATGTTTGACAAATGTTTTATTTATACTCAGCGGCATTTTATCTTATATGGAGTATTTTTAATACAAAAGCTACTTTGAAAAATACTATATTGAGCAGTATATTATGAGCTTACATTTTAAATAGAAAAATCATATGAAATAACTATATGAACACATACTATCAGACAAAAAAAAACAAAAAAGACTAAAATTAAGGGCAGGTAAATAAAATGCAATAAAAATATAAATCAAAATTACTAAAAAAATCAACAAATAAAAAAGCACTTCAGTCGAGAGAAATAAAATTCTTAATCTTCTTAAAAATATTAATTAACATTGAAACAAAAATCAGATCCAAAATTATCATGGCTATTGATAAATAAGTGCTGGTTTACACTTGGCGGTACAACATCATTTCCTTTTTTCCCAATGGGTATCATTTTGGCTTCTAAGGGCTATTGTTAATTTGGGTCTAATAGCTAGACTCAAAACGTGTTTACATATGTATTTATAGTAAAATTCGGGGCACTAGCACAAGCCTTTTTGTCAGTCTGAATTTGGTGATGTTGTTTTTCGGAAAGCAACTGCCACCTTTTTGTAGTCGTCAAATGTTTACCAGTGGTCATCATGGATTAAATCTTTCGCACTTTCGTTGCTAATCAAATATACCTTTTTGTTAGAATCAGTTTTGATTATCTTCACATTTATATCCATACTTTTCATTAAAAAACGCATGTTCATAAAATATTTATAAATATCTCAAACAAAAATACAGTAACCAACAATCAGTGTTATGGTCACTTCAAAAAGTATGCTCAAAGTGTAATTTTTAGTAGTTTGTGAGGTAAGACCACAATTAGAAAAATTGTCCCTAATTTAGTATTAAAGTGAGTGATTTCAAATACAGAAAGGGCACTTTCTGTATTTGAAATCACTCACTTAGTATTTCAGTTGTTCAGTTAATATATTAGTTTCTCAAATTAATTTAGCATTACCCGCTTTTTGTAAGCTCATTTTTGATTTTATTATAAATCAATAATCAACGTAAGTTTAGTTATTTTGTCGCTGACTTAAAATCATGCCGCTCAAGTCATTAATACGAGCCCCGATGCAAAATAGTTAGTCTAGAATGTTAAGTAAGATATTATGAAATAATGTGAAGTAAAGGGGTCTGGGTACTTTTGTATGGACCAGTGGCGTCGTTTTTTTTTGCCGGCCAATGACTTTTTGCCTCTTGCTTTTAACGTTACCTTACCCAAAGTAATATCAAGCTGATTTATGGCCTTTTGAAGTTTTTTTGTAATATGTATAAAATTATAAAACAAGGTCGACAGATTGGGCACTTGATGAGTAATAACCACATTAGCTCATCACAGGATCAGTGCCATACATAGTTTCACGTCTTTTACCTTTGCAGGATAGAAATAAACTAAGTTCACAAGTATTAAAGGCCACGTTTAGCGTGTTATATTGGTGAAGGTGTAAAACGGAGCCAAAATAGTGATAATTGCTAGTGGCATCGCCATGGTCCTTAAAACTGTCCAACCCCTAGATTGGTTTCTACGATCTACGCGAGACGAGAAGCAGTTCGCACATTTATAATTTTGCATTTATCCCAGACCAGCATGAAATATAGAAGAAGAACAGCAGTGCTAATCTACTAGTAATATTCCAAGCTATGTGGTGCACTACTGCGCCCACTTTTTTCAATGTACCTAACAAACTGACAATTAATACTACAAACACAGGTAGGTAATCAAATAAGGTATTTACAAGTAATTAATACACAAAGGAGTGTAAATCGCTGCCTTGTCATGCACCAGAACTTTAACACACTGGTGCAGCTAGGAAGCCATGAAGGAGCAGGCAACCAATAATGTTATGATCAGTTACGCCACACGTTTTACCACCAAATAATAATAGTTTGTACTATAAACGTTACTTACAAACGTTATACACAAATGAATATTTTCACTCAACTTCAGGCTCATCGTCGTAGAAAATGAACTGGATCATTTTCTATATCTTGATTATCTTGAGGAGTAAGATTTTCTTGATGTTTGCCCTATCCCAGAAACCATATGATTGACATCACATGTAAACAGCAAACTAGCAATCTTTTTCATTCCTTTAAATTGTGTTCTTTGTAAACTTCGATTAAATATGTATATGATGTTATTGTATAATATTATTATTATAAGATTCATTTTTTATGTGCTCGCCGTAGTTAAGTACTACAAGCTTGGACAATTTGGTATGTGCCAAGTGCATATACTATGAGTTTGTCCGCGGTCATTCGGGGGAAATCGTTTAGACCAGGAACTTCGGCACTCATAGATATAAAGGCAGCCCTTCTGTAATTGAGGCGTTCTTCTAAAACATATTCGCTAAGACGATTACGGTTGCCATCGCATAACGGGATGCGACTTAATATTTGTTGAATCAATCTATGGTCTACTTAGGGAACTCCAAAGGCATTTAATAATGCCGCAGCAACGGCACATTACGTGAGACATTAGCTTTTTTAACTAATAGCTGATATTCATTTTCATATGCTGAATCACATGTCGCCTAGAAATAGCATTTTTAAATAAAGCGCTGTACTGATGCCCGGGCTCCATTGACGGACTTAGCTAGTTCCCGGTGGCCACCAACACAACAATATTGTATATGGCACGTACCAAATTGAACAAGCGCGTAGTTATTATAGCGAGCACATTAAAACTTAGTACGCCATGGCCACCCAACGACCGTCCCCTGTGATTGGCTGCGATGCTGCTATTGCCGTGGTCCACGGGCCTGCCCATTCACCTCGTCGCTTCTTATGATGAAGCAGAAATGAGCCACTATCGATATACGCGTTCATTAAGGATGGAATATCATCATAATGAAATTTAAAAAAAATAAAATAAAATCGTCTATGTAAATGAGAAATTCAAAGCCAAATATCTTCGTTCCGATATCGTTTAGAGAAATGGCTTTTTACTGTTCTTTCGAAATATCTAAGTTTCATTAGTGGCCAATTTTACCCAACCCTCTTTGGGTAAAGTAACTAATAAAGTTAAGGAGACAGTAAACCACAATTTGAGTAACATTTCAAAGTTTATTTTAACGTATCTCCAATCGTATCTCAAATACTTTCATGACCTTACGTAACATAAATAAATATACTGAAACACATGTCGCAAAAGTATTCGTCTATCACTGGCTCTCACGCAAAATAGTTCGTCTACCACTTAGTTATTATGACGCCTTTGCTTTCAATTACAGCTTTAATGCGAAGAGGCATGGTCGCAACCAAGGCTGCACACTCGTCGGTCGTAATTGACTCCCACGCAGCCAAGAGTTTAGCTTTCAAGTCGCTCTTCGATCTTGATGGATTTTTGCGAAGGACTTTCTTCATTTTTCACCATAGGGTCTCAATCGGCGATAAGTCCGGGCTGTTAGATGGCCACTCGACAGCAGCCATGTCTGATACTTTTTGACAGCAGCCATGTCTTTGTTGTCCTTGCAGTATGGCAGGTAGAACCGTCTTGTTGAAAAATGAAAGAATCTTGATGTTTGAGTGACGGAATGGAGGGCAGTAGATCTTCTTTCAAAATATTTTGATATCTTGTTGCATGGAACCATCCACAAACTGCATCCCACCAACACCTTGCGCAGACATGCAGCCCCAGATCATGAGAGACGCTGGAAACTTAACTTTTCGTTTAATGCAATCAGTATGAAATGCTTCATGTTTATTTCGAACCACTTTTTTCTTTCATCGCCGACTGTGATTTCAAATTTAGACTTCTCACTCCATATGATACTACGCTACTGATCAGAAGTCCAATTTAAGTGATCACGAGCAAACTTCAATCTCTTTTTCTTCTGTAAGGCAGTCAATAGTGGTTTTTGCTTAGCTGTGTAAAATCCGTAGCCCATTCTTTTTAACACTCTTTTGCAGGTATCAACAGAAACATCTTTGTCAATCATGTCTCTCCATTGAACCGTTAGTTCTCCAGCTCGAGCACGGCGATTTTTTTGACAATTCTCTTAAGAATTCTATTTTTTGCTTTACTGGTGATACGGGGTCGGCCAGTTTTCTTCAAGCAAAAAGTATTTCCATTCTTTTTATAGTGCTGGATGATAGATTGCACTGTAGATCTGGGCAGTGTCAAGTCTTTTAAGATTTGGTAACTTGATTTGCCCGCTTCAATCACCAAACTCGCTTCGAAGTTCTTCTCCCACTGGTTGCCACAACCAATTTTTACTTGAAAACTGAAGAAATTAACAGAATTTTTCAGAATTCATACGATCTCACTCGTCAAAATGACTGAAGAATAACTTTTCCAAATTTAAATTTTTAAAAATAAATTTTATAAAGGAATAAAATATTTAACTCAATGATAGACGAACTCTTTTGCATCGATTTGCAACTAGATGAACTATTTTGCTTACGATTTGCTCAACTTAAAAGCAGGTTATCTCTTAATTTAAAAGGATGAAACAGTTTATTTCTTCAACAATGAATAGTGCATAAGTAACCGAACATGAGATGGTAGAATAGTTTTTCTGTTTACGTAACTGGACAAAAATAATTAAGTTAGAAAAAATCTTTGTACACGTTTTTCGTCCTAGACGAACTATTTTGCATCGGGGCTCGTACAGTTTGTCATCGTCAGTCGCCAAGTACTTTTTATGTCGCTCGGTTTTTAAATCCCCTTTTGTTTTTTGGTTAGGTATATTTTGTACATTGTGTGGTTCAGCCCAATATCATACCTCTAAGGCTAAAGTTTCCAAGCTGAACCATCGCTTCTTTGAGCAATCATACTTCTATGCTTAAATTATAGTATGTATTATAATTATATATATGCAAAATTTTAACTTGTGTTAAGCTATGATTTTCAGAAAAAAATTACTTTTTGTGTATGTATTATTGTCCAATAATATCTTGTATACCCAATAATAATAGGATGATTCTTTTACTAGAACTAGCATTTGAGAAGCTGTATCAATTTGATTAAAATAAAATAATTCAAGTTAGTAAATATTTTTTAGCGTGTAGTAGAATTTGAGGAAGCTGAGGCACAGCTACGCCCTGCTGAGAAAGATGCAAATTTATTCAAAAAAATATGCCAAGATATCAGGCAAATATTTGCTGAAATTGCTGAGTTGAAAACTAAAGATACAGATGAGGTATGTACTTTTTAATATGTCAACACTAGTGGCCGCCCGCGACTTCGTCCGCGTGGAAAGCCTTTACCTTAAAAATTCTTTATGAATTGTAGCCTATATGTTATTCTGATGTATAAGCTATATTGTGGTAAAGTTTCATTCAAATCCATTCAGTAGTTTTTACGTGAAAGAGTAACAAACATCCATACATCCATACTTACAAACTTTCGCCTTTATAATATACTAGTGGCCGCCCGCGACTTCGTCCGCGTGGAAAGCCTTTATCTTAAAAATTATTTATGAATTGTAGCCTATATGTTATTCTGATGTATAAGCTATATTGTGGTAAAGTTTCATTCAAATCCATTCAATAGTTTTTACGTGAAAGAGTAACAAACATCCATACTTACAAACTTTCGCCTTTATAATAGTAGTAGGATGTCAACATGTCAACATTTTAATGAACTTAAATTATGTATTAAGTTAATTAATTAAACACTAATCTTATTTTTTCAGGCTAAGGAGAAAATTGATTCCAAGAGAGTTGAAGCCTCTTTGCACTTGGTTGCTTTAAAAAAACTCAATCGCTTAGAAAAAGTGAGAACAAGAGCTGGACGTGAAGCTTTACACAAAGAAAAGCAAAGAGTTGATTCTACACACTTGCACCTTCAAAATTTGTTGTATGAAGCTGATCACCTGAATAAGGAAGTCACAAAATGTCTTCAATTTAAATCTAAAGATGAAGAAATAGAACTTGTGCCACTTGAAGATTTTTATAAGGATGCACCAGCAGAAGTTACTCGCCCTGTCAGTAACACTCTAAATTTATTACACAACAATATTTCTTCCATTCTTTAGTGATTTTGATATATTTTTTTACAGGAAGTCACTAAATCGGATGAACATCAACTGCAACTTGCGAGACTTGAATGGGAATTGAGGCAGCGTCGTGAGCTGGCAGGTGCATGCAATGAGCTAGTTGCTTCTAAAGAAAGAGTTGCCGCAGCCATTGCTGCTGCCCGTTCCAGGCTCGATGCACTTTCGCCCCATCTTAGAGATGTTCTTAAAGCCACCAAGCCATTACAAGAATGCTTGGCGCTTAGATTGGATGAGAAACGTGATGAAACTAGAGTTGCGTCTTTACTTCCTTCCCCATTGTTTTTACTGTATGCCAATGCTAGTGCATATTCTGATGCACTCGGACTCAAAACAGTTACAGTTGGTATGTGGAAAAGTGCTTTCTTTTTGTTTATCATAAATACTTGTAATGTGGTGTGCGCTCATTATACTTGTTTAATTTCTAGCTATATCTGGCGATGAAGATGAAGCAAAAAGATTGGAACAGCAGAATAATGTGGAAAGTGAGTTAGTTGCATCCAATGATTCTGACTCTGATCAAGAAAACAATGATGAAGACCAAAGACAGAAAAAGAAACGTCATCATAGATCTTCAAAAATTTCTAAAGAAGAAAAAGCTGAGGCTAAAAAGAAAGAGATTTTCAGAAAGCACCCATTACATGTGCAAGTATCAGTGATTGTGCATGATGGAACTGCTTTAAATTTAATTTTCTCATATCTCTTAAATTTAAAAATCATTGCTGTGAAGTTTACAGTCACTCTTCCCAAACCAGTGACAGGGGTCTCAGCCGCTGATGTTCTGAATGGACATTGTATTCTAAATGAGCTTTATCCATCAGACACTGGTAATGATTCTCCACATCCAGCCACTGCATACCTTCTCAAAGCTGCTGGAATATCAGAAGAATTTCAGCATTTTATTCCAGATATTGGTCGCCCATACATATGGGCACAAAGAATGTGTGGATTGGATTTTATGGCTACCATAATGGATGATCAAAAAAGCATGAAAGTTGTTCAACCTTGCCCTTCTTTAAGTGTAACCACTGTTGAAAACTTTATTTTATCACTGAAGAGACGTTTGAAATCAAGAGTAGAACTTATGAAAGAGTTACAAGATTTGGAATCTGGTAAGATTTTACCTGCAAAAGGAACCTATTGGCCTATTAGGTTGTCTGGGTCTTTAACGCAATGGCAATCTGTTGGGTGGCCTGAGTACACCCAGTCGCTATCTACTGCTTTCTTCATTTCCGAGGGCTTAGTGAGTAGCAATGATATGTTGTACAGAGCAATCATTACTAGGCAATCTGCTAAATTAGTGGCATTGGTGGCTCTCAAAAGTGATTATCCCAAGAAGGCTCCAATTTTCTCATTAACACTTCATTGGAATGGTACTCATCATGCAGGTATCAATGATGATCTTCGAGACATTGAAAGAGTAATTAACACTGACTGGGGAACTGACGATGGAAAATTACAAACCCTTTCAACTCAGATGACTAAATTATTGACATATTTAGACATCTTACTGGAAACTACAGGATCCTCAGAATTTCCTCCAGACAAAGTGATGTTTAGTCCTGTCAGAGGTCGTAATAGAATTAAACCTTACAAGTTTTTGAAACAAGGAACTGGTGTATTTGTTCAGTTTTAAATAAAGTTTTTCTCATTACTAAGATTTGTTTATACTGCATTTCTCTATTTTTATGCACATTGGTTGAGCCATGAGTGTATGGAACCTAGAACTGGAAAGAATGCTATGAAAATCAAATAAGCCAGTGTCATGATGTTAAAAATAATTATTTATTAAAACAAAACAAAAATTTATAATACAACAGTCTTTATTCTTATATTTCAATAAAGCATTGGACATTATTTAGGAGGTGGAAATACATAATAATAATAATCGCAATTTGTCAAAGAAAAAATAATAATGACTTGAGGAGAACAAATAATACGATTAAAACACACATTCAGTATTTTCAAATTAATAACATTAGGTAGGCTTAATTCTAATTCAAATGCGTTTTGTTATGTTATATTTTATTGGTCGTTAATGAGATCTCTATAGCAATATGTCTATATTGAGATATAACTTTACAAATTCCATTTCACATAATCCACTACACACAGTTATAATTAAATGGTTAATTTACCTATGCGCCTTATTTCGAAACAATACTACTTTTCTACATTTTTTTTATTATTTTTGTTGGTATGTTTTATTTCTAACATGACTGAAAGGTATAGATCATATTTTACAAGATACTGAAACTTTGTTGTACAAGGCCTAGCTTTAGAATTGATACTTGTACTACATTTCAAACCTTAAGAATACATACAACCTTTTACCAAAGGGATGCAAGACACACATCTAGTCTATATTGTAGGTAATAATTTCGAAGCGGTTACTGAACGTTTCAGCGTTAAAATGTTTATCTAGATGACTAATATTCTACACCTTACATGAACATTTTGCACTGTTCTGCACATAAAAAAATATAATTCACTATTGCAATCTCTGGTAATCTTTATTCATTTCTAAACAATTTGTATACAGTGATTTATTAATTGATATAATTCATTTACTCCTTTATACATTTTTTTATTATTAAATTGTCCCTCACTGAGTCAGTTTTTGAGAACAAAATAAAATCACTTCTCATTTTGCGTGAGTGTGCTTAAGTCTATATAGCTGGCTATTTATTGCTTTATGAGATCCCGGCCTCGAGCTTCACATCCATGATTTTGCGCGGCCCCTTGAGGCAGTTGAGCCGCCTTTGTACTGCGTCTCGGTCTGTAAAACAATAAATACCGCTATAAGTACAAGTAGTCCAACTGGGCTGTCACTACATATTTAAATTCGAAACTGGCGCTTAGACGAAAATTTTATTGGTATTTGTTACTCCAGATATTTTACTACCTCAGGCCTTGTCCTACTACCTATTATAAAGCTACACACCCGCGGTCGCGGCGAAAGCAGGTAAGAGCGTTCGGGTAGTAGCGCCGCTCGCACACTGTGCGCAGACACTGTGAGCGGTACAGCTCAGTACTCACACTTGGAGAGCGTGGTGCGGTGGTGCGGGTGCAGCGGGTGGCGCTGCACGAGCGAGTGCAGCAGCACCTGAGCCGACATGTAGCGCCGCTCGCACTCCTTCACGTCGCCGAACAGCTCCTCGATGGCAGCCATTTGACACTGAATACGTCAACGAGATATTTAGTACCGCGATTCGATCAAGTAGAAAAAGAGGCGCAGTATAAGTCGATGTCCGCAGTTTCTAATGTAGTCCCTGGACAAAGTCAAAAATATGGACAAATGGTTATGGAGTAAAAAAGAATCGTTTCGTAGGTAGCAATCGGACTCTATTGATTGCAATACTCAACACAATTGAAAACACATAGGTGTTTTCAACTTAGTAGCTCCCATTTAGAATGTAAATGTGAGCTATTGAGCTGCTAGACGTTGGTAACTTATACTGGATTTATGTATGAAACGTGAAGTTATTTATAGTTAGTTAGCTACTAGCAGTTTTTTTTCCATATTTTCTTACCGTTTAAACCTTGCCTGAACTTCTACAAATAATTCAAAACTGAAATTAGCAAAATCGGTGCAGCCGGTCTCGAGTTTTAGCGAGACTAACGAACAACAATTCATTTTTATATATAAAAAAAAAAGAAAATTGGTGACTGTCAGGTCAATCTTCTGGCAGTCATTTACGATCAACCTTAAGGTGGAAATCAAATCGTTCTACTTACCAGTTCAATGGCGTGCTCGTAGAGTATTTTATCACAGACGGCAGGAGTAACGCCCGCTTCGTGGAGCCTCCTCGATTCGTTGACGATACACTTGTATTTGCTATTCATTAGCGACACAACTGTAAATAAACAAAAAATATATAAACATATTAGAACCAAATTATTCGAAATAGGACCAAAACAATTTCACATTTGCAGTATTTTTAAAAATGTTTAATTGGCAAACAAAATTTCTAGGAAGAATAAATTGCAGCTTCCCAAAGACTTCTACACAGACCACTAAACTGAGGCGCTGACCGCGAAATAAATTGCAGCTTCCCAAAGACCACTAAACTGAGGCGCTGATAGCAAAATAAATTGCAGCTTCCCAAAGACCACTAAACTGAGGCGCTGACCGCGAAATAAATTGTAGCTTCCCAAAGACCACTAAACTCAGGCGCTGACCGCAAGATAAATTGCAGCTTCCCAAATACCACTAAACTGAAGCGCTGACCGCAAAATAAATAGCAGCTTCCCAAAGACTACTAAACTGAGGCGCTGATAGCAAAATAAATTGCAGCTTCCCAAAGACCACTAAACTGAGGCGCTGACCGCGAAATAAATTGTAGCTTCCCAAAGAGCACTAACCTCAGGCGCTGACCGCAAAATAAATTGCAGCTTCCCAAAGACCACTAAACTGAAGCGCTGACCGCAAAAGAAATTGCAGCTTCCCAAAGACCACTAGACTGAGGCGCTGACCGCGAAATAAATTGTAGCTTCCCAAAGACCACTAAACTGAGGCGCTAACCGCGAAATAAATTGCAGCTTCCCAAAGACCACTAAACTGAGGCGCTGACCGCGAAATAAATTGCAGCTTCCCAAAGACCACTAAACTGAGGCGCTGACCGCGAAATAAATTGTAGCTTCCCAAAGACCACTAAACTGAGGCGCTGACCGCGAAATAAATTGCAGCTTCCCAAAGACCACTAAACTGAGGAGCGAACCGCAGTGAATTGATTTTTTTGCAGCTAGATTGGATTTTATTTATCGGATACAATATCAAAGATGTGCAAGTATAATGTTGTATAATACAGATTGTTTGTGTACTGACCGCTGCGCACTTGCGGCGTGGGCTGCAGCGTGCGGTTGCGGTAGTGCGCCGCCGCCAGCCGCAGCCCCGCCGCCAGCGCCTGCATCGCCTGCACCAGCAGCCCCAGCCGCACCGCCTCGTTGCAGCGCTCTGGAAGCAAACAGATACTATCAATACAATATCTTAGCGTGATATCGTCAAATGTGCGCAGCTTTTAATTCCTCCGCATGAAGCTCATCTGCGAGAACACCACAGTGATCCTAGCTGAGAATTTACTTCAGCTTAGGAGTTCGCTGCCTTAGAGTTATCCAAGTAAGATACTGTCCAAAGTACCTTTTGCGTTGGCAATAAGGCTCATTTCAGCTCGTCACTGTTCGCTGTAGGACGCGTAAAAGGTCATGGCACTCTTTACCGGCTTCGCATCGACACTAGTGCAGCACAGCGTCGCCTCGAATTTAGGCAACAGCAAGCCGCTAGTATTGTGTTGTCTTCAAGGTACAAGCTCACCGCTAGCGCACCAACCAAGGGTTACAAGCTCACAGCCCGCGCGCCACACGCAAAATACGCTTCGTTATTGTTTTGATGGCGTCTCGGAGTCGGCGCTTAGTAAGCAGCCGTCTCGCGGTAAGAACGCGAGCTGCGAGTTGAGTTGTATGGTACGGTAATGGCAGGCGTGCCGACTGCACGCCGTTGGCTTTTACATATTAATACAGCAAAATATATTGTACAGCTCACAAGTTAATGCTGAACAACAAGTTAATCGCTGGGTTGGAGCTGTGCCAGTAAAGTGTGCCATGTCCTAAATAGTGACTATTTACTGTGCAACGACTGCAGTACTCGCGTAATTTCTCACCGTCTGAGGCGTCCATGAGTGCGGCGATGGGCGCGCCGCACGACACGGCGAGGTCGGACAGCAGCTCGGCCAGCATCAGCACGAAGTTCAGCTGCGAGAACACCTTGCTGTGCTCCTCCTGAACAAATACAGCTTTTATTAGCATTTTTAAACTTACAATAAGCACAACCTATGTTCTCTTTATAGTGTTCTATCGGTTAGCAAACATTTTTTGGAATAAAGTGTACATTTATTAAAATTGTGGTTACTTTCTCCGTTGGTACTAGACTAGATAAACGACCTCATAATTGTGACAAGTAATCAACTATCTTTTCCAGTAGCTTGGTTACGTAGACGGCACGAGTCGCGTCACACAAAAAGCGCCCTAGGATTCCTGCGGGAGAGTGGAAGTCGTAAGAAGCGGGGTGGTGGAGGCAGTTTATGCGTCGCTCGACCGAACCTGTGCGAAAGAGCTAAATAGCGAGTGTACCCGCCCACATCTTAAAACCCCATCACCTCCCCAATCTTCCAGGACGTTTTGACCGTGATTCAACTTGTACTGGTACATACCGCGAGTATAGTCTCCTCCTGCAGGTTGGGTATGTAGACGGGCGGCTCGGGCTGGTGCAGCTTGAGCTGGCGCAGCAGCGCGTCGGGCAGCACGCCGCGCTTGGGCGAGCCCGACGCCGCGCCTTCGCCGCTCGCCTTCAGCGTCAGCGACACTGGCGGCGAGGAGCCTAGCGTCAATATGTGAAGTTAGTTAAAAATGGCTCACAAAAAATAACCGCCAGCAAGTTCGTACGCGATATGCCAGAGGTAACAGACACGCGTATGCAACAGGGAAATCCTAACATTGTCATCGAATTCTTCAGACAGATTCTCATGCCGTTTTTGGCACGCGTAAGGACATTAAAATTCCCCACCCGGTACACGTCTTTGATGTCTCAGGCGTATGTCGCAAAAGTTGATAAACTTTACAAGCCTCTTTTTCATTTTATCAATCCTCTTTCAAAGACAAGCCACATTTTTCAATAAAAAATAGTCCAGTTTCAGACGAGAATCGACGACGACGAAAATGTTACAAATTAATATCTTGACGTAGAAAAAAAATCGACGATTAGGTAATGCCTAATTTAGTTACGTCAAGATCCACCCTCAAGTGAGCAACTCATTGAACCAAGGAGATAGGATACATCATCAGTATTATAACTGCACCGACCTGATCTGCGCAGCGGGGAGGCGTTGGTGGGCGACACCTGCCACAGCGAGGGCGGCGGCGACGAGCCCGAGTTGCTGCTGCGGCGCCGGCTCGAGCGCGGCGTGCCCATTGTGAATGGTACCTGCAAACAAAATATTATCATTGATGACCCATCGTCATGAACAGCCGTCCCAAAGATTTCCAGGTCGAATGGTTTTCAGCGGCCTGCATCCAGGGGACGTAAAACGATCTCGACTTCGGCTCATTGGCAGCGTTCTTAATCAAAATTGAGAGCAAAATTATGCTTAGAAGCGCTTCTGTTGAGCGGTAAACACAGTTCAGCAATATTTTTACAATCATCAGAGTCCAACTTGCTGGTTTCCACCACGTCTTACGCTGCGCTTTTAGTTAAATGGAATCAAAACTATAACTACTCCACTGTTCATATGTCCTACTTGCTACGTAAGTAAGTTGGCAACAATGTTATTATTATCTTTGAATTGTTCATATAGTAAGAGAGCCCACGACCAAAAATTTTGTCTCATAGCAATACGGCCAAAACTGCATCAAATCGATAGATACGATTATCCTGAACTCGAAAATACCAATATCAGACATTTTCCGCGTAGCGTTTGATCTGACCGAATTTTCAAAATTGTCAAAGAATTTTACCGAACTGCATCATAGCAATATGTCTGATTTGCAGACTGTAGTTGAATGATAGTTCTGAGATACCGAAAACATATTTTTCAGACGTTAGTGGTGTAGCGCAAACCCGTAAAATCACTTAAAAAAATTAAAAATGAGACAAAAAAAATGTCTCATAGCAATACGTCTGAAAATCTTTATTATTAGTAAATTTTGGTTATTTGATGCGAACAAAACAATTTTCAGACGGAAATGTGAACGCATTAAATTTTGAGACCGTTTTGAAAATGTTAACAAATTTGACCGATCGGTATCATAGCAATATGTCTGAAAATTGTTGGACATGATAAAATAAGTTGTCCACATGTGCAAAAAATTTATATCAGACAAATTAAGTGTAGCACCTTCTCTATCAGACAACTTTTCGATACTCAGATATCATTTAAAAATCGTATTGGGGCATCTTGAATTTTCTGTTACAAACCAATGAATACGTTGCGACCCTGAATTTATTAGATGATAATTAACAAAGAATTTACCCGAAACCTTAACATTGAAGTTGAAGGACTGAAATAAATCGCACAAAAGGAAACTGGGATGAAGGGAAGGGAAGGGGCAGGAGCGTAACAAGCGCTGAGGCTGTTGAAATTAAATACTGATTGATTTGAAAGTTTTGGTTTTATTTAAAGCACACTTGAGTAACTTTTACAAAAGAAATAAGTAATGACATCTGTCATCTGTCAAAGTACATATAATAGACAAGGGAGATTCTTGAATATCTATGAAGGCTGTAAATTTAAAAAAACATTTAACAGAGGCGTCGGCCAGGCGACTCCGAAACGTTATTTTCGTTTTTGGGAGTATATGCTACACTTAAAGTGTCTGAAAACAGGTTATTGGTAATCATGGCAGCAATACGAAAAGTTGGAAAAAAAATTTATCCGTATTGCTATGATACAGGTCGGCTAAATTTGTTGACATTTTCAAAAATGCGCTCAGGCTATATGCTACGCGCAAAATGTCTGAAAACAAACTTTTTCGTAATACAATTATAAAATCTATGTACATTTTCACTATCAGACGTATTGCTATAATACCGACTGTCTTTTTTTTTGACACAGCAGAAATGGCCTCCCACGCAGTTGCTACACTTTCGACCGTTACTACACACCTAGTCGGGTTCAGAATCATACAATCTAACGATTTTATAGGGTTTTTGCCGTATTGCTATGAGACATGGTTTTGGTCGTGGGCTCTCGTACTAATACAGATTTGACCAAGAGGTCCTACTGAGTAGGTCAATGTCCCACAGCTACTAAAGTATCTGTGTTTGCATTCGTGCTCACTTGATAGTACGGTGGGAGCAAAAGCAATAGCCTTCCAGTATTCTATGTTTACTCGCGAAAGACAACAGTTTGTTCCACTCGTAGTTGTATTTGCTAACTGCTAAAACACATCCTTTCTTGATTTGACTTATTCGGTTTCACTATAAATTTCGTTGTGGTGTATTACATATAGATGCTCTGCCAAAGCATTGATTACTCCATTATGGCAGAAGACTTACTGGGAGCCTTTTGCATAACATATTAAGAGTTACCTAATGCTTTCCTGGTAAATGTCATTTACTATTTACAACATAATTTCGTTCAAGAAAGCATTATGGAGTCATTAACTGTACAGAATAAAAAATGGATTTCTTTTGTCTTTTGCAAATAGCCAGTTATTTACTAGTATAGTATGTCACATTAAAGCTAATGACTTCTCGCATGTAATAATGAAAAGAAGTAATAGTTATTTTTTCCTGTGTGTGTGTATAAAGCTTACGTCTGTTATTTCATATATCATAATTATTTACTACATAGCATGAGCTACTCACAGGCGGTGAGAGTGATCCAATGTTGGTCGTGTTGCGACTGTTCGTTCGCACGTCGATGGGCTGAGATCGCGGTACATTGTTATTGGGTGCCATGTTGATGGTGTTCTGCAATACAATTAGCTTAGTCACTACATGTTACAGACTATGAGCATAGCTAATGGCAGTTAGGACAACAGATAAACAAGTATGGCCAAACAAAATTAGGCCAGAGCGTATGTGTTGAATTAAATATCAGATATCATCTTTATTTGTTAGATGATTACATGGCTGTACAGTGTATGAAATTAAGTATCTGATTATTAATATATATCGCAGAGTGAATAAGCGTATTTACATGAGATGGTTTAGACAATTTTACTTTGCATCAAGGTTCCTGACGAAATTTACGGCCTTAAGCTTTGCTAGGTCAAGTACTATTATGTGTTTACTCGTGTACGGTGCTATGCATCAAACACTGAAGTTACATCTATCACTGTAAATAGTCGTTGTCACGCTGCGGCGTACAGCACGGCCGAATTATTTGGGTGTTTTCAATTTACAAGTGCATCACACCTCGCGTCCCGCGTCTTCCACGCCTTCAATAAATAACTGTATAAAATTGACATTTGCAAGTGTTACGCATGCGGGGTATACGATAAGATATGATAAAAAAAAACATCAAGGGGCTATTGCGTTGCCTCAGAATTCCGGGGCGCTGAAGTCGCTTTGACTCCCGGTGGGCGGTCCATCGTGGACTGGCACCTTTATACTGCACCAAATGATAGAGGCTAGATAGAGGATAGTATTTCGGGGTCGGCTGCGTGTGTGATGGTGGGTAATACTACGGCTCCGCGGGCGTGGCGGGCAGGACCAGATTGCCAGGCTCAATCTGCACCACTCTACACAGCATAATGTAAAAGACTCACCCTAAACTGTAGCGTGGTGTTATCGTTCTGCGGCGGCGGCTGGTGTGGCGGCGGGTGTTGCGGCGGCGCGGAGGGCGCGGAGGGCGCGGCGGGCAGGGCGAGGCTGCGCGGGCGCGGCGCCGCCTCGGAGCCCGACGACGCGGAGAACTCCGCCGACCCGCTGCCCGCCGCCTCCACCATCACGAACCCGCCCAGCTCCTCGTCTGCCCAGGTCGTACCCGACGACTCGGCTGGGTGAAGATAAACACAATAAGCGTTATTGATGATAGAATTTGTACAGGGGCGCGCATTAAATTTTTATTTAAGTAGGCATATACAAATTTTGAGTAACAGCTGTGGGAAATGACGGCGTAACACCATCAAAACAATAAACGACTTACCAAGATTTCTTCATCTGTGCAATTTATGTTCTTTAATTGATGATTTAATTTACCACCACAGGCATCAACGAAATGAAGAATAAATACATAATGACATATCATTTAACTGATACCCATAGCAGCTTTGAGAAAAGTCTTTGATAATTGTTATTTTGTGCGCGTAACTTTTCAAGACAAACACTAGAATTGCCATCACAAACGGTACACTGCAGTTTTTCCATCGTTTCGAATGCAAAACAAAACTTAGAAACACTTTCCTACACTCGGAAAGCACCTTATAACCGAATCTTTAGTAAATTACAATATTCTAAACACTCGCGAAGATGAAGTCGAAAGCAACTACATAGAAAAAAATGGCTGGCGAAAAGTTTATTTAAAATAAATTTTTGCATTACTTTTAAACAAAAAATCATACTAGCACAACTTAATTTAACAAAAAAATGCTTAGGATTTAAATTATAAAATTATCATTTATTTTGATCATAGAAATAAATCATTTGTGAAGTTTTATTTCATAAAAGTAAGAAAATTCTAGGCGCAGGAAACAGCTGCAGTCGTGCCATCTAGTATCGGGTAGCTACTATTATAGGGTTGTAACTATTAGCTCAATTACCCGACACAAGATGGCGGTTTTGATTAGATTTCGAAGTATTCTACGTCGCTGCACGAGTAGGACAAAAATACTTCTCAATAGTGAACTGACAGAGAAAGAGGATAGTATGCATGCCTACTATAAGTGTATAAAATGCGTTTGTCACCTGTCACCTTGAGTTGTATGAACAATGTGTCATTTTTAATTTGTTCGGGTTTTTAATTTGTATGTGTGTCGTTGTAGGTATGAGACGGGATTTCAAATGTGTGCGTGTATCTAGCAAGCAACCACTCGGCAGCCTACTGCATGATTATTTTCGGTTTTTACTTGAGCGCGTGGTACTAATGCGTGTAAATTGACGAGTTTTTCACATATGTACACAAAAATGTTTTTGTTTTGTAGCTTAGTTTATGCAGCTATATTGTAATATGGTTTTAATGTTTTGTGAAATAATTATTTTTATGATTGTGTTTATGAAATGTATCTTTATGACATTACTAGTGGCCGCCCGCGACTTCGTCCGCGTGGAAAGCCTTTATCTTAAAAATTCTTTATGAATTGTAGCCTATATGTTATTCTGATGTATAAGCTATATTGTGGTAAAGTTTCATTCAAATCCATTCAGTAGTTTTTACGTGAAAGAGTAACAAACATCCATACATCCATACATCCATACATCCATACTTACAAACTTTCGCCTTTATAATAGTAGTAGGATGATCAGAATGAAATGTTTTTAAATGAATTTTTAATTTTTATTATGATCCAAGAGATTGAAATAAATGATTTGAATTGAATTGAAAAATGGGCATAATGATGAGGTAGGCACTGCTTAACTGCTTGTATGGAATGCACGCCATTGAATTTGTAGGGAGCATAGTATAGCGCCGTGGTTGAAAAGAGCCCACGCAGCACCTATGCGCTCTCTGGTAATTCGGTTCGTATGCCGCAAGGTAGATAGAACCATGGGTTGGTGGAGAGTTATTTAAACCACCTAAATAATTATTAAATCTGGCATATGCTCTTCCACTTGGTGTCTTTTTATTTAAGATCAGAAAGCAACTTGAGTATCAAGGACAAACACGGAATAGCTATTTCATACTTATGTTGAGTTTTTCAATAAGGAGTTAATCGAATCATATAAAACAAATTAATCGAATCATATAAAATAAGATAGATTTGTATTAAGAGAAGATATTATTTTCTTAAAATGATACAGGATAATGATGTTTTTCTTGATGTTTTCATTTAAATCTGTTCAAAAATCTGACTCCTTATCAGATTATGTTCAGTTAGACGAATGCCTAATGTCAAAACATTCGGAGAATTGATTTAAAAATAATATGTTCGAATACGAATTCATTGCTACAGCTCCAGGTGTGGCGAAGGTCATTTCTTAAAATTAATTAGTCACGTAGTATATTACCGATACTTGTCTCGTGAACAATGGAAGATGTTTGCTCTATTGCATAATAAACAGAATCATAAATAAGTTGAAACAACTACTAACATTGTTAAATAACCGCGTACTGCCCCTTTGTTTGAGCAATATTGACGAGTTTGTAGGTAAACAACAGCTATCGCGGCAAATAAGTCAATTATATTCCTATCTATCTTTGTAACTCCCTCAAGTATATAAGAACAAAAGCGTATAATAATAGCGAAACTGGCAATAATTAATTGCTTCAATAAAATTGATAGTGCTGACTAGCTTTTAGAGGGCAGCTTGTTTAAGGGGTTATCAAACATAATTTAAGATTCGAATAACTATTTAAATAATAAGCAAAAATGTCTCGGTGTCTTCTTAGACCTCGCTAAAGCTTTTGACACTGTTTCGATCCCTCTACTTGTCGATAAGCTCGAACGCCTGGGGATTCGCGGTTCTGCGTTAGATATTTATAGGGACTTTCTCTGCAAGCGGGTCCAAAAAGTCAAAATTAATAACATGACTAGCTCCGAGTCACTAGTCACTTTCGGTGTGCCCCAAGGAAGTATCCTCGGCCCGAGTCTGTTCTTAATATACATTAATGACTTGATGTGTCAGTTAACTGTGAACTCTGGGAAAAATATTTACTTACGCGGACGACACAGCATTGATTTTTCACGGACGGACATGGGAAGATGTATACAACTCCGCTGAAAAGGGTCTCCACCAGGTAACGTATTGGCTTCGGAAAAATCTTGTAACCCTTAACCTCTCTAAAACCACCTACCTTAGATTCATAAATTACGATAGAAAATCAGCGAGCTCAGATTATTTGCTAAAAACGCATACATGCACCGGACCGTTTGATAAAAGCATCACCTGTATTTGCCCTGCTATAGCCAGATCAAACCAGATTAAATACTTGGGAGTTTTGTTTGATGAGAGACTTAGCTGGAAATTTCAAATAGAGATGTTGTCTGGACGGGTTAAGAAGCTTATTTATGTGTTTAGAAGGCTAAGATGTGTGGGGGACAGAGATCTCCTTATAAAAGTTTACATTGCGCTTGCGCAATCTCTCCTGAACTACTGAATTGACACCTGGGGTGGTGCTTGTAAGACTCTCCTTATTCAGCTGCAACGGGCTCAGAGATCTCTTCTGAAGGTTATGTTTTTCAAACATTTCCTACACTCCTCTGCACTGCTATACTCAGACGCACAGTTACATACTGTTAGGCAGCTGTACATACTTTCCGCTGTTCTGAAAAAACATTTACAAACACCATTCGACGGGAAGATGTACAATTCTAAGCGAAGGAAGGATAGTGTTTGTATGTTAAAACGATGTAGCACGGTGCACGCGCAAAGACAACACGATTTTCCTGCTCCTTTCTTATATAATAGAATTAACAAAATTTTGAATATACATCCACTGATTTCCAAGAACTGTAAAGTCATTTTGTCTAATTACTTAATAAATCTAGATTATAAAGAAACCGAGGCACTATTGTTTATTCAAAAATAATTATATCTTAACACTTTAATTAAGTTTTACCATAGAAAATTATTTTTTTTGGATGTTGCTATTACAAATTTCCTTTTTTTTGTAACGCAGTCCAACCTATGACACATTGGAAGTATTTAATTGCCTACGATACAGGTTTTTACCTAGTGTAGGCGGTTATTGATGCATGTATTAATACTGTTATGTTTTGTGCTAAATAAATAATTTTGTTTGTTTGTTTATTTGAAGAAAGCAATCGCTCTATTTTTATAGTTATTAATCTTATTCGACCGTTTGGGTTATCGTCTTGCCCAATAATCTTTTGTGCATTAACAGTTGCATACTGCCGACGGTCTGAAGTTTTTTTTTTTGCAAACCTGTTTTAATCATTACGTTTACGGAGGATTTATGTAATACATAAGAATTAGACACTTCTAATCAATTATCATTAACATGTTATCATATTATTTAAATAAATCCGTTCTAAGAGCACACAACAATTGGATAATTTAATATCCATTAAACTAATTTATAATGTCTCGATGCACACATTCAAAGCAGTCGTTTACTCTTTACGTAATTTTTAGAACATTCTCCACGCAAAAAGGGGGAACCCTATCACAACATAATTATTATGATGCCTAGTTACGTTGGTTCAATTTTCATTCAGCAATAATATCAATCAGATATTTTTTTCTGGATATTTTCTTCTTGAAAGTATTGACTATGACTACAAATGATATCCTTTAGATGGATAAACCTATGGGTCTAAAGGATTCAAATTCAAAAATTCTAAAGGATCCATCTAAAGGATTCAATTCATTACAATACCTGTGTCAACATAACAGATGTTGACACAGGTATTGTGATGAATGACTTTCTCAAATTGAAGTCGTGCTGTCGTGTACTTACCAGAGGAAGTGGGCTGAGTCTTCCGCTGCGGGTGCGCCGCGTGGTGGTGGGCGGTGTTGGGTTGCGCGGGGGGCGCCCGCGGCGTCGCTGCGGCGGGCGCGCGCACGTTAGCCCCCGCCCCCCCGGTCGCTGCGGCGGCCGCGGTACCGCCACTGGCGCCAGCTGAAGGTGGAAGGATTACTATTATGTTTGTGTTAACAGTCTCATTAAATTATGCGATTAATGATATTTTAATAGGAGCAACAGAGTGCACTATCGATAGAGACTGATAATTTAGAAAATATGTATTAAATATTCATGGGCTATAAAATAGCATAAATAGCAAAACAACTCTGTTGATAGCTTTTTGAAAATGGTCAGTCATCGATATAATTATGGCTTAATACCACTATTCATGGCCGCTTTGATACCGACATCATGAAAACAACAACACTATTATGAAATACTTCTACTGAGTACAGAGAAAGTGATCAAAATAATATTTATTCGATCAAGAACTTTCAAACGAAGGCTACTTATCGAAATGATGATGACGATGTAAATACTTCCCATAAAATTGTATCAGAGTGACAAAAACACAAATAATAAAACAGTATGATGCTAGATAGCGTGCCGTACACTTGGCTATGTAGATGCGTACATTATTTAATACATGAATTGTTTGTGTTATTTTTTTTAGTCGTCAAGCCGAAAGCTATGCCGTGCATGCCATCTTATGAGAAGAAGAATTTTTGAAACTGTTGCAATCGTGATTTTACAAATTGACAACACATCAAATTCACTGTCAAGGGCACCCCATGCAAAGTATACACTGTCAAATGATCGTTATTGGTTTTAAAAGTACTGACAATGAATAGTTTGAGAGTAAATATAAGTACCCTGACTCGGCCAGGACTCTTCTAGGAAACAATTACTATCTGGACCGCCTTCGAGATCACTTTCCATTATGTCGGGTAAGTCCGAGTCCAAACCTGAACAATATTCAAATATGTACTTACTATAAAGCTTACAATAAGGATATTAAACACAATAATTACCTCCCATGGCAAAATGTTCAATCAATTAAAGTAGCTGTATAGAGTTAGTGAATGTATAGTACATATGTATTACTTAATCGGCAATAGGTGCAATACGAACTGAGCAGGTTTGTTAACGACATTACGCACAGGTATGTCTACATCGGAAATGTCTAGCCTGCGCCAACAGGACAGGGAGTGCATAATTTTCTTGACTTGTCATATGGTATATCCATAGCATTAGTCTCACGATAGGAGTGTTCTCGGATGGTCATTTTAACTATCTCTTATTATTCAAATCTAAAATCTAAGTGTTTACGGAGTACATACTTTTACACGTGTCTGGCTTATTCATTGAGCAATAGGGACAAAAGTGTTAAGTTTGTATCTAAATTTGAATAAAGGAAATCTAAAAAGTTCATTCGTGTCAAGTGTCGTAAGAAGTTTGTAAAGACAGTAAATTAACGCAGTAGTTTCGAAATCGCAAACAATGGAGTAGGTTTTGGTTTCACCAGTGAGTCGACTTACTCGGGTAGCGAGCAAACAGTGCACAGGGGATCTATAATTACCATATACAAGAGGGTAACATACGATTGCCGCCCGAACTAGATAATCATATGTACCAAAGGAGATGGCGTAAACATTTACGTCCGTATGTGTTACGTAAAGCCACTTACTGGAGGAGTATCTTGGGCGCTGCAGGAAGGGGTGGTTGAAGAAGGTCTCGAAGGGCATGCGCTCGCGCGGGCTTCGCCGCAGGAGCCCGATAAGCAGGTTGCACAGCTCCGCGCTCGTGCCCGCTGGCATTCTGTTCACATGGAATATGACAATTTGATAACTTAAATTTAAACAACCAGTGGTGTGGTTTATCTTCATTTAACGTGGGAAATCAGTTTCAAAATCTAAATAACAAAAGCCACTTACTTCGTAGTAACTTTGCCTCATTATTGAACGGCTCTTTATAAGTTATTTCTATTAATTAAGTATTTAAAAAGTCCCATGAATCCTATTCAACCTCATCGGTAAACGGGGTTTATTTTCTGATAAAGGTAAATTACTTATCATTCAATTAAACTGTTAATAAACTGACCCTGTTAAATAATACATTTACAACAAGTCAACGTGTAGTAAAAGTGGTTACACAAAAACAATATGTTTAAAATATGCAATGATATTCAAACATACTCAGGGAACAAGGTTCTTAAAATCAACAACCTGCTTTTAACGCGGTAACCTATTCTCAATATTGTATTGACTTTGGCGGCATAGAAGTTAATCAATTCAAAGGACATTTTATATCGACTATAATATTGTGTCCTTAACAACCGATTGAAAACAAATAATGTAAGAAGAAGTGGCTGAGTGGCCCCCCTTTCAGTATCTTGTGTATGTGATTTTTAAAAGTGTTTTTCTATTTGGTAAAAGTGTGATACTGAATAAAAATGTTTTTTTCTACTTCTTCTTCTTAAGTTAAGAGCAGTCGTGCGAATTGCTGAAAAATAGATACTTACTTAGGTTGAAGGTCTACGCTGTTTTCATAGAACGCCTTGAGCTCGTGTGGAGTGGTTGCTTGGAACGGAGCCTTCCCCGTCAGACACTGGTACACGATAGTGCCCAAACTCCACAAGTCAGCCTTAGCGTCGTACTTTAGCGACATTATGACTTCAGGCGCCTGCGTGCAAAATACAATAGTTGTATGTAGTTGTTGAACCAACTGTTTGAGTTTAAGACGCCTATCACTAAACTTTTGACAGCTAAGCAGTTTTTGCCAAAAACTGGAATTAATAAGATAAATCGAAAAACAGAAATGAAACTAATCTGAATTTTTCTTTCAACACATCGATCTGTACATTGACTTTTGATTTATTCTTTGAAATTCAAGTTTTTAAATATCTAGTAGAAATAACAGTAGTCAGAAGTAAGATGATAAGTTACCATGTACATAGGTGAGCCGCAGAGTGTGACGGCCATGTTTCCTTCTTCAAGAAACCTTGCAAATCCGAAGTCAGCTGCACGGAAAGAAACGCAAATGTTAAATACATAAATTATGTAAATTTGAATAATAACACTGTATGTTTATTAACGGATAGTCGTAGTCAAACATAACCAGTCATTTATTTTTAAGTTTCCTTTAAAATACGAAAATGATCAATTGGAAGCTACGATTTAAAGGATTGCAAGGATACGGAAATCCTCATTTCCATTTTTTATCTATAACATCCAGTACCTATTAGTTGTCCTTTTACCTAAGGTGTCAGTTTTCAAATAATCTATGTATCCAAGATTATAATACGAGTATTATCTAGATGATAAAACGCTAATTCATATTTGTATTACATAACTAGTCACAAGTACTGCAGATAAAGTTAAATTAGTTAACATAATGACTATGTAAATTGTTTACTAGATGTTAATTGCATTTTAATTTTAATTTAAACGACGGTTTGTTCCGTTCCATGTTTTTAATTTATTTTGATAATTGGGTCTAAATAAATAATAAATCAAACAGAAAATATGAACATAAAAGTTTGTTTTAAAAAGCTTATAATTGTTGATTAAAATTATAAGCGTGTGTAAGTATAACGTGAGTAAGTCTTACCAATTTTGAGCGTTATTTCAGCGGGATGTGGCGTACGCGGTGGCGCCACGTTGTGTGTTAGAAGTATGTTCTGTGGCTTGAGATCCCTGTGCACGATCCCCTTGGCGTGTATGGCGCGCATGGCCTCCGCCAGCTGCCGCAGGAACAGCCGGATCGTGCCCTCGCTGAGCAGCCGGTTGGTCTGCAGGTAGTCTGCCAGATCGCCGCCATTGCAATACTGGAACAACATTAAAATAACATTAGTTACGAAAGTAGAGAGTTGGTAAAAGTTGACTTTTAAATCGAACTGATTGACGGAGTATTTGCTATGTGTAGGTAGCTACGCGATCAAATTGAGTTTAGTCATAGTGATTTTTGTACATTATATTGTCATAGTCATACAAACCACATCTCAACTGTATACCTACTGTAATAATCTTTAAAATGGTACGACAAAGATAAAAAGGTCGCGTAATTTCAATTTGAGTCCGATAAATCAGTAAAGCAATTGACTATTTCAGTAACTGTCTACTGGGTGATACACGTAGTACGTGTAAAAATATTAGAAACGTGCGTAGCCAATTTTTATCAATCAACAACGGCACCCATTGCACTGTAATACAAATTTTGCATCAGTTTGTTGTGGTTTGGTTTTAGTTTACGCGTATTACAGAATTAGCGTCTTGTGCAAATAAACGTGAATCGACTGATACGAGTAGAGTCAAACAATTGTATATATTTTCACAACAATGACATATTATAATGTATATTAGTGGGTGTCTCTACACACACTGTATCTATCTAACAGTTTCAACTAAATAGTGAGGCAGTTACACGTCTGTGTTCCAGGTGTTATCCAACTCCAACGTCCTACATTATATTTTCGTTTATGCAGAGTTTGTTATCATCGGACTTGATTCGCGATAAGCTGCGCCATGCTGCTAATAATCTTATCATTCAGTGATAACAGTTACAAGTGTCAGTGAGTTATGTGCTCTTCGCACCGTTGGTACTTATGCCACGACAGGTAACAGCTCCTGTGATCAGTTGGCACGTCTTACAATAGTGTTCGTATTTGTTAGTGACCATGACGTCGAGACATATTTTCCTATTGTCGCTGGCTCTCATTGCGTAAGTATAATCATATTTACAACTTACGTTACTTTTACGGCGTACAAGCTTATATTCAGCGCAAGGGTATGAAATGTTTTATATAATGTGAATATTATGCTTAACTTTTCGTGACGCGTGTAACAACGTGATTTTCCAATAATATTTATTAATGTGTTGCCATTTTTTATGGCATAATGAGAAGACTTCATTAAAATATAAATAAATGGGAATCCTGTAAATAACTTACCTCAATCTACTGACACTACAAACGAAACCATACAACAAACATTTTGATGTGAGAAAAAAAAAACAATTTCGCATTTGAGTACAATTTTTACACACCAGTATTCGGGTTACGCCCTTGCGCCTTGTAGTTATCGCAATTATTATCTCTTACCTATAAGAAGTCTACGTCATAATTTCAATGATAATAGCGTATCGAAAGTGTCACGAGTTTTTAATGCTTAACAAAAACCTTTCCAGGATTTGCTCAGCTGCCGCTCAGAGTGAAGATGAGCTCCAAATACCCGTTGAAAATGACAACCAGTTTCCACCTGACAAACATTCTGATGTCATAGAAGGAAGCGGATACGGTGTAGTCGAAGAACCAGAGACTGTCGCATCAACAACTGAAGCTGGACTACCACCTATCGAACACATTGAATCTAAAAAAATACTAGATGATTTAGGTGCTGGAATACCATCCGTAGGAGACGAACTGTGTCCAAAGCAGTGCGTTTGTCACTTTGAAGGAAATTCCAATGATTTTATAGTTGACTGTTCTGGATATGATTTAACTGAATTTCCAACACCCATTAACGAAAAAACGACAGTGCTCAACATACAGAAAAACAAAATATCAGAGATACCTAAAGAAATATCAGCACTGAAAAACTTAAAAGTTTTAAATGCTAACGACAATAGCATAATGACCTTGGCTTCAGGTGTAAGTTTTTATATCATTTATATATTTTTTCGTATACTAGTAAAAAATACATTTTTCATTGGTTTTGACAGATTGTAGTATATTTAGTTCAGATATATTTTTTGTAAAGTAAACTTGTAGAAGTCTTGAAATTTATGTTTTATAATTTATTTTATTTCAGTCAATCAGTGAGCTCCCTGAATTAGTCACACTTAAATTGCGAAACAACAGGTTGATTGAATACCCCAACGACCTGAAGAATAGCTTCGGACTCACTAAGCTGGAGGAACTTGATTTAGGAGGCAATGACATGAGAACGGTAAGAATAGCGATTCAGCTACGACAAAATTAATAAAAATATTACTTGTAACTTAATAGAGTATTTTATTGAGTAGTAATACATAACACAAAACAACGATAAATTTTGATCAACGTTTAACTATGTTTCAGCCATTAACGTCGGAACTTTTAACGAAATTCGAATCTCTAAGAAAAGTCACACTACCCACAGCTAATGAGGACTTGCAAAAGGATTTGTGTGACGCATTACCGTCAAGCTTAGAAACTGTTTGCACAGGCTCTTGTGAGGATCAATTATTTGAATGCCATGAAGAAGAAAACAATAAAATTGATGACGAATTGCCCGTACTGCCAGGCATGATTGCGTATGAAGGAGATGATAACGACGGTGATGGAGATGATAATGCTGACCCTACAATAAATACGCCTAAAGAAAGTACAGATGTAACACCCAGCACAGAATCGAGTAATGCTTCGCCTACATCTAAAAGTTCGACTGGAGATTTTTCTTTCCGATCAGCGGTCAACAAACAACCTAGTGATGTAGCGCAACTAAATTCCTTAGTGGAGGCCCCAAAAGATACTAAAAGCTCTTCCGAAGCACCAGCCGAAGCAACGACAACAGACACTAAAACCGGAGGAGTAGACAAAAGTATCATTGGTTTAGTTGTAGCTGGGATGGTGGTTATAGTGGCTGGAATAACAATAAAGAAGAATTGGAGCTCCATTAAAAATCGTTTTGGCTCTAATAGCCGCACACCAAACGAACGTAACGGAATTAACGCAAACGGCGCTGCAGCTGCACCTGAAGAAGTCCCACTGCAGGACAAATCACCTGTTTAAACTATAAATTATAAGGAGAACTTACTTAAGCCATATTCATGTGCCAATCAATTATTTAGGGTTGAGTGGTTTTGATCTGAGAGATTTATCTTTTTCGCACAGCTTATTGGTCCGATATCAATTTATGGGATGAAACTTTTTGACACATAACACATTAACTGCGTCCTTAGTTTAATAATACAATAAACTTAAACCTAGCAGCCTGCCCGCGACTTCGTCCGCGCAAACGTATTAATCCCAAGGGAGCATTTAATTGGGATAAAAAGTTCTATCACATAAGTCAGCTCATACCCTATCTGTATACTAACTTTCATCAAAATCCGTTCAGTAGTTTCAGCGTAATTGACGGACAAACATCCAAATATCCAAACATCTAAACAAAGAAACTGACACTTTTATAATATTAGTGTAATTCAGATTTAGTTGTGTATTTATTTATATGGTAGATTAGATAAGTATGCAAACATACATAAAAATTAGACATGGAAATAAGTGTAAGGAAAATATAGTTTAAACGTTTTGTACTTTATTTTAAAATTTCTAATGATGTGTCCATTGTGATTGCAGAAAGAGAAAGTTATTTATTGTATTGTTTGTATGACTGCAATTAGGTTTTCATGTGTGTCAAATACATGTACTGGTCATTTATAATGTTTCGAGCCAGGTACAAAATACATTATGAAAACGAAGTCAATAGGTACTGTTGATACTCTATTGCTACTTTGATAAGTGTTATATGTACTATTGTTAAGATTCAATAAGCATACATCTGTTTATTACTGTTTTAATAAAAACTACGTGATACATTTCGAAACTTATTTTTATTTTGCCCTTCCTTGGCAGTCGGGAAAAATATAGGGTAATTTAATTTAAATTTCATCCGTTCCGTTTAAATTTTATCTATCAGATGCCTAAAATGTAGTGGTTAAATTTTGTTTTATAATTTAATAAAGACTACGTAGAAGAGGCGTCTACTTAAAGACCGCCTTAGCAGGTCACCCTATCACATCTTAGCTAGACCATGGGAAGGCGCTCCAAGCAGGCGGATATTGTATATAAGGTTGAATATCTGCCTGCCTGACCTATGCCGCAGTATTCCGTTAGATGACACGGAGTAGGTAGGTACCTAACTATAGCTAAAGGTTGAATCACTGTGACGGATTGCTTGTTCAAGTGAGTTGACTTCTCCAAGTTTTAGTCTCAAATCCTCAATTTTACCACAATCTCGATTTACGGTCATTGACTCTCTCTCGTAGCGAGCGACGTAGCATCAGCGACTGTTCCACATGCAAACAAACTACGACACAAAAAGGCGCAGTTCGTATTTATAAAGTATACAAACTCCACTGAGTACTTACAGAAATATCGAACTATACATAGGCAGGAGGCATCAGCTTGTGCGCTTTTGATCAACGACACGTGAGATATGACTCAAGTGCAGTGACCCGGTTTCATTTATAACTTTGTGCCTGTTCTGGAAATTCATTGACCTTATTTTGTCAGAGCTTTTCTTGTACACTCATTCATTACAAATAGTTGAAGTCAAGTACACCTTCCCATTTATGTACTCCTTCAAGTACCATTACGGGCGTTTTTCCGTTTTTTTTTGTATTAACATAATCAATATGTTGATATAAGTGTAGAAACATTTTTATTTTGAGTTATATATTATATATAACTCTAAAATTGTATAGGTATAATGTAAACACAACCATAAAAAACAACAACTAGGTACAACATAACGGATAAGTAAACAATGCGATTGACGCATTTAAGTCCACAATTTTTGGATAAGTTTGTTGTTGATCATAACAACATAAACCTAGCGTAGGAAAGAATTTTGTAAATAATGTGAAAATATTATTGAAGATAGCCTTCCTACCTTGATAACGCAGATTTGCAACGCAATATTACTGGGTGTAATCGGCTGTGTCATACAATACCTATGAGGAAAAACTGACGACCACCTTTGTCTATCGCACACGGCACGCGAGCGTTGTCAAGATTTTCCATGGAACAAAGCCTAGATACCAAAGGTAAAAGCTTCTTTGTTAGGTGCCCAGGTAGGTAATGTTGGCCTTATATGGTTGTGGTACTTTTTACAAATATTTAACGTTTGAAGTTAGTTTGATTAGTATTACACTACAAAACGACAAATTTTTGAAATGTGATGTTTCCGTTTATAAGTAAACAATATTATGAAACTAACAAATGAGGTGGCATTGGGGATTCATATTTTATTATTTAAGCTTTATTACACAACATGCAATCTTTGTACAAAAGGTGTTATTAACGCTATAGTGCATACTCTACCAGCCATACCTTGTGCGACAATTTTACACGTAGGTTAGCGGAACCTAGTTTTATTTTGAAAGAACACTTAATCGAAATGTTTACTCATGGCAAGATAATTTCAAAAGCATTAACCCTAGAACCTTACACTGTCTTACGCATACAGTGTTCCTACACTGGGGTACTCCAGGACCCCAATGTGGAAATAATTGTTTTTTTTTTCTTGTCAGTTTTTTCAACAAAATCCGCATAAAAACGACCAACGACTACATATCGTTTTACAGGCTAATCTGTAGTGCGTGACCCCAAGGAAAAAAAAGGAACGGCAAATCCATACCATATAAACTTGCGAAATAAATTACAAAACAAAAGCTTGTGGGGTACTCCAGGACCCCGACAAGGATTCTAGGGTTAAGTATAGCGAGCGGATAGAAAGCTGTGGTTTCCGCCACCTCACTTTCCAGCTGTAGGGCTTGGGCGGAGCGCGCGGTGCCAGTTGCCAGGCAGGGAGAAATCGGCTGACGCAATCACGCACGCCGATTAGTATAGCTAGCCACATCACTGCAGCGGAGACGCTGGCATCATCACCTTTTGTCACGTGGGCCGTCTTAATTGCAGTACGAGTTAATACATTTCAATGGTCACTACATTACATCACCGATCAAAACCATTAAAACCTACTGACTGAATGCAGTGAAACAAAATGCATCGACTGTACTCCGTTACCGTTATGGTTACAGACTCGGTCTGATGACTGCCGTTACCCATTAAAATACATAAGAAAAGTGCGAAGGCATACTTTCCAACATAAAAAAGGAGATACGCCGTCAGTACCTAGGTAAACCGTTGCTTTACAGTATGCACAAGAGTGCATTTTTTCCGTTACAATAAAACTTGAATTATTTACTAGAGACGATGCAGGGCAACTTGTGAAAGAGCTCCATACTTTTCTTTCTGTTTTTTCAGCTAATTGAGCTCTGCATCGTTACCCTTACGATTTGTTGCTACGATTGTTACGAGTTGCGATTGCGACGCGGCGTTTGCAACGAGCTCGTGGCCAGGGCTTGGTCAGATTTTCGGCAGGAGGTGTGGCTCTGAGGCGGCCATGGATGGAGGAAGCACGCAAGAAAGCGGCGCACTCGTGCACATATTCACGATCACACACGATTCAAGTTGCAAATATTTAAATCACTTTTTTGAACTGCCGAAATACGTATGAACACTTATCGAATAAGGTATTCAATATCAAAATAAACGACATATTACTTAACGCCGATTGGCTGATACGAAGCGAAAAAAGAGCTCAATTGGCTAGAAAACAGAAAGGAAAGTATCGCGCTCTCTCACAAGATGGTCTGCATCGTCACATGCCCAGTAATATGTAAATTTCCACTGCACTGCATTGCATTACTATGCTGTTGTTTAGTACACGGAGGTAGTTCTCACGATTGTATGTGTGTATGTATTGTAAACTACCTGAGTAGCTCTAGGACTACAGTACTTTTGAGTTAACTAATACTAGTTACATTCGTACTATACAGATTAGACAGATTTACGTCAATGTCTTCGTTAATCATTTAAATGTGATACAATTGGCTAGACGACACCACCAATCGTTGACATACTTTTTATTATCTGTCAAAACGGTCTGTCTCCATAGATTTCGAATGGTAATAAATGTTTGTGACGTCACGGTCATGTGTCAGAAATCGGAGTCAATTGACCGAATATTTATTGCGTTTTGTGTGTTTAAAAATTGGTTTCTACAGCTTTTTTGAAATATATTGGTTGTATTAACTTCATAGGGGCTATGTTTTTTAAACACCATGTTCTTGACAATATTTAAGATAGGTGTCATCATCCCAATTTTAATCACGGTACCAAGTTTGAGTTTTTACAGGAATCAATGAAAAAACAAACTTGTTTCAAAGTAGTCAGAGAGCAAGCGTTGCGTTCGACTCAATGAGGGTTTTCTAAAAAAGCTGACGTCAGATTAGAGATAAAAGGACTCGAGTCTTTTAAGTCCTTTAAGTTAGGACTATACTCGATTTTCAAGACTCGACTCCAAAAATACGACTCAAGTTTTATTAATCTGAGGGGACTCTAGTCATTATAATACAACTCGGAAATAAAACGACTACGAGTTGCCCTTAAATAATAGTATTGCCCTTAATAATGCCCGTAATAATAATATTGCCCTTTCCTGTAATACCTCGAGCCAAGAAGGTAGACACATAGACGCCTTTATAGTTTTGTAACATAAACACAGTATATTATATCCACATCCATCTAATATCATCATATCTCATTACAGCGTATAAGCGCGCCTTACGACTAACGACTCCACCGAGTCGAGTCTTTTTAAGATGTTGGAGTCCTTTCGTCAGGACTGAGTCGTTTATACATATCGAGTCTTTTTAAATTGACTCAGTCTAAAAATAAAACTCGAGTCATAGTCGAAGACTCCTAAAAGGCTCAGGACTCAGGGTTTAAAGACTTGATCGAGTTGTGAACTGTCATAAGTCGTCAAAACGAGTAGAGTTTCTTTTAAAAGACTCGAGTTCTTTCATCTCTTCGTCAGATGGCAGCACCGTAGCGGCGGTCCAATAAACTGTCAAAATCCATACATTTTGTATATTTTTCTATAGTTTTTTTGGTTTATTAATTCGGATAGCTATAATACTTTAGAAATATAGCCTAGTGCCTGCGAGGGTAAATAAAACAGGAGGACTTGAGTTCTCTACATGGGATAAAACCGATTAAATGTAGTTCAAGAATAGCAAAAGGCTTCCCACTAAACACTTTTTATAAAATCTCAGAAAATACAAGTGCTTAAAAAGATTAAAATGTTGCAAGGGGTTTCTTTTAAGGACGTAGATACTCATTAACACGGGATTTTGTGAATTTAATGACTTTAGGTGTTGTTTTTAGTTTTGAGACACAACTTTTGCATAGAATACTGTTTAGTAATAAATTTCTATGTTAAGATATGTATTGTATAATTTGCCACCTCTGAGTGTGTTTTTGGGGTTGAAATAATAATGTACAAAAGAGATGCAGGGAGGTCATTTTCTTTCTAAAACGAACAAATGAACTATGTAACATGTGGGGAATTTCATTTGGAGCAAACACCACTAATAGTGTTTATTGATCAACTCCAACACACTTAAATGAAAATGACAGCAAAAAAAAAACTTGCATCTTAGCTTTATTTCAATAACTTTTTTCTTAGTATCAGAGACTTTTGCACACCTGTATTTGCCATATAAAATAATTAAATCAACAAAACTTCCAAAATAATAAGAATTTTCATAAAAAAGTAAAAGTTTAGTACGATTTTGGACCAGACGGCTACGCAGCGCCACCTGGTGGCAGAAAAAATAGCAAACACTTTCATAGCAAGAGAGACGCGTGGCCACGTGCGGCGGCAGGGCAGAATCCGGCTCACTAATGCGCCCACGAGGTCACCAGCTGACTGCTATCTGCTGAAGTGCTCGTGTATCCCAGCCCCTCTACATACCTACCTATGCAGAATTAAATACGCAAGGAACAGATAACTGATATCTTTAGTCTAGTTAGATTACATCATCCAATTAAATGAACCGACACAGCGAAACTACGTACATTTGTAATAATGACTAATGGTAGTTCACTTGATTCCATCTGGGGTGTAAGTAATACCAACGTTACATAAATACACGTGTTGATTGAGATAATAACTGAATTAGCTATAAAAGTAGCCTTTACACGTGGCGTTCAGGCTAAAGTCAAAGTTATTATTATTATTTTCGTGCGGACAGAAATTTAACGAAGATTACTGAATCTAGAGACAAAAACCTGTATGTATGTGAAGATGACGGATTCAGTTAACATTTTCCTAACATTAAAATAATGAAATGTTAGTCGACATCACCTAGTTACGGAAAAGCTGTGGAACAAAGATCTTATCCTATAATACATATCTACATAAAAAATCTAAGAAAAATATAAATTATTTAGATAATAGAGAGTCTAGTACTCATTGCCAAATCACACAGCCATTAATTTAAAGTAGGAACGTTACTACGGTATAGATAATTAGGAGTAGGATAGATTAGGACTAAGATACGTAAGATATTCTACGTAAGACTACGTTGTGCTGATTCTGGAATCAATTCAGTGTACCCTTTGCTTACGCGGGAAGACACATCAAGATTTTATCAATGGATCAAAATTAATTTGCGATAAATAATTTGCGATGACGCAGATCTAGAGCTATAAATATTTTTAAGGAAGTTCTTAGGTAGGTATGTTTCAAAAAACATTTAGTGACAGTGATGTGACTTCGATAAAACCAAAATAGCTACGCAATGACGGACTAAAAGATTACGTCGTGAACTTGGCAACAAAAGGAATCGAATACTATCCCAGAAAATAAACATTCCGTTATTGCATGGGCACAACATGCGCAGTCACAATCACACTAGACACGCAGCACACACCGGCGACCGCGGCCCACGTTGAGCGCGAGCCAAAACATACACACACTCTTATCTTACATCATCCATTTCAATGTTTATGTTTTTACCTATACTGTTAATTACGACAAAGGAATAGCTTGCTTCCCCGTAAAGCTGAACACTGCGGCTGCGCTGCGGATGATGGAAGTAATTTTCAAGGAAATTGACAGGTCTTTTTCGGAGCTAACTGTACTTTTTTATTGTATTTAATTACAAATCAACATAAGACCTTAGGTTACGACTTATTCAGAATGATACGGGAAGCTCGATGTTTAATATTTACTCGACATCCATTCCGAAATCCATTCACCTACACTTTTTTTATTGCCTTAAATTTTATTTATAATAAGTATCACGACTATTTTTACAAAGAAAACACTGCCAGTAAACAAGTCAACAACTGATTTATATTTATTGAAAGCCTGTATTACGTATAAAAGTATACTTAGGCATATAGATTTATAAGAACCCGACGAAGAATATTAGCGGCGCAAAAACTAACTCTTCCGCGTTGTTTAAAAATTTATGCCCTACCAGACACGCCACGTGGTGACCACCTAGAAGTACTACGTGGTGTTTAAAGTATACATTTGATTATAATTTTTAATTTCATTGTAATTATTAATGTTGTTTCATTTTGGGGGGGTTCGGGCGTCCCCGCAGTCTCCGCGTCAGGCTCCTCTTCGTGCGGCAGTGGTCAGTTTATGTTAATGGTAAACAGAGCACTTCCTCACCCAACTACCATTCTCCTCGCCTATTCACTCTACATTATGAACGTTAAAGCTAAAAGGAAGAAGATTTCACAGCGGCTGCACGTCCTCCCACTCAAAGTGCACCTCACCAATATTAGAGGTCTGCACTCCAATCTCGTCTCTGTCCACCACCACCTTGAGACCGAAAAACCGCAGCTGCTGTTCCTCACTGAGACGCAAATAAATTGTCCAACTGACACGGCGTACCTCAGCTACCCTGGGTATACTCTAGAGCACAGGTTTTTACCTCGTGCTGGAGTTTGTGTGTACGCCCGTGATGACATCTGTGTAAGACGTCTCGGGAATCTTGAGAGATCCAATCTTTCCGTACTTTGGATTATGGCGGACACAGGTTTCGAACAAATCCTTTATGCCTGTGTCTACCGTTCGCATAGTGGAGATCTGGAGACTACTCGTCTATTTGACCATCTCAGCCAAGCGGCTGACAAAGCGCGGGAGTGTTACCCTTCAGCGCAATTAGTTATCCTGGGGGACCTGAATGCCCACCATCAGGAGTGGCTTTTCCCATTTCAGGTAACCGACCATGCGGGAAGAGAAGCGCACAAACTTGCTCTGACGCTAGATCTCACCCAGTTGGTGAATTGTGCTACAAGGGTTCCGGACGTTGACTCCCATACCGCTAACTGCCTTGACCTTCTGCTGACAACTGATCCAGACAGATACTCAGTGTCGGTAACTGCGCCACTGGGTACTTCCGACCACTGTTTGGTGAAATCTGTATCCGTATACTCCCCACCCGAACTGAAACCTTGTGGTCCAAGACGGGTGTGGCGATACAAGTCAGCAGACTGGGACGAGATGCGTCACTTTTTTGCATCTTTCCCATGGCGGCACGTTTGCTTCACTTCAGGAGATCCGTCACAGTGTGCTGAAGCTGTATCCGCGGTTATACGTCAAGGAATGGAATACTTCATTCCTTTCTCAGACGTTGCGATGAACAGCAAAGCTCGCCCATGGTTTGGCGCCGATTGTTACCGAGCCGAAGCTCATAAACGGACGGCCTATACCGCCTGGGCTCGAGCCCGAGCGCACAAGTCATCGGAAACTCGAAAACTGAAGAGAGCTTATAACCTCGCCGCTAGGGAGTGCAAGAAAACATTACGCAGGGCAAGATTCAACCACATTAGCCGGATCGGATCAAAACTAGCCTCATTTCCTGCTGGGAGCAAGGCATTTTGGTCCTTGGCGAAAGCGGTTGAAACCAATTTTTCGCGCCCATCCCTCCCACCTTTGCTGAAACCGGATGGTTCACTGGCCCATGCTGCAGAGGAAAAGGCGAACTTGTTTGCATCCTTATTTGCAGCTAACTCGCGTCTGGATACTGCAGGAAAAGTTCCACCTATCTCATCCCCGCATTCTGACTGTATGATGTCTGATGTGCGCGTGCGTCAAAAAGAGATTCTCAAAATCCTGCAGAATCTAGATGTACAAAAAGCTAGTGGGCCGGACGAAATTCCCGCAATAGTCCTGCGTAAATGTGCGCCCGAGTTGACTCCACCCTTAACACGCCTTTATCGACTCTTACTTGAGACCGGAATTGTACCGAAAATGTGGAAGCTTGCAAAAGTGCAACCAGTGCCCAAGAAAGGAAGCCGTGCTGACCCAGCCAACTACCGTCCCATCTCAGTCACCTCCATACTCTGTAAAATTATGGAACGAGCACTAAACAACAAACTCCTGGCACACCTTGAAGGTAACGATCTCCTCAGTGACCGACAGTATGGGTTTCGCCGGGGCCGGTCTACTGGGGACCTTCTAGTGTATGCCACACACTATTGGAGTGAGGCCATTGAGAGGCATGGTGAGGCTGTGGCTGTGTCCCTCGATATCTCGAAGGCCTTTGACAGGGTTTGGCACGCAAGCCTTATAAGCAAGCTTCCCTCCTATGGTATTCCTGCTGGCCTCTGCAAATGGATTTCAGACTTCCTGAGTGAACGTTCAATACGAGTAGTCCTTGAAGGATACTCGTCGGACCTTCATGCCATTGATGCCGGTGTTCCTCAGGGGTCAGTACTATCGGCAACTCTTTTCCTGTTGCATATCGATGATCTGCTAGTGCCCGGTATCATTGGGTATGCAGACGATAGCACAGTTGTCGATAGATATTTTTCCAGGCCGGGAGCCAGCAGTGAGGAGATTCGGTATTGCCGAGAGTCCATGGTAGAGCGTTTGAACGGCACTCTTCAGGCTATCTCCGATTGGGGTGATGCCAATCTAGTGACGTTTAACGCCTCCAAAACACAGGCGTGTTTGTTCTCCCCAAAACGGAGCCATTTTGTTCTGGCTCCGACTTTCCGGGGTGTACCTGTTCCCGTCACCGATAACTTGCGGCTTCTAGGGGTCCAGCTATCATCCAATTTAAATTTCGGCCAGTACATCGAATCTATAGCCCAAACTGCAGCTAGAAAGCTTGGAGTTCTCTCAAAGGTCAGGCGGTATTTCACGCCGGTGCAGCTTCTGCAACTCTATCAAGCTCAGGTCCGATGTTGCATGGAGTACTGCTGCCACCTTTGGGATGGATCTGCCAAATATCAGCTGGCTGCTTTAGAATCGATAGAGAAAAGAGCAATTAGAATTATTGGAGATGCTGAACTCTGTGAACGCAAGCTGCAAAGCCTTGATCACAGGCGTAAAGTGGCGTGTCTTTCAGTGTTCTACAGGCTACATTTCGGGGAGTGTGCGAAGGAATTGCACGAATTAATTCCACCAGCCCCTTTTCACTACCGGGACACAAGACGCAGTCGAGGTCTCCACCCTTATGTCGTAGACATGCCTACATTACGTACAAAACGTTTTGCATCTACGTTCCTTTTGCGTGCGGCTAGGGAGTGGAATTTGCTGCCGCCTAAAATATTTCCGGAACATTATGATTTGGATGCTTTCAAGAAAAGAGTGAATAGGCTGTTAATAGCCAGACATGTTCCATCTTCGGTCGCATCGTCGCTTACCATCAGGTGAGATCGCGGCCAAATGTCTGGTTATTCATATGAAAAAAAAAAAAAAAAAATGTTCTTTAAATATTTAAAATTTTGAATAACGCAATTAGTGAAGTCATGGTCAATAGCAGTCATGGCGAGTGGCCACGCTCAAAAGTAGATAACCTACCTAATGAGTTGACTGAGTCGACCGAAAGAAAAACGTGCCAAGCCAATGAACTCGCCTTGGCTTTGTACACCCGAGAGCGAGTCATTGCAGATTTATTAATTTAAGGCTTGTTGTAATTTGAAACGACGCACAAGCGTCTGATTTGGAACCATGGAAAATTTATTTGGCTGTTAAATTAAATGAATTAAAAGCTAACCTCAACTTAGTGAACACAAAATAAATGGTTTGTTTACAATAGGGCAGTAAAGATGACGCAAAATGATATGCAAATTTTTGGTTTACTATAAGTTGCAGGAACCACTATCAGTAATAGGTATTTATTAAAGTTTGCAGCTTTCAAATACCTGTGTTGTTTTTGAAGCAACAGAAATTTTCCATTTTTTTCCATTGGAGGTCGGATTTAGGTCTATATCATTTAAACTACGCGAATAACGTAACGCATGCTTATGACGTTATAATTCATATATTTTGGCAGAAATGTGATTTTAAAAAATCCGAACGGTTTCAAGCAACATTAATTTTAATTCATCAATAGCAGGCACTTTTTATTTCAAAGAAATGTTGTGAAATATCTTTCACTTATCTTGTTGACTTATTTACAACCTAGCCTAGTGAGTGAGTCATGTCAGGAACAGATTGATATTAAGTAGGTACAATGATAGGCAAAAATATCATCAGGGAGAATAGACAGCCGCATGTCATGTAATCCAATTCGTTATCAGAGTAGGTAAGTAATTCATGTCTTCGTCTACTGGTGGGTCCGGTAGGGTCATCAGTGCACTTTGCAAGGATAAACCTATTATGTGACCTGAATGGTACCTAACTGGACAAACAGGACGGCAACACACTGCAGCATATTATGTTTTGAACCTTGGTTTCAAATAATTAATGACGAAAATTTAAACGTCATTTTTTGTTTTTTTTTATTGCGGTAATATTTTATTAGAAAAAAAATGAGTTTATACCTATATGATTTTCTATCTCTAGAAATCACGTTGAATTTCTAAAATCCGGAGTCCTGAGTATGTTTACCTAGCATACACGAGTATACCTAACATAGGTACACATTTTTTTTAAATAAAAACAACTTATAAATAAGGCAACAAAGCTAGTGGGCGATACGCTCCGACATAATGGTGGAGGTCACATAGCGTCACAAATGCAAGAATTTAAATTGTGTGTTTCGTTTTGGCTTCTAAACAGTGAGAGAATCTTATGTTTTAGAGGTTAATAACGCTCGATAGACAAATAAATAAGAGGAAGGTTCGATCAAAACATGTTTTGTTAAAATGACTTTCTTTTTACGTATTTCATGCTATGATTAATGCGCAATAATGTTATCGAGATTCTAGACAGCTTGTAATCATAACAGACAAAGCGACAACAAGTTCTTTCGTTAGGTGTACTGTCGACACGAGGCAAAGATACGTCGTGGGCTGCTGCTCGCGTCATATCGGTCGCACACGCAACACGTGTGTGAATACATAATACAGACAGACTTATAGGCGTCCGACACCAAAGCCCCTAGAACAAGTGTCGTAATACAAGCTTCAATCGTTACACATTTACACATACAGAATGTAAAAATACGTTGATGATTTTGATTCGATAATTTATGAAATAATTATATAAATCAACTGAACATATCCCAAATATATTCCACGCTAAATGCTAATTAGTCGCCTAGTGTTCGGTTTAACTCCGAGATAATTCAAGCAATAAAATATCAGATAATATGGAGGTTAGTAGGACAGGCTAACCGTGAGTGAGTCGTTCCGTCCGACCCCAAAAGTAACCCAGAATGGAGCTCAGTGCGGTGACAGATAAACAGTTCTCTTCCAACTCACACATTGTCTGTTCTTTATCAGACTAATCTTTTCATTGACATCCCCTTGACCTATTACGGCATTTAGCTGCGCAATAGCAATAGCATCGTAGACGGTACCGCGTATTTTATTTGTATTGTCGTCTGAGCGGTAGCCGGCACTACAGCAGGCAATGACAGCGACCGTCGCGGCCAGTCAGCCGGCACGTAGCAGCAACGTGCTTGAAGGTTTGTGAGCAAGTTTATCTATAGCCACGTGACCTTGCCACAAATTCGCGTGCGCGATCAAAACGCGGAAGGCGTCTTTATGCTGATGAGGGCACTATTCATTCATTATGGATTCTTTATTGTATGTAGCAGGGTGTTAGAAAGAAGGTAATCACACGTTTTAAAATTTGATGCGTGTTTTTTTTCATTCATAATGACCGATTAAGGACCGATTTAACCGCTCAACATATCCGGTCATAGATATAGCCATTCATTACTTTTGGATTTAAAACTGATGAAATAAGTAAAGACATCATTGAGAAATTGACAGTTTTATTTCTTAATACAATGCCTAAAAACTACTTAAGAACATGGTTGGTATAGCGGGTGTGCAGGTAACATTAAAAGACCGGTGGCAAAGTAAAACAAAGGTAGTATGAAGTATGAATATTCTACGATGTCGCGTTATCAAGAGTGGATTAAGGGCAAGGCCACTGGGTTACGGGCAGAAACACATTGCGTATTACCTACCTACCTACAATTGGAAGCATTAGTTCCTGGTGACTGTACACTAAATAAAATTCTAAATGCAGAATATACATTGTATGTTAATTAACTACGATTTCGGGTCAATCCAGTCATGTGCCTAAGTTTTGTAATTTGTTGATGAATAAATTAGTATTTTCTTTATATTTTGAACAGTGTTAATTTTAATATTAGCGTAACAGATTTTTTAATTTTATTGATAATTTTTTTTAAACCTTCTAATTCTTTAAATGTCAGTTAACTTAAGCATTTAGTTATTATTTTAAAGGTGAAACGTAAGTTAAGGTATCTACTAACGAAACGCAATGCGTTCGCATGTCCGTATGTTGATGCAACTCATTGATAGGTAGGTAAGAATTAAGTACTATTTACATACCACGCATAGTTATTAGTAAAGCAACAGACGCGTACGGCTTCATTGCGTTACCATTACCAACAAGGCTTTAAAAAGTGGGTACGTATATCCGTAACAAAACATTGGGATATAGTGTAAACAACATTTTCAAACTGAAGAAAAACATTCTCGGTCTGGTAACCGAATATAAATTAAATAAGAAGCAAGGGCACGAACGCTGTATTCTGTTAAGGGAGTTATTTCTGGTTCGCGATGTTTGGCAAACACATCACGAATATGGGTAGGTGTATTTGCCACGCAAGTTGATAGTTGGTAAAAGACATGGCTTCTACCAACCTGCGCCCGTGTTGTGGGCTTGCTTGCGTGGCAAATACATTGTACATAGTCATACACATGAAAAAATATTGCTACTTTTTCACACACAGCAAACAAGAACTATTATTGGGAAGGTAATGGATTTTTTCAAGCCGTACGGGGTTAAATTAAGAATGCGTTTTACCGCAGTCCGAGTTTCGCGAAAAACGTCGTACGGGAAACCTCTAAAACGGAATAAGTAGTTTGAAGTCAACATAAATAATGACTCACCTCCATGACGACATAAACATAGGCGGGGCTGTCCATACAGTCGTGCATAGCCACGAGGTTGGTGTGATGCAGCGCAGTCAGCTCTCTTAATATTTTGATCTCCTTGACGAGAATCTCCGAGGCCTTCTGGATGCCTTTCTTCGTGACCACCTTAACAGCCACTGATTGCGACGCATTCTAAAAACATGAAATAATATCTTATTTATGTTACTTACTACAGAGGAATAAGAGCACGATAAGAGTAAGGGACAAAGTGATAATAGACAGAATGTGAGAATAAATTAATAGAAAAGGCTTATTTCATTATTAGGATTATTTAGGGAAGTTAACGAACGACTAGGCGAAAGATGGAGAGATGCGATGAAGTTTTTTGAGTAAGAAAATATTTATATGCATATGCCAATTTCTTCTAAATTGAATTGTCCTCCAGCCAGATTCTGTTGAATCATGTTATACATAATTAAGTATGTAAGATCTTGATTCTGAAACAGATTTTTGCAGTAGATATTAACATCGTTTCGTGGGAGAAAACCTGGCAATTTAGTGCAATTACGTAAGCAATTTGTTCATTGGGGCTGAGATTCAATACGTCTTTATGAATAATGAACTATGTATTATAATGTACACGTAAATCAGCGGCGATCTCATAGTGTCCAATTATTGCAGTAAGCCAGGGTTAATATTAGCGCAATTCATCCTTGCCGGGTCTTTTACAACAAACGTCTTGATTTACACGATCAATCAAGACGTTTGTTACAGTAATATTATCAATGCCAAAGAAACTCTGTCTTAGACGCTTTCACGCCTAACTACTGAACCGATTTGGGTAAACTTTGGTAGGCACACGTAAAATGTACCTAAGGAACGGGCATAGGCTAGTTTAAATCCCGCAACTTTTTAGTTATTAATATATTAGCACAGAATTGGACGAGGCGGAACCGCTGACGGTAAACTAACTACTATTTAAGTAGTTTGAAATAATATTCCTTTACGACACGAGTTGGTTACACAACATAAACTAGGCATCTAGGTCTAACTCGGCATCCTATATAATTACAAGTTTACAAGCCTTTAATAATGATAACGTAAAGTGCAATGAGCGTTGTATAAGGCCGTTGCAGGTGGCCAGGTGGGTAGTATGAACGCCATACAAGGTATCTACATATTTTTCAAGATAGAATCAGTACTACATACAGTATTTCTCAGAAAGAGATGATAGCTGGATAACAAGCTGGCTGTCTTCGAAGCAGGGCTAACATTAGCCCGGCATGCGCGCATTCGTGTAGATCACGATCATTTGACCCAATTCTCGAGTCCCTACCTACCTTAGTTGGTAGTAATAGTGATCTGATCACTCTGGGTGTTTCCTTCATTTAATTAACCGGTAAAATTGGTTTCCTAAGCTTCGTATTTTGAGAACTTAGTATGCTCTTATCGAAATTGTTTTCGTAACGTACGGTTTAACACTACATCCGATTAGACTCTGTTAAACCACCATAGCAACAGCATATTTGATTTAACTTTTATGAAGTATGTATGTTATTAACCCCTTGGAAATACGTACCTAACTATAAATAGAAATTCTGGAGGTGGGGCGAACAGAAATATACGGTTTGGTCATTCACAAAAAATATTATGCTAGTGTAAGTGAAATGAAGTGCCAATCATAAATGTTTACTAATAATTCCTACAAAGAAGCGTCTAAAAAGGTGACTTCATGTTCGTCGTGCTTCTTGATCCGTCGCAGTGGTCGCGTTTTGTTGACTATCTGCGTGTGCGCACCGCACGTGTCAAATGCCCTTGGGGCTCACGATGCGTGTCCTATTGTTCAAATACTCTTTGTATCTCTCCCTGGGGTGACAAAGATACGAAACCAGATCCGATTTACCCGACTTGCCTATAATATCTTCATACTTTTTCTACACAAATACATTAAATAGGTACTACTTCTATTACTCCATTATTCTGAATTTTCCTAGTTTCAGTGAGTTGTGAAAAATCTATATTTTGTATGCTTTGGCAATAAAGGATATAATATTATTTATTTAAAAGTTAGTGCTGTTAAATTTGCCTTTAGCACATATTATTTTAATGGAAGAAAAGCAACTTGGACTCATTTGTTTCTTTACTGAGACTACATAGAATGATTACCAATCATGTCATGTTTTTGCAGCAAATCAAAAATATATATTAAGTTAGATGAGCTCTAGTGGATTTAGTGATGAGGTCATTTACTTTTGACCAGATAATAGGCATCATCCACCAGTCACTGTATAGTAGGCTGGTTGATGACATCATTTTAGAATTTATTCTGTGAGACAAACATTTGAGAGCTGTTTTAGAGAGATTGTTTGACTATTTGAAAATAAAAAGATAAATCGTGATGAAAATTTAGCCTCAAAACCACAAAAAAAACGTACCTATGCTACTAGTACATAATTATTAGAGATGCACCGAATGTTCGGCTGAATATTCGTATTCGGTACATTCAGCATATTTTTTCATGTTCGTCTTCGGCCGAATGTTCGGTTGTTTTGCCGAATAATTACCGGATATTAAAAGTATTGTTAACATTTTAAAAAATAACATTTAATTAAACAGTAAGGTTAGCTTATATTACCATACAAGTGTGGGTTATAGCGAAAGTTTTGTATATTTTTTAAAAATGACGATTATGACTTCTTGTACTAATTATTTATTGTGAAATAAAAAGATTAACAATCAATAAATAATTATTTTATCAAAAAAACTGCTGCTTTACAAACGGTATTTTTTTTAATGAATTTGAAAATTTTGAGTAACTACTATTTTCAGAAAACTTTTTTTAGAATAGTTATAATGTAATGTAATAACTACTAGCTATCTTAAGGAATCAACACAAATCAATATGGTTTATAAGATCAAATACATTTTTAAATAAAATACTCTAGTGAATGGTGAACCAGGAATTGTCATAAATATTTGTGAACGGGCTCTCTCTCGTTCGGTGACTCAACGTAACAGACGTGAGCGGGTGTTACACTTTTTCATGAGTGACTCCGAGCCACAACCTAATTTAAGACGTTGTCACGTCAAAAAATACAAACCTGTTTATTTTTTGTTTTGTTTATTGTTGATTTTAAAGAATTTCATTTGACTAACATTGAATTAAAACCAGAATTGAACCGAATAATTCGGCCGAATATTCGGTTCGGTATATTTTGAACCGAATATTCGGCCGAACATTCGTATTCGGTTGTATCTACATTCGGTGCATCTCTAATAATTATTATTATTTTTTTTGCCAATCAGTCATTAAACTTACTGGAATTTGTTGTGTTTTCTAACCACTGAGATCCTCAGCAAAGCTTATGATCAGTTAATGGTTGGTTATTATTAAACCAACCATAATATTTTTTCTATATTATATTCTAGTATTTTTCTTACTAGGCATTGCAATGTATGTAAGTGTAGTATCAAAGGTATATTAAATCTTCACGTTTTTAAAATGAAAGTCTACTTTCCCCTCACAAAAAAATCTTTGAAAATATCCATCAATGAATCCAAACTTTTTTTAGACATAAAGATAGCTTGATAAAAAAAACATTATTATTTTTGGCTTAAATTCAGAAACCAAACCAAAATTGAGAAACCAAAAACAATTTTAGCTGTTGTTACAAAATATTATATATGTTAAGTAGATATTTATACTATTAAGGCAAACCTATGATTTAAACTATTTATTGGGTTTATAAAATATATTTGAGGTGCTGGATATACTCAACATCAGCTAAAGCCATGTAATTAAGCCAATGAAGACATTCTTTAAGCCTTTGACTGCCAAGAGACTAGACACAATAGAAATAATATTGTTTGGGGGTCACCAGTGACCACCATGGCGTGCAATGTGTTAAGAATAATTTTGATAATACCTGCCTATAAGTTGAATGTCCATGTTTCAACTTAAGTTATTACAACTGTTATGGGGAACAAAGTTTATATGAATGTTTTTAAATAAAAAACAATATGAATGAAAGTGTAAATGCTTAAGTAATAACAAAATAAGACACAAAGTATTACTCTTAATACCACACCATACTGCTTTGGACTTTCTATCTCCAACGGAATGTTTTCTGTATGTGCTAAATAACCTAGTTAAAACCAGCTGCAAAACTGGAATAGGAGCAGCTGTAGGTATGTATGGATACATTAGTATCATTTTTAAACTCTTGCTAACTTAAATGAGTCTTGTTAGCTAGGGTGATCATAAAAGTATTTTCTTTAACTACAGATAGACAGAATAAATGGTTGTTTGGATTTTATTTTCTGGTTTATCTATGTCTGTTTTATTTAACAATTAACTGATTCATATGTTAACACTTTACAGTATCATTTAGGAGACAGCCAACAAAACATCACAAATTGTATTCAATCAAATTCATCACAAATTGTCTTGGCAATAAGCTTTATTTGTATTTCTATTTATGATCAAAGCCAATAATCAGCTGATGTTGCAAAAGCTGGTATCATTTAAAGATATAAAATACCATGGGATAAAATTACAAACACATTGTTGATTATCTTAAAAACCTCGTTTTTACGAAGAAAATTAGACAATTTAAAACCAACGACGTATTAATTTCACCTGCTACCCACTACGCCAGAACTATTTTCGATCACTAACAAGGGACTAGGACAAGTCAAAACAATAATATTTATCAATTTAATACACTGAGCGAAGCTAAAATGGTACCTAAATGCAAGGGAAAACACAAGTAGGTAGTGCAAGAACAATGAAAACTGCAGATCATAATACGTACCTTTCTCTTTCTTCCTTTGTACACCATAGCAAACGCCCCATGTCCTATGATATCTTGCTTGGTGAATTCATATTCACCCACTTGAATAACTTCCATTTTCACAAGTTTTCCTTTAACCACGGACATTTTCACAGTTTATTTTTATTTACAGTCCGAGTTCAACAAAAGATCAATAATCTAAATGAGTAGTATTATGGATTGGGAACTTGACTAAGTGCTACATTCTGATACAGTGAGCTCCTAATCACTTCCTAGTGTCCATGTTGTTTTATTTTCTCACGATAATAACACTAACTATTCATTGTTACAGATTTATCGTCAACACAACACACAACGAATGCAAAATGTGAAAAAGTGATTTTATTTTGTGTTGATTTTGCGGAGTAGAAGATGGTGTTGCCAGCTTCCAATCCTAGAAATCGTCCAATAGTAGAAATATGTAACAATTTCATAGCTTTGATTTAGCTACAATACCACTCTACTGAAATTATTTCGTCACAACAAATCAAATGAGATGAAAGGATGAATTTTTGTAAATTTCTAGTAAATTAAGTCATACAATAATATTAAATAATAAAATTATACAAGCTAATATTATTTAGTGAATCTAATCTAATGTATCACAGTCACTTCAGTCAGTCTTTTTAGTGTTATGCAAAACAAGTAGGGTAAACAGTACACTGATTGATCCTTTATGGTGTACACTTATTTTTCTGCCAAGATAAGGTGCTAATTCTTAAATCTTTTGCAGTCAAGTTATTCCCTAAAAACTTAAGATTTTTATAAATTACCAATTCGAATAATATGGCAAAACATTTAATACTTTTAGGCAATAAACTGAATAGGGAGACAAAAGCATAGTCATTGGCATCTCTATACCTAAATTGGTATACCCAAACTATTAAATGCTCAGTGCCCAAACCAATACAATGGTGTAGAGTACGTATTAGTAGTTTTAGTTTTTTTTATGGCAACTCTGTCCAAATTTGACAGATATCTTACCAAAGAGCATAGAGTACAGAAGAAATGCGCTCAATAGAGTCGTCTTTTTTACTCAACGCGGGTTTAGTACCACCGTGAAAAGGAAAGAAAATAAATTTAAGCCAGCTCCACACGTTGGGTGAACAGTTGGCCTGAAAACTAACACCCGAACCACGCGTTGGCCGAACAGTTGGCCCCAACGCTACTCGCACACAGTATGGATGGGGATTTCAGGCGATTCCAACGTTTGGGCCAACGTTGGCCCGTTGGTTGTTCGCCTTCTATGTCGATATCTTCAAAATTCCGCGTTGGTCATTCTCGAGCCGAGCGTACGTCAAATGTATTTTGTTTAAGTCAGTATAATAATTAATAACCCACATAAAAAAAAAATGTTGATTTGTAAATGTTTATGGAGGACAATTTTTTTTTGTTGAAATTATAAGTTTTTTAACTTTTTGAAGCATGCCATCATTAAAAATAAAGAGATATTTACGGCACGGCATATTTAGCACTCAACACGACAAGACACTTTCTACATACAATCGCTTTTATTATCGCAACTTTCGCACGGAACTTATCGCACAGCCTCACGTTGGCCCTGTCAGCAATGAACTGGTTTGTGACCCAACGTGTGGACGCTATACGCCAAGAAAATAGCTATACGAACAAAACGACGACGAGTTGTTTGGTCAACTCTATTGGCCTTTAGTAAAAAGCACCAATCAACGTTGGGGTCTTTCCCTAAGCTACGTCTCACAAGGCCATAAAAAAAACGTTGGGGTCAACGCCTTTTTCTCGTTCACTTATTTTGGGTGTTATGTTTTTGGGCCAAAGTAGGCGCCATAGTGTGGATCCGGGGAAAGGGTGCCTGGCGTGCCTCCTCCTAGAGAAGGTAGTAGTTGTTTGTTCTGTGACCGGCGCGGAGCGAAAATGACGGCCGCGGCCCGCTATTTTTCAAAATATATATTTCTCCGCTTCGCGCCGGTGGACAGACACCCTAACTAAATTACTTTTTTAGGGGTCTAGAAATAATCTCAGAAACTACTGATTTTGACATACTTGTACAGAGACATTACCCCTGAGTGCTAGGCTTTATTTTATTGCATACTATGTACATATAATTTCAATTATAAAATATTGTCCTAATATTATTATTATGTTAAAATGTAAATACTTCATATACCTGAAAAGGTGAAACATAGAGCTCGCATTTAACAACCCACAACCTCTGTATGTACCTATGTTTATGAAGGAATAAATGATTATGATTATTTTTATTATGATTATTAATGGGGGTTATTCTAAATATGCATGCAGTCATAGGGGATCACTATAACAAAGAGTAATGTACCAGTAAATAAGTAATTTTAAATAAAAACACAATTATGGGACTGGTAAATACACTTTATTTCTGTGTTATTTACAAATTCGTATTTTGAACAGTGTTATGGTATATTTGGGTAATTCATCAATAATACAGAAACTAAGTGAAAGCACATTAGTTTTTTATAAACAAATTGTGACTATCGTTTTTGGTCTCCTAAATCTTCAATACTGTCCTCATCAATCTGTAAAAAGAAAATTAAGTTATTTTAAGCTGTCATTATTATCACATAAAATTATGCATGAGACTGAAAATTACTTACTTCAGGCCATTTTTCAGGTATAATATCAAACAGATCATCTTTCACATCACCCTGTATTACAATTTCATCATCGCCAGTAACTGATGATCCACATGCAAATTTAGTTCCAAAGAACTTGGCAGCCACTTTTAAATCAATGTCTGAAAGAAAATATATAAAAAATTATATAATATGCATAGCTGACTGATGATGTTTGACTACAAAAAATATTTACCAAAGGTGCTCAATCCTGACACAACAGTAACAGATTTTTTCTTGCCACGGGGTGCTCGCGATACCTGCACCAATTTGGGTACATCTTCCTTCTTTTTTGATTTCAGCATGCCCTTACCACCCCTTTTTTGTCGCTTCTTTTCTTCTTCTCCACCGGCATTTTCTTCTTCATCTAAAACATTTCTTTTTAATAATAATCACTTTGAGCTACAAGCTACATATTGATTGTGTCACGTGCCGCAGGGGCAGTTGGGGGTGATGTGGGTCTCCAGGCCTCAGAAAGAGAACCACTTCTCAGCGAGCCCCTGCCGGTTGCAACGAGGGAGAAACTTGACCCCGTCAGGGAAACAACAGACGGAGGGCGGAATCACGCACAACGCCATTTGCTGGCCACCATTGGCCTTCCGTTGCTTCCTTCTGCGAGATGACAATCACACAGAAGGTGAGCACCGCCTGCCACACTTCTTCGCAGGTCGCCATCCTCCGCACGATTGCTGCCAACGACAGAAAATACGTACGGGGCCTAACCTAACCTAACATTTCGTAACATGTATTCAATTAATAAACATACCTATCTTTACTTTCTCGAATTCCGTCGGTAGATGTTTTTCAAGCCACTGTTTGCATTTATCATATTCAGGGTAATACTCGCAATATTCTATTGGCATAGAACAATTGCCGCAATACTGCACCCTTATTGGATACGTTGCTCCTTCCCGTGGACCCATGGAAAGATCCCTATCGGCCATTCTAAATAACGTCTGTGAGAATATTTATAGTAAGTTTGTAATAGGAATCATTAGAATTACGGGGCGGAACGTCTACAAACTTGCAAAAATAAAATAACTCCTTTTGGTGCTCAACGACAGAGATGATGACATTGTCAATGTCACTATTTTTGACAGTTGTTTTCTTCTTTTTTTATCTTGGCAATCCATGCCATAGATCCATGCCTATCTTCAGCGACAGTTATTTTTATGCATGTTTAAGGCCTAGAGTTTAAAGCTGAGGGCACATGATTGGACGCGTCCTGATGTCTGCAGACGGCGGGACGCGGCAGAAGTCATATAGACAAAGACAACATTGAGGTGTGCATATTTTCGGACGTAAATCGCGGACATGCCTTGACCATAGAGTAACAGTTTGCATTGTTCTTTTTTTTTCTTTATGTCTTTGTCGTTAACGTAGTCGTAGCCATTATCAAGTAAAAAAGCATTGTTCTTCTGCCAGCGGTGCAAGGCATATTATATAATTGAATTTATTAGGTGCAAGCAAAGCAATTGAAAGACATAGATTATAATAATAATCTTATTATTACATTGGACATATTATATTGGACATAAGATATGTCTAAAGGGTGTGCCGCGTCCAATAGGTACTTTCCCTTCAACCTTTAGGTATATTTTCATCTGTATAGATCAACGAGCACGAAATTATCACTTGTTTAACTGGCGGCCTGTCATGTCTCTGTCCCTTCCTCGATATTGGCTACCTACGCGTCCGGTCCAAAATATGTTTTTCAACATTTAATTTATAACAGGGTAGTCCCCATCACATTCATTAATCTGATTATGCTTGCTTGTGTTAGAGGTATCGAACTCGTTTGGGTATCGACCTGGGACCCCGTCGGTGGCGGCACCTTGAATTGAAACCTAGATACACCTAGATGGATACAAAGGTGGTCTCACATACATTGCTTTTTTATGCCTTTTATGTAGGTATACATACGTATAGTGGTACTGTTTGTAGTGGGGCACGTAAATTGTGGATACCTACCTAAGCACGTAAGTTTATATCCTCGATAAAATGTAGAAGTTATGTCACTGTAATGTTATCTGTTTAGTCCGGCTGCGGGCTTACTTCCTGATACACCAGGATCGGACTCAGTAAAATCCCATCCAGGCACATTTAATGGAAGGGTTGTTGGCACAGGTTCGCAATACAACAACAGAATACTAATACTATAATACAGAATAATACAAGAACAGTAATTAATGGGTGAAAGATTTAGGAACATGAGATTAGCTAACTTTTACACAAGTTAAGAAGTCATGATATGGCATGCATAGGGACGCATCAAAACACAAGAGATTGGAAATAAAAGTCCAAGTTAAATTATGTAAAGTATCAATTTACTGTTAACACAATACATCGATACAAATTTATTATACCTATGTAATAAGTTAGTGGAAACTTTGGTACATTGCTTGTGACGGTTTTAATTCCTAAATTGATAAAATCTGTCATAAAATAATACAATATTGTGCATTCAAAATATTCTTGAAGATTAAATGTTCGAGTGTCGACAGGACAATCGAGCGAAGACATTTATTGTATTACTTAATAATAATAACGATGTTGGGTACCTACCAACGGTTTAAAATATCATGTTTTACCCCATGTAGGTAACATTATGTTGTTAAAATAAAATGTTCAAAGTACTTAGAAGTATAAAATTCAAGAGAACCACCTGGTTATTTTAATTATTTTTTTCTGGTATAATTATGCGTATTTAGCCTAAATGCCTACAAATTAAAAAGTTTAAGTGGACACCGAACTAAACAATAGTATGGTAGATACAATTTTTTGCAAATATTTCTACTTCTTCTTCTTCTTTCGTGTCGGCATGACGGGCTAAATCTTACTTGTCCAGAAAGCGGCTCTACCGTAGTAGCCCTCTGGTTATAGGCTAGTAAGTCCTCACGCGAGCAGGTGGTCGGGCACGCGAAACTATTTTTTTTTACTAATTTTGGTTTTAAACTCAATTAGACACGTCTGAAGTACAGGACAGGAGTCAGAGCCCCCTAAAGATTTTCAAATTTATTTTAACACCTCAAGGACATTTTCTGGAACGTGTTATGGGAAGTATATTTTGTCTCAGTTGATATTCCACTCCATTCCCTGAAGAAAATGGAGTACTTTTAACTTTTATTAGCTATTATAATAGATATACACAGGCTGTCCATAAGCGTCAAGTTTATGTTTAGAGATAAGGGCACTTCTTCATTGCCCTAAATAACTCCCGGTGATCTGAGCCGAGAATGTGGGTTAATGATTCCTCTCATGTTATGCAAAAGAGATAAATATTTTATTTTAGGTGATTTTGCGCTGGTAGGGTTTTGCGGGTGGGTTATTTACCTATCTGGGTCATTAGCTGACACTATGAGCTTGGAGGGACGGCCTGTATATTTCTATATAGGTACAGCTTCATTATCTTGGTGGTTTTTATTTACTTGGCATCAAAAAAACGTTTTATTTCGGTGATCGAACAAGTGCGATGCGATCTAGGCTCTCGTAATCGTAACGTTACTTGACTCGCTCGTCTCGCTACATACGTTCCTATTCCTAATATATTTCAACTAGTCTGTAACAAACAAATAACTACAAAAAAGTATCAAAATCTAAATTCATCAAATTTTTCTAAAGAGGTTTTTACGTTTTGTCGTCTTTTGAAATAGTTGAGTGAATAAGTAATTATTGCGTCTTGTTGTGTAACAATGCTACGCTATCAATGCAGTCCATATCATATGTATTCTATCTATACATCTATAATACTGTCATGTTTTTTATCGGAAGCTTTGAGTTTCTCCTGCATTTGAGTCAACATGTCTTGCATGCGCCTTATCTGTAAATAATAAATAAAAAAAATACTAAGTAAGTTTAAATCAAATAATGTAAGATGGTAACACTGTAAGGTCCAATATATAAAAAATGATAATTGACATACCTCTTCGTCTTTTTGTAGAAGCAGCCGGTCTGTATCTGTTATGACCACCTCGTTATTGTTGCCCATTGAATCTCTTTTCAGTTTTCTGAAAAACATCAAAAGACTTTAATAAGATAAACCTAATCATCCTCAGTCGACAGAGTTACTTATATTCTGATCTTTAAATAGTGATACAATGTGTGTGTTTTGTCCAGCCTAAACTGCCGGAGAGTAATTTATTTGTGTGTGCATGTGCACTAGGAATGCTGCATCCAGGAGGGTATAATGCTTGCTTATTTAATTTCGTAGGCAATTGTTTAGGTACATTTGATAACCAACTCAACTTAAGGCAATATGAGCTTTATGCTTCTCGTGGCTGGATTCGAATTTATTACCAGTGGCTTACATCCGTCCTGACACTCCAGGCGGATCATAGTTCAGATACTACTTGTCTTTTTTTCTTTTATGGCTATGTGGACGTAGCCACTTATCTTTCTTCCACTTTAAAGTTCCACTAGAAATATTTACCCTCGCTCTCTCATGGCGTGCTGTGATATCTGTGAGATGCATTGCGCCCGGAAGTTCTCGTAGTGCACGTCCTGCGTGACGTCCTTCAGGTCCTGCATGTGGGTGGAGATCAGCATCGTCCGCAGCTTGGTGAAGTCGGAATGCCGAGGGTTCTCCACTGTGAGAAAGATGATTCATCGATTTAAGCTATAAGTCCTTTTTGCCTAGCTAAAGATAGTTTACATAGTTGATGACGAGAGAGGTATCGTCTCTCTGAATTGATGAATTTTGAAAATGAACAAAAGAAGTCGTAACGTAAACTGAGCGAAAATGACAACCATAAGGTGTAATGGTTAAGAAGTTGACTGTTAGACCAATAGAGGTCGCGGGGAAACTGTTGGCCGCGGACGCGCTTGCACTTCCACTTCTAGCACCATTGTCAGCGGCGACCACCGCGAACGGCGACCACCGCGAACGGCGCCGCCGCGATCCCGATCCTGCTGCTCTTATGGTTAGGTAGGCGAAGGTACCTACCTGATGGTACGTATCTTACCTAAGATACGTACCATCAAAAAATCAATTGACAGCTTAACACAAGCTCTTGCACTAAAATGGAAGTGAAGAAGATAAAAGGTGAACAAAAAAAGTGACAGAATGGAGGGGGCTAATGGGAAAAAGAAAAAGAGGAAGACCTTGTAAAACATGGGAAGATGAAATTATAAGTATAGCAGGCAAAAACTGGATGCAAACAGCGCAATCCAGAGAAAACTGGCTCAATTTGGAGGAGTAGGAACTTAAAAATAAAATAAAATAAAAAAGCCTTTTATTTCATACAGAAAAAGTTTACAAGTTTTTTAAAATAAAATAAGAAAAATCTAATGTTACTTTTTAAAGAGAATGAAAAGATACTTTAAAAATACTTATAAATAATTGTTTTCAAGTTTTATGTTTAACTAAATAATTAAACTTTAAGTTTAATAATAATTTGGTGAAAGTTCTTCAGTGAAGTTCTTCTGTAGGAACCCCTTTGCGGGTGCCTTTACCCGTAAAAGTAACATTAGATTTTTCTTATTTTATTTTAAAAAACTTGTAAACTTTTTCTGTATGAAATAAAAGGCTTTTTTATTTTATTTTATTTTTAGGTACCTACCCCTTACGTAGTAAGAGTAGTTTCCTCTTTCTGTGGTACCTACCGTCAACTATACCCCAGGGGTACTGTCGGCCGCGGACGCGCTTGCCGCCCACCTCCAGCACGGTGTCAGCAGCCACCACCGCGAACGGTGCCGCCGCCTTTAGCTCCCGGTCTTGCTGCTTGAAATCTTCGTCTTCGTCGCTGTCACATTCCGGAAACTGATACACCTGTTATAACAAAAAAATACGGTGAGTTGGCTAAAAGGAACAGAATTTATCTGCAATCTTTTTTTCCTAGCCGATTCTGTCCCACTGCCTTCCCCAATTAATTAAGTAATTTTTTAGGGCTTGCTGCATACCTACAAAATAATGGGCCGTTCTGACTAATGGGCTAGTGTTTAATGCCTGACAAGGCCTTACACGGCAAAAAAATCCAGTAAATCGCCGAGATAGATGTCGGTTTATTCATTCCATAATGATCACGTTACTCAGTCACTTACCGAAACAATTGAGAACCCGCTAAAAGTAAGTAGGCTGTAGTGTTTGTCCTTTCAAACAGATATTGCATTTTAACAAAATACCTACCTATTAAGATTTGCCTAATTAGTACACAGTAGATTATGTACTTTTATACTATAAGTAAGGTAATAACCTTACTTATTATGTGCTGGTACCTGTATTTGATGCTCCTCAAGATCGTGGAGTATTTTCGTCTTGAGCCGCTTGACCTCGGCCGCCGTAAGCGAGTCCGCTTTTGCGATCACGACCACGATGTTGACTTTCCGGTGGAGTCGCCTCATCATCTCCAGGTCGACTTGGCGTAGGCTGTAAGAAAAAGAAACTATTGCATGAGTGGCTACAGAATATTTACAATCTTGATCTGTTTTTTAAGCTATGCATGTTATGTAATTTGTTTTGTCTCCGCAAGTCATATCAACTTCCGCTAGAATTGGGCCTATATCAATTGGAAATATCTTTTAGCCATAAACTAGTTGCCACTTAAAAGTATATTTTATTAAGAATAACAGATACAACTGCGTTCCTATTAAATAAATAAATAAATATTTCACAACAATCACACCAATTCTCTAGTCCCAAATTAAGCTACGAGGCTACGAATAATAACGAATAAACAAACTTAAATACCTACTTTTTTTTGTAAATAAATACATATTATACATAGAAAACACCCAGACCAGTACAAACACACATGTTCATGCACACATATGCTTGTACTGTGCGGGGATCGAACTCGCGACCCTTGGTTTTAGAAGTCCGACATGTAGACCACTGTACCAAACGGTCGGTATTCCTTATGTATTTCAACTAGTAACATCCAAAAGGGTTGGTCAGTAAAATTATCAACTCGTAATTCAATCCCTGGAATTTGTGTTCTAGTTAATCTTAAATTGTCACACCTAATTAAATTAGGTTAACTGCCTTTGTGGGTTGTAGTCTATTTTAGGATGTGTACTACCTACAAACAACCACTTTAACACTGTCTCATACGGGTGTCACATCTCCTTTTACTAGGCCATACTACTGACCTACCTACTAATATTTCAACACGATTGTTTCTGCAGCACCAAACGTTTTATTTATTGGCTACCATTAGCTCTGACTGCTGTTACACTCATAGAGCACGTCCGATTGATGGTCGATGAAATGATTTATAGGGTCACCGAAATCTTATGAAAATCGGGGTAGTTTAAATTTTTGTATGGTAGCACTGTTGAAAATGAAGGGAAATTGGAATAAATAAGCTTGATACCTACTTTGTTTTAGACAGGGAACAAGACCGATAAAATATATTTCTATTTTATAAAGTCGTTTTTCTGGTTGCCCAGGCATTTATTACTATTTATTATCTTTATGAGGTTTGAGGACAATAATATCTGCGAATCAAATCAATATTCATCAAGATCACTTTGTTCAAAATCTTCTCTTCATTTAATGTCCCTTTAGGAGCTACTAATCAATCTTATAAGACATTTGCATATTTTGAAATATAAATTACAAAATCTTATGCACCACTTTTCATTGTGAAGTATCAAAATTATTGTTACCACTAAATGGGGAGTATGTCATCAAGCACTATCCAGCTAGTCGAGGAGACACAACAATTCGATTTTTCACTGTTACAGTTCGTGAAACACAGCTCAAACGATAACTACAACATGATATTGCATAGTTTTCTGCAAATATTTACCTAGTAACATTAAAGAACAACTTTTCATGACATCGACAATGTCAATAGCAAATCATTATTGCCAGATGAAAATCTCATTTATTTTACATTCTGAATTCGAAATTTCTGAATTTGAAATCAGATTCCGGTGCCCTTAAATCTACACTAAGTGGCACTTCCAAATACAAGTTTATTGTTTGAATGGGAAGTAAGATCTACTACTATTTTAACTGATACTACTTATGTACTTAGCAGAATTATGAGGCGATGAAAATATTAATTTTCTAGTAAAAAGGCAAGAAAAGATTTGAATGATATGGAATTTAAAGCTGAGTGAGCCTTAGAGAAACTTTATGATAAATGCTAGAAAGAAAACAAACAAGAAACAACCAATTTTATAAGCAGCTGCACTTAGAACTTACTAAGAGAAAGTGTTTAATGGACCGAGTAAAAGAAAGGGTGAATGGCTATTCACTTGGTTTCATGTCACTTGCTTCACTACACAGTAACACAATGTCGAATGTATTGTATCTTTCCTTCGCCTCAACAATCGCTCTTTGTAGAGTTTCAACAACATGGGATGGGTAATTTATATGCTTACTCGGAAGTTGAACTATGTGCATTTTACAATGCAACACAACAATAACTTATAATCTTAGGTACCTATATAGAGACAGTTTCTTTTTAGATTCTTAGATTCGTCTTAGTTTCTACATACTGTAGGCGATCACCTAAACTGGCCTGGTGCGATGAGTTGGAAAGTAGTCTAGGTGGAAATGATCCTGCAGGATGCAGGTGTTGCCGGTTGAGCCCGCTCTTGTCTGTGAAGTACTGCCGGAGCTGCAAGTCTATGTACGCAGAGCAGACCTGCCACGAGTTTTCCTATAACTACTAGGGCGTTTTGATAACTCCATGACTTTCAGGCTGAATAGAAACTTTTTTTATTTTTAATGATATTTTCTTAAAAGTAATATTTTTGCGAACCTAAAATAATTCTATTTTCAAATATGGCGCGAAAACAATATTTAATAACAAAAGAAGTTTGGCGGCTGTGAAGGTGTTCTTCGAAAATGGAGAAATCCGAGTTTCGAGTCTTGATTAAACACTATTTTTTACGCGGGAAAACCATTAAGCAGACCGAAGACAAGTTGAAAAAATATTACGGGGATTCAGCGCCGTCTCATGGAATGGTACATAAATGGTTTACTGAGTTTCGTTGTGGACGTATTACAACCAATGATGCCGAGCGCCCAGGAAGGCCGATTGAGGTAACCACTGAGGACATTGTTAACAAAATCCACGATATTGTTTTGGCTGACCGTCGAGTAAAGATACGCGAGTTAGCTGAGGCTGTGCACATCTCAACTGAACGAGTTTTTCATATTTTGCACGATATTTTGTGAATGAAAAAACTTTCTGCAAGATGGGTGCCGCGCTTACTGACAGTCGACCAAAAGCGAAAACGCGTGACTACTTCTGAGGCATGTCTGGCTATGTATAATCGCAATCCAAGTGAATTTTTGCGTCGGTACGTAACCGTGGATGAAACGTGGGTCCACCATTATACGCCAGAGACTAAACAACAGTCAAAGCAGTGGACTTCTACCGGCGAACGTGCACCAAAGAAGGCAAAAACGGTATGTTCGGCTGGTAAAGTGATGGCAACAGTATTTTGGGACAGTCAAGGGGTTATTTTCATCGATTTCTTGGAGAAAGGCAAGACAATAACCGGTGCTTACTATGCTGCATTGCTGGAAAGATTTAATGAAGAGTTGATGAAGAAACGACCGCATCTAGCAAAGAAAAAAGTTCTATTTCATCAGGATAATGCTCCGGCCCACTCGTCTGCAGTCGCGACTTCAAAACTTGTCGAATTAGGATACGAATTATTGCCGCACCCTCCATATTCACCAGATTTAGCCCCCTGTGACTTCTTTCTCTTCCCAAACATGAAGAAATGGCTTGCTGGGCAAAGATTTTCATCCAATGAAGAGGTGATAGCTGCAACCGAGGCCTATTTTGCAGGCTTTGACAAAAAGTATTTTTTGGATGGGTTGAAGAGATTGGAGCATCGCTGGAAAAAGAGTGTAGAGTTGAAAGGAGAGTATGTAGAAAAATAAAATGTTTTTGTACACAAAATATATGTTTTTCTTTTCAAAGTCATGGACTTATCAAACCGCCCTAGTAATCCTGCGCTAGTTACCCGTGAGCCCATGCCATGGCGGTACGAAATGAGGCAGCAGTGGACGCGGTTATCTTGCATGTGTCTTCGGTTTAGCCCGCTCTCATCTGCAAAGTACTGCCCGAACTGCTCGTTGATAAATGCGAAGCACACTCGCCATGACTCCTCTTGTAACATATCTGCGCTAGTTACCTGTGAGCCCATGGAGGTACGAAGTAGAGGCAGCAGTGGACACGGTTATCCTGCATGTGACGTCGGTTGAGCCCGCTCTCGTCTGTAAAGTACTGTCGGAATTGTTCGTCTATGTACGCGGAGCAGACCCGCCAAGAGTCCTCGCAGTTGATGGCGTCCCCGAAGCCGGGCGTGTCAACTATCGTTAGCCGTAACTTCACTCCGCGCTCCTCGATTTCCATCGTTTTCTTTTCTATCGTTGTCGTCTTTTCTATTCTATCTGCAAGTTGAAATATTGAATCACTGGTACATCAAGTTTAGGTTAGTAATTAACCTACATAGGAGTAATTTTCATAAGGTAAATTCATCTACCTACTTATAAATAAGTGCCTGGTTAGGGCGGAGCACTGGGAATTGTTGAAAGTGCTCTTATAGCTAAGCAGAATTGAAATCCCAAAGGGTTAAACGTTATCAATCTGCAAATTGATTTGATTTCAGATGTGACAATTTGATATAAAAGAACGACTAGAAATCGGAGAAAAATGGCACTTACCTTGTGCATCAGGTATTTTGCGGTTTTTGTAGAGGTCCCCCAGGAAGAGGCTGTTAATGAGCGTGGACTTGCCGAGCCCGCACTCGCCGACCACCATCAGCGTGAAGTCGAACCCCCTCTTGACGGACTTTCTGTGCACCTGCTCCGGTAGAGTCGCGAACCCGATGTAGTCGCGCTCACCGCGTTCTCTTTCTGTCAAATTGATTATTTTATTAATAAACATATGATACTTTTGAATGGAGTCAACATTATTTACGTTGCTCTGATCCTAAAGTAAGTTGCTTAAGCGTTTGTATTATATTATTCTTAGTAAAGTCTTATCTTTCCGAAAAGATATAAAGTAGAGGTATTAAGTAAAGATAAGGAGTAAGTACTCGCATAATATGACTTTGGTGCTACGTTCTACAATTCCATTACGAATCGCTTTAATTTTTGATTTAATGTAAAGGCATATTGATTGATGTGATAAAATCAGTGTTGTGTGACTTGTGTGAACCCACAAGGTACATTGCGTGACGATGAACGCCGAGCTCATTTCCCGTATTCATTTCGTTTTGCTTGAGTAGGCCCTCAATGTTACTTCGAACTGAGTCATTTAATTCCCGCGTGAGCTTGCTCTTAATTGCTTAATTTGTCGTAGATAAAAGATTTGGTACCTTACCTAAGATCATGGACGAATAATATTGGTTCATGTCACAATATTGATTTCACTACAGTCAGTAATAAAATAATATCATGAATTTGAACTCTATCTTCAACTAACTCTACAAAAACATTAAGGAAACACTTATCAGAACCGATATTCATCCAGATTATTCTATAGATAGACTAAAAACTGAACTTATTTGGTCTAACTTTCGATTATTTTTTTTTCTTTTACAAAAATATTAAATATATGCAAAGACAGACAAGACAGCCCGTATGTAGGCTCTCCTTATTTGTTGTCAAGGCAGTGTGTCTAGCAGTCTGTTTTTATCTAAAGGAAGCAGGGCATTGCATCGTACGCGGCGCGGAACACGACAGGTTCCCGCGGCGGCGCAGGCGCCCAGGGACGCGCGCGCGTGCCCACTCTATTGAGGACAACTAGCGGAAGCGACGAGCGTGCCCATTACTTGACCACATTGAACATAATTTGGCATTGTCAACTGTGGTGAACTAACACACTAATTGTGGGGGACATAGTTTCTCAAACTTTGGTTTAATCTGACTAATAAAATTACCTGTAAATTAATGTAAATTATATGTTATAGAACAAAAAATGGAGTGAAAAATTATGGGCAAAGTAAGCATAGATATTTACTCGTATTTTAGGTACCTACTATCTTACTTTTTACCTAATAAATATTGTAAGCTTGATAGTAAGTAGGTAGTTAGGACAGTTAGGCGTAACTACCGTAGTATAAAATATTAGTTAATATTTTTTACGAATGCACGATGATTTCGGCATGTTTAGTACCTACGATAACCCCAAAAGCTGATTAAAACTGACTCCTTACAGAGCTCCACATTATACATATTTCATCATTGTACCCAAAAACGTTACGGTTTGGGTCAAACCACTATACAATGTCTTATTTTATAACTATACATAATTAGCATTTATCATGAAAAGTTCTTGCATTAGTACCTAAGTATGTCGCAAAAATAATTAAGTCTAACTAATTGAACATTATTTTGATCGGCAATAAGTTACGCCGTCGTTTCTTTCTAGATCTAGACTTTTCTCACGACTGATACAATGGCTTCTTGTGTGGATAAATAATCTCTTTGTTTCAATGAGACATTATATCCAACACAAAAATCATACGCTATTGTTTTTATTGATAGTTTATAGAAAATATCTATTGTGGCTTAGAAGTCTCTACTCGTGTGAAGTAGTTTGATGATAGATAAAAAAGGGCGCTCTATTTTTGTACAAATGCTTACTTAAAGCCTACTTTACGTTCGTGTGAAAATAAATATACAAAAGAAAAGATCTGTTGTGCCAAAAAAAATTCTTCGAAAACGAATATTTTTTTGAACACGAAACTTACGAATATTGATAACAGTCATAAACGGAGACTTGTTCTTTGTGTTTTCATCTTCCATTTTCTCTGTTTTTTGATTCATAGTTTTCTTTTCCTTGTCTCCTATGTTCACGTCTAACATGGCATAAGAGTTACGTTTCTTCATAACAACTTTATGATGATCGTGGGAAGTAACGAGGCAGTTCTTGCATTCCAAAGTGGAGATTGTGTAACCAAGGTATAATTTTGAGGCTTTGATATAACGAGAAAAACGCGGGAAAGTCACTCGCTATCTATTGTGGCTTTAGGAATCACATAAGCGGTATCTGATTACGATGTTTTTTGAACTTCGTTTTAGGACCATGGATGATGATATACGCAAGAACCCGCGGTGCGGATTGTCGTGTTCGTACGACACGTGATCGCGCGCGCGCTCTTCCGGCACCGCGCGCGAGCCAACTGTGCGCCCGCGCCGCTGCGACTAACTCCACACAGGTAACGTTTGATATCATATGCATGCGTCACCCAATTAATTGAAGTTATCGCTAAAATAAATAAAGAAAAATGCCCTTCCCCGGTCAACTAGCTATATTACCTCCCGATGGAATACTAGGAGTATTAATTTAAAACTTAAGGATGTGTTACATTTTATCATTTAATAATATTTGATATCGATTAAATACTTGCAATATGTCAACTAACTGATTTCATCTCATTTATACTGTTTTGCAAAAAAACGCATTTTCTTCCCTATAAAAGACTTCAACGCGTCTGTTTACGTTTACGTAGAGAGATACTCAAATTATATGCCTTTTACATTTTTACGTAAGAAATCATACCAATATGTATCAACATTGTATTAAAAATGTAAGAAAATCGGGTCACTAAAGGAAATCGTAAATTATTTAATGTGGCATGTATCTTGATGTAGATGGTAGGAGGCATATCGTGCAACTCGATGCATTTCGTGCCTTTTGTTATGAATACGGTTGAGGCATAGTAACAGTTCGCTTGCTCAATTGAGTGATGCTGCGAGTCAGCGGAGACTCATCCGGTGACGCAATGTAGCAAGTAGCAAGTGTTCTTCATATATGCCATCAGCATTATTTATTTAATGTCAGCCGATTCGGCAGCGGGCAGCATGTAAGACAATATTCACCCACACATCATTCTTGATAGAGTTGGAATTGTGTTATCTAAATGTCTCTGTTTATAGAACGTAACGGTACTTTTGTTTGATGCTGCGCGTGTGCGCTCTATAAAAAAGTTAAGAATGAAACTAAAAGTTTGATAAGATAAAAATAAGCAATGAAATTAGTGTGACCTAAAAACACCGCCATTAAAACTTTATAAGCGTAACTCACTTTTAATTGTATCATCTACACTACCTATAGGATACTTTTAAGGTTGATAATTATTAACTACTACGTTCTAATAAGCATAAACATATTCGCTCATAATTTGGCATAAAATGTTTTTATGTATCTTTCTGTCCGTTGTAAGTACTTAAATTGTAAGTAGGTTATCAAACAATAACTTACCCATCGTCATTTTTAAATCTTGTAAAACTGGCAGGGTTCTAGCAGAAAACTTGCAAGTAGATGGCAAGAAAATTTACATAAAATTTTCACATTGCTTTGAATTTCTTGGTGGTTAATTACAGAATCAGCTTACTAGAAAAGTAGTTGTTTACCCCGGCTCAGAAATTTTACTATTTATTTTTATAAAAAAAACTGATCGATCGATTCTTCTTCACACAGCGGAATGGTCACCGTCACTGATGTTAACAATAAATACAAATGTACTGTTCACAAACAAATATCAATCATCCGATCACCACCTGTCCATAACTGATCGGGTTTAATGCACAATACAAAATTCATTAGAAAATTGTTTTACTAAAATATCACTGAAGCTGCGGATAGTTATCGACGTTTTCTTCTACACTACACATCTAAAACGAGGAAATAAAAGTCGCGCGACATATAAAATAATATAACGATGCTAATCCTAAATATTGTATAATCAAAAACAGTAGAAAAAGACGAAAACAATAAATCACATTGTTTGTGCGCCGTGCTGTGCGTGTTGCGTTACGTAATGTGAGGGTTCCCGGGCCGAGCTCGCGCCCTCGGAGGACCGTCCCCGCCCCCCGCCCGACCTCCGAGCCGAGGGTCTGCGCGGGAAGTCGCCGGTCCCTCTCGGAGCCCGCGCCGCGCGGGTCGATACGCGCACCCGCGCGCTCCCGCGCCTGCGCCAAGGCACCATGGGCCATGGCCTAATCTTGTACACAAAACAATTTTATTCATATCCCTGAAGCACGCGTCCTTGTATCTCAAGGCCATCTCGGGAAAATCCATCGTTTTGGAATTGTTGGGAAAATCATAGCATTACAAAAACTTGGGTGCCATAGATTTTTTTTTTTTTTTTTTATTAATATGGGTTCGCTCTTGACTTCATTCTCCCTCTAAGAGGTGAAGAAGATGTCGACGATGTAGCGAGCTTACCCAGAAGGTGCCTATTGACTTTCGCTTTGAATGAACTCAAGTTATAGGAAAGAGGGAACACCGTCGGCGGAAGTGCATTCCATTCCTTGGCTGTGCGCATTATGAAGGAAGAAGCGAAGCGCTTAGTGCGTATAGTTGGTATATCAACCAAGTATGGATGGTAACCCGCCGTACGTCTGGTGGTCCTCTGGTAAAATGGACTTGGTGGAATGAGCATATGGAGCTCATGAGCACACTCCCCGAAGTAGAGTCTGTAGAAAACCGACAAGCAGGCAACTTTACGGCGGTGGTCTAGACTATGAAGCTTAGTCTCCACCAGCTTCCTGTCACCAATCAGCCTCCTGGCTCGACGCTCCACGGAGTCCAGAGCGGCTAGTTGGTATTTAGCTGAGCCATCCCACAGGTGAGAGCAGTACTCCATGCAGGAGCGAACTTGTGCTTTGTACAAGGTTAAAAGCTGTTCAGGGGAGAAGTACCGCTTCACCTTGTTGAGGATGCCCAGCTTCTTTGCCGCAGTCTGAGCTTTGGACTCAATGGCACCGCCGAAGTTCAGATTGGCTGACAACTCCATACCAAGAAGCTCGAGATGGTCGGTTATGGGTACAGACACACTTCTGAAAGTAGGAGTCCAGTTGAGCGGACTCTTTTTTGCGGTGAAAAGACATGCCTGGGTTTTGGCAGCATTGAACGTTACCAGATTGTTGTCTCCCCATTGGGAGACACGTCGTAGAATCTCATCCGTTCGTTTCACCAAATTCTCCCGTAGAGACTGGGTTTCCTCTTGTTTAGCTCCAGCACTGGACACGTACCTCTCCATGACAGTACTGTCATCTGCGTACCCAACAATGCCAGGACAGAGCAGGTCATTGATGTGCAGCAGGAAAAGAGTCGCGGAGAGGACAGACCCCTGAGGAACACCGGCATTGATAGCCATTGGGTCTGAAGAGCAGCCATCAATGACTCTCGCTCAGGAAGTCGGAGATCCAAGTGCTGAAACCATCAGGGATACCGTACACAGGAAGCTTGCTGAAAAGGCTACCGTGCCAGACTCGATCAAAAGCTTTTGAGATGTCTAATGACACAGCCAAGGCTTCGCCGTGTTTCTCAATAGCTTCGCCCCAGTAGTGCGTGAGGTAGACTAGAAGATCACCAGTTGAACGACCACGGCGAAAACCGTACTGGCGGTCGCTCAGTAGGTCATTGGATTCTAGGTACCCCAGCAGCTTACTGTTTAGCACTCGTTCCATCACTTTACAAATGATGGAAGTAATGGCGATCGGTCTGTAGTTGGCCGGGTCGGCGCGGCTGCCCTTCTTTGGTACGGGTTGTACGTTGGCGAGCTTCCATGACTTCGGCACAGTTCCCTGCTCGAGGGAGAGGCGGTAAAGGCGTGTCAGTACCGGAGACAACTCAGGCGCACATTGCCTAAGCACCCTTGCAGGAATACCATCAGGTCCACTTGCCTTATTCACGTCTAGTTTGCAAAGTTCCCGACGTACCTCTTTCTGGTGTATTGTGACCTCCGACATAGATGAGTCACAACGAGGTAAGGTAGGTGGTGTTTTGGGTCCTGCATCCAAACGCGAATTACTCGCGAAAAGAGAGGCAAATAAATTTGCTTTCTCAGTTGCGGTGTGGGCTAATGTTCCGTCAGGTTTCTGCATTGGAGGCAAACTAGGACGGCAGAAATTTGACTCGACGGATTTAGACAGGGACCAAAACTGCTTACTACCGGGAGGGTAAGACGCCAATTTGGTCCCGATATATCGAACGTGGTCAAATCGTGCCTTTTGTAGCGTGCGCTTGCAGGATCTAGTGGCAGCGTTAAATGCTTTCTTCATAGATCGTATTCACCTAGCAGTAGCTTTGCGATCGCGGGCTTGAACCCAAGCTTGATATGCTAACTCCTTACACGACTCAGCGCGGGCACAGTCAGCATTATACCAAGGCCTGGATTTAGATACGAGCGACAAGTCGGAGAATGGAATGTAATATTCCATTCCCTGCCGTATTAAGTCTACAACCGCATCAGCACAGGTGGACGGATCGTCAGAGGAAAAGCATACTTGGCGCCAAGGGTACACCGCGAAAAAATGTCGCATTTCGTCCCAATTCGCCGACCCGTATCCCCACACTCGCCTGGACCCACAAGGAGTTTTGTCTGGAGGGGTGTAGGAAGATACAGTTTTAACCAGACAATGGTCAGATGTTCCTAACGGGGCAGATACTGATACAGAGTGCCTGTCTGGTTCCGTGGTCAACAAAAGATCCAAGCAATTGGCAGTATGGCTATCAACTCTAGGTACCCGCGTCGCTTGAGTCACTAACTGAGTGAGATCTAGCGCTAATGCGAAATTACGCGCCTCTCGCCCAGCATGGTCAGATTTCTCGAAGGGAAACAACCACTCCTTGTGGTGCGCATTAAAATCTCCGAGAAATACAAGCTCAGCTGTGGGGAACCTTTGCATCGCTAAATCTGCCTTCTCAGTGAGGTATTCAAAAAGCCTGGTCGTCTCCTGGTCACCGGTGTGCGAACGGTAGACACCAACATAAAGGGTTTTACCCATGCCAGTGTCTATCAAAAGCCATAAGGTGGAGAAACTTGAGTCCTCGTAGCAACGGAGACGGCGACAACAAACGCTGTCGCGGACATACGCACAGACCCCGGCTCGCCTTTTGAACTTATGTTCAAGCGTGTAGTTCGGGTAGTTGAGGTATCCCACGTCTGCAGGTGCCGCAATTTGGGTCTCCGTTAAAAAGATAATAATGGAGTGAAAAATTAAACATGATAAATTGCTAACCGCAGCTAAGATTTTTAAGTGATAAACGCATACAGCGTTTCTTAATAGCCGGACAGAAGTCAATTCTAAATTATCTTAATTATTTATAAGATTCTAAATTATATGGACTAAATTGTAATTTAATCCTATAAGTGCACTCTTCCACCAGTACGAGTACAGTCAGTCACGCATTGGATACGAATGGCATAAAAATACTCTGTGTTTATAATACTGTTTTTTTTTGGTAGCCTACATCATCCCACTGCTGGGCAAAGGCCTCCCCCAAACCTGTCCACCGATCCCTGTCTAGGGCCAGAGTTTGCCAATCCGGTAAATATTTTGCCAAATCGTCGCACCATCTCTTTCTAGGCCTTCCCCTTCGGCGAACGCCGTCCGAAGGCACCCAATTGTTATTTATCATGCTATATAAAAAAACATAGTGATTAAAGAGTATTGATTAAAGCTCTTTACAAACTATGAAAATATCAGTACTTACATACATATACATATAAAAATAGATTGATACTCTGGAGAAATCAGTCGTCTTATTTCAGATTTGCGCCATATTTCGGATACCTCAAGGGTACCATAATCAAATGAATTATTGAGGTTAACTTCTGATTTCCAGTACGCGGTGTTTTTTTCATACTTTATGGGGTTAAAAATAGCTGATAATTTCCATTTTTTTAAATAACTTACACAGAAGTTACCTTTTAATGCTAACCGTCACTGACTGAATGAATTAAGCCGCTTGTACCTACACGTCCGTTTTTTTCACCAAGTCATGCAATGTGTACAGGCAGCCTGAAACGACGATAAGTCCAGCGAAATACATAATACCGTTTATTATGAAGTCGTAAGCTGGATGATTTACGAAAATAATACATGGCTATACTAGTAACTCTTAGGATTAGAAAGTCGGTACATGTGTCGAATAACTTTAATAGGATCCTACCTGCTGTAAATACTTATTCTATGGCTAAAACTTATCCGAGGCAGGTGAACCGGAAAAGCCATTATCTGTGCACACATAAAAGACTGCAAAGCTGCATTTCTTATTTATGGTGACCTGATTATATAAAAATAGTCTGTCTCCCCGCCTGCCCTCTACCGAGCAACGACCGTTTCCCGCGGCCTCGACATTTTCAAACGTCCAAGACTACGTACTGTAACAATTAATGATACAAGAAGGTACCTCATATCAAATTCTCGTGTCACACTATTTGTTGCTAACACCTTTGAAACGGCTTGACCGATTCTAGTGAAATGTTTTGTCAAGTGATTAGGGTATCACTATGTGTAGGAACACATACCCACAACCACTAGCCTATTATAAAAATAAATTATATGGCACAATAAAAATAAAGTTTGACTAGTTTACTTCAGCTACTCAAGTATAACTAGTGCTTAGCCACTTTCAGCTTGGCCGGATTGAAATTACCTACCTGTGAAGGCTAGGTCGTCGCAGGAGGCTGTTTTGGGCTTGTAAACCTAAATTAAATTAATCAGAGCAAATACAGGGCGTCTCAGAAACAATGAATAAACCTGTAACTGTCGATAGGTTTTGTCATGGCCTATCTAATGTCATATTTTGTCTAGGTTACCAACCTCGGTTACCAAGATAATTGAGTGTTTATGTTTTTTTTTTTAAATCCCACCTTTGGTTAGTTTAGAATGTGCCATTTTTATAAATACAGCCATTACACGCCGTAGGTTTTACTGAGAGCGCCATCTCGCGACGTGGACAAGAAAAACATACGATAGTTGTAACAGAGCAAAACTTTTAGGTTTTTTTCTTTGGGATTAATTTATTCTGTTCCTTGCATAACGTTTGCAACTATTTTGCACCTATTTCTATGCTTACTACAGTTATACCTCATTACTCAGTTGTATATTTTAATAGTCAAGCACGGTTCATGAGATATGCCTGGTGACAGAAAGATACAAAGGCATCTTAGGATAGGATCCCATTTGTAGTTAGTAATGTATACTTTTTCGTTTCGGAAGCCCTAAACCTTATAAAAACCAACTACAAAAGTCATAGAAAGACGGCTTGCTACGTACTACGAAAACCTGCTACGACTACAAGACTACGAAATATCGTAGGCGGCTACAAACTACTTACACAAAATTGCTTGCAGTGAATATAAATTCAGTACGCCATCTTGCGGCATTTTACCTTAACACACAAACATAATTAAGACCACTTCATAAGACGCATACTTATTTAAGTATACCAATTTCTTTAAGATCGGGACTCAAACTCGCACACAAAAAGTACATTACTTTATAAACAATATGTAGTTTTTTGGACCCGACAAACTTAAAAGGTGTATTCTACGAGTATTTATCATTCATCGAGAAAACACCCCCATATATAGGGTTAAATTTCAATATTTTAGGAATGACGGCCATTTTAAAATTTTGATATTTTTTTCTTTTATTTAATAATATCCATATCTCGAGATGTAAAAGCAAAAAAGGACATGAAATAAACTGTTTTTACTGCAAAAAGTTGCTTCTATCTAATAAAAATATTCACAGCTGCGAAAGAGATACATAATAGTAAATAATCTAATTTTTTGTTAAAAAAAACAAACAAAAATCTACATTAACTTGAATAACTTTTTAAAACCCTTTGGTGGTATTTTTAGTTGTTTTCTTAAAAGTACTACTACGAGGCAGTCAATAAATATTTTAAGTTAAAAACACCCTTTTCAAAGTTAGGGGGCTTTTCAAAGTTATTCAAGTAAATGTAGATTTTTGTTTGTTTTTTTAAACAAAAAATGAGATTATTTACTATTATGTATCTTTGACTAATTAAGGAGCGAAATGACTATAGTGAATGACTGTTGTTAAAATACTCGTAATATGTTATATTATTTCAACAACAGTCAATCAAATACCATTTTAGAAAAATGTGGTTGAAATATTTTTACCGAAAGTGTCAACCCTAGTTCGATTGTCGCTCGGTCTCACGTCACGTGGTCTCGCGCAGCTGCGAAGCAATAGTGACTTTATACTCAGAGCTGTAGGTGCATTTTTGTACGCGGCAGAAAAAGTAGTCTATTAACGCTGTAGGTATCGAAGTTTTTCTATGAAGTAATTTATCTGTTACGTAATTAGTAATCTGTGATATGGGGGTGTTTTCTCGATGAAATTACTCGGTAAGTTTGTCGGGTCCAAAAAACTACGTATTGTATAGATTTTGCCGTTATTTGTAATAACGGCAACAAAAATCAAGTGCCTGTAAGGGAACGTTGCTCAAATATTATTGTCTGTTTTTAATATTTCAAAACCACGAATGTCATAGTCATGCATGCTTACTACACGATACGAAAATTTGCTACGACTACGTGACTACGAAATATAGTTTGAAAACAATTTCGCTGTATTTTTACCCGACTACGGCGAAGCAAAAGGAGGGTTATGATTTTGACCTGTATGTATTTGTGTTTTCTACTACCTCGACAAGTAGGTATACTCACATTTCAGCCTCTTTATTGTCATACTTGACAAATTAAACTGGAAGTGTAGCAACTTTAGTTTCAGACTAAAAACCGTACTACAAAATTATAATTTAAGTTTTTTATCCGTTAACATGCAGATTAAAGATGCTGAACTTTCGAAATAGCATTATTAAACTGGAATTAAATTTTTATTTATTTCACAAGGCAATATTATAATTTTATAAAGCAGTCAAATGATACGAGAAAATATCTAAATAAATAACTTAGAAAATGCTCTAGCTGAGATGAATGACCTAGTAGGAAGCTATGATATAAGTGACCGTACTTGAGTAATTAATAGCCAAGCAAGTTATTATCGCTATTAAGTTTCACTTTAGTTTTCTCTATTTACACTGGATGGATACGATAATATTGAATATCGGTAGACAAGAAAGAAATTCTACACGCAGGAAAAGCACACCAGATGAGACAAGGCGGGAATACGACGTCACTATAGGGACCCTGAGTTCGTGTTTTCTGAAAAGCGGCCGTAGCGGTTGCTGGTTAAGGTGGTGTATTGCATTTCGTAGAGAATTTGGATCTGTATCTTGTCAAGTGGACTTTATTGCTGGGGTTTAGAGTGAATTTTAGAGGGATGGCGGTGAGAGAAAGCACTTTCCGGTCGTGCGGCAAGTTGTATGACGCAGATGACGGCGTGGTGGAGCGCAGGCAGCTCCAGCGCGGGAGGCAGTCGGCCGCAGCCCGCGCGCTCGCAAGGACTGCTCGCGACCCAAGCTGCCTCCCTGGCCCGAACTCTGCGACCAATTCGTGCTCATAAATGATATCGTAAAGTTTTGCATCCACTTAACTTGAGGACTACTTCGCGGTCAAGGTGAGCGACTCTCAAAGTGCATTTACCTATATTGTTTTGTTTTAATAATAATTAATTACTTGCATGGTCTTAAATTTCAAGTGTCTCAGTAAATTCTTTTAGAAATTTAATTTTAGAAAATTATTTCCTAAATACGCGGTTGTCCCTTATTTGTCATGTTTCACTGTGAACAGAAATTAAAAAACAAGGTCTAAATTTCTCCGGCTTTTATGTAGTTAATCATAGATAGCCGTTTGCAACTTCTAACGCTAATTGATCTTGATCATATATGTACAATATTAGAAACTTGAGTGATTTTTAAATATTGTGTCGGCAGGTTCTAACGAAGATACTGCATGCCCGCATACCTTGCTCAGTTATTCCAATCACACTCTTTACTCTAACTTTCTCGGTGCACGAAGACTGCAGCATTGTATTCAAGTCAGTTGCCTGCAAAAAGTCATGTGATATTATTATAACTTAGCGATGTTGTGAAAATACTTACTGACGATTTGAAGTACCTACCTAACATAATGTTATTCATAGAGATGTAAATTGGTAGAATGAATCCTCAATACTTGAAATATCAGCGACTTTCAAAGGGTTTTCATTTAGAGCAGCAGAATGTTATATTGGTCTGTAGTAAAAACTTAAGATAAGTGTAAGTACAAGTACATTATTATTTTACCTTTTTTCTCTTTGATGTATAATCTAAAAAGGACTTTAACATGATTTTTTTCATTGAATGTCGTCGAAGCAGCAGTGCGCTGATGATGAGGTTTTGTTCTAGCGCTAATCAGTTGATACGTCGCACGCTTCAATATTCCGTAAAATATCCATCTCGCCGTTTTGAAAATGAAAGTTGACGTCGTTTAGCGGGACTGGGCTAATAAGGTCAATGTGCCAATGCCAAACAGCGGAAGGAAAGCTTTAAAACCGTTGACTTGACTTCACACGAGAGCCGGTCTTATAAATATGCTTGCTTTAAGTAAACCAGTATCAATTCTGGATCACAGGCTGGCGTATTCAGAACAGAGTGCTTGTTATTACAATGTATCTAAAGAGAACGTTTCCATCTAATAAATAAGTCTTTGCAGAGAGAGCTTAGTGCTCTAAAACTATATTAACATTTACAACTACAGATCACATTCGGATTTCACGAAATATTTTACATTACTTTTTCTAACTAAAGTAACTTAGAGAAACTTATGGTATCTGTCTACAACGAGTACTATGTTATCAAACCACCTAAACGTAGTGGTTGGTACGTCAACTGTTGTGGTCACTTCAACCGCAAATAATAACGATAATACAATAACATCCTGAGGTATTATCGGATTCTATTGTTAGTCGAATCCTTTTTCCTTAGCGACTTCCCGCTGATGCATGTGGACACCATTTGCCTGTCCGGCATTAGGTACTCGCCTTTGCTTGCGCAGACCAATAAAAGCCATATCGCAACCTTCAAGCTGTTGAGGACGAGCAGCCAGTTAAGAGCTGTGTATAAATAAGGCGCATTTTATTTATGTTTCATCATCTCATGTCGTCAATAACGTTATATTCAAACAACCTTATGTCACATGTGTCATACTCGTACTTTAAATACCAACCGTACAATTTTCAGGCACGCTGTGTTTGAACACTATTGGGCATCGGATGCATTTGTATTGTTTGACTTTTAGAATTTAAAAGTGGGAAAAGCAATCATATCTTTATCTTGTCTTTGTGAGTTTCATGATTTTGCTATTAGAGATTTTTCAGGGTTTATGAATATAGGAATACAGCAATGCTTGTTGCGTGCTATTAGCAGACCAATTCCCAGGATTCAAGCTAGGGTCACATCTTGCCTTTAAATAATGGCCTCAGTTCAGTACCTAGGTGGGTAGGAAGAATCTAAGTATTTTGAGAACTGGACAGGGCCGAATTCCATCACATATTTAATGCTTTTCTGTCCACGGCTTATCTTCTATTACTTTATTTTTAAACTTTTAGTATAACTACTAAAAAATAACATATTCGACCTCCTTAATTATAGAAGTGCCATAAGCTAACAAAAGAAACTAGTCTGCTCCGTCCCCACATCCATAACGTTTACAAGGTTGACACACATAATCGTGTATTGTAACAAGCAGGTAATTCCATCGTATTATCGAGTGCGATGCACCGTGATGGGACGGTCCACTAACCCAATGACCTTTGGTGGCGACCGGTTGGGCGCGCGCCCCGCAACTGGAGCGTCCGCCGCTTCCACGGCTACGGCTATCTAAGCGTAGATGACATTAAAAAGAAAGCCCCATTGGCATGTTACGAATGTGAATAACGAAAGTGAAACAACGCACAAACAAAAACTGAGTCATCATTACTACCTTACGTAGTGGTTACTCACATGAAATGTTGTTTACGTGAGTTCTAGGTACCTACCTAAAGTGGTGAAATTTCTGCCAAAATTATCATTCGGCGTAAATGCGTAAAGTATAGGGTAAAACTTGAGGAAATCGTTTTAAATCTGCGTGGCAGTCATAGAACTTAAGAGTGCTAATTAGCTACAAAAACTTTTTGAATCCGGCAATTTGGTAATAAGTATAACTCGTAAGTTATTGCCTGGAGTCTCAATATATCCTTGTAATAGCGCAGCATATTACCTGTAATTTAAGTGTAAGCCTAAAATAAGCTAAGTTATATGTAAATAAGTTTTATATCAGGTGAAACGCTGCTATTAAATCTTTTTCTTCCTTTATTTGAAGCTTACTTGTTTGAGTGTACCTGGTGGAAGTGGACGCAACAATGTGAATAGCAACAAAATTAAGTATGTATGTACTTGTAGTACAGTTTAGTTGTGTAATGTAGGTTGAAGAGAATTCAATTGTTTATGAAAGTAATAAAACAGAGATGAAAAAATTATCATTTATTACCCTTTATTATGACAACAATGATTCAAGAAAAAAAACAACAGAAAAAAAAGAGAAAGTACTTGCTTTAATACAGTAGTATTAATAAACAATCACTAACTTACTGGATTAACTAACGCAGATAAACTGTTAGTCATATTGATTGGTAGTATTCGTATTTTGCTTTCCATAAAAACAAGAAAAAATATTGCCTGATCGCCTTTTACACGTAGTCAGTAACTATTTAGTAATCTGTGCTTTTACACAAATTACCTTTGGATAATATATCGTCTTAAGGTAGATTGTCAACCCAATTTCTCGACACTACCGCAGATCGGAAGCTACTTAGTGTTGCAGTTATCTCTCCTCCTCGGCGCTGGTTTTGGTTGACCTCTGACTGATATAAATATAGTTCTGCAGACTGACAATTTTCGTCTATTGCTTTATAATTTAATAGGCTAAATTTTATAGTCTTTCTAACCCAATAAACACGGTTTACCATCCCATCTAGGGTTTTATTTTAGTGATTTGACGACCGCTTGGTGCAGTGGTCCACAGGTCGGACTTCTAAACCAAGGGTCGCGGGTTCGATCCCCGCTCAGTACAAGCATAAGTGTGCATGAACATGTGTGTTTGTACTGGTCTGGGTGTTTTCTGTGTATAATATGTATTTATTTACAAAAAAAAGCATTTAAGTTTGTTTATCCGTTGTCTAGTACCCATAACACAAGCCTCGTAGCTTAATTTGGGACTAGAGAATTGGTGTGATTGTTGTGGAATATTTAAAAAAATTGGTTGCCTGTAAAGTCGGTATACGGGCGAAAGTTTTACGTGACAACGACTTTGAGTGGTAAAATAATTTTAATGTGAATATTCATTCGTATAACATGAACCGGTGTGTATGCCTATCTCTCTCACTCTCTCTCTCTCTCGCTCTGTCTCTCTCGCTCTTAGGCGGGTTAACTGTGCTCGAGTGGAAGGGACGCGTGCCTCTCACTCGCTCTCATTGTGAGCGCGGAACGTGAGCGGAGCAGCGTAACGCAGTTTCTTGAAGTGTCACCCGGCAAACCAATTTATAAGACGTTGCCACGTCAAAAAAAAAAAGAAGATTCTCCATTAAGATCCAATCCGACTGTCTGTGGTTGGAACTATCAGTGAAATTAAAATTCAATATGTAGGTACTCCCTGATGACCGGAGCCGAAAAGATTTTTTCATCCCACCATCTCGGAAAGAGTATTTTTGCTCTTCAAAATCTGAGTGGAAACGCCGTTTTTATTCACAAACTTAGTGCACACGATGTTCTAAATTCAAATTTACTTTAACCAAAGTAAATTTGAATTTAGAACATCGTGTGCACTAAGTTTGTGAATTAAAAAAATCATTAAACCTATTTATTGCTACCTCTATGGTGACAAATATATCATACAACATTTTTTTAATTTGTTAAAAACTCAAACTCGGAACCTTCTTGGTGTTCTTTTTTCAATTTGCTTTGTTGGCGGTTCTTTACGCGGCATTTCTTCACGTCATTGTTAAACCATAAATTAAAACAAGAAACTTGAAAACAAGTGAAAAAACTAAAATGAGTGATTCTAGCGACGAGGAAGTTTGTTTGACGCCAACAGAATTGACTGAAACTGTTAATAATGCGCAAATGATCTTTCTCCCTCAACAATTACGCGAGAAGTATTTAAAACAGAAGGTTATGTTCAACACGTGGTGACTAGCAAAAGGAGCCAAAACTTTCTCAGAAAACGTTTTGCTGGCATATTTTATAGAATTATCCGAGAACAAGAAAGCAAGCACTCGAAAAACAGTACACAAGTGACTAACACCAATACAGTACCCAACAAAAATATTACACTCAATTTAAATAACTGTAGCAACGTTACTTTAAATTTTTATTAATTATACCTAAGTATTATTTTGTTATAATTTAAAGATTATTCTGTAATACTTACCTGTCATAATGTAGTAGTTAATACCTAAACTGAAATAAAAGTAGCTATCTTGTGATTGTCAACGGTTTTATTTGCATTTAGTAATTTCCTCGCTGAGGTGGAATGAAAAGTTACGTGTTGCACTCGAGTGCAAAGATTTTTTCACCTCGTGCTCTTTTGATTCCCTCGCTAACACTCAGGATTCTAATTTTGAATCACTCGCTGCGCTTGTGATTCAATTTTAGAATCCTTCGCTTGCTCGGTCATCAAAATTGAACACGCGGTTAAAAAGCAACTTTGCACTCTTGTATAACAAATAACTATTTATATTATAAGTCTAGTTTCAAAAGATCCACATTCATAGTATTCGCCCACTTGAATTATCGATTCCTTGGAATTGGCTTGCCGATTGATAAGTTTTGCGTGTGGATTGTCTCCAAGAAGACTGCAATAGCTTTAGTTGATTAGTTCTTCTAGTATCATTTGTTGGACTTTGGGAGGTGGTAGCCCTGTCGCTGTGTCTATGAATTTCTGTTGGAGGTTCATCACTGTTTAGGGGGCTGATAATGCTCGGGACTTCAGGTCTGCCCGCTAAAATACTTGGTGCCACCGAGGAACGACTAGGAGATTCTCGTTGCTGAGTTGAGTTGACTGAGGCAGCTAGCGACAATTCAGATCAGTAATCTGTGAATAGCGTTGTGGACTGCATAATAGGTAACTCCATTCTCGAGAAAAAGCATCATGGAACAGTGCTGCCGAATCGTGTAGGTCTAAGGACACATAATTGGGAACTGCGTGGGCTCACTTCGAGGCAACTAAGTCCACAGGAGTCCAACAGGAGTTCTAAATTTGTTGAAGATCCCTTCGGTAGCTTGTGACAAAAAATGCCATTCTGGTGGAGTTTTGTGTCGGGATCTGCATGATTGTTGTATAGGCCGGGTATATGATTCCCAATGAGATTTATTCCCTACAGTTCGAGGTACCTACTGAAAAACCTTATACGTTAGCTTCATCAGACCGTGTGATCGAGTATCTACCGCCTTGGTTCTTTAGATGGGACACAACCGTTCGATTGTCGCATTGAAAAAGAGTCGTCGATTGGCTTAGAAACTCGCCGTGTTCCTCTATCTTCAATATTGCAACCATTTTTTTGAGGTTGCAATGAAGATGTTCTTCTTTTCCTTTACATGATCAGGTGACGGGTATTCCGTCTACTTGTGCTCCCCAAGCCACATCGGATGCCTCTGTGGTGACAAAGTGACATGGAGGCGGCAGATGAATCGCTGAGGTTTGACGGTAACTGACTAGCCTCCACTTCAGATCCTCTAATGCATCAGATGGCAATTTGTGCACTGTAAGTGGGCTGTTCAATAAATGAGAAAAGAAATGTTGAACGTCTTGTAACGATTTTAACACATTGAACGCCATGGTGGTCACCGGTGACCCCCAAACAATATTATTTCTATTGTGACTAGTCTCTCGGCAGTCAAAGGCTTAATAAAGATTCGGTAGCCTTAGTAACTGCGTGAACCACCCGTGCTTTCCCAGCGCACTGGATGTAATTTAGTAAAGTAACGTAGATTGCTCAAGACAACCTTCTCGGGCGGGAATGAGGAGAGGAACTATAGCCGCCGAGAAAACTTGTCGACTCGACTCGCCTGAAGTTGGAAATGTGCGAGAGAGATCCAAGATATGGGGTAGAAAAAGAGGGACATATGGCGGGAAATAGGTAGGGGCCTATCTCCAAACAAGTAAACTTCAAATAACGGTCTAGAATTAGAAGGCAACTGCCTTATTTATGTATCCTAGAGTGATGCGCGGGCATTCCATCCTATCTGTAACCATGGTCAACCTTCCCCTCCTATAACTATTTACACTCGAAAAACACTACAAAGGAAAATGTTATTATGATATATTTATCTAGGATGTCTTCTAAAGTTGATGAAGGTAACTAATTACAATTTGTATTTTTTGTAGATGATGTCCTCATTATTTTCGTCCAGTGTGATGAAAACCCTAATTTTACTGTACTGTTTGGGACCAAGTTTCGCTCAATCTTTTCCGGATAGCAGTTATGTAGCGAGTGAGTATTACTTATCCAAATATTCATATAATTAAGACACATCGGATGCACCTTTATGTACAGATAAAACCCTCGAGTTATAGAGGATGAATTGTTATAAGGCTGACTTAATTTTTTTTTCTAGCTGAAGAGATATCAACTAACTTGGGTGAGGCGGAGCCGCGGGACAACGGGTTGGATCTGGAGTTCAGGTACCACGACCACGACCAGCTGACGCGCTACCTGCGCGCCGTGTCCGCCAAGTACCCCGCGCTCACCGCGCTTTACTCCATTGGGAAATCTGTACAAGGTAAATTGATTCCTCAATCATTTGGCTGGCTGCCAAGTTACGACAATCAAACGTTTCCCTGGAAGAAATACGAGAACCTACATTACGGCTGGAATTTGGTTACAGCTCTGGAACTGGCTATTGGCACGAAAAACGAGTGTACGAAAAATTTATGAAACTGAAAACTTTCAATATATTTTTGTGCCTTTGATTTTAGTTTGAGCACACATACAACTATTTCAAAGCAAAAGTTTTTGTGTGGCTACAAACCTGTCTAACTAGGTTTAAACGAAGCGGTTATGTGCATTTATGAGTGCGATCTGCATAATTAAATTGCTTATCTTAGAAGAGTTACAGACAGCTTTTTAATATTTAAATTAAAACTGGACTGCACTTTGCGGATTTGAATGCATTTGCAAACCTTGACAAGCGCATAGCTGCGATTGCGAACGGGTTTCGACACTGGAAGTAGTAATTATTCTCGGCACAAGTAAAATCATTAGTTCTGTAGACGAGTACATTAACAGGGTGTCCACTTAATAAAGAATAAACAAAAATTACCTTACGTAAGCGTCCATGGCTTGAGAGAAGCCACGTAGAAAACCACAAACAAAATATTTGCCTAAGCCACACACCTACAGGAACCCCCTCAGGAATAAGAACATAAAGTTATAAGCGAAAGAGATGGTGGTTACCGGATACGGAAAAACACTTCGAAAATACCGCCTCAAGCATTACCTATTTTATAATGACGTATCTTACTGATCAACTTTGAATTAATAGTCTCGTCTCCTCGTCTAGTCAGCAATTTGAAAATAAGGGGGTCCATATTTAGACTTATCCATACGATAGTACCTACTCATCCTATCCCCCTGCAACTTTTTCGAATTAACTAACATGAGTAAAACAAAACTTTATTTATAAGTTCTTACGGTGCTGACATTTATTTATTTATTTATATGTTTTCCGTAGGTCGTGACCTGTGGGTGATGGTGGTGTCGGCGTCTCCCTACGAGCACATGATCGGCAAGCCCGACGTCAAGTACGTGGCGAACATCCACGGCAACGAGGCCGTCGGCCGCGAGCTGCTGCTGCACCTCATACAGGTAACAACTTATCATTTCACCAATCAGTAGCAGGACGTCTACTACTGTATGCCTCGTCCATAAATTTTCAGATTTGTCGCATGACAAGATCACAATTACAAGATGCAAAAAAACAGCATATTTTGAATTGGACAAAGAGATGTTAGCAGGCATCAGCTGTTGTAATGTACCTACCCACAGATCCACAAAATGACCGTTACAAGCAGAAATTGTAAATTAAAACCTTAAAGTTACTAAATAATGTATTTAGTCCGTAACACGCTGATCCATAAAAATACATTCTTAACAATAACATACATACATATGTTTCAGCACCTAGTAACATCTTACGAAACGGACGCGTACGTCAAGTGGTTGTTAGACAACACCAGAATCCACCTGATGCCCTCCATGAACCCCGACGGCTACGCAATCTCCAAAGAGGGGCAGTGTGACACCATACACGGCAGGTAATCATCACTTCCATTTAAAATTGGATTGTCCATTTTACAGATATTAACTCGTCCACCACAGCGCGAACTGTTTCGTCACACGTGTGCTTTATCGTGACATTTGCCTATTGAAATTTTCCACAAATTTCACCATGTTTATTATTTGGTGAAACTATTAGGAGGTACCAACGTAGGTACTTCTCTTGTTACACTTATTCAACTTTCTACTAGTTGTAGGGAAGTACTTCCTATAATACATTGTGGCTAAGATTTTTACTTTTTTTACGCTGGCATAAGAAGGCACAGGTTGAGGTATTATACCTTACCTTGTGCCACATTACAAATTGCGACGAACGAAAGATACTTTAAAAATATAAGAGTCATACTAGATTCAATTACTGAAGCAGATAATTTTGAAATCAATTAGGCTTATCGATATTGGATTTTCATATCACAATATCTCACGTGCTCAGTAAAGTTCTTAAAATAATTTATTGCTGACTTTAAAATTATGTTAATATTATTGGGGATCTTCAAAAATACACAGTCATGTGAGTTTTCAGATCTAAATAATCTTATGGCTTCACTGATTATATTATATATGATAATGGATCCTACGAAATTATCCCTAAATGTGCGTGCTTGTTCACACTAATCTTTAACGCACTTGGATTAAACGAATTTAATCTGAATTATTTTTGGTACTTGGTTTACCAGACACAACGCTCGGCGGTACGACTTGAACCGCAACTTCCCGGACTACTTTAAGGCGAACACGAAGCAGCCGCAACCGGAGACAGAGGCGGTGAAGGAGTGGATCAGCAAGATCCAGTTCGTGGTGTCGGGCTCGCTGCACGGCGGCGCGCTCGTCGCCTCCTACCCCTTTGACAACACACCCAGTGCTAGTAGGTGTCATTATAGCAAATTAATTTACCTTTCAGCATTATACAAGCCTATTTTGTGTCACTATACGAACACACTTAGCGTTAGTCAAGAGCAACAGCTGTATCGAAGTTCTACAATTTCTCGTTGGACTTAGACTTCAGACATGAGAAGTCTTCCTGTGTCTATCCCTATGTCTGTAATATTTATGGACGTATGCTTAGATCTTTAAAACTACTCAACTGATTTTGATGCAGTTTTTTTAATAGATAGTGATTTAAAAGTAAGGATTATATGAACAAAAATATTTTAAAAATGCGAAAACAGCGGGCAGCACAGCGTCTGTCGGGTCCACTAGTTAACAAAAAAACGGTCGCTCGCTTACATGAAGATCCAAAAAAGATTCTTCATAAATTCTTATTAAATGTGATTGTTCCACGCTGCAACAGGAATATGCAGATCCTCAGTGCTGTGTTCGGGTGATGTATAAAATTAGAAATAAGGTATCTTTGTCACTATGTGTTGTGAAAGCAAAATAACGGTCTCTTTATGTGTTGAGTAACTTAAACCTAAACCACCTCATACAGAACAAAAAGATGGGTATATAATATCATAGTAAACCATCGATATCGTGTGAGCCGTTTTAGACCCTAGAACTCTTTATGAAAATTCTAGAATGAACGCAGAAAAATATGGAAGGAAACGGCGTACCTGTATTGGGAATAGTACAATTATTACCTATATTGGGAATTATACAATTATTTTGTGAGGAAGGAGTTGCAACTGTAGCTCTCTATATATTTTCTTAAAATATGTCTGTTCTATCAGGACACAATTAACGTGTATTATTTTCTCGTGCATATCCCCTAAACGCAGTGTTCCAAAGTTACGCGCACTCGCCGTCGATCGCGCCTGACGACGACGTGTTCCGCCACCTGGCGCTCACGTACTCACGCAACCACGCCAAAATGGCGCGCGGCGTCTCCTGCAAGTCCGGCTCGCCGCGCTTCGAGAACGGCATCACCAACGGCGCCGCTTGGTACCCTCTCACAGGTTCGTAAACTATGTAAGTTAGGGTTGTTGAGTAGAATTTCCTATTAGGTAGTAGGAATTCCTACTCACTTTTGATTTCTACTGTTACAACTAAAAGCCAAAAACGTATAATAGTGCCCTAACCTCATTACTACCCAAACGTAACGGCCCGTAGACAAAATTGGCATCGCAAATGAATCGAAAATGTAGGCATTATAGCAATGACATTAATACGCCTTCGACAAAGTTCATCAGCGTCGTATGCAATATTAACTTTTGTCTTATCTTTTGTGCCCCTGGAGTATTTTGTATCATCGTCTTAAAATTTCATAAGGTGTCCACTGACAAGACTGACTGAAGTTTGTAAGGGTTGCAGGATAGAATTGGATGACAGTTGTTAATACAACCGGTCCATCTTTAGCAGTGAACATTATATATAGAATAGATGTTCGCGAGTGTGACCTTTGTGTGGTGTTGGTTCGAGCTAAATCTTTAATATGCATGATATGTCTGCAGGTGGTATGCAAGACTACAACTACTTGTGGCACGGGTGTATGGAGATCACGCTGGAGATTTCTTGCTGCAAGTACCCGCCGGCGCATGAGCTGCACAAGTATTGGCTCGACAACAGAGAGGTCAGTCGTTAAGTCTTCTTAAGTTTGCTTATCACGTGCTTAGCCAATCCACTGCACTTGGCTTACACCCAAACGTCCGAGAAGTGATTATTCTTGATTAATCTCAAAATCTCCAGACTATGAAGACTACTTACCGGATTAAGATTACAAAAATATAAAAAAACAATATATAATTTTTCTGGTTCAAAAGTTATTTGCAATAAACATAGGTCACTTCAAATGCATAAATATATTTGTATAAGAGCGCCTTCACACTAGCGTTTGTCGAGCGTAGGCGTTCGATAAACGTACGCGCAGTGCATACGCTGCAGCGCTGTGACAACGCGCAACGTTGTCGCAACTTTTCTTCTGCATTTAAGTAATTGAACGCTGCGTTAGCCCGGCGCAGACCTCACACAATTTCGTTATATTGTACATGACGCCGCAGTACTTTCAATGAAGGTTTTCTGAAAAGGTCGACGTGAGATGGCAGCGCCGTAGCGGCGGTCCAATGAACTGTCAAAATCCAGCCAAATCCATAATTTATTTAGTTAATTAATATTTTAGGAGTACATATAGTCTTAAAATCATTATGTACTATTACAGTGCCTGTGAGAGTCAAGAAAACAGGACTTGAGTTTTCTACATGAGATAAATCTCATAAAATGTTGTTCAAAAATAGCAAAAAGCTACAAGTGCTAGAAAATTAAAAGTTTGCATGGGGTTTTGCTTTTTGAGACGTAGGTGCTCATGAAAACGGGATTTTGGGTAATTGACAAATTGAGTGTTGTTTTTGGTGTTGAGACACAAATTTTGCAAATGGACTTTGTTTAGGACGTAAGTTCTATATGAAAATAAATTTTGCATAATTTGTCCCTTCTGTGTGAATATTGGAGTTGAAATATAATACCAAAAGAGATGCAGGGAGGTCATTTGCTTTCTCAAACGAGCAAATAAACCATGTGTAGGTGGGACTTAGTCTTTGAATGAAAATTCGCGGACGAACCACTAATAGTGTTTATTGATCACTTAAACACAAATAACTGCAAAAAAAACTTGCACATTATATTTCAATAAGATTTTTCTTAGTATCAGTGACTTTTACGGACCTGTATTTCAGCTCAATCGACTCTTTTCTAGCCGTAATAGTCCTCCTGGCCGATGTCGATCACAGCGGCCAATCTCAATAGAGATCAGCCAACTACGCAGGACATATTATAGTGCACAAGTGTAAGCGCAATACACAGGTGCACTCACTGTTCCATCATTCTCAAAGTTCGGTGAGACGGCAATTCGACATGACCGGAGAGAGATCAGATTTATACGAATTTGCATAAAAAAGTGCAAGTTCAATACGATTTAGGACCAGACGACTACGTAACGCCACCTGGTGGCAGAAAAAATAGCAAACACCCTCATTAAGTGCAGATTAAAAATTGCGACAACGCGACGCACGCGTCGCATACGTTCTCGTTCGTACGTCTGCGCTGCGCATACGATTATCGAACGCCTACTCTGGACAAACGCTAGTGTAGAGGCGCTCTAAAATACACATTAAGTAAATGCTAATTTATTAAATAATTATATTACTTTGACCTAAAGCTACATGGTAGATCACTTAAATTATAATTAATTAGTAATAAATAGCTGGTTAAACATGTACATTCCTAAGTAAGATTAATAATACTTACAACACATTATTTTTACTTTTAATGCAATATAAACTTTATGGTTTATTAATTAAAATAGGAAATAAAAGATAAAATAAATAAAAGACCAACCAAAAGTATAGAAGGACCGGTATTAAACGCGGAGTTGTACTCCCAGGCCTCGACAGGCGAGGCCATAGCGATAACTGCGCACGCGACTCTGGGGCCCGAGTTGCCCGTGGTCAGGGTGTCAGGGTGGTCGCTCAGCCCGAGGTCATCTTCCCACTCGTGCACCACAAGACTTCGTCCCAAAATGTTGTTCTGTCCCCGCAGCGTGATCACGTGGTCGATGTAGTCGAACGAACTCACACCGTTTCCAACTCCTACAAATTTCAAGTTCCCCAAATCACCGACGTGACGTTCGGTGTGTTCTCTGTCCCTCCCACCGTGGGGACTGCTGTGAGGATTGAAGTGGGCGCCAGTCGTATCACAGTTGGTGGTGTCTCCCAGTTCGTGCACGTGAAATCCGTAGCTGCCTTCACTGAGTCCGTTTAAATTGCCTACGACCCTTAACCCATCGTCGGTCTCGTTGAATAAAATAGAACCAGTCACATTTGTAGACTGAAAGATGGCAATCGCGGATCGGTATTGTGAATCTGCTAGTCCGGTTGGAACACTTGTTAGAATTAAACTTATTGCAAAGTAGAAAAACATCTTGTCAGGATTGCACAGGCGAAGTTACTGACAAAGAATGCCTGATCGCATTTGTGACGTGAGGGTTTTAAGTAAACGATTAGGGATTACATTAAATACACGTTAATCAATCAAATTTCAGCACAGATAAAAATGAATCATACAGTAAAAGTGACTGTCGTAATGCGTGGCGTGCCTGTGAATATCTATCAGTTTGAAAAAGCCATGATTAGATAAATAGTATTGGACTTTCTTTTATTTTCTTATTAGTCATGTTGTCCCACAATCCTACTGCCAGCAGTGGCAACATTTTCAATTGTTCCTATTGGCGGTCAGGGCGTGCCAAACATCACTTCTTATAAAAAGTTGTCCAAATCATGTCTTCATCGTTTTCGAGACCTTCTTAAATAAATATTATTATTTGGCTCGTAAACTCTAAAGATAAGCTATACTCAGTAAATAAGATTTATGCTTAGTGTAGTCGTCATCGTCATGCATTTTACGCCAGAAGTTAGGCCCGGAGTAGGCTTTAGTTTGAGGGGATAGACAGAGTTACATTGCATAGCCGATGACGAAGAGAAGTGTCAAAAATGAGAGGTGTTGCTATACATTTGGACGTACCACAGAAAAGTCGCCATATACGTGACTTTCAAATATCGACTATGTAATGTTACTTCCTCTAAGGGCCAAGGTTAGATTACAAAGATAGATAGTAAGGAAATAACTAATGATAAATGTAAATATGTATGGGTTTATTCTACCTATATATTTAAAATAATGATGCTAAATTAAATTACGAAATAATAGGAGATAATTAAGAGACTAACCAAGAAAATAGATGGTCCCATATAAAAGGAGGAGTTGTACTCCCAGGCGTCGGCTGGAGCGTGCATGGCAATTGTGGCACAAGCGATTCTCGATCCCGCATTGCCAGTGGTCAGCGAGTCGGGGTGGTCCGTGAGACCTAGGTCGTCTTCGCCCGCGTGCAACACCAGTCCTCTGCCCAAAATGTTGTTCCGACCGCGTAGCGCGATCGCACTATCCACATAATCGAAAGAGCTTACACCATTCGCACCGACAAAATGCACATTCCCCAAATCACCGACGTGACGCTCGCTGTGTGCCCTGTCTCTCCCACCGTGATTGGTGCCATCTGGATTGAAATGACTCAAGGTCGTATCACAAGAGGTCGTGTCTCCTAATTGGTGAACGTGAAATCCGTAGGCGCCCTCGTTAAGTCCAGTTAGAGTGCCAGTTACCCTCAATCCATTGTCCGTTTCAGTAAATAACACAGTGCCAGTTACGTTATCAGACTTAAGATGTGCGACTGCTACTCTGTACTGAGTTGCAGCGAATCCAGAAGGAATGGTTAAGAAAATTACACATATCGCAAAATAGAAATACATCTTATTTAACAACACGTCGTGTAAGTTCTCTCCCACAGAAAGAATGCCCGACGCAGTTAGTAGTATTATCACTTCTAAATGATAAATGATAACTTTTGATAAATAAATCAACAGCAAAGATAAAACTATATAAAAATCGATAGTTTACAACAAAAAGATAAAAACTTAGATTTTTACATTGGAATCAAAACGGCAATAAGGTTTTATAAGTAGTTATATAATATTTAATATAGTACATAATCCAAGTGCAATAAACATTAATATCGCTTTAACAATAACTTAAAAGTAGTTTATACGACCTGTGATTGTTAGTCACACACACACACAATCAGTAAGTAGGTACATGACAAGAATTTACCGACGTTAGGTACGTCGGTAAATTCAAAATAAAAAGTGAAGATTAAAGTAGATAACACGATGGAGGACCAGAACAACAAGGTGTGAGACTAAAAACAGCGACATTCCATTAGTCACCCGAAGACGACTCGTCTTAATGTTCAAGTTTACCTAATAAAATTAAATTGAAAATTAATTATCTTTATTCAATGTCTTGGATACACAATATCACTTAAGAACGTCATAAATTTGAAAAGCGTATTAAGAACATATTTCCTTACTTTTTGGGCCCTACTAGCGCTTCGAGACAAAACACAGACAATTTGGCAAGTGCTGAGAAGAAACGCCGAAACAAACTCAGTCACCACTAGCTGGAAAAATACAAAAAGTAAAGGTACATCAGTTTGGTGCAGGCTGAACTGACCAGACATTCTTGTCATTGAGGTAGTCATGGACTTCGACATTAAAGTATTTTAACGTGTTGTTGAAATTTATCAATAGGCAGTTCAACAAGATTGTGTGGTATGCAATTGAAGAATTTAATACAGTTTAGTTACCCACAAATGAATTACTGAATGACTATTTACAACAAAAATCGATAAGAACTGTTTGGTGATCAACACAATAAACGCCTATGATAAATCTCAGAAGACCCCGAAGAAGAAGTTTGGTACGAGTATAAACGCGGTTAAGCAAAACTTCTGACACTTGCTTCTATGTAGTCTGCGAAGCACTACCCTAGCCACTATCTACCAGAATACAATACGCTTACCTACCTTTTGTTTATTTCCGCAGTCGCTGATCAAGTTCCTGGCGGAGGCTCACCGCGGGGCCCACGGGTTCGTGACGGACGAGAACGGAAACCCAGTGGAGCGCGCGGCCGTCCGCGTGAAGGGCCGCGACGTCGCCTACCACACCACCAAGTACGGAGAGTTCTGGAGGATCTTGCTGCCTGGCACCTACCGCCTCGATGTGAGTAATTAAGCACAAGCATCACATTAATCAAACCTCAAAATTGAACGTACTAAACCAAAGTTTATATCTACTAAGCGAAACTAGAAAATTTTGACCTTGGAAGTATAGCAGTTTCGATCGCGGAATAACATCTTTAGTAAACAACTTAAGAGTTTTTTGATTTATTTCTTCTTCTTGTTATATTAAAAGGACACATATTATATTAGTGAAGTTATTATTATTTTGTTCTAAAGTTTTTTTTTACAAAGCTAACTGTCCTAATTTACTTTACTAATTTTCCCTGCAGGTTTCAGCAGATGGTTACCTGCCACAAGAAGTGGAATTCATCGTAGTAGATAGTCATCCTACGCTTTTGAACGTTACTTTACATTCTGCTAAGGTAGGTGACTCGGTTAGTAATTTCATTTCAAATGTCATTTTAAGAATCTTGTATATAGCTCAAATAACTTGATCTTCTGTCCTGTACATATTATAATGTAACCTGTTTCCTATGTGAAGGGTTTTATGTCTCTATCTGTAGCTTTAATTGAATGCACACTACCAGGTTTTAATTATTTATTTATTAATTTTCAAAGTCAAGATTAAAAGTGCATTCGCGATGGACCACATTCCGTGACCCCAGGCTCTGCCTGCGGCGCTCGCTTCACGTAACTCCCATAGTAAATAAATCACTGTGACATCGCGGGCCGAGCTCTCACAGTGAGGTGGGTATTTACTATAGGTAATTGTTCGTATAGGAACGCGCGGGCGCAGGCGCGAGCCTGATACTTAGACTGCTCGAGCGATTCGTACGTAAACACTTGTATATCACTTTATGTGTATGATATTTCGCGACCGCGGTCGCGGCGTGCAGGCCATCGCGGAATAGCACCTTAACAAGAATATATTAATTATCACTGAATATCATAATCAATATCATTTATGTAAATTTTTGTAACCGTTATTTTCTAAAGCCACTTCATTAGCAAATTTATTGTAAAGGGAGGTGCACTGGTGTGGTCTCTGGTTCAGTAGTGTTGTGTGGTGGGTCCGTAGGGCTACGTGCCGAGCCGCGGGCCGCCGCGCAAGCCGGGCCGCCCCACCGGCGTGCGCCTCACCGCCCCCACCAGCCCCGCCACCACGGCCGCAGCCGCTGCCGCCCCCAACAACCAAACCACTGGTTTCACTCTCCCAGAAGATTAAAGCCTTTACTCATCAAAATCCAATCGGCCAATCCGGCTCTCGTAACAAAAGGATATAAATTGTGTCTTCGGATTCGAAGGGCTAACTAAACCTTGCAATCTCTTTCTTTAATAGGTATTTTGTTCAGCAGTATTACTATTGTTACCAAGTCATGACAATAATTTAGCATATTATCGCGTAGATATTAGCTGTAATTGTATTTATTGTTAAATTTTATCTCTTAAAGTATACCTAAATGCTTTGCTTGAATGAACGTACAAATAACACCTGGTGTTGGGAAAGCTTGTGTTCAAATCCCGATCAAGTACAAACCTATTTTTGTAGTCATGTTAAGAAAATTAATTTAATATCTTCGGAACTAATAAATAGCAAATAAAAGGTTTATTTTATTTTTCATAAAACTTCATTACCCAAATAACCGCTTGTGGATTAATCAGGTATGTAACATCACAATATAATTTTTAACTATGCTGATTAAGTCTACTTCCATCCTAGAATAACTCGGTTCAAGATAATAATCATGATTGTTTATGGAAGGAACATGAATAACTGATAAGAGGGCGGAGGGATTTACTGAGTGCGAATATTCGTGATAAAATAATCGTAGCTATACATATTAAATTACAAGAGATTCTTTGATTCCGAAGGCGCGGACGGAAGTCGACAGTGAACAAAACACTGAAGCATACTGAAAATTATGAATTAGTGATGAAACTTTTTCTGATTGTGACTCAGCAGCTAACAATGTGATTGTGGTTACAGCGCATCGACGGCGGGCCCTACTACCGGCCGGTGCCGCTGCAGCCGCGGCCGCCGCCCGCGCCGCACGGCTCCGGCATCTTCGCCTCTCTCTCCAACTCGTTCAACAGCTTCGTATCTAACATTTTCGGATAGTGTTATTCATACAATTTTAGCTATACTGACCCCGGCTATAAAGCGGATCTGATTTGCTGAAGATGAATTAGTCAAAGCTTAGAATTGCCTATTTTGCGATAACTACCGTACCAGAGTTAGAAAAGTTACGTTACGTTTGGTGGGTTATCAAGTAGAAAAACGCGACGTATAATATTGTCAGCTCATTCAATCAAGGAGGAATTCCAAGATGGACGACAGGCCACAAACACAGGCGACATTGCGCTCGCTGCACTAGGTACTTGTTTCTTTGAATCCCTATGAAATTGTACCATGTAGAGAATTATCAGCCTGTCTGCAGGAGCGGTCTGCGGTCCATTTCGAAATTCTATACGAGTATTTACATTAGACCTGCTTAAGTATTTTAGCCATCTATAAGTTTAACCCCTTTTTCAAATTAAGACATAACTCTGACATTTTAATATGCTGCTGCGTTACCCTACCGATTAGATGTACGAGATAAAACCTACAATAAAATTAAAGATATATATAGTTATTGGCTGGCAAAGAGGCAATGTGGCCAAAGCCAAAAAATATATAAAAAGATCTCGAAAGGACTTGTTATTAGCCTATAAACTTCCCTCACGATACGCCCGAGGCCGAGGTACAAAGAGGAGAAGGGGACGCGGAATTTTTGCAATCGCCATTGGCATCTTCAGACATTTCGGACAACGTCTCTTGATGAGTGACTGAGTTCCCCACCCTTACGCGTCTTTGCTACCATAGCTGCATAGGGGTATTTTAAGTTAAGCATTGTAAATAGAACATAGATAAGTTATAATTTATTATGAATTAAGTTAAGAACACAATAATAAATGAATTACACAAGAAATAAAAGCCTTTAAATTTAGTACGGTATATTACAATAGAAGTAAAACCATTCAACTTTTAACCTCCCGTCATCAGATTGTGTAATGAATAACCCAAATCAGTTTTTTTTATCCGATTATATGGATAGAATTAATGGATGGAATTAATTAATTAATTCATTGAACTAATGGAATTAGACATAGTTAAGGTAAGAAAAGTTCCAGAAGAATTAAAAAAAAACCTGTTAGTAAAAAGCTTGGCTGATTTAATACAGTTTCTGAGTCTGAACCAAATCTCTTATTCATCTATGGCTAACTAAAATTTTAAAGTATTTCTTCTAATACATACCTATTATATTATCAATATTTTACCGTCAAAAATCCTGGGATAAGAAATCACAACGCGATAAGCTATCAATCAAGATCATCGATGGATCTTTATTTTACCGCGTTTTCATTTAACCTCATATGGCCCAAGCAAAAAATCATCTACTTAATGATCATTTGAATGTACAAAATATTAGATAGTGGTTCCGGCTCAGACAATTTTGTATAGTGACGTGATCACTATACAAAATTGTCTGAGCCGGAAACGCCAAATGTACATTGCAATGAACAAAATACATTTTAGTGCTAAATTCAACGTATACTTGAATGCCGCCTTACGTCATAATTTACTGTGCTCTTTTCTGATTGGTAGATATTTTGACCAATGCCAGCGGTCCAATCGTGATAAATTAATTGTCTAACTTTTGAAGGTAAAACATGGCTAACACGAGCCGAGCGTAAATTCAATCAATTATTTTCACATAAACTTGAGTAAATTCATATTAAATTTTAGTTTTATTGCCGTCTATTTAGTCAATTAAAGAAAACAAAATTATTTCAGAGTTGCCATGAAAGCTTTTTTTTTAAATTGACTTGATTCAAATTTCGATGTACACTGAGCGTTACTGAATATTTTTTATTTATTTTCAATCTAAAATTATTCTTAAAGATGGAGATTGAAAACCTTTCTGCTTAACTTGAAGAAAATAAGAACGTACAAGGTTTAGAAAGAGAATCCAAGATGTTCTGATGACCTTGCCTGTTACCGATTTATTGTCAAACTGTAGAAGACTCCTAAATCAGAAAAATGGTTATTATAGTACTGGTTAATACATAGAAATAGATTTTAAAGGCTATTAACAATGATTTTACATTTTTTTCGTTAACGCCCATAGTGTATTAAAATGCATTATAATTAGCCCCGCACGACTCCTTTTGATCCACCAAAAAAAACTAGAAAAAATCTATGCTACATTTTTCTAGACAAAAAAATTGTTCTTGTGCTGGGCCCGAAGCCCATCTTACAAACAACAATGTACATTATAATGTACGCAGGGCTTTAGGAGGTTATATGCGTCAGGTGTAAAAGCCTAAGTGATATTACTTTATCTTTCTGTCGATAACTGTAAAAAAAATATAATATGTCTATCTTTTATTTCAATTGTACTCATTGGGCTTTACGATAGTATCGGAATAACCGCAAGTATGTACCTACAGACTCAACGATAACACCTGTATAAATGGTTGATGGCAATGTCAAATATTTTGAATATAATAGTGTTGTTATAGTCAGGTTACAAGCAAAAAACAATGGAACATACTCCATAACTATTGATTATACTGGATATCTTGATAGGTAGACTTTAAGAAAATTATTCCAATACCTTTAAATCCCTTATCTAGGTACTAAATCGACAAGAAGTTATTAATTATTAGGTTTAACAATGCTAGTTTGTTGGTTTATTACGATTTATTGCACTCTTGGCAAACTATTTTCTAAACGTTTGAGATGTTCGGTGCATCGCAACCGAACACCTACTCGGCTCACGTGCCGGTAATTAGGTCGCTCGCTGCAGCCGTCAAACCATCCTATGTTTTACTAATTAGTGCATTTTTGGACGCCTAATCGTGCGGTCGCGCTCAAAACTCATAACTCTCCCAATCATCCTAGCATTAGTCTAACTCTTATAATTAAGTATCGTTTGTGGAACTGTTAATATAACTCTTTCCTCTCATAAACTCTTATCGTCCTTCGAGCAACACTTCGCGTAATTGTACTAATTACGTAGTATTTATTAAGGCAAGCAAACTTCATCAATACAATATTGCAATAACAAATGGATCATTGATAATAACCATACACAAAAGTCAATCGTATTATGTAAAAATAAACCATTTAAGTAACGGTTAAGTTAGGGAGATGTATTCAACGCGTTTTAAGTAAAACTGACTTTCGTTATAACTAGGAAGACAGCTGATAACATAAATACAACGTACCTACCACAAATCATGTTAACAGTGCCTAAACTTTGTCTAAACAAAAAACAATATAAAGTAAATGACAACACTGGTTTTCACACATTGTTATCCGAGATTAAATCCTACTAATATTATAAACGCGAAAGTTTGTTAGTATTTATGGATATTATCAACTCTCACGTTAAAACTACTGTTTATGGATTTTAATGAAATTTTACCAGAGTAAAGCTTATACTTACATCAAAATAGCACTTAGGCAATAATTTATAAAGAATTGCGAAGATTAAGGGTTTCCACGCGGACGAAGTCGCGGGCGGCCACTAGTACAATGAAATGGTGACTCCATACTTATTGGTACTTACTCTAATTTAATGTCCCAAGTGAGGAATAAAAAGATCTCATCATAGCCATCATCAATTAAGACAATCTATTAACCTTAAACATTTTTTTTATTAGTGGTAAGACTGAATAAGTTCATTTAAATTTTTAACAACTATGAATGAAAGTAGGTACTTTAATGTCTCATAAAAACCACGTCACCGAGTCGCACGTCTCAGTAGCGAGCGATGTTTCGGTTAGTATCAAGGGTCATATCACACAATTTTAATAGCTAAACAGTTTTATGCCGAAAATTTAAATTTCAAAGGATAAATAAAAAATCGGAGGCCGCTACGAAGTACAATCTTCGTAATTCGATTTTCGATTTATTCTTTGATAACCAGGTTTTCGACAAAAAACTTGGTAACTTGACTTTAGCTGTCAAATATTTGTGATAATATGCGCCAGTGTCGTGCTGATAGCGGTAGCGGTGGAGTGTTCAGTCCTGCTCACGACCTCGGGGCCGGTGCGAGGTAAACTCGTTCAAGATGAATACGGATCGCATTACGAATACTTGGGAATCCCATATGCAGAAAGCCCCGTAGGAAACTTGCGTTTCAAGGTTTGTAATTTTAATTCTTACAGATAACTGGGCCGACGAATCAAACCGTTATGTTACGAGAGATTATTACAAGTTCATTACAAAACTTTGTTTACCTTTGTTTTGTATTATTGATAAAGGAAGTTATTGAAATTATAGTCAATTGAAAATGTTTCAATTTATTACTCCACGTTCTAACTAATACTCCCACAAACTGCATTACAGCCTCCTGTTCCAAAACAACCATGGATCGTAATTCGAAATGCGACCGAGCAAGGGCCGGTGTGTCCTCAGCCAGAAGGAAGATACACCAGAGAACAGATGAGCGAAGACTGCTTGTACATGAATGTGCTAGTTCCTGCAAATGCAATGGAACCTTTACCAGTATTCATGTTCGTTCATGGAGGAGGCTTTAAATCCAACTCCGGGAATATTGATATTTTCTATGGACCACAGTTCTTCTTACAGCGCAATATTATTTACGTGTCCATGAACTTCAGGTATTTATACTAGTACACTTTGGTAGTGAAATTACATCATAGGGCTTGTTGATCCTTGTCACCATATTTAAAAAGTAGGTAATATCTTCCTGTTTATTTTAAAGTGGTTTTAACAGAACAGATACTAAGCATAATAAATAATATTCTTTGCATTTTAGACTAGGCGCGCTAGGATACTTATCACTTGAGACAGATAACGTGTCCGGAAATGTTGGCATTAAAGATGTTTTGCTAGCACTGAAGTGGTTTAACGATAACATACAAACATTTGGAGGACACTCGATTACAATTGGAGGCCAAAGTTCTGGTGCTGCTTTAGTCCATTACCTGCTACTGTCAGAAAAGTCTACAGGGCTTTTTCAGCGCGTCATATTGAGTAGCGGAAGTGCTACGAATTTCAGATTTTTTGCGAAGGATCCAAAAGATAATGCATTAGCCCTCGCCGAAGAGCTTGGTGTTAAAAATCTCGATGATACTGAGAATGTGACCCAAAGTTTAATAGATGCTGACGTGTTTGATATAATAGATGCACAAGAAGCCATTTACAAAAATAACAGAAACCCAATGCGAGCATTTGCTCCATTCGTACCATGCGCAGAAAAATATTCAGATCACGCAATCATAACTAAACCACCACTAGATATAGTTAAAGCTGGAATTCCACAAAATGTTATAATATTGGCGGGAATCAATTCAATAGAAGGGGCATATATGTGGCAGAACCTTCATGAACTTCCAGAAGAGACTTTAAAAGAAATTTATCCTCTTTGCATACCAGCTGACATAGAATATTCAAAGGAATCCGAAATGTATAGGAATTTGGTGGATTCTATTTCTGAGTTATACTTCGGTGATAAAACATTATCTAACTGGACACAGACTAACTTTTACAATCTGCTAAGCGACACTCAATATACTTACAGTGTTGACTCTTGGATAAGGATTCATAAACGCAGACAGGACAGCGAACGACTTTATTACTATGTTTTTGATTTTGACGGAGAATTGAACTGGGCTAAACTTGTCTATAACATAGACTTCCCCGGTGCCGTTCATGCCGACGACATAGGATACTTGTTTGTGACTGAAGTAACTAAACCAAAGCTAAAAGACTTGAATGCTAGGAGTAACAAAACTTTACATCACATGCTTACATATTATTCGAATTTCATAAAATATGGGTAAGTGGCGATTTTTATTTATTCCATTTCTACTTCCAACGTATGGAAAATGTATGTTTTTCTTACAATCATAATATAATTTCAGAAATCCTTCCCCAAAACAATATGACGGTGGAATTATGTGGCCGGAATCGGGTAAAGAAAGACATCACATATTGATAAACGACAGCCCTGAAGGAACCTTGCAGGCACCTTTTGAGGCCAGATTTAGTTTTTGGGAGAATGTCTACAAAAACTATTGTAAACATTATGGTGATAATGTAGCAATTTGACCTTCTCATTGTTTTGATCTTTAGAACACCCTTTTTTCCGAATTCATTTACTTTTCAACAGCAATTAAATTTATTACGGAGATATGGTAGTAAATACCGAAAAAGCAGTCAATTATTTTAAAACGTTTATTACACATTCGTTTACTAATTTACATGCGTATTGTCTTATCACTCGGTTTCAATCCAAATATTTTAACACTGCCACAAAAGATTAACGTTTGTCTCTAATTAATTATTCAAACTAATTTTGTTGTTACAAATGGTATGACGTAAACGCCTTGAGAAGCATAGTTATCATTGTTACAAATATCAGTACAGAACTAAAAAAAGAAGTCGTGCAAGTTTATATCATAGCGCCCTCTAGTGGAACTTATCTATAATATAAAAATGAATCGTAAAATGTGTTAGTAAGCGCATAACTTAAGAACGCCTGGACCAATTTGACTATGAAACATAATCTGACTTAGTCAATTAAGCTTAAATTAGGAAAGAATCTCGGTATCCGAGAAACGCAGCTGTAAGTCTGTAAATAATTGTATATTAACACCCTTAAAATAATTTTATTTGTTAAGTTTTTTTTTTTGAGCTACCGAGAACCTTAATGGAGTCGTTGAATTTTGTAAGTGCTTTTTAACGCTTTGAGCCAGCGTATGTTTCATATATTTGACAATATTTGACAATCGGTTAAGATGAAACAGGCTATAATTTTATTTGTTAAGTTTTTTTTTTGCGTTCACAACGCTATTTTTTTAATTTCGAAAAGACAACACTTAAAAAATTCTTTTCGGCTCGACATCTACAGGCCCACACACATCAACACCAACGGGAGACGCATCTAAAAATAGATGTGTCAGTGGTCAGAGCATTGTACTGGACTTCCAAAAGTCGGGGGTTCGAATCCTTCTCGATAACCGGAGCCGAAAAGAATTTTTTAAGTGTTGTCTTTTCGAAACCCTTAAAATAATTTTAAAATTTACATTATGGTAGGTTGTACGCAACAATTAAATTTTAAGTTCAAAGGTTTTTTTTGTAAATTTCTCATTTCCTATACTGGTTTTTTGCTCTTTGTTCTTTTAATGTATATTGTAATTTCAAATTTTGTTTATTTTTTTTTAAAACGGTCAACCGTTTTCGAGATAGAGGTCGGAGAGCGCGCGGTCACAGGACCCCTTCAGGACAACCGGTGCCTCCGGTCAGAAATGCGCCATTGATAGTTTATGAACCGAACCGTTATTTGATTAAACATATAAAAAAATAGTTTAAACAAAATTAGTAGATAATTTTGTATTCTACAATATTGATGATAAGTACAAATAGCATGAAAACCCGTAGGGAATGAGACATTTACAAAAAATACCGTGTAACACCATTGACCTTGAAATTTACTAGTTGCGTACCACATGTAGGTTTTGAGACAACTTTTAGGGTGTCAAAATATAAGGATTCAAAGACTTACAGTTAGGTGTTTCGAATTCCAAGGTGAACTCACCTTGGAATTCGAGATAACTGGATGACAGGGCAGTGTGCGTTGCTAGGCAACGGCAGCGTCGAGTTTGACGTGGTCCCTCGCCTGCTGGAAGGCGGCAATGAGCGCGGCCAGCTCCACGCGCTCGCTGCAGCCCTGCGACAGCCGCGCCTCCGCGTCCGCCATCTTGATCAGCAGGCCGATCAACACTTCGGGCGGGAGTTTCACTGGGATAAACAATTTCATTTTAGGATCATATCACATATTTTTTTACAGCTAAGCAATTAATTGCCGAAAACTCGGATATCAAAGGATAACTCGAATCCGCACTATCCAAACCTAAATCGAAAACCGCTACGAAGAAGAAATTTAGTAATAACATACAAAAAACATTGTCAATGTATAGATCGATGCACTTAACTGAATTTTCCTTTCAGCCCATCGATTTGTACGCACAGGCACACGTCAAGTTTATCACTGCGGTATCTTGATAAGGTTGATTTTGCAACGAAGATGAGTAGCTTAATGTGGAGCTGTGTGTACGTTGACAATGTTTTTAAGCAAAATAATTCTTAATATTTATGTTATTACGTAATTCCTACTTCTTTGCGTCCATTTTTCGATTAATCCTTATAAATCGAAGTTATCGGCAAAAAACCGCTTGGCTGACAAAATTTTGTATTAGACAACACACTACGGCAAAATCGATGAATACATACGCTTTTGGGTGTATGTGCTGTTCTGTCTGACAATGTTTATTTTGGACTATTCTCTCTCATCTCATCAGCCTTTATAAGTCCCACTGCTGGGCACAGGCCTCACCTCAACTATGAGGTGGTGCGAGCCATACTCCACCACGCGGGCTCAGTGCGGATTGGTTGAGGGGTGTGTGTAAGGTAAGTGACCAACCTTACTGTCAGATGTTATTAAGCCGCCCGAGGGCCTCTGACTAGGCTTAACGACTAATATCAATAAAAAATCAATAAAATTCATTTATTTCTGTAACTAGGCTAAGAACTAGCACTTTTACACGTCCCAACATATAAATTAACCCTACCACCGCTTCGGGACAATTTGGGCCAGTGCTGAGAAGAAGCGGCGCAAGAAACTCAGTCACTATTGTCATTGCCTCTTTTCAAAATTGATTTACAATAATTGTAATTATTTGCATTTAAACATTTCCATATATCTTTGTCATTTATATAATCATCAATTTTATAATATCCTTTCGACATTAATACATCTTTAACAACTGTTTTAAATTTATCTAAAGGCAATGAAATTAAATTTTCAGGTAATTTATTAAAAAATATTACACATCTACCCATAAATGAGTGACCAACCTTATGAAGCCTAAAATGTGGAACGGCAAGACTATTTTTTTGTCTTGTGTTGAAGTTATGCAAATCGCTATTTTTAGGAAATAAGTGTAAATTTTTTCGAACGTAAATTAGGTTTTCGTAAATATATTGCGAGTAAACTGTAAGTATTTTAACTTCTTTAAACAATTCTCTAAGTGTTTCATTTGATTTAAGTTTATAAATAGCCCGCACGGCTCGTTTCTGCAATACGAAAATTGTCTCTATATCTGCAGCTGAGCCCCATAGTAAGATGCCGTATGACATGATACTGTGAAAATAACTAAAATAAACTAGTCTTGCCGTTTCAACATCAGTCAGAAACCTTATCTTTCTTACAGCGTATGCAGCGGAGCTTAGTCTCTTTGATAAGGTCATGATATGAGGACCCCACTGGAGCTTATCATCTAAAGTAATTCCCAAAAAAGTTGCAGTATTTGAAGTAACTAGTTGTTCATCCTTAACAACAACCCTTGTTGGAACTTGTCGGACATTGGGCATTGTAAACTTAATGCATTTAGTTTTGGTCGCGTTAAGCAATAAATTGTTAACGGTGAACCAATGAAGTACTCGCGAGAGAGTACCATTTACATCGTCAAACGATTCTTTACCCCTTGGAGTTTTAAAAAGTAGTGAAGTATCATCAGCAAATAACACTATCTCACAAGCACCGTCGACAAAGTATGGAAGGTCATTAATATATATCAGAAACAGTAAGGGTCCCAATATCGAACCCTGGGGCACACCCATAGTGAGAGGTGCTCCAGGAGACTCTGCTCCATTGATAGAAACCTTTTGTGTTCTCTCAGTGAGATATGAATTAAATAAGTTACATGCATCAGTTGATACACCATAATGGCGTAGTTTTCTCAACAGGGTCTCATGGTCAACACAATCAAACGCTTTAGAGAGGTCACAAAAAATTCCCACAGCATCATGCTTACTATCATAGGCATCAAATATATGTTTCAACAGAGCGACTCCAGCATCAGCAGTACTGCGACCCTTTGTAAAACCAAATTGTTTATTATGCAATAAATTGTTTGATGTGAAGTGAAATAGTAGCTGATTGAATATAATCTTTTCAAAAATTTTACTTAGAACCGGTAAGATAGATATTGGTCGAAAATTTGAGGGGTTATTTTTGTCACCAGATTTAAATAACGGTACTATTTTACTAAATTTCATTAAATTTGGGAATTTTCCTTCATCAATACATTTGTTAAAAATGATCGCTAAAAGAGGTGCTATGAATTCAATAATAGTTTTAATGATACATACGGATATTCCCCACAGATCCTCGGTTTTTTTCATATTTATTTCATTGAATGCGTTCATAATTACATCGGTGCTTACGTATCTAAAGTATAGTGGTGAATCACACTCATCAATATTGGATTTGAGAATGGATTCAGACAGTTCTGCAGAAGAGTTAAGTTCTTTAGTAGTAGATGGTGCTATATTAGCAAAGAACTTTTCAAAAATATTAGCTACTTCTGCATCAGATTTAACTAGTTTACCTCCGTCTTTTAATGAATATGAACGATCTTTTGTTTTATCTTTACCGGTTTCTTTGTTTATGATATTCCATATCCATAATATCGATGGATTTTGGACTATTAAGTCAAGATAATAAAAGAATCGCCATATAGGATTTATTCACGCAGTGCATCCTATTCAGATAAACCACAACAATAATTTGAACATACGATTATTACGATTTGTAGCGAATCAAATGAATAAGCAAAAAATATTAGAGTTACTTACGTCTTTGTACCACGGTGTGAATCTCGGTTAGTATGTCACTGAGAGCTAACCCTTTTGCAATTTTCATGTCCTGAATATCTGTTTAATTGATGATTAAGGATTTACATTACAATACATAGGATATATTATTACATAGGACAGTTTATATTTCGGATTTTGCAAAATAACCGCATTGCATACGGTGTTTACACACAGAATTTAGGTGCTCGTACACGGGCATGGTCATTTGACAACTGTAATAGGTTAATATGTTTGTATCTGAGACATTAACAATGACTTGAAGACATTGTTCCGGGAATATTAGCATAGGTACCGATACGAGATAACAACTGCATAAGATGTCGCAGTAAATAATGATTATTTATGAGCTGCCGTTTGAAAAAATCACACTAATATTATAAATGTGAAAGGGTCTTTTTCAGATGCTTGTCCGTCAATCACGCTGAAACTACTGAACGGATTTTGATGATATTTGGTACACTGACAGTTGGTGAAAGGATACTTTTTATCTCGATTCAATTCTCCCTAGGGATAAATGAGGAATCTTAGTAAGTCATTCATTTGTTTTTCTTAAAACAACGGACAGGATAACGTCTGCGGGTTCGTCTAGCTAGTCTAACATAAAAAGGATACACTTAAAGCACGCAGCGAAATCGTTTTCGTTCAACAACCAATTAAGTATGGCGTTGATGTCAGAGCGCAGCGGGTGGCCGACGCACGTGTACACGTGGTCCTCGGTGACGGCGCGGTGCGCGAGCCACGTCGACTGCAGCGTGTTCAGCACCTTGCGCATGTCGCCGCCCGACAGCGCGAGCAGCGCCTGCACGCCGTCCTCCGACATCGTCACCCTAGCACGATAATGTACAGCTGTTAGAACAGGAAATATAGGTACACGGTTGGTGGGATAGCGAAGGATGCAATAGGTGTGACGCATTTATCCCTATCGCATGCTTGTTTTGTTCTATGAGCAATCGTATGCACGCGGTCCTCGGTGACGGCGAGGTGCGCGAGCCACGTACACTTGCGCGTTTTCAGCGTCTTGCTCATGGTGCCGCCCGACAGCGTGAACAACACCTTCACTCCGTCCTCCGACATCGTCACTCTGCCACGATAATTTAGGTACTGTTAGACCAATATAAACTGTTGGTGAGATGATATAGCGAAGAATGCCAACTGCTATAATATAAGACGACGTGTAGATATCCCCATGACACGCTTTGTTCTATGAGCAATCGCTTGCACACGGTCGTCGATGCGCGAGCCACGTCAAATGCAGCGTGTTCAGCACCTTGCACATGTCGCCGCCCGATGTAAAGTTATCTTACCCTTCCTTTTGCGCGATCTCCTGCAGCCGCGGCACGATCTGGCTCTGCTGCAGCGGGGCGAACCGGAAGCGCGTGCAGCGCGACTGCAGCGCCGGAATGATCTTGCCCAAGTAGTTGCAGATGATGCAGAAGCGCACGTTGTCCGTGTACTTTTCTATGACTGAAACGGAAATTGGATATTGACAATTGTGCATAAAAACGTTTGCTTAATTGATAAGGCAGCCTATAAATAAATAAATAGAGACAATATCATACATTGCTCTGATCCCAAACTAAGTAGCTAAAGCACTTGTGCTATAGAAATGTGAAAGTAAGGGGGTACCACCAACACCCAGACCCCATGACAACATTTGTTTTCCAACATTGTCTCCGTCCAGGGATCGAACGGGATCTCAAAGATGGCGGCACCTTGAAACCGGTACTCACCACCACTTAGGTCTTCATATAGCTATTGTAACAAAAAAATGAGACATAAACCGAAAAAACTTACGTGTCTCATTAATGCTGAACCTAATGATTTTTTTTTATGCCAATACCAATATCTTACCTTAGGGTACTTTGAAGTTTCGAGCAATAAATCAATCAGTCGGTAGGTATGTTATGGTCAAAAGAAAAAATAAATAAAACGCATCAAGTATTTTGACAAAGTGCTTTATTAACCGATAGCACATATCGAGGAAGACGATCTCTGCGCCTTCCTCATCGCTTTCCTCGTCATGATGAGGGAGGATTGTTCGTCGAGCACGGTCCCGGTGCGCGCGAGCCCGTTCGGCTCCGCGTCGAGGCGGGTGGGCGCGAGCGCGGGCGAGCGGGCCACCGCGCGCGCCGCGTTCACGCCCAACACGCGAGCCACTAAGCTGGTGAACGCATAGTTTACCTGAAAATACATACAAGCGATAAATAAATTCTATCGTTTACTTTATAGGTTTCTATTTCCTATTGATGCAAAAAATACTCAGAGAAAAAATGATCTGTGTGTAAGTAAAGGAAATAGAATACGTGTTTTTCGCCGGGCCAATGCGTAAGCTTTTACTCAGAATATCATTTAGCTCTGCAGCTTTATTACTACAGTATTCAAAATCCTTTGCGACGACTATGTTACAATCAAATACCTAATTATTACGTATCATTGTACACCCTTTTTATTAATAGCTACCAGCCAGATATTCTAAAATTTAATAAAGTAGGAAAAACTGCAATGATCAATCGAACTACTCACGCAATCTTACGCCCAGCATTTAAGCAAATAGGGGCGCACGTTAATTCAATACATGCATAGGTACAATAATTTTGCGTTATTGAGAGTAGATAGGTATGCCATTTATTAAATAACATACGTCTGCATACCTACTACAACCACTCGGCAATTATAAATTGAGTGAGTTGTGGATTCGTTTGGCTGATTTATTTGTTAACATGGACTTACCATTTCTCCAGTTCTAGCAGAGCCCTTAAAATGTTCCAAAAGATACTCCGAGGCTAACTTCTGCACACAGGATAATCTTACTGCTCTTTGATGTTCTAGATCGGATTTGTTGCCAAACAACGCCATTCGTGGCTTTTTAATTTCTGAATCGAATATATGTTTTACAGTCGTTATCCACAAATTTAGCTTTTCAAAGCTTTGAAGGTTTGTTAAATCATATACAAATATTACTACCTGAAACCAAATTCTGATCAGAAAAAAATGCATAGTCAATCAAGTACCGGTGTCTCGCATACGACACTTACATCTGAAGAGTACAAGTAGTTTTCAAGCATGCGAGTGGCGATAGCGTTCCCAGCGACGTCGCAGAGCTGCAGCGGCACGGGGGGGCGCAGGCTGAGGCACTGGCCCGCCAGCACCTCCGCGCCCTGCGTGCCGCCGCTCGCCGCCGGCGCTGCGCCACCCAGGTACCGCGTACACAGGCTTGTCTACAACACATTTTATTATAGGACTGTGGTTTTTTATAGTATGAGACGTGGCGCCTTGTTTTAGCTAGGTATTTCATTTTAGTGTTATGTAAGCGACACCTGCGTGCCACATCATTTGTTTCTACGAATCTGTATGACATACATTCCTAGTAATCACGCGAAATGAAAAGGCGACATTTGAAGGCAAACCATACACTGGCCATACCCATAAAATAATATAAATAGGATTAATCTATAAGCATTCAGTTTATTTCATTGTAAACTCAATATGTACTTACTTTTCCAGTTGAGGGTTCACCAACAACAGTAATTTTAACTGTTCTGTTTTGAAGCTCCTCTTCTTCAATGTCCGACATTGTGAAAATATATTATGTTGTGCACTTAATTTAGTCATTTAACAAAATAATCGAGCCAAGTGTTGAAAATATAATATTTTTTTTATTATATAGAGATATTTAACGAAACATTTTTAAGTAACAATATTAATACCATGATTGAAATGGTACTGTTTTCATTTCTGTTGCTATAGTAACAATACATACAAACACAAAAAATATAATTCATGTAAGACTTTGAATGAATTCAGTAAATTACACTATTACTAATTCTTCATTCTATCAAAGCAAAATCCAGGCTTTATAACATCATTTTCCATATGTGTGTTCTAATTGTGCTGTTAAAAAAGTTTAGCTTAAAGTAATTATAAGACTTACTTCTCCTAAGGGCATTCTGTGCATCGTTTGTCATTGCATCTGCTTCATCCAATATGATCAGCTTTGGGCCAGCTTTAAAAATAGTTCGAGTTGACGCAAAACTAAGTATTTGTCCTCTCACTATCCCAATGCCCCTGTCATCAGATGCATTTAGTTCTAGGACCTAAAAGTGTAGTAAAAAGTAGTAGTACTTTAGACAAATAATTACATCATAAATAAGGTGCAAAAACATACACGCAGATATGAAAAAGTGGAGGGTCAGACAGCTTTCTGTCTTTTTAAAAAGAGACACTATCTAAAACTAATCTGCATCAGCATTTTCCTGAATAACACCAAATACATACCATGGAGTTAAATTGCTGGGGTGTGTACATTTGCCTTGCACAAGCCAATATGGTAGAAGTTTTGCCAGTTCCTGGTGGTCCATAAAACAGTAAGTGAGGTAGCTGATTCTCTTTCATAAATTGGTTGACTGAAATAAACAAGAGACAATTTTAAGCCTTTATTTAACAATTTTGCTTGAAAAGTATGGGCACCAAAAATAAAACAAAGTATAATAACTGAAAGATGGTTATAAAAAGTGTGTGTACTATTATTGTATTAGTTAACAAGACATAATGAAGTCTGGCAATTGAGAACAAAGTCAAAAGCTAGATTTTACATAGATTTTGACACAGCTGCAATGCAATATAACATTCAATGGTAAAAATAAACAAAGAAAACTTACTTGTTTTGATTATATCATCATGCGACACCAAATCTTCAAGTTTGGAGGGACGGTACTTTTCTACCCTGAAATAAATAGATTGAAATATTTATTCATGCTAAGCTTATTGCAAAAATAGGTCATGAATAATTTCACATACCATGGTAGATTTTTACTATTATCGCCTGCGCCTAGTGTCATGATGATTTGCTATGAATCAGCAGCAAACAAAAATCCACGAAACGAAAAGTACTATTCCTTTTTATTTTTACCACAAGTTTTCTGCAGATCAGAGTGAATATGTTTTTTAGAAATAGAGCTTAATTACTGTGCTAATTTTATAGAAGGCAAATATTTAATTGCCTTCAATAAACTTCTGTTAAGGTACATAAAACGTTATATTTATTTCTGAAAGACGAGTAACCCAGTTTTACTTCGAACTATGTGTTAAATCTGATCAAAAGTAATATAAAGCTTAAACTATGAAATCTACTGCTTTAATCTTTTAGTTTTCCGTTCCAAAAATGTACTCTTGGCCATTCCGCATTCACAAGAGCGCTCACAAGCTTTTCTTGATATTTAAAATTAAATATTTTATTTTGAATCTAATTTGAGGTTATCTTTTTAAAGTTGGTTGACAATGAATGACCACAGATTAATAATATGTAGCAAATGAATGACATTCGTTTTTTTTGTTACAGAAGTATAACGGCCTAGATCTTAACCCAAGATTGATAGCTTTTTTACGCGGGAAGCGTGATAGTGAGGTGTAATTATCATCATATTGTTACTGAAGGAAAACAATGGAGTAAATGTAAGAAATAGAGTAAAGTTCTCCGTACTGACTCGATCGATATTCCTGCGTAAAACTCTTGCAATGAGTTAGGTTCAGCTAGTTCGTTAGTTAGTTATAAGTAAATTGCGGTGAATGTCTGTGGCCTTTCGGCCTACGGTGAACCCGCCACGTCTCCGACTCACATGGCACCGGAGGGCACCGTCAGGTTTTTTAGTGGCTAGGCGGGTTCTCTCTTCTAGCCCTGGAGTCGCACAAAACTCCCGGCTGCCCCCGCGGCTGGCGGGTACACGTAACAGCATTTTCCTGACGTTAAAAAAAATGTTCGTAAGTACAAGTTTTAAGAATTTTAATGTACACTGCTCAACAAAGTCTAGGGAACAGGAGGTTTTTAGGGAATAGTTTTATATATTTTTGTTTTAAAGTTTATATACCAATCGATGCGCAATTTAATGCTTAATTAGTTGCGTATATAAATAAAGGATTCAGTTTTTGAATTACGAGGTAATTTTAATGAAAAACAAAGAAAGTGTATTACAGAACTAAACAAAGAAATTTAATTTAATTTTCTTAAAAATTAAAACATTACAGTTAAGAACAAATATGCGGGGACTTTTTTAATAATCAGTTGGACCCCCTAAGGCATTAACAACAGCTTGACATCGTCGTGGCATACTGATTATGAGACTATCGATTGTCTCTTGTGGAAGAAGACTCCATTCTCTGGAGAGATGTGAAAAAAGTTCATCTGCTGTGTTCAAATTTTGAGGGAGATTTCTAAAAGCCCTTCTCTTTAGTAAATCCCACGCGTGTTCAATGGGATTGAGGTCCGCGGACTGAGCAGGCCATTCCAGCACTTCGATGTTGTACTCGCGGAACACATCCATCACCTGACTCGCAGTATGTGGTCGTGCATTATCTTGCATAAAAATAAAATCTGCGCCCAGATTTTGTCGGTGCGGGATAACCACGGATTGGACTACCTGTTCGCAGTATCGCTCTGCATTTAAATTTCCCCTGATCAAAACGAGATCCGTCCGTCCACCCAGGTGGATTCCAGCCCACACCATGATTGTACCACCTTGGTAGGGATGCACCTCCTGTGGGTTTTGAAGCCGACTCTGCCGACCAGGAATCCGCCAAACACGCACTCTTCTTGAATCTGGATGAAATCCGAAGCGAGATTCATCGGAGAACAGTACATGTGCCCACTGATCTACGGTCCACTGCAAATGTTCACGTGCCCACAATAATCGACGTCCTCGATTTCCATGACGCAGCGCGGGCACTCTTAGTGGTCTGCGAGCACGAATATTAGCTTCATGGAGTCTCCTCTGATCAGTCTGGTCACTGATAGCAACCTGGTGCTGCGACTGGAGGTCTTCTACCAACTGACGTGCCGTAATGGTGGGTTGCCTCCTTGCGACATTTTGCAAAAAACGGTCCTGCCTTTCCGTAGTAACCCTATACCTGCCTCTGTGCCTTTCGGCTACATCGCCAGTAAGTCTGTAACGTGCCCACAGTCTGCAGATAACGCTCGCGTGAGAATTCAGAGCAGCTGCAACTTCGCGTTGGGGTAGCCCAGCTTCCAACATTCCTACAGCTCGAATCATTTCTTCCCGCGTTAAATGACGTCGTGACATAATGGCCGTAGTCGCAAAAGTTACGAATAACAACGGTTAATTTTGTTTTTCAATAAAATCATAAAACAATAAAACAAATTTTTATCTTTAAAATTCTCATACAGTATCACTACACAGCAATCAAACTAATCAAACAAAGTGAAAGATTCCCGCCTTTTACGAAAATTCTTTTGTTTCTAATTTTTTTTTTAAATTCGAACAACGTTTGATAAACATTCAGCCTACCTGTTTACCTCAAAGAGATCAGTACTTTTTTAAAGAAGATTTTACAAATAAAGTGTAATAGTTGGCTTGTTCCCTACACTTTGTTGAGCAGTGTAGATTAGGTTGTATGGCCTTTCCCTTTGGGAACAATGTAACTTACTACCTAATACCTTTTCCATTATCTTTGCTAAAACTTACTACTACTAAACACTAATTCTACCAAAACCACTACCTAACTTGAACTATGTTCATTACCATATTCTAGTATTCATATAATATTAAATTATTTCCTTTCCCGATCCTGCTTCATTCCCGGGTCTGAATTATTTCCAATTTCCCTGTTTCCCTAATTTTTTACTTGATAATGGCTACGTTAACGACAAAGCCATAAAGAAAAAAAAAACTATTCTATATTCATACTTGGGTTACTACTACTACTAAACCAAGAAAAAGCGCGGGTAACGCCAGTGTCGGTGGATGTAATTTTTTTTTTTTTTTTTTTTTTTTTTTTTTTTTTTTTTTTTGGCCTCGCACGACTTGTGCATCAGCCACAGCGAATGGTTTAGGTTTAAAAGGTAGGGAAACGGATAATAAAAGGATAGTATTCGGGAATCTACAAGGATCGGATCAGGAAAGTATAATTATACATATACTTTTAACATTAAAGTCATAAAGATATTTATACAGAATTAATATGAGTTGGGCAAAACTACAATTTTATATAATTTTTATGTAAATACATAGAAATAATGTTATATATATTGTAATCATATGTAGATAACAAAGTATTAATGGAAGTTGGAAAAGGAATACGGAGGGACAACAAGGAAGAAATGAAGGAAGATCTGTCATATAATGGACAAGCAAAGAAGATGTGGTTCAAATCTCCAACGTCAGAGCCACACTCACACAAATTGCTGTCTACTATACCTAGACGGGAAAGGTGGTTAGGAGTACATGTATGACCTAATCTCATTCGGATAATACATGATGTAGCTTGTTTGCTAAGTTTAAATTTTGAGAACCATGGTTTGTTCGGTATAACTGGCTGTATGGATTTATAATTTTTACCTTTAATTTGGCTGCTAAGATTCCAGTTCTCCTCCCAAGAAGTAAGAAGGAACTTTTTGGGGAGAGAAGCCAAATCATAGCAGAAGTTTTTATAATGGTTTAAATCACCACAAACTATCGCATCATTAGCTAACCTATCAGCTTTATCATTGCCAGCAATATTACAGTGACTAGGAATCCATGCAAAAGAAACTTCTAATTTTTTTAGATAAATTTTGAAAATTAAGTCTCTACACATTAAAATAACATTATTTTTAGTATTGCATTTAAAAGGGAATTTAAGTAATGCTTCTAGGGCACTCTTTGAATCTGAGAAAATTATAGTTTTGTTTAATCCAAATAATAATATATACTCCAAGGATTTATAAATGCCATAACACTCGCCAGTAAATACTGATGACTCTGGAGGTAATTTGACTTTCTGGACTATTCCTAACTGATCATGATAAACTCCTATCCCTACTGGTGATTCAGGGGAATGTTTGGAAGCATCACAATAAATATGATGACAATCATGAAAATCCCTATCAAGTATAAAATTGAAATGAATGTTAGCATTTCTATCATATTTAGAAATATTAAGATCTAAATGAATAGTGGGTGATAAAATAAGTGATTCAAAATTATAACAGAAGATTGGGAGATATTGAGATCTATTAGTAGGGGATTGTAAAGATAAAAATTTTCTAAAACTGATTACTAGACAAGGCGTTTTCTTATTTCTCCAATATGGAGAGTTTTCAACTAGAAAGGATAGTTGTTGTAATTTAGAAAATAATGGGTGTGTTGAAAATTGTAGGGAACGGAATAAAAATTTATCACATAAGTACTGCCTACGTAATGATAATGGTGGGTCGCAACATTCTACCTGAAGGGCGTTTATTGGGCTAGATTTCATAGCCCCGGAGACAATTCTTAAAGCCTTGGATTGAATATTATCTAGTTTTTTTAAAACCATAGCACTGCATGGTTCCATAAAATAACAAGCATAATCTAAAACGCTTCTAATTATGGCGTTATATAATAGTTTTTGACAAAAAGGATGGGAACCCCACCAAACACCCGACAAACAGCGTAGAATATTAATAAGGTTTTCGCATTTGGCTAGCAGATAATAACAATGGGGGATGAAGGTTAATTTTGTATCTAGGATTATTCCTAAAAACTTAAACTCTTTTTCAGCGCGAATAACTTGGGAATCAAAATAAACCGAAAATGGAGGAGGGCAACGCAATCTAGTAAACAAGAGTGATGAGCTTTTCACAACAGACAGACTCAGACTATTATTGTCAAGCCATATTTTTAGGGAAGATAATGCAGTACTTAATAATGAGCTTAGGTTTTCAACTGACTTTCCATAAGCGTACAAAAGTAGGTCATCTGCATATTGTAGAATATTGACCCCTAAATTGTTATCAACGATAGCAGATTCTAAATCAAAAGTGTAAATATTATATAGTAAAGGACTCAGTACAGATCCTTGGGGGAGTCCCCTCCAAATTTGTCTAGAGTTTGAGGACATATGAATGAAACGACCAGATAACAAATTAAGAATTAAATTAATAAGTTTTGGAGGAATATTTAACCTATGGAGCTTATTTTTGAGAGTCGATAGGCATATCGAATCGTATGCGGCTTTTACATCCAAAAAAACAGCCAATAATGATTCATTATTGGAAAAAGCTAACCTTATGTCAGTAATTAGTAAACTTATACTGTCCACGGTGCTCTTACCTTTTCTAAATCCGTACTGACTATTAGATAACAAATTCTTGCTCTCAACAAACCATTCCAACCTATTCTTTACAAGATGTTCTAAGAGTTTGGCTAAAATTAGGGACAAAGCTATTGGACGGTAGGAAGATGAATCAGAAGCGGGTTTGTTTTGTTTGAGAATTGGAATGATTTCTTGGGATTTCCAAGAAAGAGGAACATTACCTGTTTGTAAAATAGAGTTAAAAAGTTTAAGTAAATATACAAGAATTTCTTCATTTAAGTGTGTTATAAAAGAATAAGGGATTCCATCTGATCCTGGGGCTGAGTCTTTAACATAGGAGAGGACTCCTTTTAATTCTGAAAGACTAAAAGGTGAATTAAGGCTGGGTTGATAATCATTATTAACTTGTGAAAAAGAAACAGACGGTATGATTTCAAAAGAAGGGACAAAAGGAGGAGCCAAATTGTCAAGGAATTGGTCGACCAAAGTATCATCTAATATAGGAGGGTTGGGATCTTTGAAAACTGATCTGAACCTACGAATATTAGTCCAAACAACCGAAGGAGAAACGTCAGGGGAAATCGAAAGGCAGAAATTCTTCCATCCTTCCCATTTCTTTTTTTTAATTAACTTTCGAGTAAGTGATATTTCATTGGCAAGTACATCAAAATTCTCCATAGTTGAATGGGCTTTATAGACTTTCTCTGCTTCCTTCCTTCTTTTAATGGCGGTCGAGCATTCTGCGTCCCACCAAGGGGGAGATGGAATTTTTGTCCTAGATTTTTTAAGGGGGAATACTTCATTTGCAGATTCTATTAAAAGAGAAGCCAGTGCCTTAGCACACGCAGATTGATTGTTGTTTTGGATGACAGGAAGAGATGAAATATTAAGAATAACCTTGTCTTTAAATTTAGCCCAATCAGCATTTTTCAAGTTGTGTTTTAGTCGAGGGCTATGGAAAAAAGTTTTCCTGCTTGACAAACAACTTAAATTAATCAAAATAGGGTAATGGTCACTACCATAAGTGGAAGGTAAAGTGGACCACTCAGTAGATGAGGCTAAACTTGGGGATACAAATGAAAGATCCGGTGCGCTTAAAGCTTCATGAGGTTGGGTCCTGCGAGTAGGACACCCTGTATTTAAAATACATAAGTTGGCTTTATCAAGGAGGTCAATCATTCTTACACCATAATGATTTGAAATAGTACTACCAAAACTTACATGATGGGCATTGAAATCTCCAGTAATTACAAGAGGTTTAGGGAGAGTCAGAATGATGGATTCAATCTCATCATAAATCATTGAAGAGGGGTGAGGAATATAAATTGAGGCAAAACATATGTTATTAATGGAAGCAGCAATAATTGAAAATTCGTTGCTATGCTGTGGTATTGGAATATGTTTAAAAGCTACTGAATGACTTATAAAAAGAGCAACTCCACTATATCCATCAGATCTGTCCTCCCTGATGGAGGAGAAACCTGATATTTTACATTTCATGTTTGGCCTAAGCCAAGTCTCCTGAAGGGAGACGACTAACGGTTTGTATTTATTAATCAAGTAAATAAGATCACTTTTCTTACTTATTAAACTACGGCAATTCCATTGAATGACCGTAGTATTACAGACTGTTGCCTTCTCTGCCATTATTATTTATATTACCTCTCAGTGAATCATTAATTTTGGCGACGTGGGACGGTAGGGAATCATTTGGTTTGAGTAGGGATAAAGTACTAATCAATTCCTTTAAGGAATTCACTATTAAATCTCTTACTGAAAAATCAGATTGGGGATTGTTGTCATCGTTATTTCTATTTATTAAGGCTAAACCATTTTTGGACAAAGGCATATCATAATCCTTTATAAGAGCATTATGAGCTGAACGATCAAATCCCTTTTCAAGTTTCCGGGGACTATTAGGTTTAAGAAAAACGGTTTTCTTATAGGAAGTTGGAGGTTTTCTTACTGGAGGAGACAAGGTAAAAGATGGCTGTTTAGCAAAAGTTGGAGGTGGAAGCGAAGTCAAAACATCTGCATAAGACTTAGAGATAGGAGGGTGCAATTTAAGGGCTTCTGAGTAAGAAATGCAGTTCTTTGCCATGGTTTCCTTTATGGATTTTTGCCTATTAAACTCTGGACATTTCTTACTGTTTGCATAATGTTGGCCAGAACACAAACAGCAAGATATGTCTTCTTCCTCAGCCAAACAGCTATCTCCTGTATGATTTTTGCTACACTTAAAGCATCTTGGTGTAGATCTACACTGTGTTTTTATGTGCCCATATCTGCAGCAGTTGTAGCACTGCACTGTGGGATAAATATATAGGTCAACTGGCAGAGAGTTATAGCAGACAAAAATCCTTTTTGGTAAAACTTGCCCATCAAAAGTAAGTACAACTGTTTCAATAGGTACAAAATCAGTCTTTCCGTTTACTGTGTTTTTCTTTTTCAACCTTCTCACCTTAATTATGGCACCACATCCTACAGGCACGGTAATATTATTAATTATGTCATCATCTGTCCATTCACAAGGTATGCCTCTAACCACACCCATTCGGGTCACATTGTAACTAGGAACAAAAGCTTTATAGTGACAAGATTTTAAGGTCTCACTATTAATGAAATCGTTTGCACTGGAATATTTAGAAAAAGATAAAGATAATTTATTCCTTCCAATTTTTTTTAGACTGCCATCAATGATATCACAAAACTTGTTTTTCTTTAATAAAAAGCCAAAGGTGACTGGATGAACATAACAGTTTTCATTTGGTGTAGTTGGTTCCCTTTGCACATGAACAATAAACGGAGATACATCAGAGGATTGGTAAAGTAACCTTCCACGCACTGGATTTGGGTTGGGGATAGAGTCAGACAGTACTTGTTTAGGTGGCTCTGGTGTTGGGATAGAGTTTTGTGTCAAATTTTCTAACCTTGTCGGGTTTAATGAACTAGACCAAGTGTTTCTTGAGGAGGTAGGAGAACGGTCTCTTGTTGCATCAGCATGACATAGACAGATATTATCATTAGTATCATAAACTGAATCAGAATTTTTGTGCTTCCTTCGTCTCTTGTTACAATCTTTACAGATCTTTCTAGATTGAGATCTCTTACGTTTAGCGCCATTTATATTATTATCAGAAGCATCTGTATCTGGCTCAGCTTGTGATCCCTCTGTATCTAAAGTAATGAAGTAAGAAGGCTGAGGAATCCCTCCACCGGGATCCTCTACCTCGCCATCCATGGCGGATAAAAAGTGAAAACTTACCAAGAATCCGTAATGTTTATGTAACAACTATTAAATAAATATAAATAAACTAGACTGAACTACTTTATACACTACTTAACTGATCCAGAAATATAAAAAATATTTTTAACAAAAAGTTGAGAAAAATCTCGGCCGTCACCCGCGACGTTTCCCGCGCTTTTTCGGATGTAATTTTTCTTGCTGTTTTATAAATAATTTGAGACAAGTGTCAGATTGGAGGTTAAGAGCTATAATTTATTTCTATTTATCTTAACTAATAGTGTGATATAGTTTTATTCGGTTCTGGGTGAGTTTAAACTGTTTTATAGCTCGCGGTGGCGGGATATAGGTGGCGGAATGCTCCTCCACCAGGATTTTAACTTCGTAACGCCGTGCGAGTTCCAGAAGCATCTTATTCTGTAACTATTACTAATGCAGGTATGTCTTAAATGGAAACAGATGGTTAGATACGGAAAGTTCGGCGTTGGATGAGGATTCTGAGAACGCCGCTAGTCTCCGTAAGAAAAAAAAGAATTTGCTCTGGCCAGGCCGGGGTGGGTGTTTACTACTAGTTACAAAAAATTATATAAACTTACGACCTTATTAACAATCCTTCATGGGTTGAACTATTCGAACACATGTGTTATAGACACTTTTATGCAAAATTTGAGACTTCCAGCAGTTGTAGAAGGTTAAGTAGTTTCATTATAAACTTTTATTCCCAAAATTAACCCTTGGGTTGAAAATAATATTATAGATAACTTTAGATCATAAAACAATAGATAAATTTATCTACAAGACTTGCAAAGTCTTGTAGATAAATATTTTTGAGTTTAGGTGAACACAACAAATACAAAATTATATAATACATCTATATTGCAATAAATATCCCAGATTTTACTATTATTTAGAATAAACTATTATGTGAGGTTATTTATATTTTCCCACCATTGGAAAGTTTCCGCATTTTTTCCCAATTTTGGAAATATTCCGAAAATTTCTTTAATCGCGGCCGAGAATATTTTACTGGCTTGCACATAATATACTCGGCGCGTGTGGCCAAGGCTTTAACTAAACTAATGACATCTTTACTAATTTCCACTTCTCTGTTGTAGGAGAAGATACATCATTGGAAGAAAAGTCTTCAGTTTTCCTATGTGAAAAAAATCAACAATTTGCCTAAGACATTCGGATTCGGACTCACTTCACATTTCAAATGCACTTGATTTGTGTGCGAAGATTTGAGAAGATCCATTAATATGGTTGCAGGTCACAAAAACTTGACGTCTCTTTTTAACTAAGGAGTGTTATCGTATGTAAAAAGGACAACAGTAGTTTTGTTAAAGTGTAAGGTATGAGTAAATGAAGGTAGTATACCTTCAAAGCACATTTACAAATTTTGTAGATAAAATCATAAGTTTTAGTTATCGTGCTAAACCTGAATGTACAGCGCGTGTCGTTTTCAATGCTTCCAAGTCTAATGTATATCGGCCACCAATCACATATCGCAGCCAGGGTGTGGCCAACCAACGGGTAGAGTAGGCACCTAAGGCTCCTTACACACATTCGCCACTGTATCAATGCTAAATTGCAGTGTGCAGGGTGGGACACCACATAGTACTGTGGGAGAGGGACACCATGTAAAGAACTACCTGAAGGAATGATGGCGTTCACCAATTAAATAGCAATGTAGATGCATGATAGATAACTTTTACAAAAGAAATAATAATATGAGGTTAGTAAATGATAAACCATTTTAGTAGTTTTATTTATTACCCGTGCGAAGCCGGGATTTCATCTTTGTAAAATATAACACTTTTTACAACTGAACGGGAACCTCAAATCCAGGTTTATATGATAAAATCTCAGTATTGATAATGACAAGATCTTTAGATCTATTTATGTTGTAAAAGATTCTTACATTACACATTATGTAATTATATCTTAGCATTATAAGCAATGAAATCTTCAACTGCAGCTTTAGACAAGCCACCAAGTACTTGATCTTCAAAAATAGCTGCTCCTCCATTACCCCACACCCACTGCACTCTGGTTGAGAATCCTGAGATCATGTCTACCCGAGCGTCATCCGGAATGTAATATTCACTTCGCTTATGTTGGATATTGTAATAATATTTACATCCAGTCTTTTTTGATATTTGAGACACCCAAGGTTCTGAGAAAAGAAAAAAAAACATTTAAAGTATAACATTTCAAAATGTTTTTCAAAATACTTTTCACTTATTTACTACTATAACGATTGGTAATGGAATGAAGGTTATGAACATGAAGAAACACTTGCGGTCAATAAAATCGATCCTGTGCGATCAAACTAAACCAGCCATTCATTGGAAAACCATTATTAGTAGGTATTCAGGCGTAATTAGAGTCCTGACCACAGTTTGTCATCCCTTCAAAGCACATTCACAGTTTTCGTGAATAAGATCTTCATTTTTAGCTACCGTACCTTAACCTAAGTGTACAAGGTGGGTCAATTTTATTGTTCTCAAGTGTGATACACAATTATGAACTTACCTTTTATTTCTTTCATAAAAAGAAGAGATCCGACTTCATAAAACATATCATTTCCATCTATTCTATTCGGAGTGCTTATAGTCACAGCCCTTTTTATCCTTTTCATAGCACGATATTCCAATTTGTTCATAGCAGATGAAAATGTCTCCATATTGAAAAGCCTTTTGCATCTTATGGCGAAACCTCCATGAAACGGCTTATTTAAAGCAGTGCAGAATAAATTACATTGATTGATCCTAAAGAAATACCCCGTAACATATTAAAATAATTTCTTTAATTAAGATAAATACTATAACAATAAGATTTTCGCCAAACCTTTCTGTGAGAGGTAAATTTGATATGTCAACGCCACCTAGCATCATAGCATCTATGATGTGTAATGCTTTGCTGTATATTTGGTTATTTCCTTCGCCTTTGTATTCCTTTATTATCTGGACAGAAATGGAACAAATTAACTTCTATCATATGTATACCCTAATAAAAGCAAAAAGTAATAGGAATTTAAATAATATCCTTCCTTACTTCACCATAGATTAACGTTTTTGCTGGAAGAGTTAGCTGTAAGCCAACGATATTTTTCCAAACGCTGCCTTCTAATTGGTGTACATGTTTATTTCCACATCCTTAAATTGAAACCAAAATACTTTAATTTTTTTACTGTTTTTAGAAAAATCAACCATCTGCCGCAGTAATTTAAAAAAAAAGGAATTCTGCTAAAGGGCGATTCTCAAACTTTGTACACCTGTACCTCGTGTGTTCATATAAGTTTTGAGACAAACTTTGTGCTAAAAAAAGAAATAAAAAATTACTGGCTGCTATTTATTTCTTTTTCTAATTTTGAATTTCGAATGTTAAAAACCGTTTTTTTTTCCCGCCTTAAATCTCCCGGGAGATTTTCCGTGAGGTGAAAACTTTTGGTGTGAGCCGTAACTTCGTGTACTACACTATTAAACGATACAAGGAGACAAGTTATTTGCAAGATCGCCAAAGGAGTGGTCGGCCGCGCTCTGTAAGGACGCCTGCGAACATCAAAATCATTCGAGAGCGACTTCGCCGAAATCCATGTTGAACTCAGAAAAAACTAGCTCTGCAGACTAATATTTCGCGCGTTTCAGTCAACAGAATACTGAAATATGATCTTAAGGTGAAGGCGTATAGCCGTAGGAAAGTTCATTTTTTAAACGATCGCCTTCGTAAATTGCGACGCGAACGTTGTCCAATACTGCTTAAGAGACACGATGCGAGGAAAATACTCTACACCGATGAGAAAATCTTTACTGTCGAAGAAAAGTTCAACCGACAAAACAATAAAGGGTATGCAAAAAGTAGCAAGGACGTGCCAGCTTCAGCACGGAATGTCTCGCGTACTCATCATCCGGCTAGTGTGATGGTATGGTGGGGAGTTTCGTATGAAGGTGTCACTCTGCTCCATTTCTGTCAACAAGGCGTCAAGGTGAAAGCCAAGAACTATCAAACTGACATCTTAGAGCCTGTTGTGAAACCCCTGTCCCTTACTTTGTTTCACAACAAGGATTGGGTTTTCCAACAGGACTCAGCGCCATCCCATAAAGCAAAAACCACCCAAGCATGGTTGAGGGAAAATGTGCCGGCCTTCTTCGCGGCGAACGAATGGCCCTCTTCCAGCCCCGACCTCAACCCGCTGGATTATGCTTTATGGGCTGAGCTAGAGCTCAGGGCCTGCCGAAAGTCCCACCCAAACTTGGAGTCACTGAAGCGAGCTCTTGTCCGAGAAGCAAAGCGAATCCCGCTGGAAAAGATTCGTGCCGTCATTGATGACTGGCCAAATCGTCTAAGGGCCTGTATTAAAAACAAGGGTGGTCATTTTGAATAATAATAATTATTTTTTGTTTATTATAATCTACTAATTGTTTACTGAAAATTTTAGAAATATATGTTAATTCTAAAAAAAGTTATGCAACTTTTATTTCGTCTCAAAACTTATGTACACACGAGGTATATGACTTTATAAGGTATACAGCACTCCGGGATTACTTTGATTTCTGTTATTGGCATAATTTGTTATTTCAAGTCTAGCCCTTACATTCAATTGTTTGATTGAAAGGGCTAGAAATAAAAGAAATACAACACCATGTTCGAAACTTGTTCGTTTCTAAGTCATTGGTGACTTTGGTGTTGTAGTTTAGCGTTCTTATTACTCGAAGGTTGCACATCAAAGATGATTTCAATTTATCAAGATAGTATTTAGTGTAAGTAATTAAGTTAAAATATTAATTAACACTACTCACCTATAAAGATTTTAAGGTCTGGACAATTTTCTTTTGCACTACTCAAAAACATAAAATGCCAATCATAGACTTGTTTGAATGCTTTAAGATCTGAAGGCTGTTGCAGGTACTGAGGTTGCTTATTTAGTATAGATGTCTTAAAGGCATGAATACTGCTAGCCTGAGGAGGTTTCTTTTCTAATAACGACAATATACTTTTTAAAGTGTCATCCGGCCCATGTCGCTCGGGCTGAGTCCTCACCTTGTCTGGAAGCTTAATTGTTTTGATCAAATATTATTTATTGTTACATATTTCAAATGGCTTTATATTTTTATAATGTTTTTAAAATGAGACTTACTTGCCAAAGCTGCAAACATTGTTCTCTCATCTGAACCTGGCTTGGTTCCTTTAAATTTTTGTCCTTGCTGAATGCGGCTATCTTTAGCAAATTTTTTATTTGCCTTTCACCTAAGCTAAAAACATTTAAAATACACTGATTTCAGATGCCTAACTGGCTGTTGAAGTAAAGAAGATAATAATAACCTACGTACACACAGTTACTTTTATAAATGTATTCAAAAAACTTAGCGTCCTCTTGAATAACTCGAAGGGGGACGAGTTCAGTTATATCTTCATTATTGTCGAGTCCATCAAAAAGCATAGAGTTGACGTTATAAAGATGTCGTTCTGCAGACTCGGTCCCTAACCTTTTCCATTTACAAATAAGGTATCTTTCCGAGTTCGCCGGCCTTGATGTAACGGGTTTATGTATACAAACTGTAAAAAAAAAATTAATCATGCGTAAAACGTGCAAACAGACTATTGAAAGCAGTTGACAGCCACGACTGGGGTATGCAGTCTTTTAGGAAGCCTTTTACCTTGATCAAAACATCGGTACATAATGTAAATAAGACCGACGCTAAATAGAGTGAACACATCGAAGAGTTTAACAACAAAATGTCCTCCAGTTCTCACAAGCATTAACGCTGCCAGGCACTGACATAAGTAAAGTTGTTTTGAAAGTATCTCTTGAATGTTTTCTTGGCCTTCCACGGAAAAACCCTGTTGGAAAATATGGTTTGTAATAAAAATCTAAAATAGCAAAAAAAATGTGGAAAACTATATTTTAGACGCGCAATAAAGAATCTTACTAGGTATGCATAATCGCTTGATATTTAGTCTCAGTTAAGCCTGTATGTATTCAAACACACTAGCTTTTATTGCATTCAAAAATACCAAGTAGTTTTGATTTTATAAGCATTCAAAGCTCCGAAAAACATCGAGTCCCGTTGAAAGTTGTGGGAGTGACAGCTGTAACCGCAGTGGGAGGGCACATTATACCACTGGACTTTTTTTTATTTATTTTTTACTGACAGAATACGTAATTTGTGACTTATTTGAGATGGGCAAGAGACAGCAATGGCGATGATGCTATTCTTTATGTCCAAGTAAAAAGAGTAGGTGTGTTTCTACATTTAACCGTACACACAGTGTACGGTTAAATGTAGAATCACACCAGAACGCCACGTACGAACGTACCACACCTTATCATTGCAGTTTAGAATGCAATGAAAAGGATCAAGAAGTTTTAAATGCGAAGATGTGGCGCCAGTAGAGTTGGCTGTAAATATATAATTTTTGAATGTGGTAATCGTCCAATTTTTCGCATTTTGCTTATGGAAATAAAATAAAACAACTTTTCCGACGAATTGGTTGTTTTTTTTTACATTCAGGCGCAACACAAGTATTTTGTGTTGTTTTATAAGTATAATTTCGACGGCACAGGCGCGCCGAGCGCGAACAGATTGAGTGAGCCAGACGACTCAGGCCTCATTTACAGAGGCACGCACCATCTTACGCGTAAACACAAACATATGGAAATAGACGATGGTGTTCATAGTGATGCGGGGCGGGAAGCGAGGCGGTGCCCGCCGCTGCGCCCGCCGGTGTGCCCGCGTCGAAACCTTGAGCGTGTAGCGGCCCGAGCGTGTGGATGGCTTGTCATCCACAACACAAAAACACTGGGCCCCATTTTTGTATTAAAAAAATCACATTTCATCATAGAATTCTCTTCTAAAAAAAGTCAATTATATCATTCTCCATTGCGACGGTAAATACGTCTGTTTTGTGCGATTTTCAAATAAAGACTGGCAGAAGGTTCCGCCGCGGCCATCGCTTCATCGGGCATGACCGCTGCGTGCGCCGCCGCGATAACACGCCGCGTGGGACGCGTCTTAGCCATCCGCGGGCTCCGCCGCACATAACGCTCCAACTCAAACAAACGCGTGTGAAATGCCGTGTCGCTTCTCCGTAAACGCTCTCATACAACGCCATAATGTTTGACTTTAGTCTTAGTAAATGAGGCCTAAGCGTGTTATACGATGACGTCACACTGTCACCGCGGCCCGCGTCGTGCGGTGACAACTTGTTTTACTTCGAAATCGGAAATTAATTGACGTACCGAACTTATTCTTTCACTAGTATTTTTTTTTTGACTGATAAACATTCTCCTTTCTTGTATTTATTTTATTATGTACAATATTACAAATTAAGGAAAGGGAACCAACTATTTTCTTGAAATACATAACGGCACGCTTAATACCTTAAAACTGAAGTTACAAACTCCGCTTCGCATAACACACGCTCACGGAATAATGTAGCAATGCAAGCAATCTTTTAAAAATCGTTTTACCATACAAACATTATCTTTTTATAACATTAAAGTATACATACTCGTAGAAGTACATATTATAACGTAACACGTGCACATAAAAATGTGTCTTATATTATATTCATACTAAATTTATTTATAAGAGCAATAAGGCTTGAGAGTGGTGCTTAAAGTCTGTTGAATACGAGTAACCGCGAAAATCCGCGAATGGATGTTTAAATTGCGATACTTACGCCATCGGCCATAAGAAAATGTACACCTTTGTCATTTGTTTGTTTTAACACGTAATCTTTCAAAGACGTCAAATTCTCTGGGTCAAATATATTTCCATCATTTTTTATACCATAATAAGCATCAAATGTTTCGGGTGTCCCTGCATAAAAGTCTGATAGTTTAAAATCACAGGGTCCTTTTAAAGTAAATCCAAAGCCTGAAAATTGAAAAGAGAGCATAAATGAATAGGGTACATAATCAAAACGCTAAAGGCTAAATTATACCACATTAAATTACACAGGTTAAATTATGTACACCATGTAATAAATTAAACGCAAGTATTACATGTAATTACCTTAAAAGTATAACGTTTTGAGGTAAACGCTTTTAAACATAGTTTAAAAAAGTCAGTGTATCTAACATACAATGAAAACATGGATGTAACGTGATATTATTCTAATTTCTGTTAAGTAAAGGCAACACGTTACCCCACTTTGATCTTAACGAGACCGCCTCTATTCCCTTTGCAATAAAAACTTTTTTTTCAGTCGACATGGGTATGGATAACCAGACTTGCTGTTGACTGTACATGTTGCATAAAAAAACCTGTCAAAATTACATACCTTTAGATTTCCATCCCTTTCTATATAAAACATATTCAGAAAAACCCCCTGGTCCAGCACACACATCGGCGAAATACAATATTTCTTTCTTATCAATTGCGTTTGCCCCATCTGGAGTTTTTGGTTTGGTAAACATGAAATCGAAGACAGCATCAATGTTTGCCATTTTTACTGCTGCTCTATTCAGGAATATGACTGCACCAATAGTTTCGTAGGGATTGCTTCGAAAACGTGCATGCCTTAAGTCCTCATCATACAATGTATCAAAAATAGTCTGTAACATGCAAGAATGTTAGGGCCGTTAGGGGGGAAACTATATATTTTTTACTATTTTGGTGCCATATAATAAATATTGCAGAAGTCTAATATTCAAATGTATGTTACAATTTTAGAAGCCTGTAGGATACCTATGTAAATATTAACATTAAATTTTACTTATCCTACTATGTTTAATCTAAGTTAGTTATAATAATAAATATAATTTATAAATACCTATTTTCTATATAATGAATAGGCTATATTTATTTACATCTTAATATTAACTTAGCTACTATAATACATTTACTAACTAATTACACTACACTTACTAATTACACTTACACACTAGTTAATAAAAGTCAGTAAGTCGAATCAAATAGCTTCATACATTATCGCGCGTAAAATAGCTATCGCCGCGCGATGCATTGGAGCGGTCGCCGAATGCAATAGTCATGACGTCACAGCGGCGGCCTAAACTAGACACACCGCCCGGACGACATTGAATATATCCAAGCGCTCGCGTTCGGCGCGAGCCAGTGCGAACACAGATACGACGCGGAGCGCACGTCGCTCGCCCGCCCGCTATACCTATCGGCTTACGCGCATTTTACATTCGGAAACTTTGTGTTGTTATTTACTTCCTTAACACCTTCTGCAATACAACTAGGTGGCATCCTCTGCCCCTAAAAGCCTTATAATAGCCACCATGATGAGTGAGATTTATAGTGTCTCACCTAGAAGATACCTAGTGGTCGAATCAGTATTATCCAGACGCGCATCAATAGCGGCTGACTTAGTAATTTAGAATGTAATGCAGATTTTTTTAAGCCCATAATGCAATTTAAAAGAAGGCGGTTTAATTTTAGTTAATAGTTGAGGATTACCTTAGAATCTAAAACTCCTTTTAAAATATGTGGATCTACAAAAAGTGTTTCATCATCTATGGTTAACTTTTTATGACCCTTCTGTAGCCATTCATCCAACTGATCTCCAAGCAATGGATCATCTGGAGCCGACGGTATCCATTCCTGAAAGAGGCCAGCCAACTTATGGTAAATCCAAATATACATATTTTCATACATACCATTCAAAGTTTACTAACCGGCTCCTCTTTGGCTTCAGCTTTCAAATCGTCGGGAGACCATTTGAACTCTTCTGGCACAGCACCCACTACAGAAGGTTTTAAGCCCAACCCTCTTCGGCCTTTTTGAGTTGAGGCCTCTACAGGTTCAATTCGACCATGTTCAAATTTACCCAGACCTCTCCCAGGTTTATAGCCCATACTGCTCATCATACGTTTTGATTTTTCAGAGTAATCCATACTAAATGCACCATCCGTATCATTCTCTTTACTAATATTTCTATTGTAAAATGTACTGTCACTATCTTGAAAGCTGGGTCTTGCTGATGTTTCTCCATGGTCTGCATCATTATCATCAAATCCTGGGCGATAATCGTCAAAATTGTCATTTGGGGATGAGCAATTTTCGCTCAAACTGCTTCTAACTCTTGAACTGTGTTGAGGGCTGTTTTCTGAATATCTTGCCTTATGGACTGATTTTTTATTTCTGTTTTCCCCTGCATACTCCTTAGTAGGTGTCTCTGCGACAGATTCATCATCGGACTCCTGTGCACCTGAAAAATGATACAGAAGTATATTATTGTTATGTTGGTCATTTATTATTCTCAGGACCATAGACTGTTGGCAGGTTCATACACACATGGGGCCGAAGCTATCACGCAGAGACCTGTTTGTTGACAGCATTGATTTACATGATGTGCACTTTTAATGTGAAGCCCAGAAAAGTGCCAGGTTAGTTTGTCTTAAACTATATTGCAGGATATAGTTAAAAACATGAGGATAATGTTCGGTGCTTAATGGACTAGGTGATCGGAACTAAGGAAGGACTATGGCCCCTGCTGAAATTATGTCTTTCACACGGTTAAAATGGCAGAGGGTGCCTCGCGCACTCAATTAATGGGCTCACAGAAACGGTCGAAAGCACAAAGCAACAAGGAGGCAACATAGTTTGAGGTGCTTAAGGAGTGAAAGGTATACTATGATGGCTCACCTAGATAATCGCGGAAGTCGGTCAAGATCTACAAGCATCTTACTAGACTATACTTCCTTTAATATTATTAAGATCACGATTTTAACTTAGAATGCTCAAGTACCTACTTAACATACCGATTGAAGGGCTCAGCAATGTTGGAGTTCGGCTATTCTGTTGACGGGATAATTGTTAAACATATAAGCTACCGATGAGATGGTACTACTGTGCCCATAACAAACTGATTGGCATCTGTGAAAAAAGTATGCAATGGCTCTCGGTCTCACTCAGGTATAACTGCGCCTAAAGTGAGTTTTTAGAGTTTAAATCCCGGAATAAAAAGTACAAAGTTCCATCTATATACTTATCTTAATTGCTTGCCTGTGAGCTGAGGCAAGTACAGACCTTTAAGTACCTACCTGGGACATTAAGTCAGTGACTCGCATTTGCATTAGCACCAATATTCCCGAAGGTGTGCACGTTGCTGACGCAAAACATTTTGTCACACGTATACACGTGCAGCTCGTGGACAAAATATACCCAGGGGGCGTACAGCGCCCTACGCACTTAGTATAACAACGCATTCAGGGGACTTATGGGGCTGCCACGACATGGGGGGTTTCAGGGATGCTAGCTTCAGCAGAGGTCAAAATGTCTCTTGGCCATCACCAGAAAGCGCATTGTGCGGTAGCACCAAAGGCCTCCTGAAGTCGGTCTCGGCGAGGCTGGACGTGGAAAGGTGTCGTAATGCAGCACTGGACTCTCTTTCAGCTCGCCAAAAACACTAAAATAATCTATAATCCGCTGTGTCTACCTGACTAATATGATTTAAAGAGTATTAAGCACATAGTTTCTTAAAAAACCTCTTTTAATGGTCGCGAGAATCAAAACTTCTGGAAGTTTCTGGAACTTACTATGCTCACTGGGGACAACTTCTCATAAATTGATTCCAAAGTTAGTAGCTTAAGCACTTGTCTTATGGGAATCAGAAACAATGAAGGTGCCACAAACACCCAGACATTGTCCAACATTGCCTCTGTCCGGGGATCGAATGCTAATAGATGGCGGCACCTTGAAACTGGTACTGACGCCACTACACCACGAAGGTCGTCAAAATAAATACTTACCTGAACCTTGTGATGTAGTTGATGAAGCTCCATGAGTGTCAGTTCTTCTTCGTTTTGCAGGGATAAAGTCGTCTCCACTGGAGTCTTCATCTTCAGATGGATCTGGTAAGATTTTGAAATATTTGAGTTGACTTAGGACGTAGGTACAAAGTGATTTCATTTTTTGAGCTCAGCTCTTGTCTGCCATTCAATAACCCATAGAAAATTCCTGATTCTTAAAAGCATGCTATGTATAATTGATTGAGGCAAATTACTACATTAACTACCATTAGTAAAGAATACTAGTTTCATTGTTCAGATACTTTTTCTCCTATGACATATCTGTAAGTTGCACAGATTTTAGGTATATTCATACTGCCAATTGAACAGAAAACACTATAATCTAAACCATTTGTGCATTCAATGCCATAAGAGGATCTCCTCAACTACCAAAACAATTTTGAATACATAATGGTCCTCAATGCCACAACCATCATTGTAAAGATATATGTAGATAGATATAATTGCTAAAAATTATATGCATTTTTGGGGAGTTAGTCCATTTTTTTTTGAGGTTTTAATTTTTAGTGCCTGATGGATAGGTTCCACAGCAAATGTCTTCTTTTGTTGCCAAATATCATAACTCCATAATAATAGTGAAAATCCCAATAATTTTTTTTTTTATATTCCAAACATCTGAAATACATGGTTAGCAATTTTTAGGGTTCCGTACCTCAAAAGAAAAAACGGAACCCTTATAAGGTCACTTTGTTGTCTGTCCGTCCGTCTGTCAAGACAGTTTTTCTCAGGAATGTGTTGAGGTGTCAAACTGAAATTTCTATATGATACTTAGATCTATTGTCCCTGGAAGCTGTAGAAAAATCAACCTTCTAAGCCAACGCAATCAAAAGATACAGCCATTTAGGACGCAAATTTCCGCAATATTTTCGAAACTCGCACGGGAATCAAAACCTACAGGGTTCTTTCCGTAAACTTTGAATCTTGAAATTTAGTAAGAAGACACGTCTTATAGTAGTATAGATATAGGAAAAATTACGAAAACCGTAAATTTTCAGTTTCATCATATAAAAAAAAATTTTTTGACAAAAAAAAAACTAGTCTAAAAAAAAAACTTACTTATATACCTACAGGTTTGTACGGAACCCTCGGTGCGCGAGTCCAACTCGCACTTGACCGGTTTTTTTTTGTAGTAGCAAGGTTTGTGTAGTTTAGGGAGGAAAAATGTGAAATAAACAACCTTACAATTGATAGCAAAGTAAAGTTTAAATATCTTCAATACCTCAAACCATCTGTGTGCAACTATCTACACAGTTTTGAAAAGAAAAAAGTTTTTTGTTAATTTCACGCTTGTTGTTTTAGCCTTTTCCTAGCTTAACCCAATTATCTATATACAAGTCCCATGCAAAATAGTTTGTCTAGGATGAGAAACATGGACAAGGATTTTTTCTAACTTAATTATTTATGTCCAGTTATGTAAACAGTAAACTATTCTACCATCGCATGTTTGGTTACTTATACACTATTTATTGTTGAAGCAATAAACTATATCATCCTTTTAAATTAATAAATATACTGCTTTTAAGTTGAGCAAATTGTAAGCAAAATAGTTTATCTAGTTGCTAATCAATGCAAAAGAGTTTCTCTATCATTGAGTTATATATATTTTTACCTTTTTTAGATTTACTTTTGATGAAATTAAAGTTTAGAAAAGCAATTCTGATTAATTTTAACAAGTGGGATAGTATAAGTTCTGACAAATTCTGTTAATATAAAAAACAGTTTTTAAGTAGAAAAGTGTTCTGGCAAACTAGTGGGTGAAGAACTTTGAAAGTGAATAGCTTGTGGGATTGAGGCAGGCCAATTAAGTAACCAAATCTCAAATGACTTGTCACTGCCCAGATCTACAGTGCAATCTATCATTCAGCACTATAAAAAGAATGGAAATACTTCTTGCTCGAAGAAAACTGAAGAACGGCTGAACCGATTTGACTTACTTCTGTCTTGAAAAATTCGTGGAAATCCAGGGAATGTTTAAAAGATAATACCTATTTAAAAAAAAAACAGAAATGGGCAGGACAACGTCTCGGCGTCCGCTTGTTTGTAAATTAATAAAAGGCATAGTCAAAAACACTATTCTCATAGCAAAAATGTAATCCCTATGGAAAATATAAAAATAACTTACTGAAGTGCCCTGTAAGATAACTTCGACAGCTGCTTTAGGTTGTAATAGCATTGGTTATACTTCAATTATTATACCAAGAACTTATTTAGGTAGCTACTACCTAGTAGTATCATAGAAGTACTGAATTTTTGATATTACTCTCTATTATGATTCGAATGAAACAAAATTACAGTGAAAGGCAATTACTCTTACCTGATAGATTCATGGTGTCGAGGTTTTAACAATAAAGTATGTGCCACTGGATTTTAGTTTCACGTTTATTTGGTAATCAGAAAAAGATTCCGTCGATGATTGATGCAGCACAGATATTATTTAAAACAATACGAACGACAGCGAGGTATAATCATGGACTTATTATTACTAGCAGGACTGAGTTCTATCAAAAATTCAAATTACAAAAACACACCTTAATGTATTGCATCAAGACTCAATTTAAGCTATTAGTATTGATAGAGGCAAAACGAGCCGAGTGAGATATCTACATCGAAGGCCATTCGTCCCTTTCTAACTCTTGCCATGCGATAGAACCGTGGTAGTTGGTTGAAAATGGTAGGAATTATTTCAGACAATTAGTCAATTATTATACTAAATCTAAGTTTAACTTATTAATATGAATTAAGTTCATATTTAATTAGATAGTATTTTGTAACTTACATATTTTTTAACCTGTCATTACTTAAAACCCATGCTTAAAACTACTTAGGTGTGAATATTATTGTTTACTATTCTGGTAACCCTTTGAATGTGTCATCATGACACATTCAAGGCTCATGACATGACTCATCATGACGGCTGCTTGGCTTGGATTGCGATGTATGCACATGGTGTTATGTTTCATTTATTTAAGCGATAATCTCGTGGTATTTTGTTTAAAAATGGTGAAAAAGTGTTGTGTAAAGTTTTGTAAAAGTGAATCGTATGGTGGTTGTGGCATATCATTTCACAGGTAAGCCGAAAAAAGAGTGTTAGATTTATAACAATACAGGGTGACCACGCGGTTTGGTATTCTGTGGCCGTTAATAATCGAAAGTAGTTTATTTACTTACTTAAGATTGCTTTCAAATGAATTGTGTAACTCCCATTTCCCATGGACTTATTATGCAACTCCTGCACAATCAGTCATTTATTTTTTTTACCAACCTGAGAAACGATAGGTACCTATCCATTTTATTCATAAACTAAACTACTCATCACTAGATTTACCCAAAGAACTTCGAATTTTCACTTTACCCAGGTTACTTTTATATACATAAAAATATAATCTAATTGTTGACGTCTTAGGCTTATAATAATAATATATAATAATATAATGCACTATAATAAGGTGCTATAAAAATATTTGCCGTGGTTCATGGCTGCAATGGGAAAAAGTATCGTGTATGTAGATTACAATATTAAAGAAATTTGGTACCTCGGAATAGTAGGAAAAAGTGAGATAGTAAAATTATTAAATAGTATAATTATTATATTTTTATTTCTTTGACAGTTTTCCGAAGAATGAAGAAAGTAGAAAAATATGGCTGGATGTTATTCCGGTGTCACAAAAAATTACTAAAAACTCCGTTGTGTGTAGACGTCACTTCAAAACAGAAGACTTTTATACAGCAAACTCGCGACAGCTATTGAAAGCCGACGCAATACCATCTATTTTTCCACCGGTAAGCCCATTATTAGTGACGGAAACCTACCTAATCATGTTTATTAAAATATTACATTTATTTTATTTAAGCGCAATTTACTTACAAGGATAAATTAGTAAAAACCTTTATGAAAACGTGTAAATTTCATTTATTACCAAAACTTAACAATATGTGAGAATATTAACTTCATGCAGTAATGTAATTTTTTTTACAGGCACCTAATAAACAGATAGGGGTACTGAGTAACATTGTGATGCAGTCACCATTGCAAACCTCCGAACATTGTACTCCTGGTACCTCGCAAGAATCTAGTGTGTGCGAAGTTTACGCACCCGCCGCCAAAAAGTTCTGCTTAGGCGTAAAAGAAGTAGCAGTTCAGACAGAAATGAAATGCAGCAGTTCTTCAGAAGATATGTTGAAGCAAAAAGTAAAAGTATTGTCACAGAGGTTAAAGAGGCGCGATACTCGATTAGAAAATATGAAGTCAGTTTTGGCAATATTAAAAAAAAAAAGCAATAACTATGATGAGGTTGAACATCTGATAAAAAATAATTTTGTGGACATTCATAAGCATATGAACACTGATAAAAGTAACAAAGGTGTAAGATATTCAGAGGAGCTCAAACAGTTTGCTTTATCCTTATACTTTTATTCTTCAAAAGCATATATGTATCTCAGAAATTATACTATGTTACCACATCCTGCAACCTTGCGCAAAATGCTAGCGACTCATGAATGCAATGTGGGATTCATGGTTGAAGTTTTTGAATATTTGAAATTATCAGTATCTGAAAATGATCTCGAGAATGTAGCTCTAATATTTGATGCAATGTCTATTAAATCTGAAGAAGCTTATGATAAACACAAAGATAAAAAGTGGGGTTATGTAGACTTTGCTGGCATTGTACCATACGATTCGGACCGTCTTGCCACTGAGGTCCTCGTTCTGCAAATTGTAGCATACAAACGAAAGTTCAAATGCCCTATCGCCTACTTTTTTATTGATAAAATTTCAGGCGCCATACAAGCACCGTTGATAATCACAGCAATACGTATGTTATTTGACATCGGTATCACTGTTCGAAGTCTAACATGTGATGGAACTGCTAGTAATGTTAACACATTTGAACATTTGGGATGCAGCTTTAATTTACCGGATATGGTTACGAGTTTTAAACATCCCAATAAAGACACTAAAGTACACTGCATTTTTGACCCAGCTCACATGCTTAAATTATGTAGAAATGTATTTGGTGAGAAAGGTTTGAGTTCTGAAAAAGGGTCCATTGATTTCGGTTTCGTTAAAAAATTACATATCTTACAAGATGCAGAGGGGTTAAAACTAGCAAATAAAATAAATGCTGCCCATATTAACTTTATGGGGAAGAAAATGAATGTGAAATTAGCAGCTCAGACTTTGAGTTCTTCGGTAGCAAATGCCATTGACTTCTTACGGTATAGTGGTAACGAAGAATTCAAGAATAGTGAAGCAACTACCGAATACATCAGAACAGTGGATAGAGTTTTCGATGTATTAAATGCTAAATCTCCTTTGGGTAAAGGTTTTAAGGCCCCGTTGCGGCTTAATAATAAAGATTATTGGATGGGGATCTTAACTGAAACCCGAAAATATTTAAGAACACTTAATATTGAAAATCAGTCAATTCTTTCACATCGCCGAAAAATTGGAGTTCTAGGATTAATAGTGGATACATACAGTGTGCAAAATTTGGCAATGGAACTTTTGCGTGAAAATAATTTCGATTATTTTTTACCGTATAAAGTTTCCCAGGATCAGTTGGAGATGTTTTTCTCTTGCGTCCGTATACAAGGCGGCGGAAACAATAATCCGAACGCGTTACAGTTTAGGTACGCTCTGCGTAAATTGCTTCATCGTAATAGTGTTAGGCCGAGTATGAATGGAACTGTACTGACGAAGAGTTTGAACTCTCTCCAATTTTGGACTTCCGTAGTGAAAATCGATCAATGTTTGAACCACAATCTTCTGATCTTCTTAAAGAGGAAAAATTAGATACTTTAATGTTTCATTACATTGAATCAATCAATATGTCCGATAACAAAATGAATATCCTCTATTATATAACTGGCCATTTTGCAAATAAGATGATAAATAAAATTTCATGCCAACACTGTCGCAACGCCTTAATAATTCCAAAGGAGCATTTTGATCATACTTATTTTGTTGACATAACAAATTTTTCTTCTTTTACTGCATTTATAGATAAAGGCGGTTTAAGATATGTATCCAGATTTGCATTCGAAATAATAAAGTACAGCGAAAAATTATTTATTTCAGAAATATCTCGTAGTTCATTTCGAAATACTAGCAAAAATAGGATTTTGATGATACTAAAGCAAGTTTTTTTTTCGAAACTTAATGGTTTAATTTTTCCTCCGCATCCGGTTCAATGTAATAATGAGGAACCACACGAGTTACAGTTAGTGAAGGCGTTAGCTAATTCATATTTAAATTTAAGAATATTCCATCATGCAAAATCTAATTCCTTGAGGAAATTAGGCAGTAAGATTGGCCTCCGACAAAAATTGCACAAAACAATTTTGTTTAGCCATGTTTAATATTAATAAAAATAAATGTTATTACTATATACAGGTTCTTTTATTTTTGTCATAAGTTTTAATTGTAAGAAACTACTAAACAATCGCGATCGCAAATTAATCGACCGTACTATACCTACGACATGAAGTTTGACATAAAATTCCGAATGTAACTACGACGAGTGAGCAGGATTTCGCTGACGTGTGACGTTTAGTAGAATTATGCTTAAAACGATATACGCACAAAAACTAAAAAACTTTATAATAACCTGAAATATAATTTTTTATTTCCTTAAAGGATAGAACCGTCTAGGATATATTAGTAAGTATAATTCAAATTACTAGGAAACTATGCTTACTGTAATTTGTGCGCTAAGGGTAAAATTTCATACATTTGAGGTTAGAAAGTTGTGTATCTTATTGAAATTAAAATAACTTATATATCCTACTATCAAAGTGCAATCTATAATGTAAAAAATAAATTTCTTAAGGAAAGTTACCAAATATTTTTTTGCGGTTTTAATATTGTCGCATCCCATGTAACAAAAATATTGTGGTCACCCTATTAGAAAGGGACACAGTGCCTCTGTATTAGACATCCTGCTCGGCTCGGGTTTAGGCTGCGAGTACTCAGTCCTGCTAGTAATAATAAGTCCATGGGTATAATCTGGCAATAAAGAACAGTCTTTTTTTTTTACTTATTTGGCACGGCACACGCGGTTTGAGCTAAGCCGCGGAAGGGTAGATGGGATTTTTTGAAGAAAATTCGGAAAAACGAGGAAACATACCAAATGGTGGGAAAATATTATTCTTCATAATAGTTTATTATAGTAGACCTTGCAAGTCTTTTAAAGTTAAATAAAGCTAAAGATTACTAACTCTCCCATCACAAAATTTTAGAAACTATAAGTCTACTTAGGAGCTTTAATCTATAGGGATCTATGATATTATTTTCAACCTAAGGGTTAATTTTGGAAATAAAAGTTAATAATGAAACTTCGTTACAACAACTGCTTGAAGTCTCAAATTTTCCTTAATAGATTTTTTAAGATATATATGATGTGTCGGACGCATCCAATGTTGTTTCCGCAGTTTAAGTAGAGAAGGGTAATGAAGTATTTTTTTCTCTATGGTTCGGAAATCCTACAGAAATCTGCTAAACATCAGTCACGCACGTGCAAATATGAACACCTGAAAAGAAATTACGAAAAGAGCACTATTTTATTGGTTTCCAAAATTTCGTCCATATGCTATCTCCTGGATTTTATTGCACCTCAGCAGTGTGACCGTTTTTGGTATTTTTAGTACTAAATTGGTATATTTGAGGCTCCGAATAATGACGATAGTATATTACTAAATATGGGATATTATTGGTACAATTTCAACTGTCATGGTATTTTTTGGTTTAATCACCTAGCAATCCTGAAAAGGATAAGTCCAAGGAATATATGGATAAGTCAAAGTCAAGATCGTTTGATAATTACGCTGTCCTTGTCACGCACTGAGTCTTTGTAGCAATAGCAATCTTTCTCTTTCACACACTAAGCGAATGAATGTTTGTTTGATCCCCCCTGTAGTAGTGCAATTGGATTGTCTATGCCGCAGTGTTGCCAATGCTACGGCAATTACCGTGTTCTACGGCTTTCAGGTCAGAAAATCACTAAATCTACGGGCTACGGCCTTCACTCTAAGGCCGTAGCAGAATCTACGGCTTTTCGCAAGTTCTACAGTTATTAATTAATTGATCCTACAGTATATCAATTAATTTATTGAGGGTTTACTTTTAGAGTAGGTATAGGTCTACCAGAATCTCATGACAAATAAGGAAATTAAATTTTGCAGTGCGCAACACTAGGGAAACTAGTGTGTTCCAAAAAGCAAAAATCACTGGGTGAATGAATCGACAAGAATATATATATCCTTGTCAGTGATTGCTGTTCTAAAAGAGACAGACTGTTGTCAAATTGTTCACTGAGTGATTTTCACGTTCTCAGCAACGCGCTCTCCATAGATAAAATATGATATGACAATGGATATGACAGTATTCAGTGGACAATGGATATAGCACAAAAAAGAAAAAAAATGACGTGACAACGTCTTATATTTCGATGGAGCCGGCTGCACGCACCAAAAAACATGACACATGCAGCGTTACCTCGCTCTGAGGCATTCCATTCAAGGATTGAACTACAAGCGAGAGCGCGGAACGAGTGACAAAGACACAAAGACGTTGTCACGTTCAACTATCGTCAGTAAACCGAATTTACAGAAAGCTGTTTTTTTTTTCTAAACAATTACATATGATCGGCTAATGACACGGCCGACAATCGATGCTTTTCCTTATAAACACGGCTTTTTTATGTAACGTACACGGCCGCCTCAAAATTTGCGTTGGCAACACTGCTATGCCGTCTAGTAATGGAATAATTAGCATTAGCATCAATAATTAGCATGCGATTTCATCGATAGCAATAATTAAATTATTTGACGATGCTAAATTGTGTGAATTCTAAAATTCACGTGACTGCTAAAATTCACGGACAGCGACGTGTCGTTGCTTTCATAGATTCGCACGCACTTAGGCTTGTGTAGTACATGTCCTACGAACTATTAGGAACTAGGGTAAGCAATACAATGATTGGCCCTTTAGGGAGAACATTGATTTTCAACATTTTTTCTTCCATAATAAGGTGCTAAATCGTAAAACTTTTGATGTCATGTTATAACTTAATAACTTAAGAATTAATAAATCACAGCCATAAATTAATATTGCAACCCATTCAAAACTTTAACGCAATTAACGAAAAAAGGGGACAAAAGTATAATGATTGGCATGTCAATCGATATACTTTATGTTTATTAGCACTGCCAATGTTTATACCAAGTTAGGGTCAATCACTATACACGTTTATTATTTTTGACAATAGTGATGTTCCGAGTATTTTTTGCAGATGTCGAGCAGTAGGTACCTAGTCGACGAAATAGGTAGGTAACAATAAAACCAAAAGAGAAGTACCTAGGTAGGCATAGGCAAAAGATTTATTAATGAAATTATATCTATGTCAAATAATTTGAAAGTCACTTTTAAACAATAGGCTATGTGACAAAATAAAGTAATTAGTCCGTCTTTCAGATAACCGAAAAATATTCGACACTTATTTTTTCGTTTCACGAAACAATCAACATTTACTGAAATATAACGCGTTAAAGTTCGAGAGTGGGAGCTTGTGACGTCAGTAGCGTAAGTAAAAATTGTACTTGCCAGTGACGTCACAAGCCCGACTCTCAAACTTTAACGCGTTATATTTCAGTAAATTTTGAGTCAAATCGTCGTCGTCATCGAACAACGACGTATTTGCAAAATGCCAACTTTCCAGGAGAGCGTTGTAAAGTTCTGAGACTAGTTTTTTTGTGATTGCAAAAGAAATAGTTAATTTTTTGATTTCAAATTTAGGGATTTATTAAATATTACGATCATCTTTTATATGAGCTACGTGGTAGTCTTACAAACTATTCAGTTTTTTGTAAAAATCACATGCGTCGTTGTTTTACGGACCACTGTAGGATGTATACGATAATACGTCATTGTTCTGTGTGCTCTGTCGTTCAACTTTTTGACCTATATAACTTTAAGACAATATTCTACGGCAGTGTAGTTTGGATTTTCTGCCGGATGTTGAAGACAGTTTAAGAAATTAAAAAAATCATTGCGGTTTTTTTGAATTTATTTCTTGCAATATAATGCCAGTTAAACTTTTACTTAACAATCAAAAATTCTCTTCGAAAATACTATTAAATTCTAATCAAATATAATCACTATAACTCTTGAAATATCAAATTATGTGTTAATTCAAACTTAATACAAAGTAAAATAAAATAAAATAAATTGTCTTCCCTAAATAATAACACAAAAAAGTAGTAGTATGGACTATTCCACTTCTGCATCCCGACCATGTTGTGGCAAACCTCGATAAAAGCAGTGATATCTCCTGTATTATTCCCGACTCTACAAGGCTTTTAAAGTTTTTAAATTTATCAGTAGAAAGAGGAATCGGTTGTGATGCCTTTTTTAAAATGATGTTATCATCACCACGGTGTCTTGTTTTCTTACCAATAACTAGAGTCAAAGAATCATCGTCCAAACTATATTTGTTTATATACTCTTGCTGTCTTCTACTATAACTTCCCTAATTTTGCTCCATGCGACGTTTTGGCCTGTATTGTCTAGTTTTTGTTAGTTAGTAGCTCTTTGAAATCGAACACGTCATCCTAAGTGATATCTCGTACCTGGTAAGGTTTATCAGTAGTCTTAGCCCATCTCATAAGTACCTTCCATTATTCAGGCGAGTATATAGTTTTCTGTACCCCAGCCCTCTTAATGACGGAATGTATCTGACCAAAACCCTTAACTCTTTGATCCCTTTTTGTGAAAATGCTTGGATAAAGTCATACAGACAGCTGGATATTTCGTTCGAATCACGTTTAGCAATAGTCTCGTCCCAAACATAACTAAATCCTTCTTTACCAGCTGCATCAAATTAACACAGTCAAATTATAACATGATAACTTCAGTTCGTAGTACAAAATGCTCATTTGGCCATGTCATGCCATTGGAACATGTAGACATGATAGAACTTTTTGTAAATCGAATGTAGCACACACAATCAGACCATTATTAGATAAAACTGCAACTGCTTTCTCTTGAGTTTTTAATTGTCGAGCAATGGTTTGTTATGTTTGGGATTGTATAATCAATCAGATTTAATTAGTCAGAGGGATTTTCTGTATTCTTGAAAACATGACATTGATCACAAGTATCCTTTTTGTACATGGAACGATAACTTCTGATGAGAGTTAACTATATCTTGAAATTGACGTACAGTTTGCGCTGGGTATTGTGTTGAGGGCAAAATAAATCATGACATTTTCTATGACTGTTTAATGGAGACGGCAATGGTGTCAGTTCTGCGTAAGACAGCGGTGATGAATTAACCTCGTCAATATTAGCAGTTGGATCTTCAGGTACTGCGTAAGAAAATGTAGCAGTCGAATCATCCGATGCACAAGCCGATGGCGGAGAAACATCATCAAAGGGGAGTCAAGATTGGCGTATCTATACTATCCTGTAAAGAATGAGCAGAAGGGGGGTAAATAATAAAATCCGGTATCTGGTTTCTGAAGGTAAAAAATTGTGCTTAAAAAGTACAGGTTATTCAGTTCCAGCTGGCGTTCCGTTATTTTGAGGTGGTGTATTTGAGGGCTGCGGTAAATAGTTATACTAAGCGGAGCTTGGCTTGATGCACCATTTTGTGTGGCCCTGTTCTGATCAAGATTCTGCTGTTCCTCCGCAGACTCATCTCCTTCGACGAAATTGCTGTCATTTATCTGAGAAAACACTGTCACCTAAAAGATCTTGCATTTGTTGAATAAATTCCCGATCTGCTTCCGAGGGTAGAGTAGACGGTCGATTCGAACGTGTATAATGCATATCTGTAAAAAATAAAAATTGAAATTAAATTATTATATACCAAATTTAATATAAATTCCCAATTAAATTTAATTATTATACTCCCTAATTTCTATTTCATATTATTTTAAATCTAAGTATTGTACACAGACGCTTATTGTGTATTTGTCCTAAGTACAAAGTCGGTTTCGCACATCTGATAAAAAAATACCAAAGTACAGTGCAGTTTCTGATAAATCGTCTGACAAAAGTCCTTAGAACAATGCAAGTTTATTACATATATCCATAATTACAATTATATTCATCAAACATTTGTATTTTCTCTACTTATAACATAACGAACAATATTCCAAAAATGTTATAAAATATGGAATGCATTTTTTTAACAACAATATCCATGGAACAACGACAGATGTATATCATCAGTCAGCGATTTTTTTTCCAGACTCCTTAGTAAAGAGACGGTTATGATTATCAGTCGTTTTAAACTGCACTAACGATATATCGCCCGTATGTTTTAAAAATATATACATTAAACAGTTTTATTTTAATCATTGTTAAAAAATAAGATAACTACTTACCCAAATTGGTATTCTGATATTCACGATCTGTTGAAATAAAATTGTAATCATTGTTCTCGGTCTGAATGGCATTCTCACTGTTCATATTTGTAATTAAATCCAGTATTTGTTTTGCTCTTTTTGAACTTATTTTTACTTAACACTGGTACGGAACGTTAAATAACTACTTATTTCGATTAGATAACACCAGATAATTGTATAAAATTGATCCCAACGATCAACGCACGGTCTTACGCAGAACACTGTCGAGACTAAACATACGCCGCTTTAAAAAAGGGATGCAGGGGGAGGATATAATGACGCTTGCTCAAACACGTCCTTGTACCTAGTTTAAAATATCACATCCGCCGATATTCGATCCAGTAACTCCGTTATTTTGAGGAATTTTGAAAAAATAAAAAACAGGTATATAAAGAAGGCATTCTAAGTTAGTTTAGAGTATAAAAATGGATTTTGACGGATGGTCACGTACGTCATTGTACGATGATCACGACGAAATAGCCTATTAAAAGTGATTAACTATCACCCTCTAAAAGAAATCAAGTTATGAAAACCAAATTGCTTAAATAAGTAGGTAGTTATATATCTCAATTTTTACTTTTCGACCTCGTTGTACTAATATTGGTATATAGGAAATACAATAAGTATAACACTTTATATTATTTAATATGGTACTGTAGGTACTACGAGGTGGAAAACGAAAAAATTGAGATATAATCTATATATATATATAAAATATTATCTACAAATAGTATAAGTACATGTTCTTCCGATATCATTCATTACCATACCACACAATAAAAATTGAGATATAGGTACCTACCTATCTACTTATTTGAATGAAATACAATCTACAAATAGGATCGACATCGGTACATCATTACGTATATTAGATATCTTTGTACAGAGATTGGCATAGGTAAAAGTATAATTATTAGCATGGCCAATGACAAGAAAGTATAATGATTGGCCCTGCCAAAATTTAGTTACAGCTATTTTAGAATATATTGTTTTTTTTTAAAAAAAAACGGGTTATCAATGGATTCTAATAAAAAAATAAAATAGTAAGGTTATGAGGTTAACTTTGATCTCAAACTACTATTATTGGCACGGAGGTCAATCAACTAATCTTTCTTATAAGCCATAGGTACTAACCTTAGCCTATCCATTTTTAAGTTATCTTGAGTCTTTTTTCACATATTACGGTATATAAAGCTAATTAGAAATATAACTAACATACAGAAATACAAATATCACAATTTGACTAACAAGAAAACAGGTAAATAACAGTTTAAAAGCACTTACTTCTAATGATTTTGCTAACAAAATCACCGGTCCCGTAGGTCGTTGCAAATTTTTTTTTTCAAGTGTTTCCAGCTGTTATGTTTGAAAATTACCAATGTCACTTTGTAGTGTTGTAAGCAAAGAAAAATCCTAATATTTTTTTTTCTTTCCACTAAATAAATAGATTTTAAAGTCAAGAGGCCAATGAGGAGGAGGGGGCCAAGATTAATACGGCTTACCCTAGTTCCTTCATGTGAACGAGAACGAACTATTCCGTTTCGTAGAACCCAATCGGTCATCTAGTACACTGAACTAACCACCAATGAAAGAGCAGAGTCGCGGGAACCTAGTTCCGAACGAATAAGTACGAGAGTCGGAGCATGAGAGATAAGAGATGAGGACCCGCTGGCGTGCGAACGAGAGAAACAATAATGAACGATTAAGACCTGACGAACTACAAAACTAGTTTTTACTTTAGAACCTTTGTAATTAAGTCCATAATGAAGTGAATGAACTACAATGAACTACTAAGACAAGATGACCGAACGAGTTTTACGATTTTTTACTTTATTCTGCATATAATAAAGTCTTTAATCTTTGAAAATGGTTGCTAGTCGTTCTTTCTGGTCATTGATTTTTTTTTACAATTTACCCTGAACTGGGAAGGCAAAGGGACTAATCCCATACAGCATGAAGAAGAGTTGGGAGGAAAATATTTATGAATCACTGTAGTTTGAGTAATGGTTTGAGTGAATAAATGAGGAAAACATATGCATTTGGAGACTGCGTTCGTTGCGTTCTTAAGTATCAATCAATGAACTAATACGAGTAGTACTAGATGACCGAAAAACTAGTTTGTTGCACGAAATTTTACGTTATGTGGTTGTAATAAGGTCTATAATTATGTGAATGAACCACAATGAACTAAAAGTACTAGAAGACCGAACTAGTTCCTTTGAACGACTGTACTAGTTCGGAGCGTTCCTTTTAATGACCGAAATGGAACAAGCCTACACGCACTGCTTTAGCAGGCTGCTACTGCTAATAGCAGCCGCTATTAGCAGTAGCAGCCAATTCAAACTCGCGTTCGCGTGCTGTCGGGCGACGATCGGCTTTTGAGCGTTACCCGAGTGAATGGCGAACAAAGAAAGAGAAGAGAATACGGCATCCTTGCATTTAGAGTCGTATTTTGCGTGCGGTTTATTGAACTGTTTATTTGAATGAAATTGTTTGTCTTTTCGTGACTTGATTGAATTATCTATTCGGTGCAGTTTTAATTTTAATAAAGTCAAATTTAATCTAATTTTAGTCACAAGATTAAAATGTACGTTGCATACAACAGTCACAATTTCGCAATTTAATATTTTACGCTAACGCTATTTCTCAATTTCGATGAAATTTCATATTAGCATAGCAATAGCGCGTAGCATGCTATGCTATGAAATTTAGCGTGCTAATTAAATTAACAAAAAATAGCAATAATTGCCATTACTAATGCCGTCCAAAGATTTTTGCCCTAATATAATTGGTTGGTAGGTAGGATTTATACGCCCTATGTCAAATACGCAAAATGCCAGATACGCGTATTGTCAGATTTCGCAGAATGTCAATAACGCTTAAAGTCAGATATGCAGATTGACAGATACGCAAAAAGTCACAAACGCAAAACGCCAGAAACGCGAAAAGACAGAAATTCAAAAAGCCAGAAACGCGAATAGCCACAAACGCAAAATGACAGTCACATGAAGTTTAGCGTTAATTTAGATACACTAAGTATTTGATATTGTTTATTGTTGTTGTAGGTACTAATTAGATGAGTTTGCTTGACAAAGCTAACTGAAATATTTTAATGAATCCTAAATATTTTAATAAATCATATTTTTATATAGATAATTTTATTTTATTCTAATGAATAATTCCATCTATCTTCGTAAATGCTCTCATGTTTCCTACTTATATTCGATTTTGTGTGGGTTTTTGAATACATGCAATTTTGAAAGAGTCGAAATCCTAAATATTTTAATAAATCATATTTTTATATAGATAATTTTATTTTATTCTAATGAATAATTCCATCTATCTTCGTAAATGCTCTCATGTTTCCTACTTATATTCGATTTTGTGTGGGTTTTTGAATACATGCAATTTTGAAAGAGTCGAAAAGAGTTGATTTTAAAATAAATAAAAAACATTTCTTTTATCAAGAAGAAAAAAGTAAGGAAATACCGATATCGGATTTGATAGAATGTTTAAAAAATACTTACAAAAACTTGAAATTTCTTGAGTTTATAATCTTACTGGATGTTAAAAGCGAATATTTGCTGTTATGTTATTTATTATAAATATTGATCACTCTGTATTGTAGGTACAACACTATTACCTATTATTTATCGCTGATTTTATTTTATTAAAATTTATAATTGTTTTAAATTATCATGTGTTTCTGCTTCACATGATGGTTTTATATTTCATCGGATGATTTAAATGACAATATTACCTATATTTTTCGCTGATTTTTTTATTTAAATTAATAATTGTTTTCAATTATGTTAATTTGTTTCTACTAAAACTGTATCTTTTTTTATATTTCATCAAATGATACATCTGACGGATATCGAAAATGGGTTTTATTGACTTTCTCTATATCTGTCGTTCTTTTAAAATATTTCGACGTAATTATGGCATTATGCGTATTTGTCATAATGAGTTTCTGGCAACTTGCGAGTGTGACATTTTGCGATTAAATCTGCTGATTTGACAATACGCGTATCTGGCATTATGCGTATCTGACATAGGGCGTATAAACCGTAGGTAGCTCCAAGACACATTTGCACTAGGGGGGGGGGGGGGGACCGCGCACAACTAACCAATAAAACGATGTTGCTCCCAGCGTCGCCGTGATTCGCGCCAAAACGACAATGACACTCACGCACGCCTCATACGGAAACTATGCATACTACAAAAGTAACATTATCGCACCAAGTAAAGGGGTGCTTTAGGACAATTATTACATACTTAACCAATTTTTAAATTTTTTGCAAAAGTGACAGTGTCGCACCGGGAGTGCAATATGGCTGGGCCACTTATGTATGATACTGGTTTGGATGGCAAGGTAAGAGGTAGGTAACCCTAGAAATGAACTGCCATATCTATCAGGGATCTCAATCTGTTCATCAGGGCCTCTCAGGTTCGAGTTATTATAAGGCAACCGACTTATCGACCGATATGATCACAATTGCTGATTTAAGTCACACTTAAAGAGGGAGGTCACAATAAAGGGAGCAATCAGCTAATTGCTGAAAATGGTGTCAGTCATGGTATAGAGAACTACTTCCTGATGCTGAATATGTCAGTCTGTTTGCTAGGAGTGGTTGCGTTACTTGCGTTTTTTATACATATAGGTTGAAAAATGTTTTTTATTCCTAGAACAAAAATTGATCAGGTTAATCTCTGAAATGAAAGTTATGCAGTGACTTACACGCAGATCAGAGAGAATTAGTCTAAAGTTACTAAACACGAGATGTCCTCATGTGGAGTGTGCAAAAATTGATCCAAATTTTGGTTTCCACAATAAAACGATGAGGTATATGGCTGACAGTTTAACCCTTTAGTTCCAACAGTTGGCTATGAAATGACCCTTAGTGCGTTTGGTGCAAGGAGTTTCACTTCTTTATAGATATTATCTAGTCTTATGGTCCAGTTGTGAGAGATCGGGGGACATAGATACAAAGACAATAAAATACACTTAGTAACTTCTATTTATTTAAAAATATCTTCTTCCATTACATCACTTTTCCACAATTTATGATGATGTCGTCATTATAACTGAAGGTTTACCTATTTAGTTGTTTAATATTATTAAATTCATATCAAAATCAGAAAAAAATGTTTTTACTTAGGTTGGTACTTTTGATGTACTCAAAGTCTTAACATGCACTGTAAACTTAGCTCTATTTTATTTCTTTGACATATGCATCCAATTCAGCGTCTAGTTGTTCAGCAGTGGGGACAGGGCGTTTACCCCGGCCGGCGCCACCGCGGCCCCTGGCGCCTCCTCGTCCCCTTGCTCCACCACCACCAGTTTGTCTGATAGGTACACTATCTGGAATTGAGAAAATATGTTAAGTACTGTGTAAGCTTCATTGCTACAGCTGTCAAGAAAACTGTTTTGTAACTAGAAAAAGAAGGCTATAGTTAAAGCCAACTGGCTGAGTAACAGTGTAGATAACAGCAAGCCTCTACATTAACAGCACCATTTGACTAGCAGGCTGGATTATTTTGTGCCATTTTATCAAACAGTTGATGGAATCAGGATTCTATCAAACTATGCAAATGATTTAGAATTTTTTTTTTTAGACATATACATATGTTACGCTCAAAGATCGAAAACGCACATTGAGCGGAAAAATAGCTCACGCGTTGTGGTCACAGTAAAACATGCACATAGCGTAATTCGTATTATGGCTCTGGCGCGCAAGACGGGTTGTGGCAATCAAACAAAGACAAAATAGCGAAATTCGTGTCGTGGCTTACATGCTATTAGATCCCAACGGAATGTGGCAATGAAGAAAAGCCATGACGCGTAACTTTGATTGCCACAACGCGTCCTGCGCGTTTTTATTAGAGCCATAACACGAATTTTGCCATGTGGATGTTTTAATTGCGTTTGCATTTGTTTTTAACCTTTGGTACGCGTAAGCGCTGTTCAGTGCTTTCCTTGTTAAATGCGAGAGCTCTGATCAGTGCTCAGGTGACCTAAGACACTTTGACTTGATTTTGTACAAAAATGCCTTGGAATTAGTTCTATTTTGTTTTACATACCCTTTCGTTATAATCTGAACGAACTTATGAGACTTAATTCATTGAGTGAAGTGAAGGAGCAACATTCAAAAGCAAAAAAAAAAGTTGTTAGGCTGCATGTTGAAAATCGCGTATTTCCTAAAGTAGGTACAGAAAATGCAATGTTTCAGTTTGGCGTAGAAAATCAAAAGTTCTTTAGATTCTTGTCACAAAACAAAACATACAAAAGGTGCATTGGATATCCTATTAAAAAATCGCTAATTATATGTCTACCAAGTCATTTATTGGTAAGAATCACTTGATTTCGAAAATGCGATTTAACTCTTACTACTTGCCGCCATATTGCCGCAGACGGCAGGCACGATTGACATCTCGTCCCCACGTACCAAAGGTTAATTGTTCAATGAGCGTTTTTGATCTTTGAGCGTAACACATACACTACAAACTACTTCAAAAATACTTACTCCTGTTTGATGTTCTTCTATTTGTTATGCTACTGCTCCCCAGCCGACCTCCTCTGTCTTGACTCCTAAGGGTGCTTATTTCCGATGTTGCTAATTGAATATTCATTGCACGTCCATCTAAAGGTACTCCATTATATTGCTTCATTGCTTTAAGTGCATCTGCTTTTCTTTCAAACACCACATCAGCTGTGCCTAAAAGAAGAAATTAATGTACATGTTACAGTATTTACCAAAATATTGTCAAAAATGCAATGCTATGTGCTGATAATACCAACACTGAAAAATACTGAGTCATCCTAATTTAAAATCAAACACAGAAAGCATTTTTGGTTTAAATTTTTGATCTAACATTTTAAAGAACTTTATTAACATACCTAAAGATCTTCCAGATCTATCATAATGTACAGCTGCACTCTTCAAAATACCAAATTCAGAAAAAAGTTCTTGAATGTCTGAGTCTGAGACTCCAAAATCCAAATTTGATACAAGAAGTTTAGTTGGGCCTGTAGAAATTGATCCCCCTCTCTGAATCTTCCTGTCGGCGAAATCGTTGAACATGTCATGTTTCCAAGTGCTGTTAACATCACCCTGAAATATGGTTGTTCTTCATAGAGCTTACCCGTTGGCCACTACCTGCCCTTTCGATTACCAGAACTCAAAATGCTCGGCAACCGCTGGTTGTAGGTACATCACATCATTAGAAAAGTATACAAAACAAATAATGTGTAATATAAACATAAAATGACAGCAACAGTATTGTTCGTAGGAATGATACCAAGTCCATGGTTCATCTGCACTTTACACAGCACTGTATTAAAATTTTATTTTTGTTTACATTTTGAACACAAAGAATTGGTCAATCACTGCTTGCAGTTCGAGGTAAACTCCATAGCACAGTTCAGCAACTTCTCCAATTTAAATCTTGTCAGCCATTTCCAAGACTCGGAATGTGAAGTATGTTTGAGTCCCTGAATAACGCAGCTATGGCTCCTGATGGCACAACCCAGTTTATTCGTAGATTACCACGAATATTACGGATACTCAAAGGCAGAACCATAGTGAAATTAGGTAGGTACATGAAGTCTGGACTCAGTGGAGACAGCTGCTTAGTGCAGTAATAAATCCAAACAATGAGAATATCTGCCCAGAGCAGAAATACAAGCCAAGCGTATGTTAACTTTTGCTGAGTAGCAATGGTAGGTACGTAATAATGTGATGCGTCAACTGCGTCAAGCACCACGTTTGTCCGCCATTTTGCATTTGTATTATGAATCATATTAGTAGATTTACCCTAGAGTAATTGGTAGGCTTGGTGATACCACCGCGATTTCTTCCACGTAAGACACCGCCTGAACGGCCACTGCGAAATCCTCCTCCTGCTCCACGACTTGTTCTACGATTTGTGTCAAATTTGCGTCCAGCTCCGCCGCCGCCGCCACCACCGCCTCTACCTTTTTTGCTTGCTTTTATAATATCGTCTAAAGCCATATCAATTCTGTCAACCATTTTGAAATCCTCTGTATTTCAATTTACTGTAACAATGGCTTATATTTCTTTACGAAATATCTGTAAAAATCTAATGAAACACTCAAGGTGAAATGCAAGCGTGACCACAGATTAGAAAGATGAATGTGACGCGAGCGAGCGAACAGACAAACATGACACTGATGACCACGCGGAACTGACTTCAAGTTTCATAAACATAATATTTCTCTATGTTTCTCTATGAAATTTGCTAGGAGTTGATCGACTAATTTTTTTTAATTTTTTTGCTTCTTTTTTTTTTAAATATCAATATATTTGACATTATTCTCAGGCCTGGACAAAAAATGACAAAGCTGTCCTACGATTAGTACTTAGTGTTTAGGAATACAGTAGGGAATCAAGTCATTTTGCTCACCAGGTGTAGGTTACTAAATAATGATATTTTTTTGTCGCAAGCAAATTGAATTCGACGATTATTTTAACACTTATTATAAACTAGCTGTGCCTGCGACTTCGTCCGCGTGGAATAGTTATTTTGGTCATCATTTTAATTTTGCACATTTATTTTTTCTATTATTATTTTAGACAATTTATTTTTGAAGTTTAAAAAAGAACATAATTATGTTAAAGTACTTCTGCGTTAATTGTTTTCTAGTTTTGTTTTCTTGTGTCATAATAAGAACATATTGGTTTTCTCTGCAACCTGATCTTGACAACGCGACATATTATGCGTGAAAAGCAGTCTTGGCGTAAATTAATTCCTATGTGTTTAAATGTTTGGCCCTGTGATTTATTAATTGTAACGGCGAAAGACAGCTTAATAGGAAATTAAATTCTTTTAAAATTAAAAGGTTAATAATTTGGAATCATTGAGGTGCGAGGAATAAGCACTGTTTAACCAACTGCTGGACCAGTCTAAACTATTGCAACCATCACGTTATTGCGAAGAAATTCGGTCCCGTTTATGTAACGGGTTATGTAATTGGTGGTTTAAGATTTCTAAGTAAAATAATTGGGGCACTTCTATTTAACTTGAGAGAATATGGGTGAAGGCCACTTGGGTTCAAATAATTATTTTATTAATTTCGTCCACGCTACAGTTTCTCACTCCCAATATTGCCCTTTGACACATCCATTGATGATCTTTATTGTCTGTTTCGCTTATTTCAGAATGAACTTTCGATATTAAGTCCTCAATGTTACTCACTCTATCTCCTACATCTCGGTCAATTTCAATTTTATTTTCAAAATGAGGTACTTTCCCGTCTTCTATTAAAAGCAACTTTGAAGGAAAAGCTATACTACCTACCCCCAACTTTCTCGTTGGTGTACTGTGGCTAATTTTTTGCCTAACATCCAAGAGGTCCTGGGTTCGAATCCCAGGTCGCCACAGCCAGGTTTTACACCCCGAGGCACGGGGGTGTAAAACCGCCAACTGTTCAAGCACTTTAAGCCGTTGGTCCTGCGCCAGATCTCTCTCCCAGGTCATGTGGGATTGCCGTCTCACCGAACTTTGAGAGTGATGGAACAGTGAGTGCACTTGTGTATTATGCTCACACTTGTGCACTATAATATCTCCTACGTAGTTGGCTGATATCTGTGGAGATTGGCTGCCGTGTTCGAAATCGGCCAGGAGGACTATTACTACCTCCCCCTAAACGTGCTCTCATATTTATAGATAATTTTAAGATTTTCACAAACTTCCATAATGGGGTACTTTTAAGGCAAGACTTTTGTGAGGATATATGCAACCTCTATGTCTTGGGCAGTCCTGGCACACTTGACAGTTTTCTTATAATAAAAAGAATATTATGTATCAAGTAAAAATTGACATGGTCAACGAAATAAAACAAAAACCATAAAATTATTTAATTTTATTATTTCGTTTTTTCACATGGTAGCAGAGCGTAAAATAGATAAATGAATCTAACGGAATAAGGAAATTACGGAAAATAATATGTCGGTTGTAAAAGTGCAAACCTTGGGAAAAGAAAATTACGATACATGGTGTATACATGCAAAAGCATATCTGATCAAAAATAAACTGTGGAAATTCGTAAAAAATAGCCCAAAGGAAAATGCAACAAAAGATGATCTTGACAATGATGAAATAGCGAAATCGGAGCTGTTGCTGCTGATAGCACCTTCAGAGCTTAAACAGGTGAAAAACTGTAAATACGCTAGAGATGTATGGGTAACTCTTGAATCAATTTACGCAAGCAAAGGACCCGCCAGAAAGGCGACCCTGCTAAAGAAACTTATCTTAGCAAAACTTGGAGAAGGGACTGATGTGCGTGAACACCTAAAAGACATCATGGATACTGTTGATAAATTACAAGATATGGATATAGCCATAAACAGTGATCTGCTGTCGGTAATGATACTGTATAGTCTATCTGGAGACTTCGAAACTTTCAGAACTGCTATAGAGTCACAAGACACGCTCCCTGAACCTAAAAAACTAATGATAAAAATTATTGAAGAGAATGACGCTCGACGTCGTGACAACCCAAGTACTAGCAACAATAAAAATTCTGAAGAATGTCTACATACTTTTTGCAAAATCTGTAAGAAGAAAGGTCACGATACATTAAAATGTTGGTCAAAGAATAAGAAAAACGGCAATAAGGATAAAAAACATAAAGAAAGCTCAAAAAAGTTGACGAAAAAACTGAAACAAACCTACATAGTTCCTACCTCGTGAATGACAATGCCAAAAATTACTGGATACTAGACAGTGGCTGTACATCACATATGACTTTTTCAGATAAGCCCTTTACTGAGATAAAACCTATATCGAAAACCCTAAACCTTGCTTCCAAAGACAAAACTGCTGAGATAAAAGGGTCCGGGCGTGCTGAAATAGAAATTGAAGAGGGACGACAAATTGGTATCACAAATGCTCTTTATGTACCGAGCCTGTGTGCTAATCTTCTGTCAGTTGGAAAAATGACTGACAATGGACATACCGTCCTATTCACTAAGAAGAAAGCAACAATTAAAGACAACAAGCGCAAAGTACTAATAGAAGCAGTGAGAAAAGACGATGGTTTATATTACGTCCATACGACAAACAGTAATGCTAAAAGACATAAAGCCAATACTGCAGAAAGTAGCCTTGAAGCAGAAAAAAGTAAGTCAGATGAAGACATTAAGCAATGGCACAGCAAAATGGGACACATGTGTGAAAGAGACATGAAACTTGCTCTAAAAAACGAAAGCCTAATTGGGCTAGATTTTAACAAAGACAGTTCCTTAGGAGAATGCGAGATATGCATACAAGGTAAACTGACTAGAGTACCTAGCAAGCCAAGTGACAAAAACACTGAGCGTACGACCCAAAAACTTGAGATCATACACAGTGACGTCTGTGGACCATTTAAGCATGCAACGCTTAATGGAAATAAATATATCGTAACCTTCATCGACGACTACACAAGATACTGCCGAGTATATTTCATAAAGAACAAAAATGAAGTACTACAAAAATTCATGGACTACAAAGCAGAAGTAGAAAACTTCACAGAGAACAAAATTAAATGTCTCCAGACCGATAATGGTACAGAATATATAAATTTGAAGTTTGACACATTTCTGAAAGAAAATGGCATTGCAAGAAGACTAACTGCTCCATACACTCCGCATCAAAATGGAATCGCTGAAAGGAAAAATAGAACCCTAATAGAAAAAAGTAGATGCATGATGCTGGAATCAAAAGCACCCATGTGTTTATGGGCAGATGCTGTCTATACTGCAAATTATCTGTCTAATCGAAGCATTAACCAAAGTATTGGAAACCAGACACCATTTGAGCGCTGGGTTGGTAGAAAACCATATGCCAATCATTTTTATGTATTTGGTGCCAAAGCATTCATCCTCAAGAAAGGAAAAGGTGAACACAAATTCGCTTCGAAGGCAATTCCGGGTGTGTTCGTTGGCTATTCGGAATGCTCGAAAGCTTTTAGAATATATGTTCCATCAAAGAAAAAAGTACTTATTTCTAAAGATGTCTCTATTCTAAAAAAAAATGTTCTACAATGATGATAAAAATTCAACCTCTATTCCTTTCGAAGAATTCAACAGTGATGAACAATCAAATGAAACTGAAACTAAAGAGGATGAAATAGACATTTATTTCGAAGACAAAAACAGATATAAGTTACGCTGTAAGCGTGGCATCAAGAAATCTAGAAAAACCTACGAAGCTTGATGTAATGAAGGTCAAGCGAATATTGAGATACCTGAAGGGTACACTAAATAAAGGACTTGTCTTCACAAAAAGCCGGGAGAAAAGGCTGATATGTTTCAGTGATGCTGATCACGGTGGCGACACAACTACGGGTCATTCAACGACAGGGATGGTGTTCCTATTATCTGGACCGATTATGTGGAAAAGCCAGAAACAGCCAACGGTAGCCATCTCTTCTACTGAGGCAGAACTTGTAGCCCTAACAGAGACCGCGAGGGAAGCCTTATGGCTGAAAGAGCTCCTAGAAGAAGTGAGAGAAATAACAGATCTCAATGGCAAACCTACAATTTATGTTGACAATGAGTCTGCTATTAAGTTGTCAGAGAATCCACCTTATGAGTTCCATAGGAGAACTAAACATATAAAGCTGAAACACTTCTTCATTCGAGATTGTATACAGAATGGAGAATTTGATATTAAGCAAGTTTCTACGGAGCTACAACTGGCAGATATGTTTACAAAGCCATTATTTGGCCCAAGACTCGAGATGCTAAGTCGAAGAATTGGACTTGTTCAAGACGTGTCCAAGTTCTAAAAAGTACCGTGGATGTGAGGATATATGCAACCTCTATGTCTTGGGCAGTCCTGGCACACTTGACAGTTTTCTTATAATAAAAAGAATATTATGTATCAAGTAAAAATTGACATGGTCAACGAAATAAAACAAAAACCATAAAATTATTTAATTTTATTATTTCGTTTTTTCACAACTTTACAATGTCTGCCCTAGTTCCCCTTACTATTACTGGTACAGTTTGTCGAAAGTCCCCCGCAAACATAACAGTAATGTTATGATGATGATTTTATCACAGCTTCTTATATCTCTAAGAGTACTATGTAGAGCCTCTCATGAGCTCTATGGATCATGGAACATTCATCCCAGATTATTATACGCGGTTACCTGGTCATTCAATAATTTTCGTTCATCATGGTACCTCGTAGAGCTACACCCCCTCTCCGCGTCGCTCGCAAGCAACGCCCCTCTTCCTTGCAGCGTCATGTTTTGCACATCATGCGGCGCGGGTGAATTTTTTATCGGTGTTCCTTAAAATTGTAATATCTTCAAAGATATTCATTGAAATTAAGTGATGTCAAAGACAATTTTGTTCACAATTAAATCAACAACACATTTATTTGGATAAAGATTAATATTATTACGTTGATACAACTCTTAAGTTTTTCTCGGTTCTAGTGACTTAATCTTAAAAGATATATACTGTCGCAGACATTTTTTTTTATCATTTCAAGAGGAATAATTCTTTCATACATATATTTATGGTATCTTGAACCGTTTTCGAAGCGTGCGCAACGGAAGCCCTCAAGGATAAATGATTTTCCCCGTTTTTTTCACATTTTCCATTATTTCTTCGCTTCTTATAATTGCAGCGTGATGTTATATAGCTTAAAACCTTCCTCGATAAATAGTCTATACAACACAAAAATATTTTTTCAATTTGAACCTGTAGTTCCTGAGATTAGCGCGTTCAAACAAACAAACTCTTCCGCTTTATAGTATTAGTATAGAAGTATAGATTAGGTTTGTAACGGTTAGTACATTTCTTTTACATTCATCAGAATGATAACCATCCTTGTTAGATGTTTAATGAATTGCTTTAGTTAATTTTAGAAGCTATGATAATAAGTTACTTTATTTTTTAGCATTAAGTATGCAAATTTTTTTACAATCTCAAATTAAAACACACTTGCTTGCGAGAGGTCTAAGACTACATTGTTATGGCAGAATAAGTATTTTTGGAATGGTTTAGTGAATAAAAGTTTTGATTCAATTGAAAGTATAATTTTATTTTTGAAGCTTTAGCAACTAAATACTGCATATCGATTAGGGAATCGAAATTCGCTAATCGATAGTTTATATCGATATCGATTAGTCTATATCGGTATCGATTAGTCTATAACTTTATCGATTTATAGAATAAGATTGTATTGATTACCCTCGAAATACGCAAGGACATCACTAAAATGACTCACTCTTTTTCTTTTTTTTAAGTCGAGCACTTAAGATTGACAGGACATGACAACAATTTAATTGAATGGATGAATGTACCAGAGATATTCTTCTTCTACATAGTATTTATATTTTCTTGGGTATTTATATTTTCTTGGGCTCGCTGATCTGTTTTAATTTTATATTTTCCCAATTCTCTCGATCTGTGTAATTTCCTATTTTTCTTCATCTTTCTAGTGGTTGATTTGTTGGTTGTTATAGATTACAAAATACGAAAATACTAAGTGCTATTTACTTGTCTCTTTGCTGGGCTTTTAAGAGAGCTTGCCAAATTGTTTTTTTTAATTAATAATCTCTAGTTTGAAACCCATGCAGATAACCAAATTCTGTTAACGTATTTTTTGGGTCGCTAAAAAGACCACCAAACTCAATTTAAGATTATATTCTTTATCTGTCTGCGTATAGTCTGCGGACACAATCAGGTACTTGATGGTGACTTGTTTGTTGATGTATCCACCACTGTGATTTTGTGCTTCATGTTACTAGCGACTTCTCATGATATATCTTGTTCCTTACAGTTGGCAATGGCTTTGAATAACTATATGCATCCACGAAATATTTATAGAACTCCACCAGACTTTTCTAAACTAGCCAAGACTTATCCTGAATTTTTAAACATTTCTAAAATGGTATGTATTTTTATGGTGGTAAACTTTGTTCTCGTACACTTATTTAGACCATAATGGTATTAATAAACCCCTTTATTTGAAATGTTAACTAATTTGAAAAAAATAAACATTTACAGGACGTGTCTGGAAAAGTAAGCATAGATTTCAAAGATCCCCACAGTTTAAGAATTTTAACTAAATGCTTGTTGAAATCTGATTTTGGTCTTGATATAGAAATACCAGCAGATAGATTAGTGCCTACACTTCCTTTACGATTAAACTATATCCTTTGGATAGAAGATTTGCTGAATAGTATTGGAAGAACCAACAATGTGTCGGGTATTGATATAGGTATGTGTAGTTTAAAAAATGCTGTGCATGCTGAGCACTTTGTGTTACAATATGTTTTGTTTTTAGTTACCAATTTTGTTAATAAGCTTGATTAAGATATGATTGAGGTAAAATTAATTAGTGGCCAAGGTTTTTTTAACTGTTTCTTACTATGTGTGAATGCTATATTTATTTTAGAATGATATAAAGTGATTGTATCTTACCATGAAATCTTAATTAAAACAAATTATTATTTTATTTTATCTTACTAAAATAAGCTTACTTGGCATTTTTTTATTTTCTCTTAAAACTAGGTATAATTGATTTAGCTAGGTTTGCTTACTTAATTTTTGTTGAGGATGTTGTTGCGACTTGTTATTTTGTCTTTTTATGACATTATTATTAGGAACTGGGGCTTCTGCAATTTATCCTGTATTGGCTGCAACAAAAAACAAGTGGAATATGATTGGAACAGAGACAGATTTAGATAGTCTGCTGAAAGCAGAGGAAAATGTCTGTAAAAATAACCTGAACAATTTAATAAAAAGTGAGTATTATGATTCATATACTCTTAAATTAACTTGAGAAAATGTTTGCATATACAGTAGACTTGGCCAATCAATTCTCTTCATTTTAAGTAACATATACATACATAGTCAGTTTATTTAAGTTAACAATCAATTCCTAGTAGGTAGTGAAAATGCTGGTAATCCTTTTAAAACAGAGATTCCCAAATGGTCCAGCCAGGTGAACCCCTTGGGGTCCACGGCGGCGTGACCGAAAAATGAGGCTCACTCAAGTTATCGAGCCTCGGGCCTCTCTCTCTTACCTTCTAGTTTAAACAGTGCAGGATAAATCATAACCAAGTTTCTTCGGAAATATGAAAGACAAAAAGCCCAAAATTTCGAGCGCGAGCGAATAATTTATGTCGTGTGAAAATCGTAAAAGAAAAATATGTAAAAATTTTAGTCTGCCTCTGCAAGGGTCCACCTGAACCAGAATTTTTTGAAAGGGGTCCATGAGAAAAATAAATTTGGGAACCACTATTTTAAAACTATCTTTCAAGTGTAACTTGATATTATTTCAGTAAGCAAGAATACGACGTCCAGTGTTGTGCAATATTTATTAGAAAATGAACTCAGCCAGAAATTTGATTTCTGTATGTGTAACCCACCATTTTATAGTAGCCTTCAAGAGTTGTGCGAGTCGCGGAATCCAAGCAGGTAATAATTTAAAATGTAAGTCTGACATTTATGGACCTACCTACCTTTATAGCTTATTAATTAAACTTAAAAACCAAATTTTTAGGCACCCGCCAAAGAACGGCTTCACAGGATCGCCGCAAGAACTTGTCACCGAAGGTGGTGAGCTGGAGTTTTGCAGAAAATTAATTAATGAGAGCAAAGTATACTCAGACAGAATTATGTAAGTTAAATACCCATAAGATCATTTTGTCACACTAGCAGTCCCACCCTTCTTCGTCCGCCCAATTAAAGAATTCCTGTACCACTTATGTTACAAAAATAAAATAATGTCTGCAGCTTTGGCTGATAGAAAACGCAGCTTTCTATTGGAGAATATTTTTATAAATAATTTTTATACTTCGAGGTTTTACTCCTTACGAGTATGTTAAATCTCAAACTTTTCTTTTAACTAACTTGCGGTCCTTGCGACTTCGTCCGCGCAAATTAAAATTTCTTTACCAATACACAGGATATTAAAAAATCAAATAGGTATAGCATTTGAAAGCACTAACGGTAAACGTAGCTTTCTATTGGTGACCACATAAACGCACAGTTTCCTCTTTCTTATAAATATACTTACTAGCTAATCCAACATAACACATTACCGGCTAGGAGTAAGAGACTCCTTGACCTCCTTGTTGTCACAGGATGAAACATTAATCTAAAACCTGTCTTTAATTCTAGATTGTACACCACAATGATTGGACATAAATATAATTTAAAGGAATTACTACATGATCTGGCAAGTGAAGGAATTAAACATACACACACAGAATTTTGTCAAGGACGTGTAACTCGCTGGGGACTAGCATGGACGCATCAGGACTTCGATATTTACAAGTTAGGTAATGAAGTAAATTTTTGCTTTCGAATTTATTAAATTAATAGTGTAGTCAGTTTATGAGAAAAATACTGTTGTGTTACGAAAAAGTTAAAAAAAATGTTTTCAAAAATAATGTAAATATTATATGAACATTATTCGACACCTAACTTATCAATTACAATATTAAAGGCACTTTATTATTTTCAGTTCCACCAAGAGATAGACAGAGAAAAAAATCTTTGCCAATTACCTATCAACTAACAGAACTCCCAAACCGACCTTATTGTATAGATTCATGCTTTGAAAAAATTAAAGATATCTTAAATGTGCTTGAAATAGAGTTGAAAATTGTTTGCAAAAAGACTCAAAGTATTTCCACGCATATAAAGGCTGTTAAAAATACATGGTCCCATCAAAGGCGTAAGAGAAGGCTTTTCAAGCGACAAGAAGAACAAGAAACCAAAAGAATCAAACATGACATAAGTTTAAACGAATTTGGTCAAAACGAATCAGTTCAAAAAATAAATGAAAATGCTTCGGAATGTGATAACAACATTAATAATAATAATTGTTCAAAACCTAATAGTAAAGTTGAGAACAATCTTGCACGGCAAGAAGCCATATTACAGGCATTTTTAAAAATCTATAAGAAAGGTGACGTCATTGTGCTCGAAATAGAATACTTAGATGGAAGTGCAGGCAAAGAAGGACTTCATCAAATTGTACAATATATAAAAAACAATTGGAAATGATTAAAATGTATTTTATTAAACTACTAGCGGTCGCCCGCGACTTTGTTCACGCAACCTATGAAATCCAAACACACACCCGTAGTGTTTGAATTTTACAAAATCTTGTTGCATTAAGCATTTTAGTCTTGTAAAGAAGCTGTTAGTAAAATTTGGGCTAGAGGGCTCAAAGTTGGGTTCCGTCAGAGCTACTTGTAGCCACGAAGATGCATACTTACTTTCAACCCCCCAAAACAACCCCTTAGGGGAAGAATTTTGCAAAATCGTGAACGTCTTATCTTAGGGGTGGGTGGGAACACCTCCGAGCGGTCCACCCCGGGCAACGTCATCGCTAAGTTCTAAACTAGTGGTGGCGGCAGACGTTCCCCCGCAGAGTGGTAGGCCTCGAAAGGAGCCGCCTGGCTTGCGACCACCCTCGTACTAGAGTCCGGCGCCAAGCAGCTTGCTGCGTTCCGTCGTGAGTGTGCGAGAGCCAGTGCCTTTGGTGGTTGATTGGGTGTCAGTTGTGTCGACCTATACCGGATTGTAGCTTCTAGGAGATGCTGTGACGGGTGACTCAAACTGGAGGGTAGCGGGATCCGAAGCACGGTCTTGCCGTTGGCCGACCGCAGTCAGTAGGGGGCCCAAGTAGCGCGCCAGCCACGTGCCAAAGGCTGCCCCGCCAACTTGCGAAAAATCCCGGAATTGCTCCACCGTGCTAGTTGGCGGCTAGAAGGGAGGACCCGGTGGCGATTTCGGGGGGGTTCGGGCGTCCCCGCAGTCTCCATTTGAGTCTCCCATTGGCCAGCGTAATCCGATGAAGCTAGGCTTGGTTCTGGAGTTGACATCTCGACACTTTTTTAACCACCACCCAACTTAAAACATGCGCAAAAGAAAAAAGAATACGGTGAACCAACGGCTGCACTTCCTCCCGTTTAAAGTGCACCACACCAACATCTGTGGATTGCACTCAAATATCGACCCGGTCCATCACCACCTTGAGACCGCAAAGCCGGACCTATTCTTTTTAACGGAGACCCAAATTGCGGCACCTGCAGACGTGGGATACCTCAACTACCCGAACTACACGCTTGAACATAAGTTCAAAAGGCGAGCCGGGGTCTGTGCGTATGTCCGCGACAGCGTTTGTTGTCGCCGTCTCCGTTGCTACGAGGACTCAAGTTTCTCCACCTTATGGCTTTTGATAGACACTGGCATGGGTAAAACCCTTTATGTTGGTGTCTACCGTTCGCACACCGGTGACCAGGAGACGACCAGGCTTTTTGAATACCTCACTGAGAAGGCAGATTTAGCGATGCAAAGGTTCCCCACAGCTGAGCTTGTATTTCTCGGAGATTTTAATGCGCACCACAAGGAGTGGTTGTTTCCCTTCGAGAAATCTGACCATGCTGGGCGAGAGGCGCGTAATTTCGCATTAGCGCTAGATCTCACTCAGTTAGTGACTCAAGCGACGCGGGTACCTAGAGTTGATAGCCATACTGCCAATTGCTTGGATCTTTTGTTGACCACGGAACCAGACAGGCACTCTGTATCAGTATCTGCCCCGTTAGGAACATCTGACCATTGTCTGGTTAAAACTGTATCTTCCTACACCCCTCCAGACAAAACTCCTTGTGGGTCCAGGCGAGTGTGGGGATACGGGTCGGCGAATTGGGACGAAATGCGACATTTTTTCGCGGTGTACCCTTGGCGCCAAGTATGCTTTTCCTCTGACGATCCGTCCACCTGTGCTGATGCGGTTGTAGACTTAATACGGCAGGGAATGGAATATTACATTCCATTCTCCGACTTGTCGCTCGTATCTAAATCCAGGCCTTGGTATAATGCTGACTGTGCCCGCGCTGAGTCGTGTAAGGAGTTAGCATATCAAGCTTGGGTTCAAGCCCGCGATCGCAAAGCTACTGCTAGGAGAATACGGTCTATGAAGAAAGCATTTAACGCTGCCACTAGATCCTGCAAGCGCACGCTACAAAAGGCACGATTTGACCACGTTCGATATATCGGGACCAAATTGGCGTCTTACCCTCCCGGTAGTAAGCAGTTTTGGTCCCTGTCTAAATCCGTCGAGTCAAATTTCTGCCGTCCTAGTTTGCCTCCAATGCAGAAACCTGACGGAACATTAGCCCACACCGCAACTGAGAAAGCAAATTTATTTGCCTCTCTTTTCGCGAGTAATTCGCGTTTGGATGCAGGACCCAAAACACCACCTACCTTACCTCGTTGTGACTCATCTATGTCGGAGGTCACAATACACCAGAAAGAGGTACGTCGGGAACTTTGCAAACTAGACGTGAATAAGGCAAGTGGACCTGATGGTATTCCTGCAAGGGTGCTTAGGCAATGTGCGCCTGAGTTGTCTCCGGTACTGACACGCCTTTACCGCCTCTCCCTCGAGCAGGGAACTGTGCCGAAGTCATGGAAGCTCGCCAACGTACAACCCGTACCAAAGAAGGGCAGCCGTGCCGACCCGGCCAACTACAGACCGATCGCCATTACTTCCATCATTTGTAAAGTGATGGAACGAGTGCTAAACAGTAAGCTGCTGGGGTACCTAGAATCCAATGACCTACTGAGCGACCGCCAGTACGGTTTTCGCCGTGGTCGTTCAACTGGTGATCTTCTAGTCTACCTCACGCACTACTGGGGCGAAGCTATTGAGAAAGCGACCGCCAGTACGGTTTTCGCCGTGGTCGTTCAACTGGTGATCTTCTAGTCTACCTCACGCACTACTGGGGCGAAGCTATTGAGAAACACGGCGAAGCCTTGGCTGTGTCATTAGACATCTCAAAAGCTTTTGATCGAGTCTGGCACGGTAGCCTTTTCAGCAAGCTTCCTGTGTACGGTATCCCTGATGGTTTCAGCACTTGGATCTCTGACTTCCTGAGCGAGAGGTCAATTAGAGTAGTCATTGATGGCTGCTCTTCAGACCCAATGGCTATCAATGCCGGTGTTCCTCAGGGGTCTGTCCTCTCCGGGACTCTTTTCCTGCTGCACATCAATGACCTGCTCTGTCCTGGCATTGTTGGGTACGCAGATGACAGTACTGTCATGGAGAGGTACGTGTCCAGTGCTGGAGCTAAACAAGAGGAAACCCAGTCTCTACGGGAGAATTTGGTGAAACGAACGGATGAGATTCTACGACGTGTCTCCCAATGGGGAGACAACAATCTGGTAACGTTCAATGCTGCCAAAACCCAGGCATGTCTTTTCACCGCAAAAAAGAGTCCGTTCAACTGGACTCCTACTTTCAGAAGTGTGTCTGTACCCATAACCGACCATCTCGAGCTTCTTGGTATGGAGTTGTCAGCCAATCTGAACTTCGGCGGTGCCATTGAGTCCAAAGCTCAGACTGCGGCAAAGAAGCTGGGCATCCTCAACAAGGTGAAGCGGTACTTCTCCCCTGAACAGCTTTTAACCTTGTACAAAGCACAAGTTCGCTCCTGCATGGAGTACTGCTCTCACCTGTGGGATGGCTCAGCTAAATACCAACTAGCCGCTCTGGACTCCGTGGAGCGTCGAGCCAGGAGGCTGATTGGTGACAGGAAGCTGGTGGAGACTAAGCTTGATAGTCTAGACCACCGCCGTAAAGTTGCCTGCTTGTCGATTTTCTACAGACTCTACTTCGGGGAGTGTGCTCATGAGCTCCATATGCTCATTCCACCAAGTCCATTTTACCAGAGGACCACCAGACGTACGGCGGGTTACCATCCATACTTGGTTGATATACCAACTATACGCACTAAGCGCTTCGCTTCTTCCTTCATAATGCGCACAGCCAAGGAATGGAATGCACTTCCGCCGACGGTGTTCCCTCTTTCCTATAACTTGAGTTCATTCAAAGCGAAAGTCAATAGGCACCTTCTGGGTAAGCTCGCTACATCGTCGACATCTTCTTCACCTCTTAGAGGGAGAATGAAGTCAAGAGCGAACCCATATTAATAAAAAAAAAAAAAAATAATAAAAAAAAAAAAAAAAAGAACGTATGCCCTAAAAAGAACCTCCATCAAAATCTAAACTATCTAGCTTTTAATCTAAATCTTGTTGTTGCTAAGATTTGTAATATGTGAGTGACCTTTCCAATTTATATTTGTTCATTAAATGTAAGTATTCTCAACATCGTATTAACTAACAACTTTGAGTTACTAACGTGCATTGGTCATTCAAACACATCTCTAGTCTCCTCTCTTCTCCGCTTTGGTGGAAACCGGGTCTAAACGTAGGACTTTATTCCACGTCCTATGACTGGACTATTCTTCACGTCGGACGAAGGCGTCCATTAAATGTGCACGCAGCTTAATGCCCATCGCAAGGTTGCTTATTTTATAAAAAAGAACGTCAGTGTTGTAACTAGGGAGGTGACATTCTACATAAAAAATCGATAACTGATTGATAGGATTGACTCATCAATCACACGACTCAGACATCAGACATTAATAAAATAAAAACACGGGTTGCACTCCGGGAGTGCCGGCAGAAGTGAAAACTTAACAACCGTCTTACGGTTTTTCGATCAGCATCACGTGACCTGACGCGAGTTTCACAGTTTCTACCCATGCCACAAAAGTGCTCAACGCCGCTAAAGAAGTTTTCACTTCAATAAATATACAACAACATCACATACATTGATCTGACTTCGTGGTACGTAGCTTAAGAGGTTCTCTAACTGGGAAAGCTAGACTCCTTTCTCTTCCTGATCACTCCTCTTTTTCCATACGAGCCTCTCCGTTCTTTCCATATCAAGGCACAAGCCGTGTGAGCCAAAACCGAAAAAAAAGCTTTATTTCACTTATCAAAAAATATACATGATGGATGACACATAAATTTTGAAGTGAAAACTTCTTTAGCGGCGTTGAGCACTTTTGTGGCATGGGTAGAAACTGTGAAACTCGCGTCAGGTCACGTGATGCTGATCGAAAAACCGTAAGACGGTTCAAATAAATCAAAAATGCACAAGGTTAATAATCAAGTTTTCACTTCTGCCGGCACTCCCGGAGTGCAACCCGTGTTTTTTCTTCTATTTAATGCCATTATGCTATTAAAACGGCAACACTACAATTTTAATTCAGGCAGAGGCCAGTCTATAGGGCCCATAGAGTATAGTAAATATAATGGCCCCACTGATGGCCCTTTTAACGTATAAAATTCATGAAGTGACATTGTTCTTACTTTAAAAGAGATCACGCAATATAAAGTGAAAAACTGTACGTACTGTACATAGGTTTTTAGTGATTATGGAATCCGAATCACTGCCTGAACAGGCAGATCAAGTTGATAACAATGTAAACAACGATGACTCTTCGAAATCTGTAAAAGAGGATGCCGCTTCGCTGCCACTACCTGCGGCTAATGGAAATGATGTTACAGCTCCAATTGCTGGCATTAAAGATACCCCGAAACCGTCTCCTAAAAAACCAAAGAAACGAAAGCCCAAGGTTCCGCGTGATGTTACTGCGCCGAGACAACCACTTACTGGTGTGTTTGCTTTATAATTTAAATTTGTTCACATTTATGTAGTCGCATCTAGATGGACATTATAAAATAATATCAGTCTGTTCTTTTAAGGTTATGTGCGTTATCTTAACGAACGTCGCGACCAACTCCGTGCTGAACAACCTGACTTAGGATTTGCTGAACTGACACGCCAGCTAGCAAGCGAGTGGAGCAAACTTCCTGCAGAAGAGAAACAGCAGTACCTACATGCAGCTGACCAGGACAAAGAAAGGTGGATTTAAATACATCTGTAATGATATGTTAATTCCCATTTTAACAGACAACAAAGTCAATAAATGTCAATGTGTTTCCATGTTTGTTACCATGACTAAGCAGCAGAGAGCACCCTTTCCTCCTAAAGTGTAATTTTGGCAACAACTGAACATTTTTTACCATGACCTTAATTTTTTTTTAAAGCTGGGATAATACATTAGTAATGCAACCTCCCATAGTGGTTTGATTCACTATTTCTGGGATACCCTGTCTATACATGTTATGATTGATATTATAATGAATTATCATATTTTAATAGGTATATAAGAGAATGGGCTGAATATAAGAAAACAGATGCATACAAAGAGTTTCGAAAACAACAAATAGAACAAAAAGAAAGTGTTGGCCCAGCAAAAAAAATTAAACATAACCCTGCTTCAGATCAAGCAGCCACTAGTGCAGGTGAGTTCCTATATTTTTTAAGGACTCCATATTATTGGAAAACAGATTTCAATAATTTAGTTTATGTATTTTAATACTTCATAGTATAATTACCATTACCTGTTACAGCTTCTACTCCTCAAACTGAAATAAATCCAACTTCAGCAAATGGAAGTAGTTTGGGTCCAACTGCACCTCCAATCATTACCCCACGTCAGCAAACACCACCAAGACCCAGACCATGTATAACACCTGCTTCAGTAAGTGCATATACTTTTATTAAACCTTATATATATTCTTTTAACTTATGGATAGTTGGATTGGTCAACAATTTTATTCTGTGGTTGATAAAAATTTACCATAAACACTATTTCTGAAAATCATCTCTCTGCAAGTGTTTATAATCCTGCACAACATGTTTCAGCTTGATCTCCATTCCAAGTAAATATAAAATGTTTCATTACCATTGTTTGCTGAATAGGGATGATGGATCATTGAGAAACAGTTTTTAAACAGTGTTCATAGACTACTGTTGTCTATTATTCATCAATACTAATATTATAAATACGAAAGTAACTCTGTCTGTCTGTCTGTTACTCAATCACGCCTAAACTTCTGAACAGATTTAAATGAAATTTAGTAAAGAGATAGTTTGAGACTTAAGAAAGGACATGGTTTACTTTTGACCACGGGAAAACAACGCATTCCAAAATACTACCTAACGCGAAGACGTTGCGGGTAAAAGCTAATAATATTATGTCTGGCTGTACTATGCTTACTAATGAATTTTGTTTATGGCCTTACAGGGAGAAGATCTGCACAATGGAGACACTGATATACCCATATTTACAGACCAGTTCCTTCAACACAATAAGTTGCGGGAATCAGAACTTAGACAGTTGAGAAAAGCTAATTCAGATTATGAGCAACAGGTTAGTAAAATTTACTTTGTCTCAGAGCAGGATTATATTTAAACTAATGTGTGCCATTTTACTACCTTCATATGTCCCAGCCGATGACCTTAATTAACATCTAAATCAACAGCCTCGTATCTTAAAGCTGAAAAAAAAGGATTATTTTGCTTTAAATTTCCACTAAACGACGCCGCCAGCGCAGGAACCAAAATACTTTCAACTGTAATCACCTGAAAAATCTAGAGCTGGAAGTCGCAGGACCCACAATACCTACAACTCACAACATGACACAGAAGATGCACCTGGAATCACAACACTGACACCAACATAACACTCGACGCGTTTCACCACTACACGTGGCATCCTCAGATGTTGTCGCTTCGACAGACTACCAGCGATCGTTGCTCGAGTGTTTTGTTGGTGTCAGTGTTGTGATTCCAGGTGCATCTTCTGTGTCACGTGTGTGAGTTGTAGGTATTGTGGGTACTGCGACTTTCAGCTCTAGATTTTTCAGGTGATTACAGTTGGATGTATTTTGGTTCCTGCACTGGCGTCGTTTAGTAGAAATTTAAAGCAAAATAATCCTTTTTTTCATCTTTAGTCATGGATTTCTGCGAAGTAACGCCTGATTACATCAGCCTAGTAACTTTACTTAACAGCCCCGTTTAACTACAAAGGTACAGTGGCCAGCACATCATGGTACCCTTTCTAATTGCAAACTCAACCGTATCACAAGCGCACACAATACTGCAGTGTTTACTTTGACAAGCTGGCCACTATACTTTAAATTTCAACCAACTTAATATCGCCTAAAAAATCTTTGGGATGACTGATGTTTTGACAGTTCAAAAAAACGCACCCGTTAGACGCTGTCCTGCACACTGTGTTGTTAACCTTCCTCTTGAATGCATCACTCGTAGTTTTAAAGTTATAAGCATACATTTTTTTTTTACAGACGGACAGATGCGGGAGTCGACTTTCCTTTCGTAGGCAATTGAAAGACATCATAATTAATATGTATCTTTAGAATTTCCATCTAATCATTAAACTTTTTCCTGTTCCAGAATGCCATCCTGCAGAGACACGCTGAGGAGGTGAGCGGCGCAACGACACGGCTCCGGGCTGAAACAGCGGCTGCGGCCGAGAGGACGGCCGCGTTGCTTGCACACCGACGCGCCTTAGTCGCCGCTCTGGTCCAAGCACTGCAAGCACTGGCTATCCCAGGTAATTATACCTTATCTAGTAATTTGTTAGTTGCGGCACAGATTAGAGAATAGTTTTGCGGGGCGTAAAATTTTTTTTGGCAGTAAATACCGCTAAATGAGGTGTACAGGATTCAGGTTAATAGCCCTTCCAGGTAAACCATTTCTGTTGTACAGGATTCAGGTTAATAGCCCTTCCAGGTAAACCATTTCTGTTGCAATATTGCCCGTCTTCCCATTTGATGTTGCAGTGTTTACCTTGAAGAGTTGTGATCTGGACCACTTTTTATTTATTTTTATTTGTCGCTATTCAGTTTCCACTTAGGTCTATCTGAGAATAGAAATAAACTGCTTAAAGAGGCCTATGCCAAAAGGCACACTGATACTAGAGACATTTTATTATTTTTATTTGTCACTAGCTGACCCAGTGAACTTGTATAACTTTTGTATCGGAAAATATAATTGATGTTTTAAGCATTCCATCCCTAGACTGTCATGAATATTTCAAGACTAAAATAAGTCTAGTCAGTCCAGCCATTCTTGAGTTTTAAGACTACTACAGACTAACAAACAGCAATTAATTCATATATTATGGACTTCCTGACCTGCAGACAGTCCTTCTTTTATCTCTTAAACAATCCACGAATTTTTCGAGACTATAATTAGTCAAATCGGTTCAGTCGTTCTCAAGTTGCATCGAGACTAACGAAAAACAACGAGATTCTCAAAATCCTGCTGAATCTAGATGTACAAAAAGCTAGTGGGCCGGATGAAATTCCCGCAATTGTCCTGCGTAAATGTGCGCCCGAGTTGACTCCACCCTTAACACGCCTTTATCGACTCTCACTTGAGACCGGAATTGTGGAAGCTTGCAAAAGTGCAACCAGTGCCCAAGAAAGGAAGCCGTGCTGACCCAGCCAGCTACCGTCCCATCTCAGTCACCTCCATACTCTGTAAGATTATGGAACGAGCACTAAACAACAAACTCCTGGCACACCTTGAAGGTAACGATCTCCTCAGTGACCGACAGTATGGGTTTCGCCGGGGCCGGTTTACTGGGGACCTTCTAGTGTATGCCACACACTATTGGAGTGAGGCCATTGAGAGGTATAAGGAACGTAGATGCAAAACGTTTTAGCATTGGCATGGTGAGACTGTAGCTGTGTCCCTCGATATCTCGAAGGCCTTTGACAGGGTTTGGCACGCAAGCCTTATAAGCAAGCTTCCCTCCTATGGTATTCCTGCTGGCCTCTGCAAATGGATTTCAGACTTCCTGAGTGAACGTTCAATACAAGTATGTAGTCCTAGAAGGATACTCGTCGGATCTTCATGCCATTGAGGCCGGTGTTCCTCAGGGGTCAGTACTATCGGCAACTCTTTTCATATCGCTTTGCATATCGATGATCTGCTAGTGCCCGGTATCGTTGGGTATGCAGACGATTGCACAGTTGTCGATAGATATTTTTTCAGGCCGGGAGCCAGCAGTGAGGAGATTTGGTCTTGCCGAGAGTCCATGGTAGAGCGTTTGAACGGCACTCTTCAGGCTATCTCCGATTGGGGTGATGCCAATCCAGTGACGTTTAACGCCTCCAAAACACAGGCGTGTTTGTTCTCCACAAAACGGAGCCATTTTGTTCTGGCTCCGACTTTCCGGGGTGTACCTGTTCCCGTCACCGATAACTTGCGGCTTCTAGGGGTCCAGCTATCATCCAATTTAAATTTCGGCCAGTACATCGAATCTATAGCCCAAACTGCAGCTAGAAAGCTTGGAGTTCTCTCAAAGGTCAGGCGGTACTTCACGCCGTTGCAGCTTCTGCAACTCTATCAAGCTCAGGTCCGATGTTGCATGGAGTACTGCTGCCACCTTTGGGATGGATCTGCCAAATATCAGCTGGCTGCTTTAGAATCGTTAGAGAAGAGAGCAATAAGAATTATTGGAGATGCTGAACTCTGTGAACGCAAGCTGCAAAGCCTTGATCACAGGCATAGAGTGGCGTGTCTTTCAGTGTTCTACAGGCTACATTTCGTGGAGTGTGCGAAGGAATTGCATGAATTAATTCCACCAGCCCCTTTTCACTACCGGGACACAAGACGCAGTCGAGGTCTCCACCCTTATGTCGTAGACATGCCTACATTACGTACAAAACGTTTTGCATCTACGTTCCTTATGCGTGCGACTAGGGAGTGGAATTTGCTGCCGCCTAAAATATTTCCGGAACATCATGATTTGGATGCTTTCAAGAAAAGAGTGAATAGGCCGTTAATAGCCAGACATGTTCCATCTTCGGTCGCATCGTCGCTTACCATCAGGTGAGATCGCGGCCAAATGTCTGATTATTCATATAAAAAAAAAAACAATTCAAAGGGTTGGCAAAGTCTGAAACTTACAAATTGTGTATAAATGATTAATTTGTTTCAGGGGGATCTACAGGAGCCACTGAAGCAAATATTGAAGAATACATGGAAAAATTACAGATCCTTGCAGTTGAAAATAAAACAAATGCAGTTGTGAAACAAGCCCGAGATATTCTAAACAGGATTGAACTACCTATTAATTAAAATACTTTGTAATGTATGTAATCAATTAATTAAATTATATGATAAAAAAAATATTATTATTTCTTTTTGCGATTCGAAATTCGTGACAAAAATGACTAATGCGGTCTGTAGGCTTGTGGCGTCAATTTCCGTGGCAAAGTCTTAATGGAAGTTCATACTAAAGTAAAATCCTAAAAAAAAGTGGCAAAAAAGAGGACTATATTTAGTTACAACAATTTTGCTGAGCTGCTGGGTTCTACATGAGGTACTCTACATCTCCGTTTTTTTGTATGTGTAAAATCTGCTTGTCACCGAACAGTTTTTCCTAAACGGAAAAGCTATCAATATACAGGCAGACAACAATCATATTTTGGCTTCTGTTAATGCTATGTATATTATGACAACCCATGGCAGTATTTTATTACTTTAGTTTTTGTCTCCTACTTTACTTAATTATATGTATGGAATTATAATGATTTTCAATAACTAAAAATACTTTTGTTGGATGTTGATGTTTATTAAACTGTTCCATATAAATATTATACATAAAAAATCATTGATCTAACCTAATGCATCTTCTTGGTCAGATTCTGTTAAGTTGGGGGCACTACCAGTGTCATATTCATGCAGTTTTTTTCTCCAAATTTTTATTAATGTGTCCCAAGACCTTCGGCTGTACTTAGTATACTTATCAGGAGTCTTGGGATGTTCTTTTGTGCGTTGATTCCTAAAATAAAAGAATTTGTATTACATAAGTTGCATCACTCCATGATAGGCAATGAAAGTCTTCATGAGTTACATGCTTTCTTAAAAGGAACTTAGCCTAGCTTTATTGAATAAAGCAAGGCTATGGTATTTTCAGTATTATTTTTATTTTTATTGACAAATAAATGATCATTTAAAATACTAACATAGGCACTTGTTCCGTATAATTGTGGTATCCTACAGTGTTTTTCCCATAGTCAATCTGCTTTTGTCTTCTTTGAAGAACTTCTGGATCTGTTTCAAGCTCCAATGGTTTTCTTGGAATTTTGCTGGGAATAATTATTTTTTATTAGTTTTAATGGAGATATTTTTTTACCTACTAGTAAAATTGTTTTACAAAAAATGTGTAATCCCATAGGTACATACTTTGATTTGCCATCATCAGAATCACTCCTACTGTTATACTTGACTCTCTTTACAGTGCTGAGATTATCACAATCTTCTTTCATTTTCTCCTTTGTGGCTTTTCGAATTTCTGTTTTTTCATTCCCATTTACTTCTTCATTTCTTTCATCAGTCATATTTGGGAGATCTGCATAAAGAAAATACAATATCATAAATAGACATAACCTCCCCTTAAAATCATATAAAACAGTTTCTTCTCAACTGATGCACTCCTATTAGACTTAAAATCTTAACAATAAATATAAGGCCAGCATTACGTACATAACCACAACTGCCAGTACAAAATTAATAGCTTTTCAAGAAAAAAAAAGGTAAAGCTATGGTGAGAGTTCAATAAAATTAGGTATTTCCAGTTCACTCCATGAAGTACAAGATTATGACGTTAGTATCTTGAAATGACCATGCAAGGAAAATCAGGCAAGGTGGATACGCTGAAGGATAGCTGATCTGAGTCTGCACGCACAAGCGAACCCTCCCCTTCTAGGTTTGGGACTTTGTGTAAACTTGACCATATTCGCACCACTTACCTACTGTAGTTGTTTCAATTAAGCCCAGGGGTACACATAAACTAAAAATACACTTAATTGCTACACACAAACTGCATTTTACACTTGTTTGGGTTGTAAAATAAATACAGACAACATTTAATTGAAGAAAAGCCTGTAGAAAAACACAACCGACTCCGAGTGCGCGCGCGAAAAAATGTGTTGTCAAACATGTCAAAGTCAAAAATGGGTTACTCTGTGGTTAGTCATGTAAAACTGAAAACAAATTGTCGGACGGAATACTGGCAGAATAAAGCTCTTAAGTGTGCACATGGTGCGGGACGTTTTTGCAACCAGTGTTGCTAACTTAGCAACTCTCGGTAGAGAGTAGTATATTCCTTGCTTAGCAACCTTCTTCAAAGATCCTTCTTGCTAGAACAAGCCATATTTAGATTCCATACTCAAATGGTAAAAACGTTATTCTAATCCGTTGTCCATCTGTCTGACACCATTTGACGAACCTAGACAGTTGAATCACAAATGATTTTTTCTACGTTCAGGCGCCATTAGCCGTGATCTGTCGCATCTTTCAGACGAACCCAGGAGCGTCTGAAGGATGCGACTGATAATGTGCACAATTTTTTTTTCTGACAGCAGGCAGGCTTCTGTCAGAATCAGCAGGCAGACAGTTGTAGATTTTGATGGATACCCAATTACCCATATAATATACCTACTTGGATTTGGATATAGGTACCTCTAATTTAGACCTCTAAAAGAAGACCTTCTAAACATCTAAAAAGATGCTAGTAAACATAAAATCCAGCATATGATAAACCCGTTATGTCACTGAAATCATCAAACATTAAATAAAAAACAGTCTCTAGGGTAAATACTGGTTAGAAGAATGGTAAGTGCTTCTATGGAAGATAATTAATAAGTACCACATACGGTTTCATCAAGAAATTAATCTGAATTTAGATCTAGACATATTAACTAAAATCTTCGGTATAATGATGCTTCAGTTTTGTTCCGTGCATGTTTCTAGGTCATAAAATAAAATAGACTAGACTCAAAATGGTCAATGGATATTTTTTTATTTGCAGACAGACATGGAAATACAAGAGGCATTAGCATCTTTAGAGATGTTAATGTCAGAGTTTTTTGCACCAACAACAAATAATTTTAGAAAAAGGGAAATTGAAAGTATTCTTGAGAATTTTTCGAATCGACAAGATTCTTGGAAGCATTGCTTACTATTTCTTCAAAAGTCACAAAACCAGTATGTCCTCATGTTTACTCTCACAACTTTGGAGGTAAAAAATCATTTTATATTTATCATTACTGAATAAACATATAAGTGATTTTTAATTAAGAATTCTCTCTCTCAGATTATTTCTTTGAAGAATTAACTTGATGACATGACCACAACTCTTGTTTGTTTTTTATTGGTACATTGCTTATTTTTTTGACGATTTCAGAATATAATAAACAGACAATGGATAAGTCTGTCTGATATGGAGAAAACAGAAATCAGATTAACATTATGGAATGAACTGATTGCAAAGCATGAAGTAATGCTGTACTTTATCAGAAACAAACTTGCAGCTTTAATGGTGTCTATTGCAGGCTATGAATGGCCTCATCTGTATCCAGATTTTTTTACAAATATTGTGGAGGTATTTTTTGGTTATAAGTGTTTTTTGTAATAATATTACATTTGTTCAGGATTTTGATGGATTCTGAACCTCTTATGCAATATTTATAATCCTTAGCGCTGGTTCCTATCTGGTTTGGGTGAATGGGCTAGGGGTAAATATAAACCATTCATTAAAAACACTATGTTTCTATGTTTTCCATCTAGAAATGAAGAAGAAATAAACTCTTCTTAAATAATTATACCATTCAACATGAATATCATTGACATCCATTCTGCCTTGTCGCCTTGCGTCGAGTGCATAAAAATGGACTTTAGTAAATTTCTGGTCAATTTCTAATTTTCTTGTCTTGTATACTATAATATAATATATGTGTTTGGTTTGAATTTGACAAGTAAAATGAAAATCAACAAACAACTACAAGTTAGCATAAGTTTACCTCTTTTTTTTTAAGTTGATAAAATGCGACGGTCGTCGCTGTCTGCTCGGGCTGGTGCTAGCGCAGGCGGCCAGCGAGGAGCTGGGCGCGGCGCGCGACACCGGCGTGCTGCTGCCGTCCGCGCGCCGCAACCAACTCGAGCGGCTCATGCTGAAAGGCATGCCGCAGATGCTCGCCGCACTTAGTGGTATGTATTGCACATAAATTATCCTCCTCCTCAAGTCATTCTCTGATTGCTGAGGATCGTGGCTTCAACGGAATTATTCCCGAAGACACCGATTGGAAGACCGAAGTGCTTGAAGATGTCAAGCACTTTGGCCTTCCAATTGGTCAGGTCCTTTGTCTTTTGGGACGGCGTCCTATTGGTCTCCTGCCATCTAGATTGTCGGATATAATGAGATTTTTGAATTTAAAATATAAACTTATAACATAGCTAGCACTAGTCGGCCCCGGCAGAAGTTTTCCTGCCTAATAAATAAAAAAGTATTTTCTGAATTTAAGAGTTTTTGCTCAATTTACTCGTCACACACCACGCCAAAATTAAAACACACTTACAGAAAAATGGACTACCACAGGCGGGACTGACTGTGACTGTTCCGCCTTTTACGGTCCATTTTTCTTCAAGTGTGTTTTAATTTTACAATATTTACAATTATAAACTGCATCAAGTTAAAAGAACGCTGGAGGGAGAGGAGATTTCACATGGGATTTATTATTTATTATAATATCGTCTAGTGAAGTAATGCTCACCTGACCGTTAGCGTTCTTTTTATATGGCGCTATATCTAATCTGTTTTTTTTATCTTCGCATTTAAATGATTATATTGCACTTCAGAGTTTCTGCACCATATTTTTGAGTTGCTAAAATCGTATTTATTATTTTTAGGTATTTTAGAAAAGAACGCTCAAAAAGAGGGCCAGTCGAATCCTCCGCCGTCACCAACGAGCGGCATACCTCAGACTTCGGCGCTGCCGGACTTGCTGGCGAATGCGCACGATGTTCACAACGTTGACAAGTCAGTTTTACATTACGACATTTATTTCTATAAATGTTTAACCATTAGTTTTTTAAATAATTTAGGTTTGGTAAAATCCCTCTGTTTCAGGGCCCTAAACATGGAAATTGTTGTAAAATGCCTCTCGACTCTACAGCATTTATTCTCGTGGCTGCCTTTATCGTCACATGTCCCACCATCCCTCGTCACCACAGTGTTCTATTGGGGAAGCATTGCAACACAGTCACAGGTATTGTTTGTTTTGTTTAGCTCCCTAGCGTTTAGTGGGAAGGTAGAACAGTAAAATATACAATAACTAGTGGATCCGGTAAACGCATACATAAAGACAGACGGGGGAAGCTACTTTGCTTTATACTCTGTAGTGATACGCGATTAGTGTTATTAAGTAAAAAAACTAGAAGAGAGATATTTCCCTCATACTATTGGAGAGATCGCGGCACGTAATGAAGTGCACGCCCGTACCTATGCGAAAGAACGAGATAGCAATTGTTCTCATGTGCAAACTTAATCTTTTCAACCCCCGACGTGAAACGAAAAAGAGGGGGTGTAATAAGTTTGACTTCTTTTCTGTTTGTTCGTGTGTCCGATGTCCGTAAATGGCCCGATTTTAGTGCGGTTTTTTATTTTAGAAAAATATTTAATAACGGTGGTTCTTGGCTATTTTTTCGGGGGTTTGTAAAAAATTTAATTTTTCACGTAAGTTTTTTCCATCCAGAGCAGGATCAAACATTTGGCTCCGCGTACTCCTGCTAAAGTTTCCAGGTGACAGCGAACCCCTTAACTAACGAATTAAATAAGCAAAGACAACCGTAAAACTGAAAGTTGAATAGGGTTAATGTTTTCATTTTGCAGAGTATCGAAGCGGCGCTGGGCGGGCTGGGCGGCGTGTGCGAGCTGCTGTACCGGCGGTACGCGCCGCCGTCGTCCGCCACCACGGCGCTGCGCCTGCACCACTGCGCGCTGCGCCTGCTGCGCCACCTCACGCACCACCAGCAGGGCATCACGCACGTGCACCACGAGTAACGGATCATTATAACCATAGCCATGATGACACCCATCTTAAATATTTCTAAGGCCGTGGCGTTGAAAAAATATAGCCCCTATGAAGTTAATACAACCAGAATATTTCCAAAAAGCTGTAGACATTAATTTTAAAACACACAAAAATTCAATAAATATTCGGTCAATTGTCTCCGATTTCTGATACACAACCGTGACGTCACGTTTTTGTATTCCCATACAAAATCTGTGGAGACAGACCGTTTTGACAGATAATAAAGAGTGTGTCAACGATTGGTTGTGACAACTACCCTGTTGTCTCCACTCGAATTTCGACTGTGGCGGCTGATTTCAATAGAGATTAGCCCAAGACGCGAAGATATTAATGTGCAAGAATGTGTGCGCCATACACAGCAGGTGCACTCTCTGTTCCTTCACTCTCACATCGATGAGGCTGCAATCCAACATGACCGAGATTCCTTGTTAATCTAGTGGTCAGTTAGCATCCCAGAAAACTAAATTTCGAATTCTGAGTGCTAAAGTCAAGCTAAACTAATACGCAACACGGCTGCGATTCTCAAGCCCTGCCAATCTTACTGTTTAAAAAAGTTGATTTTGAAATATGTATGAGTGTTTCGTAAAAAAAACATCTATCTATTGTGAAATATTTATTTATTCATTACTCAGTTTTATTGAGACACTAGCGAACCCCGCAGACGTTGCCCTGCCCGTTGCTTTTTTAGAATTTTTTCTTCGTAAGAACCATCCCCGTACTTTAAGAAATATTTTAAAAAAGAATTGGCCAAATTGGTCCAGGCGTTCTTGAATTATGCGTTTACTGACACATTTGGCGATTCATTTTTATGTTACAGATAAGAATCACCCCCTTAATTATTTTTTTTCAGCTATCTCAACAAATTAGCAGAGTTCCTTAAGTTATTTGTATCATTGCATTTCAAGAGGCTAGAGGCGGAGCCAGAGTTTAATGCTATAGAATTTTTGTCATATCTATTCCAATACACATTCCAGGTAAATCTTTGACTTCGAATACATTGGTTTTCCTAGTAAAAATAAATAATGTGAAATAATGACATGGCGAAATATTTTCAGGTGCCTACTTGTGCTATTTTCGTTAACTGCCTAGACATATGGATACAGTTCATAGACATATTAAAACCTGAGGATACTGCCAAGTAAGTGGATGTACATTTGATTATTAGGTGATTTTCACCTTTCTGGTTTTACTCATTTTTAACGTGTTCAATATTTTTTCAGATATTGGGAAGCGTTGCAAGCCCTAGTCGACCGTGTACTCAATAAAATACAGTTCCAACATAATAAGGCGCAACTGCAGCATTTAGATAATGATATTTGTGATGATGACGTTAGTATTTGGTTGTCAACTTAATTTGCGGACCTATTAATACACTCGATTTGAAAGCTTTGCCTCATTATGTCCTATGAATAAAGAATTATATTTTTTGTTGTCCCAGGGTGAGACTGAATGGCAAACATTCCTGAAGCATTGCATCGAGTGCATTGCGCGGGTGGCCGAATTGGCCCCATTGGATATTTTCACAAACGTGGTAAGTATTTTTACGCATGAATTGTTATGAAACTTTGAACACAGGTAACAAAAGTGCCGACAGAATTTAAAAAGTTTTGTCCAATTAGCAATGGTTTGCAATGCCTTTTATTTTTTTGAAAGGGATAATATGGCACTTGGAAATTGTACATTGATTTCAATAAAAATACATCAATTTACAAAACTCGTCTAAGTTATGACGACTTAACTAATTCGCTTCATAATTAAGTGTATAGTAAACTTAATAAAAAATACTTAGCTTAAATGATTTGGTTATGAAGCTTATAAGGCGATTATCATACACCGTGTACGCGGGCGGTAGATATATTCTTTGTAAGCAACTTTTGATAGTATTAAAAACCTGCGTACCTCAACACACTATCAACACGTATCCGCGCATTGCTTACAAACGCAATCAGAATCTACGACGGAGTGCGGGAATCTGCGATGGAGCGTGATAATCGCCTTCATGTTTTTTTTTCGTATTTAATGTGATGTCCCCTGTGTTCGTATCAGCTGGAGCGCTGGCAGTGCCTGGTGGGCGTGCACGGGCGCGCGGCGACGCGGGCGGGGGGCGCGGGCGCGGCGCCCGACGCGGAGCGGCTGCTGGCCGCGCTGCTCGACCTCGCCACGCTCACGCGCGTGCTGGGCCGCCTCGCGCCCGCGCTGCTCACAGGTAAAGAATACCCTTCTTTTTGCTTCGCCATAGTCAGGTAAAAAGAGCGCTGGAGAAAAGGAGTTTGCGCATGGGAATACTCGCTATGTGGCGCTCTCGCGGCGGCGCGGACGTGCGGCGTGCGACATGCCCGGTCTCGCCCTACTTCGTCCCACCAATTAAATCTATGTATCGTTTAGTGCGGATGCGGGCGAATATTCTTATCACCCCTGGAGAACCCTAGCAATGATGTGGGCGCAGGCGGGCGATACCTCTGGGGCGGCACCCGTTGCAGAAACGGCTGGCCACGCTGTTCGACTTAAGGTCATCGCACGCAGCTTGGCATCGGCACAGTTGCAGCTCGGTGTTGCCTCGAATCTAGGCTACGGCAAGCCGCCAGCACGCCGACCACGGGCTGCAGGCTCACAGCCCGCCAAATACGTTACGTTGTTTTTTTGTCTTCAACTCGGAGCTGGCTCGCTGTACGCACGCCGTTAGCGCGCTGTAAGGACGCGAGATGCTTGAGTTGTAGTTGAGCACGCAGACTGCACGCCGCCTGCCTTTTTACATTAATACTGCAAAATACATTGTACGATCCACAGCCTAATGCTCCAATTTGAATGACAAGGTAGCCGGGCTCGAGCGATGCCGGTACAGTGTGTCATGACCAGCCATGCTCACGCTCAGAGAACGTAGGCAGTGTACGATTGTGCGTGCTGGGCATATCGGCTGACACTAAGCTCAGCTCAGTCAGTATCACATGTCTATTATTGGAGCTGCATAAAGTGACGCTTCGTAGGCAGGCTTCCTACAAGATCGGGGGAAGCCGCTGTATGCGGGAAACGCAAGACCGATCTCGGTGGAGATTCTTGGGGGAGGCCTATGCTCACCAGTGGGCGTCGAACGACTGATATGATGATGATGATAAAAGTGTCATGGGAATAATTTTTTAGCCTTTTTATTTTCATATAGGGTCTAACAGTTTTAGTAATCAACCGCTTAAGGGGGGTATCTGTAAATCACACTGAGCATGCTCACCAAATTTGGTGCAAAAATACTGGCTAGTTTCCGAGATAATTAACAAAACATTATCGTAATTATTATTTACGATAAAAATAACCCTTAATAATTCCGTACAGCTGTGCTACCACAGATTACTAAATAGTTACTGTGCTACACGCATACAAAATAACGAGACACGCACGCTAATGTAGGTAACATGGACCCCCCTCAGAGTGATGTATAGATACCTCCCGTAAACGGTTTATTACTAAAATTGTTAGACCCTGTATTGTTACTAAGGTCAATCCATTTTGAAACGTTTTGTTTCAGAGCCAGAAAGCGGTCACATAGCGGCGGGCGCGGCGCTGGTGGAGCGCACGTGCGCGGCGCTGGGCGGGGCCGCGCTCACGCGCCCGCACCGCGCGCCGCACTCGCCGCCGCACGCGCACGCGCACGTGCAGGTGTAAGTACACGGAACATAATCGATGTTTAGGAACATTAATAATAATAATAGTCGTAGTAAGTTTAAACTCGCTGGGTCGCCGGCACTGGTATACTCGTAGAACGCTGGCGTACATTCAGGTGTAATATGCACCGCCGAGACAACATGTAGAGCGACAGACATAGACGGGGATGCGTTATTTATTCTAGATATAATTGCAAGTGCAACGTCAGTTGCTACTGTGATGTAAGCTCGCACCGTGCCACCGTTCTTTTTTCGAACGTGTAGTGAACATGTTTTACAAAAGACTTTTAAATAACGCATACAGTCATATCCAGTTTAAATAGTTGCAAAGTCTATTCCCACACGATATCCTTAGATTCCTAGAGTTCTTGTTGGTTAAAAATCCTCAAAACCACATGCAATTTTACAGGCATGCTGAAATGTTCGCGTGTATGGGAGCGTGGTGCTGCTACGCGACTGACTGCGGCATCAGCACGCAGACAATGGAGGGTCTCTTCGCATCTGCAGTTCCGTTTCTGATGCCACACGAAATACCGGTAAGATTTATTTCAATGTCCCACACACGCACACACATACACAAACCCGCACACATACTCACTTACACACCGAATCAGAGCCAAATCCTTTTCATACGTTTTTTTTTCTCCCAGGAGCCGCCATTATTGTGTCATGCCGCAGCACACCTGTTACTAAGTTTGTCGAAAAATGTGAAAGTGACAAGCGATCCAGTATCGTTGGTTGGAGACCTGTACAATCACGCGCAACGATCCTTGCATTATTTAGAACCAAAGGTAACTTTATTTTGCTATGCATAATTAAAAGTTGACTCGAAGAAGACTGTCTCGTTGGTGTAGTGGCAAAGTTTCTGCCTTACATCCGAGAGGTCCTGGGTTCGAGCCAAAATAATTTCTGAGATTTTCTGTCATGCATTTTCAAAAACAGCTCGGAGTCGCGAAGTTGGCGGTGTTACACCCCCGTGCCTCGGAAAGCACGTTAAGCCTTTGGTCCTGCGCCTGATCGCTCTCCGGTCATGTCGGATTGCCGTCTCACCGAACTCTGAGAGTGAAGGAACAGTGAGTGCACCTGTGTATTGCGCTCACACTTGTGCATTATAATATCTCCTGCGTAGTTGGCTGATCTCTGTTGAGATTGGCCGCCGTTGTCGAAATCGGCCTGGAGGACTATTATTATTATTAATATGTCTTTATACATTTTTCTCCATCTTTTCAGATAGGTATTATATCTGTTATGCGGGTATTAACCAAGCATAACAGCGTTAAACAACTTCGGAAATGTCTGTTGATAAAAATTTACGTGTGAGGCGGCAAGTGTTTAGTATGACTGCTTTTTGCAGAAGGTTAATTAATTTGCTGGGGATCTGTAGGAGTTCGAGACTTTTGTGAAGTGTTTTGGGTATTATTCCTGTGGAAGATATGACGATCGGTACGATGAAAACAGATTTTGCTCTCCATTGGGTTTTTAATTCAATGGCGAGGTCATGGTACTTTGTAACCTTTTCAGATATTGTTGACTGTAAGTTGTGAGTATTTGGGATGGCAATGTCAATGAGGTAAACTGTGTTATCTTCTTTGTTATGTACTGTGATGTCGGGTCGGATAATGGTTCTGTCCCAGTATATCTTTAGTTTGGTGTTTTCAAGTATGACTTGTGGAGAATATTTGTAATACGCAACTTTATCCGCGATGAATTTATGTTTGTGGGCTAGATGTTGATGTACGATGGATGCGACCTGATCATGTCGGTGTTTGTAGTCGGACTGAACTAAAGATTTGCAGGCGCCAGTGATATGCTGGACAGTCTCCGCCGCGCTGTTACACCTTCGGCACACATCTACCTGCAATTCTTTAGTTATGTGTTTGCGATAATTACGTGTTGGTATCACTTGATCCTGTATCGCCAACATAAAGCCCTCTGTCTCAGGGAAGAGTTGACCGTTCCTCAGCCATGCGTTCGATGTTCTTTTATCGACATGTTGTTGACTGAGATCGGCTCTATGCCTTCCATGAAGAGATTTCTGGGGCCACTGGTTGATTTTTTCTGGTTCGGCTATGTATTTTTCATTCAGCTGTGCGGTTTTGTCGTGTAAATTTAGGGGTGTTAATTTGTTGTCTATTGCGGCCAGACTATTGTAAAAGGGAACTGCTTTTGTATGGAAAATTTTTCTTAAGTTTGTAATTTGTTTATTGTGAAGGTTCTTAATATCAATGAGGCCTCTTCCTCCTTCTTCCCGTGGAAGTACAAGTCTCTGAACACATGATTTTGGGTGGTGCTTTCTAAATTTTGTTAAGTGTGTGTTAATGCAACGCTGGAACGTATCTAATTCAGTTTGTGACCAAGCGATGATACCAAAAGAGTCTGTTAGTATCGGTAAGGCGAAAGTATTTATTGCTTTGACAAGATTTCTGGAGTTTAGATGTGTTTTTAGTAAGCTTTTTAGTCTTTGTTTGACTTTATTTTTTAGTTGTTGCTTAATATGTTTTTGTAAAAGCTGCCGAGATTGATGAAAACCTAAATATTTATAACTTGATTCTTCAGACATGGCTTCTATTTGTTCTCCTGTTTCGACTACATAAGGCTTAAGTTGTACTTTACCTCGCTCAATAGAAAAACCTTTACATTTATCTACACCGAATTGCATTTTAATATCTTTGGAAAATTGTTGCGTGACGTCTGCTAATTTAAATAGTTCTTCTCTACTGCTACCATAGAGTTTAATGTCATCCATATACATAAGATGAGAAAGAATCTGTTGATTGTGCTGCGAGATGTTGTATCCTAAGTTCGTTGTGTTCAATAAATGTGATAGTGGATTTAACGCCAAGCAAAACCAAAGCGGGCTTAAGGCGTCGCCTTGAAATATTCTACGCTGGATTTGAATCGGCTTAGTAGTTAAAGTGTTTTAATTTGTTTTTATTTTGAGCACAGTTTGCCAGTTTTGCATAGTTGATTTTAAAAACGTTATGATAGTTGGATGTATTTTATATAAGCTGAGGACATGTAAAAGCCAGCTATGTGGGACTGAGTCAAACGCTTTTTGATAGTCGATAAACATAGTGTGTATATTTTTTCGCTTCCTCTGGGCCTCTTTCATTACTATTGCGTCTACTGGCAACTGTTCTTTACAACCTTGGCTATGTTTCCTACATCCCTTCTGTTGCTCGGCTAGTATTGAGTGATGTGTTTGTATATTTCCTCACTTAAACAGGCTGTTAGAATTTTATAAATTGTTTGCAGGCATGTGATGGGGCGGTATTTTGATGGTTTGCTGGTACCTTGGTCTTTAGGCATCATGTAAGTTATACCTTGAGTCATAAATGTAGGAATGGTGTGCGGTTCTTGTATGAATTGGTTTATATGGTTATGGAGATAAGGGTGAGTAAAAGTAAATTTTTTGTACCAGTAGTTGTGAATGTTGTCAGTCCCGGGCGATTTCCAGTTATGGGTGCGTTGGAGAACTTGAATAAATGTTTTTGCAGGTATAAAATCGAAATTCATTTCAGGAATGTCGGTGTTTTGAGAGGTATTATTAATCCAAGTTGCCTCCTTGTTATGCTCCACAGGATTATCCCAAATTTTCGCCCAGAATAGGCGTAATTCTTCAGGTGAAGGTATTTGATTAACCGATTTGTTTGTCTAGTCGGATGTAAGGTGTCTGTAAAAGTATTTTTCATTGCGAATAAATTCGTTGTTTTGACGTTTACGAGCTGTGCATGTGAGATATCTTTTAAGTCTACTTGACGCGGCGTTTAATTTTTGTTTGAGTGTATCGAGGAAGTGTGCAATGTCGCAGTTGGGTTCTTCATGAACTGAATGTATATTATACTTTCTTTTTATTTCTTCTACTGTTTTAACTACTTGGGGGCTTCTTATTCCATTCCAGAAACTAGTCATTCGTCCTATATCTGTCCTAAGTCTTGCTATTTTATTTTCCAGCCTCTGCTGCCACGATGGTTTACGTTTAGGTTTCACAATCGGTCGCTCAACCGATTCGTGTATTTTGCAGTTATTACAGACTGCAGCTGTGTAAGCAGCTGAGTATATAATTGAGTGCAGGGTATCAAAAGTTTGGTTGTGGTCTAAAATTTTTGGAATGATATGTTTGTTTAAGCTTTCTACGATAAAATACAGTTTTTTTGAAGTTTTTTGTTTAGGGATATAGGGTCTAGCTAAAGGGTCAGTTGTCTTGAATCGTTCAAATGCCGCGTTAAATATCTCTTCTATTTTACTTTGTTCAACATATCCTTCAATCGCGTATGTGTTCGGTGTGTTTTCTTCTATCGTGTTGTCTATAGTATGGGTATCATTAAGATTGTCCGCAATGTGGCTGTTTAGTGAAAGGGGGTCGTTCTGTGTGTTTGGTGAAACTTGAGAATTATTTGAGTTTTGAGTGTTTTTGAATTGTTGTGTTACTTACAAGAAGTACCTAACACAACAATTCAAAAACACTAATCTGTTCTATCCTATTTTCATTTAAGTATTTATTGTTTATGATTAATCTCCTTTGATCAGAGATGCGCTGTTCAGATAGGTGTGATAATCCTGGGAAGTATTGTATAAATATTTCTTTGAGTTTTTTCCTGTAGATAGTTTTGTCAGATTCTAATTGCGTCACTTCAAAATACGACTTAATTATGGCCTCGTTAATGTCATCTGTCCATCTCATTCTATGGTCTGAATTTGCGGTTTGTGTTCTGTGTGAGTTAGCTGCTGTGTTCGGGTGCTGTACTTCTAATTGTTTTGTAACTTCGGCTTTGATTAGATTATGTGTGCTGGTGGGCAACAGTTTGTTGTTAATTATGACCCTACGCTGGTCACCTAATCGTTGTCTGGTTGCCTCCATTTGTGGAAAAGCTTGGGTGAACTTTTCGTGTAGTACATCTAAATATCCTCTTTTAGATTTTTCAAGATTTGTAGCAATAAGGTATGTGCGCCAAATGATTTTTTTCATTTCTTCACTCCATTGTTTGCGCGCACGGGTAGTTCCAGTAGTGGGTGCAGAATAGTCAGCGGTTGCTGGCTGCACAACATCTACCGGCTCTGGGGAAACTGTAGTTGATCTGGATGTGGTTAGGCATTCAAAGGAATGCGGCGAAGAATTGCGGGATTGGAATAAACCTTGAGTTGAAGAGACCGTTGATGACGGTCTTGAATTAGTTTAGGCTGTAGTACATTCGGGTACATGCCCAGCGAGAGCCCGCCTGCTCAGCTCCTCGCCACCGACGGTTCGCATACTGTGACACCCAGCGTCGGCTCCAGGTGTGCCCCGGCGATCGCCCCCGGGAAGCGGCATTATACGTGTCTTTTTACTGCGTAACTCCATTTTACTGGGTTTGCTAGAGCCCTGTTTGTCACCCGTAAAGAAATTATGTTTCAGGTGTCCGCCCCCCACGTGGCTTAGGTGTTATAGCGTGGACGTAAGCCTAGACTTTATTATTATTATTATTACTCTTACTGTGTCACCTCAGACGGCGAGTGTAGTCCGCGAGGCGCTGCTGTCGCTGCTACTGCCGCGCGGGGCCGGGCCGGCCAGCGCGGCCTCATGTGGTGGCGGGGACGCGGCGCGCGCGCTGCTGGGCGCGTGGACGGCCGCGCTGCCGCACGCGGGCCCCGCCGCCGCGCTGCCGCCGCTCACCACGCTGCTGCACTCGTTCGCGCACGCTAACACCAACGCCAAGAAGGTAACTTACATACTGCACACAGCCAGGCAAGACCTTCTCGTGTGGGTTCATGGGGTAGCGGGGACGCGGCGAGCACTAAAAGCATTTTCTGCCAGTCAGCCTCAAGGTCATGCAGAAAGAAGGCAATAGGTGCAGTATAAGTAGTATAACTATAACGCTGTATGTCACACTAAAATTACGCTATGGGAATTGTCGTCTGAGGTTTCATTTTATCTTATCTATCCAATGGAATCATGAAGTAGGATGTCCGCAAGTCAGTTAAAATTTCACACTGCGTCGCACGTTTGTGCCGCGCATCTGTTTACAAGGAGCGTTTCAGTGTAAAGTGGAACGCCCATTGCGCTATCTATGTGGACTCATGCCACCAGTTACCGACCAGCCTTAGATTAGATACCTTATTATCCTATTATTTATGAGGTAGGCTGTGCGGGGGCACAGCCTTATCAATATTACCTCTCTGATAGAACTCAACGCGTTGCGATAGACGATTGAGTGAGGAACTAGCTATCGAAAATGGTGTTTTACAAGGAAATATACTCGGGACATTATTATTTCTTATGTACTTCAATGATCTATGACTCATTCCATTATCTAACAACTGAAGAATTATATCATACGCCGACGATACTGCTTTGCCGTTTATTGCGAATTCTTGGAGTGATGCATTTACGCAAGCTCAACTAGGTTTCGATTTCGTAAATCGCTGACCTTATAATAATTTACTAACCCTCAATGTAGATAAACCTAAGTTCATAACATTATCTTATAGTTCAGTTTCGCAGCCTCCTCAAAACTCTCATTCAAATTAAAGCTCATTCCCGCTCAAATTACTCACAGCCATGTCCATATTTAAGTAGCACTAAAAACATAAAATATCTGGGAATCATCACATCATTGATAAACATTTAAACTTTAAAGTTCACGTGGAAGCCCTCATATCAAGGATCATCAGAAAACTGATCTTTGTTTTCAAAAATCTAAGACATGTTGCAGACGGCGCTCTCCTTAAAAATGTTTATCTTGCACTATGCCAGTCATTAATTGCTTACTGTATAAAAACATGGGGGGGAACGCATAAAACAACACTTATTAATTTAGAAATAGCTCAAAGAGCTGTAGCTGATATCTCTGTGCAGGTGATAGCAGAGAGCATGCAAGGCGCAGCGGAGACGTCGCTGCGCATGCTGTGCGAACCCGCGTACGCGGCCGCCGAGACTGAGATCACGGAGTTCTTCCTCGCGCTGTTCACGGCGTTGTTGCCGCAGCTCGGCAACTTTGCCTTCACCGCGATCGACGTGTTCCTAGAGGTCGCGCAGAGGTCAGGGTCCAGTCAATGATCCCTCATTCTTATTTCATCATGCTATTAGATTTAACAAATTCTTACCGCCAATGCCGTAAGAACTTGGGTAACTAGCAAGCTATGGAAACTATATTCTTTTTATTCAAACTGCTGCTATCTTCACCTTTATAATATGTGCTGCGAAGTATAATAAAAAACACTCGAGATCGGTATATAGGGTTGCTTACGGATGAAGTTTGTAGAACTTATAAGATATGCTAGCCTTAAAATCGCATTGTGGTGACCCCTTGTTTAGTTATTTATGCATTGTTTAGTGCATTTTGTTTAAAAAAATAAGTTTTTATGGTACAGAGGCGGCGGCGATGGCAGCCTAGAACGACTAGTGGAATGCGTGCGGCTGGGAGTGGAAGCCGGGGGCGGCGGCGTGAAAGTGCGCGCGGTGCTGGCGCTGCTGCACCACCACGCCCTGCCGCGCGCGCACGCACACGCGCCCGACCTCGCGCGCGCCGCGCACCGGCTGCTCGCCAGGTAACACTTCTGAAAGTGCGCGCGGTGCTGGCGCTGCTGCACCACCACGCCCTGCCGCGCGCGCACGCACACGCGCCCGACCTCGCGCGCGCCGCGCACCGGCTGCTCGCCAGGTAACACTTCTGAAAGTGCGCGCGGTGCTGGCGCTGCTGCACCACCACGCCCTGCCGCGCGCGCACGCACACGCGCCCGACCTCGCGCGCGCCGCGCACCGGCTGCTCGCCAGGTAACACTTCTGAAAGTGCGCGCGGTGCTGGCGCTGCTGCACCACCACGCCCTGCCGCGCGCGCACGCACACGCGCCCGACCTCGCGCGCGCCGCGCACCGGCTGCTCGCCAGGTAACACTTCTGAAAGTGCGCGCGGTGCTGGCGCTGCTGCACCACCACGCCCTGCCGCGCGCGCACGCACACGCGCCCGACCTCGCGCGCGCCGCGCACCGGCTGCTCGCCAGGTAACACTTCTGAAAGTGCGCGCGGTGCTGGCGCTGCTGCACCACCACGCCCTGCCGCGCGCGCACGCACACGCGCCCGACCTCGCGCGCGCCGCGCACCGGCTGCTCGCCAGGTAACACTTCTGAAAGTGCGCGCGGTGCTGGCGCTGCTGCACCACCACGCCCTGCCGCGCGCGCACGCACACGCGCCCGACCTCGCGCGCGCCGCGCACCGGCTGCTCGCCAGGTAACACTTCTGAAAGTGCGCGCGGTGCTGGCGCTGCTGCACCACCACGCCCTGCCGCGCGCGCACGCACACGCGCCCGACCTCGCGCGCGCCGCGCACCGGCTGCTCGCCAGGTAACACTTCTGAGAGTGCGCGCGGTGCTGGCGCTGCTGCACCACCACGCCCTGCCGCGCGCGCACGCACACGCGCCCGACCTCGCGCGCGCCGCGCACCGGCTGCTCGCCAGGTAACACTTCTGAGAGTGCGCGCGGTGCTGGCGCTGCTGCACCACCACGCCCTGCCGCGCGCGCACGCACACGCGCCCGACCTCGCGCGCGCCGCACACCGGCTGCTCGCCAGGTAACACTTCTGAAAGTGCGCGCGGTGCTGGCGCTGCTGCACCACCACGCCCTGCCGCGCGGCAGGGTGGTGCGCACGCACAAGCGCCCGACCTCGCGCGCGAAATAAAAACTGACTGAGATGCTGTTCTGTGACGACATGCGTCATGGTCATGCGTTAAATAACACCTTAAGGTGAACGCAATTTTACCCGAGCCAAACGCGTCGAACGAGCCGAAAGCACAGATTACTACCGAAAGAAACGAATTTTAGAAATGTAAGGATGGGGACCCTGGAGCAGCCAATTAAAGAGATGTTGCGCGTTTGATGTATATGTATATTTTATAGTTTATTACTACGCCAATGCAATTACAAATGATATATAAATAAGTGCTTAGGTATGGGGGACGCGTCACACTACAGAAATCTGTATACTCGTATTATGATATCACATGAAACGTTATCACATAGCACGCTTATCGTCGTACCGCGTCGAATCGTCCGAGCCTGAAGAAGATTTTCTCTACATATTAAAAATGTGTAAATAAATATGTAAATGTTCATATACCTATGTATACTTACAAACGTACATATACTTATGTACATATAATTTCAATTATAAAATATTGTCCTACTATTATTATTATGCTAAATACTATTGTTAAAATGTAAATACTTCATATACCTGAAAAGGTGAAACATAGAGTTCGCATTTAAACAACCCACAACCTCTGTATGTACCTATGTTTATGAAGAAATAAATGATTATGATTATAAAATTCTCATGTCACAATGTTCGTTCCCGTACTCCTCCGAAACGGCTTGACCGATTCTCATGAAATTTTGTGAGCATATTGAGTAGGTCTGAGAATCGGTCAACATCTATTTTTCATACCTCATTAGTGATAAGTGTTGTCCACCTTTGACATTTATATAGCAAAACGACGTTTGCTGGGTCAGCTAGTTATTGATTCTAATATTCGTTTCGTTCGGCTCGGACACAGATCACCCCCGATAGATTTCGTATGTTGATTGTTTTGTATTGTCTCAAAGTCACCAAAGTTTGAGGTAGGTGCGGGTTGGGGGACGCGTGACCATATTGCATTGATTACTTAGTTATTTCAAGGCACAGATCACCCCCAATAGATTCCGCATAGAGGGCCATCAAAAGTCACCACACATGGTTGTTTTTGCTACTAAACGTGCCGATCTCTCGAGACGCTAAGTTAGTAGCGACCAAACATTGGACCCGTGCGTTACGCGTGTTTTAATACAATAGAAGATATTTATAGCTTATTAAAGTGTTTGAAAATGGCTACATGTGCAATAAAATAGTGTGGAAAGTCGAAGAGAACATCAAATATAAAAAAGATGGTACCACATTCCATCGGTAAGTAAAGTATAATAATTTATAATTACCAGTCTCAAGCAGCTCAAGTTATAATGGTCGAAAAAAGTAACAGTGCATTTTGAAACAAGCACGCGTTGATATCTTTTTGAAAAGTCTCTTTCTCTCAAGTGAAATTTATAATAAGCTATCTCTTTCTTACGTAATACTAGTGATTGCTCAGTACTGTCAAAAATATTTGTCGATGTTTGTCGATGTATTTTGTTAAAGTGCAATAAAATTTAAACTGTGTGGTTAAATTGCGACTATCGATAAATTTATACCAAGGTATAAGTAACGTTGATAATTATATCTTGCTTATGGAATCTATCGAGATAGGCATAAAATATAATCTATCGTGTTAGTCATTGCCAAATTTTTAATTTATAGCTTTTTACTTAGCAACTAACTGTGTTCTTAGCAAATAAACGTTTGAGTTTGAGTTTACCACCAGGTGTGCCTTAAATATTAAAAAGTAGTTAAAAAATAAACGAATTCTAATGCGGTATTCAATTTAGTTGGGTTTTGCTGGTGTCCAATAAATAAGTCTCTTATGCTTGTCAATTTATGGAAAAAATCATTACATGATTTATTTCGAAAGTTTTTGATTTGTGCACCACACTGAGTTCAGTATGTGTAGACTATATTGTATGCAAATGTTGATAAAACTTTTTGAGTGTATATGGAATATTTTTTTACTTATCTTATCCTAAGTTATTGTGACAATGCGATAGCTCGTTTTGCTTTAATGAATCAAAACTGTCGATACACCGTGTCCCATCACTATTTGCTTACGGGGGTGGAGAAAATGCAAGTTTGACCTTGAACTAACCAATCACAGCAATATAGTCACGCTTCCCGCAACCCGCACTTACCTCAAACTTTGGTGACTTTGAGACGATACAAAACAATCAACATACGGAATCTATTGGGGGTGATCTGTGGTTCAAGGTCAAACTTGCATTTGCTCCGCCTGTTAATATTTTCTATGGTATTAAAACACGCGTAACGCACGGGTCTAATGTTTGGTCGCTACTAACATAGCTTTTCGAGAGATCGGCACGTATAGTAGCAAAAAAAAACCATGTGCGGTGACTATTGATGGCCCTCTATGCGGAATCTATTGGGGGTGATCTGTGGGCTCGGATAATGCGACTTTACTCTCTCCCGCAGCGTGCTGATCCACCGGTGGCGGTACTTCTTCACGCACAAGTGCGAGGGCGAGGAGAGCGCGCGGCGCGTGGGCGAGCTGCGCGACGCGCTCGCCGCGCTGGGTCGCGCGTTGCTGCAGCCCGACATAGAATTACTTAGGATCAATATCGCCACGCTTGATGCCTTGAACACCAAATGGAAACTTTATCACAAGGTAACTACCCGGCTAACCTGGATGATTAGAGAGGCAAAAGAGGATACGTTTTAAATCTACTGTATAACAAGCTGAGTGGAAAATCCACGCAATGCGTTTGCCTCGTCAGCGTGCGTCAGGCCTGAAATAGTTATAGTAGATATTGTAGTCTAATAGTACTAGATATAGTTTTAAATCTATCACTTCTAAAATAGCCAGATTTTATGAAAACTCCGTATATAATCATATTTAGTCTTTTTTTTCGTAATTGGAACTAACTAGGAACCCCCGTAGGAAGATAGGGGGCTCAGTAACCGTGGCTTTGCCACCCACGGTGAAGCTAAGCGGGATCCCGGGAGGGGACGCTCCACGTAGGCTTGCTGCAGGCCTGCGCAGGATGCGTCCAAGGGTGCGGGTGTGACGGTTTTGGCTGTCCCTCGCAGTCGGGTGCGGTCGCGGGAGGAGAGACGTCTCGGTGTGTCGTTGCCGTGCGGCCTCTCTCCCGCGACCAAACGGGGGCGCACCGTTGGATGGCGCTGCGGTGGGGCCGCAGAGGAAGAGGAGATGCGGTGTGTCGTTGCCGTCCTCCCTATCCTCTGCGGCCGGGAGGTGGCGGAGCCCAACACCTTGCTCCGCCGCCAAGGAGTTTGTGGCCCTCGGGCTATCCGCCGGGGTGCCGTGGTGAATGCTCACGCGACCCCATGGCACCCCCCACAATGGCGGAGTGGTGGAATGCGCTGTGGTTTTAGTGGGTATTACGGCCTTGCACACCAGCCGTTGAGTCCCACATACCCCCCTGCAGATGTGTGGGGGGCATGCGTAAAAGCATTTCCACAGCAAAAAAAAAGGGATCTCCTTAAAACTTCCTCCATAGTCGTGACGCAGGTAAAAATGTACAGGGTTAATAAATAGCTGGCTTCCTTTGTAGCATCACTACAAAGTGTAAAGAAAAGTCGCTTCCCGCGTCTGTCCCTATGTCTGTACTATGTATGTATGCTTAAATCTTTAAAACTACTCAACCGATATTGTTCCATTTTTTTTTAAATAGACAGACTGATCCAAGATCAATGTTAATAACATAGCGGGCAGGACATCGTCTGCCGGGGTCGCTAGTCTTGCATAACACTCTGTTGACCTCTCCTATTTGTTTAACAGATGATATTCCGTACGGAGTTTCTCTCGGAGTTCCTGTCCGTTCTTCTGGCATCGCTAGCGGAAGGCGGCGCGCGCGCACTGCTGCGAGACGAGGTGGTGGGCGCGGTGCACAGCATGGCCGCGGTGGACTTCCACGCGTTCCGGGCCGCCTTCCTGCCGCATTTCCTGCACGCGCTTCCCGGCCTAGCGCCGGAACACAAGCAGCAGTTGGCCGACTTCCCTCCGGATACGGTGAGCGACGTCATTTACTACGAGCAATTTAAACGTAACTAGATACGTTCGCTGTGCCGTGGTGGTAGGCGCGGTGCTCAGCATGGCCGCGGTTAACTTCCACGAATTCGGAACCTAGATTGTGATGTGTAGAGATCGGACAATCAGATGTATAACTGACACTCGGCTCCTGGCGATAGGCTTGACCGCGAATCGCGACGTCACGCGACCCAATTTTCAAAAATGACACTTCAAAAGTGAGTCTCGTGACGTCACAAGTCTCGGTTGCACTGGCCGCTAGGAATTGAATGCCACCGCTTGAGTTCAACACTTTGTTAGGAACTTAACTCTGAGATATAATGTTTTGCATACTGCCACATTTTTGAAGGTTCACATTCTTGCAGGATCTGCCAACATTCACGCAGAACATACTGCGTCTCATGAACGACGTGAACTGCTACCGCGCGTACAACGCGCTGGCGCCGGCGGGCGGCATGGCGACGTAGCCCGCGGGGTGGCCGGCCCGCCGCCGCCCGCAATGGGACCAGATGGACCTCGCTGACCACATTCAATGTATTTAAACATTCTAAAAGGTTTAGATTAAACGAAACAGCTCTAAAGGCATGGGGATCGGATTTAAATTTTTGCCCTATTACCTCCTGTAAAGCCGTGACGTGTGACTTGGGCATCGAGAATTATGTCCGACTTGGCAGTCCAAGCAGACGTGGCTTTTAAATTGGTGCATTTAGTGCAACATAATATTGACATTACAGAAAAGTTGAACTATAAATAAAATTTTATTAGTTTCAAAAAACCACCAATTGTTAATTTAACTCTTGGCTACTACTTTTTTTTTGTCTCACAGTTACTACTCAAGGGTCATTTTGACCCTGCTATTGAACTTTGTATATTAAGGTAACTATTAAATTAATAAAACACATTAAATGTATATTGTGAACCTTATCATTGCAAATTTACCGCCTGTCTTTGCCACTCAAGGGTTACTGTGATGATGACCCTGTCGCCTGACCCTGCCGTTTAGGCACGAAAAATTAACTGAGGCACTCGACACGCCCACCTTGATACCGAGAATACACAGACGGGTGACTCGAAGTTGCTAAGAATCATTGCCCCTAGACGTCGGTTTTAGAGTTTGCAGGGTCTCACAGACCCATCAGTAGTAACCAAGAGTTAAAACAGCTGTAAATATATCACAGCTATTTGTAAAGTCATCATCTAGATCTGGACAGGAATAACTTCTTAAAACGTTCACGTGCTTTGTTATTCTTAATTATAAGAGTGTACTATAAAATATAAAAACTACAGTAGTAATAGATTTCTAGATGTAAACCGAGGAACAGTTTACGCAATAATGGCATGGACTTAAAGGGTACAGGGACCATTTTAACAACTTATTCACAGATTTGGTTAAATTGGAATGTTTACTATATGAGTAATAAATATACCACTCAAAATGATTCTGTTGAAAATCGAGTAAATGATCGTTGGTACATAATATGTTAAAGTTACTATTACAATATCTAATATTCGTAGCATATTGACAGTTAATATTATAAGGGTCACTTTTACAGTTTGCATGTTTCATATTAATGTCTTTTTAAATATTTTGCATTTACAAATACACTGGAAAATCGGCTCACTTGTTATTGCAACATTACTGAATATTATTATGTTCATAGTACCTATAAGTTTTCGTATAGAATTCAAGTGGTCAATTTATTTTATGGCTATACTTGGATGTAAATGCGTCACTAAAATTGATGCGCATTTATTTACACAAATAAAATATGAATTTAACCGCGCCTCAAGCACTAACACTAGTTTTACTGTACATATTTTTTGTACCCATGTAAAGAGGTTTTTTTAGACTCGTCATTACGATAGCCATCTAGTCACCATTATTGTATGCATGTTTATATTAGTGGGCTATTAGATGATCAAGAAATTACTCAACAAATTAGTGAGCTATCTTGTTATAATAAAAGAGCTGCCATTTGTTGTTATTTTAGTTGTGAATACCTATTTTGTTTAGGTATGGTGTATGATTGATTAGCATCAAGGAGTACCGTAATTTGATTCTCAACAATATCGTCATTCAATAAATCCATAATTATAAGTTATTCTATTTTGCTTACTTATTATTTTATTCAAACACATTTAACTGCTTAAGTTGGATTACAAGTTTATTTTTATTTTGGGGTAAGCATTTCTATGATTCTTGGGTGCAATATTTGGTTATAATAGCTTTGAAAATGGTTGATTCCATGTGAAAGATTTATAGTCTAATCATGAAGCAAATTACAACTTGTGTTGGTGTCATGTGCTTTTATGGATCTTGAAGATGGAACATTATGTAGAAGAAAAGGATAATAAAGTGTGATAACAGCATAAAAGGTATTTTTTTTCTAGCCTACCATTTTTTTAAATACTTAAGGAAAAATTTACAATACATTTAGAGTGAAAGACATTTTAAGGTAAACTATTATTTTTTACTTTTAGTTGAAAATCTCTTGAGCACTTCTTTCACAATGCTTTCATGGCTTGCATACAGCTGAATATCAGGGGTGATGTCCACCCAGCGCACTCCTACAGCATCATCCCCAGCATGTAGTTTCAGAGAACCCACAGTAGTCCCACTTTCATCATGAAAGTTATAAGCTACAGTTTCCATCCATGCATTGTCTGTATTCCGCCAATCATCAACATAACCTTTGTACACTGTGTCTCCCTCACTAAAAAAGGCATTGAACTTCTCCAACCATGCAGACCTTTCTTCTGAAAGAATATTGATCACTGATCTATATCAAATGCCAATCCAAAGTGTGGAAATAATAATAAGTTTTGTATTGTATTCATTCAATTTGGTTTAAAAAAATCATTTTACAACTTACCATTTGACATAGCAAATGAATTGACTGCTTCTTCTTGAAATTCTCTTATGGCAGCAGCAGCCACTTTCTCTCCAGGGTCTACCATTCCACCAGGCAAAGCCCATTCTCCTGTATCACCTCTTTTTATGGCTACAAATTGTAGGATAGGCCTTAAAGAAAAAAGATTTACATAGAAACAATTCCTGATATTGAGAAAAATATAGGGTCTTATCTTTATAAAAGTTTCCTACTGAATGGTGTTGGCATCAATTTGAAAATCTCCATTCTTGAGTCTTTTCCACCTAGTCACCACTGGGTCTGCCGCGTGATTGGGGCCCCACCTTCCAAGCACTCCTCTTCCAGTTATGCCAGTTCTCCCAATCGGGTTTAGTGGGTATCCATCAACAATATTATATGTGCCCATGTGACTTGCCCGGTTAATTTTCCCATCAATTGTATTCCATTTAGGGCTAAAGTTAGGGTTCCCTAAATTTCATTCAGAGGTGTTTTAAAAATACAGTCAAAGTCATTATTTACAAACATGCAACTTTCAGCAAAAATTGTAAATAAGAATAATGGTATTTTTAAAACTCACCAATTTCAAGATCTGCCCAAGGTTTTCCATGGATTGCCGGTGAAGTAAATTCAGCTGGCTTGTAAGTGTTGTATTCTGTAGCCCAGCTGACTTTGTCATCTGGCACAGGAAACCTTTCTACTGAAGAACGCGGATATGTACCGCCACGACATTTCAAATGCGTCGATATCATAGCAAAGTTGAATTTAGGCATTAGAATAATGAACTACAAAAAACCGAAGGATAACTTCATGTAACACTCTTACTTTTGATTTCTTGTTGTTGTTTAACACACACAGACAGACTAAGTAGTACCTATGTGTTATAACTTATAAATAATGTACTTTGTGCTAAGTAGGAGATACTACGTTGTTTGTTGTCTAGTCTACTTGTACAACTACCTACACTTTACTAAAGTTTGCAAGTCGTCTGTCAGTTGTTTTTTATTTTACCGTACGGTCAGATGATTTTGACAGTAGTGATACAAGTACAGTAGGTAGGTAGGTGATTGTAGTAGGTTGCATTGTTCCCAAGGGCAACGGTCAGAGTCATGCAGCCTAATCTTCATATAATATGTTAATTCTCAAAACTACTACTTATAAACTAACCTAACCCTCATTAAAATGCGAGGATGGTTCACATTTCAATGCTCAAGAAACGGAGTTTTACGCGGGAATATCGATCGGATCAGTACGGAGCACCTTACATTTAATCCATTGTTTTCCTTCAGTAACACATTATGATGATAATTCCACCTCACTATCACAATAATGCGCTACGAAATGTTAATTTAGAAAATTAAGAACCTTTCGTTTCCCGCGAAAAAAACTTTTTATTTTTCTAGATTTTGGCATTTATGAGGAAGTTTAACTTAAATATTTTTTGTAGAATATACGAGGATAACATAAAGAGTTATTTATTATCCGAAACAGTTACATAGATTTGGCGAAACTTGCAGCAAACCAATGAGCGTATTTATAAAATGAAAACCATAGTCAAATGTATGAACTAGTTATATTTTAAATTATCATAAACAATTACATAATATTAAATTATTAGCAATAAGTAAAAAAATCGCAATTAATTATTTACTTTCTCCTACGTGTCGTTTTCCTGGCCGGTGGTTTTTTGAAAACATCATCGTCGTCTTTTTCTTGAACATCGTCTTCTTCTGAAACATTACATATACTATAGACTCTTATTTGCCTACGTTTCATTTTTAATTGATAACATTAAAGTGGACTCTAATAAATCATAAGAACGTATGTATGTACCTGATTCATCGGAGTCATTCTCGACAACTCTCCGCGTTCTCGCCGCTTTGCGACTCGATTTTCTCACAGATTGCGGTGTGTCGACATGGTTAGGTGGTTCGTTCTAAAACAAAATACGTTTATCATCATATGTTTTGACATAAAAAAGGGAGTCCATTATGTTTGTGATATATGTCTGAGTTTTGTAATACCTCATCGGGGCTGGAGTCGGATCTGCGGCGGTTGCGTCGCGGCGCGGGGCGGCGGCGCGGCGTGCGCGGCACCGCGGCCCCGCCCTCCGCGCCCGCTCGTGCGACCGCACCCCCACCACCCTCCGCATCTTCGCCGTCGCGCACCGCGAAACACTCTTCTATCTTGTCGCCAAGCTCGGTTACTAGGGTCTAAATAATTATACAAAAAAAACATATAAGTAAGATTGAAACGGTTTTTTAACTAACAAGCACAATATAACTTAAAAAAATAACCCACCTTTATTTCATTTTTAGCCATTTTTGAAGTATTATTCATGAGCGTCGTAAACGACTCCATGACACCAGAGCAATGCAGCTTGTCCTTGTAGCAGTCCAAGTTCTCTATGAGCTTGCGTAGCGATCTTTCGTTGTAGCTAAACAGGGAGAGACAGTACGCCAGGTCCCGCCATTGGCGCTCCTCAGTGGATAGCTTGAATCTTTGGCATAGTTTTTCTATGAGAGCTTCCATTTGACGATCCTTTTGAATTAGCGATGTTATGTATCTGGGGACAGACAATGTGTCATTTAATTGTGTGGGCAACAGTTTCGCGCATTAAACGGAAAAAAAGTTACTGATAAGAAATGGGTAATCTAATAAGAGGTACCATCCAAACCACTTACTTCATGATAACCCGGTATTGTTCTTCGGGCACGTTCAGCTCGGGGTCGCTCAGCCTCGATATGATGTCCGGCATGACGTTATACAGGGCGTTGCCTTTCTGCGACAGCTGCTTGAAGAACAATCGCGTCATGGTCGCCACGCGCGGGTCCTTGTCCGCGCAGCACAACGCCATGTCCGCGATCTGACCCTTCACGCGGACCATCTCGTGGAGGACGAGAAATGAGAGCATTTTTACCGCGCACTGACGGACTTCCAATTCTTCGTCGCTCAAACTGTAGAAATTCGTATTAATGAGATGGTTACTGTTGAGATGGGTAGTTGATGGTAGTACAGAACAAAACATGCTGATCCTTAAGGTTAAGTATGTTTTGTGCAAAAAAAACTACTTAATTTCATTTACTAAACAAAAAAGGCGACAAGTTCAAACATCGGTTTTGGCCGCGATAAAAAATCCACATTGACAGATATTATTCAGAAATCAATGAAAATCATTACCAAAACAGAGATCTAGCCTACTCAATCGTATAGATATTGAATTTCGTAAATTAGTTTTAAGTTGTAGACGCTCTTATACCTTTACGGAGTCTTAGATCTACTTCGCATGTTGGTCAAAATGAAAACATTAAAATTTCGAGTCGTGTAGAATAAGCTAACATACTTACATGTGATAGATATGATGCGTCCATGGTTGGGTGAGGTTAGGGAAACGTAGCGTCAGGTCGGCGAAGGCGATGGTTAGGTTGGTCCTGAGCGAAACATTCTTGGACCGCTTCAGCACCGTCACCATAAGTTGAAGACCTTCTTCGCACATTGTGCTCGACACCAGCATAAACCTAGTTAATTATGAATGTTATTTGTTGTTTATGTGCTCATTGAAGAAAACATACGTAAGCTGCATGCAAAGTATTGTTGTGTATTTCACATTCTTTTATTTACTAGTTCAACGATTCAAGCTGGAAGTATAGGAGAGGCCTGTCATTTTGCTAAAAACAAGTAGGGTGGTAGCTCAATGGCATGCGGCATTATTGATTGCATTGGCGACTGCGTGAGGCAGTGAACGGGGACAGTCAGCAGCAACCGTGATGCAACGGCAAGAAGGTCAAAGGCAGTGTCGTCAGTGAATATCAGCCACCTTAAGCAAACAGTCAACCAAATTTTCCAACCTAGCCAAACTTTCGGTCATGTGTGAGCTATGTACAAAGAGTAGGTCGGTAGGGAGTGGTGGCTACCTGGTGTACGTGAGCGCGGCGGCGGCCTGCAGGCGCGGCGGGCAGCGCGGCGCGTGCGCGAGCAGCCAGCGCAGCAGCGGCTGGTAGCGCGCCAGCGCCGCGCCCGCGCCCACGATGTCGCGCTCGCACACGCCGCGCACGTACTCCGCGTCCGCGTCGTCCGCCACCGCGCCCTCCAGGCCCGCGTCGTCTTCTGTCATCGTTGAGTTCGCCTTTGGGAAATAAAATACAGTTTATCCTTTAGGCTTCGTGTAGACGACGCCGGAATCGCACCGGCGCCGGACACACTAATGTGGTGAGAACATTCGACGTTCTCGCCGGGATAGAGAATGCCTTGGAACAGGTGAATATGAAGCACTTTTAATTAGTTGTACTTACTAGATAGTATTGATTCATCCCGCACCGCGCCGAATTGCGAATGACTGCTCCCGCCTCCTTCTCACGCTCGTCTTCAAACACTTTACTATCAAAGCCAATGACTTACTGGAGTAGACGCGACGCTATCAGCGCGACTGCATTGCTGACGTTCCTAAGCGACTGTCGTCGGCGTAAAGGCAAGCGTCCCCAGGCCGGCATCGCACGCACCGAACGCATGGCATGTAACGGACTTTAGGTTGTGTACCAACCCCTTGGCTAAGGCGGTAGAAAAGGTCTAGGATAGCGTTAATATTGTTACGTTCTAGGGGTGTGGGATCTAGATTGAAATGCACTTCTAAACCGATGAAGTAGAGTAGGATTTATTGTACGCACTTTACGTTACAACACTTAGTACACAAACACTTATATCGCACTCCAAAATCTTCTTGTCGCAATTTTCGCTTCCATGTTTACTCGTCGCTTTCCCAAATTAAACTCCAACTCGGTCGCATTCCCGGGCTCCTTATATACCGGCCGTCAAGGACTCCCGAATATTCGGTAGGTACCTACTACCCAGTTCGAGACTGTTCGGGATCCTTCCAAATGCCGTCTTGCCTAGCCTAGACCTTTCTCGAATGCTCGGCATCATAGTGCTATCCTTGTCTTGTGCTGTCTCTGTCACACCTTTCTGGAATGTTCTTAGTATAGCTGAGGTCTAGGATAGCGTGAAATAAAAACAATTTAGGCACAATAATTACAATATTATATTTGAAGGAATATATAGTCTCAGGGGGAGGGTTCTCTTATCGCAACCGTTGCACTACAGGCGTCCGTAAATCAAACCGCACTGTCCTGGATTCAGTAGGATTTCCAGCAGCTGCAGTAGGTCTCTCAACCGATGAACTTCCACGATGGGGTTAGGGCCCGGTTAGGTGGTCGGTTGAAGGCGGTTGTAACGGAAGGGCCACAGCAGAGGTGTGAACCCCGATACTGGGGTACACCACACGAATATAAAATTAAATTGAAGAGTAAAATGCCCCGCGTAACTGGACACGACGCGTTATTTCAGATTTTAGCCGGCAGAGCCGTACGTCCTCACGTTATGATAGCTTCGCTCGGACTGGCAACGAACGCCACGAGACTCGCATATATCGGCCGCGCGATGATTCTGCGCATTCAGCGAAATAGGCACTCGTTGTTGCTGTCACTGCGCAGCGTAGTTTAAATTCAAAGTTACAACGTTCTACGATTATACTTCAATGTAAATAGTTTATAAAACAATATTAAGATAGATTTAAGTTAGGTTTAATTATTTTAGTAATAATGTTGGTTTTCAAAGTTTTTAGATTATTTTTAAGTTCAGGTTAAGTTTTTTAAGAGTAAAAATCATTAATTCGTGAAACAAGCCGTTACAGTTGCCTTTTATAAAAACTCATACAACAGTGTCCACTGATTCACGCCGTACGGATCGCTCATCAGCAATGCCTACATGCGATGCGTACCGATGACATCATACGGAATGCTGATCTACAAAAATCCGAATAAAAGCAATCAAATTGCCGAACAATCTGATTGCTCATACTCGCGTTAGAAATACGATTGCTGCCGATACAGTGGATGCAGTGAGAAATTAATTCGTTACGTGCGGTGCATCCGATGCGTACTGTACCGACCTATGAACGCTTGCCTTAAGTCGTACACCCGCCCGCGAGAAGCAAACGCTGCGCCAGCCTTTTTATTACCCTTCACTTCTAGGCTACCACCTTATAAAAAAGTTAGCGACTTACCGAAGTTAGGCCTTTACTAGAAGCGACGCTATTGGCTCGCTGGCCTCTCGACGAAGCGCTAGCGTTGCTGACGTTCATCAGCGTCTGCCGGCGTAAGTCGTCGACGCGCCCGCGACGCGCGGGGGTAGCGAACGCTGCGCCAGTCTTCTTCTTACGCTTCTCTTCCACTTTGCGCTCCTCGCGGACCTGTGTTTCAAATTACGCTTAAAACAAAAAATACTCGACCGATTTAAAAGGGTCAAGATTTAAAAAGTAGCATTGCTCCTTTATGAACATTTTTCTTTTGTAGTGAACCTATGGTTGAGGCAAAGCTTATTTATCATGATTTCGATTTTTATCATAATTGGTAGAGGAAATCTTTTTTTTTGTGTTACAAATAAATATAACATTAATATTAAAGAATTATTTTAACTATGGATACTGAAAAAAACTTACCTGATTTCGCCTGCGGAGTTCACTGTACACGCTAATGTCAAGATAAATCAGCTGCTGCAACGCAACGTGTCCCAAGACAAAAACGAAACGCGTCACCAACTCTGTAGGAAAAGATGCCTCTTCCTCATTTTCCGTGTCTTTCACCATATTCTCTTCAATCCTTTTATACATCTCCGCCAGTAACTTTGCGCATATAACTTCAGGGGTGTCGCAAATGGCATAAATAAGATCAATCGCGTTGGCAGCGAACGCGACGAATTTGTTTAGTTTCGAGAACGTTTCCATCAAGCTTTCGAATACGGAGGTGAACATTGGGTGGTCTGCGGGGTATCGTTGGTTCTTTTTGGCGAGAGATATGAGAAGCTGGGCGCTCAGGTTCCGCGAGTTGTAGTCGGCGGTGAGGCCGTGGGCCTGGATCACTTCGAGGTTGGCGAGCGCGACGGACGGCTTCGCTTTGGCTATCATCACGAGCAACGACAGCGCGGCGTAGCTGTCCATGTCGGTCGTCCCGTCGATCTTCTTTAGAAACATTTCCCAGAACACCTGAAAATATTGAGCAAATATTGTAAAACAGTTTATTTGGGGAGAGAGATAAGCGAACCTTTAGATACTACTTTAACTCTTTGTATTTTATTCCATTCAATTTCATCACAAACTCAATAATACATAATACTTAACAAACAAACAAAAAAGATCGTCACGTCACACCCACGCTAATCCTTACAACATGCGTATCTTTTTACGCTCTAGATCTCATGTACATTCTTAATAGTAAAAGTTTCAAGGACTGTAACTTTTTGTGCTTTATGCAAAACCAATACTTACTTCTTAGTTCTATTGGAACTGAAAAATAAAACTACCGTCTATGAGTTGTGTAGGGAATTAAATGAAAATAAATGCACATACCTGAATAATAGCCGGAGTGATATCTCCCTTCTCGACCCACTGCCCCACCAGATGGTCAAGCGCGAGCGCACTCCCGCGGTCGACGTGCGTGGCGAGCGCGACCAACTTCTTGGCGATTGCGAACGCTCGCGCTCGCTCGGCCTTGTGCTCGCTCTCCAGGTACATGTCGCGGTACGCGCGCTCGACGGCTTCGCGTTTGTCCTAAAAAATTTTTCTTCCTTTAACTAGATCGGACGTCCCCACGACAGCATAATGGTTTCTCATGCCGTCATAATCAACAAAAAAGGCTCTTTTTTCTAATTTACCATGAATATATTACCATTTATATATATCCATTAATAAACCATGATATGGAATTCTCGTTAATGAAGAGCCATTTTTCGATTTCAAGTTCAAACAGTTATAATACATAAACTACGATGACATTAGACAATTAACGTGCATTCAACTTACCTGGTCGGGTGACCAAACAAGCAGCAGCATATTAGCTACGCCCACTTTTGCCGACTCAATATTGAAATGGTGCGCGGTCGTAAAGAAGTCTATAGCCTCACTAACATCTCCTGCCTGCTTCGACATCAGCAAAGAGTTGATAAGCGGCACAGCCTCGGATATCATCCGGCTGAAGAAGACTGACTCTTGTAAGAACGCCACAATACCCTCCTTCTCTTCTAGCCTTTTGTACATGGCGAGTTCGTTCTCGCATTGCTGGGTGAGCGATATCGATTGCCGTCTGTCTGGTATAATGAAAATATTGCGAAGTAGAGCGACGAAGTAGTTCACCTGGAAATAATATACATTTAAAAACCAAAAGTGAGGTTGAATTTTTCAATTTAAAATAAAACAAGTACCAGAACACACTTGAAATTATTTATTAGTGAAGTACATAATAGATAAGCCTTAACTAAGGCCTAACACGTAAATAGGTGTTCTCAGTGCTACACGACACATCCTTCACATTCAACCGCTGCGCATCAACTGAGCCCGGAGCAGGTCGGCGCTCGTATTTACGTTGTATTGCAAGTCATCGGTAGTGGGTGATTCGGTAAAGATACATTATATGTGCTCAGAATAATAAATACGGAAATCGTGCTAAAAATTACCTGGTCACTTTTCTCCATATCACATCTCATAAGCCTTGCATCAGGATACTGTCTCTCAGTGTGTTTTACAATCAGGTATGCTTTGAAGTAATCTTTATCTCGTAAATGCCTCCGAATGGCCTCGTACAAATTGTCTAACGAAGCCTGTGAAAGTTCCGGTTCATCCTGCGTGAGCGTATCCATGTTTTTGTTTATCGAAGCAATCACGTCTTTCTCAATCTTCTCCCATTTAGCAATTAGTTCTGGATCCGGTCCAGGGTTTAGTTTCTTTTGTAGATCGTCGAGTATTTTTTGTTCTGTTTCCAGTTGTTCTTCAAGTAATTCCAATTTGAGTTGAGCAGAAAATGGATTGCACTCCAAGAATATCTGAAAGTAATGTTATTCTTCTAAGTTTTGCCATATTTACTGGATACTGTAAGTAGTAGTTGGGGTTTTTTTTCCGTAACTGTTAGACATTTCGTGTCGCACCGATGGAGTGTCGTGAAGCGACAATTTAAAAAAAAAAAATGACTTAGCTTGTCGTGGAGCGACAAGGAAGGGAAAAGGAAAACGAAAAGAATTGAGAAATAACAAGCAAATTATATTTAAAGGAAAACAGATAAAAATAAAAATAAACCTAGACGAGTGAGAGAAATGAAAGAGTGAAAATGAGTGAGTGTAGAGAGTGAAGTGGGCGTGGGTAGGTGTCTTCTCAAGATTAAGCGGGTCCGGAAGCGCCGAAGTGTAGCGAAGCGTTCTTGGAGAAGTCCGTCGATGCGCAGCGGTGTAGAAGCTGGAGCGCAGCTGTGCCGGAGACCGTGAAGACACCGGTGATCAGCAGAGGTAGCCGCGATGGCTCTGTCAGCAAAGGCAAGCAGTTGATGTATCCGATGTAGGTAAATTTAGGAGGAGGCAATGCTCCCTCCGTGGGAGTAAAGAGAAAATCCTCCTTAATAGGAGCGAGTAGCAAAGTGGGTAATCCCTCCTCGGGGTAAAGAAGAATAGTCCCTCCTCAGAGTAAGGAGGGGCAAGTCCTCGCAGTCTCTCGGGCTAGGAGAGGATAGCCCCTCACAGACCCTCCACAGGATAGGAGGGGTCAGTCCCTCGCAGGCCCCCCTCAGAATAGGAGGGTTCAGTCCCTCGCAGTTCCTCCTCAGGCTAGGAGGAGTCAGTCCCTCGCAGGCCCTCCTCAGGATAGGAGGGTTCAGTCCCTCGCAGTTAGAAATTGTCGCTTCACGACAAATTGGCGCCCAACGTTTAAGTCTTCAGTCTCTCTTTCTTTTCTCTCTTTCTCTTATTTAGTATATTGCTTTTCATTCCTCATTCATTTCACTCTCTATCCTCTTCTAAATTCTAAAACAAGACTTCTTCTAGTGTTCTTCACCTAATCATCCTTATTTGGCTTTTTCTTTTAACAAATCTTAACCCCTTCATTGTCATCCTAAATCTTAACCCCTACTATGTCATCTCGAATCTTAACCCCTTCAAATTAGAAAACACAACTTCACTCTACAATCTAGAAGAAAATGAGATACTTCATTTTTTTTTGAGCTTTATTGAATCTTGACTTTCTTTCTAATTAACAATTTTTACAATGACTAGTTCGATAACTTCATCAGAGGAAATATTGATGAGGATCTTGCTGAAATTGGTACATTTTCCCCTTCTCTTTATTTATTTTAATTTCTCTTTTAATTGGGAATTCTAACCTTTTATATTAATCTTTTAAGGGACTCTTAACCCCTTGTCTTAAAATGAGGGACTTTAAACTCCTCTTTTTAACTCTAAACCCCTTATCTCTTTAGGGACTCTAAACCCCTTATCTTGAGGATCTTTACTTGATCTCTTTAGGGACTCTAAACCCCTTAACTTGAGGATCTTTATTTGGTCTTCTTAGTACTAACTAGTACTTTCTTTTGAGCGGTTGACTACTCGTTAAATAAGCCATCAATCCGAGCGGATGACTACTCGTTAAACAGGCCTTCAGTTCGAGCGGTTGACTACTCGTAACGAAGGCCTAAGTCGTATTTTTTTCTCCATATATGGAGCGGTTGACAACTCTCTAAATAAGCCTGTCGTCGTTGAGGAACTCCCTTCTAGAGTGGCAGTCATTGAATGTGAACTCCACCCTAACAGTTTGAAGATGATGGTATGTTAGAAGAAGAATAAACATTTGTATTAAAGGTTGTATGCTTGGTGAAGTAGGATTCCTAGGATTTCTTTAGGCTTTTCTTTCATAAATTTTCTCTGAGTCGAAAATTTTCTGGGGTCGTGGGGGAAATGTACCGACGTACATACTCACTTGGTATACGGTTAATAATTTGTTCCCGGTTTGGGTTTCCAGTCATTTTCATTCTCACAATATATGCATTTTGCGTGTATTATTATTCTTTTCCGTGGAATCTGTTTTCGTTCACTTTTTACTGAAAAATAAGGAATTTCTAATTACGTGTTCATAAACGTCAAAGTTTGTATCACCTATAAATGTGATATTCCGCTGTAAAATAGGGAAAAAGGGTTATAACTAACATTTTAATGGTTTTTCTCTCCTTCTCAGCATAATTATTTCTTATTGTGAACACAATTTATTAGTATTTTTCCGAATTTTGTACTTTTTGACACTATGTTTGACATTTTGAGTGACGGGAGTCTTATTATTTTTTTCTGAAAATTGACAACTTTTAGCAAAGTTTCAATACAATTTCCATTACAAACTCTGCAAAGCACGAGTTTTATCGCGTTCTATCCACGCTCTAAATTTGAACGGCCGGCCCTATATAAGCCCATACCATCCATATCTGACGCATTCGAATCCTGGCTTCGATTACACAACAGTAAACTCTTTACTATACGATACTTCAAGAAGTACTACAGGAAGACCAGGACTTCTCTACCTCCGGAAGGCCCTCACCCTCTGCAACACTGAGGACTGACCCCTCCTTGACTGAGGAGGGCCTGCGAGGGACTGACTCCTCCTAGCCTGAGGAGGAACTGCGAGGAACCCTCCTATTCTGAGGAGGGCCTGCGAGGGACTGACCCCTCCTATCCTGTGGAGGGTCTGTGAGGGGCTATCCTCTCCTAGCCCGAGAGACTGCGAGGACTTGCCCCTCCTTACTTTGAGGAGGGATTATTCTTCTTTACCCCGAGGAGGGATTACCCTCTTTGCTACTCGCTCCTATTAAGGAGGATTTTCACTTTACTCCCACGGAGGGAGCATTGCCTCCTCCTAAATTTATCTACATCGGATACATCAACTGCTTGCCTTTGCTGACAGAGCCATCGCGGCTACCTCTGCTGATCACCGGTGTCTTCACGGTCTCCGGCACAGCTGCGCTCCAGCTTCTACACCGCTGCGCATCGACGGACTTCTCCAAGAACGCTTTGCATCACTTCGGCGCCTCCGGACCCGCTTAATCTTGAGAGGACACCTACCCACGCCCACTCCACTCACTATACTCACTCATTTTCACTCATTCATTCCTCCCACTCGTCTAGGTTTCTTTTATTTTTATCTGTTTTTCTTTTAATATAATTTATTTGTTATTTCTCAATTCTTTTCGTTTCCCTTTTCCCTTCTTTGTCGCTTCACGACAGGAGTGCCAAAGCGTTTTATTATATTTGTTTTCATACAGAACGCACTGTGCGGCAACAGTGCGGTTGTCGAGCTTGTTGTAGGTTATCTAGTTAGCTCCATACCTTGAGCAGCTGTATGGCAGCCTTCCTGACAAGCGCCGCCTTGTCCCGCAGGCGGCCGATGGCTCGCTCCAGCACCACGCGCTGCCGGGTCACCGGGACGCAGTTCTCTCTTTGCAGTCTCGACCAGAATTGGAGAACCTGTTGCAGTTATGAGATAATCTTTAGCATATTTGTGTAAGAGCATTCCTTATCCAATAGCGTGTGTCGCGGTGCTGGGGCCTAAAAATATGATAAAGGTACCGTTTTAAAGATCTCGGCAAGTAGACTAGGCCAAAACTCTATCGTTTTTTCGAACTCGAACGTGAAAACCTAGCCAAAATTAATTCAAAAGTGGAAGACACATGTAACGATGCGGAAAAAGTGTTCTCAATATTAATTCCTGTGAGCTAATACGGATCCCGCTGGGGTGAGTTCTCATCTTGGTGCTTATTAGTGCCACCTAGCTTACTGTTTTGCATGGAAAAAGTTAATTAGTGAGTGAACTTGCCCTAGGACACATTCAAGGCTGATACCAGGCTTATGCTAATGCTAGATTCCAGGAGTTGGGACCACCCTAAGAGTAGACAGTACCACTGACTACCTTCCACTACCGATAAGAAGCCATGGAGTAGGTAGTGCCACTTATCAGCGTGGCACTACCTACCCTCTTTCTGCAGATACCCAATTTTATAGATGTTCAATCTCTCCAAACTCGAAGCCTTGAACCTGTAAGAACGACTTGGACGGATCACCAGCCAGTGTCCTCCCTCACTATATCATCGTAGGGACTACGATGATATGGTCCGTCCGTCCGTCGTATCTTGGAACAGACCTTCTAATAAATTGTATACTTATATAAATACTGGTTTCATTGACCCACAACCAAGTTCTCTGTAGCTCCTGTCTAGCAGGTCGTTACACACACACAGCATGCTATATGGTTATTGAAATTAATAAATTGAAGACTAAATTAAATTTAAAGAAATGTTAATAATAATAATTGTACAACAGTGCTTTGTGTTAATTAAAAATTGTTCATTTCACAATTGACAGGACAGTAGAGGTAGAAATCAGTTGGGTCTCGCAAGTTGGCTGCAGCTTTATTTTGATTTTAAATCTTAACTTCATAATAACATGTGTGCAAATAAACTATCACAGAATTTTAAATGGAGACCAAATGCAGTGACCGAATGACATCCTAAAGAGTGTATAGCAGTGCACCAACAGCTCTTAAGTTCACTGTCGCTAAAGAAAAACAGGGGGACACGACGTTTGCAGGGCAGGGGAGGAATTACGGGATCACTTCACAAATCGCGACAAAATACGACTGCCACAAGAGAAATATGTTCGGCGCCTTGCTCATCACACAGGAGCCTACATTCCTTAACACGCTCGTCGCTTGTGGGTCTACGTGCTAACAACATCTTAATCTTGCATTCGTATTAATTACTACCTAGGTCATAAAAAGTGTCTCCGGTTATAAATGAACGGAAGCTGTGAGAGAGCCGTGATGAGCGCTAAACAAATGATTTTCGCCTAAAGACTGATCTCGCGCCGGTGACCGTGACAGTACCTTGTGCCGCACGTACGCGGACAGGTCGTGCATGTGCTCGTACAGGTCGTCGAGGAAGTCGTCCCGCTGCGCGCGCGCCGCGTCCGGCAGCCCCTCGCCGCGCAGCTCCACGCTCAGCGCCTCGCACATCATGCCCAGCACGCTGATGCGGAGTGTGTACGACTGCAAGACGTAATTTACAAGATTTGAGATGAAAAGCTTCACTGTTACTTGCGTACCTTGCTCAGGTCTTTCTTTATACACAAGGGGTTAGCAGTTAGTCCCTTTCACGCCTGATGTTAAGTGTTGCTAACACTGAAGGTGAAAACACAGTATTCCCTGAATCGCTTTAGCAATCTGGCAACTGAGGGTGAACAAGGACAACTTTAAGATGCTATTCTTCTGGGCGGCTTTTTTGATGATGAGTCAACAAAACGATCCCACTATATTCGTATTTTAAGCTCTTTGATCAGGATTGGGGAAAAAAATGCACTTCTATCAGGAATGTTTGATAAAATTCTTTTTTATCACTAGGGTTTACAGTAGTGCCCATGTTGATAGGACCAAATCATGTAAATATTTGGTAAATCTCAGTGTATGTCTAATAGATACTCTCAAATTAGTTACATGGAAAAGTACCAACCTCATCACTTTCTAGGTAAGGCTGTATAGTAGCTATAGCACCAGTCATTTCTTTAGGCAACTCCTTTGTCAGCTCAACTAGGAATGCACCGCAGTTTCGTGCAGCGCCTTGCTCAGTGCCAGCACTTGCATTCTCATCACCACTTGATGCTAGAGCTTCTGCTATTTCACGAACCTAAAAAAAGGCAACAATAGTCAACAACACATTAAAGAATTTATTAACATGTGATGCATAAACTTTTGGTTTAAAAGTAGAATTTTAGTACAGCTCTTTAAGTTTTTAACCCACTTGTTCCTGAACTAACTAAATTGATTAAATCTTTACCAATTTTACATATTGTGCTAATGATACGATATTAAACGCAGGAAAAATATTTAAAAAAAAGTTCTTTATGTGGAAAACTTGGAAAACACTGTTCTTTTAAAAGGACGCTAGCAATTTGTACTACTATGACGACGGCAGTGGAAATAAAACATATTATTGGTTTTACACAATTTTATTTAGGTAAATGAAAGTTTTCAAAACAATATTTAGGATGCAAAGTAACGTTACATTTAGGGCAGTAAAAATTGGCTTTTTTATGACATTCAAAGCACCTAAGTTGGTTTTCTCTGTACTTTATAAGATGATCTTTTCCATCAAACCGTGAGTCTTCGCGAAAATTTTGGGAAACACGAGTTGCTTTGCGATCTGTGCTTTTTTTATGTGTCTCGAGAAGTGCTGTAGTCACACTTCTGCGAAAACGAAGGAAGTCATATTCACCTCCATTGTTTTTATACATTTGCCAAGCATTGTGCATAGCCATGTCCAACCCATGACATATCAATGAGAAATACCATTTCTTTCCTCTAATGGATGTTCTGTATAGACCGATATTTTGATCTGCTCGGTCGACCCCACCCATGTTTTCATTATATTTTTTGATTATAGCCGGCTGATCCACAAGAACATATTTTTTTTCTTGCTGTGAAAATCTTTTGACTTTAGATACAGGTTGAATCATAGCAGCGTTCGATGCGACAGTAACAACGCTGTTGTCATGCCATTTGCACACCAGAATGTCTTCTGCCCTTGTCGACTGGTGTTTGAATGTTCCTCGAGGTGACTTATGTAGTTCTTTATTGGTAGGCAAAGGACACTTGCCTACGCGATTTTCACGAACGGTTCCAGTGGCTTTTATTCCTCGAACTCTCAGCTCATCAATGAGATAAATAGATGTAAAAAAGTTATCGAAAAACAGATGAAACGGAGCCTTTTCATTTATTTGTCTTAGCACATCTGCATATTGTAAAACGACGCTTGCACCCAAACCTAAAATCTGTTTATATTTGGTTGAAGTAGTAGTCATCTGCCCTTGGTATGGATCAAACCAAACAATATATCCTAATCGTGTTGCTCCGACCCAAAACTTATATCCCCACCTTATGGGTTTTCCTCTGATAAACTGCTTACACGGATGTCCACCGTAATATGGAATCATCGCTTCATCAATGCTATAATTCTCTTCAAATGGTGCATGATCAACAAAATTTTTATTCAATGTGTCAAAAAATTCACGCAACTTAGCAAACTTGTCAGCAGAATTTAGGTTTGTATTATCACAGCAATGTAGATTTTTCATAATGGAAGTAAATCTGTCTCTGGACATAGCGTTGTATACTAAAGGCATACCGCAGTCTGAAGCGTTTTGCCAGTACATACATCTTCTAGGCAGCACCACATACCCACTATAAAGAAGTATACCCATAAAGCAACGCATTTCATCTGAGCTTACATTGAGTGGTTTTCTTGAATTTTTTAGAGCTGCATACCTATTTGAATAGTGTACAAGCATGTTTATTATGTCATCGCTGAACATCAATTCAAAATATCCAATAGGACTAAGCTGAGTGGCAGCGGTCTGCATGTCCTTCCATGGCTCAAAACCAGGTCGAATATCTCGTATTACCCAGTTATAGGTCTTATTTTTTGGCACTGTTATATTGCTCGTAGACTCATTATTTGAAGATGACTGAGGAGAAGAAACTAATTCTTCGGAAACCACACGTCGGCGTTTCGATAATTGTATGAGTGGCACATCATCATCTTCATCACTGGAATCTTGTGATTGGAAACATACCTCCCCTGGTGTCCGTAATTGAGACCCAGGTAAATTGTGTAAGGAAACTTGATTTTCGTCACCTGAATCCTCATCTGTGACGTCAGCATTGCAGTTTTCAGGCGGAAAAATAATTATGGATTCAGGTACTTCCTCTTCTACATCTTCTTCAAGCTCTTCAATTATTTCATTTAGCGTCAACGGCCGTGACCACTTTTTTCTCGAACTGAAATACAAAACATAAGATAGTAGCACATTTTGCTATTGGTCGTTTAAAAGGACGGCAACTAAAACTGTATCAAAATGCGTATATCTGAAGGATATAAATACTAATATTATTTTCACTCGATAATTGAAATTTCGTCGTACTAGTTTCTGTACTAATGAATACAATTATATACCATTATGATAATTAAATCTTACCTCGAATTCTCCATAGTAAAATATGTATTGTTTAAATTTAATTTGAAACACAATAGTCCTCAAGTCACGCACAATTCACTATGTGTCAGCTTCGTACACCTGAGCCGTGTCAAATTAACACTAACAATAATTTTAAGAATACCCTCATTGTTTACAATAATTTTATTTCTCCGGCGACCTTTTAAAAGGACGATAGCAACAAGTGGGTTAATGGACAAAAACTTATGTGAGATAGTTACCATTTGTGGCCCAAATGTACCAAGACCAAATTCTTTGTGCAGCTGTACAACTCCAGCACATATTGGTAGCACTGCATGCTCCATCATTTGTAAAATCTAAAACATTTACCAACTATTATAAGAGGCAGGATCAAACAACAAAAGCCAGTATTGTAGTAAAAATTATTGTTGTACATACCTGTGCCAACTTAATAAGACAAGAAGTGCCATGATTGTACTTCTTGATCAAGACACCAAGTACTTGAAAAACTGTTTCCCTGATTGCTTTATTTTTAATTATTTGTTCTTCCAGGGCTTTGTAGCAGGGTTCAGCTACCATTCTAAAAATGATACAAAGATAAATGATGATCTTATGACAAGATATTTGAAAAAGGTTCAATTGATAACTGATATTGTATGACTATTATAAAATGCCCTATGGTGTTAAGCCTACCTGTTGTGCAAAGTTTTGTTGTGCAATAAAGCTATAACAAACAAAAAAGCTCCTCCTTTTTAATATCTGTGGTCTGTACTCACGAAACAAAGTTATCTTCAGCCAGTGGTGGGTCCCAGAGACGTGACAATGGTTGCTGAAGTATCAAGTGTAATGTCACAAGAGCTGCTTGCTTGTCAGACTCAGTCCAACCACAGAACTCTTCATCATCTGTGGCTTTTTTACCTTTCTTACCCAGTGTTAGTTTTGTAGAGTTCTTAAAGAAAGTGATAATGTTAGCAAGAATAACTGCACTTACAGGATTTAAAAAAGGGGCAATGAAACAGTGTAATAATACTTAATTTGTAGAAGTTTTTGTTTAAGTACTTACATCTGCTGCTAACTTGATGTCCTTTGTTTTCATTATTTGACTGAATAGGTACATAATCATTTTGACGATATTAAGGTTTTTAACTCTTACTTCAGAATCAATTTCCTGTTCTTGTAATATTAGTTCAAGGTGATTGCATAGATTCTTCGCAGCCCTCACAATGTGATCAAAACCTAAAAAAATATGAATGGTAATATAATACCCACCAAATAAAGTTTTCGAAGCTTAAGCATATCTACGATTATATTCATTACTTTACCTTTATTTATAACGTTCCATTCCAGTTTATTGCCGTGTACAATTATGGAAAAATAGGTATCAAAGTGTTCTAAAATATACTCCACACCCTCGGTGTTATAGGCTCGGGCAGCATCTGCAAGAGATATTTGGTTTCAGAATAGCAACAATATGATGTACAACGATTATTAAGCATAAATATAATTAAAACCGTTTATTTACCTTGCAATTTAGACAACAGAACTCTTGGTTGAACAACATCTTCAACATGATATTGTCCAGCGTGTGATTCTAGCAATTCGTCTTTTTGTACAGGAATAGCAAATTCAAAGTGACTCATATTGAAGTCAATGCTTACACTGAATCCACAAAATAACAAATAAATTGCATGTAAAATATAGAAAAATAACAACAAACAAAATAAATTGAAATCCCGCTTTACAATTTCAAAACAAACGACTTTTTGGAATTTAAATTTTAAATTTGACACTAATGACATTTGTTTTCTTTTAATTGTCTATGACAAGTGTGTACTTTTTTACGACCCTGGATCATCCTATCTGGCCAAAACTTATCAAGCGAAACAGATTAGGATTTTTTATACTGGCAAGAGTAGGCGCTGATTTTTGACACGTTGCTTACATGTCATTTGACGTTTCGCTTTTACTTTTGCCAGCGGAACAAATAATTTTTGCTCGCTCTATCTTGGTCGCAGTGCTCGTGATAATTTTTCATTGATAACGTAGCCTCAAAAATACATACAAAAATGTCTGGCAAAGCAAACAAGGCTTTTACAAAAGAAGAAGAGTTGCTGCTCCAAGATTTCAGCAGGAATGTTTCAACAAAGTCTTCGGCACTTTTCTACGGGAATGCCTTCATCGTTTCTGCTATTCCCATATGTAAGTCCTTCAAACTTTCTTCTCTATCCTTGAAACTGGTAGTTCGTGCCGTATCTAAAGATGTTTCATACATGATTTCGATGTAACTGGTTTCGTGGTTATACTTTTTCAGGGTTGTTCTGGCGGGTGCACGCTTTGGAGATGAGCTCCTCCTTGGCGTGGTTCGCGCTGGTGACCACCGCCAGCACCTGGTTCTTGGCTCTTGCGTACCGCAACACTAAGTTCCACCTGAAGCACCGCATCGCAGTCCGTAGGGAAGACGCTGTCGCACGCGAGATGGCCAGGAAGCTCGCCGATGACAAGAAGATGAGCAGAAAGGAGAAGGATGAAAGGTATGTACTGTCTATTGTGCTATTAATATAGGTTTTGTATAAGTTGGTGTGTGTGCCTTACATACCTTACTGTGTGGGATTGCCCACCAACTTTCACCTTACTGTATTTTTTCATTAGGTAAACACTAACCATTGGTAAAATATTTTCAAAATGAACTATTATTATTTTTTCTGTGTCTATTTTAAAGATAAATTGCATGGTTCTCTGTTATATGTTTACAATACCTTGATAGTGTTACTAAAAGATAAGTTATTTTAAGAATAACATGTTCATTTCTCTTACATCAATTATATCAGTTTACTTGATACATTTTTGGTGTTATCAATTTACAAAATGGGGATTTATCCAACATTTCAGAATTCTATGGAAGAAGAATGAAGTGGCTGACTATGAGGCAACTACTTACTCCATCTTCTACAACAATGCCCTGTTCCTCACCATTGTGATCCTCAGCAGCTTCTACCTGCTGCGCACATTCACACCCACTGTGTATCCTTTTTATAAAACAATTATCAAAAGATACAAGTTCATTAACTATTTTTCAAAATTGGAATAGAAACTTTACTATTTCTTTTTGTAGGTAACCAATTAAATATACCTATAATTGACAGTCAACTTAGGCCTGATTTAATGATTACTTCTTATTTCAAAATCAGATATTTTTATAGTGATGATATCTGGTTACATTGATAATATTGAATGATTTCATAGCATGTTGCTTACTAAATCTTGGGGTTCTAATATTTTGGAAAGATTTTGGCTTACATTTATGCCATGGGATGAGTTTGATAAACAAATTTTGGTCTGCATTTTATCCTCAGAAAAAATATGATTTCCTTAATGATGTTTAATGCAGTAACTACATTGTGTCCCTGTCAGCTGCCTCTGGACTCCTGGCCCTGCTCTCCACCGGTACCAAGTGATCACTCCTAAGTGAAGTGAGTGACTGACAGGTGTGTGCACGTGTTTGTGAACATGTTAACGTCATAAGAGAACATTTCGATTTAATTTGTTGTTAGATTAATTTTATAACATAATTTAATAAATGAAACAATATTTTACAACAGTCTTTAGTTTTATTTACAATCTTGCAGTGAGAATTTTAAGACTTACAATTATTATGGTCCTATCTTACATCTACATTAAAGTCATCCTCATAGCTGTTCATTGTAAGGGTGGGCTTAGTTTAATGTAAAATCACAAACAGCTTTCAATTCACTTCAAAATAATTTTCTGTTTAGATTTATTATTCAATTCTTACTGCTGCAGTATAAAGTATTCGTAGTTACTGAAGACAATTAATTACCAAATGAGTGCATCATTAGCAAATATTTAATTAGCAAGACAATCATACCACTTTTCAAATCGTAATAAGTAAACGACAATGACTAGAAAGTAGATACTCAAGATGTACAATAGTTACATAATACTCGTTCAAAGATGTCATGTACAAAGATGTCATCAATGTTTAACTTTATGCGGCAGCAGGGAGTGAACTTATTTCTCTATAACTAGCGTAATGTCTAATTTGTCCGTGTCACACAATTCTCACAACGTTCGTTGCAACATTTATCGCAAATCGCTAGCCGCATTCATTGAGCGGTTGCGCCGATTTTGCGCTGCCAAATCCAAGTTCGCTGTGGAACGCTGGTTTGTCAGGGCTCAGTACATCATGCCGACGTGCAAGGGCTCCGTGCGCTGGAAGTACACGTTGGGGTTGCTGCTGAAGGTGGGCTCCACGCTCGTGTACACGTTGCCCTCCTCCGGGCGCACCATCACGCCTGCACACGCATACGCGTATAATATGAGTACACGGTTGTTATTACTGGATTTACCAAACAAGACTATTTACAATACAGAAGTACAGATATTTACCAGATTAGTAATTAAGTGCATTTGGCCGGGACATTGAAAACATATTTACCTGGCGGCAGCAGGTACTGAAAAGGTGGATAGTTGTAGTAGTGCATTAAAGGGTGCAGAGTGTAGTGCGGCGGAGAGCAAAGAGGGCGTGAGTGCAGGTGCGGTGAACTGGCGAACATCGCTCTATACGGATCTGCGAACAGAACTGTTATTAAATCCACGTGCTAGAAGCGCTAGTTCTCACTATTAGCGCATTTTAGATACTTAACTAACCGGCTGGCTGAGCGGGCGGCTCCTTGCGGTCTAGCACGGGCGGCGGGGCGGGCGCGGGCGCCGCGGCCGACACCATGCCGTACTTTACCGGCTTAAAGTGGAAGAACGACGGCGAGTAGCCCGACCCGCCCGCGCCCAGCGAGCTCAGGCCCTCGTCGCGGTCGGCGTCCCAGCGGCCCTCGCGGCCCAGCGCCGCCAGCCGCCGGCCCTTCGGCGCGAACATCAGCGCGAACACGACGGCGCACGTGGCCAGCAGACCCGCCGCCACGCACGCGTCCCGGTGCCGCTCCGGCGCGCCCAGCGCCGCCGCGACCCAGCACACCCACACGGCCGCCGTGGCGCCGCCCGCGCCCGCGATGTGCGTCGCCTCGCGGTAGTTGTCGCGGATCCCGCGCGACCGCAGCGCCACTCCGCACACCACTGCGATCAAAAATGCCGCGTAGCAGAGTGACAGGAGTAGGTCTGAGAGAGCGGCGTCGCATCGAGTTCCGCCGATTAAAACTCTCGGGGGTGAGCCTCCGAGCCACTGAGCGCCTATCGCCACTTGGATCATGACCGCGAAAAATAAAAGAAGACCCTGGTAAGCCGCGGGAAGGTAGACTCCTCCGTTTAAGCTCAGAAGAAAGACACATTTGACGAGAAGAGATGCGAAAACGATTACATAGGCCACTCCGGTCCCGAATCGTACCGCACCACATGTGAACACTGTCGGCGTCGTTGCGAACAACGCTGCCGTAGCGGCGCACGAGAACAGTCCCAAAAGGAGACATTGACCCAGAAGTAGATGGCGGTGGCTCGGCGCTTTTCTTCTCGCACCCCAGACGACGAAGGCCTCGAATCCTCCGAGAGTTGCCATGGTGACACAAGCGAGCGCCAAGATCGGCACCGCCCATGATTCCTGTCGTAGAGTGCCTGGCGCGGGTGGATCCACGATGATGAAAGTAGTATTCGATTGTTGCGGGGGCTCAGGCGACGTAGAAGGTCGCGCGGCTTTCGGGGGCGGCGGGGTCGAGGACGCCCGCTCGGGTATCAGGTAATATTCAGTGCTCATCTCGAGGCGGTGCGCCTCGGTTCGGGCCGGTCGGCGCGGCGGGAGTTCTGTTTCTGGTAGGGCTTCCTCCTCCTCTACGGATAGATTTTGGTCTTCATATTCCTGTTCGTACGTCTCGTCGTATTCGGATTCGGCGTAGTGGTGTACCGAGGGAGCGTTGCGCGGCGCGTAAGCAGCGGGCACGCGGGGAGCGAGGCGGTCGCCGAAGCGCGCCGCGTGTGCGAGGGCGGCCAGCGCCACCAGCAGCAGCGCGCGCGCCGCTACCGCCGCCATCGGGGCGCGCGGGCCCTCAGCTGCCCGGACCTCGCAGACACATCCGCGCCGGACCGCTTGGCTCTGGAAAAATAAACGTGCAGGTCAGTAATGCGACGAGATCTCGCCTCGGGTCAGGACTCGCGACTTCGAGATATCCAAACAAAGAAATTCCCAGTCAAACCGGTTCGACGTTTGCCTTGCACATTCTTGGGCACCCTAACTTAACACTTTAATGGACAGTAGACTGCTAGCAGTTATAACAATAAAAACATCTATTGTGTCTGGCTTTCGTCCGTCAAAGTGTTAACCGATTTGGTTTTAAGTTTCTATATTTTTAGCATTAAAAATTCCAAATTCTTTTCAATGTGAAATTAAAACACACTTAAAGAAAAAACAGACTCGAACCCGCACCACTGGCAAGCCGTGAAGTTGCTCAAGCCAATTGAACTACCGTGACACTTACTCATCGGTCCGATTTTTTTAAGTGCTTCTAAGGCTGCAGCCAGCCATGATTCATCCATCAATGTTGTGGTAAGATACCTACGACATTATGTATTCTTTGCTGTTTTTTTAGGCTCCTGACTTCTCGGGATGAAATAGTTGCAAGCAAAAAACTCGAAAGCCTGAGGCAAGTTCGCTCTACTGCACCCAGTGGAGCTTGCAAAAGCATTTTTACAAGTTAGTTTCATCGGATGGAGAGTTTAAAGCGTATAAAAAATAGGGAAGTATGTATATGCGAAGGAAAATGAACAACTTAAGACAATCTGTCTCTGGAACAGTGTCACAGAGTCGCAATAGATATAATATACAAAGCAGTGTGCTAAGCTACACATACCTATTATAAGTAGTATTTCTTAGGGTCTCGTAGGAAAACTATTGTCAGAAATATAGAAACATTAAACAAAAAATATTCGAAGCATGCTACATATCCGGTAAAAATTCCACTGTAGAATTTGTAGCGCTCACATGATTAAATTATACTGTCGTAGTTAGTCTCGCGCTGCATGCCACGCCGCATCGCTGCATACCGATAACGAGATTCCCTAGGGCTAAAGCTAAAATAGATATGTAGTGTTTATTAAATGCGGCGGGTGTCGGTGTCGCGGCCCGGGGCAACGAACGTATAATCCCTAGCCCGTCCTGCGACGCGTGCGTGAGTTACCTGCACTCGGGCTCGCGAAAGACGTACTAGTAGAAGATACGAACTTAAATCGACCTTCACCGCTTCGCTGATAATATAATGAAACATACTTTATAATAAATTTAGTATATTAGTTAATTAAAAATGGGTTTGCTTAAAAAGTCCTGGACAGACTATTTTTGATTAATTTTTAAAAAACGATTTCTAGTTAAGAGTTGCAACATCAAGATAATAAGAATATGTTGTCCTCACTGAAAGTACAGAACCTATATAACGTGCAATATATTTTTATCTTTATGTTGCAAAATTTAATCAAAAAATTGTTTTCAAAAAATAGTCTGTCCTTGATTTTTTTTACCGAACCCATTTTTAAAATATTATCTAATATACTAAATTTATTACTAAATATGTTTAATTCTGTTATCAGCTTGGTGAAGATCGATTTAAGTTCGGATCTTAGACTATGCAATCGATATTACATAGCGGCAGTGATAGGATCAAGTTTCAGAGCAAAATAAAGAGGGTAATAAACAACAAAAAAGTATTTTTCAAATTTACTCAAATTATGCTTTGTTATCCGAACTATACGTATTACGAAATTTCAACTCAACAGGACATTGGGGAGCGAGTGAAATTTAGCTTGCAAGATTTGATTACAAAACGCAAACTACCAAACATCGCGACAAGTGAAACTAAATAAAAGCTTGTAATTAAAGAGTTTCAGGTTTAAAAAAACCGGCCATGTGCGTGTCGGACCACGTATAAAGTAGGGTTCCGTAGTCAATTTTGGCACCGCGCTTTTTTGCGATGATGATGATGCAAGAAATCTTGCATCATCGTCATCTCCCTAGCCGTCAATGTCATCATTGTAAAGTATATATTTTTATATAATTTATAATTTCGAAAGTTTTCATCACAGGATACCCGAAACAATTTTAAATAAGAATTTCCGTGCCTGTTTCTTTACGTGAGAGATTTGAAGTTTATAGGTCCAAAACTAGGAATTACAGGGGGGCGGACACCGTGTAAACGACTTTGGCGGGCTATAACTCGCAAATGGTAAAGCTGATAAAAAGTGTTGTATGGAAACCCTATCTTATTTTCATAGTCCTTTTCAACGATACCCCATACGGGGATGCACTCAAAAAAAATTACAGCACACAGTACGTCTACATACATGAAATAGTGCAAACAACTGGTGGGTAGGGGGAAGAACACATTGTTAATATTTTTTAGGAGTACGTACATCACAAATTAATATTTTTAGTAACAATAAATTTAGAAAGACAATAGCGGGGGGTTAAGAGAATTTAAAATACATTTAATATTAGACGGAAGGGGAAACTTCTTTGGAAGAAAGTCAAAAAGTGAAGCGCCACACTCACAGATGGAATTATCCCTAATGCGCAGCTTCGCCAGATGAGCAGGGGTACATGCATGGCCGATTCGGAGACGGCAGAGTAGGTATAGATACTACTTTCTTGGGGAAGTTACTGTATCGGAAGAACCACGGCCTCGGAGGGATTGACTGTTGGATTTCAGAGTAGTGTTTGCCCACAACTCGTTTAGTTTTGTCCCAGTGCGAATTTCACGACTCATATAAATGAGGTCGGGCTAAAGAGGAGACAACTAAAATACAAACATTTTGTGATAAACATATTAAAAAGGTTTCATTCAAACCAATAATTCTTATTTAAATCTTTACCATTTTATCTGGATTCGAATACCTTTATGAAAAGTTTTTATTAAAAATCAAAATCTCTTAGTCACAGTACCTATATGGGGTGGTCACATGCATGGTTACAGCGCCTTCATTTTTTTCGTACTCTCTTTTGCCAAGCTTTAAATCGTTGGATAGCGATATCAATCTGTGAGAAAAAATAACTCAAGTAAACGTTTTACGTAATGACCTCAAAAGTAAGTCGCGGAAAGAAATATTCTGTAGGAACATTTTATCTCTTTGTCTGTAAACTGAAAACACGGTCCCGGTAAAGCACTCAGGATGAATAAACAGCTATCGCACCCACATCATAACAAAATAAATCACTGCGGGGTGCAATCTGTCTTGGCGATATCTACGGCGATAGCTCCAATATAAATATGCATCTGCTCCGTATAAGGCAGCCTCTAATTCAGCGGCAAGATTACGTAGACAGGTTCACGGAACCGGATCGTGACTTTAAACTTATTATCCGAATCGCAGTACAGCAAAGAACGTATTGTAGGCAGATTTGGTGCTGAAGTAACGGTGAGGAGTGAAGTTGAGCACCACGGGCGATCCGACAATCGCGCAGGCAACGATCTGCAACGGGACCGCTAATGTTATCTCGGATCGTTTCCAAATTTCGTGCGCCCGCGCTGCGCCTGCCGGCCTCCTTTATCGGCTGAATATTTGTTTATTTATTGCACACGGATAAAGATTGGTAAACGGCCGGATTAAAACCCACCGCTGGATTAAAACCCGTTTTCGCCCAGTAAATGTCCGGCGTTTACGATAAAGGCCGGGCGAAAAAGAGAATTAATTTGTTACTTATTATTACACAACTGTGCTATTAATATAAGTAGGTACGAGCAGTACTTTAGTAATTCTAAGACAAAAGAAGGTGAAATACGGGATCAGTTTTTGTTGTATCTCTATTTTCGGTAGTATTTTGACAAGAATGCAACAACGTAATGTTGAAAGTATGAGAAAAATCAAAATGTCTGCCAACTTTTTTGTTTTTGGGCCGATTTTGATGAAACTCGGTTTTATAAAGTATTTTCACAAGAATGCAATAACGCAATTTTAAAAGCATGAAAATAATCTGAGATGGCAATCACTTTTTTCATTTTGTGACTGATTTAGATTCACCTCTGTTTTCGTAAGAATTTGGACAAAAATGCAACGTTAAAAGTATGAGAAAGTTCAATATGGTGGCCAACTTTTTTGTTGTTTTTATCTATTTCGATAAAACTCAACAAACAAAAAAGTTGGCCGCCAAACTGGATTTTATCATGACTTTCAACATCACATTGTAGCATTCTTGTCAAAATACAACCAAAAAACCGAGTTTTAGCGAAGTAGGTTGCCATTATATCATAATTTAAGCATAGCGTTCAGCAGCGTTCTTGTCAAAATCCTATTGAAAACCGAGTTCCAAAGAACCAATCTTTGATTTTCTCATAGATATTTTTTTTCACAAATCACGAAATTTAATGTTGTTTCGGATGATATTGTCCGACTGATGCTTAAGGGGTTCAAAAGTTGTGATGGTGTATGACTTTGTATTTAAAAAAATCATTTAGTTATTAGTTATTACATCGTCCAGTTTCTCATACAAATAGTTTACGCCCATTGAAAAACGCAAAAACGGGATAAAATCGGGTTAAAACGTTCTTCCTCCGATTAAAACCCAGTTGGGCGGAAAGGGTACCACTGCCCATCTCTACACGCGGGGAAACGGTTTTCGTTTTGACCCTTTTTACCGAGATGTAATGTGAAACAAATTCAATACTTTCCATACACGATGTTCACAATCATCTAGCCACTATGAAAAGATTGATGTGCCGCGGAGATATAGCAGGGAGGGAACCAACCAAATATGTATGAAATAATATTGCTATAATAAGTCATCAGTTGCAGCAAGTGAATGCCATGCACGTTCAGCATTCAGCATACACCAACGTTATTCTGGTATAATTGGCAATTACATTCGGACCCAAATGGACACTCATTCTCCCATCTTGGTTTAAATGTGCACTCTTCAATAGATTTAAAATAACGACGCATTTGAATTTTATAAGCCGTCTCATGCTGAAGCGTGACCGCATGCCTAGTGCCTAGCCGGTAACTTTGTCTCTCAATTGTTAGGTCGTGGGTTCAAATCAAACCGAGCCTTGTACAGCCAGGCCAGATTTATGTGAAGTCTATTGTAAGTTGTTGCTCGGCCGTAGTGAAGGAAACTGTCGTAGGCAAACTCTGACTTGGAGGTAATGTAATTTGATATTATATCCCACTAACCTATTTAATAAACGGTACCAAGCTCAAATTACGTTTACCAGTAAATCTGAACGCTTACCTGTGCTGGACGATTTTTAATAAAAACTTTTTAGCTTTTCCAGAAGAGCTTAGTTATTAAGGTGGTTAAGCTTCGTTGTAAGTGGTTGGGTTTGGATTCATCGAAATTAAACCTCGTAACAGACCTTAATAAGTTGAATAGCATTATTTGATCTAGGACAGTTTAACGAGCATTGACACCAATTTTAATAGTAGCGTGACGTAATATACCGCATAGCATTACATAAAAAGTAAACATTGAGCATCAAAACAAAGAAGACTGACGGTATCTATTCGAGTTCCATCGCGAGGTGGTTAGTGAGCGCCCTTATTGAAATTCAGGCGCTGTAGAAGGCAGCGCAGTCGCCATCAGATCGTGCGCACTTCTCTTTGACGATTCCGAGGAAAGCGGCGCGCGCATAATGCATAAGAATAATGTTAATGGGATAACTCATGAGACATAATAGTGCGCAGCGACAAATGTACTCCCCGCACGCTCAAAGGTGACAAAGAAGAATGGAAAGTCAAAGTTTTCCTCTAACAGCGATATCATAGACAATACGGTAGTTGACACCACCAATCGTTGACGTACTTTTTATCAACTGTCAAAACGCTTTTCTTAATAGAGTTTGTATGGGAATAACACACTTTGACGTCATCGCGTGCAATGCCGACTGAGTGACTAATTATCATTTGAATTCCAATTAAAAATCAAATAATACGAACTGCAGAAAAATATTAGTGTAAAGGCATCTGAAATTATGAATTATTTTAGAGAAAATCAGTTTTTGAATATTTCTTTCATAGTGGAAACAAGCCTATTATTGTTGTGTCTTAGGGAAACAGAGCGTTGTTCGTGTGCGGCCGCGCGCGTAAAAGTAACAGCACGAATACTCTGGGTGAAACTCGGCTGAACTGATTGCGAGCCTCGGCATCAGCCGGGTGCCCACGTCACATTCCTACGTTACAAACAATTATTTAACGCGTCTTCACTATCAGGTGTTCGGTTTCACGCGACCGTTTCAGCAAATCCGTCTGGGGCGGTCACTCGCCACTCTCGTCAGCGTTTTGCAAACAGTATGCAATAGAATTAGCGAACCGAAAACAACAAATTAGGCAATCGAAACAAGCAACAAATATTACTTGCGCTAAGCTCCTACATGCAGTGTTCGCATTGTTATTATAACACTTACAGCGCCTACGACGTCTTTCGCCATATCTATCTTATTATATCCCAAGTTACTAAGCAGTGAACTACTTGCCTACATACATAATAAAATTTATGCCATCTCGCTGTGTAATAATGTTCTGATATTAGCTACCGAAGATATAAATAACTCTTGAAAAAGTATAAGAACAAAAGAAAGCTGCATGAGGAGTTGCTTTTGTTTAAGTCACACATTTGAGAGATACTTCTAAATAAAACGTTTAAATTTAGTTAATTACGTGTATATCGATATATGAAAAAGCGTTAACAGACATAGCAGTGAAAATGAAAATGTGTCAGTGAAAGTTATTGCTTACCAATTTAATTCAAGATGTAACTGAACTCTACCAATGCTCATTGTCCCAGGTTCGTGACAGCTCGATATCAATTCGCGCTTAGTTTGTGATTATGTGTTATTAAATAAGAATTATCACAATTTGAACATAACAACTGCATTTCAAGTAACACTCGTCTTCTAACATGAATGTTTTAGGTAAACGCAAGAGAAGAAATCTTGATTTAAAACATCAAAGTGCTAATTGAGTGAGTGTGATGACCTCTGGATAAGGTGTTCAGTGTTCACAACAAAGATCTTTTATTCGTAGTATTTCTTCGGTGGTTACGAAACAGACCGTGAATTTAGGAGCAGCCGGTTTGCTTTTGCCATTGCTTGTCGTGTCAACAAATCATTAGACTACGTATTATATCGAGAAAAATACTGAATCATAAGGTAATGAACACTTGATTTATTTACGCTAATTTTGGACGTAAATTATGAAAGCACGATATTTTGTTCGAAATACGCCAAGTAGGTTTGTAGCTGCCGCATTTCTGCACGCAGTATGTAAACGAGAGAACTTGAGACAATTTGGTCTTTAATGAAGACTTAACTCGAGCAGTTCTAGTGGAACAAATGACAGGAGCACCAATTTCTTATTGCAGACTTTCAATGTCGAATAACTGTTTTATTTGTCTGTCTGTGTTAGTAAAGGAATTTTACATAAATTGCATTTATTCTGTAGTTATTACATGTGTGAAAGTCTTTCACCGGCATTGCATGGCACTCCGTGTCTTGGTCTTGCATTATAAACAAGTATTCGATGTACTTTACTTCCTCTACTCAGTAATTTACTCATTAACTCATAAGTGCTCTGTAGTAAATTGATAATTATTTTTAAATTATAAAAGCATTATGATCATTTGGTTGCTTTTTCAAAACTTTACGTTCGTAGCCCTCCGTACCTCCTTATTAAATCGTTTTACCACACGAGTACTATGGGATAAATTGTACAATTGTTTCCCATAGTAAAAGTTAATGAGCGGGAAATACCTGCCTAACTTGGTTGTTTCACCTTTTTGTGGAAATTAGAACTTAGCTAAATATTATGAAGTAGTAAGGTAAGTTTCTTAACATTTCAAACTTACAGTATAATGCCGCATACCCAGAATTTTATACGTGATACTCTCTCACGCATACATAAGTACTTATATCTAATGTTTTCAGTTAATTGAAGATTTAAATGATCGACGTTATTTCTAAAGCCTCTTCTAACCACCTCAAACCTTATCAAATCACCTTTAATTGTATCACCAAACAAAACAAGTACTTCGCATCCTGTATCAGTTTAATCATTGCGTACAACTGCGGGGAAGTTTCTAAGAACTGCTGGTGATACCGGCATTGTTGGGATTGATCACACGATACGATACCGCGAACCGGATAACTGCTCTTCGACAAATTCTAGCTATCTCCAACGCGCGATGTAGCTAAAACATGTTTATAGGTGATACGTTATCCGAGCTTAAACATCGGCATTGTTATCGATTTTACTTCGGCCGCTTCGATTTCCTTGTCATTGCCGGAGAGGTAATATGCTTTAAATTACAATGATTTACTGGGGAGGTGTTATTTTTGCTATTATTATGAGCGCGAGTGCGGGTGCCGCCGCGTCCCGTAGGAGGCAGCGCGCGCGCCGCTTGCCGTAAAACTCGTGATTTAGTGACCATTCCAGGCAATTTACCATTTAAGATAGCATTGTCGCAGCTCTTGTGGTAGAATACGATTACAGAGACGCCGAGGCAGATTGAAACGACTTGCATCTATCACTTTGGACTAATTTCAAATGGTATTTTTAATATCATCCACGTCATAAGATTGTGCATAAGAAATTGCGGTATAGCGGCACAATTTTTATTACAGAATGGCTAACAATATGTGCAATGCTTATGTATCAGTTCCGTGCATTTATACATCATTGAACATATAGACATTACGGTAATTTAATAGCAGCAAGGCATTTAGTAAAGCAATTTTTTTCACGGTATTTTCTAAAAAAGAAGCGAATTGTTTTAATTGAAACTTAAAACGGAGACGTAATATAAAAGAAGAGATTACAGGAGCTCAAATATTTTCGTCGGCCGCTTGCAACAAATAAGTAGAAAATTAAATGAAATTATAACGAGAACAAGTATTCATATCCAACCAAAATGTGACAAGCAAATACATATCAGTACACTTTAAATAAAATATGTAAATTAAAATGTCAACAGTGATGTTCGTACTTTGTTAACTTATTTAAATTGTATTAATCTTTAGATAAATTATAGTTTTAACAGTACATAACAAAAATGTTTTGTATACATAGTTTTGTTATTAGTTATGGCATAGTTATGTTAATAACAAGTAAGAGAAAAAGGAATACTTATGCAATTTCTTCAGGACCCATGTTATCAATTACTTATACTATACATATGTATAGTATATACTATACGGTTCGGTCCGCGCACTGTACAAACATTTGTGTGCATGATAATGTTTGTTTGTACTGGTCTGGGTGTTATATGTATTTATTTTAGTTTATTTGTAATACCACTGTTGATTCTGATGTCTGTAACACAAGTGCTTAAGCTACTTACCACGGAGTCAGATCAATGTATGTGATGTTGTTGTGTATTATATTATTTATTTATTTTAGAAAACTAACAGCAACAATATCTAATGGTAATTTGTTAAGAACTAGTTTATATTATACTATTATATTATACATATAACAAATACACAACAACTTGGTACCGTCAGACCCCGTTGCATTTTATCATTTCACCGTAACTTAAACAAACAGACGCAAAATTCACCTCAAAGCAAATTCATTACAACATAAATTCAGATAGAACATTTTTCTTGTCCGATTTATATTAAATAGCTATTCATATGTTAAACGTAACAGTATCTCAACAAGCGCGGTCGCTCATTAAAATCAGATTTTCTGTTATTTTAATATCGAAGTAAGTTTTCTTACCTATTCGTTATGCTTAAAACGCGCCTCGTATGGAAGTCGATTACTTTGCAACCTTATTTATCATCTCAGACCCCGATTTCATCACAGAATGGGTAAAAGGTAAAAGTTACATTATACTTTGTTACATTTACATAATACTTTGTTACTAAATTAATTTGTTATAACAATTTTGTTCAGTTCTGAAACACTAGCAGCATGAAAACTTTGCAGCCACGAGTAATTACTATAAACTTGGTTGTGTGTTGGTTTATCTGTAGTAGATTATAATTAGTTAAAATTACATATTAATTGGATCAGTTAGTAATATGTATGTTTAATATTTTTTTTAAATTAATAGGTATGTTTCAAAATTACGCTACGAGCTACGAGTATGGCGTTGATGTCTTTTGTATGTAGCTACGAACGTAGCAGTGACGTCATCGTCATCGATGATTGAGTTGAGTTTTTTAACACCATGTTATTGTACATGTTCCTATAGTAAGTATAAGTATTTAACCTTTATACCGATGGGTTACCTTGTAGAGTCGAAGGCTGTTGGGGCGAAGGACGTAGTATCGAATTATTTTATGGCTTCCCTGTAGCGTCGAAATCCTGTGGAGTCGTATACGTCGTCGTAGCCCGCAGGAAAAATTTACATAGATAGGTTTTTTTTTGGTTGACCGTATTTTTTTGGGAAAAAGGGTTGGACTCAAGGCGTCCTTACGCAAAATTTAAGTACTCAAAGTTTTCATTCCGTACAAAAATCTCAAATTTTATTCTGTAAAATTATGAAATTCCGTGTGCTAAAATTTTATTTTAAGACGCTTAAGATCCAATCCTCTTCCCCGAAAAAAATAATTCATAAAAGAAAGGATTTTTTATTTAAATAAGGCCTTTGAAAAAAGAAGTTTTTCGTTCCCACGGGCATTCGACTCCACGGGCTAGCCGCTACGGGTAGCCGAAAATTAATTCGAAACTACGTCCTTCGCTACAACGGCCTTCGACCCTACGTAGAACCCCATACCGACTGGGTATTGTAATGGAGTAATTGCTAAACAAATAATAAATTGTAGCGGTAAGAGCTATGGTAGAAGTGGGAACATTAATGTAGCCCTAAGGGTATTCCAAAGTTTTTTTTCGTTAATAAACTGGCTACTTCGAGTATAATATCCATACAAAGGCTTGATAATGAGAGGGTGGTCTGTGGTCAGGCGGCTTCTCCGTATAATTTCGTAATTATTTTTTGCTCTACCATTATTCTATAGTCTATAGTTTTATAGTACTTATTTATTATGATAATTTTATAACAAGACCAATTTAGGACAAGTAATTTTTTGCCATTATCTGAGTGTTAATAATGTTAACGAATTAAACTAAACAACGATCACTAAAAGTAAGTCATTTTAGAGCTATCTATTTAACAAACAAATTTGAAGTAAAATCAAGAGTGTATGTCTGACATCAGGTTGCTGATTATTTGCTTTCAATATCACCCTTGCTTTTTACTTTACTGTAATATAAATTCCGTGTACTCAGAAATTCTTTTCTCTTTTTTAGTTAGCAGTAAAAGCGTGTTTTTTTAGTTTTTTAAACTATTATATTTTTTTATTTTTTTAAGTAATAAGGATAATGGATAACTCTTATTAAATTATTGCATTGTCATCGGTACTTAATACGTGTGCAAAGTTTCAAATTAATCCAATTTCTGGAAGTTGGTGAAAATTGGGCTCAAAAATTCCGTTACATAGGTACATTCATACACCCCGATCTAATAAAAGCGTGTTAAAAAGGAAAACCCTGTAGTTATGATTTCATAATATGCGGCTCAGGCTGATGCCTACCGATGTAAGAACGTTCTTTTTTTTAGATACCATCACTATTATATTGGCTTTAATATCAAATTACAAAGTACGAAAAAATAACAGGCGTTAAACGAAACATCTTATGTAAATGAAATCGGACCCGACTACCCGTGGTACGCGGCTCCCGCCATGGCGATTATTTCTTTGCTTAATGGCTCGACATCCTTCGCTGTCTTGAATACATTTAATGCTCATTATAATTCAGAAAGGATGCTGTTTATGGCTTACAGAAAAATAAACCCACAGGGAAGTTGTCTTGGACTACTCTAGCCTTGCCTTTTTGCCACACATTTTTTTGTCATTAGAAATGTCTGATGCTGATGAGATTTTTCTATGTGAACTTTTTCAAAAAGTTTGTTTGTTTTAACCATACTTTGGCTTGGATTACATATGGTTTTAGAGACACATATTAATATATAATATAAATGCTCAAAGGATATCGATTCCTAATCAATTTAAATAACCAGCCGATGCACTGTGTCTGTTGTTCTGTACCCAATCATTTACTCAACGCTGTGAAATTGCGTATGGATGGCATGAGTGGGTATTCCTTTAGGTAATTATTTTTACTTTTTTATGGGGATGGATGTCGACAAAACAATAATTTTATTTTTAATGCGAAAATAACTTCGTCTGTCTATTACGCTCTCACCCCTTAATTACTGAATGGATTTGGATGAAATGTGGTACACATATTTGAGACCCAAATAGCATTGTTTTTATATCAGAGTTTTAAAATATTACTGAATTCTACGCTGGCAGAAAGTTTCTTTGACACATTGACACATTCTATCTACTCGTATATGAGATCAGTCCAACTGCAGAATAGTGGAAGATGCCTTTAACCAAAATTGAGCAAACTTGAACTTGAACTGCTCTTAAGTAAGGAGTATTTCAAGCATGAGGTTAGTCATAAAATTGTGCCTACAAATATAGATTACGCGCATATCGAATCGTTTAAGCGACGCCGCACCTGGAAGAATCTGGGGAAGTACAAAAATGTACAGAAGTCCATATAAACACAATTAATCAGCGCTACGCACAGGTATTTGCTGCAAATCATCCCTATTGACGACCGCTTGGTGCAGTGGTCCACAGGTCGGACTTCTAAACCATGGGTCGCGGGTTCGATCCCCGCACAGTACAAGCATAAGCGTGCATGAACATGTGTGTTTGTACTGGTCTGGGTGTTTTCTATGTATAATATGTATTTATTTACAAAAAAAAAGTATTTAAGTATGTTTATCCGTTGTCTAGTAGTACCCATGGCCATAACACAAGCCTCGTAGCTTAATTTGGGACTAGAGAATTGGTGCGATTGTTGTGAAATATTTATTTATTTTATTTATTTATTGCGAATGACTCTCTGGTGATTATAGTGAACGTGCAGTCACACATGCCATCTCACAGACATCATTTCAATCCTAAGTTTGTACCAGTTTGAAATTTAGAAATACATTTAAATTACCATTGTTATTACATGTTACAATCTCTCCTAACCCAGTCGCTTGAGTCGGTATCTTTATTTTTCAAAAGACATAGAATTGCATTCCATTTCACCTAGAGCATTGTACGTAGGTTAACTAGACTGCATAAAACACAAAAAAGTCTAACGAAGATTCATCTCCGCGAAAAAACGTTAAAGATCATCACAGCCAAGGGTTCGTCGATCTTAACGAGCAAGGTGAGCAACAGGTTCGGCAGTCAACTCATAGCCCGCTGGAGAGCCCCCGGAGCCGGCCGCAGGACGGTCAAAGCCCTAACTATAAAACTGGATACTTACGAAATAATTACTTCAGAGCCGCTTCAGATGTATCTGGTTCGGACGCACTTATGCCGGGCGCGAGACATTAACACCACCAATTATATTTTTCATATTCACAAAACGCGGGAAAAGTGTAAGGTGTTAGCGTGTGCGAGAGGCACGGAGTCTAGGGACAAACTGAGCACATTGCTGGGTGTCTGTGGTGCGTGACGGTGCACGTGCGCGGTGCGCGGGCGCATCTCAGGAGACGCATCGCCGCGCCCTCCGGCTCCATTGCGCGGATCGATTCCAATTTCGCTGCTCACTTTGCAGACTTGTTTTGATAAGCTTCTAAGTTGCGTTGCGTCACTGATGAGGTAATAGAACAGTGTAACGCGGTATTTCATGAATCCAAGCAATCCATTACAGCTTTGCATGGCTCCTTACCTTTATGATGTAACTGACAAATGTTTTCATAATTGCCGGTTTGTCTTATTCATAGCGCACTTAACGAAAGTCGAGTTTCTCGCCAGTCGTTCGCCACACTTATTTTCCAATTGTAAAGAGTAATTCTTATTAAAATTAATATTGCTTGATTGCGATAGTTATGTAAGGTTTAATTAAGAATATTGCGACACTTATATGTAAATTGAGAATGATCATGCAAAATCACGTCCAGCATATAAAGTTTCGGTTTGGTTAAATGTGTGGTATAGGAAAACAGCTTACGTAGGTGGGTGCGTAAAAAAGTAGGGTCACCCATGGAAGGTGCTGTTAATACAATTGGTGTGACTTACTTCAAGTGGTAGTTAGTTAGTTACTTTAGCTGGGCTGTTTCGGCACTTAGCCACTAGATTGGGTTATTGTATTTTTGTTTTTTGTTTTTTTCCTACTTTCTCAGAAAGCAAGCAGTCTTGCTGGATTGCCACAGGACTCCGGGAGTGTTGGTAGCGATTGAAGTACGAGTGCCTGTTATTCGGTCACAGCTTTGCACTCCATGAGCAGGTGGTGTGACGATTCATTCGCCTCCATGCAACCCTGCACAGAGGGCTATCCATTACACCTTTTGTGAATAGGTGCTTTTTCAATGGGCAATGTCCTGTTATAATTCCTATAACTTTGCGAATGTTTTTCCCTGTTGAGTCTCTTGTTGCCACCGACATCGCATCCTTAGTTTGCCTGCATCCTCCACATTCACAGTAAGTGGTACACTAATAGTAAAAGTAAGAGGACACCCAATATTAGTGCAAATATTTTTCTGTAAAAAATAGACAACTCATTGGTCTTGATGATAATGTGATATTATTACAGATACTGTACTATACCTCTATATATGTGTATAGCATTCGTGATAGAATGTGGGCACACTAGCATAATATCTGACTTTACCATTATCAATTAACTTCAACTGAAACTTGGAGAGAGTACGACAAAGATACAATCGTACGAAATGTTTTTGTCCCCAGAAAATATATTCATGACAATAAATTAATAATAATAGTTTCGTGACTAGGAATAAAACGTGCAGGATTGGCGTGCTGTATGAAATTTTTGAGTAAATGGACGGCAAAGTTTTCCGGAAAAGCATTTACGGAATCTCAATTACGTACCGCGTACTGCATTTTGACACGAGTGTCGAGTAATGCAACGTGTGTGAGATACGAGTGTGGTGACACACAAGGTGTTTCTCGCGCGGCGCCGTCGTCCGGCGACTTTCTTCCCGTTCCTCTCCGCTGAGCTCATTGACGAGCGTTTTCTTTGATGGTCGCGTGGACGCGCCGCGCCCGATTACTCTCATATGTAACCTCATTCATTGGAGCACGATAATCAATTTGCACTGGAAAACTATTTTCTATTTGTAAACAAGTTTTGATAATGTTTTTCAAGAGTCGAAGTTAACGACAAGTACCTGCGTAGATGTAGAGTAGAGTTTGATTTTTGAGTAGGATTTTTACTTCTGGAAAACTGAAAATGTGTCTACTACTGTTCGAGTAGTAGACACATTTTTAGTTTTAATCCTTTAGCCTTAGGTAGGCTTAATACTCATTTGATGTTTTCTTAAATATTATTTTTCTTATTAAAAGTAAGTAGGTTTTTTAGTCCAATTGTACCGAGACTGTAAGTAGAGCAAACACAATCAACAAATTGTAATATTCTTAGATGTGAGCAATCGTGTTGTGAGCGCAAATGATTTCTCAACATTTTATAACTTTACACCATCTACAACATCTACATAAAATGATTGTTGGTGTTACTGTACATATATACATTAAACAATAAATAAATAATTAAATATAGGTTTTCTAAACGTAACGTATGTACAACTACACAAGTTATCGAAACCACGTGCCTGCCTTGCGTTTTTTTAGTTAAGTCGCAGAGTTGTTACAGATAACTTAATACATAGCCGCTTTAAATAACATTTATAATTAATAAGAAAAGTACGGTTTGAAGGTATCACTGAATTATACTAGTGGGTTTCACTATAGCAAGGGACCGTTAAATAAAATGTCTTTTACGAATCCAAACTCGAAGTTAGCCAATATCACCTGAAAATGTAAGAATCGCACGTGACATAGAAACATGAAAAACGTATGAAACACGTTCGTACGACTCACGGATAAAAATAAAACTTATTGCTATTATAAATAATCTTTATTCAAATATTCGCACAAGAAACATTAGCACATCTTAACGCATTTGTATCCCGGTAGGTGGATAGTAAGTTTAATTTAACTTTCACTGTAAGCGTCTAATGTTAAACAAGGAAGTTATTACGAATACATTGATCAACACTAGCAAATCGCAGGTATTCAAATAACTAGTTATTCAAGTAGCTATGTTAAGAATAACTTCATAATCTGTAAGTTACAGTAAGTGAAAAAAAATAACTTTCAATCAATGTTTTCATTCAGGTACAGTTAATGATACGAATTGACAATAATGCTGTCGGTACTTTTATTCTCAGAATAATATCAAAGGTCCACAGATGGGCTACAGGAATTGTGAATACCGTCTTGTGGGCCTGGTAAAACAACTAATACATCGATTGTAAAACTGTCCTGTTTGAGTTGTATTTTCTTGGTACATTACCTACCAGAACAGTATTTAGAAGTTCTGTATGGTTGTCCCTTGTTATGATACCAATACCTTCTTTTAATATACGTTTTGTAACTTAAAATTAATTAATGTAATAGCGATTGTTTAGCGTTTTTCATCAAAATATATTTTGTAACAAAACTTCTCTTTGGCTGAGACTAGTAAGAAGGTAAAATCTACGTAAAGTAAAGATCTAGGTACCTAAATTATGGCTAATCTACAGTCTTAGAGTTACGAAAATCTTTTTGGATACTTATTTAAAAACATTCGTTATCTAAATCTAATTTCTGCGCATTCAAAATAATCGTCATGATAACATTTTAGGTTTTTGTGATTTTGTTATGGATTTAATTCTGGTTTGACAAACGAGAAAACGATGAGGATAATGGAAAACTCGTCATGGATATCTACACAACTCAAATCGTAGTAATGTTACTATGTTTAATGATAATAGAACAAGTGAAGTCTGAGGAGCGTGCGGCACACGGCACACGGCGGGGTATAATAGCGAAAACTCAGAAATTGCGTGAGGGCGATCGCAGGACCTAACAAGAATCTTAACGGTAACTAAATTCGAAGACAACACAAAGCAAACTACTTATCGGATAATCTAATACAACTGTTATTTACATTACCTAACTACGGCGTGGATAATTTTATACAAATCTTTGTCAGCCTTTCATTGGAAAACTACAATCGATCCACATATATTTACCATAATTTGAAATAAATGATTTTATTCTTATAAATTGATTTTTACATAAACAACAATATTTGTAATCATTCTTACCTAACAAACCCAGTCTTATCCGAAACCTTGTAATACCTTTCTACTCATAAGGCCTGTACAATAAGGCTCTTCCCGACCTGAACGATCCAATCTTACTGGTACATGACACATTCAAAGTGAACGAATAACGAACGACACATTATTACCCTAGTAAATTAAGCAAAGTTGGAATTTCCTATTCTATAAACAGACTTTCTTTATTTTGTGCTAGTCGTTAAAAAGTTGAAACAAAAATTACTTTTCAAAATTAGCTAATATGTGTGTCGAACCAAGCAATGGTATACATCAATTATTCCTTCTTTTCTCACGAGCTCACTGATAGATAAGCCTCAAATGTAATTCATATGGAACTTGTAGTAGTAAGCAGCTTATAGTAAGCTAGTCCAGCATGTACTAAAAACTGAACTGCCATTAAATTGACGGTTCTTTTGATGATAGTTCAGGCTACAGTGGGGATCAAAATATCTTGCCTTGAACGTTGTAGCGTACCTATCCCGAGTTTGTATCCTTCGCAACCGACACATTAAAAACCAGTCTGACGACTCCTTAAAGCCTGTGTCCGATTTAGTTTTTATAAAAACACGCATGCAATCCTGACCGTTTCTGACATCTATTCGGGGTATCATTTGGTGTTACCTTGAAGCTTTTTGTGCTGTTCAGGTTCAACAATAATGATTGAGACCTTGATTTTATTAGTCCCAATAATTATAAGCGTCCGTAAATATAACTGGAAGTATATTGCTATAACACTTAACTTTGACCGAAAGTCATCAATCTTAAAAGAAAATAATTGTTAACGCTTCATTTTCGGACTACTTACACGCAAAATTCGAAACCAGGTTCAAAATCATTTGAAAACGAATCGCGATCATATCCATAATTTATATTTGTTGAATCATACCCTCTTAGTATGGTTTATACTGTGAATGTTATTCCCAAATTAGAGTCGCTAGGGTGTCGCGGACCACTACCTAGGTTAGCGTGATCGCTAGGGTTGTCACGGACCACTACCAAGGTTTTATATCTTGGGTCGTTGTCTATCTTCGTCGTCGCTGTGCTCCTCTTGCAGCAGCAAGCTGTCGGGCGGGCCGCGCGGGCACGGGCGGGGCGTGTGCGTCCGCCGCCCGCCGCCGCGGCTGAAGAGGCGCGTTAGTTGAGCGAACTTCTTGCGCGACACTGTAAGCAGACGGGAAGAATGTTCATTGGTTTTATGGGAAAGCTAATTTATATTTAGATTATTTATATTAGGGGGGGGGGGGCTGTTTTCGTGAATATAACCAATGTTTAGTATGATAGCGAGCTGATTTCATGAATTAGTCTCGGGCAATCGAAAAAAGTTCACATTCGTAACAAGTTCAAACGGTAACCATTCGAACGCAACGTGTGGTGCTGACCAGTCGAAGTTTAATATTCGTATAGCTGTCATGAAATGGATATGTTAAAAATAATTTAAAGTTATTATTATACATCTAGGTTTAGCTACCTGCATACGAATTACCGTGCGAAAAAGTATGAATGCATAAGAATCGTACCCCTCTGTTACGCGAGAGTGAAAATTGATTTCACTATAGCATGCTACCAATATTCATTGCTTCTTAAAACGTACGTGATGTGAGTAGCAAGGCAGTTTTGTAGAATTTAAACGTCAGTGCGGAGCTTTTTAGAGGGAAGTAAGATTTATTTTAAAGAATTTAGTTTAACACATCCACGTACTGTCTACCACACATAATAGAAGTTTTATAGTTCTAACATCTATAGTGGGCCGTGTGGGCATGTTGGCCGTGTTGCACCCACTCCAGACAACGTTGGGAACGTTAAGAGAGGGGGGGGGGGGGGCACCTTTAAACACTTTTTACACTTCCTCTCATATCTTCGGATTCTCTAGTTCTGGACCAATTTAATCTTTCTTAATGCTTAGTCTGTCTATTTAGCTAAAAAATCGCAATACATCATATGTAGAAGAATATTCAAATTAGAGCCGAAACATCCAGTTTAGTATAAGAAGTCAAATGGTCAAAGCTGGGGTAGATTTGAATACGGATGGGGCAGTTTTGAAATATCATAAAATTTGACGAAATTTTAGAGTTTCTTACACTTTTAAGTAACAAAATTAAAATATTTAACATTAGAAACGATGGAGATAAAATGTCTATAGCAACAATTAAATAAAAAATTACAAATTACTTATTTAATAAAATAAAAAAGCGACGCTCTGTGGGCAGACCTTCAATAAGGTGGACCAACGATCTGGACAAAGATATCTGGAGAAGGTCGCGGAAAGCTACTGGATGCGGGAAGCGCAAGACCAATCACGGTGTAGATCGTTGGGGGGAGGCCTATGCTCGAACGGCTGATATGATGAACGTCTATAGGCGTGCAGGGTCTGTAAATGTGTTAAAGAACATGTAACGAAAACTTACTTTTGCCCATATTCTTGAGCCGTTCCTTAAATGCTGCTTCGTCATCCTGGCTTTTGCTCTTTTGCCCTTGTTCGCTGTCCAACGCTGCCATGAACTCCTGGTTCCACCTTAACTCCGCCATGAATTCTTCGTTCTGCAGGAAGGTTGCTATGCGATCGTCATCCATCTCTAGGCTGAGGTCTATCCTGGCGTCTGTGTTGGGAGGAATTCGTAGGAACATTGGTGGTAGGGGCCCCAGCATCCTGGGCACCCATTTTCGTCGGACCGCCAGAGGCACCGAGTCGTCATCAATGTCCCTGTAATTATTTGGATTTCAATTAATTTCTGTAGCGTTTCCGCGATGATACTCGGTTGGGTTAGATATTTAAAAGGACTACTAATCGAATATTAACTACTTAAGAGATGGTTTTTGAATGGCAAAGATGGTTCAGATTTTGAAAATAACAAATGACAACAGAAGATACTTATTGAACTCGTATTCCTGTACCTACTTTCAAAACTATTTTATAAATGCGAAACTATTATAGCTTTGTCTGTCTGTAATGTAACGCTTTCTACCTAAAATACTGAACCGATTTGGATTAAATGTGGTGAACATATAGAGTGGACTCAAGAAACGGTCCTAATCATAAAATAGTTTTTGTCCCGGAATTTTACTATAAAGTTATACCCAATTTCATGAGGGTGACGTTCATAGCAATAACTGATTGTTCCATTTATTTATTTTGTATTTTATTATTCCGATGAAATCTTTACACGTGCATCAGTGAAGTTGACATTCACGCTTGCGTTGCCAAACTATATTTGAACACGACATTAAGCGCACAAGGGCGGTTGTCGAGTTTCATTGTATACCTCTATAGAATCTCTAGGAGTGTGGAACACCAAAGCTATACGCCAGTATAGCTACGTGCCATATGAATCACACATATTTCGCATGTCATTTACCTGTTGCTTCATTTCGTCAGTTATATATGGAGTGGAATATTAGTCAACTAAGATTAGGTCTATCTAGGTATTTCTTCTCCGCGTGTTGCGTCTAAGTCAGAACGTTATGTACCTATTGGTGTCGGTCAATAAACTAATCATTGCTTTAAAACAAATTAAACGATGAAAATACTTACAAGTTCGTTCAAATATATATATTTAAAGTAGGAAAGCGCACAAAATAACTCTGCAAATCGGGTAAGGTATTCAGTTGTCGACTTACACAAGTGCGGTGGTGTCGTTGTCGTCCCCGTTCTCGGCGGGTTTGGTTCCGGTCCGGCGGAGTCCGCGGCGCGGCGTGCTGCTCTCTACGCGCTCCATCTCGAGCCGCAACCGCTCGTTCTGGTTGTCGGTGCTCATCGCCAGTAGCTGGTCGATGGTCGCGTCTACCGCGCCCTGGTTCGCGCGGAGCACCGCCTCGATTACGTCGTCGTCCATGTCCGGGAACATCGTCTTGAAATCGGTCATCGCTTGCGTGAATTCGAGCTGCATCGTGGACGCCATGGCGCGGTGCCGCTCGGCACGCGTTACGCTAGAGACGTCACGAACGCGCGCCCGCGGCCGGCGACACAGCCGATGCGTGGCGCAGAAGTGCCGCAGTGCCGAGATGGAGCGTGCGGGCCGCGGCCATCCTGCGGCGCCCGCCAGCCGCTCGCTCCCGGGAGTCCGAGCTGCGGATCGCCGGCTCGCCTAGACTTGCAAGCGGCGCCCAGCACCGCGCGATTCCATGATATGAAATTTTCACTTTCCTCGTTTTCAGGTGTGCGGTACGCATGCGCGAGGTGCGGTGTGGGTAGGGGAGTGTCGATATAAATAGAGGATGCACGCTGCGGCTCGTCCCGAGACCGCGTGACTGCAGGGCCGGAGCCCGCGCCTGCGCCCGGCTATTGTTTGTAAACCACGCACATCGCCGCGCCGTGACCTTTGCAACGCGATGGCCGGCCGCTACTGTTATGCCATTTAACTGCATCAGAGCACTGCTCGAGTTCTAAACATATCAATTTGTTTATTTTGCATGAGCTTCAAAATAACGATTGACATAAATACTACGAGTTTATGTTATTTAGTGCATAAACATCGTTAGGTAACCTACGATAGTTAAATTTAACTGAACGGAACGGATTTTTGGTAGGTTAGGTATAGGAATAAATGCAAATAAAATTATATTAAGTTTTATGACATACAATTTATTTAAATTTTAAATATCTTACATAAAGTTTATATTACATAATCTTTAATACGAGGTACTTATTATTAACACACCGATATACGAGTAGTGCCTTTAGTACATATTAGCAACGGGTAGGTGGTATCATTGTAATACTAATTTAGAATTTTGCAGTTTGAAATAATACTATAATTACGTCGCAGTTATAATTTTTACCCACTCACATTTAATTTTATTTATTTTGCAACCATTTAGAAGGTTGTGTTTAATACTAGGCAAGAAAAAAACTGACGAATATAATGGCTAGCAGGCCAGTTAATAAATTTTACTAACTAAAATTATTTTATTTTAACCAATATGTTTTGATTGATGATAGCTAACCAAATAAAATTTACTTGATGATCAAAATGCTAGAATGACAGTTTTTTTTTGAGATTTTGTAATACATATTATAGTTTTAAGATTTTGTATATGATAATATTTTTAGTAACTGTTAGTACTATTCATCCAACATGAATGATTATTTTACCATATCGTGTTAAAGTTTTAGGCCTTTTTGAAACTACTTACGGATTCTTACCATGTTTATACGAGCAAAGTAGTGTTTCCAAGCATTTTTCTATAACACTCAATTACCAGTCTACATCTAACTCTTACAAGTTTCATTAGTTATACGCACATTGAATACCGTAATCGTAAGTATATTAATTATTCCTGTACAGTGTACATCATATACAGGTCACTCATATTACGAACTATGTTATGAAAGAGTCTTTTTGCAGTTGCAAAACAACTTTCTTGCAATTGTCACAATTCTTAAGTTTAGAACGGGTACTTAATCTAACATAGTAGAATCGCAAGAAAGATTTCAGTACACTACAAATCCAACTAATTTCTTTTAGATTTCACTAATTTTAAATGCTTGAATTTACTGTGCTATGACTGGCTCAACTGGTTTTTCTGTTAAATAGTTATAGTACGAGAGCCCACGACCAAAACCATGTCTCATAGCAATACGGCAAAAACCCTATAAAATCGTTAGATTGTATGATTCTGAACCCGACTAGGTGTGTAGTAACGGTCGAAAGTGTAGCAACTGCGTGGGAGGCCATTTCTGCTGTGTCAAAAAAAAAAGACAGTCGGTATTATAGCAATACGTCTGATAGTGAAAATGTACATAGATTTTATAATTGTATTACGAAAAAGTTTGTTTTCAGACATTTTGCGCGTAGCATATAGCCTGAGCGCATTTTTGAAAATGTCAACAAATTTAGCCGACCTGTATCATAGCAATACGGATAAAAATTTTTTTCAACTTTTCGTATTGCTGCCATGATTACCAATAACATGTTTTCAGACACTTTAAGTGTAGCATATACTCCCAAAAACCAAAATAACGTTTCGGAGTCGCCTGGCCGACGCCTCTGTTAAATGTTTTTTTAAATTTACAGCCTTCATAGATATTCAAGAATCTCCCTTGTCTATTATATGTACTTTGACAGATGACAGATGTCATTACTTATTTCTTTTGTAAAAGTTACTCAAGTGTGCTTTAAATAAAACCAAAACTATCAAATCAATCAGTATTTAATTTCAACAGCCTCAGCGCTTGTTACGCTCCTGCCCCTTCCCTTCCCTTCATCCCAGTTTCCTTTTGTGCGATTTATTTCAGTCCTTCAACTTCAATGTTAAGGTTTCGGGTAAATTCTTTGTTAATTATCATCTAATAAATTCAGGGTCGCAACGTATTCATTGGTTTGTAACAGAAAATTCAAGATGCCTCAATACGATTTTTAAATGATATCTGAGTATCGAAAAGTTGTCTGATAGAGAAGGTGCTACACTTAATTTGTCTGATATAAATTTTTTGCACATGTGGACAACTTATTTTATCATGTCCAACAATTTTCAGACATATTGCTATGATACCGATCGGTAAAATTTGTTAACATTTTCAAAACGGTCTCAAAATTTAATGCGTTCACATTTCCGTCTGAAAATTGTTTTGTTCGCATCAAATAACCAAAATTTACTAATAAAAAAGATTTTCAGACGTATTGCTATGAGACATTTTTTTTGTCTCATTTTTAATTTTTTTAAGTGATTTAACGGGTTTGCGCTACACCACTAACGTCTGAAAAATATGTTTTCGGTATCTCAGAACTATCATTCAACTACAGTCTGCAAATCAGACATATTGCTATGATGCAGTTCGGTAAAATTCTTTGACAATTTTGAAAATTCGGTCAGATCAAACGCTACGCGGAAAATGTCTGATATTGGTATTTTCAAGTTCAGGATAATCGTATCTATCGATTTGATGCAGTTTTGGCCGTATTGCTATGAGACAAAAATTTTGGTCGTGGGCTCTCGTACTATTACACTACTTACATATTTTTATACTATGATTGCCTATTAACAAAGCGAAACAATAGTATAAATAATATCTGCTTCTGTATACAACACTACGGTAGGAATATCGTAGTTATATTTCCCAATAGCGTCAAAGTGGACGGTGTAATGACGCACGAGTTGATATCACGAATTTATTAGAATATTTCTATATCAATCAGAAAAGACACTTCCATACATCGATGAATAATGAAACAATTATATAAATTGATTTAATACTATCCTAGAAATGAAGAAGGAATGTAATTATTTTGCGAAGAACCTAAATTAAATGACACAATAATTATTGAATACGTTTTAAATCACGAAATTAGGTTTTTTGATAGTGTAACAAAAATTTGGCAATGAACACGGATTAACATAAAAATAAGTATGTAGGTGTACAGATTTAAGTATAAATAGAAGAGGAATATACAACTAGATTACCTAAGTAGTAAGTATCATATGAAAATAAAATTTTCAAACACAACGCAATGGCACTACAGTTTGCAATAGTAAACGTATAGATACCGCGTAAGGGCCGCACTGGGCGAGCGCCTTTACCGTTCCATTACGACTAAAGGTCAGGGGTGGATCCAGGGGAGTGTATTAGGGAACCTTATACGAAAATATTTACCCAATTACTTAATAGGACGAACCTGGAAAGATTATGGCATACATCACAATTCTATTAAGGAGTCTATACAGACTGTAACATGGTCACCAGACCTACCCCTGATTGTACCTCATTGAAATAAATTTATTAGTGAAATATACAGGGTGTAAAAAACCTTAACGAAGCCGAATACCACATATTCTACCAATTGTTACGATCATTTTTTTCCTTTACACCATACCTGGGAAGTTAACGGTTACTGAGATATTGATGGTTAAAGTTTGAAAAAAAAATTGATGATTTTTACAGTAATGTCCGTTATAACTTAACTTTTTTTCAAAGAAACATGATACAAATTTTCACTAGTTCTTTCAAAAAAAGCCTCTAATGGCACTCTCCGCAATGAACAGCGCACACTCGAACCGAACCGCGTCGCGGCGGCGTAAAGCAACACGCCCCCCGCTTTTCCGCGTGCTCGCTGTACATTGCGGGTTAGAATTAAATTATTTTTTTTGACGTCAAAAAATAAAAGTGGTTTCCCAGCCAAAATTTCTTTTTCATACGATTTGGTTTGATGTACTGAACGCGTGGTTGACGGCTTCTTTAAGGTTTTTTTCACACCCTGTATAGACACAAGCAAGGGCAATAAGCTTGCACTCAATCACCAATATTATATGAATAACAATTAAAGGTAAGTATGAAGCAATGCATTAAGTTCAAAAAAGGTAGCATAATTTAATGTTAAGAAAGAAATATTTTAAAAGTTGGATAAGCTTTTTATTTTATTTTAGTGCAAGTTTAAATGCTTAGATATCAATAAAAAAAATGCGCGCTCGCGGTTCGTTTGTTTCTTAACATTATTCATAGATTCCTTTTCACTATTGTATTGTTCAGAATTTGGGCTGCAGTAGTACAGAAGTGTTCTATGCTTGCTCGTTGCATTACATTTTAACAGAATGACAGAGACAAAGCGATAAAAGTTTCGAAATATGTTAGGTTATAGACGAACGACAGCAAAAAGAAAGCGCACCAGGCTTGCGGGCGAGATCATGGCGTTGCAGGCGGCAGGCGTGGTCGCGCGAGATTCGAAACCCTTACTCCCGTTATATTCTCGAATGTAGCCATCTACCACATTCAAGGTGACCTTAGTAATAGACTACATTCGAAGCTACGGATATCGGCGTATAGAGCAGGGCTTCAGACGCGGGCCTGCGCGCCTTGTTGGGGCAGCATCACTACGGTGTTGGTGGGAGGCGCAGGGGCAGCGGCGGTGGGCTGCGGCTGCGGCTGCTCAGCCGGTGGAGTGTCGGGCTGTAATGATAACGACAATATAATATCGTAATGAATCGGATAGTATCTCATCAAATAATAGTAGTCCTCCTGACCGATTACGACCACGGCGGCCAATCTCAACAGAGATCAGCCAACTACGCAGGCGATATTATAGTGCACAAGTATGAGCGCAATACACAGGTGCACCCACTGTTCCATCACTCTCAAAGTTCGGTGAGATGGCGATCCGACATGACCGGACTCATCAAATACGATGACGGGGAAGCGGTTACGCGCTGTCATCACTAAAAAACGGTCAAGTGCGAGTTGGACTCGCGCACCGAGGGTTCCGTACAAACCTGTAGGTATATAAGTAAGTTTTTTTTAGACTTTAGTTTTTTTGTCAAAAATAATTTTCAATTTTTTTTTATATGATGAAACTGAAAATTTACGGTTTTCGTAATTTTTCCTATATCTGTACTATAAGATGTGACTTCGTACTAAATTTTAAGATTCTAAGTCTACGGAAAGTACCCTGTAGGTTTTGATTCCCGTGCGAGTTTCGAAGTTTTTGCGGAAAATTGCGGCCTAAATGGCTGTATCTTTTGATTGCGTTGGCTTAGAAGGTTGATTTTTCTACAGCTTCCAGTGACAGTAGACCAAAGTATCATAGAAATTTCAGTTTGATACCTCCACGCGTTCCTGAGAAAAAAGGTCTTGACAGACGGACGGACGGACAACAAAGTGATTTTATAAGGGTTCCGTTTTTTTCTTTTGAGGTACGGAACCCTAATATACAACTATATTGTACGACTTCGCCCACACAAATGTGTCATCCTGTTTAATGTCCGAAGGCTGTTCTTAACGAGCACACGCTCGTTAAGAACAGCCTTCGGACATTAACCTAAAAAAAGAAGTGGCCATGGGTTTACGCACTATATTGTCGAACTTCCTAAGAAAGTTGTATCACTCACGGTGGTAACGGCGGGGTCAGCGGCCGCCATCAGCGTGGCAGCTCTATAGGACGGCGGGGGGGTTTGCTTCACGGCCTCCTCGTAGTCGGGCAGCAGGCTCGAGTAATCGGGGGCCGGCGCGGGGGCCACGAACGGGGGCGCGGGGCCCACCACGCCGTCGTGCGAGATCACGAACGGCGTGAGGCTGTGCAGCGCGTGCGCACGCATCGTCAGGTACTTGTAGCAACGCCAGACTATGTTAATGCAGTAGGCCTGTGGTAGTAACAAAGGTACAAATAGTTCAATGGAGACACATGGAGAAGTAAACAAAACAATAAATTTGACAGAAGTTGTACAATTTAGGCGATCTTTTTGCTTCAAGCAATTTCTTCTAGATAACCTTCAATGATGTTTATAGTTTATAGTCGCAGGGACGGTACGTTTTAGAAAGTAGACACTTACGGGAATAAGGCCATCCGTTACGAGACGGTAAATGGGACTTACGGGAATAAGGCCATCCGTTACGAGACGGTAAATGGGTTAGGAAGACTGTATCAGAGACCTACCTTCAGCAGTACAGCGAGCAGGAAGGCCGAGACGACGACGAGCGCGAGAGCTGGCGCAGGCAACTGAAGTAGTTGAGCGCGCCACGGCACACGCCGTGTCTCCGCCACGAGGCGGTGGATCGAGCGCAGGTAGCAGAGGTAGCCGGTTGCCGTTACACTGCGACAAATTAGTTCTAATATCAAAACACGCTTTTAAGTAATAAACTGAAGATTGTCATGATAAAGTCAGTTTTCATACCTCGCTAGTAAAGGACACTGAACCTTGCCAATATCGTTTATATGCGAGTATTTATTTACAGTTAATTCTAAAATGACATGGCATAGCCATAAAACAAAGTTTTCGTTAAAATTATGTCCTTAGGACCAAATTAAATTCCACCATTTTATGGAATAACCGGCCTCATAATGACTATTAACATTGTGTTGTTTAATGTGCAAAAGTACGTACATGGAAACATTAGGCAGGTAGGTAGATACTAGGCTCGTGACTTAGTGTTATAACAATGTAGTAGGTATACAGGCAGGCGCCAGGCAGAAAAAGTTATAGATGTATAATTTTTAAGCATGCATTGCACATGTACATGCACATGTAACAATACTTTATTAATGACTCGCTATGGCAGGCAGTGTTGCAATAAAAATACATTTGATGATAATTTTTTTATCTTTATGATATTGTGTTACTCTGTCACATTAACATTTAATAAGCAATGTTTGAACAGGTGCAGTGGTATAGTACTTTCTTCACAAAACATGTCTATAAAGTATTTCTTTACATTTCGTGAATGAAAATTATTTGTATTGGTTAAGGTAGCAGCAGATACTTACTTTCATTTTATTTTTGAAGCGGGTCAGAAGAGCTTATTTCATAAAATTACTTGACTACATGTGATCCTATACAATGGACCCACTAATATTATAAAAATATATGTTATCATTGAGTATCAATGTAAATACCTAATGAACATATTTCCTTATTATTGGGTGAATAAGTCATTTTAAAATTATCATTTTATTACTAATTAACAACACCCATATTAATTAAAATTAATAAACAATGATATTTAATATTCCAGTCCAAACCACCATCATCAATATTCACACATACTGTAAATCAATATTTAGTAATGTCTTTCTACCAGATATACCAGATAAATCTACATCTAACAAAAATGCTTCAAGAACACAATTACTTAATGAGAATGTGGACTATAAAGCCACAGCTTCTAAAAACTTTGTAACATATTATTATTTTCTCTAGATGAGGGCTTTATTTACTTACAAAGTTGTAGAAATATATAAGCAGGTACTTACACAGTGATAGCAAAGTCAAATATTTGTAGACAGAAGAATGGCAGCAGGTGGGCCGGCTTTCCCCGCGCCGCTCCATATATCAGCATGAGGGTGATTGCCAGGGTGCACACTGTAACCAGTGCACCCACATCCACATCATCTACAGTTGGACATACTCGCTTAATTAGTTTATTTAGAGGTAACGACTGGAATAACTACTAGTAGTTGGAGAATATTAAATAGAACATTCATTCTAACATCAATAATAATAATTTAAGCATAGCAGGCTTAACAATTTAAACACATTTTTACATTGAAGTGATAATTTTTGCCTTCAATGCAATAATCATCCAATATAACATAGAGATCATCATTTTGAGACAAAGTACCAACTAACACTTACTTTAAATGAGGCTTTAAGACTAAGTAACCACTTACGATAAATCAGGCTATGGTCTCTTTGTTGGTTGGAGTGTTGAGGAAATGAACTTGGAGGTGGTTCAACATTGGAGAGTGGAGTAGGCAGTGCATTGTTTGGCCTGCCCACATCGCTCCAGTCCGCTACCGGTGATGAGTCACGCTCAAGCTCCTCAAGTAAGCTAGGGTCACGCACTATTGCTGCTAAGAAGCCTAGAGCAAGGAGGTGTAGCATCTGGAAAAAAAATGGCAGATCAATAAGTGTCAATAGAGTTCTGATTAGATTTATTAAAAAATGTTCTTATAATTGTTAACTATCTGAAAAGGAGTAGACCAGTAATAAACTTACCAGATGCCATGTCCCAAGTAGGATGGTGCCAGTACGGACATGAAGGCAAAAACAGCAGCGCCACTCGCTGCTGCGCTCACTTCCCAATTTAGGACGAAACCTCAACATCTAAAAAAAAGAATTTTAGTAATTGATTGTTCCTGAGAATAAAGTGACCACTAGGTTTACGCTCTGCCAAACACTATTTGATCTGTTTTCTGTTCTATCCAAGATAAGCATGCATAACAAACGGATGACATGTAATCAATTAAACGGCGCATTGAAGGCAGGCAAATATTTTCACCTTAGATTAGATTTATCATGGCAAAAGAATCGTATTTGATGAGGAAGTTTAATGCTTGATGCCCTTTGAATTTGTACATAATTAGAATGTGTCTGTGTAAGGAACTAAATAACATGAATGCATACAAAATGATAATCTAAAATATGTACGCGTATGGTAAAGGCCATGAAAGTAGAGAAGACAACATTCATAAAAATTGATCAATTAAAATTTTTGCTCTTACCTTTAGGTTTTAATGCTTATTAGAGTGTTATAAAGTCAATCATTTGATCAGAAGAACGTGTAAAACGTAATAATTTTATATTTTCCGTGAATTTATTGCGAAATCGAATTACGTCAATTAACTTGGCTCTGTGACATTAGTTTTTTTTATGAGGGATTCTTCACTATGGATGGACAGTAGAATAGTGTTGTACACTCTGCGTTGTTCACAATGTCAATAGCGCGCGCCGGTAAAGGCCAAATATTTTTTGCAATGCTGTTCATGAATTTTAAAACATAGGCTGTCACTGTCAATCTGTCAAAAATTGAAAACAGAGTTGGAAAATTGTCGATGAATGAACAATTGTGGTATTTATTTTTAAGTTAATACGTAATTTTTTTATAAAATTAGTAAGCTAAAGATTTACATCTAATTTCCAGCTATCATGGATAAAATTCCAGATCAAATTGGGTATTTGGTGTTAACCGAGGACGGTGCCGTTCTTGAGTCTGGCGGAGAGTTGGAGAACGACGAGCGTGTCGCAACTATTATTACCGATCTCATCACTTTATCTAACAAGTGAGTAATAACTAATACTGATAACGTTGGCATAAAATCATTGTTCGACGAATGTTCGAAATGTATAATACAGCGTTCTTTAATTTGTATGTAATCATTCACATTGTTTTCAGGGTAGATCCTACTGCTTTTGCCCCAAATGAGCAGTTCAAAAAAATTACAATCACGTACGACGATCATTGGTTTGTAATTTGTCTATCCAATAAAAAGATTTATGTGGTAAAGAGAACAATACCACTATCAACATCTGAAGGAAATGCTGTGAATGTCTGAGAATAAAACAAGTTATAAAAATGGGGCGAAATTTGCTAATGAGCAGTTTAGAAAATGCTTCTTTCAACATAGTATTCCAAATTATATTCCGCTGTGTTACCTTTGTCATAAATGCATGGGTAATAAGAAATGTTGGTCATGAAGTACTTGGAATTATGAATGTTAGGTTATTATTGTTAGAAAGTACTATTCTATTTTTAAGCCGAGAACCATTCAATCGCGCTTGTTTAGGACAAAAAGATGAATTTTCTTGGAGTCATTTAATTAATCAAATTTGGCTCTCAGTTCCCATTAGTTGTGTACTGTCTATTGTTTTTGTTTACATTTGGTTGCACATACTTCCCTTGGGCAACCCTGAATATGCTTTTCAATATACTTTCGGATGCTGGAGTGTAGCCCTATCTTGTATTTTAGAGCTATGTTCTGCAAACATGGCTCTTGTTGCACAGTTGTTTTGCTTTGTCAAGTTAAAAGTTGCCTTGGATACATTGCACATTTTTGTGAGGACCACATTATTCTTGTCAATTTTAATTTATGACAAGTCTTTAGCTTTAATTGCATTTTCAGTGGCACAAGTTGGTAGTATTGGGGCAATAGTTATAACTTACTACATTTTCTTTTATTGGTATATCAAAAATAAGCCTCTGTATGCCAAAGGTGCACTTAAAAGCAAAATTGTGCCTGGTCCTATTTTGCATAGACTGTATGATAACATGGAAGATTTTCAATTTACATCTTTAAAAGATTTCTTGCCTAAATATTTGGGCTCAGTGAATTCAACATTTAGCAAGAAATTGAGTACACTTACCATTAGCTTTGCAAAACAAGGAGTTGTAAAACAGCTACTGACAGAGGGTGAAAAGTATGTGATGTCAGTAAGCCCAGTCATGAGTTTTAGTGAACAGGCAACTTATGATGTGGTGAATAATTTGGGAAGCCTAGCTGCCAGATTTATATTTCGACCCATTGAAGATAGTAGCTATTTCTACTTTACTCAAATGGTGAGCAGAGAGTTACCACTTCACAAGCAGGACAAGTACAAAATCCAAGAGTCATGCAAAGTTTTATCTCAAATTTGTAAGACAGTAACTTCTATAGGTTTAATAGTTTTAATATTTGGGCAAAGTTATTCTAGGACCCTGTTGATGTTATATGGGGGAGAAGCTTTTGTGGCTAGTGGGCTTCCAGTGCAATTGCTTCAAAGTCATTGCTTGGCTATAGTTTTACTGGCAATAAATGGAGTGACTGAATGTTACACATTTGCAACAATGACTAGTGCTCAGCTAAACAGTTATAATTATTTAATGGTGTTTTTTTCTGTTAGTTTCTTATTTTTATCATATGCTTTGACTTATGTATTTGGACCTGTAGGATTTATTATATCAAACTGTATAAATATGTTTGCTCGAATAATGCATAGTATTCATTTCATAAATAGTAAATATAAAGGTACTGATTATAAGCCACTAGCAGGGCTTCATGTGGGTAAAATTTTCCTGTTAATCCTATTTATCACTGGCTGTATCTGCAAACTATCAGAAAACAAGCTTTCCTATCATTCTGTCATCACACATATTTTTATTGGAGCTGTATCATTTGTTTGTGTTCTACTTGCATGGGCTTACGAAAATAAAGAGCTTTGTATTCAAATGTATAAAAAAGTTTTGAAAAAGGATGATGTTAAGAAACATTCACAAGATTAGCATACGGTTTTTATCAAATTAATGTAAGATATATGAGTCATATAGATGCAAAGGCAGCAACGTCCAGTTTAAACAAAATGGCAGTAAACAATTTTATCAGTTTTAAAGTAGTATCATAACTATATGGTTATATTTTTTACATACCCATTTAGAGAATAATGTGATTAATACAAGAAAAATTAAGGATGTTATAGTAATATCATATTTTTTCTAAAAACTATACATTTGGTTAGGATGTTTCTGTTTCTGCATCCAACTCGTGGATGTTGCTACCTTTGCAACCAAATCTCTGGGATGTTGCTACATTTGCAACCACAGATTTAGAATCATAATTAGACTGAATAATCTTAATACTTTTGGTGTAAAGTACATATACAACAGGTGTGTAGCTTACTGTATTTAAACCAATGAAATTATAGAATTTAAAATCAGTGGATTTTTCATCGGACAGGAAAAAAGCGTTGTTAGTTAGATACATATTGGTAGAATAGATTTATAGTAGGTAATAATTTTTTTTTTGGGTTCCCACCTAATAATCAGAATAATAGCCGAAATTCATGACTTTAAACCCAAATATATTATAAAGTGGTAAGGAATAAAATAAAACAACATAGTTAGTGCCATACAGCCAAAACCTTTCTTGTGCTGACATAGCAACCGTTTTGGAAGAGTCTTCGCAGAATACCTAAAACAATTAAATAATAATATGTATAGTATAAATAAAATTCTACAATATCGACTTCAATTCCATTGGTACTACCTACATCATATTTCTCCAATCAAATTAGATTGACAGAAGCCCACCTTAATTACAAAAAAAATATTAGGTATCTACAATAATCAAAAACTACTACAATACATAATCAAAAACTATAACAAACTAGGTAGGTACTTCAATGATTGCAAGAATCAAATTTGCTTATTTTTGGTTTTTGTTTATTTTGTCTCTTCATTTTTAAGTAATTAAAAAAATATTTAAAGGATCAAAAACGTTAAATCACACTAAAACTTACCGCAGTTTTTTAGCCACATTTCTCTTCCATTTATCGGGGTCAGCTTGCTTTTTTCTACTAGACTTTTTGTCACATGGGGTAGGAAAACACTCCATCGTGTTGTATTTAAACTTTTATCGGGAAAAATGTACCTAATTCTGTTAAATTCCACAAAAACAATATCGAACCAAACAACAACAAAACTGTAATCGCCATACTAAACAAAGTGTCATGGTGGCCATATACAGCAACCTGATTGGCTGAAACGGATGTTGCTGTCTTTGGCATTACTCAAGTGGATAATGCTGTTTTTGCTACAAACCTAAGATTTAAACGGCAATTTTATACGGGATATTGCTTCTTTTGCTAGAAACTAAATAAGTCAACCAATTGAGCTGATTTTACACTGACAGACTGCATTCAAAGTTGCTATCATGAAAAAATTGGATAATGCTGCCTTTGCATCTATATGACTCATATATTACCCATACTATAAATAAGTAAATTTGTTTTATACTAAGTTATATGTCTATGGATGTTAAAAAAATACAAAGTGAAGTTTTACTATACATTTGTTTTAATAACAGCCAAATGTACACCTCAATAATCAACTATCAAACTAAGAAACATTGAATAAATAAATTTTTTAATCTGTCTTTCTATCGAAACTATCTTTACATTGGGTAGAAAAATATACCTTTCATTTGTGCTTCACAAATGCGTTTCACTTCATCTGTAAGAAAAATAGTTTTGGATAGGATAAACTTATTATTAACCAATTCATAAAGAAGATAAGTATGTGATCAATTTTAGTACAAAAGTATTACATTTACCTGATATTTCTTTCAAATTAGCATTTTTTTCTTGGATAACTACATAAAATTCTCTGTCATTAGAAGATTTTCCAGTTATCCAGTATTCATCAGGAGTTTTGATAATTATCTCACCATAGTTCCCTAAACTAGAACAGAAATGTTACAAAGTTAGATGAAAATATTCTACATACTAGCGGCCGCCCGCGACTTCGTCCGCGTGGATGTTAGTTTTTTGCGACCGGGCTTCATACAAATTCGCAACCCCTATTTTATCCCTTTGGGGGCAGAATTTATCATATGTAATATTATTTCTATCCTTCTTTACCTTCCAAGTAATGTTGAGTCAAATAAAAAGAAGTCCCATTAAAATCGGTTTAGTAGATTCTGAGATTCAATTTCCTGCCTGCCCCCTAAGTTCATCGGCGTGATTATTTATATCCCAGTTTACTCTCCAGGTGATACTGAGTCAAATAAAAAAAGTCCCGTCAAAATCGGTCCAGTAGATTCTGAGATTAGCCCGGACAAACAGACAGACAGACAGACAGACAGACAGACAAAAATTTTAAAAATTGTTGTTTTGGCTTCTATTACGGTAATTAAGACCCCCTGTAACAATTTTTCATAAAAATCTTCAATGTACAGAAATCGATCTTTTACAGTCTTATTATATGTATATATATTCTACATATTACTATTTAATAAGATAAAAAAGGAAAATAGATACCTCTTCCTGTCTGAGTGTATTCCACCTATTATACTTAATACTTCAGGTTTTATTGTTGTGGAAGGGATTAACTTATTAATGGGAGGCTGAAACATAAAACATACTGGTCTTTGTGAATGTAAAATAGCAGCAGTTACAAATCAAATCATGTTTTTATTTTCAGACACATAGTATTTACACATTACACAAGTCAGCGAAAAAAATAATAATATTAATCTTAAATTATGTGGATATTGCATTCCACACGAACGCGCATTATTTTCATGTCTGTGTAACATGCAACCCCACACAATTTTGCATGATATGGCAATCTACTCGCCCAGCCACAATGCGGGGAATGCTGTTGGAGCTACCACGGACTCTGCTAAGCAACAAAGCAGCTCTCTTTCGCATAATGGCATTGAAACCATCTGCGTGACCCTCTGCAAACATGCCTGATGCACTGCAGTATCGCGACAACCCCAACAATACTCTGAACGAGTTATTGTATTGCACGCGAAGGGCGTTATATCTCACCCACAGGCTGCAAGTGTAAAAATACTGGCACAAAGCTTTAAAAAGAATCACCATCACGGGTTTTGTACATCTCGCAAACCTGCAAGCCAACATATTGCCTCTGAGAGCCAAAGCCCGGCGCTTTCTTTGAATATCATCATCATCAGAGAAGTTTTCCGTCACCCAGTGACCCAGACATCTTAACTAGGAATGACCTAATGCAAATTTTATAACTTACAGAAGTTTTGAATGCCAAATTTAACCTATTGAAGTATACAAATTTATGTTCTGAGTTGGCAAGTTGTGCAGTCTGTAGTGCATGTACAGCACATTGTTCACTGATTGTGGATGCTATTGTGGATAGCTGGGGTCCAATGAATGCATCTAATGATCTGAAGGTTGCAATTTCTAAGTGTGTATTAACTGTAAATAAGAAAAATGAAATGATTAGTTTCATTTAAATTTTTGCAAGTGTTATAACTAGACTCCATAATATTCAGCCAATAAGTCTGTAAACATTTACCATCTGCAGTGAAACAAACTGTTGCACTCAAAGTTCTGTAGATGATCAAGTAATATTGTTTGGTTTCTTGATCATCTTCCCTCAGTAGGTGCACTTTGACCAGTTTTCTCAAATCATCTTGTGTGTGTATTCCATCAGGTGGGCTAATGAACCTGCCATGTCTTTGGGCTGCTGCTATAGCTCCACCATGAATCTCTTTCTCTACTTGTTTTGGTAGAAGTGTTTGCACCAAATACTGATACAGAGTGAGCATGTCATCTGTTGAGAGACCATTCCTGAAATAGAGAAATAAGGACATATAAATAAGCTTGTTTGCATTTAACAAATATTTTAGTGCCTGCAACTTGTTGTAAGTAGCAACTCAACTCATCATGATTATTGCAAATAATATTCAAGGTTGTTGTACGAGAAAATAACTCCATATAATTGATACTAATCTATTTAAAAAAAATTGTTTACCATATTAGTTGGTCATTGTAAACAAATGATACACATTTGAAATCTGGATAATTGACCTCCAGGAGATCTATGAAGTATATTACTTTGTAGAAACAATTTTTATCCAATGGTAGATAGCTAATGCCTTGAATTACATCTGATATATCATTTGTTAGATTTCTTGACATGATGTACTGTAAAAAATAAAAATAAATACTTATAATGAAGTGTATTATTTTGCAATAAAAGACAATACAGAAAAATATTCTAGTTTAACTGACTTTTAAAAGTACTTACTGGTGTAAAGAATTCATCACATGTGGAGTATATTTCTTCCATAGGAATGTCTTTGAAAGGCCCCATGAACATTCTGAACATTTTGTATGCAGATACAAGTAAATCATTCATTACTGATGGGTCTAGCTGCAATAAAAACAAAGTTTAAAACTTAGTTAAATATGGTTTCAAATCACAAGCAATATAAAAAAAATAACTTACAAATTCACCCCGCCCCTCACCAATCGCTGACACTGCTTTTGTTGTGTATGGTATTCTAACAACCTGGAGTAAAATATTCAGATTGGGTAAACAAATAGAAAGTTGCAATCACATATCTACTTTTAAAAAGCAAAACATACTAGCACCATCCAAAATCCTTTTTCTGGTTGGTAAAAAATGTATCTTTTTGTTTGAGTTTGGAGGGCTTCACAGGGCTCTGACGAAAAAGTGCTGCAAAATCAAATCAAATTAAGTGGTGGGGAAAGTGACAGGTAACTGGTAATTTTTCAAGTTATTTCGATGGATTGACTACTTACGACATAAATTTAACAACAGCTTCACAAAGACCAACTTGTATTTTACGAGCATCTGCGCTGATTTGATTGGGATGGAAAAATAATACCCTTTTTATTTCCTGAAATACGTCATATTTGTTTAACCTTTCCTTATACGATAACTGACCATAATTTGGTTTAAAACACTTACCTCGCCTTCTCTAGGACCGAATGAAGAATTGAATATAAAAAATGAATTGATTTTTGTTTTAACATCAATCATCTTGGCGAAGAAAAGTTAGGTATGGTTTCAATGGTTACAGCAGCTAGTTAGGTAAGGTTGATTTTTCGTAATTTATTAATTATATAGGTAGCGTTTTAATTGAAATTCTCACTCCTCAGCATTTGGACCTGTGTATTGTAGAGACTAAGTAAATATTTAAGAGTTATTTTACGTCTACGTACATAAAAATTCAACAACAAACAAAACAAATACTTCTAGTGCTGTCACATTGACAGTGACATTGACAATCAAGATTGACTTTTAAAAAAATATGCGAAGGAACTTAATACATACTATAAACATGTACATGCATTAAATTGAGCGCTATTTGAAAATTACAATTATATTTACTAACCTAAACTAAGGATTACTAACAATTTATATGGAATATTGTATTGTTCTGAAATAAAATATTTGAATTTGAATTTGAATATAAAACTTAAAACTTTGTATTTTTATATCTGCGTCGGCTAAAGTGTCAAACCTCGTAACTCCATTTTTTCTCAAAATGACTTTTCAGTGTATTTTTATTGCTAACTAGCTGTGCCCGCGACTTCGTCCGCGTGGAATAGTTATTTGGGCATATGGATATACTGTCGCAGACATTTTTTTAGATCATTTTAAGAGTAATAATTCTTTCATACTTTTTTACATTATTGTTGGTATCTTGAAGCGTTTTTTTAAATGTATAATTTTCCCCGTTTTTGTCACTTTCCCCATTATTTCTTCGCTCCTAACAGTTGTAGCGGGATGTTATTTAGCCTTAAACGTTCCTCAATAAATGGTCTATTCAACACAAAAATATTTTTTCAATTTGCTGAGTCAAATAAAAAAAGTCCCATTAAAATCGGCCCAGTAGTTTCCGAGATTCAATTTCCTGCCTGCCCCCTAAGTTCATCGGCGTGATTATTTATATCCCAGTTTACTCTCCAGGTGATACTGAGTCAAATAAAAAAAGTCCCGTCAAAATCGGTCCAGTAGATTCTGAGATTAGCCCGGACAAACAGACAGACAGACAGACAGACAGACAGACAGACAGACAAAAATTTTAAAAATTGTTGTTTTGGCTTCTATTACGGTAATTAAGACCCCCTGTAACAATTTTTCATAAAAATCTTCAATGTACAGAAATCGATCTTTTACAGTCTTATTATATGTAATAGATTTCTGAACGCATCCAATAGTAAAAATCGTAAATCCATTTAAAAAGCCGTTCTAGTTTAAAAGGCTAAATAGAAAACCACGTATCTCCAGGCTGCCATTTTGTTAAAAGCAAAACGCGTATATCCCCCCGCTCAGTATAAAACGATATGGCGTTGACAAATTTTGAAAATTTTCCACCAGATTCGCCATTACCATCTAGTAAGAATACAATTTCTCTTCATGCTTCACAAATAACGTTTCAAGCTGATGTCCACGCAACCTCTGATGATACTTTCTTAAAACCTGCTGACATCAAGACTTCCAAATCAACTGAAATACAAAATACTATTGTAATACCCTTTTAAAACCCAGGCATATCATACTGCACAATGACAAATCGATAACTATAGCAATAGATTGTTTAGTATTGAACGACGTTTCAACACCCATATCTACAGAGCGCCCTTCTGAAAATGATTTCACGGTGACAAAACTGAAAATGACGTAGACAATGATTGATCCTCACCGAGACAGGATCACTACCACTTCCATTGATCAGAGTAACTATGTTTCCATGACATAGTAAACAAAATTAGTTTGGTTTACTATGTCATGGAAAGAAAAGAAAATGTATGTTAAGGCGAAAACCAATTGAAAGAAAAAGAACAGACAAAGTCGATTTATTTATACCTTTAAAGATAGGTATAATTACCTGTAAAAGTATGAATTACCAAACCAGACCACCAATCAAATTCTAGAGGTAGAATTAAGGATTCCATTATCTTCATTGTGAACTGATTACCTATTTAAAGCTTTTTTTACTGTTGTTGAAATTTAAGACTAGACGAGGTCATTTGCATTTCTTTAAATAAATAATTAACTTCTATATTAATAGTTAGATGTTTCTGGTAGCAAAACTCGTATCTCCCTAATTATATAATCATTTTTATTAGAAAAGCTCGTAACTCCATTTTTATCTACTTGCCAATTTTTTTTCTGGATAATATTTTTATTAGTTTTAATAAGTAATAATAGATAAAATCATAACACACCTTCAAACAATTTTTTTCGTGTCGAAATTTTTTGTGCCTCCTGTAAAATTTTGTCAGATGGAGTTACGAGGTTTGACACTATAGCCGACAATCTGTAGCATTGGATTGGAAGTGTTGAAATTAAAAAAAAATGTGTTGGTATGGTAACGAAAAACTGTTGGTAAACAATTTATTGATTTTGTGATTGTGACAAAATTACATACATTTTTTTAAATTTTAGAAACGCTTAGTTAATTTATTTGTGATTTGGTGTTCATTTCTACATAATGGCTATACGAAATCCCAGGTTACCACTTTTGCCTGGGTATGGGTCAAATCCCTTGGTAAGTATTTTTTTTTGGGCTTTTAACCATTTATTTCTCGTCATCATAATAACGCGTTTTAATATCACCGATCCAATATCACTCACCTTCGCCCTCAGACATAACTATTAGCCAAAATTGAGTTCGTGTAATATCATTAGCCTTGTTTGTTAAACAGATTGGTAAGAAGAGTTTCGGAGTGCGTCCAGTGTTCACCTCAATAGACAAGGTGAACATGCTCGTGGACAAGACGGAGGGGACAAACCGCGTTCCATCGCTATATTGCCGCAAGCAAGCCCCTGATCTGCCCACATGGATTATGTATGACAAGAATGTACGTATCGAATTGATTTATTTTTATACCTACCGAAATTGGTTTCTATTGTTTTGAGGGGTGCAATGCAAATAACTTCGGACTGCGATTCCTTTAGTTGAGTATAGCAGCTTACGGCGCGGCATACTTTTCCTACGAAAATATATTGGAGATTTACTGCCTCGCTGGTGTAGTGGCAAAGTTTCTGCCTTACATCCAAGAGGTCCTGGGTTCGAATCCCAGGTCGAGCCGAAACTGTTTCTGTTATTTTCTGTCATGATTTTCTCAAAAACAGCTCGGAGTCAGGAAGTTGGCGGTGTTACACCCCCGTGCCTCGGAAAGCACGTTAAGCCGTTGGTCCTGCGCCTGATCTCTCTCCGGTCATGTCGGATTGCCGTCTCACCGAACTGTGAGTGTGATGGAACAGTGAGTGCACCTGTGTATGGCGCTCACACTTGTGCACTATAATATCTCCTGCGTAGTTGGCTGAGCTCTGTTGAGATTGGCCGCCGTGGTCGAAATCGGCCAGGAGTACTATATATTGCAGATTTAACTTCATTAAGCTGCGTCCACATTGACGACCATTTCGTGCGTGCGCTACGACTCCAGCGAAATAAGTTTTGTCATTTGGAAATTACCTTTGGCATCTTATGTGGACGAGCCTTTTCTAACGTTCCCACTTACTTCTTGCAAAGATGAGATTTTTATCTTTCTAGATATTGCGGTTCCAAGCGTTTTTTCAACAAACACTGCACGAGATGCGAAGTGCAGCATCTGTCCTCCGCAAAGTGAACATCTTTTTTTTCTTGGAGGATGGCACTATCAAAGTTATGGAACCGCGAACTGAGAATAGTGGGCTGCTACAAGGTGACATGCGTTTGATATAATTTTCAACCGTTTGCTACATAAGTGATGAAAACTAACTTTATTTCTGCACAGGAACTATGATCGCCCGTCAGAGGATCCGCCTTCCGAGTAGCTATGACCTGTATTATGATGTGCTTGATCTAAATATTGGAAGGGAGGTCACCTTCTTTGGAAAAGTTTTTAAGGTATTGTTGTTCTAAGTTTAAATGTTCAGGCAGAGTTTCAGGTCCATTTCCTGTAATTATAAACCTTGCGAACCTATAGGGGATGCAAGTGTTTGAAATTCAAATTAGGTTTTAACGAACACCAGTCGTAATTACAAAATAACGTTGATGATCACCCATTCATGAATAGAATCAAACTAATGACATGTTGACACTTGTTAAGTTAAATGTTAAGCAATATGTGATTTTAAAAAAAATTTGAGATTCGGTCTATTGTTGTCTAAATGATAAAAATGTCTGTTTTAAATGCTATGATGGATGTGAAGAATTTTGTGCTTGCAGATAGTCAACTGTGATAATTTCACCAGAGTTTTTCTAAATCGTCTTGGCATCAATGTGCCTGACCCAATCCCATGGCCGGATGCATTAGAAGTGAGTACTTATATTTTATTATTACATTAGTTTGTGTTGTTATAACCATTCATCTTTGTACGACTGTCTCTTAATGTTTCAGAGAGCGCCATCCAAGGGTGGACCACCAAAGCATAGACCTTTTAAACAATTCCTTGATTTTGATCGACAAGTTTTGCGGTAAGTCTTTATTTAGCTGGTACCCGGCTACTTCTTCTACTAATGGCACTTGGTACCTGCTAACTAGATCAAACGATTTGATTAAGTTATGCAAATCGTTTTGTGAGTAAGGGTAAGTACCCTTGTCAGTCATTTCTTACACTGCTGTATTATTGTAGATTTTACGGTTACTGGGACGATCGCGACTCAGAATTTGGAGTTATGCATTACCTGGAAATACATTACTTTTTGGGAGATGATACTATCGAAATCAAGGAAACGATGCCACCGAATTCTGGCATGGAAGCCGGGCCTATGTTTTTGAAGAGGATGAGAATACCACGAGTAAGTTTGAAGTGTGAAACTTGGGTCTTAGTTTATTTTTACTTTAATTCTCATTTCTGTTCCAGAAAATTCCATCTCATGTTGAAATGACTGGCGGGCCAAAAGTACCCTCGTACACTCCAGCAGATTTGAGTATTGGGGCTGTGCTCAATGTGTACGGACGTAAAGTCGTTCTTACTGATTGCGACCCCTTTACCAAGGAATACTACCGGACTACTTACGGCTTTGGTAAATTACTTTTCTCAAGTCTACTTGAGTAATTAAGCCTAATGTAATAGAAGGTCTATTTCTTTAGGGGAATTTCTAAAATATATAATTGAATTTGTTCAGATGCTTTTACTCCACTGAGTATTCCCAACGATGAAAAGGAATGCTTGAGCGCGAGCGTATCTGACAGGCAGCTACCTCCGTGGAATGGATATGGGTCCTATGATGATTCCGCTGAGAATTGCCGAACGGTAGAGCCAAAGCCTCCTCACCGAGACTTTATCAAGTTCCTTCATAAAGATAGGTATTTTCTTTCGATCCCATCCTATCCTATATCTTCTGACTCAGTTGGTGTTGGTTCTTGGTTGATGGTTGGGTAATGATGCGTGTTCTGTTTAGGGTTGGATTTGACTCTCATGTCCTTCGGTTCGCTGCTCGTCTGATTACTGACGAGCCCGCAGACAAAAGAAGATATTTTATAATTAAATACTTCCTATGTGACGATACTATCGGGGTGTTTGAATTGGGTGAAAGAAATTCAGGGTTTAAGGCAAGTTTTCAATCTGTTATTTCATAATATTTTATTTATCGAAAATTTTCGTACTGTAACTTGTCCTATTTTCTACATCACTCTATACAGGGCGGTAAGTTCTTCCGTCGTGACAAGATGTACTTGCCAGACGTGAACTTCTTCGTGCCCAAGGAGCCGCCGGCTTACACCGACAAAGACATGTGGGTAGGCAACGAGCTGGTGATCAACAAGCACTGCTTCAGATTAATCGCTGCTGATGAGTACGCTCTGAGGTACATGGAGCTACACGCAGAGGAGGTAAGTATTGTACCTACTATCAAATCAAATGTGTGACTGTTGCTCAGTCAGAAGCAATGTTTAGCAGTTAATAAAACGATATAATTCTGTCATAAACACTTTTATAGTTTGACAAGATTGTGGACGACCCTCCTGGCTCGGCGGTAGACATTAGCGAGATAGTGTTTTAAATGTTAACTTTTTTAATAAGGTTATGAAGCGATCTTGTGCTTCTTAGCCTCCAAGTGTCTGTTTAATGGTTTATTGGTAGGGATGGTTGCGCACATACTTGCAGGACTGTAGGTAATTTGAGTTTCGTCACCTACTCTTCGTAGCTAGATAATACAAAAAGATTTATATTTATTCGACGTATTGTTTTTAAATTTAGTATCCAATGGCAAATATCGCCCTTATTATGGACAAAATTCGACGCGTCTTGGCATCCCAAGACAACGGCTACAAAAACTTCGTTGCAAAATATATGGAAGCAGTTTTACATCACAATAAAGAGCTTATGCCTGTAAGATGCTTCAAGTAAGTAAAACTAGGTTCATACTTATTGCTGTTACTTAGTTACTTATTCAACTTTATTTTGATTATTTTCTACAGGCAAGCATTAAAAGAGATAATGTGTGAAAAAATGACTGAACACGAGTTCTTGACATTGATCCGATATTTCCGCGGTGATCCTGGAAAAGAGAAGAGTCCAAGACGAGAAATGATAAGGTATGGGTTTTGAATAAGTAGGTAGCTATCAAGTATGTAAGCTACTATTTATTGAGCTGTACACTTAAGTACATATCTGCAGATACAACAGTGAGTAGATACTTCTGCTAATAATACGTATTGCATTGCATTGCATATATCACAATGTCCAAACTTCCTCCAGTCAGAGATTCCAGTCCATTAATACTCTTTTATCGGATGGCTTATACTTATTACGAGGGCCACACCGAAAAGATCGGGAATAGAAAAAAGTACAAAGATAATACAATAAGTTTTTTTTTTCAAAGAATTCTCCCTGACAATCTATGCATTTTTGCATTCGATCGAACCAATTGTTATAACAGTAATTCCAGTCTGAAGTGGACATAGGTAGTCGAAACGGCCGATTTATAAGCTTCGACTGCCTCTTCTGAGCCTTGAAACCGTCGACCACGTAACATATCTTTGATTCTTGGGAATGTAAAATAATCATTGGGGCTTAGGTCAGGGCTGTACGGAGGATGGTTCATCAACTCCACGTTTTCCTGATTTAAGAATTTGCCAGCAGTATGTGAGCTCGCATTATCGTGGTGAAGGATTATGCGACGGTTCGGATTATTTTTACATAGTTCGTTTATGACTTCCGGCAAACAAACTGTTGTGTACCAATCTGCAGTAACCGTTCTTTGTTCCTGTAAAGGGATCGTAGCCACGTGCCTAGTTTTCGATACAAAAGTGGCGACCATTTTTTTTGATACGCTACGCGAGCGAACAACTTTTGTCGGCTTGACTTCACCTTCGAAGACCCAAACAGCCGATTGGTGTTTCCTTTCTGGCTCATATGAATAAATCCATGATTCGTCACCAGAAACGATGTTGTACACTGCATTTGAGCTCCCTTCGTTGAACCGTCGTAGAGCAGACCGACACCAATTAAGCCGACTTCTGTTCCTCGGTCAAACGATGGGGCACCCAACGGGAAACTAACTTTTTGACACCCAGTTCTTCGTGCAAAATGTTTTGAATGGCTGTCATACCAATGCTGATAGAAGCGCGAATCTGCTCGTATGTCACATGTCTATCTTCCATTATTAGTTGACGAACAGCATCGATGTTTTCTTGTGTTACTGCTGTTTTTGGCCGACCAGTAGAAGGAACTGTAGTGAGAGAGAAATGTCCACGATGAAACTCTTAATACCAACGATATATAGTCGTTTTACTAGGTGCTTCAAGTATATAAATAGAAACAAGCTCGGCAAGACATTGTTCTTGAGATAAACCTCGACGAAAATTGTGAAAAATTATCGCACGAAAATGTTTCCGCGTAAGCTCCATTTTCCTCACCGACTTATCAAATTCAAATGACCTACTTTTTTATTTTTTAAATTTTAAAAATAGAATTGTGTTAAGAATAACATTACGTTTCATACAACAAAGAGGTTTTAATCTAATTTATTCCTGAGTATTCTATTCCCGATCTTTTCGGTGTGGCCCTCGTATGAGATGAATGTGTTCCGTTTGCGAGAGCTGAGTTTTATCATATTATATTTAACTGAGAATTATTCTTCTGTGTTCTTAGGTCTCTGGTTTTCACGGAACTGACGCGCGGCCTTTGGGATGACCGCGACCGTCTGCGCGAGGGACTCATCCACGCCGATGAGACTGGCACCGGCGTGCTCTCCGTCGACCGTCTCCGGCAGCTGCTGCGCGCGCACCGGCTGCCCATCAACCCTGATCTCTTGGACTGCATGCTCCAAGTGTAAGTGATGTTATACTAATTTAGATGGTATAAGGTTCCTTGGGCCACTGCAAGGGTCTCATCTGCGCCGACGAGACTGGCACCGGCGTGCTCTCCTTTGGTCGTCTTCGAAAGCTGCTGTGCGCGCACCCGCGGTACATCAACCCTGATCTCTTGGACTGCATGCTGCAAGCGGGAGTAGTACTTACTGTAGGTAATGATGTGAGGCATCTGGGTTGACTTTGACCGTCTGCGCGTAGGACTCATCCACGCGGATGAGACTGGCACCGGCGTGCTCTACGATGACCGCCTTCGGCAGCCCTGAACTCTTGGACTATATGCTGCAAGTGTGAGTATTACTTACTATTATGATGCGAGGCCTGTGGGACGACTATAAACGTCTAGTGCACGCTGACGGAAAAGGCACCGGTGAGCTCTCTTTCGATTGTCATAATTGAGACGTTCGTTGTGTAGTGATTTTAGCAATTTTTTATAGTTACACGATAACTGTAAGGTAAAATTGAGATAGGTGCCTAATCAACACTTGTATTTTTTCTCCGGTTAGTTCTTTGGAAGACAATTTTCTTTAATTCGCAGGCTGAACAAAGACGAAAACTGTAACGTACAGTACGATGACTTGATGGGTTTCCTGGACTTCAAGACTCGCCCAGTGTTCAACCTCAGTGATTCCGACTACGAGAAAGTCGTCAGACACGCACCTCCACTCAAAGACACAGAGGTAAGAAAATATTTGGAACTAATCCTGAAAGTAAAGAATGATATTGTTAACTCGCCCATCAATCTGTTTATTAGTGATTAAAGAGTCTTCATGTTGTAGGTTAACCAACTTGTTAAGAAATGTTTTTTCATACTAGATTTTTGTTTTCAGTGTAAATTATGGTCTGAAGCAGAAACAATGATTCAGGAAGGCTTTGTGAACTGGAACGCGTTCCTTTGCCAGCTAAACTTGGAGCACCTGGTAAAAGACCAGTCGTAGGATTCTAAGTGAGATGTTGGCTAAGGTGTTCTTAAATTTGCAGTAGCTTTCCATCGGTATGTTGCTTGGTGATGCCTAGATGCTAGAAAATCCGAATCATGTAATTAAAGAAAAATAACTTTTTAATTTATTTTTCAGTTATAATAGTTTCATTATCAATCATAGAGTTCTGTAGGTGCCAAATACTTTAAAACGTAATCAAATATGTATAATTTTACGTTTAAACAGTTGTAATCCTGGAACTCTTAAAATAGCCTAGTTATAATAACAGTAACAGATGGAATAAAATGCGTGTTCTTTTAAAGTCTCTGTATTATTTTTCTTTAATCACAATAAATACAAATGACAGCATACATTCTTAGTGACATCCTCAATTTCACATTAAAATACTTTAGGTAAAATACACATTCACTGTTGCAAACATATTTTCACAACATTGAAAATGACCTGCCTGTGATGTTAAGCTTACTATAATTATGTCATAAATATATCATTTTAAAATAACACAAAATTTATCAACGCAATTTCTTTAGTATCACAATAATTAGCCGCATGGTCGACCAAATCGTCAAGATGTTATAGGAAATAAATAACTTACCCTAGAATTAATCTAAATGACTTTTTCAAAAGTTGGATTTTGTCATCACCAAGTTTAATTATGATTTTATAACTTCAAATATGTTGGTCATTTACTGTTTTTATAGAAGCGTAAATTATAGTCTAAATTTACTGTAAGTAGGAATTATTTAGATGGCACAAAGTATTCACTTGTGTCTCAACTCAAAAGGTGTTGTATTACGTCTTGTTAAATTAATGATACAAAAGATTAAATACAATACATTGCTATTAGACAATGCATAATAATAGTGGCGACAATAACATTAAAAAGGAATTATAATTTATGACACTGGACGGATTCGTTAACGACATATTTCTAAACAATCTAACTAAACATTTACATATTTACAATTTCATACATATTATTATTTAAATTACCTACCTACAGAACAGAAATCAAAGGGTGTTTCTCTGTTCCAACTATTATACAAATAAAAACCAGTCACATTTGTTGTGTCCTTCATGGAGATCAGTAGCTTTAAGTTTTCTATCAATCACTTGTGGCACTACACAGGTCAATAAATTACTATAATACTCGGTCGGGATTAATCACCACATTTCCTTTACTCTTTCTGCAGCTGGTATTTGAGGCCGGAACCTGCAAGAATATTAACTAAGTTAATTTCATTACTGTATTAACAACATTAAAAATCGTTAAAATGAATTTGCCATTTATTCAAATTATTTAATAAGTCAAAATGTACAAATTAACGCAGGATATAATGGATTAGCACAGAAAACAGTGAACATGCATGCACAGAACACTAAATGCATGCGTCCTACAGGCCCGCGTCACACGAATCGGATGCATCGCAAGTAACGGATTTTAGATGACCTTGTTTAAAACCTTATACAACTGCGTCCACTTATCCGCAGTTTTTAAAAGGCATAATGATGCACTGGGGAAACGTTAAAACAGTCATATCGTGTCAGAAATGTATTTATTACATGTACCTACCTAAAGGAGTTGGGATGATGCTAATTTCTTCACGTTACCTGTGAGGTGGAATAGCAGGCGTTGAGCCAGTGGGGCTTGTCGCAAGAGGTGACATTCTAATTGCGGTGCTATTTCCATTGATGCTGGACCCCAGGCTTGAAGCTGAGTCCGCCCTGTAAATCATGATCATGATATTCAACAAATGTGTTTTAATTATGCAGACGTTACGATATTAACTAACGAGCTTGTCCATACCTGTCTATTTGTCGCCTGAACAAAGGATACCTCCATGGCGAGTTGGGTTTTCTCTGCTCGTGTTGGAAGGCTGGGTTGTCTCTGCCTCTCTCGCTTACTACTGACATAGAAACTTGGCCTTCTGTATCCTTGGTTTTTGAAGAAAGCCTCCTGAAAAGTTTGTTTAAAGAATTAATAAATGTTGTGTCACATTCTGAGTGGTAAACCCATTGTGTAAAATTGTTTGGAAGCTAGCTAATAAGATTACCTCAAAATCCTAGACGGTAAAGAACTTTGTGTCTGTGGCCGCGCTCTTTGCCGGCTGTCGACAATGAGCACGTGTCTGTCATACGGCGTATCGTAGTCTACCTCTAACACCGTCGAGAACCGATGTGGCCACGCCAAGTCTAGCGCCGCGATCAGTAGCCCGACCACCACGCAGATGCAACCTGTAAATTGCCGATGCAAAATTAACCATATAGTGTTGAAGGGCGACGCGTACTTCAGTGTAATAATAGATACCTGCAATGAGGACGAGCCAGAAGCACCAGCCGAGGGAGAAAAACAGCATGGCTCCGTCGAGCCGGACCGTGAGGGGTGCGCGAGGAAGGGACGCCCAGTACCCGCCGGCGGCCGCGCAGAGCGTCACTCCGAGCATCGCCATCGCATACGCACCGTATCGCGGCACCACCACCAGGAGTAGATTCATTAGAAGCCATAGTGCTAATGCTGTCCTGGAACACCGAACATACTTATTTTATAAATATTTGGCAAGTAGAAAAACCACGGCATGAAAAATTGGCAAGTATAATGGTGACTGCCTAGCCGACTGCAACGTGGAACTCATGAGTGACGTACATATTTGGCCTACTGATAATGTCGCTGGTATGTGCTGGAGACCAGGATTGACTCTTTTGGTGAGTCAAGGTAAGGGTCCTGCAAAATCTTATCTCCAGTTAAAAAACTGTAAATACTCTTGATATTAATAAGGTGATATGGCATGTGGTTTTATTTTTAGTTTCTCAGACTCCCTGCGTCGATCGACGGTAGCAATATACCAGAGTAGGGTTGAGGTGGTGTATCCTGCAGCTCGGTACTTGGCTCCCCAGTCGAAGCCCTCGTGTTGCACTGCGAAGTGTTCCGCTACCGAGAGGACAGGGTAGGGCAGGCCCCGCGTCAGGCCGGCGCGGTACCACTCCTGCATAGCCCCGGCTTCCTCCCATCTGAACTGCTCGTTGTAGTCCACGCCTGGATCGCCTATCGATGTGTTTCCCCATGATAAGGCTGGAAATAACAGAGATGACACATGATTATTCCATTGGTCTATAAATAAATCACAAAAAACCTAACAGGTCGTTATAGTTGCTGGATGGAATTACTTTGCGAGTTCTTTACATACGATCATGCTCGCATCGATATAAAACCAAAAACTAAATTAAAAGTCGCCACACAGAAACTCAGTATTTATCTGTAACGTGTCCAAGCCCCACGTGTGTATCCAGCTGAGGAAACTTAATTGGTTTATGTGTTATTTTAATTACTTACTTAACTATGTATTATTATTGCTGTAATAATAAATAGCTGCTGTTTCCCAAATAATAATAAAATAAAAAGAGAGCAGTCCAGCTGCTCGGCGGCGAACGCGCGTTAGGCTGCGCGACGGAAGGCGACGCGGGCCTCAGCCACGTCTCACGAAGTCCTGTGGTCCATTGATACCATTATAGTAGTTACAAGCTTAGTAATCACCTGTAAGCGTGACGTTGACGTGTCCGAGCCCCACGTGCACCGCCAGCCAGCAGTCCAGCCGCTCGGCGGAGAAGGCGCGGTAGGCTGCGCGGGCGACGCGCGCCCCTGCCACGTGCCACGACGAACCGTGCTCGCACACTGGAAAACAAACAAACACATTATTTTAACTTTTGTTTCTTTAAGGAAGGTAGTCATTAAATGTGCTTTGTTTATGCTCAATGTGGGTCGTTTGTAACATGCTATTCGTTTTCTGATAGTACATAAATTGTTTTCAATCTGTGCAACCGAGGGGCACTTCGTGGTTCGACCTGTCATTTATCATCTTCACTGAAATAAAACTTAAATTGTAAATGATGGCACTTTTTACTACCAAATAGCTAACGTTTTCGTCCTGTGTTTGTTACATTGTTCAAGGGCTAGGAAGTCAATGGGGAGTTCTCAAGAACCTCGTTTACACAGCGAAAACTACTCTGTTACCGTAGTTACGTTTGCATATACTTAGTAGCGTTAAGGTAGCAGTAGCTAACGTAGGACTTTTAATCGAACCCAATCTGACCTTTACAATTGCTAGTAGATACTTGCTAGTTTCAATGAGCTGTTTGTTAGAGTTGTTGATTTTACTCAAGCCGGAAAAAACAGAAGAAGAAGCAACTGTCATTTCTGTTGCTAAATCATCGTTACTCATTCAAAACCAACGTCGTATTTTGGAGTTTTAAGATTCTCTAGCACAGATTACCTCAATAAGATATGTGGTTTAAGATATTTATTTATCACAAGAATTACAAAAATTCACTTATGTGACTAAATAATAATACAAAATTATAGTAATTATTATTTTTTACGAATTGTAGTGTTTGTGTCAGGTTATAACCATAGTTATAACTAAACACTATCTCGTGCTCACGGTGTGGCGGGGCGCGCGGGTCATTACTGTGAGAGCCATGGGCGAGAACGGACGCGTCGCCTGCGCACATGGTGTGTTGTCGAGCCAGTGTATCGTGTGCTAGGAGTATCTTACAAGTGACGACGAGGATAAAGGTCAGTCAATACTTGTATTTGTAAATAAAATAAAATAAACTTACGTAAAAGGGGGAAATGTATCCATACAAGGTGTAAAATTAAATAGAAAACAATCTTCCGGCAAATGAGCTTTAGTGCACTATATTATTGTTATAATAATAAATCTTTATTTACGTAATCAAATAAACTATAAAAACAACTTGATGAAGTCTCAACATGTATCAGGAGGCCACGCTCTTCCATAACGGTAGAAATTACGTAAGTAATGTAGTAGTTAATGTAATGTATTGTTACATTTGCATTGGTTATATCGTTTCTTATTTGAAAAAAATGTAACATTGTTTCTCATTTTATTACTAAAATAAATGATGTTCAAAATTACGTGGGTACATTGACTTATTATAACGAAAAAGAGGTTCTCAATTATTTCGTGCAACAATGATCTTATCTTGTAAACAATAAAAACTTTATTGCGATCTGACATTCATTGTAATTCCAATGATCGCACCTTCCGAATTGATTGTTCTACTTGAATTGCTGTTTTAAACATGGATAATTCAACTTTGATTCAATGCAATGAATATGAATTACAACTTATTTATTTAGGTGAATTGTGAGTTGCATACCCAACTGGTATGCATTCTACAGTTCTTTTTAAATGCCTTTTAGGTACTTTTACTGTCATGCCATTTTAGGCTATTATGATGCCGTGGTGAATAGATATGTGGCTACCTCTACCGTTCGCCATCGCGGGCGCATGCCTGCCGGTGGCAGGCGCGACAGCGAGCGCTGGTACGGCTCCGTGGGCTGGATGGCGCTGTTAGCCTAATACCGCACATGAGCCGCGGCATGTAGGATTTGGATTCTGAATGGTATGGATGGACGAATCAAGATGGTGTCTGTCGGACCTCGGTCCCCGACCCTAACATCCGGTCGGTGGGAGGCGTTTTCCTTTGGCTTCCTAACTCTAAATCAGTTGCCAAAGATATGAACTATGTTTTTGACATTGCCAACATGTCGTTGTTTTGCTAACATGAAATGAAATGAATTTATTGTTTATTGTGAACATAAATTTGGGTACAATGTAAACAGTTACAATTTTATTGCTGTTAGGGTGATTCCGCAAAACTTTACCTTTTCAGGTGTATTCACATTATAAAATAATAACATCTGATAAGCGTATGTACATACTTGTTTATTATTAAATGAATATAATTTTGTATACCTTAGGAACTCCCTGACGCCATAGAAGCATTTAACTAGTAACCATATTTTGACTAGTTTATTAAATTTATTCATATTTACATTTTTAAAATCGTCGAGTAAATAAATAATTAATATAATTATAAAAGAATTCCTTGAAGGTAAATCTAAGTTTACTTATAAGCTTATGTACATATTGATGGCGAACATTTCTATGAGTTGTATCCAGTATTTTGTAAATTGGTGCTTACGTTTAAAAACAAATATACACACTTCATATATATATATACAAGCAAGGCAATGGGAGCGTATTAAGTTTTCTGAATAGTGGCTTACAGGATTCTCGTTTTCTGTTGCAACACATAGCTCTAATACACATCTTTTGAAATATTTAAATATTTGGTATGACTTTCCCCAAAGAACAATTCCATAACGCAGAATGGAGTCAACATAATAATAATGGTTCTCCTGGCCGATTTCGACCACGGCGGCCAGTCTCAGCAGAGATCGGCCAACTGCGCAGGAGATGTGGTGGTACACAATTGTGAGCGCAATGCGCTCGTGCACTCGCTGTTCCATCGCTCTCGGGGTTCGGTGAGGCGGCAGTCCGACATGACCGGAGAGATAGATATCCGTTATATGCAGTCAGAGCTGCTTGCTGGGATACCAATCTAGTGATTCTTGTCAGTGCGAATACAAACCTACTTAATGTGGCACACACGGTATTAATATGGTCCTTCCAACTAACGTTACAGTCTAAGCTAAGTCCCAAAAAGGTGCTTTGTGTAGTGTCTTATATGATGTCACTTTCGTGTGATACACATAGGTGTTGTGGATTACGTCTCATTGTTGGGAACTGTATATAGGTATTTAGTTTTGTTGGTGTTCACTTTTAGATAAATAAAATAATAAATAATAAAATAATTTATTCACAAAAAGATTGTTAACATGATTTTAACAATTACTAAACTAACAAGGTGTTTAAGTAGGTACTTAAGTATTAAGTATTTATATTGTTGTCATTAGCCATTAAATTGCCTCAGCTAATGATATATAAGTCATTACCTTTCATTACTGAGCTAACGTCGACCGCGACTGAAATGCACTCCTGTGACTGATGTTTAGACAAATCATATACGAGTATGTATAGTAGAAAGAAGGGGAATCTGTGTGTATGCTACCTTGCAGTATTCCGAAATTATTTTGTAGATACATTGACTGGTATTTTATAATTGTTTTCTGAATGGAACAAGATCCTCGAATTTCTACGCACTGAGTCTTTTCCTTCAAATAAGATTTAAGTCATTGCAACACAGGTCTACTTATGCCATATTTTGAGAGCTTAACGAGTAGTCGATCTTGTGGTATAAAAACAAAACAATCAAAATATCACATAGGTAAGTGAGGCTTATTAAAATATGTCGAGTAGGTATGTGACACAAAGAACCATTGTTCGACGACCGCTTGGTGCAGTGGTCCGCATGTCGGACTTCTAAACCAAGGGTCGCGGGTTCGATTCACGCACAGTACAAGCATAAGTGTGCATGAACATGTGTGTTTGTACTGGTCTGGATGTTTTCTAAAATATGTGGTACAAATGTACCTCCATTAAATTGGAAATTTGTGGTACAAAGGTACCTCCATGAAATTGGAATTTTGTGGTACAAAGGTACCTCCATTAAATTGGAAATTTGTGGTACAAAGGTACCTCCATTAAATTGGAAATTTGTGGTACAAAGGTACCTCCATTAAATTGGAAATATTTGGTACAAATGTACCTCCATTAAATTGGAAATTTGTGGTACAAAGGTACCTCCATTAAATTGGAAATATTTGGTACAAATGTACCCCCATTAAATTGAATATGTTTGGTACAAATGTACCGCATCAAATTAGAAAAAAAAAGTATTTGCCACCTGCTGTCAAACATTGGTGCAAATTTACCCCCATTAAATTGGAAATGCACAAAACGAAGTCTGTCAGAAATAAAGCGATTACTTTACTCCTAAATAGAACAAATTCTACCAAAGGCAAGTTTTCCGTTTGATAAGACAGGAAAAATTTATTGTCAGGTTAAGGAATCAAGCCAAAAAGTCATAAAATTAGGTGATTTTAGACAGTATTGCAAAACACAGCTACTGAGAAAGAGAAGGTTAGAAGACAATGATAAGTAAAATGAAGAAAGACCAAACAATTGAGAAAAAATAGAGGAGTCGACAACGTGGCAGAAGAAGATGAAATAGACTGGAATATCTGTTTTTTTTAAATAGCTTAGTGCTAATAGACATGTGATGTTCTTATTAAATTGTCCGTTGTCCGCATACTTTTTACCATGCTTAGTACTCGCCTTAGTATACGCCTAGTAATACGGAAATCTCCTGAAAATATAAAAATAACATATTTAAGAACTCATATCGAATATTTACTTCAAGCCTGAAATCACATAAATGTGTGTCGTCTAACGTGCCAGAACCAAATTCACCTAATTCCTACCTAATTAGCTAATTCACGCAATGTGTATTTTTAAGGACTTGACTTTCTACACAGCAACAATCGACACTCACTTAGAAGACGGAAAAGTGCGGCAATATGAAGGTAATTCAATAAAATTTACTCTAACATACCGCCATTTACACGGCTTCGCGTAAGTTTTGGTTACAAAATAGTTATTTAAAAAAAACTATTAATTAATCTTCTAACTTTTTGTACAATCATTAATTTGGCAGACGAATTATTTTGTCACGTGATTATTGCTAAAATAATATTATAACTCTTTATTATTTGCTGAGTAGAACGGTTGCGAAACCTGTATTGTGCAAAATGATTGTTTTTAAAGTAGTGGGTTTGCGGGGTGAGGGTGTCAAGTAATTAGTAGTTGATCTAAAATGATCTTTTCTCATACGTTTTTGTTAAACAATAGTAAACATGTAAAGAGTGCAACATATTGCTTTTTGATACTGTCCCTTACTGTTCGCAACGAACGGCGAGGTAAAGAGGTCATCATATCATATCATATCATATCAGCCTGTTAGAATCCGCTGCTGGATATGGGCCTCTCCCAAGGAATGCCACAAAGAGGAAGAATCTGGATATACGAGTATTAAAACGTTTAAAGATAGGCTAGTACGAGAAAAAAGATTTGCAAAAGAGTCTCAATGAATACCTTATGATGTATAAACACGACGCCCCATTCTGTGGCAGGGAAAACACCTACAAACTATTTTTCAGAAGAATAAATAGAGATAAAATACCAATCCATTAATAATAAAGATGATACAGAAATAAATGACAAGAACAAAGAGCAAAAAGGAAAGAAGAAAGGAGATAAGAAGAGGAAACCTAAAGATTCTGAATAAGGGGGCCAAGGTGTACGTTAAAGAGATAAACAAAACAAATAAGCTTGCCTTAAATTATAACCCGACACCACACGTTGTAGAAAAATCAAAAGATGGAGTTGAAACTATCCGAAACGAAGAAACCGGTCAAGCGTTTGACCGGTTAATTCGGAGGAATATATTATACCTAAAAATAAAACATTACTATTATACCTAAGAAAGCTGTAGAAGAAGAACAGGAAAATAGGATTGGAGATCCAAAAATAAACGAAGAACAATAAATTATCGAATTTATTTTAGGCAAAGTATGATAAACGACGTACCTACTATGATACAGATGAATTATGATTTAAGGTGTAATAGTATTCAAATTATATACCTATTTAATTAAATGATCAAATAATTATTTAATAAGGAAGGGATGTAGTGTTTGTGTCAGGTTATAACCATAGTTATAACTAAACACTATCTCGTGCTCACGGTGTGGCGGGGCGCGCGGGTCATTACTGTGAGAGCCATGGGCGAGAACGGACGCGTCGCCTGCGCACATGGTGTGTTGTCGAGCCAGTGTATCGTGTGCTAGGAGTATCTTACACGAATAATGACAGTGTTGCAAATTTCACAATTTCATTCACTACCCTAGATTTATGTAGGTAGCTTGATCCTGATTTGAACTGATAGTGTTATCAGTTTTAATAAATCAAGTCGCGAAAATAAATCTACATTGTTTGTGTGTGACCTGCAAATATTGCGGTCAATGGCAGAACAAATGCAGATTTCTCCACCCAGGTGATGACAAGAAAACAATAGTGACTTAGATGAGTAAAGACTTAAAAGATTTTGAAAAAATAGGTATAGCTTTCACCTCTAATATTTTGAACCAAAACCAATATAACTTAAAATAATATGCTATCCAGCTCCGTGTGGAAATTTACCGAAGAATATATAAGCAGAAACAAAAACTATAACTTTTTACAGCTACTATCATTTTTTTTGTTAAATTTGATCGATTGTAGGTATTTAAATGGTGTAATAGGTTTTGAGGTTAATTAAGACTAAGTTAGGTACTAAATACGCAAAGTCACGTTCTAATCTAAAGTTTTTTTTTTACTTGGCTTCAATTAACAGTGACTTGTTATTTATTTTCTTATCTTGCTCTGGGTAATATTCTAGGTCACCTTTAATTTATTGTAACCTAGTTTAAGCTTTAAAAATTTGATAGGTATTACCTTCAGCCTGAAAGCTTTATTTATTGTCATAGTAATAGCAATACAATACAGCTCAATGTTAGCAATTTGTTCAAATATAATTTGCTAAGAGCAATCACCTTTATTAATAAAAGTTGCATTCATTGTTCGTTCACACTTCGTCACGACTGCCACCCGGGGGTTTAAATTAATCAAAAGTTATTATTAAATAAAAATTACAATCGTACCAATTACCTACCCCGAACCAAGGTGTGAGGTTTTGCAATAAGTTAACCGATAGACTCCTATTGAATTACGCATTTAAGTATATATTTATATCGGTTTACTTTAGTAAAGATTAACAGCTTTGGCACCATGTCCTTATGGTCATTATCATCACATAAACGTTTGATCCGTATTAAAACTGACGAAATATCAGTTCAGTCGTAAAAGAAAAAGTTCGGTATTAACATATGTTTGCAATTTGCTATGTTTAGCATTAGAAGGGAGGTACAAGTTTTGTTTACCCTATTCTGGTCAAAAATAATTAGTTGTTCATTATTAGCAGAGACTACTTAAAATGCTTTAAAGGTACTGAAAAATATTTCATTTGGAACAATGCATTCATAATTGTTGCTGGAATAAGTAAAGAGGTAGTTAGTAATTTAACCTAGTAAATTTCTTGCAAATAATCCTAATAACATTTTCATGTCAAATGAAGTAATTAGCTCGCTAAATATTCCAATTAAACGGCTAATTGCAGTCTGCGCAAGGTCGATCGGTCGCCGACAGACCAACATGACTGACTGACAAGAGATTTCAGACTAAATTGCCGCTATAACGCCCTATTCCTATTCATATAAGGCGGTTGCCTAAGGCTCCTCTTGTAATTTAGTATAATTTATGCTTCAGCAACTACACGCTGTAATTATTTCAGCTTAATAAACGGTTTTATTTATTGAACTATAGTCGTCGTTAATATTGCAAGGCGCGCGATGACAACGTGATGTTTTAAGAAACTGTATTTAATGAGCAGTGCAGTCTTATATACTGAGTACTCAAACCACATCTAATTCATCATCACACACAATCTATAAAGCGCATATTCAGTTACTATACTCCTTATATTTTAATAGGGAATACATGAGTACCCTCCCAACGATTAGGGATGATAGTTGCAAATCCTTCTAGTACATTTCTAATACAAGTAAATTAGTAGTAGCATTCAATGAGCACAACACTAGCAATATCGAATAGTAAATGATGTTGCGTAAATCCATTATTTTGTACACCACAATATTATGTTCGCTTATTGACTGATTCAACTAGCTATTATATTACGACAATAAGTGCTCAGTTACTTATCATTATTTATTTGGCGTATTTGAAAATTGTCGCTTCTTAAAGTTTTAATCTAGTAGAGGTCATTCACCAAATATTTGATGAAGTTGGTAAAATTGGCGCTTAATTTGTCACAGTACAGCCAGTTTTGCGAAACAACAAGCAATATCCAATAAGTCATTATTCATGGATCTAATCATTTGTACTTTGAGGCAATCAGTCATTGGAAGCACCGAGCCACCGAGCTATAAACCTTGGTAGTGCAATTAGATTTTATCGTGTTTTTATCCTTTACCTCAATCATATGAGTCTAAAATGATGAAATAGACTTAAGTTCTTAACGTTAACAAGCTAGGTTTTCTGTTGTTAACATATGAATTTAAACTTACTTAGCACAATTTGGAATAAAAAAACAGCTAGATTTTAAGGCTGCGTTGCATAAAGTTACTTCAGATAAAATCCAGTTAAATTGAGCATGATTCCGTGTAGCACTATCTAAAAAAAATTACAAAGGCTTCAGGCAATGTAATATGTAGATAAGTTCTACCGTTAGAAATCTGTAAATTTTGATGGTCTGTGATATAAGCGTGGACAGAATTGTAAGAGCTTTCGAAACATCTATTCATTGTTTTTATAGATTCCATTGGTATCCTGATCAATGACAAACGTTTGATTAAAAATAAAGATAAACATTTAGTAGCAGACTTGACCTGAATTTTATTTTACTTTTAACAATTCTAGTATTGCGACTAGGCTAGCATGCAAGTAAACTTACCTAATATCACAGTTCCCACGAAGAGACTTAATGTAACTATCGTAAAGGTGGAGAATCTCTGAAATAAAAAAAAGGAAAAGTCAATGAAAGTACTGTAAGACTAGGATCGTATAGTATCAAGAATTTAGCACATGAAATGTAGCGTGCCAGAGTCCGTGCCAGTATGTACCCATCTACTGATTGTTACTGTTTCTCATTCCAGACTTTAAGAAATATTAAACGAGAGGCCCGGCAACTCTCTGGAAAACAACGAGGTAGGCCTTTTACGCTTAACAGTGGTATGGCAATTATTGGCTTTGACTTGGCTGGTAGTAACTTTCTTATGGTACCTACAATTTGAGCGCATGAAGATTGTAGAATTGTATGGTAGTTCACCTCCGGCTGTTTAGCCGTAGGGTTGTCGTTGGACAAGTGACAATGCTTTGTTTAGTCTTTGTCAGTTAACTCTTTACTGTCGGAGGATGCTGGGAAAGAAGGCGAGGAAGGCGAGGTAGAGCGTGAGCACGAGAACGCCCGCCGTGACTGCCGTCCGATTGTTGCAAGGACAAAAGGATGGCAAATAGTACAGTACACTGTTCTTATATTATGCATTGTCGTTGTACCTCTTTCCTGCGAGGAAGGCGAGGTAGAGCAAAGGGGCAAGACCGACTGTCATACGGTTGTGATAAGGTGTGTAGTAGATGACAAAAAAAAGTTGAATAATCGTTTTCGCTTAACCTCTTTCCTAATGCCAGGGAAAAAGGCAAGGCGGAGCGAGAGCGTGGCTTGATGCAGCGCGAGGGTCCGTCGCGACTGCCGTCCGGTTGTGGGAAGGATCCAAGTATGGTAGATTATGAAGCAGGATGTTCTAGAGTATACTTTGTTGATTTACCTCTTTCCTGATGCCGGGGAAGATGGCGAGGAAAGCGAGGTAGAGCGTGAGCGCGGCCAGCAGCAGCGCGAGCGCGGGCACGTCCGCTGCGACTGCCGTCCGGTTGTGGTAAGCGTATAGGGTCGGCCCGCCTTCGTCGCGGAACGCGTCGAACCACCCCTTCATCGCTCACCCAGCCTGGAACGATGGAAAGTTTACGTTAACAATAATAAGCGTTTGGCAATAAACGTTGATTTTATCTGGGAAAATTAGAATCTTGAAATTTTGCAGGTAGAAATCCTTCAAAGGTAGAATTAGATAGATCTCCGTTTTTCCTAAAAGAAATAATGCTACTTATCAACCAGCGATGTGCATTTGTGATAGAATGACTTCATAAATGAAGAAGATAAGGCTTCTGAAGCCGACGCATAGGCGTCGCGTCGTTCCTAGCAGGTGCAATTTAGACAATACAAACAAAGGAGCGTACTCAGTAAATACTGCAATTATTAAAATCATGTAACAACAGAAGGGTGTGTGTAATAATAATGCACTAGGTATCATAATTGCGGTCTTGTGTAATTATTATAAGGACATCTATTATGCTCTAAGCGGTTTGTTCCGGTTGTCAGCAACGGTGCGTGCGGCGTGCGCAAGCGAGTGTGTAATTGCGCCTGCACATTCAACGAGATGCCGTCGAAATGAGTGCAAACAAACATGACCCGCATCGTTTACCGTTTGAAATGCTAATTAGACTTTGTACTTGACATAAATTGCAAACTTTCTGCAATGTTTACTTTATGGCGGCTATTAATATTGCAACGAGTAATTGTGATAAGTTAAGATTAGTGTCTTAACTTTTTGTTTTTTTTTTAAATTATTTTTGCAGTCAAATAATTCTTACATAGGTAAGGTAAAAATTTTATGTAAATCTAACGTTAGCGGTAGAATTGGACAGAAACGAGATATTTACCTTAAGACTTAAAACATTCATCCGCATCTCTTTAACGAGCGATTTGAATGTAAATTCGTGTCTTCTTCAGACATTGCCTTTGTTAACATGCATTGAAAATCCGACTCACGTTTAGCGCAGTGTTGCAAAAAGCTCTGATCTCGGCGTAGCGTAGGCGCATTGCGAAACGCGCAGCTGCGCCGCCCTCGGGAAACGGATGCAAGTAAAGTAGCGAGCACTCTAGTGCACTGGCAATTAAATTATTAATTTAATAATGTGCAAGATGCTGAATAGATTACGCATTTGCACAATACGTTCAGCGGGAAACTAAAGTAGTAAGCAATTTACTGAACTTGGGATCAATTTATGAACTGTAAACGCCTAATTGCGAAATGAAGTGTCACTGCGAACTCGGTTTGAGTTTAAATGTAAATGTTTGTAGTGTGTTATTGATTAGCATAAGCAGACACCGTGGACTAAGAATGTATAAAAGATATGACAACTCTCGAAATGTCACGAGACTTAGCCAAGGTCGATGACCGATTAGATTTTTTTTAACAACAACATCACATATTGATCTGATTCTGTGGTAAGTACCTTAGCGCACTTGTGTTACAGATATCAGAATCTACGGTATTACAAATAAACTTACTAATAGAAATACATACTTATAACACCCAGGCAAGTACAAACATACATGTTCATGCACACAAATATTTGTACAGTGCGGGGATCGAACCGGCGACCTCTTAGTTCTTCTTAACCACTACACCAAAGTGGTCGTGAAAAGTATTACAAATCGTTGAAGAATAAACGAAACACTTTTAATGTTTTGGTATTTTATCTGTTAAAATTTGTTTGATGAATACTCTTATGATGTATATTACAATTTACAATGGTTAAAAAAAAATAGTTATTTGTTATACAAGAGTACAAAGTTGCTTTTTAACCGCGTGTTCAATTTTGATGACCGAGCAAGCGAAGGATTCTAAAATTCTTATTAAATTAGAATCCTGAGCGTTAGCGAGGGAATCAAAAGAGCACGAGGTGAAAAAATCTTTGCACTCGAGTGCAACACGTAACTTTTCATTCCACCTCAGCGAGGAAATGACTAAATGCAAATAAAACCGTTGACAATCACAAGATACTTAGTTACTTTTATTTCAGTTTAGGTTTTAACTACTACATTATGACAGGTAAGTATTACAGAATAATCTTTAAATTATAACAAAATAATACTTAGGTATAATTAATAAAAAATTAAAGTAACGTTGCTACAGTTATTTAAATTGAGTGTAATATTTTTGTTGTGTACTGTAATATTGGTGTTAGTCACTTGTGTACTGTTTTTCGAGTGCTTGCTTTCTTGTTCTCGGATAATTCTATAAAATATGCCAGCAAAACGTTTTCTGAGAAAGTTTTGGCTCCTTTTGCTAGTCGCCACGGGTTGAACATAACGTACTGTTTTAAATACTTCTCGTGTGATTGTTGAGGGAGAAAGATCATTTGCGCATTATTATAAGTTTCAGTCAATTCTGTTGGCGTCAAACCAACTTCCTCGTCGCTAGAATCATTTTAGTTTTTTTACTTGTTTTCAAGTTTCTTGTTTTTAATAAAAGGTTTAACAATGACGTGAAAAAATGCCGCGTAAAGAACCGCCAACTAAGCAAATTGAAAAAAGAATACCAAGAAGGTTCCGAGTTTGAGTTTTTAACAAATTAAAAAAATGTTGTATGATATATTCGGCACCATAGAGGTAGCAATAAATAGGTTTAATGATTTTTTTAATTTACAAACTTAGTGCACACGATGTTCTAAATTCAAATTTACTTTAACCTCTAGTGAATAAAAACGGCTTTTCCACTCAGATATTGAAGAGCAAAATGACTCTTTCCAAGATGGTGGGATGAAAAAGTAAATGTTACTTCTAATCTTCCTCAGTTTATTAAATAATCTACAAGAGTTACGATCTAGACAGTACTTGTAAATATAACTACTCCATATTTATATCATACCGTTGGTCAAATTGTAATTGTATTAGTAAATATTACATACTTCTTTCACACAAAATTAGCCACTAATCTAAACCGTTATATTTCAATAATTGAATAATGATTACTTCTTTCTTCACTCAATAAGTAATTTAATGAAGACACAAAGTATTTAATATCAGTACCCAATTATCTCAACACTTATTAAGACACGTCACTTATCTCGAGCACCTCTAACGCAACTGTTTTTAAAACATAATTTGTAAGCATAATCTATACGAGATACAATGAAATAAATAATTGTTGACCTTTATGTAATCACGGTCAAAAGTTCTTGACACATATAGGAGGCAGGTGTCGGAAGTATTGTATTGGTGTTTACCGTGGTACACGTATCTACATTGGTAATTTTTCTGTGGGCATCCAAACCGGAAGAACAATGTAGCTCAGGAATTTTATTCGAGGCTGCTTATCTTGCTCTTGTACTTATTTACACCGAGAATACATTTTTATTTTGCTAAAGTAGTTTGAGCTTTAACACTACCGCATTAAACTCAAGAGAATATCAGTTGCATTTTTAGTACAACTTAAAACCTTTGCAAAGGTGAACTGGTCGCAATTAAAAGCTTATTACCTGCACGTACACAGAAAACACTATACTAAGGTCATACGGGGCTTGAATTATTAAACTTAGCTGATAATTGATTTATTTTATTCATTGATTTTATAGTTTATGGTGTCATTCATACTCGTATGTATCGGCATATTTTAGCATTAATAATCAGGGCGTTTACAGTTGTAAAATGCAACTATAAATGCCCATTAAAATTTTAGAGTTGTTTATTAAATAGCTGATATCTTAATATAAGATTAAAATATACTCATTTGGAATGGTATTAAGAGCTGCATAGCATGCCAGTGAAATGTGCTCCACTACTTACACAAGTGTGTTATAAAATTGCTTGATCAGTCTTAAAGGGAAAACAACATAATGTGTAGCATTTAATGCAAAGATACGTAACAACATATAATTGATATCAATTTCTTCTAACAACAAAACTATTTCTATCAGCTACCGTTAGGTTTGACAGTAAGCCGTATACATTTTGTATTGGGGAAAACCGCATAGGCTACTAAGGTGGCACAATACCCATACCGCACTGCGATCTAGTTCAAAATGGCCGAGCTCGAAGACGACTCAGTTATGTCATATTGGGCGACACAGCTAATTAGCATAGCATTAGTCGGCGCGGAAGTAGTCTGCTTCGCTTTGTGATCGAATGCACCGAGGTCGCTGGCTGCGGTTTGACATTTGAGTTTGTAAGCGCTAAGTTGCTGGCATTTAAAGTTTACCTACTTGGCTTTAATTTAAAAACGTTTTTATCCAACCCTACTAAATAATGAGCTTGCAAACATTTTTATAACAATGCAGCAGTACAATTTTAGTGATACTATTTCATTGCCCTACTTGCTTCCTTGAATACAATTCACAGTAAGATATTTAGTTTCTTTTAAATGGCCATGTCATGTATAACAAATTTTCAGAATGTTTTCTACTTCTGACCTAATGAATGAAAAATCATGATGTATTATATATGTTACCTTTACTGAAACAGGGTGCAGATGAAGATAAAAATGAGTATTATATAGGGCTATTTTATTACAACTTTATATTTATAACTTGTGGTCTATGCGTCATCACTGCAAACGGCTGATTTTATAGCCTCTATAACTCAACGTATATTAATCGTGCGTCAAGAAACCAGCAGTGGCAAATTAAGATTTGCAAAAATAATAACCTCGCGACAATCCACATTGATGGCTTCACAACACGAATCGACAAATAAATCAGACACGTTGTTCAGAATAATTTTTTGGTTGTTAACGATTCGTTCCGCTTCCGGTAGCTTGCAGTGCAATAGCATATTGGAGCTTCTATCTTTCAATAGAGTTATTTTCGTGATGCATGTGGCCTATGACATAAAGACGGAGGTACAGGAGATACTGTGATACTAAGGTTTTATACCTCTACTGTACAAGCTCTGTACAATTTACGGATTTTCCTAATCTTATTTGACTGAATATTTCTTTAAAATAGTTAAAGGTTCTAATCACTTCATAGTATAGGTAAAGCAAAGTGACTTTCCGCGTCTGTCCCTGTGTATGTATATAATGCTTAGGTCTTTGAAATTGCGATTTTTAAAAATAAGATTGATTCAAGAATAAAGAGACGGGTTATTATTTACAATGACATGCTAAGTATAATACAAAAACGAAATCCACGCGGGTAAAGCCGCGAGCGGAAAGCTAGTTCAGAATAAGAATGCCCTGAAAAAGAACACATTTTAATATTAGTATCAGTTTTGAGAACAGTTTGATAGAGTCATTATAAACGTACGTGTTTAACGTAAAACAAAATGAAAGCCTAAAAACCGTAATTACGGGTAATGTAGAGTTCCGGAACATCGGCCAGTCGTTATGCCGACAAAAAACGTAATTGTAGGAGCTGTCTTTCAAGTTCTGGTTAATCTAGCGATCATTAATTTTTATGTTTCATTGGGCGGTGGGCTGCACCCGGAATCGAAAGGTTATTGAGCTCATGGGAAGGTCATAGCTGCAGACTGCATATTGAAGACCTTGAACGTCACTCTAGGCAGTAGTTAGGGCTTATTTATTCTTGAGATTTAGCAGTATTATTAGTACTATATCATGTTTAATGGATTTGAAACTGAATTAAAAAACAAATACGTACGTAGCCACTTTCATGCCACGTACCTATTAACAAAATGTGACCAACAATATTTTGCGGCACTTGTTGGGGAAAATTACGATTGACATTTGTCGCATTATTTATTCGTGGCTTTAATTGTGTGGTGCTCATGTTTTCGGAAGTTGCCTAGGTCAATGAACGTATAAAAAGGTCAACATAAGTTGCAGGTGTTATTTACGGATGCGTGATGACCTTTACTACTTGTCATATTGGAAACAAAGGTCAATTTACAATGCGATTAGTCAACAAACTCTTAAGGAAACAATGAATTAAATACGTAACTCTTTTCTTTATGCCTTGAGACTTTTTTTTCTATGTGATGCCGTAGAAGTAAAGTAAAACTTACAAGATATACCTAACTAACATTAATCCGTATCATCATAACGTGAAATATAACGAGTACCTAATAGGAATAAGCTCTTGTTACATTGTTTACCTATAATTTAATGTTCGACTGAAAGCTTATAAATTTACTCGTAAACATAAACTTTAATAGCTTTTAACCTTATAAAATTCTTATAACTAAAACGATTACGCTACTTGGCGTTCAAATTTGTTTGAAATTACTACTGAGGTTCATGATAATTATTAAAGTGGAATCTACATTAGTATTAGCATTCCAAAACTGCATAAAGCTCAACGATAAAGGTTAAACTGAGGCTTACCTCGATCATACCTTTGAGATATGGCCTGTTTGGTACAGCAGACAACAAGTGATTAAGGTACCAAAGTCAAAGTGAGTAAGGTACCAAACCTCACGTGTATGTCTACTTTATACAAATAATACTAAATCTGCCCCCAAGTCCAAAGCATAAAATATTGATTCTATGAGTGTTTGTAATGGTATGAGTACCTTAAAGGCGTGAGTATTTATTAAATATTTGTAAATTGAAATGATGTCAGGTCACTTATTTTTGGAATTTTCAAACCTACCTAAAAGAGCTGTAGGAAAAATATTATTCTACGGATCAACATGTACGAAAACTGTTTTAGTTTCTGCTATCTATGTAGGTCTCTTCCTTTGTTCTTACCTATCTGCACAGGAAAAAAAGATCCATTTACCGGTAATGGCAGGCCGTGCGATGATGGGCCTAAAGTCACGGTCGGTCGTTGCCAAGGGCGGAGCGAGGAAACCGCCTTGGGCTGGCTAAGGGCCAATGTACGCCAATATGGTGGGCTACTAAGTGTGTTTGGATGATTCAAAATTAACATGCATATCACATCACACGATCATTAAGACAGAAAAGTAGAGAGCCTTGAGACTATAAGATGCATAGGATAATTCACCGTATCTACTTACAGAGGAAAATCCGTATTCGAACAGAGGAAAATGAGATTTTCAACTACGAGTGTAAAAATACGTAGCTCTACAAACTACAAACGCCTAGACTAATTACGATAGGTTAGTCATGGCTAGTGGTTGTTGAGGTTGGAGACATTTGGTTGGACAGAGGGCCGGAGTTAGCCAATATTAGTGGATGTGCTGAGACTTGTGCTTTGCCTGACAGTAAGGCTCCCATATGAAACTGAACAAAATAGAAAAGGTATTAAATAACTTTAAAGGATGGAGATAACCCATTTAAAATCAAAAGCCATACGTATGCCCCGTGGTATGCCCGATGAAAGTCAACCTTAAATAATAAAAAAATACATTTGTACACTACTTCCGTCCGTAAATGAACGACTTAAATGTTACTGGCAGCTGCGATGATTGGTCTTGCCACAGTCATGGCCGTGCGCCGTCGGGGGCGGAGCGAGGACTTATCTAAGGCTAAGGGACAGTGCAAGGTTATTTGTGGGTAATTAAGCTCTTAATATTAATATTAATATTTAATTCATTCATTATAAATATTTTACAGACTAACGTACATGTAGGTAAATTATCGAAATAGCACAAATGAATTAAATTAAATACTAAACACAATTCACACCTAATCTTAAGGAAGAATGTATTCGTTTGGGTAGGCATTAGTGAGCCACACGTATGGGTCGTTCTTCTTTTTAACCTACAAAAAGGTGTCTCCACCAGTCATTTCAGAAAAAACAATTAAATTTACCATATTTTTTTCTTAATTTTTTTTCTACATGCTTTGTATTATACGTTCATGGCTTTGCACGATTAAAGAACCATTGTGTTTTATAATTTAATTGCAAAAAACACGTTACAGAGTCGTAAATCCGCGTGACAGAAGAGTATTTCATACAAATCACAGTTGTCTCCTGCTCCCTCGGCTTGCGTATAATCCATAATAAAACGAAATAATTGTATGATGACACAAAATGTAAAAATGACTTTTAACTTCCAAGCAAATTACGTATCATGTAATACCAACCATTATTTTTTGTCACTTATAATATAATATTTGAAATATCTCAAATTCTTGTCTCCTTCTACCTGTTGCTTTATTACGTATATTATGTCACGTGGGTTTTCCTTCGAAATACGCGAATGCGTCGCTCGTCTTCGTGGCCTGCGCGTGGCGGTTAAGACCCCCTTCCCACCGTGCCACAATTTCCCCTCTGTGATCCAGAGACAGCGTACCAGTGGCCCGAAAGCTGTAGTAGGGATGTGCGTGTTTTTATTCGGCTACCGCTTTGTCACGTAAGAAATTGATTCAAAATATATTTTTTATTGGTACTTTTTGCTGTCTACTCTTTCGTAATAAGAAATATTTTATTGCCAACGTGTAAAATATACATTCTATGTTAACTTTTAAGTGTTATAGACTTTGCAATCAATTTTTACCCCTCCGTCACATGGCAACTCCGTCACATGTTTATTGTGACGGAGTGGTAAAGCACGTGACGCAGGGGTAAAATAAACGATATTCATGTTCTATTTTTGCTTAATTCAAGATATACTGAAATAGATACACTAGATAGTATGGTAATTATTCCTACGGAAAGTGTTACGTATCTTTTTGTATGTTTCGGTACTTATTTACTTATTTTCTATTACCATCCATTCCATCTGGTACCATCATGGCAAAAAACGGCATTAACACCACCAGAAAGACAGCAGCGTTGTCGGGAAAGACGAATAAATGACCCTAAAAAAGTAGCTGAAGTAAAGCGCAAAGATTTAGAAAGATACCATGCTGCATGCATGCATGCATGCAAAAGAAGGGAGAAAAGGATGCTTGCAGAGGTACTTTAAAATACGTCAGTTCCGACGACAATACCAGAAACCCCACGTATGACTCCATCTGCAACCCCGACTCTCTCCGAGGTATATTGTAGTTCAAGGGGAAGAAAGAAAGTTAAAAGAGACAGATCAAAGGTATACAGCGATAATATTAAGTTGCAATAAAAAATAGACCAGTTGGAGAAAGAAAATATGAAGAGATTTCACAGAAAATCTAATAAATATTAAAGACGTAGTACGCGTATTGGTTACAGAAAAAAGCAAGAAAATCCAATACACTTACGCTGGAGTAACAAAAAGTGACGTCGAAGAAGAAGGCTAAGTCTTGGTAATGTTCTTAAAAGCAGTAGATGATAGTGGAAGACTGTATGTTAGTAGAGAATAACTTATCGCATGTTTCTTTTGATGATATGATTAAAGTCTTACCTGCTCCTAATATTATTAAAAAGGGAATGAGACAATATTTCCAGTTCGAAGCCACTATCAATATTCGAGAAATGAGACTTTCTATCAGTGGCTTTAAAATTTAAATATCTTCTTTCTAGATTGTTTTTGTTAATGATGATTATTTTGTTTTTGGAAATTTTAATTTCTTTTCACAATTTTTTTATTTCATTAAGACGATTGAGTAGTTATTTAGTTGCTTATATTAAGGATCTTCTATTCCTAAGGCTCTAAAATGTGATTATATTAATTATCTAAGTTCGATCTCATGTTAATCTAATTGACAATGTTGAAGACTGATAGAGACATATAACAAAATAAATGATTCTAGTTAAATAAACTGGTTTTATTCCAAAACGCAGTCTGATATCTCCTAGATTTGTTACTCTGTCACGTAAGTTACTACTCTGTCACGAGGTTGTCTCCTGGTAAGAAAATGGTTTTGGTCGTTTATATTCTCTGTTATGATAAGTACAACATAGGATTTTTTTTATTTAGGATAGTTGATGATATTGCCATCTGTGATTTTAGTATTTATTTGTTAACGCTTGTAAAAATAGATTTTACAGCAAAAACTTACTTTACATTAGCAAAAAATGTGACAGAGTGGTATAAGATCAGAAATAAAACATATTTTCTAAAGACAAACGTACGATTTTAATACATTTTCTAAAAGTTTATTTACTTATTTAATGTATCACAAAACAACAAGTTATTTGACGAAAAGATTTCGATAGAATAAAATAAAGGATTTCGTGACGAAGGTGTAAATTTAATGTCGATGTTTATCTTTCAAGTCCTCAAAATCGTACAAAAAATCTATAAACTTCGTGGCCAATACTTTTTTCCGATAGAACAGGAATTCTGCTATTAGGAAATATATATATACTGTCCATGACACTACTATGTTTTTTTTTCAAAACTGAGCTAATTTTAAATCAAATTGTAGGTTTAAAAGAAGAACGACCCGTATACAATCAGTCGGAATTAAATTTAAGAGACCCCGCACTGCAAGACTCAAGATAATGTTAGCTCTTTTTGTGTAGATAGGAACATATATTTGAGTGATGGTAGGTTTACAATTTTTCCAAGCCTAAATGATGACAACTAACACCTTAGTCTACCTGTGACCACGGATGCTGAAAAGGGTACAAAACGTTAGGTTAAAATAAAGTGTAAATAAATTGTGAAAGAATCCATAAAAAGTCATTCATAAAAAGTCATTTCAATGAATTTACGTATAATAAGGAATCATTAAGAAGGGTTTTGATGACTTTACCTAGATTATGCTACAGATAAAACTTTCGTATTTAGGTTATTTGGGCCATAATGCTTTTTAAAATCATTTTACGATTACCGGTAAACCACAGACCTTACTTCAATGTGAGGCTTCAGACCTCACTTCAACGTGAGGCTTACTTGACCTCTAGAGATTATTGATCTTCATGAGACATGTGGTGCTATGAATACTAACCGCGGTGTAAAGCAAACAAGAGCTTAAAGTATTATGCTCTACGTAAGAATTAACTACACAGTTGTGAAATATGACAAAGGTTACGATTTAGTGAAGATTGTAAGAGCAAGCTAAACAAAGTTATAGTATTCATACGTCAACTCACTGCTTGCTGATTACAAATACATAACCGTTAATTGGTAGACAAATAACTTTGGGTTACGCAAAACGTTTAGGGACGATGTCAAAATATTTTTTTGTAAAGTTCCTCGCCGTAGCGGAGTATGACAATTTGTTTAGTTCTGGTTGCTCAAGAAACGTGGTTTGTGAAACAATGTAGTGCTCAGACGGGCATAGTTTTCGACGTGATCTTTGAAACTGATCGTGAGGCCTATTAAAACGGAGTTATTGTTCGCGCCCGCGCGAACCTTCGGACAAGCACTAATTGCCTCGTACAAAGCATCGCAATCCACAGATTATCGCGGACTTGTCCTTGTGAACAATATTTACCGGCGCTGCGGTCGCTTGCGGCTTTGTCGTTGGCAAGGGCGAAACAAATTAATACCTTAAAACCCAATATTCACCTTGGTCAAAAAAAACTACATGGATTAGTGAAAATTGTGTGTTAGTGCACAATAGTTTAAAACAACATCAGCTGTTTACAGCCTTGAAATTGTGCATAAACAAACTATGAATGTATTTTATCCGCTAAAAGGTAAACTGGTAACAGGCGGTCGACTCTTTTTTGTTAGAAATAAAACGAACGAACTAATAAGTATCCTGTTGCCTATATGTTGTATTGAAGTTGTTAAATTTTTTGTCGATACGATAATTAACTTATAAAAAGTCCTTGGTAAATGCAATAAGAAATCACACTTACACTTAATCTATTAACTTTTTAATACTTATATACAGTAGATGCTAAAATACCAGTCTCGTTTTGGTTTCTTTCAAGATCAAATTAGTTACAAGTGACTTAAAAGCATTGACCAAAATAAATTAGGTTGTTCATTTCCAAACTAATTAGACTATCTAATCAATTTGATACAATATTTAGGCGTGGCCAAATCATTTCATGATGTTTGGGTGTTTTATTTAGCTGCTAAAATAGAACTAATTAGTATTACTATAGGCGATGAGTTAAAAGTGATTTAACTGCAACGAGTTATTTCGGTCAATGTGCTACATGAGATATATATGCCTTCACGCAAATATTATACGTACTTCGTATATGCAGAGAACTTGACCTTCGATCACGTAACTCGACTCTATCGAATGTATTCGGAAGTGAAATAGTAAGTGCCTTCAACATCTTACATAGATTGGTAATGGTGTAACATTAGGTAAATGTAACTGACGCTTATTAAAAATATATGTATTATTTAACTTGTATGTGCATTACCCTGTTGTTTTATTCATGAGATCTGCCGTTTTGAACTAGAGAGATAATCGTTAGCTATGGTACGAGGATACCGTGGGCTAGTTAGTTCTGCCGGCCATCAATTACTGCTATTTCATACATCCTTTTAATAGTCTATTTGGACGGACAAAAATGTATCTTTGCGCATTCATTTTTCAAGTGAGTGGAGCCAACGTTAGCGCCCGGATGGCGGCAGTGTAACTAGTTTGCATTGAGTCGTGCCCGAGTTCAACCTTCTTAAATGACAGCACGGCATAAAAAACAACGGACACTCGGTATTCAAGCCAAGGTCCTGTAATGAGATATGTAAGGTAGATAGCTCGGTGCAGAGAATTAAGAGAATTCCGTCTGCTTAAACAGATAATGTCTGGAGGTTTAATTAAAGCGTGCCAGTATTAATAAGTGCACTCAATTCTTGTTTCGTGCGTTGGCGTGGGTTTTCCTTTGTGTGGGCGGAAAAGGAACTTTGGTTAAGCTTCCCATTATGAATGGACGAGGCAGTAACAACGGAATTGTTTGATCACGATATCATTCTGAGATACTTAAGCTCATTCAGATTAGAATGAGCTGCTAATCTAATATAAAGCACATTAGTTAAATAGTATAAGTACGAAACATTTGCGGAGCATTTGCTTGTTGCAAATGCTCCTTTTTTACCATCATGTACAAAACAATAACTGTTACGCCATTAAGACACGGTTACATCCAAATTAACGTGGGAAAAACACAATCTCCTCAGCCGATCTCTAGGTGAGGACCTGCAGGCTCGCTCGTGAATGACTGCGATAACTTCTTTTGTTAATGGCTAATTGCTGTTGGAATCATCAACGTTATCGGAATATTTTATTATGTGCCTTCGGCTGTGATTACTTTTTTTTGTTTATGATGCACCAAACAGCTCATAAATATGTACGCTTTTAGTTATATTACTAGAATAAATGTATTAAATCCAAACCATAAGCTTTTTTGTAACGGTATATCTATTTTGTGCTATAAAAAATAGAGTGTGTAGACCTCTTTTGTTTTAATCTAGAGTGCCATCTTATTAGCAAAACATGTTCTATTGTGAGTAGTAAACAATTGTACATTCATTGTTTTCACGATGCTTTGATTAGATTTAACATTATATCGAAGTATAGCTGAACTAGAATGCTTAACCTATGCTTACCGCAAACAACTAAGATAATTAAAAGTTATCAATAGGCTTATTAATAGGTGCCTAACTATGGTTAATCCAATGTTTAAAAAATCAACGTGTAAGATATCTTCAGCTAAATGCAGTCTGCCTTAATGTTAAATATTGACCAACCAGTGGGTACAATACTAATATCCGTTAAGTTTGAAAGCCTCCCTAATCGAGTGTTGAAGGATACGCAGTGTACACGGTTTTCTCTCTACTCTGCGAGGATTAGGCAACTAATCCATTTATCATCGTCGAGCTAGAGACTAGACCTAGCTAATGGGGGGCAATTAGGAGCGGTGCGTGATATAGGAGCGGGTTCAGCACGCGGCATTTCGCAAGATTAGAATCATCAGCGTACGAGCATATGCGGATAGTACTAGAGCTCGGAGCAGCCTCTTACTCAGTTGTAACAAGGACAACTTTACAACGAAAATATATGGACTAGTGCCCGCGACTGTACGTACGTACATACTTAACAGTACATAGAGTTCAACAGTTAGGAATCTTAATCAGGTTGTAATAGGAGCGGTTTTACCATGGTAATAAACAGTTTAATGTGCAGGCGCCTGCACTTAATCATAAGGCTATGCTCTCGTTTGTTATCTGATGATTTGTTTAACGTATGGTATTGTAATTAATTAAAGATGTGCTTACTGGAAACTTTATGAATTATAGCACTGGCAATTTAATTTTATTTGGTATAAGTCAAAATATAGGTACCTAATTATTGCTTGTAACAAATCTGTACGAAACGAAGTTATAATAACCTTAGGCAAGCAATTTTATCTCAGTATTTGTTATAGAGTGTAGAGCAACTGCTGGCCAGTGTAGATAGGAAATTGGATTTGCTGATTTAATGCCCAACCCAACTTATTATTTTGAGTTCTTATTCGATATTGCAATATTGTTAATATTTCCAATAAACAAAGTAAGCCAATTTGTGAGAAATTTTTAAAGAATAACGTTACCGCACTAAAATAAATTTCCTTTTGAATAAAGATGAGCAATATAGGTGACACATATCAATGTTATTTTCGACTTCGCAACTTAATAGAGCGTTAGTTGGTAGTGATTTTTCCTCTTCCTCAATCTTAGTGTTTTCGTCTCGATGTTTGTTAGAGCGCGTGACGTAGCGAGGCCGCGCTAAGGCCGCGCGCGGCTCTCAGCTGATTTGCATCTGGACGTACCTGCGGCCAAGTACGTACGGTTTGTGAAATAAAAGCACAATGAATAACTCACTAAACAGGAATCTCAACACTTCCTAAATGTGCACGATGGAACATTGTTTACGCTTTTTGTTCGAGGCTATTGCATCAGACAGTCCGGATTTCAAGGCGGAATTTTTGGGAAAGATATTTAATTAAAAAATCAAATTAGGATGCACCGAATTCAATATCTTTTAACGGATCATAAATATATGTTTTATCTGAATATCTGATGTGACCAGCTTACTAGCTTATGTTGAGCGATTGAACTACGGATTTTGCATTTAATAAGAATCCAATAAAAGAACCAAAGTTTCCATCACGCTTAAAACCAAAATAATAAGGGCTGGTACCTGCCCTTTTGTATTTGTTTAACTATTGTGTTGGACCTTAACTTGTCCTCACACGTCAAAGGTGATCAGGATATTAACCCGACAAGAGGTCGTCATTGTCATTAAACAGGGTATTAACTGGGGGATTAACTCATCCCATCAGTCAGATCGCATCCGCCTGTCAAAACTGCCTCCGCTCCGTACACTGACTTTAATTTAATAATAGCTATCATCAATATAACTCAGCAAAAGGACAATGATAATAACGCAGATTATTGACTCCACAGATTTGTAAAGGTAATTGTTTCGTTGTAGAGATGATCATTTTTAGAGTTCCGTACCCAAAGGGTAAAAATACGGTACCGTATGACTAAGACTCCGGTTTCCTTAAGTTAACTATCTGATGTTAATGATAACCTGAATATATCGCGGTCTGTTGTAAAGCTGTAAAATGAAACTGAAAGAAATAAAGTGTACAACGAATACTAATTATATTATATATTATTTAAAATTAAAAACAATACCTGTAAGTAAGATCAAATCTTCTTTCTCTTTTCGTGTGATGTGTGTACATGTTATTATAATGTAAGGTACTAAAACCTTGTCACTGGCATGTTGAATTTATAATATTTTACCAATATTGACAAAGTTTGTGTATTAATTTGATTAATAGTTGAATTTCAAGTAATTTTGTAATGTTTCGAAATAATCGGGACCTTCAACCTTCTATTGTAGACGTCTATAATCATTTGCCACGTTATGAACTTGGGCAACAGATTAAAAATAGAACCGAATGTTTATATTGTTTGAATCATTAATCAAAGTGATATACTAAGTCTAATACTAGTCAGTATTATTCAATAGCATCGTTTTTAGAGCTTCTACCGAACTATTACAAGAGGCCTAAATACGTTCATCTGATTGTCCCGACCGATTACGACCCTAGCGCGTTGATGTTTTTGTAGGGCGAAAAGGTTATTATTAGGTCCTTACCTATGAAATTGGCGTTTTGTATGGGAGGAACAAAAAGTCGAAATTTTTTTATATAGCATATTTATTTAATCAAAGTATGAGCCATTGTAATCTATGCACTTTTGCCATCTCATAGGTAGTTCATTGATCCCTTTACTAAAAAAACCATTCGAACGGGAATCAATAAAATCTTTGAAGGCGACTTGGACTGCCCCATCTGAGTTGAACTTTTTCCCTTGCAAGAAGTTATCCATTTCGAAAAAAATGGTAATCTGTTGGAGCAAGGTCCGGGGAGTACGGTGGATGCCTTAGAGATTCCAATTGAAGTTCTTCTAATTTGCTAGCCGTCTGTTGTGCAGTGTGTGGTCTAGCGTTGTCGTGAAGCAGCAGTGGCGTAGAGCGATTGACCAGCCTTGGTTGTTTAGCAACTAGCTTTTCCATCATGGTTTGCAATTGCTGACAATAGATATCTGCCGTAATCGTCTGGCCAGATTTGAGAAAACTGTAATGAACGACACCGGCGCTAGTCCACCAAACGCTTACAAGTAACTTTTTATTGGTCAATTTTCGCTTGGAGCAGGCTTTGGCTGGCTTGCCAGGGTCCAGCCATTGCGATGAGCGCTTCCGATTATCGTAGAGAATCCACTTTTCATCACAGGTAATGATTCGATTTAAAATCCCTTCGTTATTGTGCCGGTCAAGTAATGTAACGCAGCAGTTGACGCGCGTTTGCCGGTTTGCTTCACTCAATTCGTGAGGAACCCACCTTTCAAGTTTTTTAATCTTCCCAATTTGCTTCAAGTGGATTAAAACAGTTTTATCACTAACGCCAAAGCCTGCAGCTAACTCGGACGTGGTTTGCGATGGATCCGCTTCCACAATAGCCTTCAATTCTTCATTATCAACTTGGGTCTCCGGCCGTCCACGAGGCTTGTTTTGCAGGTCGAAATTTCCAGAACGAAAACGTTGGAACCAAAAACGCACTGTGTTTTCTTTTGCGACACAACCGCCATACACATCATTAACCCTTCGAGCCGTTTCCGCAGCACTGGTGCCACGGTGGAACTCGTACTCGTAAATAACGCGATATTTCAAATTTTCCATTTTGTAAATTGAGCGATGCAAACAGAAAAAAGATAAGTAAAAAAACAAATGAATGACGGTTTACGAAACACAACTACATGTGGAAATAGCTGTATAAATTTGAATTTCGAATTCCTAACCAAATAGGAAAAATTTGTGATCAAAGTGGCCAGTACGACAAAACGCCAATTTCATATGTAAGGACCTAATATTACTAGATATTGCATTTTACTTTACACGTCATAATTAAGTAAATGAAGTAACTAAAATTGTCATGAATCTCTATGATTGAATCATACGTTATTTAAATTGTATGTATTTTGTAGACAATATTTAAATACCGTCGGTTTGTAAAAGCCACAGGTGTGCACATCTTAACGCATGGTCAAAAAATATTTCAAAAAAGATAGAACGGGATTTCAAAATCCACTTGACAGCGATTTATGTGTCACGATCCTGCAAGCCGATGGAAATTGGACAATGCAATAATCCAGTTATTATAGTAAGTTCACCTCGGAATTCGAGATACCCAGCTGTAAGTCTGTAAATATTTGTGTATTAACACCCTAAAAGTGGTCTTACAACTTAAATATGGTAGGGTGTACGCAACTATTAAATTTCAAGGCTAAAGGTCTTTTTTGTAAATGTCTTATTACGTATGGGTTTTTTTGCTATTTTTACTTAGTATCAATATTGTAGAATACAAAATTCTCTATTAAATTCTGTAAAAAAAATAATTAACCGTTGAACCGTTTTCGAGATAGAGAGCGGAGAGCGCACGGTTACAAGATACCTTGAAAACGCGCTTGTTGCTGAAAATTCGATCCAAGACAATAATAGATTTTATGACATAAGGGTGAGCTTCTTTAAATACTGTTTACAGTTTCTGTCATATCTGCAGATTCTCTGGTGCTAAACCTTACTGTTTCACAATGCAATCATATAACGAGTAATATCCAAATTATGGCCTAAATATCCATTTTAGTAAAATAATAAAAGTGCTCAAATCTACCCCACCCCTGGGGCAGCTTTGAACACTCATGGGGCAGTTTTGAAATATCATTAAATACGAAGTTTTAGAATTTCTCAGACTATTAAATAGCAACATTAAAAGACTTAACATTTGAAACGACACAGATGAAATATCAATAGCAAGTATAAAGTTACAAACTACTTCACACTAATATATATAAATGCGAAAGTTTCTTTTTTTAGATGTCTGAATATTTGGATGTTTGTCCGTCAATCACGCTGAAACTACAGTACGGATTTTTATGAAATTTGCACAGGGTTGAGCTGATTAGGGCGATAGGATACTTTTTATCCCGATTAAATGTTCCCTTGGGATATACAGGAGCAAAATCCAACGTTTGCACGGACGAAGTTGCGGGCGGGCCGCTAGTTAATAAAATTAAAATTAAATGAACATAACTTTTAAATACTTCTAGGTCTTGCGTTACTAGTCAATTCCTTATTCAGTGTTTTTTTAATTTATAGCCATTCTTAGTACGACCCCCACTATTGTGTTTAGAGCTGCCCTAAGGGTATCTAAAAATGTAAAACATTTACTTTCCTAGTAAAAGTTAAAAAAGGAATTGATCTGTAGTTCACTGCGTGATATATGAAACATTCTGACTAATAGATGGAATGAACGCTCCATATACCTTGAATTGGATGACCTTACGCGATATTAGATCCCTACGCGCTTATTTGAAAAAGCTTATCACTTGAACTCGAAAATGAAAACTCCTTATAACTCAACGACAGGCTGTCAAACGTCGAAAGGGACAAGCGACATTTGTGCTGGTTTGTTTCGCCACTATCTAAAAAAAATCACCACTAAATTACTTTCTAAAATAGCTTCGTAAAATCAAATGTTCAAATCTGCATCTGTTCAAAGGTGCCCCCTTCTCCCCTACCTAACGTATTTGGGTACGTAATATAATATTTAAAGACAGATTGCGTTGACTAAATCGTATCATGAACTAATTATCTTGACAGAAGAGTTTTATGTTAAAATAGGAGGTAATGTAGATTGGTAGTAGTAGTCCTCCTGGCCGATTTCGACCACGGCGGCCAATCTCAACAGAGATCAGCCAACTACGCAGGAGATATTATAGTGCACAAGTGTGAGCGTAATACACAGGTGCACTCACTGTTCCATCACTCTCAAAGTTCGATGAGACGGCAATCCGACATGACCGGAGAGAGATTAAGAGCAGGACCAACGGCTTAAGGTGCTTTCCGAGGCACGGAGGTATAACACCGCCAACTTCCCGACTCCGAGCTGTATTTGAGAAATTCATGACAGAAAATCTCAGAAACAATTTTGGCTCGACCTGTATGTAGATTATGGATGAATCGTACGGTGGCCAGCACGTCAATGTAAGCAGTGCGGTATCTTATGCGCTTGTGATACGGGCGATTTTACAATAAAACTGGGTAACCTGATGTGCTGGTTTTGGTACTTTATACGGTCTTAATGAGTTTTGACGAAGTAGACTGCAGCTAGTCAAAGCAACAGTGGTATATATCGCAGATATAGATATACGATTCATCTATATCTGCGTTATAAGATCAGAAAAATGTTAACTGTTAAATGTTAACGAAGATAAATGTTAACGAAGATCAAAGAACGGGAAGTTAGAGCAACAGTGGTTACCACGTAGGTACGCAGGGCAACAGTAGTTATGCGGGATTAAACTCGTCTTATTTTAGTCAGAAAACAATATTACTAAGAATTAACAAGTTCAGCTTTTAAGTCGGTAAAATTTGTCATAGTCTAGGATCCCAACTTAAATCCGCCTTCACCGAACTGATTATAGAATGAAAAATATTTCATGATAAATTTAGTATACAGGGTGCAAAAAAAACCTTAACGGAGCCTTCAACCACGCGTTCAGTACATCAAATCAAATCGTATGTAAGAGATATTTTGGCTGGGAAACAACTTTTTGACATCAAAAAAAAAAATCTAACCCGCAATGTACAGCGCGCACGCGGAAAAGTCACCGTGGGGCGTGTTGCTTTACGCCGCCGCGACGCGGTTCGGTTCGAGTGTGCGCTGTTTATTGCGGAGTGTGCTATTTAGAGGCTTTTCATGAAAGAACTAGTGAAAATTTGTATCATGTTTCTTTGGAAAAAAGTTCAGTTATAACGGACAGAAGTCATTTCTGTAAAAATCAACAAATTTTTTTTCAAACTTTAACCATCAATATCTCAGTAACCGTTATCTTCCCAGGTATGTAAAGGAAAAAAATGATCGTAACAATTGGTAGAATATATGGTCTTCGGCTTCGTTAAGGTTTTTTTTACACCCTGTATTAAATAAGCTATTAAAATTAGTTTGCTAAAAATCCTGAACAGATTATTATTAATTAATTTTGAAAAACAATTGTTATATTGGCATTATCAAGATAATAAGAAAATTTTGTCCTGACTGAAAGTAAGTTTATTGCCATTTAACAGCGCTTAAGATGTTTTTTTAGTAGTTTGCCTTAGTAATAGACAACCCAACTGTTTGGTTTTGTTCTGTACTTTCAGTCAGGACAAAATCTTCTTAGCATTTTGATGTTGCAAAATTAAAAAAGATCTAACTACCTAGCAAGAACATACTGTTTAGTACCTACAATCCTACAATTTTTCAGCCTACAATTAGCAAAAATCACTTATGTCAAACCAAACAGAGAAACACACGCACGCACGTGCACGCAAGTACTGAGGCTGAAAAGGTGCGGAGCAGGTCCATTGGACTCGGTTAAGTAGGACCACGCGCGAATAGCTCGTACCGTATCTGCCTCTTTTTGGTTTGATCTAAGAAAAGGTAAGCATAACCTTAGCAACTAGAGATATTTCACCACGCTTAGCAAATGGGATGTTCTTATATAAACGTGACAGCCCATCAAAGTTAATACTTATTTGGTCGCAATAAGGGTGAAATCGCAGCGAAACAAGTGGTCTCATGTTGTCTGTACATCATTGCTGTGTACAAATAGAAAAATTGACACCTCATGATACTTTCTTTGTGGTATAACGGATAATGTCAACGTGGGAAAGTTGCGGAGGTGAAATGAAGGAGTGCTGTCTCATAATGATCTTCTGTGAACGCAAATATGAATAGAATTTAAGTGGGTATGCTGACAATCTAAAAGTTCAAAATATTGTAGCATCGAGAGATAATGTGCGTAATTATTTAAATTATATAAACTGTTATTACTTATTTCACAACGGAGCTGTTAGGTAAAATTGGTTTATTGTGACTGCTAACGGAAGTATCAATAAAATCGTATAACAAAACTGTCAATGCATGTTGCAAACATGACAGCATTTTTTTATAGTACACTCCTCAAGAAATCTTTGTATGTGCTTGTATTTTTTCACGGTGTATTCTGATTAACATTAACTTGTGAAAAGCTTGGACCGGCTGTCAAAATTTCTCGCATCTTATTTAATTTCGTTTAAGGAAATTTAAATTTTATTACATACTAGCGGACCTTGCAGTCATCGTCATGCCCTCGCTTTTCACATTTCATTATAAATATTTTCTCATCGTTTATACCTTCCCTGAACTTCCACAAATAATTCAAAACCTAAATTAGCAAAATCGGTACTGCCGTTCTCGAATTTTAGCGAGACTAACGAACAGTAATAAATTTCTAATTCCGGCAAACATTGTCCTGCCCGTTGTTTCTTTCTTATTTTCTGATCTTTTAAACCCTCCATGGAACTCAAAAAATATTTCAAGACTAAAATGATTAAAATCGGTTCAGCCGTACTCGAGTTTTAGCGAGACTAACGAACAGCAATTCATTTTTATATATCAGAAGATAGATTTCTCAAAAAAGTAAATGCATTTTTTTATGAAACCAAAATAACCATTTATTACTATTGCCCAGTGTTTGGTGCATGCAAGACCCGTTTATTTATGATAACTTAGGTGTTTAATTGTGTGTGTAATTGCCATTAACATGTTAAGTTACTGCTATGCAAATAATATTGCCAGGAATATAATGCAAAATTTTGCAATGATTTCAAATACTTGGAGAATAATTTGAAATGCAATGACTTTGAAACAGCTAGTAACAATGAATCGGTAAATACATGCAGGAAGTGCACTTTACTCGTACAACACGACTACTCAACCGGCTCGGTAAAACCTCGAAGTCTGTGAATTTATCGCACCAAGTTCCGTGATAAACGTATGACTAAGTTATTACGGAATAGCATTGTTTGAATATTTTGCCTTCGTATGCTTTGTAAACACATGACCACCGGAGCATATAAAGTGAATTATTTGTAAACAAAAGACTTTTCATGCGATCCACAACGTTTGACACCATGTGCAACATTTGGGTTGCAACGGACGTACCTTTCGCAATAACACAGGGAAGAGGTAACTCCTATTATGGCACTGGGAAGGTTGGCACAAAACATCACAATATACACTTTCAGTATACGGGTTGTGTCACTGCATTCTCACTGGGCTAGTCGGGAGTCGCGCGCGCGGGTCGCATGCCTGTTCGCGTCGAGGTATGCCGTATGTCACTCGTGTTTCGCAAATGGCGGTAAATATCGTTCGTGTATTATCGGTGCAGGCTGGAGCCGGACTGAGCAGTTTATTATTATATCGCGGGAAGGAGCGCCGCACTCAAGGTTTCGACGGCCGCGGCCGGCGCGCGCGCACGTTCCTCGCAGCGCCTTATCTGCCGTCGCCTTTGTCGTTCACGATTCACTCGCGAACGAATCTCATTACGAGTATCGCCTGGAAATCATCACGAATGTTCGACATTAGAAAATAACCCACATCGTGACTCAAAAGACATTTGACGAAAATATCTAAACATCAGTAGCAAACGGTGGTATATTACATAATCAAACTAGATATGTACACATGAACAAACATATCCATTTTTGTATTAATATTCTTGTCAGTTGGTTGCGATTTCAACCATGTTTCTATCAAATAATCTTTTGTATGAGTTTAAGCGTATAAAGCCTTGATTAAATTAATAATGGTATTGACTTTCAAAAGTTAAATAAAATAAATAAATTGTATGAAACCTACAAGTAATATCCAACGATTTATATTATCGATGCTACGGTGCTACGAAAAAAATGCTACGAGACGATGCTACGGTTGTAGCTAGTGGTATAATAAATAACTTTTGATTGTTGCAATTTTTCTTTGGATAGTGGTCGTGTAAAATGGTATTAAACAAACCAATTAATATGGGAACCCGTATGGCTACATACTGGGGCAGTATTTTCAATTATGTGTACTTGTGCGAGGCAAGTGGAGCGCGTGATCAGTCCCACGTATGAAGGTAGCTAACACGTGAACTGACGCACATCATCACTAAAGAACTACTTGTATTATAAGACTTGGTACCTGATAAACAAGCTATGCAGTGTTCTCTATAGTTGGAATTGATTTTATAACTGATCATGAATTTGACAGTGTTTTTTGGCTCAACATCCATGACTCAACTACAAATGCTCGTGCTCATTACACTAACATTTTCTCCTAGCAGGATTCGACCGACACCTCTGTTGTTAACGTAAATTAACAAATATCAAATAAACTAATTTATTTAATTTTAAGAATAAATACTTTGAATAGTATTGCAGTACGGCCATAAGGCAATACACCGATCTGATTAATGGTCTCATTGTTGCAAATCGTTCAACTTACACTCAGTAACCAGAGAGATGTTTAAAAAGTAGTCATGTTACAGCATTTGAATTGAATCCCATAGTAATTGATATGAGACCTTAAGGCAATGGCATGAAAGTACATTTGGACACACTTAATTGTTCGTGACTGTATGTACCGTAGTATTGATAACACACGTGCCGTGCCGCACGTCGTGTGTGAACGCAAGTGTATGATCACACCATCAATCTTTGCATTACTCTGCAAATGCCGGTACTAAGATTCAGGTTGGGTTTTTACGAGTATTATTGAATAATGGTTATGTATGCAAGCATCCATAATGTTTCCATCCGATATACTTTAATGCTACCTGCATTTAGAACATAGGATGATAAAGTTTTGTCTGAGAGGCCTATAAATTATTTTTGTTACTTTTAGTCCATAAACACATTGTGCATTCGTTGAACCGAAATAACATTTCATTTTTTAATATTTCCAATAAATTTTTTTAAATTTTTTTCAACAGACAGATAAATAGCTATCGGCTATTTAACAAAATATAAGCTGACCGAATTTAGGACGACATATGATATCACCGTCTGCATAAGCAAGTTTGATATTTCAAATCGGCCATCATTGAATTTTATCGGACTGTTAGCGCTATCTGTCTATTGAACAATCAACCCTAAACAACAAGGAAACCAACCTTGATGAAGTGCCAATGTTCAGTGGCATATAAAAAATCAGGCAACAATTTCCGACTAAGAAATACCGATTGAATACCAGACAACGTCTCAGCATATAAATTAATCAAATACCAATCAGATTATATCGATAACTAATGTCGACATGCAATACCATTCAAGTTATCAAAAGTTGCCGATAGGTAATGTCGGAAGTGAAATATTCCCAGTGACCTCTCAGCGGGCGTGCGCTCACGGGCAAAAAACACCGATCGTGTATCTAGTTCCTTTTGCACAAGGCCAGTTATTATTTCTAACACGAATTCATTTGAATTAATGTTTACGATCAAGACAAAAATACACCCAATGTCAATTCATCAATATGTTTTATTACTATTGCATGTGTGATCAACAAGTCATAGTTCTGGAAAAATTGGTAACATTCATGCATGAAAGATATTATTTAAAGATTTTGTAAATTACATTGAGTGTTTGGTTATTTCAAAAATCTAAGCATAAAAGCATCCATTCATTTTTTTTAATTTGTTTTATTAGTTCCTACTAACCAGCGTCGATTTACAAGAAGCATTAGAATAATATTTAAAATCGTCCTGTTTATGAAGATAAGATATCCATCGAACTTATTATGTGCTATTATCATAAATCATCACATAAACGTCAACATAAAACAAATAAATCACTTCCATTTCTTGCAAAAAAAGACTTTTTGTGCCATTATATTTTAATGCTGCTTCAAAGATGGCACACCTATTATGGATTTCTCATAATATGTTCATCAATTCAACGTTAATGCGTAGTTTTGGAGTACGCAAACATAATAACTATAATGTATTTCGTAACTTCTTTATACATTTCTACAATATACGTGGACAAGAATATGGATTGTAGATGTTGCCTTCCGTTAAAAATTTCAAAAAGAGCGAGAGCTAAAAAAACTCAACATTTGTATTTGTTGAGAGTTTTTCAAATAAAGTGTATTAGTAAAATTAATTACTACTAACAAAAAGTTCGGAACTTCTTAAACAGCATGCTTCTGAAATAATACAAATATTTGTAGTGCTTATTCATCGAATATATAGGTACAAATTTTCAGAGCCGGAAGTTCCAGCCGTTCCATTTTTTCGTAGTTAAATCATTGTTGTTCAATTACATAACTTTGACCGTAATTACTCGTATAATTTTGACCGTACTTCTTTTTGACTATGTTTGTATCTGTTAGTGTGTGTGTCCTCGTACTGCTGTGACATATTGTTTGGCACGAGGTATGAAACAAGCGTGTCAAATGTAATTTGCTGATCCAGTGGCTCTACTTTGTTAGTTGATGTAATTTCGAAAGTACCTTAAACCCGTCACTCGCCTTTGCCATGCAAGTAAATGAGATGGCTATAGTCGAAAATATGTACAAGGCTTTTCGGAGTAGAGCCTTTGAACTACTGGAGCGCCAAGTAATTCGCCCCTATGCATTAGCTAGGGGCCAAGATAAATCGACCACTATGCCAGATTTATTGACCGATACAGTATTTACATACACTTAAAATACCAATGGTACCAATTGAAATAACCATAGCAAAGATATTAGGCCGATTACTGCAATCTTAACATTTGCTTTGTAAGTAACCTACTACTTCGAGTTTGTAAATGTCTTGGAAGTTATTCAATAATTCAGTGTTTGCTAAAAAGGTTTTCTCTTTCTTCTAAAGGTTCTTTAAATAAATCCTTCTCTTGTTAAAAAATAAGGTGCTGGTTTTTTATAAGGACCCCCCGCGTATTTTCTCTGATTAAAGTTTTGAGAAAATCGTTTACCGGAAATACTTTGTGTGATTTGAGAGTTGTTTAAATATTGTTACGCAGCAGTAAAAATTACGAACCCTTTAAAAAACAATACAAGGCTTGTTTACTTTTCAGCCAAACAATAGAATAATTCAACATTCTTGAACAAAAGATATAGTATTTTAAATGCTATGCTTCTATGTTCACTTGTGAACATAACAGCACACAAATGAATAAATGCGTCGAAACTTGAAAATTACTTGCTATTCTATCCGACATCTTACTTACAAATACTGCTAGACTTGTAAAAAAACGTTGGAAGGCCAAAGCAAGCATTAACTGATTGAAACGAATTTCCCACTTATAGAGTAGGTACTCAATGCTGTATGTTTCTGTTCGTACAGTCAGTGGCAGAAACTTGAAGTTAACTAATTTCCGCAAAAGGGTTTTTACCGATTTTAACTTTTTTTCATCTGTACTTGTACGGTTTCGTACTCTTTGCTGATAGAATGATAGTGTACGGAATGAAAGTCCTTGATAGTGATTAACTGATAGTTATATTGATAGAAAGTCTCGTACGACTAAAATGATAGAATGATATGAGAGCGCGCGGTGCGAATGACAGATATACACGAACTGATGAAATTATGGCAATGTAAAGCGAATTATAAAATAATGCGCTTCCGGGGAAATGCTGACGCGACGATTGTACGTGCTAGCTCGTACAGTACTGTTTTTTGACTCCTTACGACACAAGAGTATTCATATCGCAAGCATATAAAAGGACTTAATATGACTTATGTTTTGTGAATTTCGACCATATTTAACACGTACACAACTAGAGCCATCTTAACATAATAAGCGTGTTTAAATGATTGGGTTAAATTGTAGATACGTACAAGGTTTAATGACATCGATATATGAAAATATTTTTGTGTCTAAGTGTACATGACCTTAGGTTCGTGACGAGAAGATGGAATTACATTACAGTACATTTGTGTTGATGATGATTGTTGTGCATGGATTGTTAATCAAACGATTAGCTACGTACTATAAAATTTTGTTTCGTACAACATTGTAAGTTTTAAGGTCAATGTGGTCTATGATTTATTGACCAAATTATTGTGTTATTACTAGCAAGAATCTAGACCACTAGTACTTTCATTACTCAGGTAAATTTGAGAACTTTTTACACTATGTTTAATCCGTATTACTTATAATATTTTAATGATGAACTATTAGCTAATCCGGTGTTACGTACTGATATTAATATTCGAGCACATCCTAAATTTATGAGTATTAGGTACTCACTGGTGGACGTTTCGGCGGGATTGCACACTAAATTTGCTGTCACGATGTCGATTCTTAGTTGTGGCAATTAATATACCTTGGATCTACAGATCCAAATTCAATTAGGAGTACTGGTTATGTAGAGTGCGAGTCACATGACTTTATGTCGTAAAATGTGTAGCTTCGAGTAATTAAACTTTGGTTTGATACTAACCACCCAAGTTTTTTTTTCGTTTTTGTGCTTGAGAATGTGTCAAATATATTTCCAAATTGATAGGACCGCCAAATGGGCAATTACATGACGTGATCAATTTATTGGGGTTCAACATCCTAATCAACAAAACGTTTTTTTTGTGAATAGATAGATTTGTATATACAGGGTGAAATTTTAGTGGTTGTTTTCCCGCAGTGAATTGATTCTATATCACTAGATAAATCGATTGTTTAAGTTATTTTTAAATAAAATCAACAAAAATTTTCAACATTATGTATGGGCGGGCGCGTTTCATGGAGCGCTTGCAGTATGGAGAACAAAAAGAGAACTTATTTAAAAGTAAAAAGAACTACCATGATTCGATATTATTACAGAAAGTAATTCGTTTCGCAGCGGGAAAACATCCACTAAAATTTAACCTTGTATAGTTTTTGAATAAATAATTGATATCGTGCTAGACTTATCTTCGGTTTTTGATCAAGAACATACGATTTATTTTATCACTTATATCGATGCTAATGTATTCAAATGGAAACTTTAATTAGTAGAATAGTTTCCTGTTACTAGTAATGCACGATTATTTAACATAATTATACATACATACATACTTATGGTCACATATTTTAACGCGACGATTATGTTCATGGCAAATAACTACCCACACGCGCAAAGGAACATTCCAGTCTACTATTAGACTATTACCGGCAACGCCGATCCGGATGCAAGTTGAGTTGTTATGGCATCCAATAACACAATTATTATTCAATATGAATTATGATGTATGATATACAAAACGGAACTGTTAATGAGTAATAGGATAACATCCTAGAGCTTACCTTGGGAGCGTTCGCGGCGACCTCTGCCGGCCTCATATGTGAACACAATGAGAAGGAAAACTGTCTTTCGTTGTTAGTTACTCGTACATAATGGTTAATGGATAGAGTACATAGGTGCAGCATGGTATTATAATGTTATTACTGTCAAGTTTCACTTTTCATTAACCTGTAATGATGGCAACGGAATAAATGAATTCCTGATGCATGATATAGAGATTTAGCTATTGAACATATGGGCAATGGTAGATTGAATACGAGAAACAGGGGTTAATAGAGCTCCTCAATGTGACGATGTTGTAAAGCTTGAATAAATGATGGTAAATAATGCTAAATGTAACTTGCCTTATAAGAAGGAATCTTTTTATCAATTTATAAAAGAACATACGGCATGCTGTTGACCAAATTATCTAAAAATAATTTTACATGTATTTTGTTAGTTTATTACTTGCTCATCTTGAGCCGCCGCTCGAGTAGGCAGTGTCACTGCTTCGTGCGCTATTATTTTGAGCGATATGCGAAATCAAGCGGTTACAAAACCCAGATCCTATTTCTTAGTTCGTGGAGGCATCACGTTGTTGATTTATGCTCATCCAGTAGCACGGCAGTACTATTGAGTCCCACAAAGCAATCGCCATTGTGTACTCACGTAATTTACACGCTTTTAGTGCTGAGGCCCGCGGTAAACGAGGGCGCGTCATGTCGATAAGTTTCGCAATTATCTCACTTGCCTAACTAATGAGGTTCGTGCTGATCGTCAGTTGTTTATAAAGTTTCTATTTTATTTTTTTAAAATCCCTAAGCCTGGCTTAAAATTGTGCCAGCTTACTAATACAGTATTTATTTTCCTAAATCAACACGAGTGTGCGGTAGCATGTATTACACTAAGTAAGAGCCGTTGATATTTCAATGACTTTCCTATCAATTCATAGATACCAACGAACATCCAAGTCATTGACACACACTCCCACATGAAAACGAGATAAGGTCTGTGCCAACTAGGCGCTAGCCAGTTGCCATACTGCAAGGTCTGCACCGACCGGTTTTAAGTAATAAAATGAAACTGGTATTAGACTACGGCTATCGATTCGATGTTACGCGACTGGCAACACTAGTCAGTCAGTCACGCACAGTGACGTCACACTGACACGAGTTGCCACTCAGGTGCATTTAGCAAAGTGTTTTCCCATACCTTATTGGTTTTAGAGACTTATGTATTGTTTTGTTACATGAGTAACGAGAAAAATAGGCAGTCAATTGCGAACCAATAATTTCAATTAAAATGATAGAAAAGTCCAGCAAAGCAAATAAAGGCCATAGTTGATGGAATCAGGCGTTACTTTTCGGAAATTCATGACTAAAGCTGAAAAAAGCTGTCATTCCTTGAATACAGGGTGGCGTGCGAATTGTTTACGTATCTCAGTAACTTTCAGATTTGGTTTAACTGCAATGGCTTGTGTTTTAAAAACACAATCATTGATTGACTTACACCAGCATGACTTGTAACGTATTTATTGAATTTGTAGACTAGATCAAACTGAAACTTGATCTGACTTTCTGATCATGGTCTACAATAAGCATGATTGGAATCACGTTGGGGCTCGACATCGAAAGCGATGTTCGGACATAATTCGCAAGCGATCGTGACCGCAGCATGCGTTGCCCAACTATGGATGCGGGTACAAGTGTACAGGTGTGACATAATAATTGAATGGCTATATCTACTACATTCCTTACGGTCGTTGTTCATGCTACGAAGCTCGCAATGTCTGAGGCCGTATGCTTTAACGTTTCGTTCATATTTTCTGGTTAAGCCAGGGCGTTTGCTCATCATGTGACAAGGACATCCGAAACTTTGGACAAAGGCTTTGTTCGAACTCTGGTGTGTTGCCCGAATTGCCGCGAATGCTGCAGACCAGAAAAAATAAATATTGAAATAGTTATGATGATATATACTTGAACAGAGCCGAAATGACGGGAACTTAAAAACAAAATAATTCTAAAAGTCATAACTATTCTAATGTTAGTGACCATGTTAGTTTTAAACAATAAATACATATTGAGATTGCTGTCGCTGGATTGACTGTAGTCATTAGTAGGAATGACACAAATTCTTGGGCAACTATTTTAAACGTGTGCAGGGACCATTTACTCGACTCGACTCTACTAGATTAATTGCAGATTAAACGCTAGAACATCTCTTTGTCGTACCAGCTAAAATTGCGTAAGGTATCAACAATGTCAATATCAGTTACAAAGATATGTCAATATTGATATTAAAATAATACAAACACATATTACAACCATAATCTTATGCAACATGAGTAAAGAAAATTATTATATGATATAAGATTTTTAATTGACACGATGACCTTTGCCGAATTAGACACTGTCGTAAACCCTTGTTTCGAAAATCATCAAGTGTTTCTAGATCTATTGCAAGGTTTGATAAATGTTTGGCTACCCATGATGTACCGTAAGGACTGTTTCTGTCTAAGGTTAATATTCTGCAAGGTTAAGGTTATGTTAGGTAAAGAAAACATATTATTTTTGCCTAATTAGCATCTTAAATTTCTGCCTAATTAGAATTGATCACTTCGGTAGAGTAAATAGGTACCTAGATAAGAAAGTAGACTTTGCGTAGGTCTTTCCGCAGTCTAGGAAGACAAAGACTGCGCAAAGACATAGCTGAATACGTTATTGGGACAAAAGATATTTAGTTGGCCCAGGTCGATGTTGGCTTTCATGCTTACTCGCATAGCATTCCTTAAAGTTTATTTAGACTGAACAAAGAAAGTGCAAGTGACAATCGCATGTGCGGAGTGTGCGAATGCATTGCGCAAGTACAAGTTTCTCTAATGGGCGCATGCGACCATGTTCGGTAGGCTTAAGTCTCTCTACTCCAGCCCAAGTTTTTAACGCCTACGTAATCCGGCAAAGTTGTGTAGTGAATGACAGGTGGATTTAACGCCTATTCATTGTTTGTGGGACCCGTAGGGCAAGTTTTACGGTTGTTTGAAAGAACTAACAGTTTCGCTTATGAAAGTTATTCGAAGTCATATTCTTTGTTTTAGGAAGTTATGTACTTGTTTCTCTAAAATAATAAATCAAAGGATTTGATAAAAGTGAGCAGAAGATTAGCACTTCGTCAAGCAGTCAAGTCTTCGTCGAAGTCAAGATTAGCGTTTAAATCAGGGCTTTATAATAACTCGTTTTATTGTTGCTATTAAACTCGTACATTATAACGCCCTATTTCAATTAGTAAAGTTATTTTAACAGTTGATTTACATATTTATTGATGTAAATTCAGATACTTTATAGCCATTAGACGCTGTAAATAGAAGCTGCCTTTGACCCAAGCGTGAGATCACTTCCGTAAGTGACCTTCAACTCGTGGCACGTAGCATCTACCTCTTGCCCATATTTCAACCAATGTCTATCACTGATGCAGAAGACAGCATACTAATATGATTTCATCGCTGATCTGGGAGGTTCTACCTATATATGTCGTTGGCAAGTGCATAACAAATATAAAAGTTGTGCATCTATGAGTAGAAGAAGTTTTTTTTTCGTCTGGAGCGTGTCTAAGTCATTGAATATTTTCATAATCTTAACCAGTGGTATTATGACTAAATCAAAAATTCAACGGTTATCAAAAAGTGGACGCGATAAACTTGCATTCATTCGAATAGCGTATGTTTAGTAAATTTTATTTTTCTTGTAGATCATAATATCTTCAGCAATTTGTGCTTAGTTATAAAACGGTAGTACTTTCTGCGGTTGTGGCAAGTCTGTGGGAATTTAATCGACAGCGCATAAAAGACGGCGTGTGTTGCATGAGATCAGCATTTATGAAAGTGATTTTTGTTCTCATTCATAAAATTAAACAGCTGCAATTCTAGCAAATTACTTGCAATAATAATTGCAAATTCACACAATACTTCCTTGAAAGTTATGTTATGAAGGCGACTGCTCAATGTTTAAACTTTGGTTGGTAAAAAATATGAGAATTTTTTAGATCAAATTCTACTCTACTAATACCACTAATCTACATATCTAGAGATAGATATATTAATACTTTACTTTACAACACACAAGAATTAGGTACAGACAAGTTTAACACTGGAAGATTTACAATTCCGGCGGCCATATCGCGCAAAATCTCCTCCGGACAACAAAAGTCTAACTTAGTCTAGGTTTCACTAAGAGAAGACTTGACGTTGTTAAGAAGCAAATACTCAGAATACATGTCCCTTTGTCGAGAAGTAGACTTTTCGGTAACATTTTTGATACAGGTTCAAACATAACAGTCAACATCATTAACCTAACCGCGAAACAGTCTAGTACTTGCCGCTTTCTTCGCCAATTGTCCCTATTACATAACGCTACGGTTGCTACGCTGCTTCGCTCGCTTACTCATACGTTTTATGGCCAATATCTAAAGCCGCATTGTCTGATTGCCCCTGGGAAAATGACTAGCCCAGTCACCTATTAATATGTATTTAGTATGATTTAACGCTGCTTGATAGTTCAATTAATGAACAAGTGGAAGATCTTATTTTTTATGTGAGAACCAAAATGGACAATCGAATTCTTACATCTGCTGTACTCAAGTAGGTGAACCGTTGTAAGTAATACCTTCTGGTTGGTGTGCTTTAAGCTTGGCGTTCATCCAATTTGAATCTGACGAACGATTTTCTTCTAACCAGCATTGACATAACGCAAACTTTTGCTGTTGCTTAAATGACAACGTTTACATGAAATCCACTCGCTTTATACTTAATGATTGAACATTAGCGAGTTTTCCAAGAAAGGCATCGGAGTCAGTCATTAGGGCTCTACAAATAGATGCGTGTGCGCACTGCTAATGTACAGACAGCACGGCAGGTTATCCATTTTAGTTGAATTATCGCTCTTATTACAATTGCATTAGATCCCACAGTGTTTACCTTGATGTGCTGTCGTATACCTAGGCAGCATTACGACCGTGGCGATTATCAGAGATTGCTTCCTGAGCAGGGCTAACCACCAAGGTGACTTCCAAGGCAAATTAGAGTTACGCATTATGGTATCAATCATTGTTTCAGGTTAGGAGTTTCCTGGTTAGATTATTTGAGTACATTACAGTCGGTTTATATAAAACCAGCACTGACTTAACTGGGTTCAATCAGCCAGCAAACATTTTCTGTAAGTACTAAATGTTGATTGAGCTTTTCCAATTACCAAAGATTTAAATGAAAGATATGAAATTATTGGCGTGACCTTTCCTATTATTTAGCTTAGATGCTGCACCACGATGACTAGTCCGGAAATCATGATTATAATTATATAACTTTAGACTATGATTTCAATTGCCAGTTCTTTGCTATCATTAATGGATGGTTTGAACGTGTACTTTTGTCAAATTGAAGAGCCATATAAAATTTAATAGCTAGTCAGCCCATCTGCGGGAGTCACGCACCAAAACCACCGCACGCGCACCACGCACGCACCCGGACCTAAGCCCTACCACGAAGACCGACTGGCATTCCGTAAAGCTTACACCGTATATTCGACTCTAGTCATTTCATTCGTTAGCACGGTTATACGTTACGGCTGAAAATTGACTGCCTCGATGGTCTAATGTCTGCCTTACATCTGAGAGGTCCTGTGTCAAATCCCAGGTCGAACTCAAAATTGTTTCTGAGATTTTCTTTCAGGATCAGCTTGAAGTCGGAAAGTTGGTGGAGTTACATGCCCGTGCCTCGGAAAGCACGTTACGCCGTAGGTTCTCCGCCTGCTCTCACTCCGGTCTTGTCAGATTACCGTCTCACCGAACTTTTAGAATGAGGGAACAGTGAGTGCACCTGTGTATTGTGCTCACACTTGTGCACTATAATATCTCCTGCGCAGATGGCTGATCTCTGTTGAGATTGTCCGCCGTGGTCAAAATTGGCAAGGAAGAACTTTCCTTTAAGCTAATACAAGTAAGTGATCAGGCCTTCATTCAAAATAGTAAACATAGACTTCCAGAGTAGAGCCTCTTATCACCATACATTAGGTTCCGCACAATAGCTTCGTTAATATCGGCTTCTGGGTAACGTATCTTTAATGAAATTATATAATATCCATGACCTCGTGCCAGCAGTTACCTCTTGAAGGCGTATTATATTATTGTCTCATTATAAAACAGCCTCGGGCCAACATCTTCATTTGCGTTTCCGGGACAAAATGACGACGGTAAAGTCTCAAAGATGTTTCATTAGATCTTCGTCATGGAGCTATAGGTAGAGAATATGTAACAAACTGTTGTGGCATAGGAATTAGACAGCTGGCCAAAGCAAATCATAAGGCAATGTTACTTACGTACTACTTATAACTAATGATGTCTAGGATCTCAAGTGAAGTACGTGAGATACTCAAACGCAGAGTCTTGTTTCTAAGCTATCTACAACAAGATTTCCAACAGATTACTATACATGGATTTTGTGATTTGTGTATTGTACAATGTAAACCTTAGTTAGGATAACAAAAATTACGACACAATATGAATTGTGCTTTTTGCTAAAGTTTCTATTACGCTTAAGTTTTAGCTTAGGTACGGTATCGATGCAACAGGCAGTTATAAGATGACAGTCGGCCAATAAGACAATGCCTTAAAGTTGTTTAAAATGATAAAAGGCTTAGATGCACAGTCTGAATAGATTTCAATATCTGAATAGGTTTTAGATAAGATATGATTATTCAATCAATTGATTATATTATTTACTTAGACAGTGTCGTGCCGCCTGGCATTGAGGCTCCCGTTCCGCCGCGCGCTCAAAACGGTCATGACTGATGCGCATCTAAGGTCGTACTCTCAATCGTTTCTTTCGGATTTTCGGCTCTAGCCAGGCAACGCGTTCACTCGTACAAACAAGCTAGTAAGAGTGACGGGGATGGCTACATCTGAAACTCCGGACAACCACTTAGAGAGTAGGGGGCCTAGTGCGAATCGCAATTTGCACGCGCCGTCACTTTTTACTATTACCGTTACCGTACTTTACTCTTATTTATTTACATTTAGTCACGCATTTTCACACAGTGCTTAGCATAATTAAAATTGTAACGAGAACACGAAGCGAGAACATCAAATATTTCGTCATCTCTCAACAGAGGGGCTCGATAAAACGGTTCGTTAGTTCTCTACCGACTGCCGAATGGGGGGCACTGGGGCTGCAATTTTTTACAGCATGATTTTTAAATGAGATTCTTTTTACAAATATAATGCATTACTAACAAGTTGTTCTGATAAAAATACGTTGTAACTGCCACTCAAACATTTGTAATTAAATATGTTAAGGGGTCTGTACCAGCATGAGATCAATGTCGCTGTTGATGAAATACAATAAGACAGAAACATGCAATGGCCACACTGACACACCCAGCTGTCCGTCGAAAGACAAAGTGCGTGTTTACACTGGTGACCTTGTCGTGGCGCACCTCATCGACAGCCGATCGTTGGGCAATCTTTGTGGAAAGCGGGCTTTCTTCAAATGCCCATCGCAAGGTTTTTGTGCAATACCAAACGGTTGGATTCGTTGACTGATTGACTGTCGTCTTTGTTGTGTTTTTAGGACCATGACCGGCACCGTTCCCATCCACCGATAGAAATGAAATTATATTTAAATTTTATGCACATCTTTTGCCGTACTCCCTAACGTTTCATCCGTATTTTAGGATCTAGCGCGTTCGCTCGCACGGCTGAGCTTGTAAGAGTGACAGGGACGGCAACATCCAAAACTACGGACAAGGGCTTAGAGAGTAGGGGGCTTGTCAAGTAGATAGTTTTTTAGTATGGCGATCTCGAGTTAATCTCTCGGGTTGTGTTCACTAATTGTAACTTTAATTGTTTTTTTTTATCGCTCACGTGGTGCTCACCAATGGGGCAGCCATTAACCGACTCATCGCAGACCGCCGAAGTGGCTGTGTGGGTACTTACTTACTTACTTATGCTAACACGATTTTTCGTTTCTTGTAAGTTGACTGGGCCCAAAGCTTACACAGGGCCTTGACGATTACGTCCTTCCAGCGGTAATTCGCCCACTGGCAAGTCCCGGGTACGCGCACTTAACGGCCCGATTCCTCTCCATGAGTTTTACGTGACCCAGCAATCGGAGTATATGTGCTTTTGTCTCCCCCAGTATGTTAGACTGCGCCACGAGTTCTTCCACTTCGCAGTTCTTCTTGTGTGGGGGACAGCGCCCCTATATTTTTGTTCATCGTCTTTTATATTGTTTTTCTTTTACTTAACTTTTGACATATTTTAGGACCACAACAGGTGTATAAAATATATGCCTGTTGAGGTCCTAAAATATGTCAAAAGGTTACGTAGAACTAGGTGTTGGTAACCTAAACTGAGGTGTAAATAGTTTTGTCGGTGATAATGTGTCTCCACAGTTAATGAGTGGCCCCGTTGCGGTTGGCCGGAGTGTGAACGCGAGAGCTTTGAGTTTGAGCAATGCCTACGTAAATTAGATTAATGAGGTGGCACAACTTACTCGCACACTTAACAAGGACACTACTAGCTTGACTGTTCAAATTTTGTACCGTCCTATTATGGTCTAATGGGTCAAGCTCGTTTAAGAGTATTAATTTCTATATCAAACAACATTTTTTCCATTCAACAAGTATCTAACATTCCAAGGATTATCAAGCTTAAATTTAGTGCACGTATATTTCCTTAACAGTGTTTAGTTTAAACCTCTAACATTTCGTAAGTTGTTAACATTCACTGAAATACCGGGCTCAATGCCTAGCTTAAAGATCATTACGTGCGTGGGCTATTATTTTGCATTGAACGAAGCCTAAATACTTACTTAAAACTGATTTGTTGAAGGTATTACTTTGCCACATTCCTACTACCTAAGCTTCTCCGCACGTGAACGGGTAAACTAAAATACTGAAAAAGTTATATTTAAGAGCCAGCGCACATATTTAGCGGCAAACTGTCCCCGCGACTCGACGCTTTCAGCGATATAGCCGCAGCGATTTGTGAACACGCTTTCAGTCGCAAGTCACATCATAGCGACAGCATGCCGCAAATGTGAGCTGGCTGCAATCTTTGTAGGTTCTGAGTCCAAAAGCTGTCCGTACTCTCCGGTGTCAGGGCTCACCGACTTGTTAACACTTTCACCTTACCAGGCTTTACGCGTGGCTTGGCGTGATGTCAATAAGCGCCGCCTTTACCCTTGGGCCTTTAACAATTTCCAATCGTATCGGTGGAGTTGCAGCCAAGCGTGTATACAAATTCTCTACTCCGTACGCGTTGTCTGGTTTGCCGAGTCTAGTTATCGCATCCACTAGCATGGTCAAGCTGGCATGTGTGACAAGGACTGTTGGATTTTCAAATACGATAGTTGGCTCACAGAGTAGCATCTCAGAACTGCGTTCCGGTGTCAGGGTTCTGCGATCTGTTGACACTTTCACTAGTCGACGCGGGCCATACCAGGCTTTACGTCATCCAGCGCGCCGCGGCTCGTAAATTATATCATCACGAAATGATGCCCGATTACTGACCCACTGTACTGGACTTCGATTCTTTTTTTCTGTGGCCGTGATTTTGGTTTTGTTGACAGGTTTTTTCGAATCAGTAATTTTGATATTAGTTTGAAAAAGTCGTGAGATTGAATGATGTTGTAAAGAAGTGTGTTGGAATTTGAAAACTCGGATCATGAATCTATCGACTTCGGTTTGTTATTTGAATCACGTGGCTTGACGTCGGTTATATACTCGAATTACTTAGTTATCAAACTGAACTGAAGTTTAGGTGGGCGTTCAACAGTTAGAAAATAACGTACCGTTACCACAAAAAATTAAATAGATTAACTTAATAACCGTTCATCAATAAAAGCTAATCGTGATTATTAAACAGGATGAAGTCATCGCGAAATTGTGTAAGGCATAAAATAGCGACTTAGTACATTACAACAATGGCTAAAAGAGTATCTCATGATGGTTCATAAGCTTTCATTTTCGTCTACGCATCAAGTGGGCTGGCCAACTATTGTCTTGCCAGTAGCTGCCAAGTTACTCGCTCTCACGATTTACCACGGAGAGGTGAACACTGTTCGAGTCAAAAACTCGAGAGTTCTTCACATCCGTGACTCGTTTCGCAACCGTCATATCGGGAATATGTAAATCGCTCGTAAGTTTTGGTTCACGGAACATCGAGAACGTCTGACTTGGTGGCCAATTGTTTCTAGTTAGACGTTTTGGAAACTATCTGCATGAATTGCATAGATGTGCATTGGAAGAAAATTGCAACGGTAGCGTAATGCATAAGGAATAAAGTTTTTTTTTATTTAAATGCGATTTTTTTTACGAGAGAGAGAAAGAGAAAGTCTAGTGTTGATGTTTGAAAAGCATAAATCAGTTTCTAATCACGAAAAAAAAACATCCAGTATTTTAAGCTCAAAACAAAGTTTCAAGAATAGTAGATAAAACCTTTTGTGATATGGAAAATAATGTATGTGTTTCGCTCTTCAAGGGGCTTTATAATAAGTGGTTTACGAGTAGCTTTCACGCAAACGTTTTGACATAATTTAACATTTTTCTTTAATAGGCGAGTTACGTGTCAGAGTATTTAGTGAGGTGTGGAGCATGCATTTCTACAATTACATTAATCAACTTAACAATGCCAAATTACCTGAACTTATCTGGACGGGCACATTCAAGACAATCCTTTCGCTTATAACGTGCTATAAACTTAACATATCAATTAGCTTGCGGAACATCGTCAGTTGAAAGCGGTTCGCGGGCGCAGATACGACCTTTTTGCACACTCTAATTACCTCTCGGTGTCTACTCACCCAAGTAACGAAGAGTTCTTGTACTTTTCTCTTTTCATTTCCACGCGTTTGTTCCGAGTCACTCGCGCACGCCACTCTCCATTTCACAACGTTTTACATAAAACTTCAACTTGTAACACAAATGATCCACAATTGTCCGATCGTGTCATAAAGCTGGCATCTGGAACAATATTAAATTAAAAATTAGTAACGCATATTCTACTGCGATACGTGAAAGTTGTGTGTAAACGGCAAAAACCGTTGAAGCTTTCAAAAACATGGCTTCTGACGTAATTATTGTGAAATTTCGAGGATGATGTTTGAATCATCTTGTAATAATTGTGCTTCTGTAGCGCGAGGGCAACGTTCAAGTTGAGAAGTATTGAAATTTTTCAAGTATCTGTTGGTTCACTTAATAATGATGATAAATAATTTCATTCAAGTATCGATGCTCCTGTAATTTTATTCTGTTAATATCAAACTTTGAGTTACACGGTAAATTATTGCTTTATCAACAAGCTTCGTGACTTCAATAGTGACTTTGATTTATTTGTAAGTTCGATAGTGTACACCGCAATTATTTTGAAGTGGGTTGTAATACCTACTTACTGCCTGCGGGCCACCAAGCATTGTATGTCCGTTCAGAGCTGATATTATGTAGGCGGAATAAAGTGACTGTACAACAAGACTAAGTAATAATTATTAGGTAGATTTACTAACTTTCATGAAAAAGGTATGGCAGGTCCGTAAAGTCCTACAGATTGACCTAAATAAATAATCCATGAAATCACGTTTCAGTTTGAATTATTAGGCTTACAAGGTTTACCTAGATTCGGTTTAGTTTATTTTCGAAACATTAGAATACGAGCATATCTTGATTATAAGCAGAATATATTTTAAGTATACACGGTCAGAACTATTTGTAAGAAACAACAAAACAATAAATATTTCAAAATGATATTGCTCTATGATTTATTACAATGGGTTATAAGAATGATACTCATTGCCTTAAAAGGTTGAGTTCAATCATTATGATTGCCATTATGATTTGAGTGATCGTTTTATCACACATCGCAGCAACTACGAGTAATTTCATTTTGAATTCTACCATTTTTTAAATATTTTAACAATTTTCATTTTTAATTTGACGACCATTTTGGTGTAATGGTCGAGAAGTTGACTTTTAACCAAGAGTGCATGAATATGTTTGTACTGGTCTGGGTGTTTTATGTATTTATTCATGTTTATTTGTAATACCACTGTTGTTGATTCTGATATCTGTAACACAAGTGCTTAAGCTACTTACCACGGAGTCAGATCAATGTATGTGATGTTGTTGTCTTTTTGTTATTTAATTCGATAAATCTTTGGTTAAGACTATCAACCTAAATAAATAAGGACATCCTTAGATCCGGTTTAGACTTCTTCCAAACCAAAAAAGGAAAGACAACATTTTGTTTGGTTGTTTGTATATTAAAAAGCTTATAGTCGAGTAGCCTACGTTTATTTGGCAATAGCCTTAGTAGCTGCGTGTTGTCACTCGATGCATCAATAAGCCTTTTATGTTATTGCAACACATCATATTTACTATGGGCTTAGATATGATATTACCATATCTTTATCATTCTTACAAATATTGTTGAATCCCAAACGCTTCGCAATCGAAATAAATTAGGAGATAATTGTTTTATGGTTTCATTAGTCTTGATTTCGTGGAAGCCCCATGCCTTAGCTTATGCATGTACAAAAAAATATTCTTCGCTGAGAACTATGAGTTTGCTTATATCGACAGTAAAGAGAGAATTGTCTGAATCTCAAAATTTTAAATAATAGTATATAATTATAAATTAGTATTTTTGGCTGTCCACAAAGCCGTACAGATTAAAGCTTTTATTGTAGAACAGTACAGTACAGTAAGCTAAGTTTTTAATACATAAATAATGTAGTTAGTTAAAAAGAGGGCTAAATAACATGAACATTTGATACGGAGGTTCAGTTTCGGCGTCAATTGAATTGCAAAAGACGGCCTTCATCTTTAAGCCGCTTGAGATCCTCGGTATTTCTGTGCAATCGCTAGATTCAAAGCATCTGTAATTATTTATTACACTAATGGATCTCCTATAGAGGCCGCATGCATTATTTGCTTTGTCACGACTTAATACTAAAATCCGACGTAAGTTACTGTCGTCCCAGCCCGATATTCAATACGTTGCATCTGTACTTTTCGAAATGCGATAAAATCTAGTACACATTGTTATTAATGGCCTCCGTTTACCGATTGCATCTAATACTACTGTAAATAAATCCATTCGTTATAAACTGCAGTTCGTTGCTAATAAAATTGCTCGTTGTTAGCGTGATTCAAGTTTTAATAATATCGCAGACCTCCCTACAGTTTGGAATTTCCAACAAGATTTTGAAATTCACTTCATTTTAGGTCCAGAAGACAGGTTGTTTGTGGTTCATGGTGACATTACATCGCAAAGGATGCAGATCTAAGAGGCTAAAGAACCATTTAATTTTATAAGTCTTACTTTGTAATATAATATAGCTGTTTAATTTCCTTAATAAGGAAAATAAAATAACAAAAAAAAAACTAAGATTGCATTTTTAGGATTATCTACTACAACCCACATGTCAAACAGACATTGAATAGAATTCATGAAGGACTGTACACAATTGCCTATGAACGTTCGATAGACATTTGAATATTTATTTAACAAATATTTTGTATTGTCAATTTTACATAGGCTTAGCCGTTGAAATAATTTTTTGTTCAGAGCTTTAATATACGATTATTTGCCGTCGAACAGAGACCTGCCAAAGAATTACTTAAATGGTACATCTCGTAAGAAAAAAAAACTAATTTCATTACTTCGGTGTTGATTTTTTTTATTTATGGCACCAATTTGCAAGATAAGTTAACAGCCAATAGAGGGAGCCGCTGTGATGTGTCAGCCGCGGCTTGCGTAAGAGCTGCCATCGATCACGCGGCCTTGCCCGAAATTCTTCTTCCATAGCTAACACAGTTGACCCTTCAACTTGTCTGAACTTTTTCTATTAATCAACGGCCATAAAAGTGCTCTATTATGCAAATTAATGGATGTTCGCATGTTGTATTTACATTTTGCAGTTTTAATAATTTACGCTTGATTCATTAAAGAGGTAGAGGCCGCTCTCTTACCACATAGATGCAAACGGCTTAACAGTGGGAATTAAAACTATAAATGATGCCAAATTGACTGGATTGGTGTAATAGTAATATTAAGTATGACCTAAAAATAAATAAATAGAGAAGGTCTTAACTGCTGCTTTGTTTTAATTTTGAAAATACATCGTCCCTTTAGCACGCTAAACTTGACATTTTAACTTGACATTTTGACTTGACATTTTGACTTGACAACTTGACACTTTAGCTGAAAAATATCAGCGTCAAAACTCAATGAAAATCAAAACGTACCGCCAGCGCACACTTATAGCAAAAAGCAAATTCAAATCATTTATTGCATGTCACATTACATAAAATTGGTATAAAAGTTTAAATGATATTGGTACATGTGACGCCATGCATCGCAGCATACCTGAAGTATACTAACAATCGCTGACAGTTGTGAGTCCCGGCGACGGTATGGCCCAGGTGTGCCATGGGCATGATTTTTAAGTATGACAAGCAAAAACTGAGTGGATGCCTACATTCAAGGCCAGCCATTTGATTTTGTAGGTATTTTAAAGTCGATCGTGTGCAACTCTTTTGTCGCATTTAAAAGCCTCAAATTACTTTATATTAGAGAATAATGATTGTTGTTGTAAGTGAGTGAGCGTGACCTTTAAAGAAGATACATGAGTCCATGTTACTTATTATGCGTTAATTTCGCTTTATACATATTATTTTGTACATCCCGATGCGTTTCATTTCATAAAACTACAGATATCATTGTGCAACTGCATCTTCAACAATGCAATTTTTATACCCTCTGTAGTGTTGTAATATTGAAGGTTAAAAAAGTACATTAAAATGAAGTTAACATAGATAGTCGTAAACTTATTTTTGCAAACCAACAATGACTAAGTTACTTATTTTTAAAACTCATCGGTAAAATATTGATTACGATGGAAAATGCTATGACGATTAAATTGGAATTCATGAAAAACACAGTGACTAAGAAGCTGAATCATTACCCTTGAATTTCGACAATGATACATTCAAGAGTGACTGCACATCGGCAAATTACTTCTGACATAACAATACCTTGGGTGTACCGTGTAACTTTGCCCGAGAAAGTGGCGTATTTACCAAAATTTCACAAACGCGATTAAATTGATACTGTGCGGCCGACTCTGCGCAATATTGACACGTGGCTGAACAAAAACAATCGGTTTACGTCACCGTAAGAATTGGTAGCAGTGTCTTCGGGAACCGTATATTGAAATGTAAGATACCTGGCAGACGCTGTCCTGCCTGCTGTTTTCGTATTTTTTCCAAATTGTTATACAAATAAATCTTCTTACATTATTACTCTATCTATAAAAAAACTGCATCATTTTCATACCGTTGAGTAGTCTCAAAGATCTAAGCATACAGACAAAGAGACAGACGCTTAAAGCGACATTGTCTTATACTATGTAGTGATAGTGATGATTTACTCAGGATCTTCATAGGTTAAAGGTGATGTAAACAATTGCTAACGAAAGTAAAGAGACAAATGTTATGGCAGAGAATTAGACGGTAAATGTAACCATGAAGAAAACATAATAATAATTCCTCTCAAATTAATCGAATGAGACGTTTCAGCCAGATTTAATCAAAATTATATATATTCAGGATCAGCGTAATTGAGTCTTAGCAAAAGCATGTACACACGTGAGAAACTATATCGCAGTGTTTGCACTTAGCGCTATCGGCGAGGCTGCGCTTGTGGGAGCGCAGACACAATGGCTAAGGTAACACGCACACCTAGCGCCGAAAACAATTGCCTTAACAAAGCAAATCAGCTGCATTATAATAACTATATTTCCTTCCCACGTAGAGGCAAGCGACGTCATTACAAAATTTCAACCATGTGGCATCGTTTCGTTGGGATTGTCTACGAGGTCGTATTATTGTTTCGAATATAATAATAGGGTAAATTCATTGTTTTATTTAATGTAAAGAAATCTGAACATGATTTCAAATGACATTATGACGTAATCGCAAGTACGTGAACTGTACAAAATCTATCTTTATTGAATTAACTTAAGCTCAATATTATATTTATAGAAACACGAACAGCTCTTTGACGTTCATTACGATAAACAATTAATCTGATTTGCGTGTGCATGTGTAGGGCTATTTAAAAGGTAAATTCATTCAGATATAAAGTTATATTACCGTGAAACGTTATCGAGGGCCCTTTACCGGTCTTTGAGTAATTTATGGAAGCAGTGCTCTGCTCCACATAATGGAATGGGCACAAATGTCGAACGTAAGAGATTTCTGATAAGTAATGCGAGTTCTTAATTGAAAGACAAAATGTCAAGATCATTTCTGAGTACACTCAAGTGCAAGCACTTTGACGATAATACGTAGGTACTTACCTACTTAACACAAAAGTAATTGTACTTAAAATAGTTTTGTATTATTATGTTTTGTTATACTTTACTGATACAAAAGAGCAATACGATGTTATTATGGAAATGTTATTCCTACATGTCACCCAAGAGATACTGTCAAAACACCTAAAGATCATGATTAAAAAAATCTGTAAAATTAAATGCTGTTTACTGTAAAGTAATATAAATGGTAATTTTAAAGCCTTTCTGTGGAACTGTGTCCACTGTTTCCGATAAGATTGGTAAACAAGTAATGGCGGTGTGACAAAATTTATATAAATACGAAATAGGTGTGGAAACCTAAACGAATTGTTTCATAAAATCGCTGTTTGAAATCAGGTTGCAGTAATCCAAATAGGAATTGTTTGGTTTTCAATCGTAGATTTGTGTTTATTTTTGAAAATGCTTGGATTGTTTTATGCGTTCGACTAGTTTATAAGATAGAATTACATAAAAAGAGATATGGTGATGAAGGAACATTGTTAGCTAGTGTTATACAAGAGGGTGGTTCTACTGGTTTAGTCTGAGCGATACCAATTTATACCCTTAGTCCACCTTTCGTATTACCGTGAACTCTGTTTAAAATCGAGGTCCCAACCTAGGTTGAGCATACACGAATTTTGGTACGTAATGATCGTACGTTTCCATTGTAGTCAACAATAAAGTTTGTTGATGGACGATCTAAAGTACCATTTAATTGTATTCTCCTCGAGGGGATTTGAGTAATATTTAATGGTGGTTAGGTTGGGTCACACTCACACTATACCGTAATTAAATCAGCAATAGTTGTTCCGTAACCAGTTATTGTCATACAATAAGATGAATGGATTCTAACGTTTCTTACCAATATTGTTATGTCATTGCCATTAATTCATATCTCTTTGGCATTCAAATGTTAACTAGATATTTTATTCTAACGAATACTTGACTGTTACAATATGTAACGTTGAGTAACTATTAATTCAGTTAACTTTTGATTAGTGCCTACATAAAATGCATTTTTGTCGTAATGTTACAAGTTACAAGTTTCAGTTTAGGTAAGTTCAAGCTACCAAACAAGTTTTGTGTCAAATAAACGTTCGAGTGGGTAGGTGATAAATTTCAACGGAATGCTTAAAAATAAACAAAATTGTTAATTTTAGCAAGCTTTACTTGTTTTACTGCAAAAAAAAACATGTTTCAAACGTGTTAAGCAAATAATAAATACTTGGTATTTATCGAGCAGTTACTCTGATCTGACATTTCGTAAAGGTCAGCATGTGAACCTACTCTAAAGCCGAAACGTATTAGCACGGTGGCTCGCCAAATTAAGTCTTACGTCTAAAAACGTATGTATTAGGTATAGGATAACTTTGAAATGAGCCACATAACATTATGGTGTTTTGTTTATGAAGATAAAGTCTAAAGTTGACTAAAGTAGATAAGACGGTTGGATCCTTCTAGCAAGAGACATCAACGCGCGCGATCAGTGCGTCTGCTCATCTTACAAGTATATAAGTAAGCTTCGTTACGTTAATACTCAGGTATTCGTCATTATAGTAATTTATGTAGGGACTACAAAATGTTTAATTCAAATAAGAGCTGCCGTAAATTGTTTTTAATTGAGGACAAGGATGTCGAGGCTGCGTGCTTTGCCCCGCTGCAGATAAGAGCGAACGTTAATCGATAGTCATTCTCGTATTCACCTGGCGATTATCCTTGCCGAGTCATTCGGTGTGCACGTAACGTGAGCGACGTGCTTCCGCCGGACAAAGTGATTAGTTTCACACCACTAGCACTAGGAAATGAGTCGCGGTTACGAAACTTGTGAGGTCGCCGGCAGAGTGCGCCGCCGCTGCGCGACCGCTGAAAACTAACTTGCAGCTGGCTCGCTCGCGCGGCGCCGACGCAGAAGAAAGGGACGGCAGGTCATTTCTTTCTTTCACTCGCGAAGCGAAACAGCTTTCTTATCGATTCGGTCGATAGTTCAATGAGTGAAGTGAGTTCGTCACACGATTGTGCCATCGGTTTACGGTGAACAACCTATTTGAGACCTAATTTTAGTCCAATTAGGTCTATGGTGACACCACGTGTGACAAGAATTTAACGATACAACCTGCATTTACCAGCTTGGTCAAAGTAACTATCAGAAGACTTTTTGAGTAAGATTAAGGTTCAGTCGTTTTGAACTTTATTTGGTGGGCTACCTGTAATAGTCTAGTTTAGTTTAAGATATCTTTTCTACATTAAAACTGCTTTTTGTAACGTTTCTTTCAGGCTTCAATCAGCTAAATAAAATTGTAGTGGCAAATAATCGATTGTAAGGAGTGTGATATGTGTTTACGTTATTTCTGATATTTCAAAGTTAGATGTGTTGTAAAGTTAACTGAAAATGCATACCTGGATCAAAAATGTATGATGATACAATATTCAGTATATGTTCTATGTGTGGGAGTAAAATTAATAAATCGAATTATTCATACACAAGTTGTACATAAATTCCTTGACAGACATCAATAAAAAAGCGCGCAAGAGCTTCGTGGGACAGGCGCGAGCGGCCCGCCCGGAAAACTCCGCCCACTCATTTTCCTTTCCTCACTATAGGCATAGCGCTAATCAGAGGTAGAACAACGCAAAAATGATTCAATTTCGCGATTTATTTCCATTTGATTTATTTTATTTTTGAAAAACTTAGTAATGAGAACTTTACACCTTAAGTCACAACACCTTAGTCTACCTGTGACCACGGACGCTGAAAATAAAATCAGGTTAAAATAAAATATAAATAAATGGCGAAATAATCCTCAATACAAATCTAACCCAAATGATAATAATATTAATATTTATAATAATAAAAATTTCAATGTCTAGTGTTCGCGTATTTAGAAGACAAAAATAAACGCTAAAACGTATAAAATGCACACCCCTACTTGCTATTCAATTCAATGTCATAATTTAACTTTACACAGTTTCTTCTCAGTATCAAAAAACCGGTCAAGTGCGAGTTGGACTCGCGCACCGAGGGTTCCGTACAAACCTGTAGATAAGGAGTAGTGACTTTGAAATTTTCAAAATTGTCAAAAAATATTTTTCAAAAATATTTTTTTTATATGATGAAACTGAAAATTTACGGTTTTCGTAATTTTTCCTATATCTGTACTATAAGACGTGACTTCGTACTAAATTTCAAGATTCTAAGTTTACGGGAAGTACCCTGTAGGTTTTGATTCCCGTGCGAGTTTCGAAAATTTGCGGAAATTTGCGGCCTAAATGGCTGTATCTTTTGATTGCGTTGGCTTAGAAGGTTGATTTTTCTACAGCTTCCAGGGACAGTAGACCTAAGTATCATATAGAAATTTCAGTTTGATACCTCTACGCGTTCCTGAGAAAAACGGTCTTGACAGACGGACGGACGGACAGACGGACAACAAAGTGATCTTATAAGGGTTCCGTTTTTTTCTTTTGAGGTACGGAACCCTAAAATTGTCCTTATTCTTTGTTAGAGTTTTTTATGGGACGTGTATAGTGCCTAGCTCTAATTAAGAGACTTTTTTACTTTAATATGACTAATATTACCACTGGGAGTTGATTCCTCATGAGCTTAATTGAGGGGCATTGATATAAACTAAAAAACTTAGGAGAAGCCAAATTCGTAGCCCTCTCAAACCGGTGCCATTAAATGCTATTGTCCTTATACAATTTTTATATTACACTCATCGTGAACTCATTAGCGTTTAGTTACAAAATGTGTTATTTTTAGCCGTGCAACTTAAATGTTTACGTTATATTGAAGTTTCATGACAAAGCGTTTATTTTTACGACAGTCATTACTTTGAAACAGTCGCGCTCGCTGTAATGTTGGGCATTCGATGGTTGTCTTGCGCAACGGTTATTATACCCTCTACGGAATATCCGCGGGTCGATCGCGGATTTTCCGACACTCTTTTATGACTTCATTTTTAAGGAATTTGTGTCATACACTGCTGTTATGACGCGTGAAGAAAATAACAGGTTTTTTATTTGAAAATAAAAAATATTTTGGGAAATGTCTTTATAACGTCGAGTACAACTCTACCTGTCTTTTATGTGATGAACTCAAACGTTAACAATTTAACTCTAAAATGTATTTCGAATTAAATTTGTTGGTTTGGTCTATAAAAAGAATTGAAATACATTATGTATTCTAACGAAAACAATTTAAAAAGCTAAACACAGTATCTAAGTCATAAATTAAAGCTTATCTTAAACGTTATCTTGTTTTGAACCATTAGATGTCATCACATCAACTAAAAGAAGAGTGAAAACCATCAACTTATTTCTTATTCAAATGAGACGTTACGTGAAAATAAATTATTTAGCCCACTTTGAATTCTCTCAGACATTTTCATGCACTCTTTTATATTTTAAAGATATCTGCAACTTACTGTTTATCATCCAAGAACCTCAAAGATTTCTAATCGTTATTATCATAATTAGCCGCAGGTCGTCTACTGCTGAACATACGAGCTCCCGTATAGATTGCTGGTTATCAGCGGCCGATTTCATCAAGCATTTTGCATTCATTCAAAAAGTTTTTTGGTACAACTATTTAAAGAAAATAAATGATAAAACTAAGTAAAGATGGTGCTGCTAAAAATACTTGGCTTAATGTTGCCCATTTTCAATCGTGCAGTCATTATCAGTAACCTTAGTCGGTGGACTCGATGTTATTGTTCTGGTGTAATAATAAAATGAATAAGTGTGGCCGGTGCTACACTGAAGGTTGCGGGTCGCATCTGACTACTCAGACTAATACCTACGTATAATAATTGTGTTGCAATGTGCTACAATTTGCTGTAAAACGCTAGGAGCAATTGGTGCAATATAATGCACTCGGGCAGGGCTTGCTAACAATTTGAATTACTTCTTGAGCTTGACTTTGAAAGTAAAATATTTATTTTTATCCTAGCTTTTTAACCCCCGACGAAGTAGAGTGTTATAAGTTTGACCCTTACGTCTGTGTGTATATGTTTTTGTATGTGTCTATGGCATCGTAGCTCCCGAACGGATGGAGCGATTTCAGTGCAACTTTCTTTATTCCAAAGATTATTTAATCCCGGTAGTTCTTAGCTATAGTTAGTCAAAATCCGTCCAGCCGTTGTAGCTCACCGACTGTTTTCTTGGCTCATTCGGGGGTGGAAAGTTTTAAGTGGTGAATAATACGCTCTTCCGAGAATATCTATAAATATTATTTTTTCGATAACTTTTTATAACATATACAAAAGTACCTACACTATCATTTTTCTTCTTGTTTGGTCTATAGATGTGAGGGAAACTAAGCTTCGGGCTGGCCTCTTGTTTCCACCCCTGAACTGACTGGTGGCTAGGCATGATTGTAGTCTTTAATTACTGAGCTCATACAATTTGTTGGCGCCTACAAAAGAACACAGCCTACAAAATCAGCTAACAATCCCAGGGCCTTATTCGGAATAAATAGCTCTCATTTCATTTTAACTAGCAATAGATATTACATTTGTTTCATAAAAAAAAATTGCGACCCGATTGTGAAGGGTGTGTTTGCCTTTGACATATCTCATGGTTTTATAAACACAGTCATGTTCATTGAAGGTAACTCGAGCCGGCGGTAACGTGAGTCGCCGTCCGTGGCGGCCGTGTGTAGCGAGTGAGCAAGGCTGGCGCTGCCTTAACTTACCTTTTACTTCGGAGAGCGAACCTCAAATTACAGTCGTAAACAATCGACAATCTTTTAGGTTCGCTGCCAACAATTACTATATTTCTCACAACAGCATCGTAAGTTCACCTTCATCGCCCTTAATTTTTTGTCCGGTTTGGCAAAAAAAAACACTGTTCATATCAAACAAAATTTATTAAATACCTATTTACATTTATTCAATAAGTGATAATTCGTTTATTAATAATAGCCAATTGTTTATGTTTTTACATTATTTACAAATATTTTATTAATGTTAAATTGATATTAATACAATTGGTTTAAAAAATTAATTTAGATCGCAATGAGTATTTCGTGAATACATATTTTAGATTTTATATTTTGTACATTTAAAATGCCTAAGTTGATGAATTTGTACTAAATCATTGCAATGGAGTTTTATAAGCGATGTAAACTAACGAAGCATTAAGCTAAAATAAATAAGGTTAGACAATTTTGTTATCAAACACGATGAAACGTTAACCAAATTTTTAAAAGTGAAACCACTTTATCACGATTTACATTTTTTTATTGATTAGAAATAGCATAGTGTAGTGGCGGTACGACTAAGAAGTACCTGGCTAGTTTGTTCGCCTTTTATAAAAAAAAAACAAAGAATCATATTATCTTAATCATTTTAAAACTCTTTTTTACATTTAACTTACGTATCTAGGGTTGACTGTTCATGGAATGTGTTAAGTTAACGGGAATTACTCGGACAGTGAAAAATCTAAATTTCAAAACGTTTAGGCTAGTGGTATGATCTTATTGCCCATTTTTGAGTAAGGTAAATAAAATTATTTATCAGGGTAACTATTTAAATATTGTTTCTATCGGCAGTGTCACACGGTATTATTATTACAGTATCACAAGCTAACATAATTATCTGAAAATTTTATCACCAGTTCTTAAATTATTTACAGTTTTAAATAGTTGTTAATGATTTAGATTGATGTTCAAATGCAAATCAATGTACTAAAAAATACGTAGGTACTAATTTGCTTTTTTTACATGGTACTGAAATAGTTAGATATTTTGACTGGTGACCATAAAACAAAGGTGATGAGACATGAAAGTGCTATCCTAATGCTAGTGCAAGCCTAACCGAAGTTCTCGAAGTGGTGTATGAAGTAAGGCAGCCGGCGCGTGCGGTTCACCTGCTCGCACGCGGACATGACTGATTTGGTCAGCGGCCGCGGCCCACAGGAGAACACACCGATTTTTGATACCTGGACAAAAATATTGATGTCAATAGTTTAGGAGAAAATAAGTCCTACGCACCAGATTACTACCTATTCGACGTGTGAAAAGGATATCTATTTCCACAACGCAATTTGTATTTGAAAATCACAGGCACTGATTAATTCGTAGCTGGCTCCAGGTAAACTATAAATTCATCAGTCTTGCACGAAGAGAATCGGTGGATATTAAGTATTATTAGCTGACTTAAAACATAAAAAGGAATAGGTACAAAAAGTGTATAAATGTCTCATTGAATTTGCTGTTCAATCTTTCTTATTCGTCAATGTTATTGAAAATGATGTGTTCTGGTAGAAAAATGGCATGATTTGTATCAAATACCTGTAGTGTATACAGAGCTATGTCGTATGATTTCATGTTTCCTAGATGTACGTACGTAACTTTTTATTTGAAAGCCTATCACCTGATGGATATTAGAGTGGATGCTTGGAGTATTAGGATACTTACATAGCTATGTTTCTTCTGCACGAACTTGAGGAAGGAGGACATGTCGGGGCGGCCGAAGTGGTTGACGGCCTTCAGCCCCGTGAACATCGACGTGCGCGACAGACGCTGGAAGTGGTTCTCGCAGATGTACTGCAAAAATATAAAATAAATAAAAACTGTTTCAGACACTCACTTGCTATAATTTCTATGACAATGGTAGGTCGCCACAAACAAAAAAATGCCAACATGTATCTTTCGTAAGGTTTAAGAACACACATCCTTATCAGTAAAAGAAAGCAGCTTTACTCGTAATTTTTTTAACACAGCGCATTGGGTTTATCCCGAAAGTTACAGTTTACGTAAATGACATGACGATGTATTTTTTAAAGTAAGCCTTCAAGATCCAAATATACAACAAGTGTTTTCCTTGTTTATGTGACCTACTTTAACTTTGGATTTGACGCACTGCTAAGCATATGCCTTTCCAAAGGAGCTCCATCGATCCTGCGCTCCCCGCATCCAGCATATATCCAGCAATTTGGCTCTTTACCACAAATGAGGGCAAGTATCTTACCAGCATAGTAGTCCGTAAGTCGAACTTGTGGAAGAACTGCGTGATGAAGATGTGTATCTCAAGGACGTTGGTCACGTCCTTCCGCTCCACGTCGCGCAGCACGTCGATGAACCACTCGAAATGCTTGTGCGACGGGCAGATCCACAGGAAGTATACCTAGGTGACACAGTTTCAAAAAATAATGAAAATAAGTTTCTCTTTGTGTAGGTTATCAAATCAGTAGGTCCTTGTTTCAGATTTTATCAGCGGTCCGTTAGTGTTCGTTGTCATAGGACGCTTGGGCGCGGGCGCAAATATCAAGCATATGAAGATACTAGCGGTCGCCCGCAACTTCGTCTTGCGTATATTTCCCGTTCCCGTGGGAATTACGGGGAAATCTTTTTTTAGCGGATGCTACATTATACCTGCATGCCAAATTTCAGCCCGATCCTCCCAGTGGATTGGGCTGTGCTGGGCAGTCACTTTTGGATTCCTGCCCTCCGAAGATTATTTTGTGCAATTTCCACTTGTATGAGCAAACCAATTATTGAAATGGATCTCCAGAATGAAAACCCTCATGGGTCAAAATCCCTCAAAACAGGAGGATTTAGAAAAATACAATTAGAAAGTACGATGATATGAAAGGTATAATATTAATATCACTTTTGTCTTCTCAAATATAAATAGTCGCTGCACGACTCGTCGACGTACCTTCTTACAAGCGACTCCAGAGTACCTATTGGTGGAGGTTCCGAAGACCAGGTCGTTTAGTATCGAGGCGTAAGGCGTGACGCCGATGCCGCCTCCCACCATCACCGCCACCTCGAACTTGTACCAGTCTTGGTTGCCTCCGCCGAATGGACCTTGGATCCTGAACAAGGAATGAGGTTTAAGCTGACGCCAACTGTTGAAGGGCAATTAACCTACAGATTAGTACAACACAGACATAATATCTAAAGAAATTGACCACAATACTTCGGACTAGCGTATCGAGTGATGTCATTTCTCTTATCTTTGCTTGCTGTCAAATCCAAGTGAGGAAATGTATTTCCAGTTTAATTAAAATTAGTTGTTTTCATGTAAAAAAAGGCTCTAGAGATAATCATTCTCGAAATGAGGAAGCAGAAAACAAATGAAGGCGCAACTCAGAATACTAAAATATGACCTGGAAAAGTATTTGTAGACTGGTTATAATGGTATTTGAACACGTCGTCTCGTATGAGCAATTTGTGTTTGAACAAAATATTGTTATGAGCCCATGCTTCGTGATGTTTGTGGAAAATGTTAAAGTTTAGTGGTCGATTTCACTTTTTTGTATAAGTTAGGTAATCATAACTATAAAACATACGCAAACTACGATTGCTGAAGAGAGGTGTGAATTGTTTGGTACGAAATAGGTATTGTATTCACGCAACTTTCCTTTTCTATAAAAATAATATTGCCTTTACGATGTGGTTGTATTCAATCTGCAAAAATCCTTAAAAGCTGCTAAAAGGTGCTAAAACATACCTCGTATTACATAATTTTTATACATAACATCGCATAAACGATCATGTTTTTTTATGTGATAAACATTTGACTTTAGAGTTAGATAACAAGGTAGGTACCTTATTTTTGGCTGGTCTTCCGGGTTGTAGTTGCAAGGGTCAAAATAGTTCCTCAATTTCCACGTCCAAGGGCCCTGGGCCTTGATATGACACGAGAGGAAGTTCTCATGAGGAGCAGATGTTAGAGTGAACGAGTGGAACTCTTCTTTCTTGAATGCTGTGCAGGCCAGTCTTACCCATTGACCTGATAAAGAAGTTAATAGCATTAGGACGAATAAATAGAAGACTGACTAGATAAATAAGGAAAATATGGATGTTTATGGCTTACCTGACAAATATTTTAGATTTGGTGGTCTATAGAACTTTATTTTGATAACATCTGATGGCAACATTTCAGTCTCAAGCACATCGAGTGCTAAGTATTTTGTACGTAGTGACACAACCTGTAAGATAATACTTTCCTCAGATTATTAAAGAACATCATACGAAAGACAGTAAAATATGTTTTAGTAAAAAAGTAGATAGTTAACAAGAGTCAGAAGTATGCTTGCTTAAGCGCGAAATAAGTAGAATCCTGATAGCCGATTCCTGTTTCGTTATCATCTTCTTCACATTTGACCAACGTTATTCAGCGTATAAATGAAAAAACAGGCCCAAGAAGTATATACAGAAACTGACGTGACAGAGCGTGCATTAAGCAAAGGCGTACGGCGCGACGTGTAGGGAGTCATAAAAAGCCATAAAAGAAATTTATTTCTGTAAATAGACCAACAGGGGGCACTTTGCACATAGCTGGTGCCGAGAAGAAGCAAAGTGCACGCGGAACAACAAGGAGAACGAAGATAAGTAGAAATGTAACTACCGAACAAGTAGAACCACCAACCTTATCCAACGTGTAGATGATTGCAGGTCCCAAGAAGAAGATCCAAAATCTCGGTGCGCCAGTAAGTCGTGCAAGCCCGTGCACTAAACATAGGGCATACAGCGCGACGTGCAGAGAATGCGCACGCCAAAACCAGGGGTACGCGCGCTTGCGGATGGTGGGGTGCGCGAACACAAAGATGATGCACATGATTATGAAGAGAAGCACTCCGCTAACGCCTGAAATAAGTGAGATATTAACATGGATAATAGTTTAGTTATCTTCTTTGAGGGGTTACGAAGGTACGTTGTTCGAAAAGCCTTTCTTTTTTTCTGAGAGCGAACCCCTTAACTAATTAATTTAATCCTAAAGAAAACAACAAAATTGACTGTATTAGAAAAAATCTTTTTTATAAAGGTACCAATAACGTGCCTTAAAAAATGATTTTTACTAAAATTAATGTGATGGTTGTGTTTTCTCTTATCTCAAATGGAGTCACTTTAAGGAGTAATTTTGGTAAATTTTTAATTTCTGACTCGTCTCTTATGGCTTACGTGTTGTCAAATGGCGAAACCCTCAAGCTTCGCGTAAGCCACTTAGCGAAACCCTGCTCTAGACAGAGTTACATGGCATTGTGGATCGTAAAAAATCGGTATTGTTTGTAACTCCCGAAGAAAAAAGGTTTTTTTTGAGTTTGTTCCCTATATCTGTGAGTGTACACTGTGTGTTTGTGTGTTTGTCTGTGGCATCGTGGCCCGAACAGATAGACCAATTTCAAAGCGGTTTTTTTTTTAACTCGAAATATAATTGAAATCACGGTGGTTTTTAGCTATGGCTGGTCAAAATCCGTCTAGCAAAAAATTTATTCAAAGGAAATTTTAACTGAAAAGTTATTTTTTAGTATATAAAAATTATATTTTTTACTGCACCCAGTACTATCTCTCTGCATGACCTAAAGGTTCAACTGGCAGCTATTTACCATTAAGTCCGCCTTTTTTTATAACATTTTAAATTAAATTAATTAAATTTACGTACGCTAAGTTTCATGACACGTATACAACATCATCACATACATTGATCTGACTCCGTGGTAAGTAGCTTATGCACTTGTGTTACAGATATCAAAATCAACAGTGGTATTACAAATAAACTTAAATAAATACAAATAACACCCAGACTAGTACAAACCGACATGTTTATGCACACAAATGTTTATACAGTGCGGGGATCGAACCCGCGACCTCTTGGTTAATAGTCAACTTCTTTACCATTACACCAAAGTGGTCGTCAACGTATGCCATGTAACTTCGTCTAGAGCTCAGGGTATCTCTCGTTTTTGAAGACTAATTAGTCTCCCAAAACTATCAATTGTATACATGACAGTGTGAAAATGCAGAACCGATCAAATGTCCAAGTTATGAATCATACCTGTGACAGTTTGGAATACCCAATAAGTGATGCCAGGTCTAAAATCGGAGGTGAAGTGGACTTCCCTGGTAAGACAGCGTAGGTTTTCAACCGGCTGCGTGGACACATGGTAGAAGTTGACCATGTGCCCTGCGGTATGAAGGAGCGAGAAGAAGAGGGCTGTGCACGCGACTATCTTGTGGAACTGGATGCTGGAGTCTAGAGGGATGTACTGTTGGATGCTGAATTCCTGGAAACGAGTGATTTGATTAAAGGCTAGAAACAAGCTTTTTGCTCCACATCTTTGTTCACTAATACACAAAAAGATAAACTTAACGTAATTGCAACAAGAAAATGCAGTTAACTACAACTGTAGGTTAAAGAAAAAATAGAAAAGGGAAAAAGCAAGTGAAGGACATCTTTATCAAGTTTCAAACATTCATAAAGTTGTCAATTGAATGTTTTCCCATTGTTTAATACTTAGTGAAACAAAAACTTATCGCCATCTCAACAAGCTCTGTGGTGGTGTGTACGTGCAGTTAGATGTACATATCAACCACCATGTTGCGAGCGATCGCATCCAGAGATAGCGAGATAACAGACGTGACAGGTGAAGAGGTCACAGTTGTTCTTATTTTTTGCAAAAATATGTGATAACGTGAGATAAATTGCTTTGGGTTTACCCATTCATAACTACACAGGAAAATGTCTTTAACATTAAAGTACCGGAAATATATTACACTAGTCGCACACACACTCACACGCACACACGCAAGCACGCACACATATATACCAACTATAAGGTAGTTTTTGTTATTGTGTTTTCTAGTTTGACATAAAATAAAATTGTTATTACAAAAAAATTGGGAAGAGCGAGTCTTCCCTACAAGTTATTATACTTAAAAGGGAAGGTTCAACGCATTGTAAAAATTGTAATCCTAATAATATCAACGAAGAATAATCTCAATAATATCAATAAAATAATTAATATCAATAAAATAATTAATATCAATAAAGCACATTTAGTTTTTCTTTTTAATCGAAATTAAGAGTTAGTGAGTATGGCTCGTATCACCTCATAGTTGAGGTGAGGCTTGTGCCCAGTAATGGGACGCATAAAAGGCTGATGAGCTAAGATGAGTATCTGATAAGCCTCTAGAAAATTAGTTAGAAAATTCGGTTGACAACGGGATACTTACTTTTAGTTTCGTCAATAGATTCCTTGACATAGTCAACAGCAGCAAACTGTAGCAGAATGACAAAGACGCAGCTGAGCCTCTAGTGATGGCAATGCCAACTCCCATTATATGCCGCAAGTCCAAATGTTCTGACATGAAAGAGTAGTGAGCAAAGCGCTCCACAAATAATCCAATAGTCACCACGTAGAAAACGAATAAGTAGAATATGTTCTGTCTGTTTTCTTCCAAGAATGTTGTTAAGTAGTCCCATTTGAGGAGGAGCCAATGCCTGTAAGAAAAAACCAAGAAGATAAGCCAACTCGTAGAAAGGATTCTGGAATTAAAATATATTCTGCAGGGTCATTTTATCCCAGCATTTTATCCCTGAGAGGTGCTTGAGGCGCACCGCTTTGGTAGTGATACCAAAAGTTAAGCAACCTAAGGCGCGGGCATTCTGACCATTTAAGTGGCGTCTATTTACAAGCATCTCCGTGCTTCGGAAGGCACGATAAGCTGTTGGTCCCGGTTAATATCGATAGATATTAGTCGTTAAGCCTGGTCAGAGGCCCTCGGCGGCTTAATAACATCTGGCAGTAAGGTAGGTCACTTACCTTATAAACACCCCTCCACCAATCCGCACTGAGCCCGCGTAGTGGAGTATGGCTCGGATCACCTCATAGTTGAGGTGAGGCCTATGCCCAGCAGTGGGACGTTTATAGGCTGATAAGATAAGAAGATTTTATCCCTCTGATTATAATAAGTACCTGGATGATTCCATGGAAGGCTCGATGTGGAAGCTGGTCATTCTTGCCACGTTAGTTGAGGTGTCCAAGAAATTTTGCTTAGCTCCCTTACAGTCTAGGCCGATAGCCACGAATTCGCCTTTGTATTCTTTCATCATCACTTTGAAATCCGAGTACGTTAAATGGTCTTTGTGTTGGAGGCCAGCATCCTAAAAACAGGAATCGTAGCGTCAGTATCCTGGATGTTAGAAACATCTTTTTTTTCGCCAAAACTGGGTCTTTGTAATGGTAGGTGCCGAGACTACCAAAAAGAAAATAGTCGGTTAATCGATTTTGAACTAAATCGATGTTTATTTTTAACTAGCGACCTGCCTGCGACTACGTTCGTGCAAACGTGGCTATCCCAAGGGAGCACTTAATCGGTATAAAAGTATACTATCACTTAAGTGAGCTCATAGCCTCTCTGCATATCAATTTCATCAAAATCCGTTCAGTAGATTTTGCGTGATTGACGGACAAACATCTAAACATCCAAATATCCAAACAAAGAAACTTTCACATTTATAATATTAGTGTGATACTTACCGAGAACATGCCGTCAATCAGCTCGGTGACGTGTTCATCTCTCAGGGATGTGGTCCTGGCAATCTCTACCAGTGACCTCAACATCTCACTGAGCTCGCCTTTGTCTATGACTCCGTTGCGGTCGTTGTCGCACATGTCGAAGATGATGCGGAGTTTGTCTTCAGTTGCACCTCGGGAGAAGAGGACCACTGTGTCCAAGAATTCCTAAAAATATAAAAATTGTAGCGTAGTAAAGTACCTAGTATAGTGCTACAGCATTCTATTCTACAGTATTCTTTCCAAGTCTCAGTCTTGCTAGAGACTGGTTCATTACATCAAATCACATTTTATATAGCGTCAAATTATGGGTAATGAAAAATCGTGTACCTGGAATGAAATCCTTCCATCACTGTCCTTGTCAACTATATTGAACATTTTCTTCACGAATACTGCATCTGATTTCATGCCAAGGGCGCTTGCGAACTCACACTTTGACAAAGATGTCCTCATCACAATCGACTGTAAACAAATGAGTTTTAAGCATTAAAAAAAATAGCGAGAATGTTTAGAAGTCGTTGCTGACATTGCCAATACTACAATTTTTTTGGGTTTCGTTACCTCGGGGTCTGCATCTTCATTCCTTCTCCGTTTTTCTCCTGGGGCCAACCCAAAAGTAATAGCATAGGCTTCTCGGAAGAAATGTTCCAATCTTCGCTGCCTTCGTTCCCTTGTTTCTGCTGTAGCCAAAATGTGTTCTCTGTGGCCCTAAAAATAATTATTGTTATTTTTAAATATATGACTGATATAGGTATAGATTAATTATATCAGAAGGAACTAAACAAAGTAATTACCTGGCTAAGACTTAGTCCCTTCTTGTGCTGAGCGAGGAAGGTGTCTAGCTTAACAAGGAACTTGCGACGTGAGGCAACGGAATCCATTTCCAGGACTAGATCATGTTCCCGTGGTGCTCGTATCAGCACTAATGGTCTTTTATTGTTGCGACTTTCCTAAAATTAAACATAAATTGGTTTACTTGTCTAACACAGGGTGTACAAAAAGGAGGGACGGTAGAAAAATATATAACTGACCTGACTTTCTAGAACTGTGAGCTGTTCAGTGTGATCCAAAGGTACAGTCCTTAGCTTATCACCTTTACGATCTGTGACATGGAGAGCTGGTTCCGGACCTAGGCGAAGTTTCACCAGTCTTTTCAACGATGCGTGCACCCATTCGCGGCATACCATTTTATCCACTGAACCTGAAAATAATATATTCTTAGGACCAATTTTAATAGTTTAGAAATGTTCTACAGAGGAGAGCGTTCAATAGGTAAGTTACCTTTATATTGAGCATTTTTAAGGTGTTCCTGTTGTATTTTCAGTTTGCGGCGACGACTGTTCTGAAGCTTCACCACTCCATACCCTGCACCCGCGCATAGGATCGGAACGAACGCCAGCGCCAAGCAGGTGTAGATGTAAGCAAATTCGTTGCCCTGAAATCGTCGTTAAATTTTGTGACGCTATCATTGACACTATAACACACTAAGAAAATAGCACACATCATAGCTGCATGGTGATGAATGCAGCCGGATCTGCCGCGAGTAGCATCGCCGTAAATATTTACCTGCACATCAGACTACAATTTTGTAGCGAAATGATACTTACCAAAACTTATATTAGATACTAAAGTGTTAACTTTGCTGTTCTGTCATATACAAAAGCCACTATCAAAAAACGAGATGGCTTAAAGATCAATACCTCAAAGTAATCGTATCCCTTCAAGTATTTGCAGGGTGCCAGCTTGGAGGCATTCAACTGGTATGGTTGGGGGCACGGATCTCCTGAACTCCAGTGGAACACATCCTTTTGAATATCATTGGGGCCAACTGCAGTACTGTTTACTATGACATCCCATAGTGTGATTCGTCGAAGTTCTTCAATTTCGTCTGCTGTGAAAATGCTGTGAAATTAAGTAGAAAATGAATATTGCAATATTTTGATGTCTCTTACAAATAAGACAGGGTCTTGCCAGCCAGAAAGATATTGCTAGGATCTTACCCATTTTTATCGTTTTCGAACCAAAACCTGTCAGCATCTCGTACCCTCGTAAATTGGTCTATAATGATGGCTCTGAATAGTTCGCCTGGATGACCAGTAGATTCAAGCATGCCACCTGAAAAATAATAATTTTAATATTGCATTCAGAGATTTTTTCCACTGACATACTTAACTAATGTAAGATTATATTTTTACAGTAAAAATTTTGGCTGGCAAGCAGGGATTTGTATGACGCAGATTCGTTCCCTGCCTCAGACAGTTGATTTTTCTACTGCAAAAATATTATCATATGTATGGAACTTGAATGCTGAATAAACGGAAACGTGTGACAATCGATCTATCTATACATATAATAAACCTGAAGAGGACAAAAAGTCTGCAATGGAAAATGTTTAAAAAAATTGACTAGGGATACATAGAATCGACTACAGAACACATTCCGCTACTTTTTAGAATTTTTGTCTGTTTATCAATATCAGGTACGAACAAAACGCCTTTTGCACTTTCTGTTGATGTAAGAAGGACATAGTCTCACAAGATAGTGCAATGAAGTGGTATAAGCCGCAAATACCGTCGTCCAAATGCCGTCCACTAGTAAAACATAAAAGTATTAAGAACGTTTGTAGTTTCTGGATAACTTTTGCTTACCAATGTAAACGTCAATGTTGTCTAGCCTTCCATCGTAAACTTGGATGAGCTTTTGCAATAGATCAGGATTACTTTCAAATAGTGGTGGATTGATTTCGTTGAAAGTTTTTATTTTTGAGAGACCGAAATATTCTCTGCAAATAGCAACAAACATTAAAAAAGTTTTATCATATCAAATGTAACTATTTCAAAACCTTGTTTTTGGACATACCTAGCTGTGTTGTAATCAGGCAGACCATTATCCCGACCTCTCATAATGTTCAGAGCTCCAAGATCTCTACGGGAGAACTCCATAGGTCCAAAAAGGTTATCACGCACATCTGAACATAGTAACGCATCCTCTCTTTCTGACAGTTGGGAAGCCATGCCCATTAGTATTTCTTCGATGGGCACTTGAGTCACGACATCCTAAAAAAAACACGTAAATAAATAATTAAATAAAATCTTGGTGTAACAACTACCTACACTAAATCAATTCAGCTTATTATCAACGTTATTATCGTAGTCTATGATTCTGAATCGGCACCTACATTTCCATCCCACCAAGTTTGGCACAGTCTGATAGCATCGTGCCCTCCAGGGGCACGTCCATATCTGCAGTTTCTGTCCCTCAGCAAAATGGCTGGAGGAACGAGAGTGTGTCCGAATCTAAAGGCGGCCGTCGCAAACTCATGAGTGACACCCGGCGCCACCTCCGCCTTGTAGCCCTCGTATGGTGGGATCGGCACTCCGAGGAATGATGGCACATACTGGTATAAAATGATGTTCTGAAAAAGCAAGAAAGCAAAGGTTAACTTGTTGTCGAATTAATGATAATGGGACTGCGAAAACACCTATGTTGGTATGATTCCAGACTCTCAATTCGAGTTAATCTCATGGGAGAAAGGCTGACGAAGCCTTGTCGGAAGTCAATATAGCCCCACAAAAGGCACTTATACACGTCACGTAAACTCTACCACAGGTTACGGGCTCTATGAAGTAGTACACAGCAGTAGAGTGTACACATATTGATTAGATATAGCTATAGAGGATAATTACCTGTAGACTAGCAATGACGATCCGCCTCGCTCTCTGAAATAGCTGTTCGTCGCTCCAGTCAGGGTGCTGGCGGTGCACCCTCGCGGCCACCACATTGTGCCATCGTAGCAGCAGCACGCCAAATGTCACCATCGCAGGGTTCTGGTTGGTTCGAGGGTCACCTAACACTGAAACGGAGCAACGGTATTATAAAAACTTAATTAGGCTGCGGTGAATGGGTACTAAAGGTTTATGTTTCAGCTCGTGTATGTGTTGTGTAGGAACCTCAATTTTAAAAAGCTGTTAATATATCAGTCTCCTTTAGCTAGATATTGTAAGATGGATTGTATTTGAATTAATTCCTAAGTCTTCCTACACGTTATCTCTAAATTTTAAATGTTCATATACTGAATCTATCCTCCTTCCGAGGATTACTTCTATTAACTTAGACACTGTAGACACGAGTTCAATTCTGTGCTAAAGAAATCGTTAGAGTAGGGCTTATAAGTATGTAGGTACTTTAGTATTATTCATTCGCTTTTACAACCGTTAAATGAACATTCATGTCCGATATTGTATTGTGATTCGTTAATTACACGCTATGTGACAAATGGATAGTTGCGCACTTGAAATATAGAAACTTTCTCCACAGTTTAAATATGATCTTTTCTCTCATTGATTTATCTTAGAATATGTCATAAGAAATGACTTACGCAACATCATGGTGATGTTGCAAGATAATAAGCATAAGACAAAAGCTTTGATGGTCCGTTTATTGGTTAAATACTAAGTTTATGAAGTGTAACCAAAGGTGTGTCATCATCACCCTTAACTGAAGTTTTGACCACAAACTATTATTACTTCATTTCTAATGTTATCGAGCCAATTCTTTCTTACTTCGTTAAGTTGTAACGCCTGTCGAAAGCTTATGGTCTTTAAAAAGTAAATGGATAGTCATAAAAGTTACTTACAGAATAGTCGCTCAGGACTCAGCATCCTCATATAATGAGGGACTGGGTTATTGAAGAGTGGCACTCGCTTGGTGTTCTTAAGTGGCATTCCGCCTTCGCTCGCCAGGCTTCCATTCTGTAACGATAGATTAAGATTTGAATAACGATACACAATAATACGAGTTTTACGCATCAATGACTTTTGTGGTTACTGGAGCGTACCATTCGGTTGCGGCTTTCAATTATGTGTCAGATTAAGTATTCAAGTGTCTCTAATATTAGTTGACATGTGATGAGGTGGCGTGTTTTTATTTTAAAATGAAATAAAGTAATGCAATAATATTGTATGCTTTCTGGACATAGTTAGTGTTTGAGAATTGAAAAAAGATGGTTCAAAGGAAGTTTTGTGACACGTAGGCTATAAATGATTGCAGAAATATAACAGAACATCTGGTAATGAGGTCTAAAAAAGTTGTGAAGATTATAATGTTAAGATATTCGCATAGAAATGTACATAAAGGGGCAGGCGTGGCTGCTGGGTGGCACCTGAAATGACCTCATTGCATTCACCCACGCCTCGCTCGTGCTGTACACGAAGCTGCCGTCGATCCAAGACGTCATTTGGTTTATCTGGAACAAATAAAAAACAAGTTATATTCTGTGACTTTTGAAAACTGAAACAGTTTCTTCGTCAGATAAAATTCAAGAACGCAACGGCTCGTTATTAGCTTTATAACCAGATACTTTATTGTGCACTCTACATCTTGCTACAAAATAATACTTTATCACAACTATTAAATAACGAAGGTGTTGATGTGTTATATCTTTAAAATAAATTTATTGCGTCAATTATTTTCTAATTTAGCTAATAGGCTTTACCTGCGCGCAATGCTAACAAGTTGGCATGTTTTCATACATAGTTGATAGCACGTCATTAAGCTTATGCCATGGCATTTTGCCAATTAATGGAAACATTTAGCAACTATTTGAAAATACTTTTAAAGGTCCTGAGTATTCGAGTTCACAGTATGAACAAGTAGGTTATTTGTACACAAGAAGAAAACGTGACGAGACGATAGCTACCTACAAAGATTTAAAAAAATCAATGCGCCTAAAAACAGTTATCGATAAAATAGCGACCGCCCGCGACTTAGGCCACGTGGACTTAGTTTTTTGCCACGGAGTCTACGCCCTAACGGTTTGATATTGACAAAGTTTCATCCTCTATTTCATTTCCTTGTAGGTAAAATTTATTAAAATCCTTTTTTGGCGGATGCCTACATCATAACATCTACCTGCGTGCTTATTTTCAGCCCGATTCGTCCGGTGGTTTGGGCTGTGCGTTGAAAGATCATTTTGTCAGTCAGTCAATCAGGCATCTTTAGGTTTTCTTTTTCGATTTGTTGTTGTTTTAAGCAGAGCATCACTATAGTAATATACTTTGTTCTCTCATAATTTTAAAATTTAATGATTTGATTACATGCAACTAAAACAACAATCGCCTGCCTTGCTCGATTTACGTGGGATTCTTAAATAATGAGTAGGTATCGAGTGCAATGGCGACATACTTGTCAGTCGTTCAGCTCTTTAAGATGAGTGGATCTGGGTTAGGTATCGCCATTACATTTTATTGCTCGGAATTCAACCTTCAATCGTTTAAATGCGTGCAACCAATTCGAAAATGTGTCACTTTATGTAGATTAGTATATAAATAGTTTTTCATATTACTACTGTCAATTGAAAGTTGTAAATAACCACTCATACTTACCCGTAGGTATTGTTTTATCTTAGTTTAGGCCAAACACCTTGTATTTTTATCAAACCCGCATATTTTTAAAAAGTGGACCTTGCATTTACAAGCCTAGACGAAGAATAAGCTTGAAGTAATGATTATTATTAATAATGATTACTTATTCTAAATGCACAAAGTGATTTTGGTGCAAAAACCATAATGAATCCGAGTGCAGGATGCAGTCAAGGATTCTGTAATGTCCATAGCAACTAGAACTAAACTGTGAATGCGATTGAAAGGATGTGCTACTGTATCACGATTTGATTCGCGATGACTTACGCGTAGCGTGTTAATGGCAAGATAAGATTGCGTTGATTGCGATCATTATTATAAAAAATACTTTATAGTTCAAGGTCATCTACGAAGATACTTGCTGTCTGATTTTCTTTGATCTTTAATTGCATGATATGATGTTCTTTTAACGCAATGTTTTTCTCTATCGTATATTTCTCGATCAGAATAGATCTTTTTTTAAAATTTTACTTATTGCACCTACAAACTTGGCACTTTACTAGTACATCCAAATATGCACGCTATTAAAATCATTCATCATGAAACAATGTGCCAACGTTAAGGAATGCTCTTAATTACATAGTTTATTACAGCATCATCTACAAGGTATGGACGATAATCTGTAAGGTATGGGCGATTAAACTGATGATTAAGGTTATACTTGTTACAAACGCTGAAGCAAGTCAGTAAATTACGCAAAAATTGCAAGAAAAGTACTATTCATGCCTAACTCCCACAATTATCACTACATTTTTGGTACAAAGGAACAATTTTCTCAATTCCTTGAAATGACAGTATATATAATTCTTAAATCTATGATGAAGTGCTGGTATGTGCTATGTGTCAACCAACCTCATAAAGAATGATTGATTCTAGATAGAAAAAAATATAATCTAAGGTCAAATGTGTGCAAGAAATGGTGATCCTTATGCTGGTAAACACTTTCTAATCGTGACCATATGTAAGCTTAGATCTTTAAAACTGCTCAACATATTTTGATACAGTTGGCAAAAAAATGCATAAACAGCGTGCAGGACAGCGTCTGTCGGGTCCACTGGTTATATACATTCATTAAACATTGTCCAATAAGCTAATTTTATATTACTGTAAGCAAACTCACTTGCTCTCTAGGGCTATTAGGGCTCTGTCCAGTGCTCCTATCGTAGGCTGCTCTAAGGAAGGGCATGTACTTGGCGCCGTGGCACTCCGGGTCGTACATGTGGTCACACTTGTCCACCGGGATGCGATGGTGTTCGATGGGGCACCCCGACTCAGACGCCATCACGATCTCGCCTGTCACCACCTGGCCTGAAAGAAATGGGCGAGATTAGCTTCAGTCATTAGTCACTACCTTAGTCACTGTTTCCCTACAGCTGCAACCTGCAAAGCTAGAGTGAACTCTTCTTCTTCTCCTCTTCCTAAATCTTCTTGGCGAGCTAGCTCAATCATAGACTCAGTCTTGGCCGCGCTGGGCTTAGTCTTAGATCAAAAGCAAACCTATCCCAAAAATAAAAGCCTCAGATTAATATTGAGCTATCAGTAAATAATAATCTGTTTTAGGTAGGAAAACTTCTCCTACGTAAGAAATGAGTACTTAGTAGGCATCGAGTTTAGCTCATACAAGAAGTAAGAGCTAAAGCACATTTGCGGCAGATTGTAGCCGCTACTGTCAGCGATTTAGCCTCGGCGATTAGTTCCCAGTTGTCAGTCATCGCGAGTCACAGCGACAATACTTATTGCGCGGTAGCATATATCTGTCTTTTCAATAAACTTAAGAGGAAAAACTGATTTACTACTCCTTGGAAACCGATAATATGAAAAATTATTGGAAATCACATGGATAATAATTAACCCTCCTCATAAGCTCCTCGAATAAGTAACTAGTATCATTGCATATTGTAAATAGGACGTTTTCAAATTGTTGTTTTCTTTTCAGTTCATTAAATAAATTGACAACTACCACATTACATTATGATTGAGTACTTGCACCAACAAGTTTTAATGGTGTTAATGATCTTAATCCACAAACTATTTGCTTAAAGTATTGGTCGGCACAATGTTAGCTTGAATTAAATACCCTGATTACTCAAACATTACGAGCATACGCAAGCCAAAGACGCTGTGGCTCTTCCAACCGATTGCGTCATGGTCAAATGATATCATATTTTAAACATGGTATTGGAAACCTGTCCCCAGCAGTGGGACGTATATAGGCTAATGACATTGGAAACCTTATTTGTGGTAGTTCCTTCAAGTGTAACCATACCATCTCTATTTCCAGAACTGAAGCCTATTATAGAATACTTGTATAGATTGTTGCTGATCATAAGCTCAGTAAATAAATCGCTGATGACAATCGCTTTGTGTTGGCCCCCGCAAAAAAGTTTATCAGTATACGGTGGTGGTGACTAGCACGTGGTATGTCGATTGACTGATAAAGTCTCTTATATGATTTTAAACTTTCGCGTTGCATTGTAACACTAACTGTTGGTTATCGGGTCTAAACGCGAACTATTAATGAGTATTCAGTCAGCTCGTGACCACGGCTGTGTGCAATCCAGCCGAAACGTCGAGCAGCGAGTACCTAAATACTCATTAAATAGTTCGCGTTTAGACCCGATAACCAACAGTTAGTGATAAAGTCTCTTACCAAAGAAAGCAAGCAGGGCAGTTCTGTTGGCGGTCGAAGGCAGTCCGTCCTGTCCTCGCATGAAGAGCTTAGACAGCGACCGGGCGCCCGGTCGGTCGGCTCCCGCCATCATGTACACTCCATCTGCGTATGACGCTGGCGACTTGCGTGTGAGTCGACTACCTGCGAAAAGAGAAAGAGAAAGAAAACATTAGGTATTTAGGACGACCACTTTGGTGTAACGGTCAAGAAATTGACTATTAACCAAGAGGTCGCTGGTTCGAACCCCGCACTGTACGAACATTTGTGTGCATGAACATGTCTGTTTGTACTGATCTGGGTGTTATATTTATTTATTTAAGTTTGTTTGTAATACCACTGTTAATTCTAATATCTGTAACACAAGTGCTTAAGCTACTTACCATGGAGTCAGATCAATGTATGTGATGTTGTACATTTATTATTATTATTTCAAATACCGAAACAGATTTCTGTCAAGTAGCACTTTTGCCGAGTAACTCGGTTCTATCAACAAAGCTACTACCTAATTCAGTTCCATTAACTTGGCCGAGGTCCGAATTCCTAACTAAGGTTTTTACATAAAGAAGCTAATTTTTTGAACAGAAAAAAATGACATCCCATTTGTTCTTCAAACCATATGTTTACGAATGTGGTGGAGTGAAAGTAATTAAGTTACAAAGTGAGCGCGAGTCGTCACAAATGGAAAGTGTAGCAGCTTAACGAGAGCATGCAAAACTGAGCCCATCGATCACGGCGTTGCGTACGCATCCTGACAGCGCACACGCCGCTCAATTAATTCCTTATCTTCCTCTTGTTAACTGTGACAAGCGTACAGCCAAGCGTATGGTTCAGCCAGCATTAACATAAAAAGCTGGTAAGTAACTTTAAAGTAGTTAACTTTAAATAAAATTTAAAAAAATAGTCTGAATGCAAAAATTATATCGAAATTCGAACTTTAGAATAGTACGGTCGCCAACAGAAAGTGGTCACCACACATTTTATTTACAAGTTCCAAATGTAAATAGACATAGTAATTTGATTGATTTATAGATTATTTTAATTTTTTAACGAGAATAAATCATTCCTTGTGAGGTTAGTTGACACTGACTATACATAACTGTTTTTTGAAGGTATAAAGAAAAAAAGTTTGATACCGAAAATATTTCAAAAACCTTTGTTATGGAAGGTAATAAGTAACTTCTCAAATAGTTTTGGACTTGTAGTGATATAAGTGCGTTAAAAATATAATTTTAAAACTACAGAACACTTTTATACCGCGACCATTATACTACTTTACATTTGTTAAGAACAAACTCAGCATCCCTGGCATTTTGCTTTCTAGAATACTGATTGTATGCTTTTAAGTAAAATGGAGAATAAAATAAGATTTATTTATAAGTAGAACATCAAGTAACCGGCTATGTCGTCTGAAGTCCGTAAATGGAATCTTTAAAGACCATCCAAACCAGTCCTTTTAACATCTTTAAAATCCAGCAAAAAATTAATGCCCTATTTCCCCAAAAAAGTTTTGTGAAAAAAAAAACATATTTCTCAGCTTTTGCCGAAATATCGAAGCTGCCGCTGACGCGTGTGATTGATGGATTAAGATATTACGTAAAATTTTCGTCAATTACATATAAGGATAACAATTTAATCGTCATTATCGCAAAGTTGATGTCTTGTCAGTTTGCACAAGAAAATTATATGAAATCGGATTAAAATTATATGATACCCGAAGCGAACGGGACATGTTCTAAGTAGATCACTGAAAAGTGACAGGCAAGAGAATGTTACTCGCATAAACTACCATAAATGGTAGTAAATTGAGATCCCTCATCAACTTGTGCATGATCGTACCTTTAAGTATAAATTTAAGGAAAATAAATCTTAAATAGATTAAAATTATGAAACTTACGTCATCATCATTCAGTATCACATAAAAGTGTGTACCATTAAGGTACGGTAGTGAAATTGTTTAGCAGATTGACAAAGTATTGTCGAATTAGCCGTTTTAAAGTTCCCAAATTAAAAACAACGAAGGTAACATAAACACCTAGACCCGTAACAACATTAAAAATTGTTTTCCAATATTGTCTCCGTCCGTCCGGGAGAGAACCCGGAGAAGAGGCTAGAGACGGAGTTTGCTACTAAAGTACGAACAATTTAGAAAGAATATTTAACTGCTAAGCATTTAGTTTTCTCGAGTTCGTATTGCTGAATTGAGAATAAATCAAGACAATTAACTTCGATGCTGTTATTATGAAATTTAATGAACGTTTTTCGGATAAGTGAAATGGTCTCGAGCTCGTAAAGTTTGGATGTCGCGATAAATATTGTGCATAATTTATTGTAAATACGCTGTAAGCAATAATTCTGGCTCATTAAAATCCTGGCCGTTATCTTTGCTCCAGTTTGTGACAGTCGCTGTCACTTTGTCGGCTCCTGCGCAGCGAGTTCGAGCACTTATCTCGACTTCATAGTTAAAAAAAAGTTTTATTTTTAATAATGACTTTACGAGATACTCTGTCCTTAACCTGTTCTGCAGTTTGGTTTCAGTCAACCGAACATCACTTCGAATATTATTTAAAGCTAGACTGTTCATTTAATTGATGTAACACAAAGTTTTGTAAAATTTAAAAATATTTTAATACGGTATGGCAGACTTAATACCGTATGCCATTCTCCTCCAATAAACCGGAATGGGAATGCAGAATGTAGGTAATGCAAATATTTTGCTTAATTTTTTTTTAGTGTCAGAGCCTCATTGTTATGAGCACATAGAAAGGTGCCCGAGTTTTCACATCCCTTCACTGGTTAGCCAGGTTCCTCTCACTGCCATTACGAGTTTTTAAACTGTCATATAATCATGATAATGCGCTTCTGTCATCTGTAAAAGGGTTTTTAATTAACATCCAATCGTGTAACTGCAATCACTCACGGGGCAACTATTACTTCTGATGATGTCCTGCACTTTCATATAAGTGAATGCCGTAGGAATCATCAACAACCTTAGATTGTGGTATGTTTATATCTGGTACAAGGTACATAAGTGAAGTGGGTGCACATGACGTATATTATTTATTAGCTGACTGAATAAAACCAGCGGCAATTTTAAAAGCCTATATCAAAAATACAGTATATTGTAAGACCGCATTAAAAAATAATTCATAGAATGCCCTTCAGAGCGTTATTGCGTACCTTTGGTGGTCGAAGTTTTTGCTTTGTTTGGACATAACATTCACATGGAAGTTCTTATAAGTACATATATGTTTTACAACGGTATAATTATGTGCTAAATTCAATATTATTAAATGTCCTATACAGAGTGAGTCTTCAAAGAGTGCCATCCAATGCATTTATAATATAAAAATGAATCGCAAAATGTGTTGAAAAGTGCATAACTCAAGAACGCCTGGACCAATTTGGAAAATTCTTTTTTTATTATATTCCTTAAAGTATGGTGATGGTTCTTACGAAGTAAAAAAAATAAAATAAAGGCAAGGACTAGGGCAACGTCTCGTGGTCTGCTACTTTTATATTAAATCTGTAATATTAGAATCAATAGACCGTCCATTGAAAATCCCAAAGTAAAATTGTACGTATCGTAGCTTCTACAGTGATTGAGAGGACTATTTTTAAATTAAGTCAGTGCGAAAACTTAAAAATTTTATGTAGAGTCTGACGAGTATCTGTTTTGTACTTTTTTTTCTATTCTGGCTATTGGTGATTAATGTTGGTCTTAGCGCAGATGGCTCTGCGAACAATTTAACATGTGCTCGTGATGCTGCGTGGCGCAATGATCGCTCGGTGTGCCTTCATGAATAACGAATTAGGAACAAGGAGATTTTGGCCCGATGGAACAAAACCGTTTCTAGGCAGGGTTGACAGATTTCATTTTTACATTTTGTACACTCTGTAGAATTAAAACCAAAGAGCTTTTGAACATGAGGTGATGAGGTGTAGATCAACACAATGTGCTGAACAATTAGCTATTTAAACCTTTTTTAATATTGTTCGTCTTCTTAAATTGATAAATATAAATTTGAATAAATATCGTCGGATATTTAATACAGCATTGCTGTGATAGCCCTGATACCGTTGTGTAGTTGTGTCCATAATCGTTATAGCTCTCCGACTGATTATAACATTATCGATTTCCAATAATATATTACTCACGTTGCGCCCGACGCGGATCAAGCTATTTTTCACGGATCTTTAAATCATCGGGCTATTTTGAGATAATAGCCCGCTGTTCAATGTTTGTCTAACTAATTTAATTTTAATTTTTGTTTGGGTGATGCAATTACAGATGTTGCGACATGACTTGTGCCCTTCGGAGTATATGCGTTATGCTTGTCTATTTTGTTGTTTATATTTAATTGAATGAACGAGTAAAATCTAGAAAGGTATACAAGGTGACATTTTAGTGGTTGTTTTCCCGCAGTACTCGAATTACGTGTTCTTTTAAAACAGGTACTTTTTTGTTCTCCATATTGCAAGCGCTCCGCGAAGCGGGGTGAAAACTTCACGAATATTTTTATCTACAAAGATAGAATCGTTTCACTGCTGGCAAACAACCGCTAAAATATCACCTTGTATGTGGTGGTAGAGGTGACCATCGAATGTTGTATGAGTCAATGTTTATTAAGATAAGCTGCTAGACATCATGACCTAAATTAAGAAACTCTTGAATTGAATTTTTTGAGTTACCTACACATTTTGTATTTTGTTAGAATAATTTAAGTTCAAATTTCAAAGTAACCAACCATCTATATGAGGCTGATAAAAATTTTTGTCAGCCTCACATTGTTTCACAATAGATAACAAGCTACTAGGGCATTTTTTTATCATGTGATCTCGTTAGCTCAATCACGAATTGACCATTTGACGCAACAGATTAGCCGCAAGTGATTAGTAACTCATAACCGTTTCTATAAGATACAACAGAACAGTTAGTTAAAAAAATTCTGATTAAAAGACATGTGGTAAACAGGGTAAAAAAAACACTAAAAATCACTATTAAGACTAAGATATATTTTTTAAGACAAATATTACGTGTGCTACAAAGTTTGTCGCGCGTTGAAGTCTTTTGTTCCGAAGCTTTAACAATCGAAACCAACTTAGTATAATTTTTTTTTTTTCAAATACCTAGGTATATATAAAAAATACTGACTACATAAATGCAAATAGAACAATATTTATTTATCTGTGGCCTTGCGGCCAATTAACGGCGGGTACTTTCGTAATCAGTAAGGCATCTCTGCTCAATTACACGTATCTTCGACCAGGTGGGTCAAGAATGCTTAGTATTATATCAGCTCATTAAAATAGCACTCATACTTGGGATTTGCAAACTTATCACAACGCGTGTAATATGAAACAGACATATTAGGTCAACAATGATCAGCTATCCGTATTTATGGTGTCCTGCTATCTACGACTCCTTTTGCCATCGTATTACCAAACACACTTAAATTATCATTGATGCCTACGTGCTTATCTTTACACAAATAGTATTTTTATGAGTTGTTTTATGTGTTAAAGGTATTTCAAAAAAGGAATTAGCTACTGAGTGCAGAAATCTTAGGGACCAAAAATGTTTTATCTCAAATGGAAATAAAATGCGCAATCATCAAAAAAAAAAATTTAACGCGTTAACTTCCAATAACGGAGATAATATATGGTACCCGCGTTGATTGTCACGACGCTGCGATGTTGCGTGATTATCTTTCCTATGGTTTAACACATTCTTACCATGTTTGGTTATGGTATGTGTTAAGCAGAGCGCCTCAAACGCGTTAAAAGCACGGCTGGCATACAGGTAACTGCTTGTTACTGAGAATACTTTTCGTTAAATTGCAGTTTTTGTTGGAAAGCCCTGTCCTACTTATCTACAAGCTTTCAAACCTTATTTTTATTGGCATAGAACGTTTGTCTTGAAAAATAATAATGAATTTTTCATATTATCACCAAGCACCTAAATGGTACCTATCCACAATTGATTGACTTCTGCAATTTCTGATAAAACCGAACAATGCTAAAGCTCAAAAACAGCTATCAGCAAGTCGATTGCTATATCAGGCGCGTTGCCTTTTAAGTATGATTTGATCCAGTTATTGACACAAAATCGCGCAGAGCAATTTTTCTGATTGGAATTGCAGCAATCAAGTTTCCATAAATCGCTATAAAGTTACGTATGTGAGTTTTTGCAGACCACACATATGACTTAATTCGAAATGTAAATTATCTAGACCACGGTAAGACACCCACTATCTGTAAGTTGCAACTACATAGGTACTCTACTCATGTTTTGTTAGTTCTATTTTGTAAAGTGGCAATAAGTACTTAAACTTACTTAGATAGTAAAAGATGTGATCCGAATATTAATAAAATGTTTTTAAACGCATGAAGTGCGTTAAGTTGTATAGGTCCTTTTTTGATTCTCGTTGGAATGTACTTTTGAGGGTTGAAGTGTCCGTAATGACCGATAATTCCATGTTTATGATAAATACCCCATGAAGAAACATTTAGCAGAATAAATTACATACTCATTTGCACGCGATCACGAAATTTAAGTTTTACTTACTTTGCGAACATTTACAAGTATGGGTAAATAACAACTCATATTCATTTTATCGTGAAGGGCATATTTTGTACTTAAACAAGTGTTTTTCGTTCTATATATGCATCATAATGAAAAGCATTATAAAAGGCATCTGTCCTAATTTAAATCATGTAATATATCTTTGATCGTTCTTGTTAGACTGTCAGAATACAGTAACTAATAAATCAATATTTCCCATTCATACGTACTTACTTGTTAAGAAATTACGATCATTTGTTAAGCGACTCGTAAAAACATCATTTATAATAGATACAACGGTGAAATCAATACATGCTCGTTAGTATTCGACGTTGTATAGATTAGAGCAAGGTTGCGTCGATAAATCAGACGGCTAAATCAAATTGGACTTGATTAACGTCGGTTTAAGCCGCGACAGCTGACAGAGGTTGGGTTCAAGTTTCACTAAGTCTCAGCTCACTTGTTTTGATATGTTCAATGCAATGCAAGAAAATGTTGCGGAGAAACACATGGCTGACTTCCTGACAGTTAATTATATTATTAACTAGCGGACCCCGCAGACGTTGTGTTGCCCGTCTTTTTTTTTAAAAAGACTGTTAAAACCATCCCTGTACTTTATAGAATATCATTAAAAAAAGAATTGGCCAAATTGGTCCAAGCCTTCTTGATTTATGCGCTTACGACATTTTGCGATTCTTTTTTATATTATAGAAGACTGGCGGACCCCGCAAACGTTGTCCCGCCCGTGTTTTATTGAGCTATGCGCGTAACAACACATTATGAGATACATTTTTATTTTTATTTTCGGATGGGACCTATGGTCTAGGTTCCTTCCACTGTTGTGTATTCAGTAATAAGCGGGCGGAAAAATTATTTAAATGGTCGCTATTTCAGCGATGTGTGTTCCTAGTATCAAAAACTTACACATTTCTTACATACTGAATTGCAATTCAAATCAATTAAAAATCAAACAGCACTGTGGCGATTTCAAGACAAGAAGAGCTTTACTCATATCATCATATGTTATGGTTTAAAACATGTAACACATGCGTTCATTATTTTAGTAGTAAGAAAATTAGTGTCTGTCTCTATTGAATTTATAGATTGCAACAACTCGTTCTTGTAAGCCTCAACCAAAAAGAGCGAAAAGTAAATTGTCTTAAAAACGTATATGGAATTGAAACTGTAGATAGGTTTTATCGGTATGTGCAGCTGGTACTTACCAAGTGATCCCCAGTCCGGGTAAGCTCTGTTGTTGTACCAGCCATCGTACCGTTGCTTTTCGTAATATATTTCTGAAACAATAAAAATAACATAAAACAAAAACTGTTATAGTTAGCTACCGAACACTCGTTGTTAATGTAAATTAGCAACTTTTATTTAATATCCTTATATAAATAATTCGATTCTTAGTAAAAGAGCGATCTTCTGAGCACAAGATTAGCTAAGTCAGTACCTTTTTTTTGTATAAACGCTGGGTATTTGCGTGGATTACTCCTTTCTACGAACCAATACTTTTCCACCTCATCGTACACTAATATACCGAATATAAGTCTAAAGCTAATTTCTAACTAATGAAATGCGGGAAATTCTTTTAGCAGACTACTGCTCATAAGTTTTTAGACTCTCCTTAGTGATGATTCAGAGTCGGCACGTAACAGCGACGTCTCATTACCAATGCAGCCTGGATACCGAGTCCGGGCAAGGCTGCATAAGCGATCTATCTGGAACATCTACTCGTAAAAACATGCGCTACGATCTTGATTAGCATAATATACAACTCTAATTGGATTGATTGAGATTTTAACGAAGCAAAACGCTGCTTATTGAGTTGTTGATTGAGTAGGTGTATGATAAGTCCAGAGGCATAAATCAGAGATTTAACGATTAGAAATAGCTGTCGATTAGCTTTTTACACACTGTAGAAATATGCGAGCGTTTATGAATATTATGTATGTATTTTTATTTTATTACAAGTCGTAACATAAGTTTTAAGTTCTAGGTTTTATTTAATTGATAATCTCAAAAAGATATATTAAAAGCGAGATGGAATAAAGCTTTAAGAATGTTTAGAAGAAAAATGTTACGTACAGTTCAAATTGCTTTATTATATCCATTCATTAATAGATATCTCTAAGAAATCTAGACTTCAGCAATTTATGAATTTTATTAATCGCCATTATAAATCAATCAATGCCAATTAAATGCTTGACCTGAATATCTGCGTCGATGATGAAAAAAAACCGGCCAAGTGCGAGTCGGACTCGCGCACCGAGGGTTCCGTACAAACCTGCAAGGTTTACAAAGTTCGTTCATTACGACAATCGAGTCATAACTATGGTATTTTTATTGCAAGATGAAATTCATAACATTACAATGGGGAAAGATGGAGGAGCATAAATTTAAGACAAAGATCTCTTTATCGTTTAAGTAATCCTTTATTTTATATTAACACATATCATTTATCTATAATATAACTGAAACACTTATACTAGCCTTGCAGCAGACTTGCGAAAGTTCTTTTATTAAAGTTATTTATTTACTAAGTTTTTTAGTCACTATTTAGAAATCTGGTTCAAAAATATTAATTAAGTATTAAATTTGAACCAGACCTGTAAATGGTGACTGAAAAAGTTATGAATAGTACCACATTGAACATTGAAGTTCGAAAAAACGTTATTAATAGTTGTACAACTTCGTGTAGTGCTACTGTTTATTAACGGAAACATGTTTATGGATGAAAAATATGTGGAAATTCCATTTTGGGGATTCATTCTAAAATCTATATTGAAGTCTCCCACAACAATCAGACGAGAAGATGAAGTGTACATATTGAGGTTGCTGCCGAATATTGTTGTATTTATACATTCTATTGCAACATTAATTTGACATTGTGTGTGTAGATTATACAGCTACATTCACCAAAACATCGGGATTGAATGACGATGAGTGAGATCGTCTTTGCCGTTTGAAAAATGTTGCCCTCCCCATACATAGTATTAATAACTCGCGGTCATTGGTGGTATAACTACTTAAAATTTTAAGCTTTTCGGAATTTTTCTGTTACCTGTGCTGTAAGCTATTGCTTCTTACCAAATTTCGAGATTCTATGTCAACGGGAAGTGGTCTTTAGGTTTTAATTCCCTTGCGTGTAGTTGCGAGTTTCAAAATATGCGGTAGGTATCAATGGTTGTACTTTTGCGTTTTGCGTTTTTGCGTTGACTTAGTTTTTTTTTTTCACAGGTTAAAGGCAATTAGATCTAAGTATTTGATATGAATTTCAACTTGATAGCTCTACGCGTTCATGAGGAAAAAAGTAATAAGTTTATATTTATTAAAAAATATATATTTCGTAATGTAACTAAAAATTTGAGGTTTTTGGAATTTTTCCTTTATGTGTGCTATTAAACGTTGCTTCATGCCAAATTTCAAGATTCTAGGTCGACTGGAAGTACCCTTTAGGTTTTGATTCCCTTGCGAGTACTTGCGAGTTTCAAAATATGCAGCTTAAATTGCTGTTTCTTTTAATTGCGTTGACATAGAAGTTTGATTTTGTTACAGCTTAAAGGTATTATAGACCTGAGTATTTGGTATGAATTTCAATTTAATACCTCTACGCGTTTATGAGGAAATGGGTAGTAAGTTTAAAATTATTAAAAAAAAATATATTATGTGATGTAACTAAAAATTTATGGTTTTCGTAATTTTTCCTTTATCTATGCTATAAGACGTTGCTTCGTACCAAATTTCAAGATTCTGAGTTCACGGGAAGCACCCTGTAGGTTTTGATTCCCTTGCAAGTGTCGAAAATTTGCGGCATAAACGGCTGTATCTTTTGATTGCGTTGGCTTAGAAGTTTGATTTTTTCACAGCTTCAAGGGACAGTAGACCTGAGTAATTGATATAAATTTCAGCTTCATACCTCCACGTGTTCCTGAGAAAAAGGGTCTTGACAGACGGACGGACGGACAGACGGACAACAAAGTGATCCTATAAGGGTTCCGTTTTTTCCTTTTCAGGTACGGAACCCTAAAAAAGAACTTGATGACATACAGATACTCATAGAGATAACCTTCATGGTAAAATAGGTACAGTAACTGTCTATGACAATCACAGAGTCAATCTGACTGCTGTGAAATAAAATAAAATAAAACGAAACTGGCCATGTGTGAGTAACACTTGCTCAGAAAGCTTAGGCAGAAAGGCTTAAAACCATTGGCTTATTCAGTTTTTGTTACACAACAAGTTCCCCTCCCAAATGTACAAAACACTGAATTTGAAAAAAATATTGGCGGTTACATAAGTGATTCGTCCCATTGAAGAATTTGTATATTTATGGGTAATAATACAAATAAAAATAAAAACAGAAAAATAGAAACAGATAAAAATTGAATCATATATGATTAAGAATTAAATTGAAATTGAATCATACATGATTTGGGGAATCAATTTGGGGGACACTTACCTCTAACAAAAAATTAACTTTAAAACCAAATATTTCAGAAACGGGATCCCTAAATTGAAAAATGGTAACCTCATTATGATTTTAAAAGATCTATTCAACGACACCCCGTACGATAGGTTAGAGGAGAAAATTTAAATTACCACTACCTTAATGTATTATTTGAGTAAAGCCGCGGACAGACGGGAGGACAGACATGGCGAAACTATAAGGGTTCCTTGTTTATTACGGGACCCTAAAAAAGATTAATTAATTGAAAGCCGCGATAAAAGATCGCTAGCAATAAAAACGTCAATTATGAAAATAAAACATATAACTAAAACGGATACTCGACTGTAGTTATGACACCTGCGTATACGCATAGTTATCGCATGTATGTTTCATGAGCAATTACTGTAGCGCTAAACCTCTAGGATAAATAGAAAATTGATATAGAAAATGCACTTGTCATTATTTTACTGCCGTGTGACACAATTTTTTCTTACAATTAGTTTTAATCTTAACAATTTCATGGCCAAGCTCTTAGAAGCTACACACCGTGGCTACACTATACAATATACATTGTGAAGGTAATGCTTATATGAATAATATATCTCAAATTTCTTAAATAACTGTTTATTTTAATTGTCAAAAATTGAAATTAGAAAAAAACAAGTTCCAAAACTAAAACTCGCCTACACAATTGATGTTTGTCAAAATGTGATGAAGGGTTTAGAAGTTATGAGGGAACAGATGAATATACATACATACTGGTCGAAATCAAAACCCTTCTTTTTTCTTCGCCGTAGTCGGGTAAAAACGGCCATAAATGACATTAGGTCAAAATTACTACTAAAGACTCATTTGTAGCACTACATTAGATCACACGATGTATTAATATTATGTTAGATGTAACATATACTCGTAAATCTAGTTTATATTACGAATAACATAAGTTCAACCGTGATTACAAGGATGAATTGGGATGATGACACCTATCTTAAATATTGTCAAGAACATGGTGTTTAAAAAACATAGCCCCTATGAAGTTAATACAACCAATATATTTCAAAAAAGCTGTAGAAACCAATTTTTAAACACACAAAACGCAATAAATATTCGGTCAATTGACTCCGATTTCTGACACATGACCGTGACGTCACAATCATTTATTACCATACGAAATCTATGGAGGCAGACCGTTTTGACAGATAATAAAAAGTATGTCAACGATTGGTGGTGTCGTCTAGCCAATTATTGATAAAGTTAAAATGTCAGTGGTGCAATATTTAATAGTCAGTGGATGTGACAGCTAATAGAGGCTAGACAGTTCGTGTAGTTTTATAAGCTACTTCACTTTATATTTAAATTTGCTATTACAAAATAAGCAAGTATACCCCGGATAAACTAGGTAACCTAAGTTCACATTACCGAGAAGTTCTCAAGAAAGTCTTGTACTAAGGCTAACTCTTATCTGCTGAGTAAACCATTTATAATAGTATGAAAGAATAATCGAAAAAACGTCGTTTTAATGATAGACTTGATTACAGGGCTGAGATGATTTCATATAAAATTTGCAGACTATAAAAGGTTCCGTTTGAATACAAAAAGAGGATCCGGTATCGTCATCACAATTAATACTAATACAGGTAGGTGTGTTTTTGCACTAATAAAAGTTTTTAGGTCGGAATGAGATCATCCGCATCGCGTGATGCGCCGGTCATGTAAAAAACTAGATTGGGCGCGTGTTAATAAATGTGACAGGGATGGCTATATCTGAAACTATAGGAAGGCTAGAGAGACGAAGGGCTGGCATTACTGTGCCTGTTTAATATAAACATAAGTCACTTGTAAAACAACAAATGAATTGATGAAGTGAAGATGAAGATGTTTGCATATAAGCCAGTCCTATTGAGTAAAAAGGCAATGAGGAAGCGTCAATGCCTGTTAACAACTCTTATAAACACCTAGGCTGATTGTGTAAGACTTAGCAATCAACATTATTTAACTTATAATTTATTGAATTACAAGCAGAATAGCTTTATTTATCTTAATCGTCTTTTATGGTTCAATTAACAGAGTCACTCGCTACAAACGCATATCTATCAGATTCATTTTATTTTAAAAAAAAACAAATTGGGGTCCTACTCAGATCAATACAAACAAGCGGATCTTAATTATGACAACGATCGCTGGCAAGTATTTCCGTCTCCGCTTTGCCTACACGTACATATGTTTTCATATTACATACGATTACATAGGTAAATGAGTTAGGTTCGCCTTCGCTTCTTAGAATACCTAAGTAGTAATACTTCTTAATTATCTTCTACTACGAAATATTTATACATTAATTAATTGATTACAAAGTTAGTATAAAACGAAAATATAGCCTGCTCGTCATTGCAGATGTGTCTTAGTATTGTTATAACTCCTAGTCCTTTTTAATTTCATCATATGATGAAACATAAGACTGTGTCAACCTACCCCGTAACAACGCGACTAAACCCAGCATCCATGACAGGGATTACTACCTCCGAATATACAGACTTTGGTTTACTTACTTAACAGGAAACTACGGACATCGGCAGAGACCGTACTCAGGACTAATAGCTACATCTAAAACTACAGACAATCGTTTATATGGTAAAGTCCCTGGTTCCATAAGCGATAATCTAAATAAATCGTCGCTGGCAGAGGCGACCTTCAGGTTGCTTTCACTACGTGACGGACTGTGTGACGAGTCCGGGAGCGTGAGTGCAAGCACGCAGACGGAAAAGATTAATAGCTCGCGGTCCCTCAAGGACCAATGACCCAATAGCGTTTTACTCAAAAATAAAATAAAGACATTCATAATGGTGTTATTTCTTTTAATGGGGTTCGCAATTCCGATATTCTTGAGATGAATAGAAATCAAGCAATTTGCAGTGTTTAATGATATAATTGGATGTATGCTACCTACTTATAGCTAATTTACTAGACCAAGTTTTGAGATATCAGCTGGTAGCTGGCACGTGGGCGTATCCAAATCTACTTGAGAGCTAATTTTAAAGTCTGATTTCGTTTACTAAACAATTAAAATTTGCATACAGACTAATCGATTTACTTCTCGTTACTGTTTAAATAATGTGATTAACCAGTTGCGTTAAAAGTTATGTAAATAGGTCATGAACTATTTACTTGACCTTTTAATCAAAGAAGCACAATCAGATCACTTGATGTATGATGTACCACATAGATGAAGATGTAGATTTTGTGACTAATATAAAGAAATTCACGCACATAACTTTGTTAAAGTATAACTGTTACTTACTCTTTCAGCATATTACTTTATGGACTCCACGGTATGAACTTATCGTAAATTTTGCAAAAAAATAATTTTTATTCCAGTACTTGTTTTACAAGCGATATCTTGATTTTCAGAAAGCATCAATCAACATTTGAATGTGTACTCCAAATGTTATCAAGAGCAAACGGTGCAGGAAGTCTTTTTTGCACGCTGTGTGTCACACACGTGACATTTACTGGTAAATATCAAACATATCGCGGATATGGCATTGCTCGAGCAACGACCGCAAAACGCCTTGCAATTAGTCCGATGGACCATTAGCCACATACTTTAAGCTCGTAAGCGACATTTTGATGAATGTCGACTGGCCAGCGCTATGGCAGACGTTATTAATGGGCTGGAGATGTCTTTTTCATTAAGCTATGGACGTAATACGAGTTTTAGTTTTTTATCCAACTGTGTATTCTAACCCAAAATAAGTAAGAACCAATTTGGAGATATTACATTCTGATTGCTATCAACGACAGTGCCAAAAAGTCTTTGCTAAATCATTTCAATTTGACTGAATTTAGATAAAAGTGGTCGCTTATTTGTATTTGGTAACACCCGAATTCTTGCAGTACAAGTGACACAGTTTCAAACAATAGCGCATTTGAAGTTGACACCTAACGGGTTTAGTTTAGTCACTTGAAAGTGTCACATACATTAAAAATAAAAATTTAACGAATTATTTTAATTATTAAATTATTATTATTTTAATTATTAAATTATTATTTAATTTAATATTTAATTATAATTATTTTTAAAATACTAATTATAAAAAAAAGGTTACCTTGACCTACCGGAAGCGGAAACGTATCAAGGCCGCGGGGAAATGCTCCGAATATCGTGACTAGACCGTCGCACGCGTCTAAAATGTCAAGATCTTGACGTCACGTCAGCCAGTATTAAGCTAGTATTGAGACTCAAGTGTAGACGCCTGAGATTTCGACGCGATTATGACGTGGCAAGTCCTTATCTTTAGTCTTAGATCCTTATTGCTTATGATCATGGTACTGGCCGCGGATACATTGGAGACAATGTATGGCTGGCCAAGTTCGAGATTAGACTGTGCCACGCTTATTCTTGACTTTTTTGTAACATTTTCAATACTCAGTTAGCGCTAATAGTCAGATACAATTCCAAGATGGCTGATTTGAAAAGTCATCATCACTGTATCATCTTAAATTCTTAAGTTGCAGTCAGATTACTGTTGTACTTTAGTAATTCAATAATCAAGCTTTTGCAGTGCGTTGCATCTCTGCAATGTCTACATCTAGGGGAGAAGGAGGCACCTTTGAACAGGTGCAACTGTTGAACATTGGATTTTAGGAAGTTACTTTAGAAGGTAATTTTGTGATGTTTTTTTGGCAATACAAATCTGCACAAATGCCACTTGTCACTACTGATGTTTGACAGTTATGAGGAGTATTTAGCGCATAAGGATCTCGGTCATCATATTCAAGGTATATGGAGCGTTTATTCCTCCTATTAGTCAGAGTTTTTCGTATATCACGCAATGGACTATAGATCAATTCCATTTTTAAACTTTCACTTGGAAAGAATAGGTTTTCGTTTTTCAGATATCCCTGGGGTAGCTTTGTACACTATCATGGGGGTAGTACTTAAAATGACAAAAAGTTCAATAATAATTATAAATTATAAATTTACTAACAAGGCATAATGACTGATCAAATGAGACTCGGAACTTATTTCAATCAAAAGTTCAGTCCATTTAGTTTTTATATTAATAAACAAGTACTTTGTAATTTTTAACTTCATACTTGCTATGACTATTTCATCTCCATCGTTTCTAATGCTGAGTCCATTAATGTTGTTACTTAAGAGTGTAAGAAACCTTAAAATTTTGTTGAATTGAATGATATTTCAAAACTGCTCCATGCTCACTTAAAGCTGCTTCCGGGTGTACATTTTTATTTTTGTACTTAAATTGATATTTCGGCTATAATTTGGATATTTTGGATTTTATAGCCTAATAGTCAGACTAAGCACGGGGAAACAGTAAAACAGCTTAGCACCGGAGAATCTGAAGATATGACAGAGAGTGTAAGAAGTGTTCAAAGGTGCCCCCTCTCCCTTACATACATCCGATTTGAACAGGTATTTGGCTGATTCACTAGTTTCTGGTGAAGACTAACTCAGTCACAGGTCACGGACGCCGAATAGACTGTGACATTGAAGCAATTCGATCCCTTGTCTTCATACAATGCCGCAATTACGAGAAAATTAAATCAAACATTTTTGAACTGCCCCATAAATTACATTCTCAAATAACGAGTGTGAAACTTCCATTAAGCAAATTATAGATGAAGCTGTGAAGTTCAAGGTCTAAAATTAAAGGTACGTTGATACACGAAATCTCATGTGTGGGAATACATATGTAAGAATCATCAACGTGCTGTGTTGTAAGTTTGAAGCGGCTTACCCAATAATGTTTTAGAATACATATAATCTTCATCTTAACATTAACGCAGAATTAAAGTTATATTTCATGCACAATTATTATTTTTAGTAGTTTGAATCCCATTTTAAAAAACGTTTATTTTATCTTGAATATCTATGTTCTAATCTATCAGGGATATATGTGCCATAAACCTGCAGTGAGACAGGCTAACTTAATTGCGAACTTGCGAATACGAGTACATTGAGCATCTTTGCACCGATTACCCTATCCTATAAAGCATCCTGTATAATCGATAATTCAGTCACGATATCACGCTTATGATAATTTATCGATGCAGTGCCTTTTCATTGATAATAAAATCCACAAGGAGGAAGGATTCGTTACTCAAACACTCGCGGCTATCGATTCGTTGACCTCTATCACCAAGTGATTGGACGTGTGGCTAAAAATATTGTGGTTAAAAATAAACACAAGTTTTCTGAAATTTTTCCATCGTGACACCTGGTACTGGTGATAAAGTGTCTTGAACATTCCAAATACGTAAACAGATGCTGCAATTTATTATTGCCATGATCTGCTTGATTCGTGACTGATGCTCACGCGGTGTTGTGTAGGTGACAACAAAAACCCAAAGCGAGTTCACATCCTAGTTGTCTATATTTATAGGACCTCCGGTAGTACTGATAGATGTTACAATAAAGAATAATATTAATGAATGCGTGATCAACATATCCGCGTGTATCCCAACTTGTTGACAACTGTAACATTCAGTTCGGAGTTTGAGTGCATAAATCACGATGCTGGTTGATTTGTTACATAGTCCAAGGTGTCAACGCGGCTTCGAACTTGAATAGAAACGAAATCTTGCTAAACGAGATTGGTGAAGCAATATGTTGTTCGGTTGGCGACTTGTTTCGCTCAACTCTTATCGTAGGATCGCTATGGACATTCTGCCGTTTGGATATTAATAAAATTAAAAAGTAATAAAAATCGAGGGCACATTCTTGCAGTTTGCCTATTATTCTTATAAAGAGAAATGTTCATCCTTGTACCATACCTTTTGATTTAATGTATGTTTTCATTTAGTCTGTTATAACAATAAAAAATAAAAAAATAACCGATTTTATTGAATTACTTATGTCTAGAATGGGTATGGTTTGGCGAGCCAATAAAAAATATTGTTATTAGAGTATTTTATTAAAGATTTTGTTTTGGATCTTTGTCCCTCATACAATAGACAACTACTTACAGACTTCATTTTATCGGCCGTTTGACGCCCAGTGCTGAGCATAGGCCTCCCACAAGGATCTCAGCTGAGCAATTCTTCGAACAATGTCAGTCGACTAACCGAAGGTTTATTTTCCACGGGCCTTGGTTTCAAGTTAGTACTTACCAGAATCTCCCGAGCTGGTCGGCGTGACGGCCGTGAGCAGCGCAAGCGCAAGCCAGAGGCGCGCGCAGCTTCCAACGCCCATGTCCGTGTTCGAACCTGCAACAAATAAATAGGCATTAATTAGATAAGGCTTTTTCGCATATATCGTAACAAAAGGTGGCTTAATAAGTCGGATGGATAAGAAACAAAAAAAGATATGACGGACAGTCATATTTTTTAAATTTACAAATAAAGATTCAGTCATTTACATATACCGCACATATATGAGCACATACATTTTAAATTCTATTAAATTATTATTGGATTTATTCTATAATTTGGAAAAGAATAAATATAGTAATTAACACTAAATTGCACATCACATTAAAAAAATCGAAATATAAAAATTATTCACAATTTAGGTATGGTCCTGAATAGAGTTACGTTTTTTGCTTGCCTACTAAATGCTGCTAAATTGGCATGATGACATCTATCTTAAATATTTTCAAGACCATGGCGTTTAAAAAACATAGCCCCTATGAAGTTATTACAACCAATATATTTCCAAAAGCTGTAGAAACCAATTTTCAAACACACAAAACTCAATAATTATTCGGTCAACTGACTCCGATTTCTGCTACATGACCGTGACGTCACGTTCATGTATTCCCATACAAAATCTATGGAGGCAGATCGTTTTGACAGATAATAAAAAGTATGTCAACGATTGGTGGTGTCATCTAGCCAATTAATTATCTAAGCTTAACGTGTCACATCAAAATGGAAGCCTGCACCTGACGTTAATACTGTTTAAAGATCACATACTGTAAATAGTGGGATGACCACATATGGCTCGATTTAGTTGTATCGTTTACTAAGTTGCACTGACCCATGATCATGTGCTAGTTTATTCGTATTATAACTATTTATTATAATAATTATTATTTAAAACTTTATTGCACAAGAAATGTACAAAGGGTGGACTTAGTGCCAGTCAACCTCAAGGTCATTCAAAAAGAAAGCAATGGGTGCAGTGAAAATTAAATTAGTAAGGAAAATTATAATCAACCGGAAAATGTGCTCCCAACAAATTTTGCTTTTAGATATATCTACGAACAGGATCATCTTTGTACGAGTACTCACAGAACCCTTTGAGTTTTAGGGCGCAAAAATACTTAATTTTGTTACAATTATTTATTGATCTAACTGTACTTGCCTTATTCGTCGGATCCGCGAGCAAAATGCAAATTGTGCCAACTCGTAAATCGTTACATTTGAATGCATGACTCAGATTAGGGTTGAATTTAGTAGATATAATCTGTCTAAGGGTTCGCTCACAAATAATGTCCGTCTTACATTTCCGTTAAAACGTGTGTGTCATTAGCGTATGTAGTAGTAGGAGCGAGTTCACATTACTGGTAACTCGACGTATTCCTTCAAAAGAGCTATAGCTAGCTAAGGTAGAAGTCGAAAAATTTCAATTTTTTATTTGGGATAGGTTTGCTCTTGATCCAAGACTAAGCCCAACGAGGCAAAGACTGAGTCTACGATGGAGCGAGCTCACCTAGAAGATGCTTGTTCACTCTAGCTTTGAAGATTCCTAGGTTGTAATTACAGGGAAACACTAACGCAGGTAGTGAGTTCCACTCTTTTGCAGTGCGCATCAGGAATGTAGATGAGAAGCGCTTGGTTCGTAACAGTGGAACATCGACACGGTACGGATGGTATCCCGCGGTACGTCTGGTAAAATATGGCACTTTAAGCCCCTTTTACAAGATACAAAATGCAAAATGACGCAATCTTAAAAGCACGATATCTTAAAAATCAATTGCTTCTAACCCCTAGTCGATGAAACCTTTTTTGTTGCTGATTACCTCTTCTTTGTCTCTTTTTAAGGAATACGTCAAGTTATCAGTAACTCTGTATATATAATACAGTATCCAGATCCAGTAAATATACCGATCCGGGAAAATAAGCAGCATTTTACAAGTCCGTTTGTGTTAGATAGAGTACTAAGTTGTGTAAGCCAGTTCACTTACAATACAATAGGAGCTCTGCCAGTATTCCCACAATACTAGAAAGTATTATATATTAGTACTAGATAGTAGAGATCCAGTAGAGACGAATCTGTTAAAAAGGATCCTGTCCTTTTTAACAGATCATTATATTTTGAAAAGACAACACTTAAAAAATTCTTTTCGGCTCCGGTTATCGGGAAGGATTCGAACCCCCGATGTTGTCTTTTCAAAATTAAAAAAGCGTTGTGAACGCAAAAAAAAACTTAACAAATAAGATCGTTATATGTGAACGCGCTCTAAGATGTATTTTTTTTTTATTTGTATGTGTTGTTTATGTACTTACTTTGATCTAAATACACTCATGAGTCTAAGACTCACTTGTACTTTTGTAGATTTCTTTATAAATTGAAATACTTTATAGTGACTTTGTTCTATACTTTTAAGCGTAATTAAAATTTAATGCACATGATGATATCTAGCCAATTTAAAACGATGCCTAAACAATAGAAACTTTTTCCATTAAATAGCTGTTCCTTAATAAATTTAAAAAAGGCCCATGCAATTTAAATGTTTCATACAATTTTCTTTTCTTTTTAGGAAATTTTATATTGTTTTTTCCTGAGATACAAATTTTATCATAAATCATAATTGTCCTTTAAATAACCATTCAGTAAATAACATTGTCACCGTAAAATATTTCAATTTATAAAGAAATCGACAAAAGTATCAGTGAGTCCTAGACTTCAATAATGAGCTAAAGTGGAAATGAAACTTATTACGTCCTACTGAAATTATTAAATTGACTAGTTCACGAAGATGAAACTATATTAACTAATATTATTAATCACGAACGAAAATAACAATCGGTAGAACTAACATTATTTCGAGTTACTCAACAAAGGATGTTGGCTAGATTCAACCGCACCGTATTGAGGCAAACATTCACTTCAGATACTTCCTTTCATTCAATACAGTAGTAGCATAGTGCAGGGTGTTTGGTATTGACTGTGGTGGACAGGCTTCTTTTAACAGGCTGCTTTAATAATGGTAACAGCTTTCGATATTAAACCACGACGTTAGCTATAAATCCTTTAAAAAATGAAAATTTCTGCTATTTTCGGGTAGATATAAAATTATTTTATTGCACATTTCACATGGAGTCAATACCAATAACGTTATTATGAATTTTACAATTAAGACGGTCTTATTGCTTAAAGCAATTTCTTTCTGACAACCTTTGGGTAAAGGAGGGAATCAAATGGTACGTCAGTGCAAACTAGTTATTCAAAAGTAATTCAAAGAAAGTTAAGTTTTTAATAAAGTAGATAAATTCTTTATAAGTACGGTTTTAAAGAAAACCGATTTTTGTTTTAAAATAGATTAAAGTATGCTTTCAAATACACAACATAATAAATAAATTAAATTGTAGTACATTTACTTGTGAAGCTTAACATCCATATCCCACAATATTTTAATACCACTTAACTTACATATTAATTAACGAACAAAATGGACCGATTCTGAAAAGGTGCAAGGCCAACAGGTCTACTTTACATCCTCATAGCATCTGCCAATAAAGATCTTTACCGCTAAATCATGTATTTATAATTACGATACATTACCTCGTATTAATTTCATGTGATTTTTGTGTGTTCAAGATTTTACGCTTGACATATTTGATCTTTGCGGGTTCGATGAATTAATAACAAGAGCCTCTAGAGCTCCTTTCTTACTCAGTCTGTTGACGACTTGGTTTTATTTAATTATCGTATTGTTAGTCAAAGTTTTATTAGTCGTATCTTCTCTATGATTTATGGAAGTAACTTTATACCCCAATAATCAGGGCTGGCTGGTAAATAAGTTACAATTCACGGAGTTTTAAATATATTTGTAGTGTTTAGTAGTGTCTGCAATTTATGTTAACAATAGATCTTCATTTATATAAGATTCGTTTCTATATTAATTCCGTATTGTGTTAAGTATAATTGAGATGTGCCGGAACCAAACGAAAAGAATGCCAAACTATATAATTACTCGTATTATTTTAATAGAATAGCTCAATAGCAACTACGCAAATACTTGTATAGTTTTTTATATGATGGTAGATGAATGAAAAACATACAAAAGAGTTTAAGACAAGTTGTCAAGATTTAATAAAGCTAGAATTATTTATTGAGATTAGTGCCTACCAAAAAATGGTTTATTTTAAAGCTTAAAAATGGTTTTATAGTAGTATAATAATAGGTATACTAATTTTTTAGGCTTTTCATGATTGATTTGTCGGAAAATATAGGAGGATGTACTTGTGATGGAGTAGGTACTTCCGTCTTGCAACATCCTTGAATCTGGCCCACATTCAGCGTTGAGAAACGAGTAGCAAACAATATATTCGCAGGATCTCGCAAAAAGATAAAATGTTTCTACAATAGCATAGTCAGTAAGGTATCATAAGTTTTTAAAAATATGAATTTATTGTGATGTCCATACTAGGTGTATACGTATCGAGAAGGTATAGTAAGTATAAATAAATATTTCTATCATCATAACTGATTAAACTTTCACGGTGCATCACTCTGGGTTAGCGGTTATTATAAGTCAATATTCAAGCCACCTTAAAGTCAACATCTTTGACGCTGATGGATACATACATTTTTAAAACGAGTGTGTGCAAGTGGGCAATTTAAAGTTAAGGCAACTTGGTAAAACTTGATTTAGGAAATAAATATACTTTTAATTTAAAAAGTGCGCAATGACCAGCTAAAAGTGGTATTTCATCAACTTTTCAATCCAACTTGTAAAAAAGCTACTTAAAAAACGAACAATTTGTAGAATTAAAAGTTTGGAATACAAGAAGTACCTATTGCAACAAATATGACTAGCATTTGGTAACATTAATAAAAAAATTGGGTTGAATGCTATTTTTAGTATTTTCTGCTTGCTGCACTTTTTACACCAATCAGTAATTTATTCCTGGTAAATATAAACCAGGTATCTGCAGTTCTTAATTGATGTGTTGAGATTTTGACTACAATCTTGAAACAGACACAATTTTAATCCTCTTATCGCTTGTGCTGAAAAGAAATAAATTAATTTCTAACAATTATCGTATACTCATGTCCGCCATTTTTCCGCCATTTGACATAAATCCAAACACGTTCCATTTCATAAACTTAATTAGATTTTAATTTATTTTACAAAATTGTTCCAAGGTTTAAAAAAAACGCTACCTAGATGGAACGATTATTTTCTATGAATTGAATAAATGGTGAGTGCTGTTAGAACGTGGTTAACTAGTCACTGTCAAAAAATCGTTGTGTAGCATAAAATGCTAAATCCTGCACCCAGTCTAGGGCCTGCCTAATAATTTTAGACAGCGATTATGTAAATACTGTGTAGACCAATGATTTTCCATTCTTCTGCGGATATTGTCTACGAGTTAAGTTGAGACATTACTGGACGCGTCCGACCTTAATGCTGGCTAAACATTTTCTTTGCATCGATCGGTTCTGCCGCGTCCCACCGTCCGCGGACGTCTGGCTTTACGGCTTTTTGTTTTTACTTATTAAAAAATAAGAACGCATTCGGTTGAAGTTTAACCAAACAATGTTTTACGGCGGCTACCATTACACAATCTGTAAATCGTAGCAATTGTTCTCATAACCATTTGAATGATTTCTCCTAATCTCACACTCCAAACTAGTTTGACGTTTCACGTTGGCTATTTCTCATGATGATGGCGATAAGAGATTTGAATTATTAAATAAAATAATGGTCCGTCATGTATAATTGCGCTTGGGCAACGTATTTCGGCCCATTTGTGCAGGCGCAAGGCCGCTTACCAAATGGTGGGCATTGTGCGCATGAGCCTATCAGCAGCTTCATCACAAGCTTACGTCTAAAAGAAAAACCGTGCGTTCTATGCAATTTTTCTTCATAAGAATGCATTGGGTGCACGATTTTCCGTTATATCAGAACTTATCCACTAAAAACTAAGTATCTATATAAAATAAAATAAAGATAGTTCAGAGAGGTACAGAAGATACTATTTACCGTCTTAGTTTTTGCACACAGATAATTGGCTAGACGACACCACCAATCGTTGACATTATTTTTATTATCTGTCAAGTCTGCCTCCATAGGCTTCGTATGGGAATAAATGATTGTGACGTCACGGTCATGTGTCAGAAATCGGAGTCAATTGACCGAATATTTATTGCGTTTTGTGTGTTTAAAAATTGGTTTCTACAGCTTTTTTTTGAAATATATTGGTTGTATTAACTTCATAGGGGCTATGTCTTTTAAACACCATGTTCTTGACAATATTTAAGATAGGTGTCATCATCCCAATTAAAAGCGCTTTTTATTTAATATTTGGAATGAGAAGCATACCAAATCTCGTTCAATGATAAGTAAGTATAAATAATAGCAACTGATGCATACTTTAGAAGAAGCTTCAAGCCAGCCTTCAAATGTAACCACAAATCCGTTCAAAAGCCAACGATTGTGAAGTTGGACGCAGATAACATTTATTGCACAGGATCTATTAAGGTGCGATAAATATTGCACTTCGCCTCCAGCAGCTCAATTCTGCAGTTACTTAACTTTAACTGTTTGCTTTATGACTCCGAGTACCAGTGAGAAAATATTATCATGAGTTGGTAACCTAATTTACAGACCCTTTATTTATTGATTGACGTTTTTAATATTTTACTAACTTTCAAGAAGTACTTATTCGTTGTTTTAAAATTCGGAAAGTTATGATATACGATCCATATTATTTTTTCTTAAAGACAATGTGCAGTACAATGCAAAAAAAGAAGAAATAATTTTGCTCTTTACTTTATTAACATTATGGACAAATTTAAAATATTGAAAAGCAGAATGGACTATGCAAATTAAAGCTAAATTATCGTCCTGTGTACCGACTGTAAGTCGTCGCTTGCAACAGGTGCTGTCACATCTTCAGTGGACATTTACTTGTAGTTAACACAAAGCAGCGGCCTTCACCGGCCGTTAGCGCTGGCTGCACACGATGGTGCGACCTGTCTAGTGATGCCATGCGGTTTCGATATCGATAAAATTTGCCGATAAAGCAGCATTTTTTTCTATTGGGCTTTGGACTAAGGGCGAATCTGGCTCGAATATTTTTTGCGTCTGCCAACTTCGGGGTTGACCGAATAATAGCATATATTCTTACCTGTTTCATCCGTAAACATTTTTCATTTTACGAGTGTACCTTCTAATTACGCGCTATTGGTTGGTCAATGCATACAAAATTATTGTAAGAAAAGTGCAATAAATCTATCTAGCTGGTTTTAAATATACACAGATGTATAAGCTGTTTAATAATATAATTATTGAACTGTGTTATTGAATAAGCAAATTTTTATATTTGCAAACCTAACATACGCATTTGATTGATTGTCAAGTTAATTTCGTTTCGTTAAAAATCGATATTCACACTGCAAACCTTATACAACCTACGGAATCTGTGCGACACAGTCTCGGAGACGATAAAAGACCTTGAATAATCATTGCTAAGCATTGCCTGACCTCTAGCACAACTTGAATGGGTAAATCCACAACTATGTTCTTTTACACATTTCTTTAAAGTGCTTGACGTCACAGTGAAAGTAGACACAATTTTACTTTGGACTGATTCCTTACATAATGCAACATCTTCTATAGCGACGCTACACGCGTTGCGTATATAAATTGAAGGCTAAATTGTGAAACATCGTTTAACGAATAACAAAACTTAAGATGCTCAGCAAAAAATTTGCGCAGTCGAAACAAATATGGTATAATTGCCTAGACAAGGAAGCAAAAGAAAATTAGGATTAATCGCCGATTATCCTCATTGTAAATGAAAGATTACGTCAGACATTTCTAGGATCGTCGAGACAATAATAGTTTCGAGTTTTGTAACTGTTTACCTATTGTAATATGCGCCACTCTAAGCGGTTGCTAGTGCATATTTAATGGGTCATTGGCAGGATGTCAATGATGAAGATCCTTGTGAATCATATGTTTTTCCATCGATAGATATTATCGACACGCGTGACTTTTTGCTCGCGGTTAATTCGGCTTGCGTGAACTCATCAGTACCGTATCGGTTATTTCTTAATAATATCACGTAACGTTGTGTCAAGAGCTCGTCTGACATGACTGTCGAGGGAAACTACACGCTTGATGCTTTGATGGTCGCTATTAGAGCCTAATACCTGTGGTATGTGGTTAAGAACTAGTACAGAATTTTAAGTGTCAGATCAGATCAGCCTTTCTGGCGGCTATAGCCGTCAACAAGATTATAATCTTAATAAAAGGGTAGTTCTTTTTGCAAAATTATTGTATGTTTCTAATTTTCATTTATGATACAATTGATGAAGTTGATATCTATTTAAAAACCTTTATTTCATTCATTAGATACCTAAGTCACCAATTCATATTTGGCCGAAATGATTTTAGAAATAATTAAATCAATTTACAACTCAAATTACACCTAATATGAATATATGACCAATTTGAGCAGAATAATTGAATGAGGATTACTCGTTTATAACCCTAGCGTTTTGATGCTTTATATTTGTTAGATTAGTATCATTTTGCACGAAAAGTACAAAGAATCAGCTGATATGCAAATGCGGAGCGGCAGCGGTCTCCTAACTGTTTGTGCGATGAACCCAACTGTTCAGTTGACAACGAAAAATCCATTGTGTTTAAAAATATAAACATTTTTTTAAAACTACAACCCTACTTTAAAACAAACATTCCTGAAGAGACCATACTGAATTGAAGCTCTGAATGAGGAGAATACAAAAAAACATAGAATAGATGGATAACCACTTAATAATTATTTGATCATTATCAGTGCTTGTCAGCTTTGTGTATGAATTAGCACAGCGACCTGTGGCCGGTGGGTAGACATGTGGCCGCGTCCTTGCGTTCACTCCAAGACACAGCGGCTACCTTATCACGGAATGTCATCGTCTAACACCGACCACGGGCTAGTAGAAAGGCGGCACTCACCTTTAGTTATGATCAGTCATCACGGCAGCGTTTTGCAAACGCTGGTTAGTCTCGAAAACTGCAGTCACCCTTACAATTTCGCAACGATGATTTCGTTTGTTTGAAAACACGAGACGTTCGCATGGGAACTGTTTACGGGGCGAAAGTGGTAATTCGAACGCGGAAGTGTGTTGATAATAGCGGTTCGTTTGCGCATGCGTCGAAGACGGTCGACTCGCGCGCGGCTGCGTGTGCGACTCAGCGTCGGCACTCAACGTTTCTCCGCGCGGTGTCGCGAGGAGAAAGTCTCGGCCGTGGTGCGCCCGCGCCGGTTGGACGCGCCGTCGCCGCGGCTTTGGAGGGGGAGTGACGTCGTCCGCAAAACTAACACCACCTTAGCACTATGAGCATCACTATTGTGATTGCCTCATCGGTCACTCAGATTTGGATGAGTGGTTCCTTTCTGTGACCTAAATCTTGAAGTCTATATTGTGACCTTGACAATACAATTCGCGGGTTAGCTAAAATCTTGGTTGTGCGATTTAATTATGTCATATTCTTTGTTTAGTTAAGAAATCCTTTATTTTAATATTTTGAGATATTTAAGTTGTTTGTTTCCCACTCCTCTAATTAATTAGGCACTAACGCTCATAGCCGTTAAGCTCATTAAGCCATTTCGTCGCCGCTCGACCTTTGTTCCATGTGAACCTGGTAAACGAATACGAACGAGCGTTCTCGACCCGAAGTACATTCGTATAAATTAACCAATTAGCGGGAGTTCCCAGTTCCCACGGAAACGATCGCATCCCCTGAGACGCGAATACGAAAGCGCATGTTGACAGAGAGATAGTCATCATGCTCGTTATGCTTGTGGAGCATGAGACCAGTGATGGTACAAAACAACTTTCAGACTGTGCTTTAACATAAAAGGTACATAATTACGTACGTATGTAATGAATAATTCTGAAACATGAATGATACCAGCATGTCAATTTGACGGAAAAATGCTTTCCGTCCCAATTTATGTTTTGAAGAGGCCTTGACAAATTTGTGGAGGAGTCTACCATTTTGTGAACATTTTGGGACTGCAACGCGGCAAATAACAAAAAATCATTACTAACTTCAAAAAATTGAAAATGTGAAAATCTTCATACTATAACGACGACCTATAGTAGCAGCATATTGACGATGCAGCAGAAGTCTAAGACCATTGGTCGTATTTTTCAGCTACCCAGCCCATAGCATCGAAAGTCCATGGATTCGAATGGCCGTGGGATTGAAACTTTAAAAAAAACAAATTTACATTAATAATATTTTTTTGGATGAAGGGATTATTTTAGGGAAGAGGATTGGACATAAAGTGTTTTTAAATAAAATTTCAGCACACGGGATTTCATAGTTTTCTGGAAAAATAATCTTAAATTTGAGATTTTATGGTATGGTATTGCAGTTAGTTTTTCAGGGAAATAAACTTAAAGTTAATGAGAAACTTAAAAGTTAATGAAAAACTACGTAACTCTTAGTACTAAAAATTTGCAGAAAGACGCCTAAGACGCTTAAGTCTTAACTCTCTTTCCCAAAAAAACAAAATTAATTTTTTTGATCCCACGAGCATTCGATGCTACGGGTAGCCGAAAAATAATTCGAGACTACGCCTTACGCACTTACGGCCTTCGACTCTTCGTAGGTAACCCTATTGACAGTGACCGGCCTCATACTATTGAGAGGATTTACAGAAAGACAGGCATCGAAGTCTCATAAAACATCTTGTCATGAATGTGTCATCACACATTCATTATGAAAAAAGTAAAACAAACGGGGACTTTTTAGGCCGAAAAGAGTCATGAGTCATTAAACATATTTATTGCGGTAGTTGGCTTAAATAAACAGAGACAAAGCACGGGGGAGCAAACCAAGTTTTACATTCTTGATGACATGTAAGCCGTTCGCCACTGCAGAGGCGAACTAAGGGTTAGTCTTTATACAAATAAAATAAATTTCATCTTACGAACCCTTTGCCTATTTTAAATTTTACCTCAATTTTTAGGGTTCCGTACCTCAAAAGAAAAAAATGGAACCCTTATAAGATCACTTAGTTGTCCGTCCGTCCGTCCGTCTGTCAAGACCGTTTTTCTCAGGATGCGTGGAGGTATCAAACTGAAATTTCTATATGATACTTAGGTCTACTGTCCCTGGAAGCTGTATAAAAATCAACCTTCTAAGCCAACGCAATCAAAAGATACAGCCATTTGAGCCGCAAATTTCCGCAAATTTTCGAAACTCGCACGAGAATCAAAACCTACAGGGTACTTCCCGTAAACTTAGAATCTTGAAATTTAGTACGAAGTCACATCTTATAGTACAGATATAGGAAAAAATACGAAAACCGTAAATTTTCAGTTTCATCATATAAAAAAAAATATTTTTGACAATTTTGAAAATTTCAAAGTTACTATTCCTTATCCACAGGTTTGTACGGAACCCTCGGTGCGCGAGTACAACTCGCACTTGACCGGTTTTTTTATTCGTTTACTATATACATATACACTTTTAAAGTTTGACAAAATTAGCTAAATAAGAATTTAATGGGGGCTACATCACCCCCATTAAATTCTTAGAATACAACGTGTCCTACATAAAAAGGGACATTACACAAATACACTGGATTATCACGAAAATCGACCCACGGGTTTTTGAAATATTGCTCCCATGGTTCCTATAGAAACGAAATGTAAACGTGAGGCTTTGTCGGCAAATTGTCGGTGGGCCGGTTTTTGTGAAGATGAATTTATTTACTGCATAACTTTTATGCTGTCGTTTCAATCTCCTATTTAGTAAGTATTTAAGTTTATCATCTATTACTTATTAGTAACGGTTACAAAATCAAGGCCTCAACTGACATTCATTCATTATCCGTCCCTGTTCAACCGGGAGCCATCTGTTTATACAATTATCGGTTAAGAGCCGAGTCAGTGGCGCGCGCTGTTCTTCCTAAATGACTCCTTCATGAGCGATATCCATCGGGATACTTATTAGTAGGCCCACATACGCACACGGATTAGTACGCCTCTAACATTCGGATGCACTGAAGCAATTTGAAGCGTGAAAACAAAAAGAATCGATCACAAATCGGACTTAAGATTCCTCTAATCTGTGCCAAATAGAAAAAAAAACACAATTTGCCGCGTCAAAGCAAATTCCAATTTCAAACATGGAAAACTTTTTAAACTATCCATGCAACGACGAAGGTTGGAGTCAGCAATGTTTATCGGGCAGTAATTACAGTGGTGAAGTTGTTCCAGTAGCAAAACAAAGGTGTCAAGCAAACGCACGTGAAAGGGACCGTACACAAAAGTTAGTGCAGCTTTGGATTTACTTTTAACAAAATTTTATTTAGTTTCACCTTCCCTGGGTGTTTGTTTGAAATCTAATTTTGTGCAAGCTTTTCGCCTACTTCATAATATCTGATTGAGCTAAAATTTTGTAGGACGTTTAGTTTGGATGACAATGCAGAATTTAAGTTTAAAAGCTTGTTCTAAAAAAATACTTTCACACTTAAGAAACTATCTGTAATGTAGGCAAAGAAAGTACTTACACACTCGTATTAATGCAGACTGCTTAGCGTTTCAACGTAACTAGTAAGTTTTCGAAAATGTTTACATGGCCGGCATTATAAAATTGCGCCTTGTCTTAATTTCGTTAATGTTTTCCATAGTTAAAATATTAGGATTGTTATCAAAATACTTTTATCATTTCCAAGCAGCGTGAACACGGCGTTCAACACGCTGCGCCTGCTCATCCCCACGGAGCCGCCAGAGAGGAAGCTCAGCAAGATTGAGATACTTCGGCTGGCTGGTAGCTACATCACGCACCTCGATAACCAACTTTATACCGGTGAGTATTAGTGTCTCATATTCTCACTTGAAGAAAGCCCAAAAAAAACTGTGCGAAGGTTGTGATGAGGTGTAATTCTATTGTTTGCATCGTGATAAACTGTTAAATGGTTTTTTATTGTTGAGACGCGACATGACATGCACTGTGATCTGCTCCACTGATGAGGTTGTTTTATAAAATACTAGCTGACCCGGCAAACTCTGTTCCGCCTTAGAGGCCATAAATAAGCAGACTTTGGATTTTATTCAATTCATATTTTTTCGAACAAGATAAAAAGGTCCTATGTCCTTCGCCCAGTTCTAAGCTACTTCTCCACCAATTTTCAGCCAAATCGGGTCATCCGTTCTTGAGTTATAAATAGTGAAACTAACACCACTTTCTTTTATATACCTATATAGATTACAATCTAAAATCAAATGCTTTTATCATGGTCTAAAAATCATACAAAATTTTATGCTGAAAAGTTAAATTTGTTAAAGCTTAATTAAATTTGATTTTTCAACATCATTTGTCTCTTATAAAATCTTTATCGTAATAAAGTTTTTGAATACCAATAATCAGGTGACATGGAGCAGCCGTGTCTTCAGAAGAATGAAATTGATCACAAAAATCGGTCGCTGTGCACGTTTTGCTGGTCGTCAGTGAAGAAAGACGTAAGTTCATAAAATCAGTACGGTGGCCAGCACGTTACGGTAATCACTGAGGTTGATGGAATCAGGCGTTACCTTGCGGAAATCTATGACTAAAGCTGAAAAAGAGGATTATTTTGCTTTAAATTTTCACTAAACGACGCCAGCGCAGGAACCAACAAATACATTCAACCGTAACCACCTGAAAAAACTATAACTAGGAGTCGCAGGACTTACAATACAACCCACAACGTGACACAGAAGATGCAGCTGGAATCACAACACTGACACTAACAAAACACTCTACGCGTTTCGGCACTACACGTGGCATACTCAGGAGATGTTGTCGCTTCGACAGACTACGAGCGACGTCGCTCGTAGTGGTTTGGCGAAACGCGTAGAGCGTTTTGTTGGTGTCAGTGTTGTGATTTCAGGTGCATCTTCTGTGTCACGTTGTGAGTTGTATTGTAAGTCCTACGACTTCCAGTTATAGTTTTTTCAGGTGGTTACAGTTGGATGTATTTGGGTTCCTGCGCTGGCGTCGTTTAGTGGAAATTTAAAGCAAAATGACCCTCTTTTTCAGCTTTAATCACTGCGGTATCTTATGCGCTTGTGATTCGGTCGATTTTGCAAAAAAATCAGTAGCCTAATGTGCTGGTGACTGTACATAGTTTGTCATCCAAATAGAATTTCTCTTATGCATCGTATTCAAGAGATACAGCCTATCCTGGCCTCTTGGCATCCTTGTGGCCTCGATCATGTGGCTATTCGACCTGCAGGCTAAATCTCTACTATCTCTACTTCTCTAATAATCCCTGCTCTTCAATGTTTGTTTGGTTGTTCTTCTTTTTCGACGCAACGGAGTAATGTTATGATATGTTTGTGTGGTAGGTATGTAGCAGGCTGTGACACAACAGTGACATAGGCTACTTTTTTTGGCGACAAAACATCTCAATCCCATGTAAAAATTGAACAATCAACTTATAAATTTCCCATAGATGGCGCCACTCGGTTAGGTTTTGATTGCTATGCGCAGTTAATTCACATTAAATTCGCGAGCGAAGCCGCGGGTAACAGCTAGTTTATAATATTTATAAAGGCCTATTCAATTTTACTTTTTTTACCAGTAATTGTATATTTTCTGTTCCAGAAGGCGTAAACAACAGGCTACAACTATTACAAAATGCAATATTAAATAATTTATTTACAAAAAAACTAAGTAAAATGACCTAGTCTTCTTTATAAATTGTACTATCACACTAATATTATAAAACACTAACCTGTGAAAGTTTCTTTAGATGTTTGGATATTTGGATGTTTGTCCGTCAATCACGCTGAAACTACTGAACGGATTTTGATGGAAATTGGTATACAGACAGGGTATGAACTGACTTAGGTGATAGGATACTTTTTATCCCGACATTAAATGCTCCCTTGAGATAAAGTAGTTTGCGCGGACGAAGTCGCAAGTGGGTCTCTAGTAATCTATAGAATTCAAAGATTTTAAATTATGTCAAAATTTAAAAATATTGCCAGTCTTTGGTAACCGTCACGGTAAACACTGCGGTGCTTAAGCGCTTGTGATTCGGGCATAGAGGTTTAAAAACAAGATAGGTGGTGAGGTAAAACACAAAATTTAAAATGGCACTTTTTATTTCACGTAAAAATGTACTACGCTTATGATAACCGTAAACAGAAAACTGAAACAATCACAACCTGACCTACAAAAAGTCGTTATATTGATAATGTAAAAGTTATATTCAGTAGTAAGTAGTGAATTAAATGGAGCAATAATGTTATGTAAGTAGATTCTCGAATTTATAATAACGCTTTTCTTTTGTGCATAAGCTAGATGTTAAAATTGTTTATCAATTACAAGTTAAATCAGTCGAACCAAAAAATATTCAATCATAGCCGATTTTAATGAATAGGACTTGACAACACCTGGTTAATTGTATTTCTAAGACTTAGTGGCAGTGTTTATGATATATTTTTCGTCAAACTAAGTATTTATGTAAACGATTGTGTATAAATGCTACTAATGTAAGTAAGTTGGGTATTAATTTAAGTAAAAAATCTAAAAGTGTGAAACATATTTACATCGTTTAGGTAATATTAAAATATTTATACAATATGTAAACATTTACCTAATTCAAGCAACTTCTAAGTATTCATCGTAAAGTACAACTTTTAAGTACGTAGGTGCAGTCAGTGCGTAAGGCACATAAGTTATTAACGGGTAGCTATAGATATATTTTTTCAATTTTTATATTGAAAAGTGTACAAAAGTATGCAGTATGTCCATTTTATTTTGATTTTGGCATAATGGTAGACATTTTTTGTGCTTCATTACGAAAATACAAAAACATTATTTATGGTGACGACAAAAAAATATTGATGCTCCAGGTCATGTTTTTGGATCTTGTAGAACACGTATTTATCACTTCTTATCTGATTATACAAAAAAGCTCCTCTTGTTTAACTGTTAAAATCCTACCGGTGAGTCTTGTGACCATTTGAAAATACTGATGCATAAGCATCAGCTTTTACGACTACGTAAGTATTATTGATTAACTATTCTATATTCTGACTAGGAAAAAATCTAGTCGATTAAGTAGACACTTAACTACTCATAAATAATAAAATAAGGCAAGTGTTTATTTACAGAAGAAAATTTGAATGTAAACAATCATTTTTAACTCGCATAAACCTCACATCATCTTTACACTACAGAAATGCAAATAGAAAAAAATAATAAAATTCTCAATACATCAATACAAGGACTCGTGCAAACTTCAACAACTTAAACACGACTGTTTTAAACATCACATCTAAGCACAATTTTCCTCTATGAAGAAATCACAGTCAAAATATTTTAGTTATTTCCTAAATACGTGGTCCGGAGTCGGAAACAAAGGGCCCAACGTTTTAACAATTTATAGTTGCTGGTATATGGTATATATGTGGCTTTTAAAACCATTGGCTTTATTAATTTTACAGATCATATTTTGTCAGCTTCCGAAATAAATAATTAGCCGCGTATCTACTCAATTTCGTCTCCCAACTCCGGACTTCATGTACCGAACATTTCAACACAATATGTACACGGCGCTCTCACAATCCGTTGCACTCAAGTCCATGTGTCCCAGACACTAAATGTGCGAATCATGCACCATAAAATACTCCAGCTATCGTATACTATTCCGATCTCTCCCGATGAACGGACTAGATTCGTGATTGTTTTTCTCTAAGTTGCCGGATAGAGTTGGGTCCGGCCTACTTCGCTTGAAGAAGCCGAGCTTCCAAAGCGCGATTATGAGGAGTATTAACACTATAAGTCCAATGATCACAGAGAGGATGATCACCCACAAAGGCACTTCTGAAGGTTCGCTTATCTTCAAGTCTGGATAAGCCACTGTCTCCACCTGGAATGAGAGAGACGTTATGATTAAGTTAACACTACCCTTAAAAATATGGAATTCTCTGGCAAACTACAACATCGCATATTTGTGTAATAACCTTAGGATTAAATTTCCACGTGAAAAGTGTTCATAAACAAACCTACATATATTTACCACTAGCTGTGCCCGCGACTTCGTCCGCGTGGAATAGTTATTTGGGCATATGGATATACTGTCGCAGACATTTTTTTAGATCATTTTAAGAGTAATAATTCTTTCATACTTTTTTACATTATTGTTGGTATCTTGAAGCGTTTTTTTTAATGAATAATTTTCTCCGTTTTTGTCACTTTCCCCATTATTTCTTCGCTCCTAACAGTTGTAGCGGGATGTTATTTAGCCTTAAATGTTCCTCAATAAATGGTCTATTCAACACAAAAATATTTTTTCAATTTGCTGAGTCAAATAAAAAAAGTCCCATTAAAATCGGCCCAGTAGTTTCCGAGATTCAATTTTCTGCCTACCCCCTTAGTCTATTGGCGTGATTATTTCTATCCTTCTTTACCTTCCAAGTAATGTTGAGTCAAATAAAAAAAAGTCCCATTAAAATCGGTTTAGTAGATTCTGAGATTCAATTTCCTGCCTGCCCCCTAAGTTCATCGGCGTGATTATTTATATCCCAGTTTACTCTCCAGGTGATACTGAGTCAAATAAAAAAAGTCCCGTCAAAATCGGTCCAGTAGATTCTGAGATTAGCCCGGACAAACAGACAGACAGACAGACAGACAGACAGACAAAAATTTTAAAAATTGTTTTTTTTGGCTTCTATTACGGTAATTAAGACCCCCTGTAACAATTTTTCATAAAAATCTTCAATGTACAGAAATCGATCTTTTACAGTCTTATTATATGTAATAATAGATTGAATCAATGTAAAAAAAATTATGTCCTCAGTTATGATTAGGAAAAAACGTGACATTGGGCTCTATCTATAACGGGGAAAAACGAATCCTTACCGTAGCGGAGTCATCATGATGTTTGCTCTGATGAAGATTGAAGTGATCTGGTATCACAATATACGCAGTCGAAGCGATGTTGACGTGGCTGACCCTCGGGTAGTCTTCCACTAGTGTGGAGTTCCAGAGACGAGCCTTCACGGTGATGGTGGTGGCCTGCATGCGGCCCAGCCGGTAGATAACACATTGGAACTGAATACACTTGGCTGTCTTCTTTTGACAGTTCTGAAAACGAAAAAAAATGTTTTGTACAGACGTTTTTATTCAAGAGAAACTGAGCGATAAGTATAGCGATTACTGTACCCATTGCTGTGTACATAGTACTGTTTTAAATGATCAAAAATAAGACTAAACCATTTTATTCTTAACAAGCTAATATAAGTAATATAATCAGGGTATAATCATTTGAATGGTAAGTGCCGAAAATAGATACAACATTTGAAGTAGCTAACAATTATGTAAAAACTTACCATGTTCACAACTTGTTTCCGTTGTCCATCTTTATCTGTATACGCTTCGGCTTTCACGATATCACTATCTCGTCTCCTTCTAATTTTGTTTTCGAATGCGCTCGATGATTGGAAAACAGTTTTCGTTTCGTTGTGTTGTTTTTCGCTGGAGCTCACACTGAGCTTGCCTGTTCTTAGGAACGGGTCCATCTCAAGGTTTTCTAAGTAAGGTTCGGGGACACCAGGCCTTGGTGTCAGTTTAAGAGGGTTGATTTGGTTTTCGGATATGAAGCACTCGCCGTTGCTTTGATCTGTGGAAAATAATTGTATCAATACCAGCGTAACATGTATTTATAACCTGAATAGTTAGTCTAAAAAGTTCCCGTGTAACCGTGCTGCGGTGTGTTGGATTAGTGTGGACAAGGATTCCAGACATTCAGAAGTTAGCGGAAGGCTTGAATGCTCCGCATGAATTAATACGTCGCGGAATCTTTTTCCCTTTACGTCCGTGGTCACAGACGCGTTAGCGTTTTGCAAAGTGACATATAATAATAATAATAAATAAATATTTCACAACAATCACACCAATTCTCTAGTCCCAAATTAAACTACGAGGTAAGAACTAAACTAACACTAACTAACTAATAACTAACTAACTACTACTCTACTATATGGTAGATATGACTGCTTAACAGCTTTCAATTACCTGCTTCGCCATCAACCGTGGGTACATCTTCAGGGTACAGCAGCCACTTGCCCTGCGCGCCGTCGGCGGCCACCTGGTGCGGCCACGAGATCACCACCTGCACTGAGGAGACACGCCACGGACCTTCGTTGAAAACCTGCAATTTAAAAGTAGAATGTGAATCTAATAATAAACTAACAAAATACTTCTGAAAACAGTAGCTACACAGTGGCAGTTTGAAACAAGAACTCCTGCATGAAATCGTTAATGGTAATAGGAACAACACTTGTATGGACGAAAATTCTTTTGGGATTAATTAAATTGGAAAAGATCTCAGCGGAAACATTACACTTCAGTTCCTTCATAAAAGGCTCACCTGGTACGTATGCACCACTCTTGTTCCAATGTCATCGAAGTAAGTCATAGCAGACTCTCCTTTTACTTCTCCGCCGTAGAACACCTGCTCGGGACGAGCGGCACTGAAATAGATTATATATAGATAGTTTTAGTACTGTATAGAAGTTTTTGACCCCTTACCAAACCGCATAGCCAAGGTTAATCACGTAAGCCATTGCTTGTTGTCTGATGGTAATCCATGTGCCCCATTTGTGGAGTGTCTGATTTCGTCGACATAATAAAACTATGAAACTTAATAAAGGTATCGGTGGATGTCCTCAATAATGTATGTACCAAATGAATCCACTGGTATTGGCTAGAGAGTATTCAATTTGGATGATGGATAGATAAAATACTCACCCCTTTATCAACAGCTCAGCATTCTTTATAACCAGTGCCTCCACTTTCGCGGGCACCTTTCCAGGGTACAGTTCATCAGATGTGGAATTCGCCCACACAGTGAATTCCACGGAGGGCTCGTTATCCTCTAAAGCCCTCGCGTCGAATCTCATGGTAATGGGTGGAGTTCCTGCTGGCTGCTTCTTGAAAGGATTCTCGAGCATGCAGGACACGGTAGTCTTGTTCACGCTTGTGCAGATGACGTGTTTATCCTATAAGTAAAGATAAGGTAAACTTGTTATGGTGTATAATAATCATGTTCCTACATGTTGGGTGCGATGCGAGGCTTAACTCTGTTATCCTGTAATGTAAGCGCGGTGGCGACAGTGGATGCGGAAATATCAAACATATGAAACGCGCCTTTGCGTCCACACGTTAGCTCTTAACGTCATGCGATTTGACGCACCTGCTTTCAATTCAGTGTGGACGCACACTAAACGAGTTATTCCTTTATATACATATTTATTGTATTTTTCATAGAGTGCTGTACTTACACTTATATTGATAGCAATGTAGTGGAGACTGGCGTGGTGTTGAACGAACAGTTGGGTCTCGTACGCAGATTCTCCGTAGTTGTCCACCGAGATGGCCAGCCTGATCTCTTCCTCCTGGCCAAGAGTGAGAGCGTATGCGTTGCTGCCTTCAGCTGTAATGTTATCGTTATTCACATTTAAATCGTATCGATGCCAACAGTCAAGTCATTATTACACTACCCAAGACTGATATGTGAATTAGCTAGCATGGGTGTAAGTTACAAAGATTTTCAGAATCAGCAGCAGAATTTTCAATGCTGAACAAGCCGCGTGCATCCATTTCTATCCTTTCGCTGTCTTCAGGTCGGCTGAGGCAAACATTATAATCTATACATATAATAATGGTGAATTTACTATTTAGAAAATAATTAGCTAGGGATACTCAGAATCGACTACAGTACAAATTCCACTAATTTTTAGTTTTTTTAAATGTTTATCTGTGTCTCTGTTTGTCTGCTTATTTACGTACGCGCATTTCACGAAGATTTAAATGAAAACTTTACTAATCAGTCAAAAAAATTTCCGGTCAGGTTATAGGCTACAATTTATTTTGTAGTATTGTCACAAGCCAAATGTAGGCAAACGAAGTTTTAAATAAGCTTGCTTACCTTTCGGAAGAAGCAGCACAGGATCCACAACCAAGTCGCTGACGCAGACGCCGTCCACGCCGCAGTCGTTCAGGAAGTTGGCGCTGAAGGTGGTTCTAGCCGTCGCATTTAGCACCGGATAGTCGTCTATATTGGGCAGCTGGCCGATGGTCGAATATTTGGGCTGCTCGTGCTCCAATTTGTAGGTAACTTGGAACTGAAAGTCGATAGACAAACAATTTAAAATCTAGGTATCGGTATTAACAAACATGGTAAGTAGAGTGCAAAGGGTTCTTGGTTCGTTAGATATAAACCAGTCATCAAAACCGAAACGTTTTTGATATTCTGGTCTCATGCATTTTATTTTATTGGTGATATGATAGAAAATAGGTACTAATTTCAGCTTGATAAGGTAAAGGTACAATGTAACTTACTTTTATCGGCGTTTGAATGTCCCTGGTGTTGTTCTTTAGATAAACAATATGCTCTCTACAATCTTCCACATCTTTTCCCAGTCTTATCGTCTTATTGACAATATTCGTTTTCTCAGCATCGAAAAATACCCTCGAATACTTTCTGCCTCCAGGGAATGTTTCTGCTTCAATGACATAGTTCAAAGTATGGACATTCGTTTTGGTAGATTTAACAAGAGATTTGATGATACAGCAGGCTTGGAAGTGGAAGCAAGTGTAGTTGGCGCCAGGATCCTTCTCACAGCCATGTACAGTTGGATCGATGTTCATGATCATGTTTGTTGGTTGCACTGAAGTTTTGATATCGATTATTGGCTTAGTTCGAATGAGTGCGACGCTGCTCTGTATCGTGAAAACAAACGAAAACATAATTAAAGAAAAAATAAACATGAATAAAATTAATCGCATTATATTTTCCATAAAACTTACATTTTCGTATGCGCCAACAAGTAAATCTGGATACCCATTTTCGTCTAAGTCAACACCGCCTGACAGAGAATATCCGAAAGTCCTCATAGTAATCGGCAAAGCCTCCGCCTGAATGACTTGATCAGGTTTAGATTTTAAGCCATGTTTTCTATCTCCTAAATGAATGTAGACCACTCCGAGTCCTTCATACGGACTGCCAATTGCTATATCTTCACAACCATCTTTGTTTAAATCGCCAGCGTTAGCAATAGTGATGCCGAACTGAGACTCCTGTTTACCAGTTAGTCGGACATCGTATTTGGGCTTAAAACTGTGGTTTTCGTTAAGGTATAAGTACACTGCACCGCCAGCATCACGTGAGAAATAGAAAGGTGCGCCTACTAATAAGTCGGGCAGTCTGAAATGAATCATTTTTACACGGGGTTATTTTTTTGAAAAGCAGGATCTAAGTAAAATAATTGAGATATTTTGAATGACAGTTACCCATCTCCATTGACGTCAGCTGAAGAGACCTGATACCCAAAGCTGGATCCGAACTGCTCGCCCTTAAAGAGCTGAGTGACTTTGAGTATGTCGATATCTGTACGCGTCCAGTCCTTGATGATGGGTTTGCTGAATATCACCACTTCACCTGTTCCTTGCGCTCGCGGCGCTCCCGCCGCGTACGCTGGCTTTGGACCGAAAAAGTTAGCTCCTATGACTGACATTCCTGAAATTATACGGAAAGTTATTTGCATAAGTTTTAAATTAAATCTTTTACGAGTAAGCTTCGGATGTTGCTAAAGTTGCCAATTACATTGTTGAAATCAGCAATTTATACGAGCAAGTTTTCTTCCTTTGTTTCATATTTTAGAGAAGTATTTCTGTTACCTAGATTTGGTTATTTATTTTAAAATAAAGGCGGCAGTGTTGAATCTCAAAAACCTATGATAAGCCCAGTGCAGTTACAAGCACGCTTTTGATAAGCAAATGTTTCGTATGCTTAGGCGTTTTGACACGCGTGCAGTCGAGTTGCTTTGAAACCATTGGGTTGTGCTTTTAAAAAGCAACCGGTGTGCATTGCATCTGTTGGAGGGAGGAGTTGTGTACCTACAACGTACATGATTTGTCCGTGTGTGGGAGGGAAGGTACGCTAGCATGCGCATACGCAGTTGATAGATTTGATGGAGTAACCGTAATTAACGGCACAATTATTAAAATAGATACAGATCCATTAACATAAGGATAATTAAAATACATCTTTATGGTAGGTATGTCATGAACTAAGTACCAAGTTACATGAAAGGTTACAAAACGTAATAACGTTATAAATTTGTTTTTTGTTTCTTTTGGTACAGGACTGTCCTCAAGCACTTTATTTTCAAGTCTAATTAAAAACTACCGGACTAACCTAAATAGCTGTATTTCTCAACAGGGCTTGCTCCGTCGACCACAGGGGCCATGTAGACCACATGGTCTCTTGCCAGAACGTCATCACTGGCATCCTGGGTGAAGATTGTGCCCCTCCACGCATAGGGCCCAGGGCTACCCATTAGTATTGTGTCGTCGGCTAGGAAAGAGCTGCTAGTTCCCACTTGACAGAATGCGAATTCTTCGTGCTCTCTGAAAAAAAAAACAGTTTTATTCTGAAAAGCTTTATCATAGTCATAAATGTGAAAGTTGAAGAGTATATTTTTAAAGACACTATGGATTAACAGATATTGGCACTTATTAGATAATTGATAAAAAAAACTTAAGTTAAAGTAACTTTACCTTGCAACTGGACGTCCCTTACACGGCTCCCAAATATCGGCCAGTTTCAGCTGATTGTCTAACATGTAACATAGACCTTGACCGTATTGAGATTCTCCCACTTTACGAATGTATCTGAAAAAAGGCAATAGTAATTTATTTAGCGACCAGTCGATTAATGATCTGAAGCATAATTTGCAAAGCAAGAAGAAAATCAAAGCAACTCCTAAAAAATACTAGACGGTGGATTTACCTGTGGGCACAAACGACAGCCTTCTTCCCAGGACCCTGGCTGCTGACGGACACCCCGAGCCATTGTCCTTCCTTGATCTCATCAGGGTGCGGCCCCGACAAGTTCACCAGCGACGGTTCCGTACCTATAACTGTCAACACCACATCAGTATACTCAGCCAACAGTACACATACTTACACATAAATCAAAAGCGCCAAACTATTAAAATGTACCACTAGAATTATTGGAGCCAATATTGTTGAACACAAGTTAGTGATTAAACTTAAATCGCAAAACTTTTAAATCCAAAAGCTTGATTAGACACAAATATAAATATAATTCTTTATTATTAGGCTTAGTCTTTTTAAGCCGGGTTATTTAAATTTCCCCCAAACACAAATAATCAAGTAAAAAATCAAAATAAGGTTTGAACTATATCCAAAACAACCCCAGAATTATTATACAAAAGTTGTTTGTTTATGCTTCAATGGAAGGAACAATCCCAATTCTTAAGTTTTGGTAAACTTGGCAAATGCAAAGCTTTGCAACCAGGCGTGTATGATGCTAGAAAAATACAGTAAGAAAAAAAATAACTGAGTTGTACAATCGTGCTAATGAGAAAATCATCTATATAAAGAGTAAAACATGCACTTCAGTCAGATCTTCGTTCAAGAGAGTTGCCTATCTATTTGAGGTAACGGTGATGTGTAGGCGTTAAGGTGACGATAATACTGCTGCGAACCTGAAATAAATCTGTGAAGGTACGGCTAAACATGTGGTCTCAGGTTAATAGACGTTATCGAGAGCTACATTTTGTTAATTTAGAGCTGATACTTCGTCATTACTGATGGCCGATTCGTTAGAACACCAGAGAGGACACCAATTATGCTTTGAATTAGGAAAAGGTACGACTATTTTGTTAAATCTATCGTTTTAGTTAATCGGCCCATGTTACTTTTTTGATTATTTTTGTTAGATGAGAATTGAGTACTATTCATACCAGATATATTTTGGTTTTTAGGTCAATATTAATTACTTATCATCTAAGTAATATTTGGCTGGTCAATAACACCATTTGTGTTGTATTTATTATAAAATGCGTTATAAACCTTTATTAATACCAGTCACCTTTAACGTTTCCTTCCTGTTAGATATTTAATTGTGTAATTCAAATAGGTAAACTACGTTATAATAAACTCAATGCATTCAATGTATTCTCTTTAGACAAGGACAATGTAGGAAGTCTAATAAGCTTATTCTAAATGGCGAATTGTTTTCTGTTGTATTTAATGTGCACTAATACAGATATCTAAGGCCTAACAATAGTAAATGTTTACATTGATTACATAGCTTAAGCTTGTGAATGGTGCTTTTGCAAGCAGTTAGTGCTGTATTCTATTTGCATGCAGGATTTATACACAATCGAAATGAATGTTAGCGTGAAACGAATAAATATAAATCCTACATGCAGTTTGGTGATAAATATGGTGTGTCTACGCAAAATATAAGATTCAATGCTGAGTTAGTGAGTGATACGCATGCTACAATATCGTTATGACGTGTCGATCGAAAAATCGCAGGCAGAAGGTATATGTCTGTGATCTGTCTGAGCAAATTAGTATAAATCAAAAGTACAGCGATTAGTCGGTATTAGTTGAAGAGCAAATGATTAAGGTAAAGGGGCTTGAGACCACAGCTCACTTACTCGTCCTTATTTTGCCGTACTTCGCTGTTTGGGGCACCACCGACAAAAGACAATAGTTAATTAAAACTTATTATTAAATCTTGGCCTGTCAATCTATAGTAATGAACCCAGTTCAAAGGTACGTTCTGGAAGATATAAAATATAACGTCACGCAAAACTGATAAGTGCATGTAACTGATTGCTGCCAGCCTTAATCCTAAGTGTGTTTTATAATCTAGCTGTATACGAGTACTATGTGAATAAACTATCACTCGTGTGACTAAATAGCAGTACTTTCAGTTCGCTTTCATAATCAGTGTTTAGGCTACTTACAAATAGTATTCACAATTTTCATATAAGTGCCTATATCTAAATTACTGTACTTCTATGTGATTGATTATTTAACATTGTTCTGTACAATGCACGTAACAAGTACCTACACGAGAAACTTCATTTAAATACAACAAGGAGTACCTAAGGTAGGTAGACAAAAATAATTTTGAAAAATTGCTATGAAAAAGTAAGATAGGTATAGTCGAAGGTCAATTTCTTTTGAAAATCGAACACGATGCGTTTAAATGAAGTTTTTGATGAATAATTATGTTCAGTGTGACGTCATTTAAATATTAAGTTCTCTATCATACAGCTACAGTCCTCATATTGGGATAAATATAGGTCAGTGACGTCACAGGGGTTACGAAGAGGTTACTCACTCCTTAGTCCGTCTGTGATGACTTGCTCGCAGTCCCTGACGGCTGGTGTCATGCCACATTTCCATAGAGCACCTGATTTTGATGTGTTTGGCTGTAGGTTTTGACCTAGAGGAGCTCCTACTAGCAACCTGGAAAGAAGAAAAAATATATTGAAAACAATGGCATAAATGTTCGTAGATTTGCATTTGAAAAAACTAACTGCAGTCTAACAGAGAAAGGTTTCTAATAACAGCTATCTGTAAGAGATCTTAAACTTAATTTTCTGTGTTAATTTTCTTAATTTAAGTTAACTTAAGTTTCTTAATTTTCATTTCTTAGATTTGTCACTAAGAAAAAAAAGTATGAGTAAAAAACGCTGATAACCATTATTAGCGATCGATAAAATTATAATATGTTACTTATAGACATGCTAGCAACGACTTTCAACCTGTTTACAAAGTTATACGCATCATATACTTAACAAGCACTTGAATTACGTACAACTACTATATAATTGAATGAAATTGCAGTGAAGTTGATGACGTCAGCTATTCAGGCCGCTAACGAGACGCGTATGATTACAGAGGATCTACTGCTGAAGCTTCATCCGTCATTTCGAATGAAGCCATCCCGTTTGCTCGCAAGGACAATGATGGTTGAGTGACAGAGATGACAGCATTCGAAACAATTTACATTGGCTTTTGTGTAGGGTTTCTCTTTCGTGGTCTTTCATTACGACATTATGGTAGTAATGACGATGGTTGGGTCATGGAGCAGACAATTTGCTTGGCCAACTTAGCGTGACTCAGTATGATAGTTAGGAACGCAAGATGGTAATTTTATAATTTAATTTATTTTGAAATTCTTGTGTGAAATATGAGTCAATAAAAATAAAACGAAATGTGTTTCAAGGTATTTATTACTTTTCTTAAATTATAAAAATTAATGATTATTACGTTTTTATATTTTAAGAATTAAAAATTTCTCTACAATGTGTAATTAAAACACACTTAAAGGAAAAACTGAATGAAACAGGCTGTTTTAATTTCACAGAATTAATGATATTACACGGTGACTTCATATATTACAAAGAATCTATTCAGAGGCAATAAAAATTGACATCGTATAAGTAAGTTACTTGTGCGTATAAATATTCATATAATTTTTACATAATAAGCACTCTTTAAGGGCATAACAATTTAATAGCTCGGAGATGATTGTGCTGGGACCGGCCACAGCTTAATTAGAGGCGGGTATTAGCATCGAACCCGGCACTCTCATTGTTTTCCTGATAAGGAGCGCTACACCATGCCGCCCTGCACCCTGCGGCCTTACGCCGAGAGATTTTAATGATACCACGATATCCATTTGGAATGTATACGATTGCGAAGAAATAGTCCACTCGCTCGCGATCTGCTTTTTCTGAACAAATATTTTTTTAACTTTACGTTAGATTCTAAAATTGAAAATGACTGCCAGTGCTGGCTTACCTACTCAGAAAATAGTAATCTAATAAAACGTTGATAAATAATAATAATAAATTGAGTTAATTGCTTCCAATAACAATTACTTTGTTCTATCTTTACATGACCACGCATTCGCATGTGATAAGAGCGAATTTGCAAAAAAAATCGTAGCTCGATGTGTTGTTGGCTGTTCAACAAAAAACGACTAGGTATCGCTTTGACAGACTTCGTTTTTCGTAATAGGTATTTTGCACCGTAATCTTGACATTCTTTACTGTCGTCTAGCATCTATTCCATCCCATCGGTCGTATCGCAACAAATCATTTGCGCGCGCGCGTCCGATCCGCGGCAAATAACTGACTCTACATATTCAATTTGGCATTGGTCACGGCAAGCGGAACTCATTATTATATGAGGGCCTACTGCGAGCCCTGCGCTTAAATTAACATAAATCAAATCTAATGCTCCGTTCGCCGCTAGGTATGTTCATTGTAATGGGAACAACTCGGTGTCTATTATAAATAGTTTCTGAACCCAGAACCAGTAGTGGAACTATGAATAAACTAGCAGGCTTATTATAAGCGATAATACCACTGCATTCTACAAGGGATAAACCTACAGAGCTTACTATTCTACGAACACGTTATTCAAATGGACATGATCAGGCAGGGGTGAGAAAACATATTAAGTGTAAATTAAGATGTTCTATCTGCATAAGTAAAATTTTTTGATCGGTAAATCTGCTTATAACATTAAAAATTTTATTCTTCACTTTGAATGCATGTTTTACGAAAAATAGGTCACCAGGGATACTTCATCAGCTTTCATTAAATATCTATTGTCTCTATCTCTAAATTACAAAAGCAACACCCACGTCCTAAAGGTTAACGTACCTGCACAATATGAATAAATGAAACACAATTAAGAATTCATTGTTTCGCCTCGTGTTGCGACATTTCCTTATCTAAACATTTCTTTACCGTCTCCCCGAGAAAGCTCGCCCTAAATCCAAACAAACGCAACGTAAGTAACGGAGTTGCACTAAAAGCTGATAACTTTCCCGCGTGGGTAGACGGAGGCGTTTAATTTTTGTAACTGCAAAAGGCAATCGGTCAAACCCTCATGATCAATTTGTGGTACAAAGGGTTCGTTTATGGTGCAACGCGCACCGTGCCCACATTGCGGCATCGATCGTGCCCTCATACCGTTTGCGCCCACGCTGTTCATTTATCATCGGAGAGAAACGTCTCCGGCGATTGTAAGCCAATATGTTTGTAGGCAAAATTTCTGGTGCCATTAGTCGAAGCAGCGTAAACACCGTCTATCGTCTATAAAAGACCGCTCCCTGCGCGTCTCGTATATCGTATCCTTGGCCACGCCCGCGGGGGCGAATCGCCATCAATACATTATCTATCCTTGACATCGCGCGATAACCATGCCAATGCATAAGCATTTAGATAGCGGTTACAATAGAAATGCATTTCGTGGGTGGTTATCAATCTTGCGCTCGATGTTTCCAAAGTGGTCGCAAAACGACACTTTGTTAGTAAATACCGATGTTAACTTTGATAAATAAAGGTAGAGCCCGCCACAGTTCGGAGCGAATATTTTGAATTCTTTTGTTTCCAATCCAAAAGCTGTTTTCACACCGTTACCTGTAGTTACTAGTAACTATTAAGTAATGTATGAAATACCTAAGCGCTGCGCGGCATATTCATAGAAAAAAGGTACAAGCAAAAATGCTGACCTAGCCTATAATAGTGTAGGTTTCTCATCGCCATACCTACTAACTTGCGTTTTTTTCTCACACAACAACACTATCGCACATAAACTATTATTAAGTTAGTATAACAGATATGAACAGGTGATAAATAATAGTCAACACAGACAAGTATCTCCTCTTAAATTTAATCAACGGCACCCATTCAGAACGTCTTCATCTCAGTAGCGGAAATAAAACAGTGTCTATCGTAAGGAGTATTCGATTAACTCAATTGCGGGATCAAAGAGGTGGCGAGGGCGATGGCGGCGCGATAGCGATGAATTGGTGCCGTGCTCTGATGATCTTGAGAATTGAAATAATACCCGATTGAACTGATACACTGATTACAATTTATTGGAATGAAAATCAGAAGGTGCTTAAGTTCTTTTTGTAGGCCAAAGAAAGAAATTTTGAACATTTTAATATCATTCAGGTTGGTTATGTTATAGTTACAATGTGACAAATGACATAAGCAAATTGGAAAGTGACTGGATGTCGAAAAGATTTTATTGATTAAGTGACACAACCTTGTGCACTACCTAAAATAATTTGAATTAAATCTAGGAATAGTAATGATGATCTCATCACAAATGTTATAAAATCTCTCTCTCTCTCTCGTGCGAGATGATTCATATTGATATTTTGAATTTTAATTAAAACATGTTACTTATCAATCTAAGATATCTGTTACAGGGCAATATAATGTAATCTTTTAATCTTTATGAATTTCAAAATTACTTCATTAAACTATGTTCTATACTTTACGATCAGAGCTTTATTGCTTCTATTTCATATTTTCATTTTTAAAAATTATCAAAGTTGGGAATTATGATTTTGAACGTATAATGAAACATATAGGTGTTAGACCATACGGTAAACTTGGTATATAAATGTCATCGTTCTTAATTGTTATTAACATTTGGATTTAATTTTATTGAACAGCTTAATAAAAGATGACGTAACGAAAACGTGTCTAAAAACACCATCGAAGTAAGCATGAACAACTATCGTAACGTATTCGTAGCGTTTACCTATCGTTAACTTGCCAATTTGTATGTGGAATCTGTCAGTTTCTGACTTTTGGATGACACGAATACGATACGAAAATGTTCGTGCTCACCCCACATGTTCCTTTTTCTCTAATGGTAAAATGGTTCTGAAAATAAAAATAGAAGTATCCATATCATCATTACTTTCCAAATGAATCTTCACAAGTGCGGATGTGGTTTGCGCGGTATGAAACAAGACACTCGAAGTATTTATAACGCGCGTTTCATGTTATATTAATGGGATTGCACCGCCACGACAGCCTTAATGAAAGGAGAACACATTAAACTTAAATAACAAATAACTTAGGAACTGCGCGGAAACGGCATGAAGATTGCCACAAATCATATTCAAAATTAAATAAAGCTGGTACAATTGAGTAGGTACTCATGCGTACAAAAACAGAACTTATATGAAAGACTGACGAAATCTTGCACCCAGATTGACACCAGCTGTGGTTACAAAACGCAAGAGAACAACATTCCGTAAGTAACACACTAAAAAAAGACCATCATGATAGTTAAAGCAGTCACCGGCATGAAAGCTTTAAGTGATTCACTGAAAACAGCTTCACTTCATTGAAAAGTCATCAAGTGTCTGACGGCACCGTCGCCCGCGCTTCGCCGGTGGTCCACCGCAAATAGCGCCCTCGGCCATTGTCCAAACTTTATTGTCGAAGATGTCCAACCTTTTCTATTAACCATGTCTTGCTATTACAAACCTTACACACCAAACTTAAGACTCTATTTAATACATCAAAATAACAGCTCTTGAGGTTTGACAGGTCGATTCAATACAATATTGCCTTTTTATAGATGAAAATATTTTAAAGTTACCTCAAATTTGTTCGCCATTGTTACTTGTCGAGGTAATAGAAAACACGAACTTTCAGATTCAAAGTAATATTTTTATATTCTTGCCTTTAGTAACGAATCCTTCGACTTGAATTCATAATATTTTGTAGTGTAGTTTGTTCAGCCTGTAGATTATGTCTGGACATTTCAATTTGTTTCACGTCAAGGATATTGCTGTTTGTTACTAAAACCATAATTCATTGAACCGAGCAACACGACGAATAAGTAATGTGTTGACTGTTTACTATAGAGAGTGAATAACTGAATATCTGAACGAATGAACTCATAAAAATTCAAAGTTGCATAAAGATCAGGAAAATGAAGCAGTAATTTCGTATGTGCTCTTAGCAGAAGTCACGCGCGGTCACCGTGTGTGGCTCAAATTGTATGGAAATGATCCAGCGAAGCACTCCATGCAAATTTGTTCCTTGCCTTCCAAAGTTACAAGCAACAAATTGCTGTAGAAATGGGCTGTTTGCCGTTGACAGCTTGGGAATATGAATCGTAAAGCCGCAAACGTGTTGACTCGATACCCAATTTTATAACAACGCACCGAATTTAAATATCATTTTTCATAGCAGCATATTTATTTAGAGCCTTGCCTTCCACTTACAAAAAACTTATCTCATAATACATGTACATTACGAGATAGGTTTTTAAGACAGTTTTACAGTCCTGAAAAGTTAATTTAAATAAAGAAAATTTTATTTAAATGAAATTTGTCCTAAAGGTGAACTTAACACCTAGACAATCAAGAGAATGCCTCATGCATTCTCTACCACAAAGTTCTATTTTATGCTACCATTTAAGGCAGTGCATATGCCGCTTGTTAAGTAATGCCTAATTAAACAAAGAAAAAGTGGACATGTAATTAACCATGATAATGTCCCCAAAGTACACACCATTAATTAGGGCTAGAACTTATCGCGGTCATCGATCGTTGTTTTCCCCATTATGCCCCTCACGCTCGTACAGCAGAGCGTAACCTCTCAATTAAGTACCCATAATTACTCCGTGTACATGAACAAATCGTGACCAAACCTGGCATGTCACCGACAGGGTTTTGTTCCTTTACAATCACTAACAACCTGAAATCTCCACACTCAAAAATATACCTTACATCCCCATTCATAGAGCTTGTACGATACATGTGGCCCCGAAGATGACACCTCGCGGCATTGAATCCATTATGCATCATCTTCTGTGACATTTAGAATTTATTACCGGTGTCCAAATGATGGAGTAGGTGTAGCAACGAAGAACTATGACGAAACGTTGAAAGTAACCCTTGAGATAGCAATATCACGAACCCATCAAAATTTAACGACGCCATTGTGAATCTTCTATGCCTCGCGGTTGTAAGAAATGACACATTATTGAGGTAGATAATGTACCATAATACAGCTTTTATAAGCTTTATTGTAATCCTCATTATCGTTTGAAACCACATGTATAAATTCGTCTTTATGCGGTCATAAATTTCTCATTACCAGTATAAAAAATAGCATGTTCTGTAATTCGAAGCAAGCCAAAATAAAAAAGAAAAAATATAATAATAAAAAAAGCTTTAACAACAAGTAAGTTGTACCGGGGTATCAATTCGAGTATCGCACGCCTCGCCTCCGTATCGAGCGCGGAATCTCTCATTACTGCAGCGCAGTCGTGACTCTATCGTGTCCACCGCACGTTACAATAAATTGTACGCTGGCAATTCTTAATGAAAATCGTATGACCATGTAAAGTTGGGAAGAAAGGCGTAAAGTGACAGAACTACATTTATTTTTAATTAAGTTAATATTAATCTGTTTTTGCTTCAAAGTTTTGTTTATTTTCAGGCCAAAAGACAATTTTTTTTTACCAGTGTACCGTAAGATCAAGAGTATATTGTGAATCTTATATAAACTTTTAGGAAATTAATTTGTAAACAATAATTTGATAACAGAATTGTCTGGAACAAGAAACTTTCACTTCGATATCACGTTCTCATTAAGGATTTTTTGTAATTTTAGTCGCATAATTAGTTGTAGAGCAGACAAATTTAAATCATAAAAATCGTTACCTTGAGATAAAAATGGATTAAATACGTCCTTATATCAAGTAGTAAGAGAAAAACTGTCGCTATTAAGTTAATACTTTGCGTTATACGTTTACCCGAGGTGCAATTCGCGCGATGTCGCCTCGGGTATCGACTCCGTGATCGCTCGCTCGCCGCGCGCTGTATCGAGCGCTCGATCGCTCATTAGCAGCGCCAGTGTCACGTCCAGCTACCTACCGCTACCGCTATAAACTTTACGCATGCGAACGCCAATTAAAATCTTTTGTGTCTTCGCTTAACATTTTTATGTATTTTTCAAGATTCTTTTGTAAATTATTAACGTATTAAAATAGTTATGTGACATCGGTGAAGTTAAATTTGGTATCAGCCGTTACTTTTTTTTGCTATAACATTCATTAAGTTTAACACTGATTAAAACAATGCAATAAGAAGTTCGACACGAAACAATTCTTACTTATTTTCTAATCTCCTAAATTTTAAATGCTTACTACATCAAGGTCAAAAAACGTTTGTCTTCTCTCATCAGCCTATATACGTCTCACTGCTGGGCACGGGCCTCACCTCAACTAGGAGGTGGTACGGGCCATACTCCTCCACGCGGTCTCAGTGCGGGTTGGTGGAGGGGTGGTTTGTAAGATAAGTGACCAACATTTCTGTCCGATGTTATTAAGCCGCCCGAAGGTCTCTGACCAGGCTTTACGACTTATATCTATCGATAATAACAGAGAACAACAGCTTAACGTGTCTTTCGAAACACGGAGATGCTTGTAAATAGACGGCACTTATATGGTCAGAATGGTCACCCATCCCAAACATGACTTTTGGTATCCCTACCAAAGCGTTGCCACCAATTCGCCACTAGCATCTCTTTGTCTTATATCAATAAATTTTTGACTGATCGTTTTTATTAAGTAAACAAGGCTGAATAATGAACCGCATACAGGGTGAAAAAGATAGTGTAACACTAACATTAAAAGTTATGCCTTCCCAGTGTAATGAAGTCATGTCGCCAAATCGGGCTATCTTCACGACGTAACGTATTGAGGCGCATTCTCTACTACATAAGGCAATAATGTCACCAGTGTAAATCTACACTCAAAGTACATAGTTATTACAAAAACAGATTGAAATTGTCTTATGTACTAAAAGCGATAAGAACTCTAAAAAACATTAAAAATTCTGACACAACTTCATAAAATGCATTGTATGTCATCATCACGTGAATAAATAAAAGTAATTAAACTTTTATTAGCTAAATAAATCAATCAATTTTCCTTTGAATATAAACAATAAAGTTACCAGTGAAGGAACAAATTGAAAAAGCTTCTCGTTACACGCGGCTATATGTTACAATACATTAATGTTACAAAAAGACATTTTACTGCTCTGCTGTCTCTTTAATAAAAGTTCAGGGCCCCTAGACAAAACTACGTAACTAAGTCGATTACGAATATCGTGATCGCTATCGTTCGTTAAAATTTATAAAACTTACAATCGCCCTCGCTAAGTCATGTGACTACTTTCTATTATTTTCACACATTTTATTAAAGATAGCGATTGCGATTATCATCATTGTCTGTGTCTAGTTTGACTTGTGCCCGGGAGTGCAAAAGAGCAAAAATAAACAGCATCGATGGTCGCTGGCTAAGCCGGCTTTCACACGCAGTAGAAGCTAACATTTACTGTTTTTATCCCATCGTTTAGCTACTAGAGAGAGTAACTTACCTATGCAAATAGAATAAACATTGCTAAGTGCTCGCCGGTCTTGGCGTGTCGTCACAAATACCACCTACGTCTGGCTTGTACTCGATGCAGAGCTATTTGAGTTTTAGTCAGCTGCACTGCCAATCCGTTACACTAATTCGGTCTGAGTGGTACACTTTACAACCGTACCACTTATTTGTCACGTCAAATGCATCAGTTAGATAGATATGGCGTATAGCTCACCTAGTATTGCTTAGCTGTCTTGTTAATTATCTTGTTGTATATACTTCGTCTGTTTTCGTTCCTATATTCTCCGTCATGTACACGTAGACTTCATACCCGACGCTTCCGCCATTAAAATCAACTCATCACCATTAAACAAAGCCGCTAACTCGCGAACAAGCCCGGCTTGCTTTTCCAGGATGTTGCGAACAAATTATCAGCTATGTAAGGCATCTTATAAGGCTGTAAATCAAAATAACGTGCCATAAACCAGTGCGAGATGCAGGGGAGCTTCGTACGGATAATCGCAAACCTGTTCCGCAGTGGTAAATAGTAGGCTGTGTTGTGCATTAGTCAGATATAGAGGCCGCGGCGTGGGCGGCTGAGACGGGGAAATAGGCTGGCTAATCGGACCGGATTCGAGAATTGCTGGTGTGTTAGCTTGTACGATAATACTTGAAAACCCAAGATCTTCCGTTTCGTCTATGCTATCCTGGGACTTGGTCGCGGTAAGTCGCTGGGTGTGGAAAGAGCAGGACCGATAGGAGATTCTTGGGGAAGGCCTATGCTTAGCACAGGGTATCGATATGATCCTTGTACCTACCTACTTAGGTACGTTGTTCGCGTAACATGAATGTTTATGGTATTCAAAAATTGCTGGGTGTGTGGTGTGACGATGTGCAATCAGTTTTGGTTGAAAGCGTTTCCAGAGTGAACATCCCTCGTTTTGTTCAGCCTATCCTGTTAGTAAGTAGGTATTTGCATTTGGTTAGTGTGCCATTGAAAGCGTAACTTTAATTGCACAGACACACCCTGTTGCGGGAGTTTACTGTATGAGTCGTTGTGCGTAGACAATTATCAAGTTCCATCATAACCAAACATGCAAATTACCCAACTTAATTATCTTTACATGATTGAATATGAATGAGAATAACATTCCATTGCAGTACCAACAGTATTTGAAAAATACATTTGTTATGCAGTCCCTACAAGACATTAAAGAACGTTGTGGGCGTTGTTGTTCTTGTAAATACAAACATTATTAAAGGTCTTGCAACATAAAAGGCAGGCTACAAGAACAAGATAACAAAAACAAATGACTAGCTTGAATAGAGCGATAAATGAATATGGAATCACTATTTTTTTTAAAAAAAACCTCTACCATAACTACTAAACAAGTTAAACTAGCAGAAGCTTAACTCATTTAATTTTAAGTTAAGAAGTTTAATTCTGATTGCTTTCCTTTTTCTTCCATATTTTATATGACACCGACTAGTTTAACCAACTACCCGCCACAACGCCATGGACTTCGGTTGCGTATACGTCTCCCAATATTGACGCAGGTCGAGCTATTCTCACGCCCGGCCACTGAATCAACAGTAAGAGAGTGTTTATTGTAGCAATTTCACTTGAGCATGTGATGACGATTTTACGTCTACCTTTGTCATGTCGGTGATGATGCGGTCGTGAGTGACCAAAAGTAGTAGCTTATTATTTACTTAATCTGTTTTTTAGTAAAATGCATCTTAAAACAAACAGCTTTAGCTTTTATGATGAAACAAAACAATGTGCGCAAAGTAAATTCCACTTCTTACTGCTCGTCTAAAGTTATGATGATGGACATAAAGATGCAGAACCCAGAAATAATTCTGGTTAAGTAAGTCTAGACACACGTCATCAGAGTGCGTCAATCCCTAAATATAGCTGGGTCGCAAGCACGATTGGGGTTTAAGCCGAGAGTTGCACATGCGTTTGAAACAAAAATAGCTGCTCGTGTTCGCTTTCGAAGCTTCGAACAACTTTAGGCGCCACATTTTTGTTACAGCTTACAGAAATCCCCTTTGATGTTACGTTGCAATTTGAAACACATGTTACAAATGAAATTGCCGTGTAGCATACTTAGTAAGAAATGTGATGGGTTAAATGACGCGTCACATCTGAGTTGATTGTAGTTGAGATTACAAATAAAAACACATGACACGTGTGACTCTCTCAAGCGTGAGACCCAGTGATGACGTACAAACGAGTTCTATTTGAAGCACCAAAAAGATTTATAAGGGAATCTTTTAAAAATAAAAAGTATTACCGTACTCAAACTTTTAACATTAATGCTTAAGCTGTACTGTGCAAGTGTGAATGCTTGAATTCCCAGGTTCCAGGTTTCTAGGAGAGGAAGGTGAGGAAGATTGCTGCCTAACGATATATGTAGGTACAGTCCTGTTTCTACAGAAATCAAATGAATCTCAAAGAACAACGCCTCACAAACTTTACAGAAGGATTAAGAAGTTTATTTTTAAATTGTTGCTTTCAAAGTTATGCTTATCTGGAAGCCTCATTCGGAATGTCGGTCAAGAGCGAACAGTGTCCCCAGCTAGGAGCAGCCGGCCTTGCCAACATTGTCGCAAGCAGGAAGGACCAATTGAACAAATGAGTCGGCATGATCCGAATCGTTTGTCGGCACTCGGCCCGATCGCCGATCACGTGTGAACTGGGGCACTGTGCGAGTCACTGACCTCGTCTATTACAGGGATGTGATAAAGAAATGCGCCCGCGACGTGCAGGATGAGACCGAACTGTACATTTAACTGTACGTCTAGCTGTGCTAACTACTAGAGGTAATGATTGCGATACTAACGTCTTGTTGGAGCTTAGCTTCTATACCTTCCAACCTATATTACCTGTCGTTCTAGGTGAGTGTCCTACGTGAAGAAACGCGACTGACACTGACACAAGGCGTTTGAAGTATAGGTCGCATCGCGTCGCGTCACAATTTGTCGCATTGCGTCGCTCACCTAGGACAAAGCTTTTCTCTAGTGTCATTAAGAGACTACCAGAAAGAGGTAAAAATGAAATAGACCGAGTATAAAAAAACAATAAAATGTTTACGATATTGACTGGGCCGATAACTGGACAGACAAATCAATATTGTTTAGAAGATCCCACTCCCAAGGTGATCACGTTCTTCATTGCTACTTGTCTACAATGAAAACTATCTATCTCTAGTCCGCACGTCAGTTAACAGAGGCACGAAGCAAACGACTGAAAAAGCTGCAAGCAATCCGACGGATCGGAACTGCCGCTACAGAGATGGCTCGTTACCCGATACCATCAATCATTTCCAATATAATATGACATTTCTGCCAATTAGCGGATGTTTTGTGCGGCCAGCGGAATCACCTCGCGACTTATAAGGCGCGGCCGTATAGGGCGAATTTAAACTGATCGGCTTGCGCCGTGACTGAACAATACCGAGCCGCAGAATTAGCCCTTAGGCGTTTTCTACCTCTAATTGGCACCTAAATTGGCATCGCTATCTTTTGCATCGACAGAAACTATAATTTTAGAAATTAATGTGATATGGTAACCATTTTCCTCTTTAATGGATGCCTCGACTGTGATTGCCTTTCTAATCTCTCACCGTATTTGTTTAGTTTGAGCCGCTATCTTTTACTTATAACTTAAATGGTATGTTTATATACAAAAAAGTAACGAGTATTTTTAACCTTACAACATAACAGTTTTCCCACAATCTATCAGACTTTTATTACACGACCAATCTATATACATATAATAAGACTGTAAAAGATCGATTTCTGTACATTGAAGATTTTTATGAAAAATTGTTACAGGGGGTCTTAATTACCGTAATAGAAGCCAAAACAACAATTTTTAAAATTTTTGTCTGTCTGTCTGTCTGTCTGTTTGTCCGGGCTAATCTCAGAATCTACTGGACCGATTTTGACGGGACTTTTTTTATTTGACTCAGTATCACCTGGAGAGTAAACTGGGATATAAATAATCACGCCGATGAACTTAGGGGGCAGGCAGGAAATTGAATCTCAGAATCTACTAAACCGATTTTAATGGGACTTTTTTTTATTTGACTCAACATTACTTGGAAGGTAAAGAAGGATAGAAATAATCACGCCAATAGACTAAGGGGGTAGGCAGAAAATTGAATCTCGGAAACTACTGGGCCGATTTTAATGGGACTTTTTTTATTTGACTCAGCATCACTTGCAATAATCACGCCAATAGACTAAGAGTGTAGGCAGGAAATTGAATATCAGAAACTACAGGACTGAATTTGATGGGATTTTTTCATTTGATTGAGTTTTACCTAGACAGTGAAATATATATAATAACTCACGCCAAGTGACTAAGTGTTAACTGGCCTAAACTTGGGATGAATTAATCACCCTACCTAACTAAGGGAACTCATTGTGTGTACCTGTTATAGAGTCGCAGGTATGCCTGCATTTGGGTCATGTTAAACAGTAGCATAGGCTGGGAGTACCTCCACGCGGTGAAGGCGGTAACAGTTAAAATTCCACGCGGACGAAGTCGCGGGCACAGCTAGTTATTCAATAAACCCCAAAAGATCAAATACATCAAATGGGTGTTTGTCGGCGCTAACCGAATCCCCCGCGAGGCACATCCGTCACGTCTCTGCTTACCATAACAATGGCAGGTACACACTCTTACCTTTCTGCCTTTACCAACCGAGCTGGCCTATTAAACAATATTAACCTTAATTGTCATAGACATACGGGTCACAAGACAACCGGTAATGGTTGCTATCTTCACAGCATTACCGGTGTCGTTCTCTGTAATTTATGGAAATGACCGCGAACAAAAACACATGACAAAAGTGTCTACTCAAAATTAAGTAGATGGGATGTATCGTGTTCGTATTGTCTAACCATTGTTCCCTTTCGCTCGTAAACATCATCCTGGGTCGAAGCCTGTGACCGCCTATAAAAAGTATTTTGACCAAACAGGTCCATCGAAGATGTAAACTTTTGAGTCTTGTTAGTTTTTTGGTACACGTCCTTATTTTATTTGTGGAAATCAATTTGTATGTGCTAGCTAGAGCACTACACAAGAATAAAACCAGTAGATTTATCCAAAAAGTTAAACTCCGTTCAACAATTTCAAATACCCAAATAAGAGCCTTTCCAGATCAAACATTCAGAAAAAGTTGTTCTGGTCAGATTCTTATCAATGCCCATACTTGGCAAATTCCGGCGATTAAATGAGAAGTCTAAATTGGTAACAAAGAATCGTCAAACCACAGACTACAGAGCGGGAAATAGTTAAGATTGAAAATTGAAGAGTCCAGCCCTGATTGAGTAGGAGCTAAGAGATATCCAAAGTAAATTATTTATGGTTATTAAGACCCTAACTAGTTTTAACGAAACTGTAGAGCTTTACCCAAATCAAATATGCACAAGTGAACCCTTTTATACTTTCCTATTCCGTGGCTATCGCGAGTGGTCGGTCGCTTTGTCGCGGATAACGGCGGTCGCTAATTGGACACGATTTATTGCACTGGCGAACAGAAGCCGCCCTCCGCCGCCCGCCTGCGCCTTTGTTTATGCCCATTTGCGTTTAATTAAACGAAATCGAGCAAGTTTTTGTAAGCGAACCAAAATACACTATTTTAATTTGCAAAATGTTTGCACTTACTTACAATATCTGTCAAAATAATTTAACTTTGAGTATGTGTGTTTATTTTTTTTAATATTTTGCCTTCAGTTAGGCAGGCATCTAAATACATCCTGAGACCTATCTATGCCACATAATAAAATAACAGATGAATCATTACAAAATAGTTATTCTAATGAACTCTAAGACTATAAAAATAGGAGGTACCTACTTGACTTTATTAAATGTAATGTAAACATGGTCATCTTTTGGATCTCGGTAATTTTTAATGTTTTCTAGTAATAGAAATATGTATTTTTTACTTGTACTGCACAATGTACATATTTCGATAGACAGTGGATCATGAATCTTCTTAAAATAAAGGGCTTGCATTGAACGCTCAAACCCATAAGCCCTAAACTCTCGCCACTTTGGTTAACGTAACACGTTCGCCCACATCCAAATTTCCGAATCGAGTTCGCTATCGAAAAATAGAAAGCCATCAATTAGGGAAGGGCCGCTTTCACTAACCATCACCTGAGAATTTGGCAACTATAATATATTTAATCATTATCAGGAAAGTTATATCTTAATAGTTATTCTTACGTGAAGAGGCGGTACTGTACTGTGTGAGCCTTTGTTTTGTTTCGCGGGAAGTTAAAAAATATGAAATACTTATTATATAGATAATAAAAATATTTTATTTTTACCTCTTACTTAAAACTTCCACTTACTTCGGATAAAGATACAGTGTACTCTTTTATTATGACCTGTTACTGTTTTGAGATCTTTTACCTCACCTCACGCGCATAGAAATCAAATAACAAAATTAAGTTGCTATAAACTAACCGTCTATGTAAACAAAATAAAAGATTCACGCGTGGGCTCTAAAACATCGGTCGATTTCGTTTATGTAACTCATGTCGAAACTTTTTGAAGCAATCGGCGATTGACTGAGTATCTTGGTACGTAAACAAAACACCAAATACCTCACTGCACTGGATTTCAACCTTTTGGACCGCATAGAGTTTTACACTGCATATTTTCATTTTAGCGAGAAATAAGATGGAACTAATTTCTTTCCCTCTTGTGATAGAGAAGTGATTAATTACTTAACCTATAAGTTTGAAAACAAAACATTATCAATGAAGAAAACTTTTTTGACTACAACATAGACTATTAAAAAAAATCAAATCTAATATTAAGAGTGATACGTGCCCTTTTTGACGATTATAAATCTGTTCTATAGAGTAGATGTGGAATAAAACGGGTAATTGGGTTTGCAATGAATAGAAACCAAAGATTGAAAACCACTGCCCTCCATGTTGTAAGACGACCTGTAAAATCCGTAATTACGAAAACACTCGTACCTACGAGTACATATAATTGGGTCAACTTTTGTTACTAACGATAAAAATAAACACCGCGAAGATTGCAGATGTGATGTGGGTGAGAACAACACAAATCAATTTTCTGTGGTAACATTTCTTACTTTCGTATGCCATTAAAGTAATGGAATCAATTTAAGCAATTTTTGGTTTTCAATCAGTGAACAAAATTTTAGAGTTGTAGCATGTTGACGCATCATACCCGTTGTCCTACGTTACAAACGCTACAAGTGCGAAGCGAAGCGACGCGACGCGACGCGACAATATCAAATGTATGAACGTTTAAGATAGTGTCCTACGTCATGTAGCGCGATTGGAATGGACACAAGTATGGGTCGCATCGCGACACATTTATCGCTTTCGGCGCACACGTAGGACAACGCCTTAGTTAGCAATAATCAATAAAAACATTGAAAAAGGTTTTCAAAAGCACAACGCACACAATCTCTAATACTTCAAGTCGTAAAAATCAGTCCACATGTAGAAATCAACTATTGCAAAGGCTGCGATCGATTTAGTTCATATTTAAACTCAAACAAAATCAAATAATCTTCCGATTGTTATTATGTAAAACAAGAAAATTACTCTACATAGAGGTTCCATCCGAACGCAAAATAAGGATTTGCATACAATAGTCTTATTTACAAAGAAGTTTGATTCAAAATTATAGAGTACATTTAATGACATGCAGTCTGCACATCTAATTTCAGAGCTAAAATTGGTTTAGCAAATACGTTGCTTCAATGTTTATAAAGTAACCATAATACTGTATTAATTCCATCCATTATTGGGATGAAGTTCATATTCAGATCCTCATAAACCTGAATGCTTTCATTATACAAATATTTTCTGTTTCGTATTTTCCTTACGGAATGACGAATGGTGGTGATTGTTAAAATTCCTTCCCCCAACCTTTTGTGTAAATGCCACGTTGCTATTTCGCGACAATGCCTATAAATGTCAATCACTTTGCATTGAAATTCCAATGTTTTATGTGCATGGTTTTGTAAACTGAAATAATTAACTTCTTCTGTCAGCAGTTTGAGAAAACTGCTTGTTCTACAAGTAAGGTACAGCAAAAACTAAAAAAAATAACATCTCAACTTGCGTGTATACAGCTCGTTACCGCGTACTGCTAATTTAATTTACTCTCGGGTTAAAATATTTGTTAATATCGGTCATTCTTCCCAGGCGAGTTTTTGTGCGTCCCTACAAATATTTGACTGGTTTTTAATATTTTGAAGCTGGTTTTTTTTAGGAAATAGGTCTAGCAATTGTCTTTTATGAGTTGCAATCAAAATACACGTCGCTGTTTCCAAAAAGATTTAAAAAAAATGGTTGTGTCGTTCTCCTTACTTCAAGCCAAAATCAAGCTTTCTACCTTCAGCAGTGTCAAGATAAGCTACGATGGGTACATTTTAAGGTATACATTTTAAAGTTTACTAATAAATATAATAATTCATGAAAAATATTGTTTAAATCGTGTATTTTCATAAACAGAACGAAAAATATAACCGTCAGTTTTAATTCTGTCCGAATGACATACGATTTCTGTCACTAGTGAAAATATCAAAAATTTCTCTCGTTGATTATGAAATCCTCGTTCCTACCGCAACCTTCCCTTTGATAAAGTAGTACCGAGATAATCAACCGAAGCTGACCTGTGTTACTTGTTCGTTTGCCGAATTTCAACCATACTTACCTAATTTCCACTCGCGTGGTTAACAAATCTTCTCATTTCCGTTCGCTCTCGTAATCAATGTTGTGAAATGTCTTAACATGGACTTGTAAAATATTATTAACAGAAATTCGTTATTAACCACATGTTTATAGTGTTGTTACCACTTCCATCACGCATTTCATCATTAGAAAGTACCTTACAATATTTGCTTTTTATGTTTTACCTAATGATAGTTGTCTACTAAAAATCATTTAGTATTTATGTCACAGTCGAATTGTAAAAATCACATTACATTACTTTTCGAAAACAGGTCCGTTTTGAAAAACGGCGGGTCAACAATTCAACGTCAGCCAGAAAGTTTTCGGTGCTATCTTTTATTCAATATAGCTAGCCGTAATGTAATTGAGCGCATCAATAACCGGCTGTTTGACAGATTTATGACATTAAAATATTTATTTTTAAGCAATTTTCTTATTTCCATCACGCTCAAAATTTTATCACTGCAAAAACCCAAAACCAGGAAGGGCATTTAAGTGCCAAATGCATAATCTTGTAAAAGTTTAACATCTTTCTTTCTTTCCAAATTTAATTAGCCGTGACGGAAATTAGACGAAAAACACTTCTACGAAGAATAACCGATAAATTAATCTCCTTGGAATTTATCAATAAATCTAGTTCAGAAGCGGCGCCAATTCCGTCCTGATTGCCAAAGTCGCAAAACGGGTATAGGTGCATTTTCGCACGCACGCTACACGAACTTGCATCGCAGTTTGTAAGAAATAAACATTCATTAATTTTGATTGGAACTACATGACGCCTAGAATAAGATACGATACAACTTTCATGCCAAATCATTATCTCTAAAGCTAATAAAAGTTTATGTTCGTTTTTTGAAACGAAAGCTTTTTGCACTTTCCCATACAACATATTTTTACAGAGCCTATTCATGAGAATAGGCTTGTTTCCACTATGAAAGAAATATTCAAAAACTGATTTTCTCTAAAATAATTCTATTTAATTAATAATTATTCTAATAATTAATAATTTCAGATGCCTTTACACTAATATTTTTCTGCAGTTCGTATTATTTGATTTTTAATTGGAATTCAAATGATAATTAGTCACTCAGTCGGCATTGCACGCGATGACGTCAAAGTGTGTTATTCCCATACAAACTCTATGAAGAAAAGCGTTTTGACAGTTGATAAAAAGTACGTCAACGATTGGTGGTGTCATCTACCGTATTCTAACGATGTTAATTCCAACGAACATTTAATTGCAGCGATTACAAACCGAGAGCCTTTTTTATTACTTCCAAAATGAACTATTACTTGAAAGTATCTTCCGAAGTTACGCTGCTTTAATTTGGTTAACGTGGTCTAATTAATTCCTCACAGCATATTTAATCTGTATTTAAACATTTACACACGATTCCGTTTTCAACCGATACAGAGCTTTAGAGACGACTCACGAAAGGATAAGTTTAACTCAGAATTTCCTTTACGAATACGAATTTGAATTGTAAAACTATACCGGTAGGCCCAGCGCCATTTGACCTACCTTGTACCGCTAGAGGAGTCATACTACGCATTGGAATACGCATCGTAAAAATAATAACACACCATCTTCCTTACTGAGATAATCATAAAATTCAAGATCGTTTGAAAGTTCAGCGTAACAGATGTTAATCGCTCTTTATGGTTGTATTTAGTACGGCCGCTGTAAAGCTTTGTTTTGATGTCATGTAAATAGCTGATTATGACTTCCATTAGGCGGATATCTCGAGGAGTTATGGGGAAAATCTGTGTCGTTTCCGCGTAGAGAACCGTTTTCGTTGCGCCCGCGCACCCATCCGTTCCAGATTAGTGCAAGTGATGCAATGGTAAAAAAACTAAAATTGTATCGCTTCAAAGCTTAGCGTGAGGTGTAACGGTGTAATTTTATGCTACAGTTTTGAAACTTACGGCATGAACACAAACATTTCTACCTTTCTGTCATAATTCATCAAGAAAGATTTTTCAACTTAAAAGTTTTATTGACGTTATCAATCTTATGCATTTTCAATTTATTTTTATCATTGCTCGCCACTTGTTCGTCACTCTCCTTCCTCATTGCGAATTATTTGTCCAAGTTCAAGTTGACATTTCGCAAGAATACTTTAAGTGGAATTTATGTTCCGTTGTGCTAAAGCTTGGGGAGTCAAGATACGTCCTTGTGAATGACCGCGCTCATGGTTGTCTCTGCAGATTGACCAAGACCGACCATTGCTCAGATGATGTTATTGCTGATTTATTTTCATCTTTAACACTGCACTTCCTTACTAGTTTGTAAGGGTTCTAATTTTTGGCCCCCGACGGGGAAAAGGGTTTTTGTGAGGTTTTTTTGTCTGTTTGTGTAAATTTTTGTTTATAATGCTCATGCATTTATATCTAATTGAGATAAAACTGATCTTTAAGTTACCCTTTGAGGCCACCTCGGACAGGCTTATCTCGGAGTGTAGTTCATACAGATTCATAGAAATCAGTGATGCTGCAGCACAGGTATCGCTTGCGATCGTGGCTCTGCGGTTCGTGACGGACTTGTAGTCATAGTAATTCTGGGAACCACAAATAATCTTAGCTTATTCGGGTGTTAAATCCTTCATCTGAACACTTTTTATCGAAATAATCCACCAATTGGTCAGCCATTAATCAATCATGCACAACTGGTGCTGAGAATAAAGCTAAAGGAAGCGGTGCATCATAAGAATAAACACATGTCACGTTTTTATGAAGACCTAGAGCTCCACCCGCAGCTTCGTCCGCGCAAGTATAAAAATGTTTTTTAACCGTTGATTTTAACTCAACAGAACTTGATAGATGAAGTTTGAAGCAAGAAAGTAAACAATAAGAGACCATACAACAATACTGCCTTTTTTATTTCCATAAATGTTAGATAATATTAAAGATATTTCATCCAATTATTATAAACTAGTGGCCGCCCGCGACTTCGTCCGCGTGGAAATCCTTTATCTTAAAAATTCTTTATGAATTGTAGCCTATATGTTATTCTGATGTATAAGCTATATTTTGGTAAAGTTTCATTCAAATCCATTCAGTAGTTTTTACGTGAAAGAGTAACAAACATCCATACATACAAACTTTCGCCTTTATAATAGTAGTAGGATTTAATTCAAGACTGACGAAATTCCCCTTATCTACCCTCCTACAGGGAAAATTATTAATAACCATTTCTTAGTGTGTTATAGCTTAATACAAAATTTAAGGAATCTAATCCAGTTTCTTTAGTTTTGAGTGTGGATAATTATGTCAGCCAGTCAATCAGTCAGTTTTCTTTCTTATATATATTGAGAAAAGATTTGGTATCGGACACTTCGCTAGTTTAATCAATGTAGCCGCGTTACACTGACTGATTTACAATCTTGGGCTAGTTTCACAAACTGGCTTCCTTCCAGATGAAATCACAGTTCGCTCTAGTCAAAAGACTAGCTATATTAGCTTTCTGTGTCAGAATGCCAGCCAGGGAACTACTATATAGGGTTTTTAAATAGTAAATAAATATACAACAACATCACAGACATTGATCTTAATCCGTGGTAAGTAGCTAAAGCACTTATGTTACAAATATCAGAATCAACAGTGGTATTACAAAACTTTATTAAATTCATATAACACCCAAACCAGTACAACCAGACATGTTCATGCACACAAATTTTTGTACAGTGCGGGGATCGAACCCGCGATCTCTTGGTTAATAGTCAACTTCTTAACCATAACACCAAAGTGGTTGTTAACACGCCGTAAATACTGAAATCATCATCAAAAACTAGTCATCATCAAATTGCTTGTCAAATATAATTGTAACGGAGATCATCACTATACTAGGCGTCATATTCTCTTAGAAAGCTGTGATGACTGTAGCATTATGCCTTCTGATAAATAATTTAACACTGCAAACATTCCATTAAGATATTAATATAAATAACTCAAGTAATGTTTGCCGGGATGGGCGTCTATATTTCAGTCGACGGCGAGCGATATACTGCAGGCATTTCTTTCTAATTAACGTTTGTTATTACTGGATGGGCTATAGTGTTGTCAGGATTTTAACTTTAAAGAAAATTCAATTGTCAAAAATATATGTCAAGTGTTCAATCAAATTATTGCTTCCAACACGTTCGATTACACTGGTATGACTATGTAAGGCACTATAAGTTTATAGTAGTAGTAGACATTCGAGATTTATTACTTCATACCATTGACTAGGTTAATATCTTATCAAGTTTTCCGATACGCTATCGTACTACTCGTATTTTCTTGGCTTCTATTTACAAGACTATAATGAAATCAATAGATAAGGCAGCGTTAGGTATTACAAATAGACATTTGAAAGTAAGATTTAGGACCTTGTATTCAGATTTTAACATGAACCATAGCACTTATTTCAAAAATATTAACATTATCAGGCAGACAGTAAACAAGTCTTTGACGAACAAGGAGTACAAAGTATAGCGCGAAGTGTTGTGGTACTTTTGGCGTGTCACACGCTAAGAACACGTCAATCCCGCGCTCCCGCCAGGTATGACAATGCCTTAAAACTTTTCGTTTGACAGCTGACAAATAAATCTGTATCAAATATAGCAGCCAACTACCGTATCGACAGCACTAGCCAGCTGAACCGTGGACGTAGATCGGAACGGATATGAACGCGATGGCCACACAAACACGGCGGTAATCACAACAGCATACAATACATTTGTTTATCCCGAGCAACGGACACGGAAATAGACTATGGGTGGTCGTCCACGGTTTTGAAAACAATACTAAAAATGGTTATGAGAATCAATACCTATGTCGTTTTAACTAGGATTTTAAACAGGCAATCATAGAGCCCATGATGTGCTATGTCCTTTGAAATGGACGATCCAGATTATCAGAAGTATTGTTTATTCCGATAATAAACATTATCAATTACTTTATTTGTAAAATTGAATTGAATCCTACTACTATTATAAAGGCGAAAGTTTGTAAGTATGGATGTATGGATGTGTGGATGTATGGATGTATGGATGTTTGTTACTCTTTCACGTAAAAACTACTGGATGGATTTGAATGAAACTTTACCACAATATAGCTTATACATCAGAATAACATATAGGCTACAATTCATAAAGAATTTTTAAGATAAAGGCTTTCCACGCGGACGAAGTCGCGGGCGGCCACTAGTATAATTATATAAATACCCCAAAAATCTGAAGAACTCTGACGATCACTAGTTGCCTACTCCTGACGTTAAGCTTTCACTTTGGGGATTTTAGGGATCCTAAAATCAAGGATGAAGAACTGATTGGAACAGCATTATACCTCACAAATACAAAAACTAATTAAATATCAAAAATAGATTATCAGAATGCCTTGCCGGAAGCACTCGAGCCTAACTAACCAGTAGTACTCGAGATAACTGAAACACTTAAAATAGATGGGATCTCGGTTGCTTTCAAGTTATTTGATCTTGCCACTTGAAAGCGCATTCCTCTATGAAACAGCCACGGCTTTACAATTTAAGGTGTTACTATCCAGAAGCTATGGTGTCTCGTTACAGATAATATTCAAGTGAAGTACTTCAGTTATTTAGCTACCAACTTTACTACCCGTCTCAAATCATAATTGGTCCTGATTGAAATTACTAAAATGCTTATTTGATATTGCTTAGTTTCATAAAATCTTAATATAAGTTTTTCGACGTGCTCTTGTAAAAAAAAGCAGGCTATTCTATAATGATTTTTTTATGGTTGGAATAGATGAATTTGGCCCCTTAAATAGCCCCAAGCAAGGCGCTAGGGCCTAGGACCCTATTGAGACTTCGCTTTTGCTTTTCGTATTTGTTAACTTTTTACATTCTTCCATTCTTTTTATACTGTTTTCGATTTCAAGACCTGCGCTAAGAATAAGCCTAACTCTTGTTGGTCTCCATTTCAGTATTTTAAAAACATGGTTTGCTTTAAATTCTAGTGTTTGGATATTTATAGTCATATTTTATTGCAGATTGTTTTGATCTATCTAACATGAACATTAAATTAAAATTTTATTTTTATGACAAAATAAAGTATTCACTTACAATCAGGTGTATAACATTTCTTTATCAACCAGAAAATCCTATTATATGTGATTGTATGCCTCATAAATAAGTACCTATATCATTTTTTTTAAATTATTTCTGATTATTGAAACATTGCTTTCCCTTACCGAACTTTTATTAAAACTATAAGATTAAAGGTACTTATCAATCAGGCCGGATCCGGCCGGATTGGCGAAAATCCGGCAGAATCCGACCGGATTGAAAAACCTACCGGTAGTACTTTCCCTAGCTCTAACTATTATTATGCTTATTTTGATTTAAAATGCGTAGGTTTTTGTTTTGGTATTAGTAAGTAAATCAGACCAACATATCAATATTCCGTGTCCTAAGCAGATGTATCAGATACATGATACAGTGCATTGTTCGCAGCGGGCGTTAAATTTATATGTATCTCATTACTTTTGTGTTCCGATATCACCGCCTTCTTGGAATCGAGGCGCCGCTTCTAATAAGAATTCACCAAATCACTCAGAGCCCTTATTTATTAATTTATTTAAGCTTTATTGCACCACAAAACTATGTGCAAAAGGTGAACTTAACGCAGGGCAGTCTCGTAGGGCATTCTCTACCAGCCATACCTTTGGGCTAAGCAGAAATGATTAGTGGACAGTGAGACAAAATAAATTAGCATTTGTAGGAAATTAAGGTTCTACTGCTCCTACTGGTAAATAGAACAACGAGTTAAGCTGACAATGCGGTTTTTAATATATCGAGTGTGTGATAAAATCAAAACAGAAATATCGAGTACATAAGTAAAACTAATATTAAAGTCTTTTGTTAGTTGACTATGTAAAAAAAATAAAGATTAGTAGTTACCATAATCAAATGTTTCACTAACTTCTACTGTCTCGTAGTTTGCTCGTGAACACTTACCTGAAAAAAAGTAAAAACGTAATTAGTTTAGTGTTAATCATAGCTTTAAGATCCAAAAGCTAGCAAAACTATAGTTTCAAGGCATTGCTAACTATAGGTAGAGTAGGCTCTAGGTTGGTATACTGACCCCATTCATTAATTTGACTAACGAATTAATGCCAATGATTCCAATTTTACGCAACTTAAACGTTTGAGAGTGAAACACGTAGGTACTTTACTAACATTTACTTAGTGCTATGTTTCTAATTGGTTCAACCTCAGAATACTTTATACTTTGAAACCTGTCTTGTTACTAACTCAACATTAATCGATTTTATATATATTTTAATCTCTATCTCTATATATATAAAATTCTCGTGTCACAATGTTTGTTCCCATACTCCTCCGAAACGGCTTGACCGATTCTAATGAAATTTTGTGAGCATATTCAGTAGGTCTGAGAATCGGCTAACATCTATTTTTCATACCCCTTAGTGATAAGGGTTGTCCATAATAATTTATATGGCACAACAACGTATGCCGGGTCAGCTAGTTGGACTATATGAATTTAATTGGAATATATAAATACAAATAATCGATATGTTTATGGTTTTGCAAAATTGCTGTACATAAGTAGTCACAAAAAAAATTGTAACGCGCAAACAACAAAACAAAAGCTTAGCAAAACCGAAATGGAAGTATGCCACATCCCACATGCGAACACATCTATTTAGACTAAGTTCTAAACTATGTTCTAAAGGTGGCTGTTGGCTGTCGAAAATGTTAATAACAAAAAAAACACAGATCAAGTGTTTTTAACATAATCCGTTCTTTTTAGTAATTATCTATCACCAAGTATTTGAGTTGTCAAGTTAACTGGGACACCAGCAAACTACGCGTGTCGCAGTCCACAGTGTGCGAGCGAAGAGAAGACAACGCTGCGCTTTCGCTCATTCGTAACATTACGTCGAACATTCGGATGTCAAGCGCTTTATTTACGACCCGCATTTATCTATTACGCTTTCACATAAGTGTGTTGAGAACTTGAATTGTTGTTTGGATGGAAAATATCGCATGTGGAACGTAAGCTTGACTGTTTCCGGTCAAAGGTAATCTTTTCAGGTTAGTTTTAGGTTTGTAAGGCAAAACTTATTAGGTACTTATAGATACCTACCTACTTCAGATCTTAAATCTTTTTGAACAAGATGAATGATTTCATTATGATTAGAAAAACTACCACCCACCCACTGATTATGTGCGTACATATCCCTCACACTTACAGTTACTTATCAACTTTAGATACATTACACTAACGGTTAATTGTGTTCCATTTTAAAACGAACATCGATCAAGTTAAATTCAGTAAGAAATCCGTGGGCAGAAGTTGATGCATTTCTCTTGCTGTCCGAACTATGTATGAGCACTTCTCCGGGCCCTTCTATTTTAATCTAAAGTGTTCTGCCCCTTATCACAGAGCTATTAATTTATGTAAGTATATCTCAGTCGGGTCGGGACGCCTACGACTGCAGGCCGGCTCAACAAATATAATTATAGCAATTGATTTAAATGTAATAATGGTAGGGCTACGATCGTATCAAGTTTGTTATGTGTAAATAGTTTTATCGTAGCAGATCGTTTTATTAATAACAACGTAAGAGGTGCTTTAGAACGTTTTAAAATTATATACACATGTCAAGATCATGGTAAAATATTTAAGGGTAATTTACTTTCTAAACTTTAAGATCTCTTGTGTTCACGGAGTAAACAAGAACTGTGAACATTGTTAGAGAAAAAAGACATGTAAATTTTCACACCTGGCTTAGGATAAGACTAGAATCAATGTTCATTATTATGTTTTTGATAAATTTTTCAAGACCTTTTTATAATGAGAATTTAGATATCTTTATTAGCAGATAATATAGTATATTTAACCAGTATTAATCCCACGAACAAGGGCATGCTGATTGCTGACCTTAATTCTTAGTTGAATTAATTATCACATGCATCATTTGGTTTAACGTGTTAAATGAAATTAACCTATTTTACACGGCCTTGTGCCTTTAAAACCAGTTGCCTTTTAAACAGTGGTAAGCCCAGCTACTTGTTGTCAGTCCGTTACAAAAATAGAAATTATTTCCAAACAAAGTAATATGTGTGTATAAGTTCATCAATCTATGCACATTTAAAAGGCATGCATTTAAAAATCCCCTACGTGAGCTAGGAAAATATCTGGTGAGTTACATTTTCATACAAATAAAAATAAAATAACATCTGGATGGATATTTATCAACCATACCACCGTGATTATATCAACAAACAATCTTTTGCATAAAGAAAACCGCAATGAAATCGGTTTATCCGTTCCGGAGATGTTCGATGTTCGATGCCACAGAGATTTGTTGCAAGAAACCTTATGAAAGCGAATGGCGCGACGGCGGCGCCATCCCAAGTCGATAGTTATCTTAACGTTTATTGTTATTTTCCTTTCCCTTTCCTGTTTTATTGATAACTTCTTTTATATAAGGAAAAATGAAGACTTCTCAATTTATCAGCTGTAAAATAAAACACAAATAGCATTATCTATTTCTGTCGTAACGGTGTTATTGTGAAGATAAAGTTAAATATGGAATTTTATGATCACGAATGGGTATTGAATTTCCATTGTCAATGGTTTTATTATATGAACCAAAACTCTGGGTTCTGGTTTTTATTAAACTGGATCAAAGTAGATATCATATTACTGTGGTTATTAGTTGGATCGTTCTCGAACACGCATCCTGCTTTGAACACACTTTTGGGATCATGAGCAAAATAAGTAAACGCCAAGTACTACAGTTTTATTCATGTAAAATATTATTTTGAAGAAAATTAAAAAAGCTTTTCTAGATCCCTTTTTCTTTAGAACTACAGTTATGCTTTTGCATCGGCATATACTTATATGAGTACATTAGATCGAAAAAAAAAAGAAAATTACTTAAAGGTCTGACTGGTAAAGAATACTTTACGGCGTCCATCTATGTACAAAATTTAGTTGTGCAATATTTTTTACTTGTTGCAAGATTTTATAGGGAAGAGTTAATAAGGAACTATATAGCCTACTAATATGTATATTTTTTACTGAATCTTCTATTTTTAGGGCCGTTCGCACTTGACGTGGCTCACTCGTAGCTCCGTAGGGTAACAAGGCAGGCGGATAAAAGCCGCCCAAAGTTCGGGATACTGTTACTGGCGGTGTGACGCCCACTGTTTTTTATCTCCTAACTCAAATTCGGTGTGTACCTTATTTGTAACAAACAATTATTATCTACTGATCGTGAGAAAATATGATAAGGGTTGGTTTGAAGGTAATTTTTGGTGTACGTTATTTGAACAAGTATCTTCAACATGCCAGTAACAGCGAGAAATTTTGATAGATCGGTTTTATTGTGTGGGTTATACATGTATAGAAACCAGTATTTCCTCCAAAAACCATTACTTAAATAAAATATGTTGCATGAATTTGTTGCGCATATCCCTACTTTCAACAAACTCTACATACTAAAATGTAAAAAAGCAAAGTTTTGTAAGCTCAATCCACAGAAACATCAGTATGTTCATTGTACTAAATAAATACAGCAAAGGCTGTAAAGAAAAAAAAAGAAAAGTCTGTAACAAGACAAGTCAATCACTTTTATAAATAAAATAGATTGTGCATCCAGTAAATAGCGTCTCCACTCAGTCGGGTTCGATAGAGAAGCACCTGAATTACCCGCGCAGTTTCAGAGGATTACGTCACGAGGCCGTCGACCTCTGAACAAAACCACTGTATGAATTTGCAGTCAAAACAAACTTTTAGATAACGACAAGGAGAAGTGTACTCCACTGTAAAGCAGCAAGGTACCTTTTCGCTTGAAGATCTGTGCAATAAATTAGCTGAATCAGCTCCCGGAACACTCCAAACGTTCGTTCTTTTTATGACCGAAACTTCTACGATATTCTTACGCTACACGTAGAGTAAGTAAAGCGTACTAAGAAAATGAATGTAAGATTTTAGTAGGTACCATCCTCGATTGGCGTTAGATTGTTGAGTAGTTAGTTTATCATGTAATAATTCTTAAAATCAGTTTACGTAAATAAAATTTCTTAAATCTATCACGAATGAATATCGACCAAAACAAGTTAATCTTAATCTAGACTCAAATGCTAGTAAATTGTAAGGTCACATCGGCACAACACTCGATTCTTTGACTTTTGACTTCTGTGTAATCAGATTAGAGGCAATGGGCCCACAAATCGAACACAATGCATTGCCTATTGTTATTCAAAGAATATGATCGCTCAAACGTGAGATCAATATCTTATTTTATGGGGCTCATATTGTGACGTTTACGTTTTATGCTCACGACGACCGCTGAATAATATATTCGGGAAATCGTTTTTCGTAAATTTTAAAAAGTGTCACACACTCACAGTCATTTAAACTTTAAACTCAATGAACGAAGTTAGTACGTGCTTCTTGATATTTTACTGTTTTATTTACCAATTTTAATTGCCATATTATGCAGATGCTACTTCTTTATATTAAAAGAAAGCTAAGTGGGTTTTACATTTTATTTTACTTTCGAAAATCCAATTAATTGAAAACGTGAGTTAATTTAGCTGCGGGTTTAATTGCAACGTTTACCTTTCCTCGATAGCTACTCATTAACGTGAATGTAAAGTATAGCGGTGGCGATTGCTAATTATGACCTACTAAGTACAGACTACCTTACTAAAAAGACGCTACCTTAATTTAATGATCAGCAATTGCCAAACTTTTTTCATGTGTATGAGCTTAATGCATGCAGAAAAGGAATCCTATTTTTTTGTTGATCGAGTGAGCAAGCCAAATGAGGAAGGCACAGCCTAACCTAATACTTTCTGCCAACGCGACTCGCTTCTGACCACATATCTGTCGATCTGTAAATATTGATCTGCAAAATTCACGATTATAGAAAATGATAAGAATACTTTCAAAAGATACGGTGCGGTTTCTATATAGTAAGTTATCTGTTGTGACCACACACTTTAATACTCTTTGGGCGGACTGCAACGCCCCAAGGCTTAGTACGTACCACCTTATCATTTTAATCGAAATGTAATGAAAATAGTGTATTGATTTTAATAATAGCATAGTTCCTTCTTCTCTAATGAAAATGACATCTTGTAAGAAATCTGTGTTGACAAACATTTTTTTTGAACAAGATATTTTGTTTTGACTTGACCGAGAGTAGAGAAATATACTTAAATAAATAAAAATAGAATATGTTTAAAAAAATGTATTAAAACTTCTTCTGTTTTTTAAAAGAATTTCGATAGCGTCCCACCACATGGCAAAAGGTATACAGAGGCTCTATTCTGCTATCCGTTGTCCCAGTCACTAATCCAGCTATACCCTTCACTCATGCTATCCTGACCATGCAAGCGAACGGGATGGCTAGAAACGAAGTTTACTTTAGCGTTATATCATCTCACTGTTGATCAAAGGTCTGCCTAAAACTTCTCCACCAATCTTTATATTTCGCCAGCGACTCCCAGCAAGCAAGTCGTCACAAATCGCTATTTGAGTATACCTGTACAACGACGGCTGAAACGAAAATACGGACGAAGAATTACGGGGTAGGACACCAGGCACGATCTACACACCGCAGACTATTTCACGATTCGCTGACTTCCATAATTGCTATACCATGTGGGCCAACAAATTCATACACCTCCATTGAATGGTCCCGTTTTGATAACCTGTTGATTTGACGAGTCAACAATGCGATCGTTTGGGCAGCTTTATTTTATGGCTTTTAACCCTTTTGTGTCCGACGGACATTATGGGAAATGATTTTGGTGACATGGTTGACTTAATTACTCGGAATACTGTTATGGGTTGGTGACTTGCTTTGTGAAAGTAAATAGTGAGGAATTTGAGTAAATCTAAACAGAAAATACTTACCTCAACGCTTTAAAGAAAGCAAAAGCTTTTTAATTGGGTACTTATGCAACTTTTTTTCCACAAAATCATCAAGGCTGCCCGTTTAAAATAAAAACCTGATAATTAAGTACATTTTATCTTCTTAGTTTACATTAAAGTTATTCGAAATCTTCCTCGTTGACCCAAACTGTTTTCTCAAGGCACCAAACACCTCCTTTAGTGGGCCATTACAAGTTAAATTACAATGCGATAGTAATCAATGGCAATAAACTAATATACAGTGTGGTCTGGGACTATTAACATGTAATCGAAGCTATTGAATCTCAAAGACACAGGTTAAGGTGATGTCAGATTGGTAAACATTTAAAATAATAACTTAACGATGAATATCAAAACGAAGTTGAAAAAGAAGGATGTCCTAAATACATACTTTCTTTGGTATGCAAAAGTATTTTTTTACTTAATGAATAATTAGAGATTACTTTTAGCGTTATAATTCGTTATAACAATAACATGGCCCGAGTGCGTTATGTTAAAGTATTTTTGCATACTTCATTTTTAGTCCATGATTTCAACATTCAACAACCTACTTGATGTCTAATGGCCGCTCTTCGTCAGTCATGGTGTAATTTTCATGTCAACTGTCAGAATCGGAAAAAGCGTTACTGAGACGGTACCCTATTCTCATATCACGTTAAGCGTAAACACGTTAGTATTAATTACTTATCAAATGCTGTATGTAGGCGTATGGGAATGTCCGTTTTATCTCGGGCCCAGGTTAATTTAATTACAGTCTATTGTTCACTGAAACAATGGTGTGTAAGTTAGGTGTAGCCCGCTGTCATACGCACCAGAACACCTGTGTCGACAATGGATTTAAGCTGGCTGTACCGTAAAAGCAGAGGTAAATAGAGTAATTCAGTTGTAAAACTGGCTTGGAACTTAATCTCTGACAAAGTAGCGGCTGGTTAATCCGTTAAAACCACTGCTGTGTTAAGTTTTTATTTGATAAGGATTTATTTAGTTTCTAAATGACACGATTTCAAAACGTAATCCACTCAAAAAAAGTCCCACCCGTCTCATGGTGCGTCTTTCAAAGCGCCATAATTATGCTTTACTCGCAATCGATTTTTACATAACCGAGACCGAATTGATGAATACTTGAAATCTCTTCTGAAAAATGAATTGGAACTAGCCACACAACGTGATATGTGCTATAATTAATAACCGACTAGACTGGTGTCATGTGCACATGGTGCCATGTTTGCAAGATATGTCATGTTAATTACTGACAACGAGGTCGTCGACCGGACCGATCTAGCCACGGAGTTGATAATCTAGTTTTACTTTGCATATCTTAATCCAAAGAGAAGAGAGAAATACCCCGCAAAGATCGCTAAGTGGCAGTACTTATTTATAACTTTTATAGGAGATAATGTATCCCACTCCCTGGAAGCTTCGTAGATTGTTTATCACTTTTTCTCCATAAAGTTAAGCCGCTGATGGCTGAGGGTAGCGAAAGAATGCAACTCATCGATTTATGGTGGTAGGTTGATAGCGGAAAAATAGGTCAGGAGATTAAGCTTTCAGAATTGGTACAGTCATCTATGTTGTTCTAAAAAAGGATTAATACGTCATTCCTGTGATAAGTTGTTATGATTGACCTACTTCAAGGATTCGGATTCAAAAGAACAAAATATTTTCAAACGAATATTTTCAAACTTCAAATATTTCACAGTATAATCAGGAAGTCTCAAATGTAAGACTTGAATGAAATCCCATTCACAAAAATCGCAGGCCATCCATAAAACGAGACCAGTCCATCGGGTTTCCTGATCGCTGCATTTAAAAGTTTAATGTTTCGTCCTCCGTCCACACATTCCCATGTATTGAAATATTTATCTTCGTGAATAAATATTTAAATAAAACATGTGACAGTTTTCTTGGCTTGACAGCTGTATCCTGTGTACATCATTGAGGTTTTTCGAAGAGATAAGACATAGCTGTGAACAAGTTGTGTCGGTTTAAATTTTCAGGTACGATTAATTACAGCTTTAAAGGCAATCTTTAAAATATCGCAAATAGATCAGCATTTTTTAGAGGCACACCATAGACTCCTGTGAGCAAGATGAGGCGCGGTTGAGATTTTCAAGGATGAATAGGTATTTTTCACAGTTTATTAGGCAATTCTACAAAATATCGAAACAATTGAGGGTCAACAGGGCAAGAAATGATATTTGCTACACCGTAGCAAACTGTAGCAGGCTACGTCGAAAACCATTTATCAAACTTGACACAAACAGATTCTTAACAAAATGACTTCTATATCAAGGGATATAGAGACACGGATTTTCGAGGTTTGTCAGTGTAATCGCGTGTGTCCTTCGGGCAAGCCTTTGTCGCGCCCAGTAGCTGTGTATTGTTAATATTTTAAACAACACATTATAACAATGAGCATGCGAAATTAGTATCATGCAAAGTAATCCTAAAGTGATTTAAACACAAACATACGGCATGTTTGTGTGTAGCATACTAAGATAAGCTATAACGATAAATCTAGAATGTCCAAAATGCAATGTAGGTATGGCTTTAAGACTGTCGACGCTACATTATAAATATTTTTACGTTTAAGCTCGTGCTTAGAGATACTACAATTCACTGTCTTAACTATAATTAAGTTCTATTACAAGAGGTATTCCGTTTTCCATTAGTGGTCTCCATTCCATTTACTTACGAGAGTGAAGTTAATTGAAAATGGTATTAGACAGCTATTTTACAACTATAGCCGGGCAGTAAAGTGCCTATAAAACTAATTTGTGACTATCTTATTTTATTAAAGTCGTCCACTTCTAATATTACACGAATTTACATACGCTAACGCTTTCTAATGTGGATGTGACAAAACCATAAGTATTACATAATAACAGTTTTATTATCTTAACTCAACGAATTATGATCAGATACATAAATACAAACCTTGTTGGTGTGTAACATAGGCACCAATGTTGAAAAACCAAGGGCAAACACACAGCAAGGAAATTGTGAATACTTACGCAGAAAAACGAAGAAAACATAGGAAAGTTAAATCTTCACTATACAGTAAAATTGTTATTTACACTTCATCGCCACATATTACAAGCGACAACTAACAACTCTCTCTAGCTAAGCTTGTAACGTGATCTATGTTAGAGATGATGCCTGTTTAAGTTACATAAAATGCCTGATTTTTCAGAGAAATGCCGTTAAAAAAACCAAGTAGTTACGCAGAACGAACACAGTAGGGTAACGCGGCGCAGCGGCTGTGCGGTATGCTCAGACAGTCACACAGTTTGCTGCGCTACGCAGGCAGACGTAGTTAGTTTCAGTTATTCGCGCAGCCCTCTTGTATTGTCTGTGTTTGAGTAAATTTTCTGTCAAATTCAGAAACGCCTGTTAACCTGAACGCCTGTCTAAACCGTATAATGCCTGTCAAATGCGACAAATGCCTGTCTGATGGTTACCCTGAACATGACTCGCGAAAACCTTTTCCGCTCGCCCGGCTTTAGTATGTGGCAGCTACGACATTACACAAAAGCAGACCAATTTGAAGAACCATCAGCAATAAATCCAATCCTATCCTTTGCTAACTAAGCTTGTAACGACACACCGCGCGGACCTGTCTCGCTGTCTCGCCCGACATTAGTACCTAAGTGGCAGCTGCAACATTACAGAAAAGCAGACATAAATTTTATTTAGAAAGATCTTTTGCCTCTTCTTTGGAATGTATCATAAAATAATAACCACACTTCATCGCCACATAAAAGTGACAACCAACAACTCTCTCTAGCTAAGCTTGTAACATGACACCGCGCGGACCTGTCTCACATCAGTCTCGCACGGCATTAGTAAGTGGCAGTCGACATTAGCTCGTCAAGTAATTGCGACCTGGATACTGGAGCATGCTTAATTAATAACCGACCCAGTAGCACAGCTCGAATTAATATGCCAAGTCTGAAAGTATGGCAATCTGTAGCCTACTGACTGAAAAAAGCATCGTATTGTACCAAATGTGATAATACTCGTAACAGTATGAGATTCCCCGAAAAATGATCATCAAGGAATATTATCTTCAACGAATGACTAAAAAACGTAGCAATTTTTATAGTTAAGTAGCATTTTAGTAGTATCAATCAGTTAGTTTTAAGTAGTATTGGCGTTTTCTTGGATGATAATTAAAAAAATATTTCACAACAATCAGACCGATTCTCTAGTCCCAAATTAAGCTACGAGGCTTGTGTTATATGGGTACTAGACAACGGATAAACATACTAAATAAATACATATTATACATAGAAAACACCCAGACCAGTACAAACACACATGTTCATGCACACATAATGATAAGTTGAGCATTACTTTGTGTTCAAATTTTTCACTGTAAAGCTACGTTCAGAGGAGCACTACCATTATCTTTTGTTAATTGTGTTGCTTCGTCGTCTACAATTCAAATAACGCTATGTTTGGCGAGTCAGAATAACAGCGGACACCAGCAATCGAGTCTCTAAGAACCGGTCAGTACTTTGAAGTTACCGCTGCATTAGAAACGTCTTAATTGCCGAAGGTGTGTGGGTCAGTCTTTGTCAAACACATCAGCGTTTTAATTTCCACGCGAGCCGAGCTTTGGAAAGTGAGAAGTAGTTAGAAGCTTTTGAATTGTGGAGATTAGAAAAGACTTTACTGTGTCGAAAACCAAGGCTAAAACTCAAAATAACTTAATTTTAAAAAACAAAAGAGCTTAATTTAATTTGCGTCATAGCACCCACGTACATACTTGGTTCCTAGTAAGACAATTTATGGTTTCATTCAGAACTAGCGGACCCCGCAGACGTTGTCCTGCTCATTTTACCAACACATATTGCGATTCATTTTTTATATTATAGGCTTAAATATTTGAAATACAGAACACGCACATTTTTTACAAATTTTGTAGCAAAAATATGTTGCTAAGAAGAAGTAGATACCGTCATCCATAAATCATCCCACGACAATGACTCCTGGCGATTGCGATGCACGGCCAATTAAAGCGCGACACCTAAAGCTGACTCATTTTCTACATGGCTAATCAACACCTAGACACAGGACTAACGATGTCTCTAGGCTAGGAAACGAGCATGACACATAACATCCGATCACGATCGTAAAATTATGTAAATAAGGAAGAAACTAGCCTTCGCTAGCTATATTCTGTAATGCGTGATTTTACGCATTTAAACCTTCCCGAATATTTTCCCGACATTTGACATTAAGTATTAGCTGGTTTCTAATATGTTATCTTGTCTTATCTTACTTTATTATGTAATTCCTTAATATTTTCCCTGAATATGAAATTGAAAATCGTAAATACCTACCTCTATATTTGGGAGTGTATTTTCTGATTGCCTTTTTTTTTGACTGGAGGTCTTCTGATGTAACATACCTGCAGTTTATAAATTTCTTTTTTTTGTTCCGATTACCGCGTTTAAAAAGTTACAGATCACTTTTCCCCTACTGCCAAGGAAGGGATGTTTTTCGTGCGTATCTTGTATGTACGAGTATGTAATCTTTATCACCTGTTATCTCTGAAATCTTCATCTATTCTGAACAATGGGGCACGATACGCACGTAACGTACGCGTACGTATGATTTTGCTTAGTTATTGAATTTTGTATCTTGTTCCAGCCTTTTAAGTAGATTTTGTAGTTAGTACTGGTATATAAGCAGGCATATTTTTTATTATAATTTTATTCATGTGTTTTTAGTAAGATAAATTACGTTATAATATACCTCATTTAAATCCTTGTGTAGTATATTGGAAATAAAAAGCCGGTCAAGTGCGAGTTGGACTCGCGCACCGACGGTTCCGTACAAACCTGTAGATAAGGAGTAGTAACTGTGAAATTTTCAAAATTGTCAAAAAAAATTCTATTTTTTTTTTAAAAAATGAAACTGAAAATTTACGGTTTTCGTAATTTTTCCTATATCTGTACTATAAGACGTCTTCGTACTAAATTTTCAGATCCTAAGTTTACGGGAAGTACCCTATAGGTTTTGATTCCCGTGCGAGTTTCGAAAATTTGCGGAAATTTGCGGCCTAAATGGCTGTATCTTTTGATTGCGTAGGCTTAGAAGGTTGATTTTTCTACAGCTTCCAGGGACAGTAAGCTTAAGTATCATATAGAAATTTCAATTTGATACCTCCGCGCGTTCCTGAGAAAAACGGTCTTGACAGACGGACGGACGGAAGGATCTTATAAGGGTTCCGTTTTGTTCTTTTGAGGTACGGAACCCCAAAAATTAAGAGGTGAAGTAAGTATTTAAATATAGTATATTTTATTATACACCAGAGTATTTAAATTCTGGCTTAGCATTACTAACACTGGCCTAAAATAACATAAATCATCGCCGAAAAAAAAACAAAGGCCTGCTAACAATTGAATTATAATACCCAATTATCTCATCGTCACTAAGCTAGTTTGGCTAATCGCGGCCTATATGGGACGAGACGGTGACACAACGGCCGTCCGGTCACGTCGCAAGATATGGCCGATGGTCACCGCGAATATCAATGCGCCGGCGCAGGGTGGTCAACGCAGAGTAAATGGCCATTGAGGTGTTATATTGGCCAATGTTGCTTTGCGGTAGTCACTCTGTTTGTTAGCTGTACTATTTTAGGGGGTGGAATGAAGACCAAGTTTGATAAAGTCATGGTATTCTGGCGGCAAGGCGACCGCTAATGATACTTGAAAAAGATTTTGGAACACTATGTTTTTTCATACGATGTATACGAATAAAAATACGAAAATAAAAATAAAATTGGGTATCATAGAAATATATTAACTTACATAACAACTATCAGAAGCAATTATATTTACAACAAGTACCTACTGCTGCAAAATACGAAATTTAAACGATTAACGACCGAGATATCTAATTAATTATTGAAGAAAACTAATTAGATCAGTTATTTATTACTTCGAAATCAGAATACCTCAGCTCACCGTAATCTCCAATTGGCGTTTAATAGGTTCACTATTCAGAATAACGTAAATAAAATAGTAAATTATTTCGGCCTCGGTCATCGTACTCGGGCCAGAAAGGCTCTATTTATTCACACGACTTTGTATTTTCAACGATATCCATCTCGGTTGCTCCCACATTCAAGCTAGCATGAGTGACTAGGACGGTATTATTTGATACCACGGGCATCAACGTAAATAGTAGAACCTCAGTTTCGCAAGCAAATATATTTGGCGGCTGCACAACGTTTTTCTTGGCCCACTCAATACGCCCATGTTTACGAACGTTGCGAACATCATTTATCTACAAAGCCCCTTAGAATGTAGGAGAGTATATTTATTATTTTTTCCGGCTTGAAGTTGTAACTTGTATTTTGGCACGGTTGTACACAATAGTAACCTAATTTTCCGATCAACAAACTGGCCTGGAATGCGAAGCACGAAGTTTACATTAAATTGGAGAGATTGAAAGAGAAAACTGTGATAAATGCCTCATTTATGTAAAATTTAGACTTTATCGCACACATTCCACATACATGAATTAATAATGGCTATTGCAACAAAGACTACTATTACAGCCCACGACATTGTAGCCCACTCATAAAGCCCTTGTTTCCTTGTCGCTGTTTAATTTCACCAGCGATCGTTTGTTATTGCGCCCTAGATATGGTGGAAAGCGGCTAGGGCCCTTCTCAATAATCTGTTGTCCGTAGTTTCAGAGGACGCCATCCCTTTCGCTCTTACTACTTTGACCAAGTGTGCGAACGCGTTAGTCAGAACCGATGATACAGACGAAACGTTACGAAGCTACCTTTCTGCCCATCAGACGCGCCGCGGTCGCGCGGTCTACGCGAAGCTACCGTCACGACACGAATCACGATTGCCGTGTCCGTGCTACAATCAATCTTTATTCTTTGCTTTAGCCTTTCCGGAGCTTCGAATACAAGACAAATGCTTTTTGATAGTAGCAATGTAAACAGAAGTTTCTATTGTAATAACTAAGGTTGAAAGCTCTTGCTAAAAGCTTTTAGGGTTTTACATTCTTACCGATTGAGTAAAACACTGAGAACATGCTTCCTTATAGATTATTTCTGCTTAATGTCTGACATTGCTACAAATAATAACATACCGTATTTATCATCGATAATTAAACGAGGAAAATGCGTTAATTTCCCGTGAGCAGTAATGGACAAACTTATATTGAAATAGCAAACAATCAGAAAAGCTCTTGGTTTGACTTATAAAATATTCCATAGCGAGACAAACCTTCATAGTAATTTAAAGGAAGTAGCTCCGCTGCCACATTTGTAATGTAACGTATGTTACGTATATACACAGAAATAAGACTTAACACAAATTACGAGTTACACACGTTAAATAAGTAGGTAAAGTACTTATTTACGCGTGTAAAATGTCCCATATCTTTCCGCTCTCATGGATGTACAGACACCAGCACATTAAGTTATCCACGACGGCATGTTATGCTTTTGGAATAGGGATGATTTTGGTACAAATGAGTATAGTTTGATGTGCAGAAGACTGTACCAAGCCCTTGTCAAGCACAAAGCGGCTACATGTCGCACCGTACTAGGCTATCTGTGACAAGCTCCATGCCAGTTACTCGCCCGAGTGAATTATCGACACATGGCGAGAAGTGACCAATGCAACATGTGTGTATGACGGGCTGAATTGATTGCAACTTCAATGATTGTTGGCAGTTGAAGATTGAATTAAGCTACTTATTTCATTGACAGTTTGTATATTCAACATTGTTTTGTTAGTTGGTATTACCAAACTGTTATTACCGGTATTACCAACCGTCGTTTTGCAATAAAATAAAACCTTGAAACTGTTTCCTTTTTTGGATCAAGTTTAAAAGGGGTTTACGAATAAAACGGACGTAAAAAAATCATAAACCCAGTAGCACCAATTAGTAATCCCAATAACTGAAAAGATAGAGGCTCCCTTAACTTTAAATGTTTTTTATCGTCACCGCTCGTGCTGCGAGGCGACAATAAAAGCACCCACGAAAACAAAAGATGATAGAAAAATAAAAATAAAAAAACACCCATCATCGTGTCCCGGCGTGTTCGAAATTTGAATACAAGCGACGGGGCGTGAATGGGGCATAATTCGTGCTCGCTTCAATTTAGAATTTTGATTGCTTGTCCCTTCATTGTTTTACAGGCTTTGTTGTGGAACACGTGACTTTAAATTAAGGTGCACTTTTCCAGTATAAACTGAATCGTCGCTGACAGGATTAAAAATGTAAGTAATCAGCTCTCTTAATAGGAAAATATATTTAAAGTACTTCAATCATTTTAAATTGTAAGCAAAGCTTTAAAAGATCTGCTTATAAAGCTAGCTTCACTTTAAAGAGTTTTCGACTTTTTATTTAATAATAAATATTTCACAACAATCACACCAATTCTATAGTCCCAAATTAAGCTACGAGGCTTGTGTTATGGGTACAAGATAACGGATAAACATACTTATTTTTTTTTGTAAATAAATACATATTATACATAGAAAACACCCAGACCAGTACAAACACACATGTTCATGCACTCATATTTGTACTGTGCGGGGATCGAACCCGCGACCCTTGGTTTTAGAAGTCCGACCTGTGGACCACCGCACCAAGCGGTCGTCTAAATCTTTCACAATTTACTCAAAAGAACATAGTTCTCATATTGAAATTTCTGTTTAATAGATTATGTTCCAACTCAGAAATAAGTGCGGACTGTCACCAAAGCCATTCCGATTCGTATTAGATATCAGCGAAAGCATAAACTTAAATGGACGCTATTTTCTAGTGAAATTGATCCTTGTTTAGATTTGAACGTTATGGTTTAGGGAAACAGGGAATAGCGCAATTTTATGGCAGCATTGCTAGTTAGAACACTTCCCGGTCGATATTTAGGTGCGGGCAGTAAACTTAACAATGCATCGCCCTATTTACAACTGGAATAGTCTAAAGCACAAAGTTTTTAATTACAGTAAAGTTTGGTAGTAATAAAAATCAATAAGCAGGGCGGCATTTATCCGCCGTACATAAAATGTCACACAAAATCGCTTCCCTCTTTTTTAGTTTATATAATAATATTTATATATATGTGGGTATGGGTAGGTAAACAGGAGGCGAAGGCTGGTATTATAATTCTACTAGTGGCCGCCCGCGACTTTGTCCGCGTGGAAAACCTTTATCATTACACAATTATTCGCTCGAGTAGTAAATGTCAATTAACCCTCAAAACTGAAGTATGGTAATCGCTTAATTAGCAAATAACTTGTGGTTGTGGGAACCAACCGCGCGCTTGTAACGTTTGGCCGAGTAAGCATTTATTTTCTAAGCAAATATATGTATTTTTTATTCGCACTCAATAAAACGACACGGTACCAACAACATGTGTTTAACTTAAAATATCCCTCATCAACTACATCAAGAAAACCACACACTTCAAAACTTAACCAAGGGGCGCCATCTATCTGTAAGCTATGAGTTAATTTCTCAATTATTACATGGGATTGAGATGTTTTTTGCGGAAAAAGTTGCCTATGTCAGTCTCTAGCCTCTTATCTACCTAATATACTATACTATTGTCGTCTTGTTGCATCGTGAAATAAGGACAAACAAACGAACAAACAAAGAAACTGAATTTCCCGACTGACCCCCGACTGACTGACTGGATAGAAACGTTCAAAATCAGATTTCAGCGGTTTCGTATTCAGAATCGCGCGCTCTATCGATATTATTTAAAATGTTCAAATTAGCAAAAAAAAAAGATATTTTACAACACTTTCGACACACTTTCGAGATTAATCAAATCTAAGAATTTCGATTAGTGTCATGCGTCATTCCTAGAATCAAACGGCAAGAAGTTACTGAGAAACATCAGTCTAGTCACTCGCGAGTCAACGGCTTATGTCGCTCACTCTAGTAGCCATAGTTTATGATAACATCGGATTATTTTATCGACTAAAACAAATTCAAAGTCCATTGAAGAGTAATTTATACCTAAAAAGATTTTACTATGTGCATCTCGGAGAATGATTAAGATTTAATAATTCCCTTACTAACTCCGCCATAAAAGAACTTCTAAGCCATCCAAGCTGAAAAATTATTAAAAATTAGAGGCCGTCTTACATCCTTGACCACTGACCAGTTGCAGATAGCGAACAGTGTAGGTTACTTAATTACCACGCAATTCGCTTAAGTAGCTTCCGTTTCAAACAAAGAAAATGCCAATTTCGCAACATAATAGACAAAACAGATTATTCATCTATTTCATGGGCTTTGTTTGTCGCACTTATTTATGCAATCACATAAAATAAATTGTGCACTAGATATTCTGATTGACTGATAAATATTTATTATTTGGTATAGTGTCTCAGGATTAGAATGTTTTATGTTGTTGTTATTGATGTAGGTAGTATCGTTTTGAAACTACAGCATTTAATTTAGTTCAAGCAATAGCCAAATGTGTAAAAAATATTGACTAATGAACGACCATTGGACGATCACTAAAGGGCGATTTTTCAAAAGCCAGATAGCGCAGTCTGATAAAGTTCAAAGATGGCTAATTTAAAAAGGTATGAGGTCGGTTCATATATCAGTTCGATTTTAAAAATAAGAGGGCCTATTCCGAAAAACAGAAACTGCCAAAACAAAATCTTGTACAGACGACAGCACCCATAAATCGCATCGCCCTTATAACATTCATGCGCATAAAGTGCCACAGGTTTTGCCTTTAGATTTTTGACGAGCTGTCATACGTACTTGTGGCATAAAATGAAAAACCGATTATCGTTTTGCCGGATTTCGTTTTTCGAAACAAGGCCTCGGCCATTTGTATGCGAAACTGACAGGAACGAGTGCTAAGCAAATCACACGGGCGATAGCATCTGTAAAGGAAGACGGCACGCGCCCGCGCACACGTGACGTTACAGATGTGCAGTGAGCCAGAAACTGTGGCGGTGTGTGATGTAAACTATCGATAGTCTAACTGATTGATCGATCATTTCACAATTTTATCGATACGATGTGAGCTTAATGTATCTATATGTACATAATTCTTCATGACTGGAAATGACTGAGAAGTGGATAGGTAAGAGCCACCGACAACAAACATTAGTTCCATAATCTCTGCCTCGAAAATGTGATACAATACATGTTTTGTTGGTAAGTGCCGTTATCTTTTTATCCAGTATCTGATCTTTCTATACCGTATTGAACAGTCTCAGTCTCAGTATGCTAAGATATGCTAAGAGATGGTGTTAAAACGCTCATAAAAGATTTTCTTTTAAACGACGTTATCTACCTAAATAACTTAATTCTCTTTAGATAGTCGGGAAAATGACGATAATTTACTTTTTATCGACAACTATCGATAGTTGTCCAACATTGCGCCTGCGTCTATTCGGACTCTCACCTCATTTGAAGCGGTTCAATGCAAAAAGTGGATTACCAGGCTACGGAAATGGACTTTTTGTCGGAGTTCCGTACTAGTAGTGCGAAGAAAAAAAGTATATCAAGAAACTTATTTTATTGAAGAGTCAAAGTGTCAACGTGTTGAAATGCACTTACAATAAAAAGAACACTATGCATAGCACTAAACATTTTTATCTCTTCGATTCTCCGCATAAACTCCTTTGTTACAGACAAAACTGTTATTTCATTGCACCAGAAAGTAATCTGTGCCAGAAGTGCACATTTAATTTTTAAATTTATGTTAGTATGAGAGTTACTTATTATTGCTCCGCAAGTATTTAGATTTCTTTACACCAACTAAAAGTATTTGGTAGTCGGAATGTACTGTTTGTTTAGGTTATCGAAACCCTTCTGTGGGTTCCAAGTGGTCCTTACAAGTTGCCTCCCCTACTAATACTTTGAACCCGTATAATAGACCAGCCTTTAAATTGAAAACCCATAGTTATTCAATCCCCTAGACATTCTTGTGAAACATGTTATTTCATGTTATTTTAAAACTGTGAAATCTTTGCAAGCAATTAACTGTAATTAAATAAAATGAAAAAAATTTACTCAAAAAAATAAGGTACATGGTAAGCATCCCGTTTTCAGTAGCTATTCTAATGTTTATAAGTACCTAAAACCCTATGTCTCGTGCTCTGTGGCCCATAGAAAGCCTAAAACAAGATTGGTATGTGAATACTAGTAAGTACAAGACTTGACGCGTCTTGTCCACCCGAAAGTGTGTTCTTGAGTACCTATCTCAAGCATCCACTAGGACTGGTATAAAGGCGGATTTATATCAAGAATGCTTCAATGACCCTCAAAGACTTCTATCAAAGGACAATATTAAGGTTTTATTCGAGCGATGAGGGGAATGTTGTGTAAATAAGAACGACGGAGTCTTTCCTCTTCAATGGTTTCCAAATTGTGTCCCAATCAGGGAGTTTCATTCGCAAGATAGCAGATACTATTTATGTGGTTGTTTGTAGTGATTTCACATAGTCGATTTCTCACGATTTAAAAACAGTGGCGCGCTGTGCGGCGTATCGAGCGCACGTATCTGTGACCGGTCTGCACTCTGGCGCTGTGCCGTTTTTGCGACTACCCACATTTTCAATTAATGTCTTAAATATTAGTGAAACAAAGTGAAATATGGAGGAAAATAGTACAAACGAATTAAGTGTGGAATGTGATGAACAAAGTGAAGTTAACCAAGATTTTGAATGGGATAATATGGGAACAGATATGTTATCGCAAGACAATCGCCCAGACAAGAGATTTAGGAATGACAGTGATGAAAATGAAGAAGGTTTTACGACCGTGACTAGGAAACAACCCAAACGTATGGCACGTAGTAACTCCTTTATTTTACCTACTGTAAGAGATGCTGGGAGAATGACAACAATAAGGAGTTCTGAGCATAATGAGGAGATAATCGAGATCTGTATGAGTTCAAAGGAGATGCTACCGAAACAAATAGCTATGGCCAAACTTTTACAATCGCATAACTTAAAAAACATATTGCGAATAAAATACAAAAGCCCATACAAGGTACTCGTCCGCTTTAATACAAAGGAAGATGCAGATAAACTTCTAAATAATCAAGAGATGGCTAAATTAGGCTACAGATGCCAACTCACAGACGAAATAAATCTAACATTTGGTGTCGTAAAACAAGTAGAAACTGATATAAGTGATAATGAAATACAGGAAATATTTCAATGTGACTCCATTATTGTGTCGGCTAGAAGACTGAAAAGATTAAATCATGATGGAAAATGGATCGACAGCGAGACCGTAAGATTGTGCTTTAAAAGCTCCACCTTGCCTCCGTATGTTTTTGCACACGGATGTCGTTTTAAGGTGGAGCCATACACATTCCCAGTTACCCAATGTTCAGGATGTTGGAAATTTGGACACCTAGTACGAGCTTGTCCAACAAAAAAAATTCTGTGTCCAAAATGCGGCAATGAACATGTCAACTGTGAGACAACCAATTTCCGGTGCCTTAACTGTAAAGGGCCACACGCTTCTTTTGACAAAACATGCCCTATCTTTCTAAAAGAAAAGAACATAAGATCTATAATGTGCAGCGAGAATTGTACCTACCGGAAGGCGCTATGGATACACTTGGACAAAAATAAAGAGAAAGAAGGTGAAAACTACACAGAACGCTTTATCACACCCATATCCTAAAATTATAACTTAACGAGGTCGTATAGAGATATTGTGGTAACCAATGCAATAGTTCACCAAGAAGAGGATAGCCAATCAACAGATGAAGCAGTAACCGACAATTATACTAAACATACTGAAACCGAAACTTCGAAGAAAGGAAAAAAGAAAAAATCTAAAAACAAACGACCAAACAATAATGTAGAAGAGGAACTACTGACGGAACTATGTTCTCAATCCTGCCAAGAGACAGGGAATATACAAGAACATACAAAAGCTAAGAAAAAACCATTTTCGTTTAAAAAAATACTCCAAAAAGCTAGAGACATTATACTATCAGATGCTGCGATCGAAGAAAAAATTAAGAAAGCGATAGTTATGTTTATTGAAGAAATTAAGATATTTTTGAGGGAATCTTTCTGTAACAGCGATGGCATTACCAAGCTATTTTCTTTATTTGTTGATGGGGACAGTCAATAAACAAATTTTCGGTGTGAACATACTACAGTGGAACGCACAAAGTGTACGTCCTAAATTCAACGAGCTTGAAGCCTTACTCAATCAAGAGAAAATTCACATTGCGATATTGAGTGAAACGTGGCTTGATGAAGAGACACCACTTCATATGCGTGATTACACTATTTACAGACGGGATAGATGGGATTCCTACGGAGGCGTTGCGATCTTTACACACATAAGTATCAAAACTCAGGTATGCCTTACACAAGTTAATAATCCAGGTATAGAAATTATAGAGATAAAAATTCTAAATTGCACAAGTCTTCATAAAGTAGTTTCGGTCTATTGCCCATCATCAGTGTCAACATCTTTTTCTGACTGGGATAACCTGTTTTCGAATCAACCATGCAAAACTATCATAGCCGGTGATTTCAATGGTCATAACATATTATGGTCAAATAGAAATGATACAAGAGGTGGCTATATAGCAGACACTTCTTACGACAATGGCTTTATATATCTTAATGATGGCAGGCCAACACGACTGAAATTAGTTGATGGACATTTACAGCAAAGCTCGCCAGATATTACGTTTGTATCATCAGACATAGCAGTCCAATTTAAATGGAATGTAACCAATGAGTGCTTTGGAAGTGATCACCTTATCATTAAGTTTACTCTAAATTATCAGGACGTTTTAACAATTTCTACAAGACGTAATTTTAAACAGGCTGACTGGGATGGATATAAACGTTCTTTGGATATATCATTTTCTTCTGAATTCTTACCTTGTGACAACACGCAAAATATGTACAATTTCTTTACAGATAAAATAAACTCGGCAGCTGACCATAACATTCCTTTAATTAAAACGTGTATAAATCCGCTTAGAAATTTCAAGCCAAAAATCTTTTGGACACCTAATTTATCAAAACTTGTTGCAGTACGCAGATTAGCTTTAAAACAATTTCGGCGTAACCCTACTCCACAAAATCTTCAAACACTGCATGACAAAATATCCGAAACACGGAGAGAAATTAGAAAGGCTAAATCGGATAGCTGGAAACAATTCTGCGAGGGCATTGACGAGTCGGTGTCAACCACAGAAGTATGGAACCGAATGCGCTGGATTAAGAGTATTAAAAAACCTAAATTATGCGTAACAGAGGAACAAAAAGAAGAACTTTTATGTTCGCTTGCCCCTGACTATGTTCTCAACACTAGACCAACATTTCACTCGTCTAATGAGACATTAGAAGCTTCTATATGTCCTAATGAACTAGAGGTAGTACTCAGAAGAAAGAAAAAAGATACAGCACCGGGAAACGATGCTGTCTCTTATTCAATGATTTCTAACCTCCCACTAGCTGCAACGTTATACTTGTTACAGATATATAATTTGATTCTGGATACTGGCGAGGTTCCTACTCAATGGCGCGACATAAAAATAGTACCGATACCTAAGGCCAGCATGTCCACCTCAGTCAAGCTTAGACCCATATCATTAATATCTTGCCTCTGCAAGGTATTCCACGAATTGTTGCGAAAAAGACTGGAATGGTTTGTGGAAAGCCAGAATATTATAGCATCTGAAGCTACAGGGTTTAGGAAATCTCAGTCAAGTTTGGACAATTTAGCAAGACTTATAACACAAATACAGATAGGCTTAACAAAAAATGTTCCAGTTATTGCCTGTTTTCTAGACATAGAAAACGCCTATAATAATGTTCTTGTAGAAAGGATTGTAAGCACTCTTGATGAAATTAAAATCGGAAAAAAGATCTGCCTATACTTTTGGGAATTTTTACGTGAAAGGCATCTAAAAATAACAGACGAAATGGACTCGAGTACATGTATTTCTAGATGGACGCACGTAGGACTGGCCCAAGGGGATCCCATCTCTCCCTTATTTTTTAATATAGTTACATCTAAAATTTGCTGGACTATAAGACAAGTGTGTATATCTCAATATGCAGACGACTTCATACTCTATGTTAGTTGTACTAATTTAAAGGATAGTTTTTCACTATTGCAGGGAGCTATTGATACTATGATTAATTTATTAGAACAATTGGGACTACAGCTTTCTAGTGCAAAATGTAAATATTGTATGTTTAGTCGCGGAAGTAGAACACAACGATATAGCCTAGAAATTAACAACACAGAAATAGAATTGGTGCATAACATTAAATACTTGGGATTTTGGCTCGATTCAGGGCTACGTTGGAAAAAACTTATAAATGAATTGTATGACAGAGCAAATAAGATATTAAATATACTAAAAATTTTAGCTGGATCCGGGTGGGGTATGCACCCAATTCACCTACGCTGTTTGTATATAGCCTTATTACGCAGTCGACTTGATTACGGGTGTTTTTATTACGACAACAGTGCAAACAGCAATCTTGCAAAATTAGAAAAGCTTCAAAACAAAGCTTTGAGAGTTGTTGGTGGATTTATAAGAACAACTCCAATCCATGTAATGGAAAGTGAGCTTTGTCTTCCTCCACTACATCTAAGAAGGAAATATTTGGGATATAAATACTGTTTGAGGGCTATTGCATGGTCTAACAATGTAACAATTACTCTTTTACAGGAACTTTGCGCTCTTGGAAATAATATCTACTGGAATAAAAAGAAAAAGCCTCTATTACAATTAATATTCCAGGAAATACAATACGTGAATATTTACAAAACGCCTCGCCTAGAAATTTTTGATCTCCCAACCTGGAGTTCCAAAATTGATTTAAATTGTATAAAAAGTAACCTAGATTGCCTTGAGTTTGCAAAAGCACAGATAGACAAGAATAAATTAAAAATAGAGGTTTTACAAGAAATTCATGAAAAATATTACGGATGGTGGAAGCTATTTACAGATGGGTCCAAGAACACCAATGCTGCTGGTGCTGCGTATTTTGATCTACAATCAAAAAATACTGGCACATTTAAAATTAATCATGGTATCAATATTATGTCTGCAGAATTAGCTGCTATAAATGAAGCACTATTTTATGCAAAAAATTTAGAGTGTGATCGAATTGTGATTTTCACAGACAGCAAAAGCGCCCTCCAGCATATAGCTCGTTGCACCTCTGGACAAAGAGGAGTTTCGTTAGCTTATGCCATTCTGCATACATTATCTGACTATCAAAATCGCTCCATAACCGTTGTCTTACAATGGATACCTGCTCACATAGGGATTTGGGGAAACGAGGAGGCTGATCGTCTTGCCAAATTAGCAGTTACAGAAGGTATTGATATAGATGTAAAGCCATGTAGTTCAGAAGTTTTCAAAAAATACAAGAGAGAAATTTACAACATGTGGAAAGAATATTTTAATAAGACGTCGTGCGAAAAAGGAATTTGGTACAAAACATTACAATCAGAACCTCCTCGTATCCCCTGGTTTTATACTTCCAATTTTAGCAGACTACAAATTGTTACTGCCCATAGATTGCGTTCGGGCCACATGCCGTTAAATAAATTCAAATTCCTTATGAAATTAATAGAATCCCCGAACTGTACAATGTGCGGAGTATTAGAAGATGTACATCATTTATTAATGGAATGTGAGCGGAATCGCGATCTAAGAGACGTAGTTTATAGATTACTCAGTATTAATAAACTTGATATTGGTTCATTAACCAACTCATTAGCAGAGCCGACTTCGGAGGCCGCTAAAGTTGTAATTAATTATACTATCTCTAGCCTTAAGTTAAGTTAAGATGGAATTATGTAATATGTTTATATTAATATGGAGCTGTCATGATCGAATTGATCGATCAAAGCTTCTAAATAAATCTAGAATAAAAAAAAAAAAAAAAACGATTTAAAAAGTTCCTATCACCTATCTAAGCATGACCAGTTGGTAAAGTAATATCCCTTAGAAAAATGCTTAAAACCTCAATATTTTTAATAAGTCAAGAATAATGAACACAAATAATGGTTATATTACTGACTTACGTTGCCCAAGCAACAATCAAATTAAATAGGTAGAGCAAATACACTTGACTGAAAACTATTGTACATACTTCCATGAACTTATCACGGAAGTGTGTACAATAGTTTAAGTAATAGCTACTTCATGACCAACTGTTTATTCAATAGTTCTACTCACGGTTTATTTCACATTCAATTCGACGATGTTCAAGGATACGCTGCACAACACCTTTCATGGTCCGAGGTTGGCGAATCTTTTGTGTAATCCCCTTTATCACGGATGAAAGCCTGCTCTGAGATCGGAAGTATTGTGTTACGATGAACGACTGCTATTCCAGATAAAAGCCCTTACAACACTCAGCCTTATACCAGCGGAACATGGTTCAGACCATGCCACTGTTTTCATGCCTTTCCACACAATACCGATGTTTATGTTGAAGTGAAATGTGAATTAGTGAAATCACTTTGTATCTCTCAGATCTCCAATTTCAACACGGTTATCAACTGTGAATAGATAAAATTGGCTACGTGTTTATTTAACTAAAAACTTCCTTTGCACCTTTTCATTTACAAATATCTCGTCTGTGAGATGTTTTATGTGTGGTCTGTTAAAATGGGGACCTTAATTATGGACATGCAGATTGCGCGAGTCGGTGCAATGTTTCAAGTTCTTATCATTATGGTTTTTAAAACAATCGTGAACAACGTAACCTCAGAAATAAGAGTAAAAACTTAAGTGCTTTAAAACTGACAGGGCACCAAATTAAGTTGTTACTTTGCCGTTTTTAAAACAAAATTAACTTTAATGTTACAGCACAATTACAACTTAATTGCATCTCAACTTTACTAAGTCCAATTATTTAATTATGCAACCATAAATTACTTAGTCATTCCACGTCTAATTATTTCTTCATCTCGTAATATTCAGGGCAATGATCCAAGTGGTTTTGCTTTTTTATAGTTCCTCTTTATGTTGATAGTAAAAGGAACATACGAAAAAACTACTACTTGTTATAATAATAGATATTGTAAAAGCTTTCTTTTACAAGAAGCATCTCACACAAAAAAATGACGTTTAGACAAAACAGGCCACATAACCATTTCAATTATTTTAACATGTCCATAGGTACATTTTAATGTGCGCTTATTAAAACACAATACACGAGCTACGGGCAGGCTGGAATATTAAACTTTGAATATTAAACTAACTAAGTATAGCTACTTGCCACGTGGGTTTCGGACTCAAGGATTTTAGTTCTGGCGTCACTGCAGTCTAGGGTTGTAATAACATGTATGAAAATAATATTTTTAAATCATGCTTTTCTAACATTATCTTAAAGCTAAAACTCTCCCTGTAATGCTTCAACCCTATAATGGTACTTACGAGTACATAAACTGTTGCAGATTTAGCTGTACTTACCTAAAACAAAGGAAGTTTAAATGAGTATGTTTTAATAAATATGTATTAATAAACTGAAATTAGTTTGTAAAGAACACTCAGGTATAAACAGCAGAATTAAAGATTTGTAGGAGGTTATTGGAGTTATGTTTTACATAATATAGTTTATTTTAAATTTGAATTGTAATTAATCTTTGTTGTATTTTTGTGCATGAGTATGTAAATTTAAGCTTGTTTGCGACTTGGTGTAAACTGTAAGCTACAAGTGGTTTGAAATAAATAAATATACGTGCATATGCACAATAGGCATGGTTCTACCGATTCAGAATGATAAATCAAGACACAATTTCAACTACATTATTTAAATGTTAATTCAATTCATTAAACCAGCATTGTTTGACAATGAAACATGGTTTCCATTACCTTTCAATTTCCAGGAAAGTGACAAATGTTTACCATTTTTACTTTATTTCGAGTTTAGGAGAATAGAATCAACGTAATTAAAACCGTATCCATTTACAAGCTGCCAGTGTCGCAAACAATTTATGTGGTGTGGCCACCCCACTGCTATTGTGTCCCACTTCATGCCAGTCATTCCACGGACATGACTGAGGGAATCCGAAAGGATCCATTGTCCTGGACATTATGAATCTTTGTTCCGTACTTTTTTTCCCGTTTCACATAAATTGCTTTTATACTCCAAAGAGAGTAGGCGCTCGATGCTCGTATAACCTTAGTCCAATCCTCATTAATCTAATCGGGACTTTAAAAGTGCTACCAATTTAAAGCCTTTAAATTGCTTTATTAAAGCCCCAACTAATTGAGTTGAGTCCATATATTTCTGTTTGGAGATAGGTGGGTCATTGTAAACCAGAAATAGTCCGAGACGCAGCGTCGTAAATTAGAGAGGTGTACGTGGCCGACTAAACAATGAAGTCATGATGAACAGCCTAGATCGTGGAGTACAGACATAAGGCTTCCTTGTACCTATATTCCTTCACTATAGAGAACGCACACATACCACATAATTACACATTTTACCATCAAATATTCCAATAACTTCAAACTTTTTACAATAATGGACAATTCTCTCATATCTAGGCGGGACAGAGACCTTAAACTAAAAGAAATCTATTGAAATCATTTTTGACGTCATTATCATTAGTTCATTTTTCATTTTTGATCTATTGAAATCTTATTTAATAAACTCTTAGTTGATAATAATTTTGTGAGAGTATTGACGTACAAATATAATTTCTACTCTTGACTTTTAAATAAAATCAATCAATCAATAATTTTTCATATTAGAAAGCTCTATTTTATGTATTTACGATCACATTATTATGTAATGTACCCTATTTATAAGCAAACGAAGAAATTTGAATTTGAATTTGACTGTCAAATAAATGTAAACTAAATGTTTCAGGCACAATTAGTTCGTATTCAAAGTTGGATGGACTCTAAGTCTAATTATTCATGTGTAGACACAAAAAAGGAATCGTTTAAAAACCTTTTATGCGTGCCTGTTTTGTGCCAGCGATCAGAAATAACTTTGTTGAGCAGGCAGAAAACAAAAACAACGACTTCTTTGTAACAGGCATGCATCTCGTTACGTTTCCCTCAAAAGGATTAAGCTCTGTGTTAAGAAGAGAAATTATTTTGTACTCGGAATTCCTTCTTTGAGTTGCACGATGTTTTATGAAGACACCGTACGTTATATCGGATGTGCTTTCATTACCCCGGTATTTCTTCCATATATAGAGGCAATGAATTACGAACGTGATCATTTTGAACAGCCTCGCGGTGTTAATTTTATAAAAAACCATCGATTAAATTCGCATGTCGAAACTTTTTGTTGCAACCGCGCTTTTGGAAACCATTCTCGGCAGCTATAAAACAATGAGATACATTCCAATATTATCACATAAATATGATTATGGAATTCTTAGCGTAGACGCATATGTCAGGAAGAATGTCGTAAGGAGGACTATAAAATATTTTGATGAATTGCGTTTATGACTATAACTTGTGACATGAAAGTGTTTTCGTAGCAATGTGTGGGTAAAAGATAATAAAACTGTTGCTGCTATAAAAATGACATAAACACACTAACCTAACATGGATATGACACAAACGTTTCACAAGAAGTTAGTACGAGACTGCAAAAATCATGTAAATAGAGCTAATATACTGTCAAACTTAATTAGTTCCTATCTAATCCTATCTTGAAAGGAGTAGGTATTGATGTTTCGTATATCTTACATTTACACCTTTTAAAAGTTTACATGTAACGTAACGTTTTTCCATCAGCATCTACGCATCTTTGCTAATTGTGTTTTCGCAACGATATTAACCCGAAAATTCTTGAAGTACCGTTTCATTAAACGACACATTACACGAACGATACATCACTGTCCATGAGTCATATCGAAGTTTATATCATACTTCGTCTGTATAAGGTATTGATTAATTATTTGATATCGCACGCATCCCTCGACGTCCGACGGCTGGTGGCCGAAGACGATAATGAGGATTCCTCCCAAGAAAGTGCTGACACACATCGTTTAACATCAGTGACACAGCTGAAGACAAGTCCATCATATTATGTCTTTGTATATGTTTTTTTTTGTATATGTCTTTTTTACTTTAGGCAAGAAGACGCTAACATAGATAGAATCCCTCTATGGTCTAACATTTCGTAATTAACGAATGACAAAACAAAAGCCCTAAGCGATTTATTTAGACATTTATTTCAGAGTAACGGTTCTGTAGGAAGAGTATAATAAATAATAATAATTACTTTCTAAGAAAAATATCCGTTTAGCCATCTCAGCTAATCTTCTTATCTTATCAATCTTCTTATATATATATAACAATGAATGTCTGTTTGTTAGTCTCGAGAACGGCTTTGACTAATTTTAGTCTCGAAATATTTGTGGAAGTCCTGGGAAGGTTTATAAGATCAGATACATAGGCAGGACAACGTCTGTGGCGATTTTGCTAATTTTGGTTTCGAATTACTTACATTAAGACGAGAAAGTATGCAAAAAATGATAGGAATATACTAAAAACGACAATTTTATTTTGCCATACGAAAGCGATACGTAGTTCACTGGGTCAGTTGTCTATATATCTTCTTATATATAATATATATAAATGAATTGCTGTTCGTTAGTCTCGTTAAAACTCGAAAACAGCTGTACCTATTTTGCTTATTTTGGTTTTGAATTATTTGTTGAAATTCAGGGAAAGTTTAAATGGTGAGAAAATATTTTAATAAAATTGCGAAAGCAGCGTGCAGGACGACGTCTGCCGGGTCCGCTAGTACTTTATTATTTTATCATTTTGTTTCCACATGGTTCAAATCAAGCGCTTTAAGAGTTAGCTTTGCTATGAAGCGTAAAATGCGTGTAATGAGCAGAATGTAATTGTTGTGCGAAGTGTAACTGTTTAAAACCCGCATGATTATAATGGAAGTTATTTAAAAACTTTGTCAATCTACTACCACCAGATATAACCATACCCTGTTTTTCAGCTTTTCGAGCTTTACAGCAGAATAAGCAGATATATGGTAAGACATAAATTACAATCCGTTAATATTTATAGCACTTTATGCAAGCAAATGTATGCTAGCTACTGCCAGAGGTATTTTAATCAACTATAATTCACAATAAATTATGGCTTATCATAAAAAGGATACGGCTCCTTGCAACCAAGTTTTATTGAGCTTAATCGCTAAACGACGCAGCATAACGAGATACATTTAAAATTCCTTATACGTTATTAGTTATCGGTTATTAATATTGTAGTATGGTATCACACGGACAATTTGTTGAGCTAACTGCACTATCAATGGGTATAGATACATGTAAATAATTAAACTGTGTTTTCCCATACATGCAATTAGCCGAATGGTCGGAATGAAAGCTTTTACGGCTTGCCTTTGGACACGGCCACAAACGCAAGTCCCCGGATCTCCCACGCAAATTCCTTGCGGTCCACGGTCAGTCCGGCTTGTCAACTCACACCTGCTTAAGCCAGATTTCTTATTAAGCTGACAGGAGCTGCATGTAGTCTACATTAATCTGGAGTACCACTTTGGATAAAGGTTACGACTGCGTCGAAATTCAAGTTCATTAATAAACAATATTAAAAATATTTGCGTTAATTGTGATATTATTGTAGGTATATAGATTTCACAAGCGCGATTACTTACCTCACTTAAGATATCTAGAATATAATTTATAAGAATGATGCATTATAACTCTTCGCAGTCGAGATAAGATACCACCTTAACTGGCGATTAATATAAAGATATTTTAAACTTAGCCTTCCTAGGATTAGGAATTTAGGATTAAGGTAACATATGCAGTTATGCATGTACTTACATAACGCAATGTCAATTCGCAATGCTTATTACTGCTCACGATTTCTACGCCATATACTTATTTGCCGTAACCGTTGGCTCTTGACCTCTATACCTAATCTTAAGATCTTACGATAAAATAACTACATATAAAATTAATATGATATGCTTGATCGACACAATCAATTATAAAGTACCCATTATTACTCGTAAAGTTGTATCAATGATGTTATGATAACATTAATAGGCTTGCTAGACCTTGGGAGTGTTGAAAGCTCGTTTAAATACAAGACAGCTTTTTCAAAATGAATGACAGCACAAATGACTTAACCTGAAGGAGACACACGTTTCTAGTTGGTTGGATATTATTAATCTAACCCTTTAGATACAACACTAGGTATCGAGTTCTTTTGTAGTAAGTCTATCAATCCCCACTAAGCCCACGTGGTAGAGTACAGCTCGTACCACCTCATAGTTAAGGTGAGGCCTGTGCCCAGTAGTGGGACGTATATAGGCTGATGAGAAAGAGCGAGAAGTCTAACAATGTCTCGACTTTACATAAAGTAATGACTTCTAATGCTTTGAGGCCATACGTAAATATTCTCGAAGCTCATCTATTCATATTGCACATAAATATCATTGATGCATAAACTGACTCAAGCCAGGCTCGAGATTAGAGTGAAGTTCCGTCTTCCTGAATAGCGTGAAATGAGGCCACGTCATTGCACTCGTAAATATTAGCAATCTCAATATTGCTTTCTCAGCCATTTTACCAATTAGTGTTCATCTAGTATTTAGATTAGTCGAACTTCCCAAGTGAAGTTCTATCATAATTATCCTTATTACCAAAGTGGGATGGGATATTCCTGAAAACATTGAAGTACCTAGTGTCGTTAAATTGTAAATTGACAAACGTCACTTTGTAATAATTTTATTAAATACTGTATCGATTTTATTTCCTTTGTCCGCAAACATGTTATGGCTATGACTAGTCCAATTAGGGACATATTTACAAAGTTATTAGTGAGCTCATCCTTCTAAAATGGGTGCTTGTTAGTGTTTGTCCTACTCCTTTGAAAACAAAATAAACAAAACTTGAGGTTTTTTTCCTATTAATCGAACACAGTAAAAATAATATATTTCAAATATAATATTATAAGAGATCAGTCTTCGCAGTTAATTTAATTACATAATACGTACATTGTTAATTATTTTAATTATCACCACTAAAAATAAAAATATAACGCTTCTATACTTACCTTCTATACTTTCTATTCTTCCATAGATATTTGAAATCTGGTATCATCGGTAGTTAAGCAAACTGACGAGTTCAATGTAGGTACCGGCACTGCAGTTTATATATAAATTCGCATGTTACGAGTACTCGTAATCTTTTTTCGAACTCGCCTTCTAACTGAGCAGGTTTCGTCCGCAAACGACATTCCGGTCGTTGCCCACTTGAAATTAGCCAAATAATTCAGCCTCATCGAATGGAGATGGACGGCTGCTGGTATTTCTTATAACGATTCCAATTATATTTTGGTGAATAATGCTCGAAAAATGCTAATTCTTGAAATTGCTTAATTTGCTGAACTCTTCACAGCAAACGTTTTACACTTTGATAGACAGTTACGAAGAAGACAAAATAATACAGATTTTGTTTTCAGAATCGTAAAGGGGAGTACTGACTAATAACCAACGTTACGAAGTGTAGTGTAACATGTTAAGAAGTGAATATTCTTGCAGCATGCGTCTTGTTACGGGGAAACCACAAAAAAAGACAAACACGCAAAAATTCACGCTTGATGCGAATGTTACATTACACCTCGTAACGTTACTCAGTTCGTAACCTTAAAAGTATGCTCGAAAGTCGCATTAGTCCTGTCGTTTTGCATCCTCTTTTTCAAGCATTTTTGTTTGAGAATAATAGAGAAGTTGACACCACCAATCGTAGACGAACTTTTATTCAACTGTTATAAAAAAACGCTTTTTTTCATTGAGCTTATTATAAGAATAACACACTTTGACGTCATCGAGTTCGATACGATTTAAGTTCAATTTAAAATCAAATATTACGAACTGCAATAAGAGAATCAAACCTATTTCATGGGAAAATCAAACTTTTTACTCTCTGACCTTTAAACCTCAATGATATTTATCTATCTGGATAAGTTTAACATTTTTAATATACATAGCAATACAAAAATCCCAAAAGCACAGATTTCCATGTAACCATTAGGGTAATAACATTTCAAATAAAGTTGCGTGTCATCACAGATTAATAACATACACGCAATGCTCTCCTCAGACCCGTTAACTAAGTAACCTTGACCATTATTAAGTCTACACATGATAAAAAATAACAATATTATGACATCTCTATGACAAAGCTTCGTGAGAGATAAAAAGTTTTAAGCAATAAATAGTTATTTCAGCTGTCGAGGTCGGAGCCTCAGTGGTTGAGGATTCCAAGAGTAGCGAGCTTCCACCTTCAGCCTTATCAACAAATAACATGATTGGGGCTTTGTGTTAAAAGAAAATAAGTTTTGAAAAATTAAATTTTCATAACAAAATTGAATAGAAGACGGACGCCGTTACCTTGTCTGTAATGCAACTGTAACGTAAGCATTTAAAAACCAAATGCCAACAATTTACTGAATGAAATGGTCCGATAACGGTCCCGGCTGCCTTAGCTTAAAGCACTAGACATTAATTATAGATGTCTCGGTACTAGGAAAAACTTAGAGCCATTAGAAACACAGTTACGTAAAACGTACGGAGGAACACAAGTCGAGGAAAGAACTAGTAATGCCGTACTGCCGCACTCGGCTACGGCACAGACGATGCTGGTGGAAAAACTCGTCGAGACTCGCGATGGTGCTGAATTCAAGTTAGGGTTTCAAACTCATATTCTGATATTGCGGATAAAGTGGTCATATCTTCATGTGTATTGTTTATAAAATGTTAAAAATTAATCTATAATTTCTATCGACAGCAACGATTTTGGTTTCCTATACAATGTTTCGATTTAAAAAATAAACTACAAGACTCTACAAAACTGATTGATATGTAGGTAATAGTGTTAGATGTAAAAGTATTAGACAAAACAGCTGTTTTGTTTTCGTTTCAGCTTCAGAAACAGATCTCTACAGAAAAGATGATAAATTAATAATGAATAGGAACAAACCACACACAGATTCACTCGTACTCGTAGTTATTCTGATAGCTATTATAAAACAAGCCGTGGTATCTAACATCAGCTATCGGCAAATCGTTATGCCGTCGTACGGTAACTCGGATAACAAGCGACGAGCGCACATTATTAGCGATACGAATGCGTTTTTTCTGATGAGATTAAATCGTCGTGGAAGATGATCGCCCAGTAATTCGCGATCGGACGGACCGTTAGCGCCACCTAACTGTACATAATGAGACCGAGTTGTAAAGCCACCAGGTGGAACTGCTTCGCCATACTGCGAAAACGTATTCAAATCGACACGTCTATACCTCGTCTATCGATAACTGTACAAGATAACGAGACGACAAAATATGGGACTGACCGACAGCCGTGGACCGGCTAGCAAAATTTACTCTCTTCCATTAGAGAGTCGTAATGGAAAACCAAAGTTTTAATTGCCATTTAACATTTTCTTTATCGTTTGCGTAAATGTGTTTTCGAGCATATCTGATATTATACAGTGTTATTTTTAGTCGTTGAAAGTGGAACTAAATGTTGAATATGAAAATGTATTGAAGTATTTCATGTAGAAGAAAATTTTAACTGTCCTGGGCTATGTGCCCTGGCGATTCGCGTTCGAATTTTCTGTTACCCACACTCGCGCTTGTCAGTCATTGGCCGCATCTACATCACTCACAATCGCATGTCGCGGCAACAGTAAGTCACATATGTGCCTTGAGCCATACTTAATCGAGGTAAGCATCTATACAAATTCTTCTACGGGCTGCAACTGCAACTGTGTTTCCTCATCAGATCTGATATGTGCTGATAGCGCCTGCCGCAAGTCATTACAGCGTGTAATGATCAACTTAACAACTAGATTCCGGCAAGTAAACGGTTTTCCGTTTATCAAATGGTAATTGAGAAAGCTGGAACCAGTCCGGTGACTTCTGGGCCCACTTCTAGTTCGCTGGGCCCACTTCCAGTTCGCTGGGACACATAATTGTAGGGACAGGCAGGACAAGCGCCGGGAAGTGACATGCCAGCACTATTAGCATGCCTGGATTCTTCGAACAGATAGTTATATCATACCTGGCAGGGCGTCTATAGTTTATGGTAACTAATAAAGTTTCTCTGCTTCATCATTTCAGATTAAGCGCAATCCAAATTCAACTGCATAAAGGACTATAGTCTCACATCGACTGCTATTATTTGACTGATTTAGAAATCGAAAATAAGTGTTTGCCAAAATATTTTCAGAGTTATACAGGAAGTAATGGACCCGGCAGACGTTGTCCTGCCTGGTCAACTTCTATGTCAGACATAGGGGCAGATCCGGGAAGCGACTTTGTTTTATACTATGTATTGATTTAAGACTTGGTTAAATAAATAGTGAAAACCCTTTAAAATATGTGGTTATTTTACCCAAAATGCAGCCAAATGATTTTTTCCTTATATTCTCATGTAGTTTTTGTGCAGCGAATGTAAATTATTCTACATTACCCAAAAACGGCGTTTTGTCTTCGGGCTATGTCTTACTTAGCGATAAGCATTCACTTATTAAAATGTAAACCTTACTTGGGTTTCTTTTGAAAAACGCCTTAAATGTGGTAATTTAATTCACATAAGAGAGTCAATTTTAAATAATTATAATGAATTCAAGATTATGTAAATATGTCTGCGAAGTAGGTGTCAGATTTCGGAATTGTTACTCGTAAGTTCCTTACTTACCCTCACCATAAAAACTCTAAAGTATTGTGTCTTACCTGAAAAAAAAGTTTACAGTTTATAATACGAGCAATGGTACCTACTTGCATCTTAACGTAAAATAAGAATTCAAAAACTTGCAGAATTTGCAACTACCTATTATGACTTATTATGAATTTATGACTTTGACGGTGTTTTTGTGTAATTGTATCTGTATCTGTGTATCTCCTTGTATTGTGTTTGTGTATGTTTCTATGAGTGGATTCTCGAAATAAATGATTTATTATTATTATTATTATTATAAAAACCAGTACCGAAAAAAGGTAATATATTTTTTACGATACAATTAACCTTTAGAAGTTACATGGTACTCTTTCTTATCAGGATACAACTTATGAGATACCTTTAATCCAAATGTTTGCATTGGATGACGCCAGAGTCTGGTTTTACCCGGACAGGAAATAAGGAATTATTTGTTATTTGAGTGGTGCCAGATGATTCTGCTAATAGCTATAATAATTATTTTCGGCTTTATATGACTTTCAGAGTTAAAACCGTCGTCATTATTATTATGGAATTCATTTACAATAACAAAGTAGGTTACCATCTAAATACATTATTATGCCGTGACCAAAACGGATTGGTCAAATAAATTTAAAGGATATTCATTCTCATTTACCCTCAGAAATGTGTTTGGTTTACCTACACCTACCTACGGTTCCAAAAGCATTTATTAAAATTACCTATTTATGGAAGCACTATGTAATCTTTATATATTCTCATCTATAATAATATACCTATGGTCCTCTTGTGACATCACATGTCTAGGTCTGAGACAGGTCGTTATAGTAATTGGACGCTGTCGCCGAGCTTTGGCTTGACCTCTGGTCGCTCCCATGTGGTCTAACCTTACGCATATCAGCGCAAATCTGCCTATTATATCTATTTTTATTGACGTTAACAATGCTGAATTTGCTTTGTTGTTTTTATAATGAGAATCTCCATCTTTTTTGCTTAGGTTTGATAACACAAATAAGTCAGTGTCTTATTGATTTCTGCCTTTGTTCTGTCTTCAGATTTAAATGCATGTCCGGTTTTTGCACTTGCTTAGTTGATTCCTTCATGTGTCATCGAAATATTGTTATTGATGAAGATTTTAAGCAGTTCTTTGGCCATGAAGCAAGGAAAATAAATAAGATTTTTTATGTGTTGGCAACTGTTCTACATGCTTACTTACAAATGGCCTACTTGCTTTAGAACTTACGTACAATTCCAATGTTAATCCGTCCATGTACATATTGATGCAAATATCGTTTAGCTTCTGGCCGTCCGCGGTTAACACTAAAATAACCAAGGTAGGTTGTGTGGGTCCACACTGAATGCGCGACGAGCGGGCGCGTCGAACTGTATGGCGTTAGGCGACTTACTGCGCGTCAAATTGTATGGCGTTAGGTTAGGTTACCTCATTCAATACGCAAAGGCGCGTGTCATTTGTTCGTTATTTCTGCGCCTGCCGTCGCCACCGCGCTAGGCTCGCTATATGGACCCACACTAAGAGCTACCTGCTTGAGCCGAATGAACCTTTGGTAGCCATTCGGAATTCTCCGAAGTCACGTTCAGGCCCGATTCGTTTGCACCTTTGCACACGCATTGTTCAAAAGTCATTACTGGGTAACTACAAGGTTCAACTAAGCTATAGAAAGGGAGAAATATGCTATTCACATTGTTATTTCGTAATAGAAAACGTTTTATTTAGCTTAGCATACAGGTAGGGACACGGTTACATAAGATCCTGGCTCTATCTGGTTAAAAAATAAAAAGTAGGTTTGAAATTTTCTGTTGATGTAGATTAGAGAAAAAACATAATTGCTTAATGGAACTTTGAAAATAAATTCAATCCCAATACATCGTAGGGTTACTGTTATATCAACTTTTTACAAGCGTTTCTGATAGATGGAACGCTTTCAATGAGAATCTGAATAGTTCTGCTGTAATTGGACGCATCTACCGTTTCAATTGTAACCCGACTACCCGACCTACACACATGGACCGTATGACAGGAAACCAAGTAAGCGGCATGTGTAATAAACGTGCAAATATATTAGCCTAATGGCGCGTATCTCAAATATCTCAAGTAACACAAGGCCTCCTAACGAGCCACAATAATCCCATTGAAACACACTGCACATTGTGCGATTCGTGCAAGTGTAGGGTGACCATATTCACACAAAATAATCCTGGGCAGCTCTTTATTTTGATACTGATAGTGTTTTGCTTATGATGCTGCTTTGTTACCCACCTACCTATTTAAATATTAAACTAGTGACGAACGTTACGCCTCTATTAACTTTTTCTGCAACAGTGCTTATAGCTTAATGAGTAAATTTAAATATTTTACAGACGATTTATTGGTTTCGCGTTTACCTTTAAGTAATTATCAAGTTATTCGTCAGAATTCATATTGGTTAGTCTTAAATGCTTATTTATTTTATTTATTACGTTGTACTTAGTTCGTACTAACATATTTCTCTTAATTCTTTCATTACATTACGCCACAACCATATCAAGTTTAGAATATTTTCGATCAATGCATGTCTCTTTCTAAACTAACCCAACAGAGGACCAAATATTTTTCTCGTTTATCAACAAGCCATTTTTTGAATTTTCGGAAATTAAGCCGAAATATTGGCGAACCTACTGTAGGTAACGCTCGACCGCAGGGCAACTATTTACCATAACAAGGGTGCCTGAGGCTGAAGAAGCACCTAACTAGGTGTAAAACGAGCTACGCCCTTGCCCCAGCGCCCAGATATTATACTTAGGCAAACGAGCCAGAAATGTGGAGCAATTTAGACTGAAAAGACTCTAATGATGTTCTAACAAGTGCACAGTAGCAATCATTGGTAGCACCAAAATTAAATAATTACCCGAATATCCAAGTCTGGTTTTTAAATCGGAAGTTTTAGGGCTATATATGTAGGGTTCAAGAAAAGTTAAACATTGTGTATAACAATATTACTAAGTTATTTTCTACATAAAGAACAAAGCGTCAGAATCCTAGTCAACTGGATAACATTCTTTTTTATTATTTATTTATTGCGTCTCTCAAACAATGTATAGCTTCCCACAGAAAAAAATAAACAAAAAGTTGATTTTATAGTCTATTCTCCCATCAAGAATCCAAACAGCATGTTTAAAAAAGAAACAAAATTTAGTTATTACGATCCGCGCAGATGGGTTGTTTGAGTTATGGGTCTATCAAAGTTAAAACTAATAAACGATAAAAAAGTCATTCCTAAAATAAGACACATTGCCCTCAAATATATATTTTAGTTTCAAGAGCACATTTAAAAAGCCCTTCAAATAGTATAGAAGAATTACTTCATAGTATAAAGCAAGTTCGATTCCCGCATCTATCCATACGTCTGTATGTTTGTATGCTTAGTTCTTTAAAAGTACTTTACGGATTTTGATTCAGTTTTTTTTTTAAATTAGAGTCATTCAAGGAAAGGTTTTATGTATAACCAGAGGGCAGAACAACGTCTGCCGGGTTTGCTAGTTGTTTGATAAAAGTACAAGTCTAGTCAATTATATTGAAATGCGCCTTTAAAGTTTACAAAGAAATAAGAATATAATACAAATATTTTCGCAAAAGAAACTGCTTTGGTATGAGTGAAAGTGACCGGCACCGGACCGCCATACCAAATCGGGCGGTGCGCAGACGCAGACGTCCAATTAGAGGGAATGCGCACCCCTGGCACGATCCTTCACAGGGAGTACCATTTACACCAACATATTTTCACAACAAAAATAATATATCGCACACCGTGTACCACTGATTGACGTATTACAGACAGTACAAATAAAAATCACCCTTTTTATACTCTACGCGATTGAATTTATATCAATGCCGCATAGGAATTTTACAATGGTCGCATTGACATTACTGTGTAATATTGTTATTCTTAAGGTTGTTTACGTTAGGTAGGTTTATCTCTTTTTGTATGTCAGCATTCCAGGTAATTGAGGAGTAGCTAATTCCTTACTCGAATTACTTAGGCTAGGGCCATACTAACCTATCTAAATAATCATTTATGATATTTATTATGCTACAATATCATGATAAACACTTCTTGTTGGTTTTCAAGTAATAAATGTCGCTATAGTCTATTAACGGACGTCATTTATCTCCCCCTTTTTAAACAATACGAAGCATTTCAATGTCCCAGGCAAAGATTTAAGACCTAGGCATACCTTTACACGACAAACACCTCCACAGCATAATAAAACGTGCCTTACAAATGACAATACGTCTCTTATCCAGCGGTTTACCCAAAGCTCAGTCAAGGATCAAAGAATCTGGTTTGAGACCCGCCTGTATCAGACCGCCTTACAAGGCGAGACTCGACAATGGCATGGGAACTCAGCTCATTTGAGGAGAAAATATTATGTCGTGTCGCTCCTGACTCGCTAAATCGCTTTTTAAATGGAACCCAGACGACTCGTGAACAAATATGAACAGACGATTATCCGAACCGAGTTTAAATAAAATACAAGCCATCCAAATCAACAATTTCTCGATTGCTGTACCCTTATTTTGGTTGTAAACAAATTATAAAAGAAACGGATATGGTGTTGAATAATGAAAAAGATACCAATGTCATAAACATAAGGAATACCATTTACATCGACAGCAACGGTTATCGAAATTGAGCGAAGTGTTTTGTAGGTCTTACGGCGTATTCCTCTTTCTGAGTTATTACGCCAGATTGAGTGTAATTTTTAACTCTGTGATGACAGTGTCAGCTTACAATTTCACCTGAGTATAACTTATTGACCATATTTTTTTGAAAGAACTTGCTAAGTTGTACAAGTCATATATTTAAATCCTCCCTTGTTTCTTAACTGCGCATACAATACCTATGTATGCCTACTACCTAGTAGCAACCAATTTCGGTTTTAGATAACCGAAAAGATTTCGTTCTCTATCGATTTAATACCAACCATGGAATGGCCAGCCAGAAAAAATATATGAATCAAGACTGCGATATATCAACGTTGTCCACACTACGTCATGTTCACCTTGAGTGGCGCAAACACGCTACGCGCTGGATGTAAGGATTATCAGCGTTTATCACTGTTTATCTGGGAGATAGCGCGCACTGGGCAAATTGAGCGGCGCCGTGATAACTTTATCATTATGGTGACCAGGAAATAAGTTTTCTTGGGACGTATTCTTTACAATCACCAATAAAAATGGAAGGTTGCATGCCAATTTTGCGCCGGCTTAGATTTGTGAAGCAAGTCCGGAGCTACGATACAAATGTTTCTATTTCGTATAATTATTTTTGCCTGTAATTCTGAATCTAGATCATTACTATGTGGAATTAAAACACACTAGACAGAAAAATGGACTGCCACAGGTGGGACTTACGTCACGGTAGCTCAATTGGGAAAGCAATCGCCCGGCTTGCGAGAGGTGCGGGTTCGATTCCCGCCTGTGGCAGTCCATTTTTCTTGTTGTTTTTTTTGTGTTGTTGTTTTGATTTCACATTGTAAAGAAATTTGCATTTTAATGCTAAAAAAATAAGAGTAACTTAATAGATCAAAACTGTATGTAATACAGGCGACATCTTCGAAAACCTTCCTTCTAAGATTTTGTCCATAGTATCAGATGTGACATGTAGCCATCTTTATTTGTTTTACAAGCTAGACCGTGCGAGCGAACGCGCTGGCAATACCTGAAAATAGTAGGAACAAAACGTTACGGAGCTGAGTAAAGGTACGGCTAGGCGTGGTTTTGACGTGACAACGTCTTATAAATTGGTTTGCCGGGTAACACCTCAAGAAACTGCGTTACGCTGCTCCGCTCACGTTTCGCGCGAGAGAGACAGAGCGAGAGAGAGAGAGAGAGAGAGAGATAGGCATACACACCGGTTCATGTTATACGAATGAATATTCACATTAAAATTATTTTACCACTCAGAGTCGTTGTCACGTAAAACTTTCGCGCGTATACCGACTTTACAGGCAACCAATTTTTTTAACACTCCTTTCTTGCAATAAGCGCTGTGCTGTCCGTTATTACATACTAATAAGAATCTCTATCTTATCTAATCTTATTTCGATGAATCCTGAATTTATTTTCTTGTGTTATGCTACCCCACTTATCAGTCGTTGTTGCAGTAGGACTGTACGGACACCATACCTGCACCGAACTTATTAATATTAACTCACGCTGGTTGGGATATTATAAAAACCACGAATGGGAACTATGATGTGATTGGGATACGGTACAAAACACCAATACATAAACATTTGTTGTAAAGTTCGTAAGCTCTGATTGCGGTTTATTTTGCTCATTGTGTTTAACAAAAGCGCATCAATCAAAATCGCGGTTTGTTTTAATCGAAAACCAGCCGACAGAATTTAAAAAAGGCTGCCCGGCGTCACTGGCCTTCTAAAGAGAGCAAAACAGTGACCTTGCCCGCTAACGAAGGCTGGCCGAACAACGCACAACAAGAAATAAACCGGCGTAAGACCTGCCACAAAAAAGAAATGAACCAGTCCACGCCCGCGTTAGGAACGCGACGAATTCACTTGAAAACTCAACGCAGGAGACTGAGAGTATATCTTATTATTATATCTGCCTTAACATGTCATAAATGAAAGTTAATAATGATTGAAGTAAGCTCTACATGTACACGATGATATGAAATGTGGTGTTTCTAGTACGCCTAATTTAACTATCAACGTAGGTACTTAGCTATTGATGTTGATTTATTACATGATTTAAACATAATGTCTCGCCAAATTAAAAAAAAAATTGTAAGTACTCACTTACACTTTAAAGTAACAGTTACAGTTAAAAGCTTAAAAAAGCCAACAGCTAAAAGCTTCATATTCAATTGAAATTAATTATATATTTGTGTTTATCTCAAAAAACAGGCTCAACGCATTTAACACAATCATATGACCCGTATGGAATAGATAATGGAGCGAAGTTTCACAACAACAGATACTGTGGACAACAGATGTGGTGCGAATTAGGTGACAGCGATAACGGTATCGATGCGTGAATCTAGTTACCGCTTGGCTTGTCTCGGAGCTTAATCGTGTAGAATGAGCTTATTGCTACATCACACTAAAGATCTTTTTAATCAGGATTCAAGTTTAGGTATGTTAATTCAAGGCCATATTTTAAGGCATGTTGTTGTGTGTGCGAAGGCAGTAGTTGCAATATTAAGAAGTCGGCTCTACATTTTCAACATTCGACTACCAGTAATTTGTACCACAAAATTCGTAGGTGTTATAGCATAGAATTTTAAAGTACAGTAAAATATTTGAGACGTTTTTGAAGGTCATATTTTAAAAATAACCCAAATTTGATAACTTCTAGCTCTCACCGGCGAAAACCCGCCTAAAGAAACAACAAAGTTCAATTGGGTCATAATTTATCGAAATTACTGTTATTATTATCCTAATAATACTTTGAATGGATAATAACAAGCAAACGGCTGAGTGTGAGCTACAAGTCACAGATCGAATAAACACAGAAAACCGCCCACGCTTTTGCGAAATGTTAGCTATGAATCGCAATGGTTCAATGAAATAGATAACTTTGATACTCTGATAAAACATGAAATATTTATGTTATGATAACTTGACTTTACAACTTAATTAAATAACTTCAAAATCCTGAGACTGAGAAAAAATTAAGATAAGCTCAATCTCAAACTTTGAATCTAATTTCTAACAAGTAACAGATTGTTTACCGTATTTTATTCATTTATATTTGTGCGTGTTGTAAATTTTAAGGAATAATGTTAATCCTTCCTTAAAATTCTACTCCGGCAATTCTCTGGTTGGTTAGATTAAAATTTTACCTAAGCTCTCCAGGTCCGCTTTGCCAGGCAATCTTATTAAAAATGACCTCAACATACGCAGAAAAAAGAAACATAAATAACGCATGCAAGCGAATCAATTAATATCATTGTTCCGAATGCGACAAAACATCAATAAGCAAGCCGTATCATAATCATACACTGATTGATTTATTCAATCAAAGGTCGTGCTAGTGTGATGCGGCACCGCTCAGCATTTCAATCACGTAGATAATTGTAGGGCTGAGAGAGTATGTTTAAGAAAGAATAGACTGTTTAATAATGTTTGTGCAAGGACTACTGTTTTAAACCCTTTATAGAACCTAGCCCTTTCTTGACAAGCCTCAGCTCAGCAGCAGCGTAGTTACTCTGTGATCGTGGCACTTGTAACAGTGCCGAAATACAGGGAACTCAAAAATTACAAGGTAGGTACACGGTGATCAGCACGTCACGGCAAACACTAGGGCCTAGGGTATCTTATGTGCATGTGATTCAGGTGATTTGCAACAAAAATGGGTAGCCTGATGCGCTGGCCATTGTACAAGGTATATATCTCGAAAATAACTATTCTAACGCAGATAAAATGTTTTCTCTTGCCAAAAGTCTGCGGTTCTTTATAGTGAAATCACTAGACCATGATTTTCATGAAGGCTGTCATTCTCATAAACATATTTACAAAACAAAACTAGAGTTAGTTTTCTCTGTGCGTACAACCCTACGCCGCTGAGTCGGGCGTTTGTGCATGGTGTATCGAATTCAGACGTCATACCCGCGGTGACGACTGTACTTAGAAACGGTGACTCACACAGTCATAAAATTATGCAGTTATTTTTCATTTGTCGCCGATAAAAACGATAAAAGATTAATGATCACAGATTATCCGGAAATGATACGCGCATTGCATTTCATTTTCCTGTTTTCGTATGAGGAATTGGGGTTTTGTATTGTTTTTATTTGGTGCCATGCAAAAATCTTGGTTCTGCATAATAAGCGATGGGATGAGTCAGTCGAAAAACTTACTATAAGATGAGCGTAGGTAGGTACTAGATTGTTTCCATCCAGACGGTACTCTGGCTGGCCAGCTGCATTACTTTGTTCATAAATCTCATGGTAATAAATACTTAATAAGAGTAATTACTTAAGTTTTACGCCGACACATTTAGGCCCGCAATCCATTTACTGCTGTCAACAGTTAATTTGTAGTTTCGTTCTAACGGCCATGGTCTCAAGTTTCATTGGCTAGTCCTATTTATAAACATTGTTGAATCTTGTGATAATGGTGTTCTCAAGAGCTTTTAGGATTTTGCCTCCAAATGCAAAGCTGCAATTCAACGATTTCGGAAAAGCAGCTACTAGCTGCTATAGAGCGGATCACTATCGCAATAGGTTTGACCGTCAACGGTCGCAAAAGTATTGACTCTTTCAGATTTGCATTTGTATGTTTTTCAAATTATTTATAGCATAGGAAATGTTATCTGCTACAAAAGCGCCGATAAATGATACAAGTTAATACGCTCTAAGATCTCGGAGTCAGATCGGTTGGTCGATACGCGTCTCAGGGCTGGCCCGTTGTTGTTTGAAGACTGGTTGAATAGTGGTCGCGGCGCCTACGCACGCGTGGGCACTGCTTTCAGGGCTGCCACTTGCTTCAAGTCACTGGTGCGGAAATCGGTTTTGACTGTTAAACTAATTGAAACTAGTTGAGATGGTATTCTTGGACCTACTATAAAATATTTTTGTGGCGTATCCATCAATCCATAAAAAACGGGGCAAGTACATAAAAACTTTTAAAAAGAATAAGTTTCAGATATCACTTGTATAAAACTGACATATTTTTATCGAGATCTAGATATTACTGACATGAAATAAAAAAAAATTAAGTGCACCAAACTGCATTAAAAGGTTTGATAGTTAGAATACTTTTAATGACACCTGCAGCAGATATATTTTTAATTTAGTACTGACACAAGTTCTGTATAATACCTAACAGTAATCAATTCTTAGTTTATTTCGATGAAGTATACACGTTTAATGAAGTGAAGCCACAAAAACTTGGACAATCCTTTTTTGGCAACCCTAAATCTGATCCTCCATCGTGATCTTGAACCGGCGCAGGCGCAGTTAGTGCCGCAATACGTTCGCTGACTGATATTTCGCCACGTGAAACGAGACTGGTCTTAAAGTCTAGGCTTCAGAAGGCCTACTACGAGAAACGATAACGTGTACGGACGACAGCACATTAATTATGCTACGAATTTTATCGCCTTTATTACATGCGCATAAGACGACGTAGTAAACCTTGACGTGCTGTCATGCTTGCGTGCTTTAATCCGTTTTAGTAGTAAGGCCTCAGAGCCGCTTTATGCTCGGCTGACTATACTTATTTGGCGTGGTCTGTAGCATCTGTTCGCTTGTTTGGCGGAGACCATCTATTAGCTCAATTGATGTGTTTTATAACTAACCTAAATGAATTTAGCTTAGAATAAAGAGTCTAAATGCTTCCAAAATTAAAATGACTGGACTGGAAGCACACCAGCACACTTTTACACTTAATAAAGGAAGCCCTCATACTCTTTTTACAAGCTTTTATTTAGTTTTACTTGTCTCGTGGTTGTTCTGTTTTACCCAGTTCCCGATGTCCAATTTAGAAATTTTGTAAACCTACATTTAGTTTCCGTGAAAATATACAATTTGATTATAAAAGTATGGCGAATTTTTTTTTCTGAAGTACTTTTAGATATTTCTTTTAAATGAGTAACAAACAATTTGCCTGTAAATAAGTAATACGGTAGTTGACACCACCAATCGTTGACGTACTTTTTATCAACTGTCAAAACGCTTTTCTTCATAGAGTTTGTATGGGAATAACACACTTTGACGTCATCGCGTGCAATGCCGACTGAGTGACTAATTATCATTTGAATTCCAATTAAAAATCAAATAATACGAACTGCAGAAAAATATTAGTGTAAAGGCATCTGAAATTATGAATTATTTTAGAGAAAATCAGTTTTTGAATATTTCTTTCATAGTGGAAACAAGCCTATTCGCAATCAAATAAGTTGAAATCGGCACCATTGCGCATTGCAACAAAATGAACATAACGTGATTTGTAGCCACAAGCTTGCGCGTGTTTAAATCCATCCATTCATACCTTGATAGTAAACAGATTCGATTGACGTTGAGTTAATGTTCATAAATATTTATTGCATTCATTCATAACTGCCATCAAAGCAAACCATCATGTCAAGGATTTGAATGAAACCTTTTACTATGAATAAGCACACAGGAGATTATTAATTTGAGACCTAAGATTTTTTTTCCAAAAATCTTAGCTTAACATCATCAGAATGTACGTACGTATGTTTTGCTCTATAATAAACGTACTGAAATGTTATTGTTAAGAGCAACAAAATACAAAAGCATAGGATTTTTAGATCACAAGCCCTTCTAGTAGGCGATAAACGGAGGTTTATTAACCAAACTATATGGAGATCGGAATGGATTGTAAAATTAAACGACTTGTTTGGTGACTGCCCTGACTTCACTCGAAGCAAGCCACACGAAACAATTAGGTCAAACAGTTATTTTTTTATAATCACTATTCACTCATATTATACAGTGGTCTCAAGTTAAATGATGGTAACCAGACATCGCTTAGTATAAGTTCAAAAACCTTTAAAAATTAATGATTGTATAGGTGCTTGTTATCTCAAATGAAATCTCTCTTGACACACGTACAATCTCAATCTGAGAACGAGATACGGAGATACGGGAGATACTCTATCTTTGCATTGTTCATAGTTATTACGTTTCGCATTCGATTGCCTGCAAGGCTGCAACCGAATCTATTCATTCGCTAAAACGCTTACAAGATCGTTGCGTTGGTCAAAAGGAATGCCAGTTGGCTCTATTCGAGGTGTACCAAGTAATAAATTTGATATGTCAAACAGATAATAATAATTGCTAGGCTTTAATAGTTCGTACTATTAGAACAGACCTGTATCATTTTATGTCAGCTTAAAGTTATGGTAATGCGCTTCCAAAATCCCCTTTACATTAGCTATTTCAAATGTCATTTTTAGTCCATAAATGTTTGGGATCATAATTTAGACGGATAATTTCCCCGACAGCAGTAAGGTAGAGAGTTTATTATTGACATAAACGTTTCTGAAAAAGGGTGGTGGCCGCACCGGCCAGTGCGTACGTGTCTTTATAAATAACGGTGATAAATAAACAGTCTCGCCGGGCGAAGCTACCGTGATGTCAAATAATTGGAACACGGTTTCACGTGTCACGGGAGACTAACTGTTCCATTACGAAGCCTCGCACTCTGATCGTTGAGCGACACCGTATACAAACATTATGTTTAACTCAATGGATTAATAAATCAAGCCGGAGATGAGTTTATGGTGGCCATTCGTCACTTAAGCCCTTGCCGGGTTTACCCGTACAAGGGCATTGTTGAGACATACCAAGAGTGAAGCTCGAGCTTTTATCTTTTCCAGAGAGATTTATTAGGTTTGTACAACGAATCGTGTATAAAGTTCGCTTCTGATCTAATCGAGCGGCGTAACTTTTAGTTAGTAAGGTATAACATTAAATCCACCTACAATATTAAAACTAAATCTTGTTATACCATCGAAAGCAAAGTCAACAAACTAATAGGAATATTTAACATAAAAAAATTGAGTTAATTTTAGTCAAGGATTTCCAGTAAGAATTTCCCATGTATCCAAAGATGAAGAGCTCAGCATCTTAGTGCCACGATCTTTTGAATAAATCAATGGGTCCTGGGAACCGCTAAAGTCTGGAGTATGCTTACTTAAGTTAACATTACAGACGTAACGTGCTCATTGAATTCCCTATTAGTGACACGAACGTCCCGCTTCCCGCTGGGTGGGACGTGTGAACATTTTAATTGGACGAATCTTCCTAGGGGACAACCCTACTTACACACAAATAGGATTATTGAAACGAGCGCTTGCGGCTACGGTATTTACATAAAAAGCAGTTTCCAAATATCCAATCGAACGATAAAATTGAGTGTCGAATGGAAAACTTACGCGGCCATACTCTTTTGGTTGGAACTTTTCTTTAAGCAAACATAATAAAAACTAACGTTTACTGCTTTAAGCGATGAAAAAACTATATTTTACGTAAACAGACATTACGAAATCGTGTCGAACTGTGAGAAATATCTCTATTCGTAGGCAAACTCCAAAGTTACGCGTTACGCCCACATGACTATTTTTGTTCCGCACAAAAACATGCACCACATTACATGGTCACATATGTGTCAGTTGGCACTTGTAATATTTCTCACATTCTGTATAATCACAACTTATAAAACATAACGGTCCGCCAAGTGTGTACAAAAAAAGCATTTTTAGATTTACACTTCCATCAAAAATAGATTATAGATACGCCTGACGTATGCAATTTAACTGGTGAATTAGATCTAAGTATCACCATAGGTATTCTTGAAGATCAGGCTTGATGCTTGATATTCTTAAAATTAAAGCCAAAAACAATACTCAACTGGTTATGACATAATTATGACGCTGAACCAGTGTTACTTTTCCTCATTTGGATAACTTACCTAATTTCTATACGTTTCCTTTACTAATTCTAAACACAGTGCAATGTGTATTTGCTCTCAGCGTGGCTTAGTAATATATTAATCCACAAGATCATTATAATAACTGTCTAGCGGAGAAATAGCTCGGAGAGCAGATTTACCGCTGCTTCTAATTCATTCATTCATTCGCTCAACCTACGATATGATTTTAAACAACTATGTTAGTGAAATCATTTCATTTTTAGTTATTTTTTTATTACTATCACAGGGGAAACCTACCTCCGGGATCACTCTGCAAAGCTTTTTAGTACCAAGACGTTATACAAATTAAATGTGTGAATTAAGTAAAGTAAGTTTTGTTGTTGTAAGTAGTTCATCTAATAGAATACCTACTGCTAATGCAAAAAAAACATATATATTTAATCTTTTTCAAAAGTTTGTTTGTCAGATACTTATTTGTGCGAAGGGATTCACTGAGCCCCAAGAAAATATCGGCAGGCACAAGATTGTAGGCAGCTGCAATTCTATATAACTAAATATACGACTGTTATCTGCGCAGTCTGTATTTACAATGTGATAGTATCACTGCAGACATAAATAATATTTATGGTGCAACTACATCGAGATTTTCACAAAGTAGATCGAATTCCTAAGTCTATATTCGTATACTACACAAATGTGCGGTCAATATTAGGGGTTTCAATTAATCAGTACATACAACTATGTAAAAGATTAATTTAAAAGAAATTGAAACATGTAACTAAGGTAAAAGATATTTTGCACCTTTCAAATCCAGTTGACTAGGCCTGCAGGTCAGGCAACGACAATTTAAACCTATGTAAATTATCAATCGCCAATGTTATTCTATCTGCTCGCTCGGACATACGGTCAGAAGATTACCGGTTAACATCTTAATGGTCAGGCCAGCCTTTCTAAGAACCGTATGTGTGTGTGTACTCAGAATTACTCAACGTAAAATTAATTTCAACACTCAGGATATGATAATTTGTGCAACATGCGACGTCTATGATTAAAACTTGCTGATTCATGTTAATTTATTACATGTAGGTAAATGTTGGAAAACATATCTAGCCTTTGGTGCAGCCTGATACACAAAACTTTTGAAAACGGATTATAGAAAAAAATGATTAACAATCATAAGTTTGATTAAATTTATTTTTTTAAGCCTCTGTTGTTAGTTTGCGGTACTCTATTCTGTGAACTAATTTTCTATTGAAACTTCATATGATAGAGATGAACAAAGATTGTCATCTGTATTTAGGTCGTCAGCCTCTTAAGAATTTAGTGAAATAGCTACAAATACTTTTGCGCCAAGTGCTCTTTTCAAAAGATAGTTCTAGCAATTGCAATTGTGAAAGAGAAATTTTAGTTTAAACTACACCTTATTCTCATTAGATAAGGTAGGTTTTGTGTTCAGGAACTGCTGTAATTTTAGATCTGAGTAGGTTAAGGGATCATAAGCCACCCGCGGGGGACTTGGTTGGATGGAATCCAGCTACGAATCTACTATAACCGATGTTCTAGTTACCTAGGTCATAGGAAGTGCATTGTGAGTGTAACTTATTCACGAGTTCATAGGTCACGCCAGTCGTATGCACAAACTTATAAAAAGTCACGTAATAAACAAAAATATTCACACAAAACAACTCCAAGTCCTAATTTACTGCCCCATACACACCCAGTGGGTATTAGCCACACCTTAATAATCATTAAAATTTCTTTTGCGTTATTTTCTTTTCAGAAATAGCTCAATCTTGGACTATTTTCATCTCAAATTGCACCCTTGTTACAACCAATTAATTACCTTGCCCCAAACCAAGCGCAAGAAAAATGTCTATGTTCAAACTTTGAAGTTATGAAAAGTGGTATATTTTGAAATTATGTGATCGTCTAATGAACGTGATGAAAGCTTAGTCCTACCTAAGCTTGCACTTGTATTAAAGTACAGTTAAGTGCATAGATCCGTGGTATCGCCGAGTGGGTCACAGCTAGAGTTACCATCTTCGTGAAAGAATTCAAACAAAAGTGGGACAGTACCGTAATTCATAGAGATCGGAGGAAAAGTAGTGTTCGTACGCAGGTAGACAACAAAAATCTGGAGATTTAAAAGCTTTATGGTCAGGTTGCACCGCTGGGTTGCACTGTTTATTTTTTCGTTATGAATCAGGTCTTGATTTCCATAGTTTCTTTGTCACTGTAAAGAGCTAGCTTTCCGCGTACATACTTCATTTAGAAAGAAAGTATTTGGTCACGTAGCGTGAATTGGTCACACTCGCATAGCAGCGCTACCATTTAGACACGGTTGCCGTTGCCCGCGACGTGATCGAGACTTGAAAGGGAACGAGAAAAAATGTGGATTAAAAATCTTTGCTGGATTCCTGTGGCCGACGATGTTCGTATTTTATGGGACGACTTTAATAGGACGTTACAGAACAATAATTCGTTTCTGTTTGTATGTCACTATTTTATTTTTAATCATGCGAGGACGTTTTCTTTTGTTAAGGCGTTCTAAGAATCCTCAGGAGCTTTCAAGTAAAGATAAAGACGCTTTTTACAACTTGAATAGGTACTCTTTTCTTATATTGACCCTTGTATAAGTAGCCGTCAAATAATTTGTAACGTTATGTAAATGTTCGGGAAATAAAGGTTTATTATTATTATTATACGTAGCCGAGTTAAATTGGGACGTCGCGTCCCGTATTTCATAAACTAGCACTAGTCCATCCATACTCCCGGCGCCATCACCAGGGATAAATTGCATACATCCCACACTGGACAATGCACTTGGCATTTCATACATTGCGGGCTGCTTTGTTGATGATATGCGAGTTCTTGAACAAGGTTCATTCGCTGTCAGTCTTAAACAATATTCCTTGTATATTTTCGACACAAAAAAAGGTGACAACTTACGAGTAGGTACCTCAAACCTACACGTTCTAAATAAACTCTCTTATCAAAGTAGGTTGGTACGTTTTATTTTTGTAAACATTATACAAAGTCATGGCCATAAAAAGAGCGTTACAGTATCTTTAATTGAAAGTAAGGTAATTAAATACAAAGTAATGTCTTCACAATTAAGTTAACTAGGTTATAGTAATAAATATGCGAAGTTAAAACTGACTGTCTCATCAACTTTATAGTTAAAACGGTCCAGCATAAAATTGAGTAAGTACCTTTATGAGGAAAAAAAAATAAAGAAGATATTTTAGGGCTTGCGCGCTCGCTCACAACAACCTTCACAGGTAAAAGAAAGCCTTCACATCCGGAGGGTCGTTTTTCGATTTTTCTATAGTTCTCTCCTTTATCTTGGACAGCATACTATTGTCCCAGCTTAACTTTACAATGTACAAAAAAAACCATTGTCACTCACGGTCAAGGATAAGTACGGTTGCTCAAGCGCTTAACAGAAAAACTGGTTGATTTATTGCACTTCTTGAGCTGAAGAAAATTTATGGGCAACGTAAACAAAATGGTACTGAGCGTAGAGTGGTGTTACAAACAATTTCTGAAAACGCAGAAGTACGTAGAAGGATTAATGTTTATTCAAAATATTTATATTTTGATGAAAAGCGGTTGCCTCCACGAGGCTGACGTTTTTTAAAGTCACGAGGTACGATTAGGACGGAAGTTTAAAAAAGTTAAAGTTTAAACTATTTTTTACAAACGGAATACAAAATTGAATGTAAGCATAGTGATAACGTCGAGCAAGCCTACTTTCTTGAACCACGTAATGTACTAACTTTACTAAGTCAGTACAACGAATAAATTCCGCCGGATAACAATAGCTCCGCTGTTTCTGATAAGAGCCGTACATTTCTGATAATTGTGATATCACACTTCAATACAATATTCTTGTAGCACAACGTTCTACAAAGATGTACAACACGATACAAAACAGATGGGAGGAAGGCGACCTTCACATATGACATCATTGCCCTCCTATTACTCGAAGATTAGTTTCATTAAGCCATAACAAACACTCACCAGCTAGTTACATGAGTGCTGTTCACCGTCTGATGTTCGGCAACAGAAAATCCAAAATAAGAGCCAGTCTCTCCGAATTTTATGACAGGAATCCTCGGCTCTAGGTTGAAATTAGCGGCACTATGTAAAATGCACAAAAAGAAAACACCTCCGCACACAACTTTTAGAGCCATCGTGTAAAACGTTCGTTGGTAATTTCGGTTAGGAAATCGTGTGGTCGCACTGTATCACTTGTTTCAAGTTTTTATTTACACATCGCGATATTCGTAGGAGTTTTCTCGGCGGGTGTGATAGACCCCCAGCGTGGTCGCCGTTCGCCGGTCGAGTATTCCCGCTAAACTTCACTCCGAAGTCCGACCACGCACACTAGCACACCGACAAAGGCGACTGAACTCATAAAATACATTTTACACGCTAGCGACATCTAGTTACTCTCTAACGAACAACACAACAGTCTTCAGTGCTGCCACCTACAGTCATAGATCCTATAACTTATTATGGTCCTTCAAGCTTTTAAAACGAGCATTGCTGGCGACATCTAGAGCCAAACTAATAATTTTATAATCAAAATGGCGGTTTTAGTAAATGTTATGCAACTATTGCCGTTAAACCAATTATTTACAATTTGGTACTATTTTTTTCAACTTTTAACTTAGTGCACAAGAGTGTGAGCGCAATACACAGGTGCACTCACTGTTCCATCACTCTCAAAGTTCGGTGAGACGGCAATCCGACATGACCGGAGAGAGATCAGGCGCAGGACCAATGGCTAACGTGCTTTCCGAGGCACGGGGGTGTAACACTCCAACTTCCCGACTCCGAGCTGTTTTTGAGCAATTCATGACAGAAAATCTCAGAAACAATTTTGGCTCGACCTGGGATTCGAACCCAGGACCTCTCGGATGTAAGTCAGAAACTTTGCAACTACAACAACGAGACAGTCAATATAATAATTGTAAAAAATAAAATAAAAAACGTCTAAACGTCTTTTTCTTGACAGCCTAAAAGAAAATCTGATTTTTGGTTCTTACAAAGATGTGATTGAATCGTTATTCGTGACTGACAGGTATACGTGATTTACCGGATCGGTGCCTGTGTGACACGTTTCTCTGATAAAGAGGCCATGTTTCCTAGAGGATTCTCTGACTTGCGCCTACACAAAAGTTTTCCACCTGTCCTCTAATAGAGAATTTGTTAACACTCATTGATTTGATTGGAATTGATTATTTGCTATTCTTACGTGTATGTATTCTATGTTAACAAGATGTTTCACTACACTTTGCACTTGTATATTTATATACTGAATCAATGCAAAGTCAAAGCGAAAATGATAATCATCGGTAGGCTACCTATTAAATTGAAAGACTTACATAAATATGTAATCATTTAATTAAAATAAAAGTACACAATATTCGAGACAAAATAGGAAACATTTCAATAATCAAATTGGAACTTTAACTTTGTATTCAGGATATTCTCTGGTCAAACAGGGCACTAGTCTTTTTTACATTCTCTCCAAACAATTAACTTGTTTAAAATAGAATTAAATAAAAATTAATCAACAGGAATACTGATAACTTATTAAAATTTAAAGGGGCGTAAATTACGTAAATAACAAAAGAAGGTGGATCTCTACTACTGGATGAGGTAGCTCTACGCTTGGTGTCGCTACTTTCTTTCGTCTGCAGTAGCCTTCAACGGTGGTCTGTGTTGATATATTCCTGAGCTTTGGTGTGACAGCTCGCGAACAACGTTCGGTACGGAGCCGAAACGAGTCTAAAACCGAATGCCAGCTGCATATTGTGCAATAATTGGCCTTCCATCGGTTTCAAACTCGTAACCAAATCGGTTGGCATTTGACGGAGCCACTGTCGCGCCTGGTAGGTTTTTTGGTGCTATATCATATTGTGAGCAGTTTTCGCCACAGTGTTGTAAGCACCATTCAAGCCTCGGGAGATTTTTAGGGCAGGGGGTGGAAGGTGAGTTCGGTCTGTGAGTGCGCGAACAGCAGGTTCAACTGGGAGTCCAATCCGACGTTGAAGACCTTGACGAGTTTGGCGGTAGATTGCCCAGGGTCCTTGCGAACGAGGGCCACTCCTGACACCTTCATCAGGTGCACCTCAGAGTCCACGGAACCGCCGCCGGTCGTGGCCAGCTTGACGTGACACGTAACGTCCACGTGAACGTACTTCTGAACAGCCTTTCCGCGCTTTCCCGGTACGTCGACATATTCGGTCTTCTCTTCTACTTGTGGCAAGTCGGCTCTGAACACGCAGGCCTCACCCAAAAGGCCCTGTAAAGAAAACAAACAAATCATTGAATATAAATACGCACACGAGATTCCATATGAACTGCCAAGGCTGGGTTACTGAATTAACCTGGCAAATGGCCAACGAGAAATGCATTTTGAAATTCGCGTTCGGTTGCCAATTTTTTTTACCGCCGCGGCGCCATTAATGTTTTTATAAATGAGCGTACTAAGCTCTAAACAAACATTATATTTTGTATAATTCAGGTGATTCACAATAAAGCTATCGAAAAAATGGGCATAATTTTTAAATGAAGTTATATTCGATGCTTACCCCATTTCCTGATACAGTGAATTTCATGCCGGGATGTATCGCACGGGTCTCCATGCCAATGCCCTCTGGGTGTGAGTCAGACCAGAAGTAGTTTTCTGGGGCGTTCAACGTGTCAGGTTTGAACGTAATGCGCTTTCCGTAGCCCATGCCCACGGACTGGAGAAGTAAACTCCGGCCTTCGAAGAGATGGCGTCTGCTGCCGGCGGGGCGAACGCGGTAGTAGAAGCCAGGAATGATGCGAGGATCCACAAAGGTGCCTAGAAAGATGTAACATGAATGAATCTCTGATTTTTTACCTAAAAAACAAAAGTCAGCGATGTCGAAAAATAAAGTATTTACCAATAACGGGTAGTTCGTATTTCTCCAATCCAACCACACAATATTGGCATGGAATGTCTTTGATTTCACCACCGTTAACAGTGATTCTCCTGGATGACGACTCAATACCAGGCTTGAGCTCGTAACCCTTCTTGAGCTGCTTGATACCGATCGCAACATTGATGACCCTGGTCACACAGGCTTTCCCACGTCCCTTCTTCAAGAGAGCAATACCAGTTACAGGAACCAATTTTGTTGCTCCATCGTTTTCGTACCACTCCACTTTGCAAAGTGTGTTGACTTTAACTTTCTTTTCTATTGTACCATCTTCGTGTATCTTCTGGTCCAGCTCGACTTGATTCTTCTGCAATAAAGAAATGGTTGATTAGTTTCCTAATTTGCATATTCTTCCCAAATTGAGCTGAATACAGTTATAAATAAGGTCCATTTACCTGCTGCTGGACAACTTCCAGGATTCCCTGAGGTTCGTGGTTAGCATCATAGATGGTGAATTTTTCCCCGACAGATATCGCCTCGATCTCAAACACAAATCCTTCTGGCCTAGAGTCGGTCCAGAAATAGTTGTCATTGTCATTTAGGGATGAATCGAGGGGTTCAAATGTGAGACGGCGAGCAAAACCACGGCCTATGGACTGAAGTGTGAGGGCCTTCCCTCCGAACAAGTATCTTGGCTTCACGGACAGGGGTTGAGCATCCAGAGCCTGAAATCATATAAAACTGATAAAGGCTACTATTCAGTTAGAAACTAAAAATATTTTCTCATTGTTCTGAATTTAAGTATAAGCATCATTTAGGTTAACAAATATTTTTAATGACGATTTTATCCTTTCACGATATTCAAATAGTATTCCTTTGTTTTACTTATTGAAATAATTAGTGCTTATTTTTTTGTTGATTTGCTATTATATGACCAATTTGTTATTTAACTTGAAATTCAAAGTTGTGACCAATGTAATAATCATTTTTCAATCACATCGCATTCTTCCTCCCACATAGTGTTAGTTCATGGAATAATAAGAAATAGGAATGATTTGTGTCCCATAGTTACGAAATGATCTGAAAAACAATCATTACATGCTCACAATGACTTTATTAATACAGAAGATAAATATGATTGGCGTAACGCCCTTATGAATGATACTTATGGTTACCTATTTGAGTCATAACATGCTGCCAGCCATTATGTCAGATTCGACCTCGGGTCTGCAAGCTTTCTCGTTGTTTGTATCAACGCCGCTCTGGGCGAGGTTCTGAAAAACTGGACGATCCACATACCATCGCCTATACGACAAGGGCCGCGCCAGCGGCACGAAACGCAAGTTAACAGTGTTGGTCGTTGGTGATATTTCCATTCTGTAAATTTCATCAACGGACACCGCTACTCACTGAACTAACGCGACTAACTATTCTGACCAATTGACCTGAACTGCTGAAGTAGGTTGCCGATTTACAGAATGAGCTTGGACTCTTAACACTTATGGTGGAAATGGAAACTGAGAAATTGTAACAGATCTGCGTAAGGCTGCCATTACAAGTTATAATTAAAAGACGAATGCGGAAGAATTAAAGCAGTACAAAAAAAAACCTGCCTTTGACTACCAAAAATACTTGTACATGTGTATTCATTTAGCTTAGAAAAATACAACAGCCAATATGACAACCTTACATGTAAGTTCGTAAAACATGTAAATATATTATTTTTGAAAACAATATTACCATGCAATTTTTGTCGATTGTAGTTACACATGACAAGAACTTTGCGAATATTCTTCTTTATATTTTTGAATTTTTATATTAGGTATATTTTCACATTTTTATTGGTTAGAGTTCAAGATATCTAACTGATTAGTGCATCTTTAGAATGTTCGCTTAGTTCATGAACATATTTGCAAGATCTGAAGTAACTCACCATCCGTTTGGTTCTGAAAATATTATCTTGCAACATAGTTCTAATAGCAACCACAATCGACTATTTTATTTGCTTTGTAAAACCACGAAATAAAAATAAGATTGAATTTTTGAAGTATAATATAAACAACTTGAAGTAGGTCCCTTACAAACAAAACTACGAGTTAATCCCCATCATATTAAAAAAAAACACTAAAATACTCGTATGTCCTAAATACCTAATGTCCAATCTCATTTCATATTTCAAAATTATTTTTATGCATAACCGTTTCTTTTGCAGTTCAGTTGAAAAATTTTGCCCGGTTTTTTTTTATATGGATCTTCGTAGTTTTTCCCTTTAATTCCCAATGGAAGAACATTGATGAGACAAAAAAGCGAATAATAGACAATTTTTTCATCGATGACCAAGCGACATACATTATTTTGTGAAGAATAGTCGGTGTTTTATTTGTAGTAGGTTCTTTAAAAAAATGTAGATGAAATGTGGAAGATTGCATATACTTTGTTTATTTTATGTTGCAATCTTCAACACTTCTTTGAAACTGGATAGAATAACGACTATTCTCCACAGGCTTGCGGTGTGGTGCGGTTTAACGACATAGTTAGGGTTAAGATTAAATTACTCGTCTCACCTGCATCGGTCTGACTTTGTATCTGAAGCCTGTTCTGACTCGGGGGTCGATGTAGACCCCAATCACGGGCATCTGGTACGGCGCAGGCGCAGGCACGCGGTATACTGCAGGGACATCTCCCAGCAAGCTTGCGTCCAGCAAAACCTCTTTCTCGAAAGCACTTGGGGACCAATAGCCTTTTGCTGGTGCTTCAGGTTGTTCCTGGAAATACATTTTCTTGAAATATCCACCAAAAACGTCTTAGGTTTGAAGTGGAAGATGCTCACTTCAATCACATCTTCAATTTCTAAGCAAAAGCTGTCGCACTCGTCGCAGTCATAAAACTCACAGACTTCGCCCAGCATTTTAAATATGAAATAATGATTCTAATTAAATCAGAACAATGACCAAACGGCAAGCTGCTTTCAATTAGAATAAAGGAAGTTCGAGTGCCTAATACCTAGTTGGCAATGTGATATACCTCACGACATATCTATTGTCTTTTCTCTTGCCAAGTAAAACTTTAAAATATGTACTCGTAGTAAGCGTTACATAAAAGTATACATAACAAAAATTGTGACTATGACTTATGCGTATTCTTAAGAGAGATTAAATAAAATGTTTGGATTCTCAATAAAATAACATGAGTGTTGCACTCGTAACTGCATCGGTGGAAGGCGGAAGGACAGTTCTATCCTATTCTTTGAAATTACTCTCGTACTGGCAAAATAACGGTGACCAAACTGGTTCCAAGATGTCCTCGGTTAACGTTTCAGTGACCATAAAAAGGAAAGGCAATGAATAGCACGCGATGCCAATTTAATGCTTATAAAGTCTCAATTGAAAGACGAATGGTATAAATTGTCGTTAAATTATAGTTCGGTAAACAAATCCATTGTAAGAATCGCGTCAGTTTTTAGACGAGAATCGCATTGATTTTCAAATTGGTCTTGATTTGTTGACGAGATGTGACAAGACGGGCCAAAGTCCAACCGGGAGATACCACGCTATTTATACATGTTTCTGCGTTCTATTTTCAAAAGACGGGAGAGGAGTTTCACAAACCGGTCGTCTACGCGAAGACTAAAATTAAATCGGGCCAAGCCCACGAACACTCCCACTGGAAGAGTCACGTGCTGAGCAACGTTCCCGAGATTTTCTGGCTGCAGCAGTCAGAATATTTATTTATTTATTTAAAACTTTATTGCACAAGAAATGTACAAAGGGCGTCCACCCTTACTAAAAGCTAAAAGCATTTTCATGGAGAAAAAAGATAATGCAGCAACAGTGAAAATTAAATATTAATATTTAATTCTCTATCTATTTAACAATTTTATCCAGATTTGAGATGTTCCAACGTGACATGGACATGTGCAATATCTTCTATTAACAATCTAGATACTGGCAAGGTTAACACCCTCGAAAACAGTCTAGCACCGAATCCGTATCGATGCTGGCCGATGACCTTACTCTCTTGAATGAGCAGCCAATGAAGCCGAACAACTGCTCAATTAGAGGAAGTTAATATAAATAGGAGATTCCTTTTTCCATACCAATCCTGCCTGTTGGTGAAGATATCTACCTACTATATCATGATGTCGAATGATGATACCTATTGTTTATAGTAATATTTTTGTCTGCGTGGGTCAAGCTCATGACGCTGACATTAATAACGCAATATCGATATCAGGGGTGTGTCGAGTGACACAATACGACGTTGAATCGGTAAACATCCGCGAGTTATCGTTGAAAGCTAAAACAATTTCATTAATGAGAAAACACACACGGTCGGTAAGTGTTTGGTTTTTACAGGAGTAGGATAGTTAACTAGATCAAACTGGGTGCAGGCCTCTTGTAACTTGTCCATCTAAAAATCTTATGAAGAGGTAATACTTACAGGAATTTCCAGCTCGGGGAAGGCCTCTTCAGCATCACTCTCATAGTCGCTAGGAACGGGGATGTAAGTTTTTGGTGTTCCCTCTGGTTCCTGAAAAAAGAAACGACTTTAAGAATGAAAAAATTTACATTTTGGAGGTACCTAGTTCCTATTCATATTATATTTTATTCATTAGATTGTAGGTACTCATATAATCTTCTAATGTTTATCTTTATTCGTTATTAGTCGGTTATCATTGAAATGAGTACGGTAGTTGGTCAAAGATTACCACGTACAAAGGTCTTTATATTTATAATACTAGTAAAGATGATAAAAGTAAACATCATATAAATCTTAAGTCAAAATCATGAGGATGCAATAAATAAGCTGATAAGAAAGTAGGCCGCCAGACACGCCTTGACATTTCATTCATTTTTGTATCTGATAAATCAATTTCATATCTTTAGATATATTGCAAATAGATTTAGCATCTGACCAAATAATAGATAACGCGGAAGCTACCATTATTTCCTCGTTAAAATATGAAACATAATGGTTTGAAGGTTGGGCCGTTGAAGGGCATCTATTCAAAACTAAGGATTCAATTTAGTCAATATTAAATTTTTTTGACAATAAAACTATTACCTACTTTCAACTTTAACCAGTATGGACTACAGTGAAGATATTAAATTAATTTATCATCATACTCAGCACAAACGGTCACTTAATACTAATTATATCGCAATTTTTTCGAAACATTGTATTGTTTCGAATATTTCCTGGAAAAAATTTGACTACAGTGCATATTTCTAAAAATTTTGCCAAGTACGAGCTGTTCTAAATCTTCCAAAGGTTTTGCGATATTGGTTCATAAATAAACTGCCACTTTTTTTTAATTACCGACGCATCTACTTACCTGCGCATAAGGTAAAGACTCCACCAGGGCCGGCTCTTCATCCAGGATGGTGGAGGTGCCAGCCAGGCGCGCGCGGGTCAGGTTCCACAAGCGCTGCAGCGCCAAGGGAGTCTCTTCGTGCTGCATCTCCATAGCTGAGCTGGCGAGCATCTTGGTTGCGGTTTACTGAGTCTGCTTGACATAGACAATACGGTTGTTAATGTCGATGACCAGTAAAGATCTAAACACAATTTTCGGGTAGTAAATGTAACAAGATAGCTATAAAAATTAACAAAGTTACTTTTTTAGCTTACTTTAGCTAAAGTAGGTAAAAATTACAAACTTTTTATAACAAATTGAATTCAATATTTTTATGATAATTTAATAGCATCAATGATATATCGCCTATCAACACCGAGAACGCCGGGCACCTAATTTTATCCGGATAAGATTGCTTTTAGTGATCTCCTAAATTATGTACCTCCTATGTAAAGTGCTATACGATTTTCTGATTAGTGTGCGATAAAACCTATCAATAAATCACCTGTGTCAATAATGCTATATTAATTTTATGACGTCAGATATGAGGACAGCTGGAAATTCTGTGCCAAAGTTAGCGGATAGTAGCGGAATTTTCCGTGGATCGTTAAACCTTTCAGTTATAAGTACGGTGGCCAGCACGTCACGGTAAACACGACGGTGTTTAATTTGCTTGTAATACGAGCGATTTTACAACAAAAATGAGTAGCACGATGTGCTGGCCACTGTACATAATATATTTCAGACGCCTTTTATACGTTGTTTGCATTCCAATTTACAGAAATTCAACTTCCATTTACGAAGACATTGTATTTTATGTTCGAGAATCTATTAGCCGATACATGGGTGGGTAATGAAGTTCAGCGATAAAGAAATACAAAAGTATTGATTTCGATAGCTAAATTTCGAGATGAAAACCAATGTTAGTGACATTGATGTGAACTAAGATGGGCGAGGCCGTAGAGGGTACGTCACAAAAAACGTAGCGCACTCAATACGAGGATTACTACAGCAGGTAGGAAGAACTTGAAAAGATTTTTTGTGGACATTTAACTTTGGAAGAAACCAGTTTTCTTTGTTGCGTTTGAGGACAGTTTGGGAAAGGTGTCGGACGGGATTTGGGGGATACAACATTTGACCCAACTATTAAGAAGGAATCATGAGGAGAATTACCTACCTACTTTCCTTAAAGGCGGGTTTATTGACTTTCCTACGCAGGTAGACTGATATTTGAAATGAAGTACACAATTGTTACATAGTGTTGTGTTAAATAGTTTAAACAGTCTACCCTACAATTCGAAAATATTGATCTTTTATTTGGTAATGCAACTGTTTTCCTCAATAAATATCAATCCTCAAATCCTTCAATTTGAGGATATTTTTTAGATAGGTTGTGAAGGTGAATGAATTATTTACTGGTCGATTGCTTAAGATTGAGTGGAAATTTTGAAATGGAACATAAAGCGAAGAATGTTGTATTGTAACTTTGATCAGCTCAAAAGTGGATCATCGAATCTGGGACTTTAGGTAAACGGTTACCATGGATGATTAAATCCATTTCATTGCAGCTACAATTAATAATTAAATATATAAAGCAATACTTTTAGGAATGTCTGAAAGAATACATGTAATTGGCTGTTTTTGAACATATTTAGTGTTATTTACTTAACTGAACTACTAAAAACTACAGTTCAAAATACGTATCTTAACACGAACCTAATAGATATTTAGTCAGATAACAAATATTCTAAATTAAAGCCATGTTGCCTGTGGATATAAGAGCAGTGCATAAAACCGGACGATAGATAAATAGAAGAAACGAAAGTGATCGACGGACATCGGGGCGAGCGACGAGGGAGAAAGCGCTAACTTGTCCATGCAAGTCGGCCATTTGCAGTCGGCCGTTACCTGGCTTACCAGAAATTTCTACAACATTCGTGCAATAGTTCTACACGGATTTTGAAATATATTTCAATATCCTTAATGATATATTTGACGTTAAGACTGTTTTAGAGTTTCATAAAACAGGGTGTAATAATAGATTGTATTCCGAAGTAAGTCGATTCGAATTGCAAAATATTTAACCATTGTAGTGACGGCTTCTGTTGAATAATAAATTCAGTGTCGATAACGGCTACTGTAACACCATACCATACGGCTAAGGAAAACTGTAATAAATTTGAATTTCATGCATTTTAGTAAACTTACCAAAATTCTATTAAATAAGTCAAGACTGCTGTGGCTGACACAGGATATCAGGTTGTCAAGATTTGTTTCCACAAAATCTACAATACAAAAAATCACAGTGTTTACGGTGACGTGTCACGGGTTTCAGGAGTGAACCGTACGGCGGCGCAGCTAGAACACAACTGAGGGTTGGTGCAGCAACGGAGGTATTTTAAACTTGAGTCAGCGAGGCTCCCCGAAGTAAGCGCCGGTCGAGTTCAGGAGGAGGATGACGATATTAGACGAGAGAGAGACGAATGTACGGGCACGCTCGGGCCGCGTGCTCGCCAGACACGCACGCACACAGACGCAGCGGTTACGCATGCGTCGTCGATGCCACTGTTAAGTGCCGACGTCACTGTCCCCTTTTCGGATCAAAGTTTCTGAACTTTCAGGGTGGTTTGTGGCAGTGCAACTGTAACGGGATAAGTCAACTTTAACATATAGGATAGGATCCTCAAAATAAAATTCAATGTCATCTTAATTACAAAATAAATAAAGCAAATATCTTAGACTGTCGAAAGTGAACACCTTTAAAAACATTGCGGTCACGAAAATTAAAATATCCTCCTCCTGTGCCTTTATTATCAAAATATGTAATATAATATTGTCTTTAGCTAGCACTCCCCGAGTTAAGTAGCCATCGATATACCTAGATGTTTTTTATTGAGACAAACATGTTTTTATTGAGAGCATCCCCCTTTTTTTCTTTTAATCTAATGCACGTGCTATTTCTCATATCAGTACCCGTAAAATACTTACTTAGCGATATACTTTTTTTCTATTAATATTGTTTCGGGACTTTAACCTCGGGTATAACCTAATTAACAATAAACACAGATATTTATAAATAACAACAAAACATGCAGATATAACCTTAGAATCTTGATACAAAAATAAGACATCAGGCCTAGTCGGACATTGATGAAAACACCATTTCACAGACTAATTTGGCTCCTTCTGAAGTAGTTTTGGCCAGGATAGGCTGGAAAATTCCCAAATCAAGTCACTTTATATTCAATGTATCCATCAAAGATCGGCATTCATTTTGACTTTTGTTACATTCCAGAGCTCACTCTATCACAAAAGTAGACCACTTCTTTGCCGTTGACATCTTTGGAACCGTCCGTAAAATTTTAAACCAATCTGTGTTGTATTTTAAGCTAATTTCTTCAATTACATTTATGGTATTTCGAGGTTTGAAAAAACCTTTCGCAGCATTAAGACAATATAATTGCAGTCGAATGGTGGAAAAAGTATGTGTATTGGTGACCCGAGTGTCTTTCATATTTAATTCCTTAATTTTATCAAATGACTGAATAGGGGTAGGGTATCATTGTCGCAGCCCAATATCTGTTTTGACACGCAGGCAGATACGAGTGTAAGTTGCTCAAGTAAGGCAGTAGTTACTTTAGACGTGATTGCCTTAAGACAATATTTAAAGGACAAAAATTTTCGTCTTACAGAAAGGACAAAGTTAAGCCTCCATGACATGTATTGGTAAACTGCTAATGAAGCCACCAATTATGCGTTTATAAAGCCTGGTTTTCAACGAAATATACTTTCCATTAACGTTTAATAAGTTGAAAGTTGTGATTATGGAATGACCAAAAAATTCAAAATAAATAAATTAGCTAATGAGCAAACAAATTAATCAGGGGTTATTTTTGCTAAATATTAACGGTAATGATTCTGCCATTGTTCCGGATTACAAAGTTTTAATAATTATTTAAGGTCTAGGTACCCATGATCATCTTATAATATACTTACTAGTAAAACTGTTTTAAAGCAAAGTTAAGTAACATAATATACTAATAAACCGCAGAAAGTGTTTATTACTTACTTCAAACAATAGCAACATTGATGCTCAAGCCACGGTCGAAGCTAAAAATAAAGTTTTCTTCGAGGAAACCTGTCATCGCCCACCGCATCTGCAATTAAACCAAGACCGAGATCATTTTCTACAGGATTCTAGAAAAACTTCCCACTATAAAGAGAAGATGTCAACTTGTTGCCAGTGTCCTTTTAATGCCGCTAGGAGATAGATGATTTAACTGCAAGTCGATTTTCTGTTAGCCAAGAAAAAGATTAAGGTTGTGAAGATTATAAATGATTTAAAATTAAAATCGTCAATACTCGTATTGAGCTTTTAGTACCTACGTCAAACACAAACTTTATTATTCATCCACCTGCAGCCCAATCCAACCGTTTCAGAATATGTAATGATTTCATTTAAAAGTAAGGGTCAAGGTAAAAGCAAATCGTTTAATAATATCACGTAAGATTTTTTAAAAGTGATAAGATAACACTCTCACATAATAATTACAAGTAAGTACATAAGGTTAGGACTGAATCAAAATCTTATTTTAGCAAAAGCATTTGTGTTTTTTACTTAAACCTAAGACTGCTCAAACTTTCCCTACCTTCCTTGTTTCGGTCAATTGAAAACTGAATCTAGATTCTTTTATTCTTTTACACAGCTTCAATACAAACATATGACCTGTACTATTTATAGCCTATCTTTCAACTATTTCAACCCAAACAATCGATCATGCTTCATACAGCACTAACATCCATGACTCCAATAATTTTACTGTAACATTCAAGGTCTTTCATTCAACGCGAAATTAGATGCGAGACGCGGAGTTTCAGGAGTAAAATAATAAAGGCCAAGGTATAACGGAGACTGCATTCAGATTCTAGAAATGCTTCATGAAGTCTACGAGATAACAATATTTGTCAAGGGTGGACGAACGAATAAATTAAATTAATTAACTGCTTATGAATAAGGTACACTGAAGTTTACATATTTTTTAGGATGTTCTGCTTACTCAGCCGTTATTATCAGCATTGACAGCATGCAAATTTGAAAAAATGGGTTGAATTTACAATTGTCAAAATATCCAGATGTCTTAATCGATTTACAACAAAATAAATAAAAAACATAATAATTTAAATAGTAAATACGAGACAAAATGCTTAAGATCTGTCGTTTTGAATTGATGATTTTTAATAGTTCAATATTAAAGCAGTTATTAGCAGTTACTTAGTTTTTGTTAATATTCATTCTTTTTTATTCCAGTGTCAGCAAGATACCAGTATAGTGATTCTCTCGATTTCCAAGCAAAAAGACCAAAAGAAGATTACCAGTAAGTTTGCACAGCATCTAAAAATATATATAAATATAATTCTTCAGCGATGAATTTGCAAAATAAGGGAAATCGAAATGACGAGTTCTAAATCTCTGATAAAACTGGTTTCCGTGTAAATTTTGGAGATAATACAGCTTACTCGAAGATTTTATCAATGTTGTATCTTGTGGTTATCAGCCAAAATAAATGGAGATAACAATTAAACATTTGTCTACGGTAATGTGTCTTGAAGCATGTTCTGTCTACAATGAGAAAGTATAAAATATGTTTTCTTAAGCGTCTACTAGACAAATGATCAAATATTGGAGTCATGTACGAATATACGATACGAGTGTAGTTACGCACGACTAGGTACATCTACATAAAATTTAAGTTAGGTTGGAGTTAAGTTTTGAACAACACATGGTTATCAACGATTTAAAATTATTTATTTCAGTAAACCTAATTCCTCCTATTTCGCTTATAGAAATAATTAGCAGTAGGTATGCTAAGTTACAAGTTCAAAGGTTATCTACTCGTATTTATAGACGTTCAAAGGTTATCACCGCTAGGCTCGTATATTTTACATAGTTACTTCCATAGTAGGTATTATGTCGGGACCGGGATATATGTGACCAGCTGCTGATATTAACAATACTTTCATTTTACAGAAAAGAGCGATTCGAGCCATTTACAAACTCAGACGCCGCGACTCACTAAGAGAACTTTTTAAAGAGATCAATATACTGATTGTTGCTTCTCAAAATATCTTTGACAATATTATGTATGTTCATCTCCAAAAACTTAAACTTATACCTTTAAAGAAGTGACGTGAGGTACATTCCTATAACACACGAAACAAAAATAAACTAAAACTAAAAATATAGATACCTCACAACCTTGTCTAACTACCAATTGTCAAATTTAAACAACACATTAAAAGTGTCTTTATATCTTATAATATAATGTAGTGCAAAACTACCTAAATGACAAGGATGTGTGGTCAATTCACCTTTAATTTCTGTAATTTTACATTTAAAATGGCAGCTAGTGGTGATTGAGTTTGTCCCGGCGTTTCTTCTCAGCACTTGCCTTATTGTCTGTGTTTTGTCTCCAAGCGCTAGTAGAGCCCAAAAAACAAGGAGACATGTTCTTAGAATCTCAATATTTAAGTCAGTTAAATTTAATTTTACTGACGACCTACACAGTTCCCGGAAGCGATGTTTAATAAACACGATACCGAATGGCTGTGCGTGGAGTCAGATGTCCGGTGGGCAGATTTGCTAAATAATATCCGTTACAAAGGCTCAGTGATGAAGCTGTTAAAGATCGAATATCTTGTAGGCGGTCAGAGTAAGAGACACATTGATTCTAAGATCATAAAGAAAAACCTACAAATTTGTTTCATAATGTTATTTCAGCTACCCTTAAATGCGCTATTTAAATGGTTCTTAAATTAACTGCACGGAAATATCGTGCTGATGGAGATTGTTTATTCCCACCTGATCAAAAAAGCTACAAGATGCTTGAAAAAACTTGGGCTGTAAGAAGTAGTAGTAGCTACAGCTGTTTAGAGATGTAATTGTACCAAACGTTGCTTGTCAGTCCGATTTTAATGGATGACCTGAAAAAATGGCTTAAAAAAGTTATAAATTTCCAATAGAATAAAGTTATCTGACTAAGGGCTGTCTGAAAGTTAAGTTGCAGTAGGAATCCATCACACTTTTTAAAAGTAAAAAAAATGCTACTAAGTCTTTGCTAACTAGCTGCACTGTCCTTGGCACGACAAAATGATAATTTAATGCTAGAACGCAGAATCACTGAATTCATTAAAGGATTTTTTGCCACGTGTTCTGATGTTTTAGTATTGCAAATTAATGTCACGTCAGTAACTGGATAGATAAGCACATAACTTAACAGCTAGTAATGTTTATAACGTTACGATAGTTCCCGAGGGGTTATTTTATCAATAGATGTAAGAAGGCTTTCAATACAACAGTAAGATGTTTAATTATTATATCGAGTAGGTGAAGAATTTGCAATTGTGATTTTCTGTCCACTCAAAAGCAGTAGCAGTCCAAAAAACAGAAAAAATATAAGAAAACGTTGCTATTGAAATAAGAGAGGCTCGCACATAGCAACAAAAGGTAACTGAATTAAAAATAAAGGTATAAAGTAGAAGCCGAAGGCGATGATACGTCGTCACGACGTCGTTCACTAAAAAATATGCGCTAGAGTACCGACATATTTAATTTCATACAAACACATGTAAACCAGAAGTGTCGCGACGACATGTCGTCTGCTGTTGCTTCTTGTAGTGGGCTTCCAACTTGTACCTTAAATAGGATACAGAGACACAGTGGTAAACATTTACTAGTTATATGTGATCAAATGTGTGAAATGGACATGCTTGACACTTAATATTTACTGACTACCAAATGAGCAGGATTTCGCGTGATGTTAATCGGACGAAATCCAGTTCAAAAGAGATCTAGTTAACGAAATGCCCACGTGGATTCGTGATTTAGTTGTTAGAATTAATCAGGCATAAATAACCTTCTTTTATGTCAATAACATGGAGATTTTGAAGTGCAAGCATTTTAGAAGGTGACAATGTTGCTTCGCTTCATTTGTTGAACGTACATGAAAATATCACAGCCGTAATTCTCCAATACATTCTTCCAGGTATAAAAGATTCGATTTAAACGTATCTGAATTAAACGAAAACTATATTACACAGCTAGCTTATAAGACTAACTTCTGCTAATACTTTTATATTTCGCATCAACCAAGAGCAAACTTTGCCATTATCTTTTTCACGATTTGGCTACATGATTGGGATTCGGTCACGAATTTCATATTATGATGATATTTCTGTTAGTTTACTTTAATAAACAATAACTGCGTCATTGACTTTGTATATTTCCACTGTTTAATTTGGGAGGTTTTCAGGGAAGCTACTTTTAGCTGGCACCTCACGATAACCTTACTTATCATCTGATTTAAAATAGTGGCAATTGGGTAGGTACTTCACACACCCAAATGGAAAATATAAACCAGTTTACCCAGGAGTCGCCATTTCCATATTAAAATGAAAGGGCGTAAGTAAAAAAACATTACCCTCCCTTGGCAGTCAGAAAATATGGTAACTGTTTAGTAATCTGTGCTGTTAGTAAATATTCATTGGACATTAAAATATTTTTTATTAAAGTGACATACCTACCTTATACCGTTATACTAAACTCTCTTAATAGGCTAGATGACACCACCAATCGTTGACATACTCTTTATTATCTGTCAAAACGGTCTGCCTCCATAGATTTTGAATGGGAATACAAAATCGTGACGTCACGGTAGTGTATCAGAAATCGGAGTGAATTGACCGAATATTTATTGAAACTTCAAAAATTGGTTTCTACAGCTTTTTGGAAATATACTGGTTGTATTAACTTCATAGGGGCTATGTTTTTTTTAACGCCATGGTCTTGAAAATATTTAAGATGGGCGTCATCATGCCTATTTATTTTGTTTCAGGTTTTGGCATCACAAGCCACTTTACTTTTACGCGTTTTAATTTTACAAATTTCACTAATATGAGCTAATCATTGTTTGTACGAGCTTGTCACGATAAACACTGCGGTATCTTGTACGCTTGTGATACGGGTGATTTTGCAACAAAAATTTGTGGCCTGACGTGCTGGCCGCTGTATATTCTTTTTCTACATCCGGTTTTCGTCCGATGACCGACCCCTACCTTTGTTTCATTTCAATGAAACGTGGAAAACTTTTTTCATTGATTAGATAAAGCATGTCTCATTTAGATAACAACCATGAAAAAAAAATTTAATCTAATCACGTGCTCATAAAAATCACTCAAGTATCAAATTTTAATTGAAATGATACACTTTTTACGGATTATTTCGCGATTTATTTATATTTTATTTTAACCTAACGTTTCGGACTATTTTCAGCGTCAGTGGTCTCAGAAAAGGGTCCGAAACGTTAGGTCAAAATGGTTTCGTTAAAATGTAATCCGTATAATAAATCCGTTTGACGATCGCTTGGTGCAGTGGTCCACAGGTCGGACTTCTAAACCAAGGGTCGCGGGTTCGATCCCCGCTCAGTACAAGCATAAGTGTGCATGAACATGTGTGTTTGTACTCGTCTGGGTGTTTTCTATGTATAATATGTATTTATTTACAAAAAAAAGCATTTAAGTATGTTTATCCGTTGTCTAGTACCCATAATACAAGCCTCGTAGCTTAATTTGGCACTAGAGAATTGGTGTGATTGTTGTGGAATATTTATTTATATTTATAAAAGAGTATTTTCAATGTCTACTGTTCTCGTAAACCGAAGAAACAAATATTTATTATCAATTTTTCAGTAGCCTCGAGCATGATTTTTTCGCACATTAAGAAATCGTTGAAACAAAATAAACCAAATTACAAGTGTTCGTATGTACCAGTCGATATTATCAACTATTGGCTAACTGTGGCAGTACCTTGTGAACCTATTACATATTGGCTATTATATATTAATAGTTTACTTAAGACTAATTAACACATAGATAAGACACGTGCCCGTGCAAAGGCCATAGAAATCCAATTTAAATTTCTCCGGTGACCCTTTCTTATCCTCAAATAGGTTATTTGCGTCAATGCTCCCTGAAACCAGTAATTATTAGCTTCATTCGCTGAAACTGGATTTTTATCGAATATAAACATTAGCTTCAGGACGTTTCACTCGAACGCTCGAAGAGACACTATAGAGTGACAGAGAGAATATATGTCAAAGGTGTTAAAAATACTTACGATTACAAAGCACATTTATTCTGGTTTGAAGTAGATTTTTGGTGGAACGTAGGTAGGTGATAATCAATAAGTCACGGCTCCTGTTATCTCGTGGTGATAAGCGACTTTTAGCATTAACTTTAACGACCTCCGTGGTGTAGTAGCGTGCGCACCGGTCTCAAAGTGCCGCCGTCTCTGAGTTCGTGAATTAAATCGGACAGACGGTGACAATGTAGAAAACCATGTATGTTGTCACCTCAATAGGCTGGATGACACTACCAATCGTTGACATACTCTTTATTAATTGTCAAAACGGTCTGCCTCCATAGATTTTGTATGTGAATACAAAAACGTGACGTCACGGTAGTGTATCATAAATCAGAGTCCATTGACCGAATAATTATTGAATATTGTGTGTTTAAAAATTGGTTTCTAAAACTTTTTAGATATATACTGGGAGTATTAACTCTATAGGGGCTATGTTTTTCAAACGCCATTGTCTTGAAAATATTTAAGATACCTAGGTGTCATCATGCTTATTGTCACTGGAATTTAACCGTTTTCTCACTTGCCGGTTAGAGTAAATTTTGTACAGAAATTGTCACTGTCAGTAATCTATTTATTGTAATATCGATGAACACGGACCTAATTAGGTACACTTTGAACCAATTTGGTACCTACTTCAAATCAGAGTTGTTCATAACGTTCATGGTTAATTAGTATTAATTAAAAATGCATATGTTTCAAAAAATATTTATTGTAAGTTTTAAATAATATTATTTAGATAACAAAATAAATAAAAACTGGATACTTCCTAATATTATTTTACAACACTTTTAACTTATAAAACACTACGTGTTGTGTTATCATCAGAATTGATGTATATAACAGTAAAAACATTACGCAAGTATTTATTTATTTATAAATCTACCTTTCCTAAGTTCTTATTTACCTTTACATACTGCATAATACAGATTTGATTGCCGCATTTCGATTTGCCTGTCGTTACAAATTAATCAAACATTTTATTAGTCTACTTTAATAGTCTCTCGGTAGAAAAACCGTTCAAGTGCAATAACACTTACATACATAAATGCGAAAGTGTCTTTGTTTGGATGTTTCTCCGTCAACCACGCTAAAGAACTACAGAACGTATTTTAATGAAATTTGGTATACAGACAGGATATGAGCTGACTTAGGTGACTGGATACTTTTTATCCCGATTAAATGCTTCTTTAGGATAAAATAGGTAGTAGGAAAATTCCAACGTTTGCGCGTACGAAGTCGTGGGCGGGCCGCTAGTAGACAATACGTTAGCAATGGAATGAAAGTTACAGGTATCAATGTTATTTATATCCGTCATTACTAGAGTTAACGAGTATACGTAATCGATAGTGAACTCGCGTGCGCGACCAAAATAAATGCGCTCGGATGCCAAACGGTTCACGCATGCAGGGCCAATATGATTCAATTAAAAGACAGTGACCGCGCATCGCATTACATTCGTATTATGTCTAGCACAATGTCTAAATTACTTTTGTTATGACGCTCGGAATCAATAGCTGTCGATCGAGACGGATATCATGAAAGCAATAGAGATTAATTTTAAAGCTTAATATGAAGAAGAGCATTTTAGAATATAGTACAAAATTCATGAAAAAATTAATCTTAAGCTTTCTTAAAAACATTACACAATATGATTGAATGGTAATCACAGATCTATCGTATCTTAATTATTTAAAGTAATCTTTAGTCACCGAGTGTATTACACAGAGATTGGATGAACCTAAATTGCCATAATATGTTTGGACAATAACCAACCAATACATCTTATCATCATCCTACTTATCATCATTCTGCAATACGGTAGTTGACACCACCAATCGTTGACTTACTTTTTATCAACTGTCAAAACGCTTTTCTTCATAGAGCTTGTATGGGAATAACACACTTTGACGTCATCGCGTGCAATGCCGACTGAGTGACTAATTATCATTTGAATTCCAATTAAAAATCAAATAATACGAACTGCAGAAAAATATTAGTGTAAAGGCATCTGAAATTATGAATCACTAGTGGCCGCCCGCGACTTCGTCCGCGTGGAAAGCCTTTATCTTAAAAATTCTTCATGAATTGTAGCCTATATGTTATTCTGATGTATAAGCTATATTGTGGTAAAGTTTCATTCAAATCCATTCAGTAGTTTTTACGTGAAAGAGTAACAAACATCCATACATCCATACTTACAAACATTCGCCTTTATAATAGTAGTAGGATTTTAGAGAAAATCAGTTTTTTAATATTTCTTTCATAGTGGAAACAAGCCTATTGCTAATAAGATACCAGACCTTGTAGGGTGTCTGAAGTCAAAGACAGTTTTTCAAAAGCGACGATATGACGTCAAATTCAGTTTCATTCACCTTTAAAGCACATGTTACATGTCCCAAATATATATATCCTGCAACATTGCTAAGGACTGAGACTGCGTATCGCTCGTGGCTATCAAATCTACCGTCACATACTTGGCGGCTTGCAGTATTTTGAGGCAGGAAGCGTTTTCTGGCGGCAACTTATGGCACATCTGTGTGAAGAGGGCCTTAGCGCAATCGTAGTGGAAGACCAGTGGATCCAAGATGTCATTAAGGTCGGCATTGGTGAGTAGGCAGCATAAGTGGGCGAGGGATACGCACAGCTGTAACAAAGTGATTATAACATTGAATGACAACAATTTTCGTCAAGGTTCGTGGTATACATACAGTTGAGGAATGGCTAAACACCAAATTTGGATTTAATTAAATATGCAAATAAAGTTTCAAACCAGGAAACGAAAGCAATATACGAGGGTGAATCAAAAAATTCTTGGAATCAATATTAAAAAATGCAAAGATTTAAATAATAATATTTTATTTTTCTACATAATCTCCCTCCAATGCAATGCATTTAGAATAACGCGTTTCTAACTTCCTTATTCCTTGTGAAAAAAAATTATTTTCTTGACTCTCGAAAAAGTCCTCTACGGCAGCTATAACCGCGTCATTATCGTGAAATTTTGTTCCACGAAATTGCCTCTTTTAATTTTGAAAATAAGTGAAAATCACTTGGGGCTAAGTCCGGAGAATATGGTGGGTGGTCAAGGAGATTGAAGCCAGCACAGCGGATTGCGTTGAGCGCAACTTCCGATCGATGAGCAGGAGCGTTATCTTGAAGGAACAACACGCCCAACGACAGTTTTCCACGACGTTTTTCTTTAATCGCTTCACGCACTTTCGGGATTAAATTTGCATAATAGGGTCCAGTAATCGTCTGGCCTTTTGGCATGTAATCAATAAAAAGGATTCCTTCACTATCCCAGAACACAGAGGCCATAACTTTGCCAGCGGTGGGAGCAACTCGAAATTTCTTAATGGATGGAGAGGATGGTCGTTTCCAAGACATGCTTTGTCTTTTAGTTTCAGGATCAAAATGGTGGACCCACGTTTTATCCACGGTGACAAGACGACGGCAAAAATTATCCGAATCACGCTGGAACATTTCGAGATTACGCTTGGAAATTTTCAAACGTCGCTTTTTGTTTTCGTCGGTTAACATTCGTGGCACCCATCTTGCAGACACTTTTTTGAACCCCAGTGAATCAATTAAAATGGATTGAACGCTACCAAAAGATATCTTTAGGATCTCAGCTATATGTTTTATAGTCATTCTTCTGTCTTTCAAAACCAGATTCTCAACCTTTTTGACATTTTCTTCTGTAACGGAGGTTGAAGGCCGCCCAGAACGCGGGTCATTTTTACAGCTTGATCTACCTCTTTTAAATTCAGCCACCCAGTACGCAACCGTAGAATAGGGTACAGCATCACCCCCTAATGTCTGCTGAATGTCCAAAAAAAATTCCTTCGTAGACATTTTTTTCAAACTGAGATATTTTATCACCGCACGTAACTCACTTTTATCCATAATTTTGACTTTTAGCAACTCGTTGCACAAAAAAATTTATTACATGCGAACGAACTGACAAAAACAAGTGACAGTCTGCATAAATATAGTGTGATAGACACTCTTTAATTTGAATATCGAACTTAATCCAAAAAGGTTTCATATATATGCACTTCTAAGAACTTTTTGATTCACCCTCGTAGACGTCATCATGACTATTTGTAGTTAGTTCTTGTTGCATAAACATAGCCAGTCTATGTCGAGTGGCAGTGCTCGAAGGTGCTCTACACAGTCGCCGGCACGTGTGCTAGTACATTTATCGTCTTTTTATGACTGTGGTTAGTTTGCGGTCAGCCCGCCAAGATCTAAATCACTTTTATTAACTTCTTGCATGTTTGGTTCAGAGAACAAAGCCTGCAAAATAATTTGGTCTGGCAACAACAATAGCATTTTTAACCCCCGACGAAAAAGGGAGGTGTCATAAGTTTGACCGTTTGTCTTGTCTTGTTCTATGTCTGTTTGTGTTGTTGTGTTTGTGAGTGTCTCTGTCTGTGGATCGTAGCTCCCTAAAGGATAGATAGACCGATTTCAAAGCGGTTATTTTATTCGAAAGATAATTCAATCACGGTGGGTCTTAGCTACAGCTGGAAAAATCTATCCAGCCGTTGAAACTCACCAGCTGTTTTCGTAGCTCTTTCGGGGGTTATTTAACTAGAAAGTCATTTTTCATACCTAAAGCTGAAAAAGATGATTATTTTGCTTTAAATTTCCACTAGACGACGCCAGCGCAGGAACCAAAATACATCTAACTGTAATAACCTGAAAAAGGTAGAGCTGGAAGTGATTCAGGTGATTACAGTTAGATGTATTTTGGTTCCTGCGCTGGCGTCGTCTAGTGGAAATTCAAAGTAAAATAATTATCTTTTTCAGCTTTAGTCATGGATTTCCGTTAAGTAACGCCCGATTCCATCAACTAAATTTTTCATACCTGTTCAATTAAATTATCCTTATGCTTGTACTCGGTGAAGTCATCAACATTAGCTGCACAATCCATAGCGGCCATAATACCCCGCCACACCGCTACAAAGTGTTGGCCGTAGTGCGCACGCGACGCAGGCGCCCGCAGCGCCGCCGCGGCGTTGATGCGGACTTTTAGATTCTTGCACTCTTGGCTTAGGGTGCAGAGCTTGGGGAATACTTTTCCCTAGGAAAAATCATAAAAATAATCTATAATATAAAAATGAATCGCAAAATGTGTTGGTAAGCGCATAACTATAGAACGCCTGGACCAATTTGCCCAATTCTTTTATTATGATATTCCTTAAAGTACGGGGATGGTTCTTACGAAGAAAAGAATCTTAAAAAGAAAAACAACGGACAGGACAACGTCTGCGGGGTTCGCTAGTGATATACAACAACGTCACAAACATTGATCTGACTCCGTGGGAAGTAGCTTAAGCACTTGTGTTACAGATATCAGAATCAACAGTGGTATTACAAATTTAAATACATACACATAACACCCAGACCAGTGCAAACAGACATGTTCATGCACACATATGTTTATACAGTGCGGGGATCGAACCCAAGACCTCTAAATTAATAGTCAACTTCTTGACCATTACACCAAAGTAGTCGTCAAAAAAAATGGTATGGTAAGGTACTAGCTTCCCAAAAGCGGCTTCGCCCGCGTGGATTAGACATTCTGAAATTATTTGCGGTACTCTGATATATTTAGCGTGTTATAATAACACATATAATCCTTTTATCTACGGACATATCATTAGTGCTCTAAAATGCGTTCAGAAACCGTAGGAAATGACCAGCATTACTACAACCAATTTTACTATGAGAACTTTCTTATCTGTGGCAGTAGGTAAAATCTGTACTGTACTGTAATGTTAAAACAGTATCAATTTCTGTAAGGTTATGACTTTAAATTTGGAACAGCTGTCAAAACTAAAGTAGGTCTCTATTCTAGTATCCATTGATATTAAAGCAGTTATCGATATGAAACGTCAAATTCAGTATGTTTTTTAATCCAAATCGCACGACATATGATCACGAGTGACATGAGGATAGGGACTTCATTCGTTTGTCTATGATATAAAAAAAAATCGTCGTGACGGAGGATTGAATTACCCGCCATTACTGTTGTCATTCATTTGTGTGTTGGTTTTTCGCTGTGACGAAAATATTGTGAAAAGTTAAAACAAATTGCATTTTAGTGATAAATATGAGTAGTAGATAAAGTAGTGTATGCAACTGTACATAATTAGGCCTTAAAAAACTCGTGTGATGATATTATGAAACTCGCTGACGCTCGTTTAATAAAACCACACTCGTGTTTTAAGGCCCCTCATTATGTATCAGTTGCATAAACTACTATTAAGCCACTCTTTAGAAAAAACGCTTAAAAATCCATTGAGTAGTTTTAAAGATTTGAGCATTAATATACCGGGTGTGTATATGTATATGTTACGGGTAAGGTTGGAAGTTGGAATAAACTTAAGTTTACCCGGGTTTACTTAGTATTACCCAAGATATTTGGGTAATGTCCAAATAAGAATGAAAATAAGTTTTAATTCGGGGTTTACCCACTCATTTACTAACTCACCTAGGTGTATCCAATGCTTACTGGTTAATGTTAGATAAATTGCTAAAATTAAAAACTGAATTCGTAAGAGAAAGCTTTAATTATTAAAAACATAAGAACAGAACATAATAGTTCTAAGAGCATAACATAACAGCTTCAATAGCACAATAAAATAAATTTGGTATTGTCAATTTGCTTACATTAAATACTAATAATTTTTAACAAAACAGATATTTTAATTTGAGCAAGACAAACTGCTGTGACATTTTGAATTGCAAAATTTTCCAGCAACCGAGCATGAACACTTGTTTGTGGAGCATATAGTTTTACAATTACACCTTTTATAGCCCTGATCTCCTGAAAGTGACTGTTCATTTGCAAATTCTCGTAAGCTTTTTTTTCGAGTGATATATTTTCAATATCAATCAGTTTATCCTGACACACATAAAACATCATCATCATCTATCTTTTCTACAACTGCCATAAGCACGTTCCGAACCCCACGTGTTCGAAAATGACGCAACACCTAACATTAAACAGCCAGAGTTGGGTAGATCTAGGTGTATACGGGTAAATTTCGAATTAAAATTTATTTTACTCATTATTCGAACTTTAACCAAAACGTTATGGTCATACTAAGTTAACCCGGGTAAACCTAGGTTAACTACATCTTCTAGCATTACCCGTAACATATACATACCAATATTTAAAAAATGTGGTACCTCAATGTACAGTGTATCGACCCCTTTGCTTTGGACCACTATTTACGCCACACCTTATTAGATACATAGGAACAGATGCGGAAAGCGTCTTTGCTATATACTATGTAGTGATTACGTCAAAGCCCATCAACTTGGAGCGCGACACTTCTGAGCTGAGTCCTACGCCCAGATGAGAGTCCTACGCCCCTAATGTTAAAATAATTTATTAGTATACTAGCGGAGCCCGCAGACGTTGTCCTGCCAGTCGTTTTTTTTTCTTCGTAAAAATCATTCCCGTACTTTGAAGAATCATATCATTAAAAAAAAATTGGCGAAATGTGTCCAGGCGTTCTTGAGTTATGCGCTTACCAACACATTTTTATATTGTAGAATAAGATTTTCCTAGAGTAAAATACCTATATTTCGGTACATAAAAATCAAACGAAGTGTCACGGCCTTGGTAAACACGCTTATTTGATAAGGAAAACCGCCTGAAGCAAAATCAAAATCCCCAAAGAATGATGATAATGTCGAAGAAGATAAAATCTGATTAAACGCTTAGTACATGTGATAGTGTAAATTACTATTAAATATGTATTTGTTAAAATCCTATGCAATGAAACTTCGGTTTTCATTTGCTAATGTGTCATCCAAATTTATTTTAAAAATAAATAATACATTCATGCATAGGTTCATACAGGTATTAGGAATTCAATAAGGAAAATTGTAGTATTTTTCAATTTTAAAATTACGCTGTAGAACTTTAAAACTTATATGCATTCCTTTTCTATTTGATAGCACAAGTGTGATGTTAATAATAGTTTAACTAACAGACATCAGTAGACGACCAATAAATTCTTACCTGCCAACCATTAAATCCTGTGAACAAGTACTCGTTCTTCATAGCGTTTCCCATGGCATAGCAAGCATTCCATCGCACCTTCATATTGGCGACCTTGCAAGCGCAGTCCATCAGCTTGTCTATGGCAGTCTCGCATAACGCCTTCAGCTGAGGCTGGCTGTGCACTGTGGTCTCTCTGATCAAACGCAGGAAGTTGCCCAGGCCACGAGTTGCGCTCATTTTGACCTGGGAAAATCGATGTGTTTAGTAAGGTTGCGGGACTAATTACTTCACCAAACGAAAGGTTTAACTGTTTATGCTTGTATATGTAGATCAAGCATCGTACATGAGGAGGATTCGACGAATTGGGACCTAAAAAAGTAAACATTCATAACTACTAAAATCATTTAGCATAGGAAAGATGCTCGTGATAGTTTGGTTTATGTGTAATTCTTTTAATACTTCAGACCCTTATTTATTTCAAAGGCAGGTTGAGAAAAAACTAAACATGTGTCATGTTCAGTCTTATTTGCTTAGTTGAACAAAGCACAGTAATGCATGTTTGAACAACTCGGATCATATAATAATAATGACTTAGCTCCAACACACACGGTGAAACGCAAGTGCAACAAATTACAACTTCTAGTTACTTTTGAGATTCATTTCAGATTATGCAATAGACTCCTTTGAGGGATTGCACATGACGCAACCAATTTGAAATCGGTTTGAAACGCGTTGCAAATCAGTTCCTTAATAACTAATCATTTCTAAAGGGTTTCGTTGCACTTGCGTTTCACCGGGTGTGCTGGGGCTTAGAGACAACCATGAATCATTACCTATATAAGCAACAATCTCTATGGACTTAGTTCATTCAATGAGCAATTTTGTATTCTAAACGAAGTAACACAAAGTAGTCGAACTAAATTATCTTTTACATTTGTTTTATGTTAATTTAATGTTGCTTTATGATAATACGCTTCATTAATTTTCGTTTTATCACAAACACGTGCCTACTACACATTCCGTAAATGACTTATCAGTTTTAGAGTTAAGTTTATATTGACCTCATAAACTACCGCGGAATAGACTGGAGTGTTTGTTTAAGAATTATTTTCTCTGAATAAAATAACATTGAGATTTGTTACATATTCTCTTTGTGATTTTTTCTTCTTTGTGCATTTACTCCACGTGACATTTGTTACGTGATAAATACCTAGGGGGCTATTTACGTGCAATCGAAAAAAGTTCGATCGATAACCACTCGAACGCAACGTGTGGTGCTGACCAGTCAAAGTTTGAAATTCGTATACGAAATACGAAATGCTCCTGTTAACAGTTATTCGCGCAACATCGTTGGCACCTTCGGGGGCGGTGAACACCGAGGTCGCCCGAGCCTGCGTGATTGCGCCCGACCAGCTCGCGGCCGAGCCGAACGTTCGCTTTACATTCGCCTACAAGCACTCGGACCTCCTACACCTTTGCCGCGTTTAAGATTGTTCCAAGATATTATCTGTATATTTGAGCGCGAGTTACAGCACTTTTTAATAACAGTCCGCTATTTTTACTTAACCTTACCTAACCTTAACTTAATACCGTGCGGAAAAAGTACGAATGCATTAGAATCGTACCCGTAGGTGTAGATGGGATTTTTTATGTGATAATAAATTGATGGGATGAATAAATATTGTGCAACACCATCCCCGCGTCAATATCAAAACTGCGTCTTTAACACTAGACAATAAAGGTCAAACAAGGGTGATATCGATGAGTAAATTGCTTGAACAACCTATTTGACCGTTTTAATCTATGGTTTTAATGTGAAGTTTATCGGTCCCTGACCCGGTGATATACACCATAAAAGAAACATCAACTCAGAACTTTTATGTAAGCTATAAGATAATATGTTTCGTAATATTTTAAACCATGGCGTAATTTTTAACTCTCGTGTTTGCTAGAAACGTTGGTGTCTTCATTAAGTACCTAACCGTACCTAATTTGAACCGAGTTGTAAGGGTCATCATCAGGGAATCAGTATTTTAAATTGCCATAAAAACAAACAATCTTCCACAAACTTCCGACATAAGCCAGGAAGAACAGCTGATGAGCTTCAACGGCTGGGTGGATTTTGAATAGCCATAGCTAAGTACAACCGTGATTAAATTAGCTTTCGAATAATAAAAAAACCGCTCTGAAATCGGCCCCTTCGTTCGGGAGCTCTCGTTGCCACAGAGAGACACATACATACACACACAAACAAAATAAGGGTCAAATTAAAAACATCCATTTTTTCGTTGGGGGTTAAAAAACAGACTACACGCAGTGCCAGTCTACTTTCCGCTCAATAGCAGCAGCTCTCACAAAACGATGAAAAGCAGCACTGCTGTTGAACGGAAGGCAACATAGCAATAGGGCTCCTGACATCACCTTATCATTATCCACTGCGCACTTGACGCTGACTTCGAGCAGACGGCACAGAAGCGCGTCATCGATCCGCTCCATATCCGGATCTTCCCTGTAAACATAAGTTTTTATCAGTGGGCTCATTCCACTATCGTACCACGAACAACTATCGTAACGTATTCGTAGTGTTTACCTGTCGTTAATTTGTCGATATGTGTGGGGAAACTGTCAGTTACCGACGTTTTGACGACACGAATACGTTACGATGATGTTCGTACTCACCCGACAGAATACGGCGCGAAAAAAAATCGCTTTATTTTTATTTTGATTGGATGAGACGAAAGTAAGGAATTTTATTGGTGTTGGTTGTCATATCTACGAGGTAGATAGGTTTAAATTCCGCATTCAATTCAAATTCAATTCCAATGCGCATCTTTAACCTGTCCACCAGCGCAAAGGGGAGAAACGGAGAAATATCAACCAATAGGATTGTCCAATGAATACGAGCGGAAATTGCGTGCAATCCTATTGGTTAGATTCAGATTAAGATTGGTTTATTTGTATAGAAAGTGTGTACAAGTTGTTACATTTTAAAAATGACCGGCACAGTCCACCAGTTGCTGGCATACAAATGTTAAAATAATGGTCACTTTTTATTATCTTTCTAAAGTATGTGATACTGAATAAACATGTTTTTCTTTTATTTCTTTCTTTCTTTCTCCGATTCTCCGCTCTTCTCCGCGGCCCCGCTGGACAGGTTCACGACAAGACTTGGTCTACCTCTGGCATAGCACACGAAAAGTTTATCGATTATAGTTTCGCTATCTGACAATAGTTTTGATGTTTAGCATTTATACTGTGTACTTGCGTGTGCTTATCGATATTAGGTCAAACTACCTATAGATAGGCTAATCCATGAATGGATGAGCAACAACGTTATCGTACACTCACATATTCAAAACGAGAGCGTCACTGAGGTTGCCGAGAGCCCACGCTCCCTTGGTACGGACCACCAGCGATGATTCAGACAGAGCTCTGATGATGTACTCGCCACAATCACTAACGAAATTTATGTCCTGTAAGAAGAAAAAAGATTTTATAGGTATCTCATAAATGAGAATAAACAAAAACTATACAAGGTGGGCAGAAAAGAACGTCAAAATTTTATTATAAGTGTCTCGTGTTGAGAGAAGAGAATGATTATCATTGAACTCAATTTTGGATAAATCATAAAATAACTTTTGTAACTGCTACGATTGACCAATCAAAACTCAAGGGTTCTTAGTTGTAACATAACATACATATTTGGTACACTTTTTTACGGATTATTTCGAGATTTATTTACATTTTATTTTAACCTGATGTTTGGGACCGTTTTCAGCGTCCGTAATCACAAGTGAACTAACAACGGACGCTGAAAAGGGTCCGAAACGTCAGGTTAAAATAAAATGTATGCAAAATAATCCGTAAAAAAGTGTATCATTTCAATGTATGTTCAATGTTTGCGTAAACCGAAGAAACAAATATACAACGTGGGTTTGGTTAAACACTGGTTCTTGTTCGAATCATACTTCTAGGTTATTCCTTGTTCTGTGATTGTTTAGGTCTACCATAGATAATTTGTGCTACATAAATCTTTCAACGAACTAACCTCCCTGAGGGTCCTGTACATGACAGTCATAGCCAGAGCTCGGACCGCGGCCGCGCGCACTGCCGCCTCTTCGTCACCGTACGAGCCCACGAGCAGCGTGCAGCAGAGCATTTGTTGACGCCTCTGTGACAAGATTAAATGTATGCAATTACAGTTGTTAGAAAAGATATCTTCACGAGCATATCATGCAATCAAATGACATAAGCTAATAATTAATTTAATTGTTTGCCTGGCCGAAAGAATGGGTACATATTGGGATTTTAGAAATATCCAGAAACTAGCTGCGGTCGCCTGCGTCTTGTTCCGCGTAAACTATAAACGCCAAAAACACACCGTAGTGGTTAAAATTAAAAAAAACCGTCGTAGTTATCAATCACTCAAGTGTCATAAAGTAAATTAAACGTAAAATTTGAGCCCTCTAGCACTAATAGTAGTAGTCTATTGTAACAAAGTTTCATTTAAACTTTCCCCCCCCCCCCCCCAATACAACCCCTTAAATTAGAGTATGAATTTCGCAATAGCCCGTTTTGGTGAGCACCTAATGCAAAATTTTAAACTTTTAGCACCTATGTAGTTTCTAAGATTTGTACATTATGTGTACATGAGGTGGTGACTTTTTGATTTTATATGTAAAAATAGATACAGCAACGATCTTTGTTTGGCACAGCAAAGCTCAAGAAAGATTAAGTATAGCGTAAGTTATTACTGGTAGTTCCTTGAAGGATCTCTCGCCAATGTTTGCGATACAGTCACAAACAATCGCTTTGGCGGGCGAAGTCTTGTGACTTTGAATCACGGTGGAGAGGGGCGTTAGCAGAGCTTGCCACATTGTTACGCAAGGGTTAAGAGGTGGAGGATTTTCTGTTTGTTCTGCAACAATAATTAAAAATCAACTGAGTCAAATAATTCTTCAAATGTGATCAGTATGTCGGTGACTCAAATATTTTAGCTAAATCGAAGCACTCGCCGAAAAAAAGCTATTCATTGAGCTTTCCATTCTGCTTCTTTTCCTTATAACCCCTACTTGAATTCACAATGAGTCCGCGTGATGGTGTATGGCTCATACCGCCACATAGTTGAGGTGAGACATGTGCCCAGCAGTGGGGCTTATATGTATAGGGTGAAGGCTTATATGTATAAAAGTGGAACTTAAATCTCTGTTAGTACTGAAATGATAAACACTTGTCCAGTTTTTGTAGAGCAACTATACCCTGGTGCTCGTAAGTCAGCATCTCACAGAGCAAGTCATTCTACGGTGACAGATTGATTATCAACTCGGCCGCATGGTGGAACCCTATATCTCATACATATACTAGCTGACCCGGCAAACGTTGTTTTGCCATATAAATTATTATGGACAACCCTTATCACTGAGGGATTTGAATATTCTTGAAATTGTTGTTACTAGTATCTTATTATTAATTTATCTAATATTATTAATTTATTTCCAAATAAGTGATTATTTTTCTTTTATGGTTTTTATCGGTAATTTAATTTCAATTATTAATATTCTAAATATAATATAATGTAATAATCTAATTTTATTCTATTATGTACTTTATTAAATATGTCAGCTCGATTTGCATGCTGAGTACACTTGCCTTTGGAGCTGCAATCAAATCTGTGTGTGTAACTATTTTTATGTTAATTGTTACGACTGTGTCTCTGTTATGTGTACCTATCAAAATAAATAAATAAAATAAAAAAATACATGTTGGCCGATTCTCAGATCTACTCAAAATGCTCACAAAATTTAATAAGAATCAGTCAAGCCGTTTTGGAGGAGTACGGGAACGAACATTGTGACACGAGGATTTTATATATTTAGACATTATCATATACCACGTGCCTAGCTTCTGTAGCGCGTCCCCCATTACGCTAATCATCCGGGCCGCATACACAACAACGTCCTGGTGCTCGTGAGTCAGCATCTCGCATAGCAAGTCCGTCAGCGGAGACAGATTGCTGATGAGCAACTCAGAAGCGTGGTGAAATGCAATCGCTGATAGCACTTGTAGGGACTCGAGGATAACTGGTATCGCGGCCGGCTTACATCTCTGAAATATAAAAGGTTTTCTCAATCTGTTATTTAGGCAGAACTTATTATTTTATTCTATAATTAAATCGAGTGTTCACTCACACTTATTTCTTTCCCTTTCAAGAGGAAGCCCATATTCCTAAAACAAATATCCAAAATCCAAGACTTAAAATTGCAGTTTTTCACTTCACCTCCATCAATGCTAAGATTATCCATTATGTCGTCAGTAAACATTTCATCATCAGAATAACCTTCTTCAAAGTCATCACAATCTTCTCCAATTAAACTCTGGTTTACTTTTTGTATTGCTTTGGCAGGGCTTGATGTTTCTACTTTGACGTCTTTTTCAATTGATTTAAGTAGCTCATCAACTTTGGGATCAATGGACAAAGCACATCCCATGGTAATGAGAGCTCCAACTTGTAATGTAACATCTGGAAAGTCAACCCTATTTGTAAGTAAGAGTATTTAATTTCCTGTGATGGGTACATTCACACGGTGACGAATAGTGTTTTTTTTTCACGAATCTTTTTATTATTGATGTAAGCTAAGCTTTTTGAAATATCCACAGGCAACACGAATCGTGACAAAAGTCTTAAAATAACGAATCGTGATGTTTGATGACAGGTCCTAAATGTGAACATTTGATTTGAAATTTTGACGTCTCAAGAAATAACACGATTCCGTATGCAATATGAATCAATCATCCATCATGACATATCATGTTTTTTTGATCAATTTGACCAATTGTCAATGACGTATCCCGTGTGAATACGCCCTTATTTTGCCAACCACAAACTGCGATGTTTATTTTTGTAATTCTACCTACCTCGATGAACCAAAAACTTCCTTGTAGCGCGTACCAATTCACTTATCAACCCCTCTTGCATTTTGTGATATGGGGTCGACTGGACCAGGGCAGCGCAACATTTGAGCGCCATCAATATAACTGCATGGCTTCTTTCATTGTCCAATATGTCTGTGAGCACTTTGTGCGTACATGTGATGACATAGCCGAGAGATACGGAGAATGGTATGAAGGACTTGGTTTCTCTTTTGCTGCAATAAAAATAAAACTGGAAATTATTTCACTGTGCTGTGAGCTCTTTATTTTAAAAACGCGTGTCTAGTGAAGCTGATTAGTTTTTGAGTTTTGAAGAGACAAGACACTTTTTCAAATATTCTTATAAAATACTAGCTGACCCGGCACACGTTGTTTTGCCTTATAAATTATTGTGGACAACCCTTATCACTACGGGGTATGAAAAATAGATGTTGGCCGATTCTCAGACCTACTCAATATGCTCACCTACTCAATTTCATGAGAATCGGTCAAGCCGTTTCGGAGGAGTATGGCAACGAAAACTGTGACACGAGAATTTTATATATTAGAGATAAATATGTCTTGTTCTCGCTAGCAGCCATATATCTTCCAGACACTGGCTAGGATATTGATAAAATAGTTTTATGTTTATCATAATAAGCATTACCCAAAAATCCAGATGTTGGGCGAAAAGTTGGCCGAAAAACCTTTTAACCAATGAGTGACAAGTCGTGGGCCTTAGCATTGATTGGTGCTTTGTTAGGGTTGTTTTCTAATGACCAATAATGTTAGTTTTCGGTCAACTGTTCGCCCAACATGTGGTGCCGGCGTTACCTGCTTTCGGCTTGAGACAAGTAAGTTCTGGAGCCGGATAGCAGAGCAAGTATGACACTCAGCACGCTAGCCCTGCTGTTCGCAATGGGGTCAGTGACCGCGCAGTATGCGAGTGTCTTCTTAGCACCTTCGTCGGAAGACCAGCTGTCGGCGTTAGGCGCGTCTGGGAGCAATGCCCACCAGTAGCCGAACATGTCTTTTCTTTCTGTTACCTACAAAAACATAAATTAATTGAATTATTTATGTATTTGTTGCGGATTTTCTTCGGTAATTAGAAATTTTGCATTTTAATTTTTAACTGGAAATATAAAAAAGGAATGTTTTTTAAAGTTCCTATTTTAAGTGTAAAACAAGAGCCTAAATTTTTTGATGTAAGTAACTTTGTTGATCTTATGGATAAACCTTATTTGTACTTTTTTTGCAGTGTTTTTAATTAACAACCTCAAAATACACCTACCCAACAAAGTATTTAATTCATCAATAAAAGTTATAAGAATAGAAAATTAAAATATTTTATTTTATTTTATTAAAATATTTTTATTTTAAATTTTGTCTGGCTTTTAGCCATCACCTCAGTGCAGCAGGAATTTACCAGGTTGGTATTTAAAAGTTAATTAGTCTCATGATTTGTTTATACCTAGTTTAATAATTGTTACATTTCCAGGCAATCAGTGATTTAGAAGGGTTTAAATGCACAAACCTTGACTAAAACTAATAATAAATTCGAGGCACTTTGCCTCACCCTGGACTGCAAGGCTACAAGCTTAGCCTCCCTGTTATTTTCAACATCAGACATATCTGAATCACTAGTCAGTGCCCAAGTTTGCTTAGCTCTCTGAGGCTCCAAGTAATTATGACTAGCAGGTTTATATGCAGAGTTATATTCAAAAGTGCCAACATCCTTCATCAGACTGTTATCTGAGACTGGTATTTCTTTCTTTAAGCTTTCAATTGCATTGTTTCTTTGCTTCCTGATTTTTTGTTTCTGAAAAAATTATTAAAATTTTAACATTAATCAGCACACTGGGCACAAGGTAATCATAAATTATTTCAGGAGAAATCACACTTATTATATAAATGCGAAAGTTTATTTGTTTGGATGTTTGACTGTCAATCATGCTGAAACTACTCAACAGATTTTGATGAAACTACTCAACAGATTTTGATGAAATTTGGTATACAGAGTGTTCGAGCTGACTTGGGTGATATGATAACTTTTATCCCAATAAAATATGTAGATCCGATAACCAGTTTTCAGTGTTAAAATGCAACGCAAAAGTTTAAAATCATATAATATTTTACCTTTCCACCCTTAGGCTGAATCTTAACAGGGGCAGCTGCTATACTTTGCTGAGCTGGCAACAATTTTTCTGGTTTAGGGCCCTGGACCACAAGTCCAAAGAGAATGTAGTATCTACACAAGCCAACCACTTCAGGCAGAGGAATGGGCACATTTGGATCATTAAAATAAAGCTGAGTTAGAACTCTGAGAGCTGCTACTACTACCTGAAAAATATTTTTAAAAAAATTGTATTTGTTATACACACAATATAAATATATACATTAATAATTGACAACAAAACTAAGATATGGAAATCTCAGTTAATTTTGTTGTTAAACCATTCAATTACTTACCTTACAATATAGAAATTCATCTTGTGACTTAACAGAGCCTTTCATCAATAACTTAACAACTAAGTTTGAGATCTGTTCCTTTACTTCTAAGGGTGTGTTGGTAACCTCAGATGATAACTTATCTTCTGATGTAATACAGTATATTATGCACTTCAAGGCAATGAGACATATCTGCAGGGGACTCTGAGTGCTTAATGCCTGGTTCTTACCAATATCTATTAAGTTTAACAGAATACCCTGTTGTCCAATCAAGCTATTTGAGAACTGAAAATAAAATTACAAATTTCTTTAATTTAAATTACCAACCAGTTATTGGAATTTGTTTGATTAAACATACCTGTTGACCCAAATATGGGCTTTGTTGCAAAATACATTGCAGATTATGTAGTATATCTGGTAGGACAATATCAGAACATTTCTGCAGACAGTCAATGTACCATGTCACCACCTTTACTAGGTAGTTTGGATCAAATTGTAAATTTTGTTTAGTTAGTATGCTGTTAATCAAATGTGATGTCTTTGCTGCCAGGAACTCGTCTACAGGCTTAACATTTAGACACAAAGCTGTAACTAGTGTCGCAGCGTCCTAAAACATACAGTAAAGTCGGAGTGAATCGTTCGAAAGAAGGTAATATAATAACTAAATTCATAACCTAAAATACTTACTTGTTTCCTTACAAAAAGTTCAGCCTTGTACGGCTTAGCATTGAGTTCATCAATAAGAGAGTTAGCTTTAGCTTTGTTATATTCTTTTACATACAATTGATTGCATAGGTTTTCGCAAATTGATGAGAAACTTTGAGGCAAGTTTGAATCCATATTTCGGTTTAGCTGTTTTGAAAAGTAGGGTAACTGTAGAACTGTTAATTCATTTCACAATACAAGGATTATTTTTTTGTAGAACCACTGAAATTGAAGTTACTATTCTGACAAAAAATATGTTTTTTAAACCAGATTTCAAAATTTCCAAAACAAATCGTTTCCCATTCGTTTCCTTCGACATCACTGTCAGTAAAATGTCAAAAAACGATATGTCAATGTCACCATTGACATATTCGACTGACAGCAATGCCGCCGGTCAGTCCGAAATGTGTTGTGTCTGTAATTGAAATTTATAGATAAAATAGGTTTTTAGTCGATTACTCAGAAACCATAATGTCAAATGATGTCAACTTCAAAATCATCAAACAAAAGTTTTTAAATTACGATTTACTAGGGATTTTATTCAGTGCAAAAAAATATGTCTACTTTATTTAACTTAAAACCACCACTAGATCCAAAACCTTTATCAAGACATCCTTGGGCTGATACAATACGAGACATATTTTCACATAGAATTAAATATGCTCACAATTCTGCACGAAATCCTCGATACCCTAAGCTGAAGGAAAGAATCCCTGACTCAGAACGAACTAAATTTACCGTTATAGGTGATAGAATCACAAAAGAATTTATTTACTGTGTTCATCTGGTGAAGGGCTTACATAAGTATAGATGGAAAAAGTTTGATGTTCCTACCATAAGAGGTATATACCTAAGTTTGATATTTACAAATTCAGTTCCCACATCCACCCACACCCTTTTTTACTTCTTCTCCAGCTGTCAACACAGTAGAATGGGAGGACGTTTGGAGAAGTTTGAAGATCCAACACGGAGGACTAGCTCACTGCCTGAAATCAAAAGTAGCTGTCCTGGTGGATGATAAATTACTCGGCGGAGAAGTTGAGCTGAAAGAGCTGGTGGAATCTAAATACATTTATCATCTGATCATTGATTATTGCAGCGAAGCTATCGCCAGTTTTGCCAGTTACATTAGGTGTTCGGGGGTAAGATTATATATGAAATAAGATAGATATATAGATATGTAAGTTTATTTAAGACTTTTTGTGCCCCAGAACGACATCGAGTGAGGAGAGTGCTGGAGCTCTGTATTACAGGCCCCCAAGCCTAGTTCAGACTCCAGTTCTCTCAATCATTTCAATTCTACCCATAAAATGTAAATTTGATGTACTGTGATTGTGATAGAAGTAATAAATATTTTTATTATTATTAAGCTTTTCTTTTTTTCTGGGGACAGACCGAAAGAATTGCTTCTTATTATTTATTATTATTAATTGTTCCTGGTAAATATGTCTACAACTTAAATAAACGACTGCATGTTTTTTTTATTTTATTGCTTATTATCCTTTTTTCAGAGGGCATGTGCTTATATGCACATAGCTATAAATGATGAGCATGTTGGGTCTTTAATATTCATGGTAAGTTAAATGCCTTTAGTGCTAGAGCGTCTAGCTGCTTACGTTTACGCATGTGTAAGCTGTTCAGCTTTTATCATATTAAATTAGTCTGACGTAAGAGTCGCAGTTAGGTACTATTAACACGGAGTTTTTCCAGCTTTATTCTGATATAGTGCCATACACATGCGAGAACTTTCTGCGGCTGTGCAAAGAAACCAAAGGCGGATACAGCGGCACTCCCATTCACCGCATCGTGAAGGATGGATGGATCCAAGGCGGTGGTTTTGGACTGAAAAACACCGATCTTGACTGCGAGAACTTTAATGTACCCCACGACAAACGTGGCGTGCTTGGCATGGCTAATGATGGAAGGTTAAATGTGATGCTGGGTTATCTCCTCCGAGTGTATTTTTATGTTTGTTGCTTATACGTCCACAACATCCTTTTAACTTATGTCGGTCTACAAAACTAACTCGTAGGTTAAGGTTAACCCTATCAGCAGCTATATACAGCACGCTTCCTATGTTATTAATATGTACCACCTACCACCACATGTTGGTAGGTACTTACATACTTAGCTTTACAAACTCAAAAACTCTGCTGGTCAAAAATTACTTTATTATTTTGGATAACAACTTTAATCCAACCATTAGCTAGTTATACGAGCACGCTGTTACACAAGCAACATTATTAAACAAACTTTACTTTTAAACTAAAGTTCTTTGTAGAAATGTTGACTGCTCCACACAATTCTTTGTCACCTTACAACCGACACCATGGATGGACCACAAATACGTTGCGTTTGGGCAACTTATTGAAGGTAACGAGACTCTGAAGAGGATTGAGGCTGTACCTACGTGGTACGAATCACCAACATCGAATATCATCATCTACAAAGCTGGCATATTTAATATGGAATGTCAAGACATTATGATAAATAGAGGCGCGAATGAGTATATTCAAGGGCATATTGAAGATTTAAACGCACTTGGAGACTTGCTTATAGAGGTAAGGGGTTGTCCACTAGACCAAGCAGCTTCGGCGCAAAACTATTAGTGAACTTCGGCCCTTTTTTTGACGGTAGCTGAAACTGCTAGGTACTAAGCTTAAATATTAAGTGCAGATCTTCTTCGTTGTAGGCACTCATTGAAAGAGTATACTTGGAGATAGAGCTGAGAAACGTAGAACGCCTGCGCAAAGAACTTCTAGGTGAAGGCGAAGAGGAGAATGAGGATGAAATAGGAGATATTCGAGCGACAAAACGGTTATTATTTGTCAAAAGCCAAGTCCGGTGGCCAGCACGTCATAGTACCTAAACACTGCGATGTCTCATGCGCTTTTGATACGGGCGATTAGGGAAGCCTGATGTGCTAGCCACTTTACCTACTAGAAAGCTGCCGCAGCTTAACACGCACTTTTTTCTTAGGTTCATGCGTAAAAAGGAGGAGATAGAAAAACAGATCCAAAGTCAACCTAGAGTCTCGACTCAAAAAAGTCAGCCACGTCCGAGCGCCAATGTTAAACAATGCCAGAGTGCGAAGAGCCAAGTCCTGCATAAACAATCGATGAAAAGTCAATCAATGAAAAGCCAGGTTATCGCTGACGAAAATAATGAATTTGACGTCGAAGAATATGAGCCGGAGGAGACTGGAGATTACCAGCATTTGTCTATTGCTGCTACTCTAAGCTTGATCGTAAAACCAGAAATACCGTATTATATTCCCCTGACTGACGTACCGTATCCTGGAGAAATTGACTCTGTTTATGATTTGAAAAAGTAAGTAAATTAACCATCTGAAAATCTTTGTCGAATACGAACTCATGTTAATAGTTTCATTCTTTAACCTATTGATGGTAACCGAATTTCGTAGGTTCCTGAAAGGACACTATTGTTTGGAGAGCGATTTAGAAAGGGATGTAACGGACAGAGCTGTCGCTTTGAAGAAATCCTCGTTTCCTTCAGAAATATTTTCATTCTTCCATCAGGATGACGATTCAGATTCTGGGTCTTGTAAGAAAACATATTCATTCGTTTACATCAGACAAAATAAACTTAACTACGTATAGAGACCACCATTCGACAATATATGAAAACAAACTAGATCAACAACAACTAAGTTCAAAACAACAACTAACAAAAAAGTTAAAAAAAAGTTTTTTCGTTCTGTATACCTTTAATGGTTAAGGTTGCACACGCGACGGAAACTTAAAAAAATGGAGTAACTTCTCCCATTTTCCAAACATTTCCTTTCACTGCTCTGCTCTTATTGCTTGTAGTGTGATGAAAACTATACTATAACTATCTCAGGAGGAAAATAATTGTACAGTTTCGTTTAAAATCCGTCGAGTAGTTTTAGCTTCTTTAACGGTTATACAGACAGAAAAAAATACTGATTGCATTTTTGGCATCAGTATCGATTCCTAATCACCACCTGATAGTTATTTTGGAAATATATTTCATGTACAAAATTGACCTCTCTACAGATATAAGTATAGAAGATATTGTCCTGTTTAACATTTGTGTATATCAATAATGGTTTTCTTTTTAGTACAATCTTTGGAGTCGTATGACGAGAGAGAAATAAGACAATATCTCAAGTAAGCTATTTATATATAATGTACAATTTTACCGACATACATAATTCGAATGTTTGTAGATTTTATGTCGATTACATTATCTTTTTCATATTATTTATTTAATGTATTTTTATAAGGTTGCACGCCGACCGAGTTAGTTTTGCGGGAGGAGTAGTCAAATCGATTGCAAAAGCTGCTGAAAAGTTCAACATATTTGACGACATGAGAAGGTAAGATGATAAAAATAAACTAACTTCCATAGAAAGTTATTTTTTTGACAAGCATGAAGCGCCTTAAATAAAAAAAATTGTTTTACAGGTCTGAGCTAATAACTGACGACGAGCTAAGACGACTCAAGTAAGATATAAAACCAATTCATGTAGATATGTGTAATGCATATAAGCATAACATAAATAATAATATATACCTACGTTACGTTTCTTATAGATTAGCATCAGCCGATTTCAAGAATCGTGACAATCATGAAAAGTAAGTCATAGCCCATTACATTACAGACATATTAGAACTTGTTATTATTAGCCTTGTTTTTACGTGTAGTAGGCTCAGGTCGAATGGTGGCTTCGATCTGAGGCAATTTTGCACTTTTAAGGTGGAATTCCGAGACAGACTACAGACTGCAAGCTTTTTGAAAGTCTCTTGGTATTAATCGATAATGAAGGCCGGCAGCACGGCGACATATTATGCAACTAAGGCACGCAGCGATCACACTGTTGCCTACGGTTAAAATCTTCACTACATCTCGGAATTGCACCTCTACATTGTCTCATGTAAAGACAAACTAAGGCAACTCGCCCTGAGAATGGACTTAGGATTTACAAAAATCGTTGAAACTAGATATTAAGCATTTTTTTGTTTCCTAGAAAAGTATCTATGAGTTTACCAAGTACACAAAAAGAAACGCATAGAAAGATTAAAAGACGCCAAACGGGTTTCGTGCGCCCGGAGGATCTAGAGAAAATCCACGTTTTCCAGAAATCGACTCAGCAGTTTACTGACGACGATGACGATGATGATATTGGTTCTCGGTAATTTTATGTTTATTTTTTTTAATTAACTGTTCCTTTCATACATCTATGCTTGAGTTTACCAAAAATCTTCGGGTGGAGCTAGCGCGGTGCCATGGGAAGGCCCGGTTTCCACCAAAGCGGAGAAGAGAGGAGACGAGAGATGAGATGGGGCGAGTACTCGGTGTACTCGGTGGTTTCTTTAATACGTTTTTTTAGGTGACGAGTACTCGGTTATGTAAATTTAATAAACAGCATGTCTGGAATAAGTTTGCTAGTGGCCAACTGGAGGAATTAAAGTATGTACCTAAATGACCACATACTTAAGTCAATGAACGAGCCCCTAATCTGGCATTTGTCAATTCCTATTGTTTAATGATAGGACAGCCAGGCCGCTGCGGATCGACAAACTGTTCAAGGGATATATATATATCATAAAATCAAATACATATTATGTTGATTAGTGATAGTGATAGATTAGTAGGTAGGTATATTGCTGGCAGCGCGTTGCGGTCATGTTTGATCTTGTTTTAGGACCTCAAATTAAACCGAGTAACTCGGCCGAGTACTCGGCAAGCTTAAAACCGAGTAAAACCACTACTCGGCCCATCTCTAGTTTTGAATAACTAATCAGATTTCGTTATTTCCACATCTCATCACCGCTTAGCTTCGGTGGAAATGGATCAAAGTTGGTTATTCAAATCATCTCTCGTCTCCCCTCTTCTCCGCTTTTGTGGAAACCGGGCCTTAGGCTGAGTTACCACTAGAGATGCGCGAGGGTGCGTAACGAGGGATGCCATGTGTTTGTAAAAAACTGTTAGAATCGCATCATTTACTTTGCTGAATTTAAATGAAGCAGTTCAATTGGTTCTTTACAAACACATCACATACTCTGGTGGAAACGCAGACTAAAGGCTTCCCAAACTTCGACCAGGGCGTGGTTTCAGTGCGGCGGACGTGTTCTTAGCGTGCTAACTTACTATGAAAATTTAAGTAGGTATACCAATTAAAACAAATGGGAATTTAACGCGATACCGGTTAGGTATTTACATACCGTTTATTTAAAGTAGTTCCAATAATTCAACGCGCAAGATTAAAAGTGAAGTATGTGGTTATTCGAAAAACATACATATTCCCAAAGTACCTAGTTAGCAAGTTAAAGACAAGAAATGTCGCGCTCATGCCACCTTTGCGTACTGTTTTACAAAGCTTATGTGCTTGTTCACATCAGAGGCGCGCTCGCTACTAAGACCGCAAGTGCGTTTTGTGTGTGAACACTTATATGTCACTTCAAATGATTAAAATTTCGCGCCTGCGCCTGCGCGTCCGAAGTGAACATGCGCTGAAAGATCATTATAAATTCAACAATTTCCATCGGTATCGTAATGGTGCTTGTAGCAGCGCCCTCTGTGACGAATGTTATCTTTGGGAATGTTGTGCAGTTTTCCGGGCACAACCACACCCTTCAGTTATTACGGGGTTTTTAGTAACACCTTGTATATAGATTAGTATTTATAATATTATAAACAAGATTATCATCTGTGCAGTAAGGTACGGATCGCACCATCTGCGGTGGCCAGCCCCGCGCCCCCGCGTCCGCAGCGACGGCCCACGGGTTTCGTCCGCGCCCAAGACATTATCGACTCGGAGTCAGACATGGCTGTGATGAGGCAATCGGTGCTGCAACGGTTGTACGATGACGTCACGTATGACGACGACGCCGGCCCCACTCTGAGGGATTATAAGTACGTGACATGTTTAACTTGAATTATCAAACAAAATTGAGCTGTAATGTTAATTGAGTTCAACCGATTCATGGCGGAGGGCTCGCTTGACATACCATTATTTTCTTTTGCGTGTAGCGTAAGGAAAGAGAGGCGTGTCATTTTGAAATCGATGGTAACTCCTTCAAATTAAGTATTAGAGACCTACCCAAATAAAACTTCTTACTTTTTCACGTAAATCAAGCTCATAGCCTTCGTTTCAAGATGTATGTACTTAAGTACTTAATACGATTTAAAAAATCCAGGGGTAACTTTTTTAAATTCAGCAACGTATTATGTAATGTATCAAGTTGAAAAGTTATAGCACACCTGTGCTTAAAATGTCTATTTTTTCCAAAATAAAACGACGTTCCTGTATTACGATTCTCATGCTTTTTCGTACTTTTTCGCACGGTAATTTGTATGAAGCCAACAAAAGCTGTGTACGATAATAACTTAAAATTACTGTTAACAGGTGCATTTCATGACAGCTACAGAATATTTCGTATACGAATTTCAAACTTCGACTGGTCAGCACCACATGTTGCGTTCGAGTGTTTATCGATCGAACTTTTTACGAAATTGATCTGGTCGTTTACGTTAGATATTTTATGCAAACTAAAAGTATTCAAGCTTATAACATTACCAAAAAATAGTAAGTAGGTTTTTTCTTTTTCGCGTGGCAGGCGGGCATGTTTTTCCTATGGCGTTTAGCTCGCCAGGTGTGCCGCGTCATTGTCGTTCACCGCCACAGTTAAAATTGTATAATAAGACATCGCAATGAATCGGTTAAACTAAACTTTGCTGCTGTATATGGTCAAAACTTGACATTTCATAACGCCAGCACCAATAAGAACAAACAAAGCCGCATGCCAAAACGCTTTTGCTTTTCAGACCGTTTTCGGAAGTACACCAGAAGAGCATTCTCCTGACATTTTCACCGAACTCGCGAATAAGGAGTGATGATGATACTCACAGGCACATCCGCCACTCAATACAGCCTGATGAAATATCTTACGAGCAAGTGCTTAACCTTCAACACGGCAAGAAAGTAGCAAGGAAGATATCTTCCGACTACGTCAAAACCATAGACCAGATCGAGCATAAGACCGAAACCTCCTTACGAAGCATAGAGTTCGCTAAAACCAGACCATCGATGTCTGTGGCTGAATACCAACTCAAGAACCAAAAGTACCAAGAGGAAAGAAAGATATCTAAACTACAAACGGCTGCGAAGAACTTGCAAGCCGGTAATGACGAGAACCAATTTGGATATTATGCTAAACTAAATTTAAGTTGTCATTTTATCACTTTTTTTTTTAATGCAGAAAGGCGCTCATTGAAAGGAATAAGGTTGCCTGGAGACACGCCTCTTTACTCTATGTGTGAAGTATGTTGTATTATATTTATAACGTGTATGGTTTATATGTATTATTTAAACTAAAATAATGTTTATTTCCAGGGATTAGACAAATCTCAATTAGAAATGATGAAATAGAAGATTGTTTATAATTTTACCATGCCATAGTTATGAGGTAATGTATTTTTCTGAAATATTATCTTTACTAATTGTTTACTAATTTTATGAAAGAAATTTTATGTATTACTTTTTTCAATAAAAATACGCTTATAAAAACTCGTATGTTTATATAAAACATTTTAATAACACTGAGTACCTACGTGTAATTTCCCATCACATCTGTTATAATACTACGAGTACAAGGTACATATAATTATACTATCACATGTCAACTTATGTACACGTTTCCTTATCCGTACAAACTCCGTCGCACTAATTGACTCTGACCACTACACACGTGTTGATATCACTTCAACATAAGATTTCCTTACCAAATAGAGGTACAGTAGTTGAAGGGGACAAGTTGTGTGCATGGCACAGTTTGGTTCGTCTCCGCCGACTAGCACTCTTATATCAGTCTTTAGTTCGTCTATCAGAAGTGTCCGTGGCCGTGGCCGAAACCGCTGACTCCGTTCTGTGGGGTGTCGTTCTGGGTATTATTGTTGCCTTCGGCCGTATTGTCGCCATTTCTGTTGTTTTCCAGCTGTTGCTGCCACATTGACGCGTAAAAACCGCCTTGCGCTAATAACGCTTCGTGGCTGCAGAGTAAAAATAGATAGATAAGCTTTTGTTTGTGCATTTCTTTTTGTAAAATAACTGTGTTTTATTGGTGGGTGCAACAAGTTTAGTTAGTTCAGTTTAGCAGCTAACGTAAAAGTTAAAATTTCACATTTTCTTATAATTTGACAAGAAGACACCAGCCAAACATGGGTCATCAATGTCTTGACAATGGAGGGTAATATTTTACGTAAGCCTATCACAAAAATTTACGAAGTACAATCTTCATAATTACAATCCGTACAATGTTTTAATTAACGCAATTGATTACTAAACATGTACCTAATTACGAAGAACTGCTTAGCTGTCAAAATTATTGTATATGAGCCTTAAATCGACATGTTATACTCACTTTCCTCTCTCGATGATCTCTCCATCCTTGAGCACCAATATCTCATCCGCGTGTATGATGGTGGACAACCTGTGCGCAATTATAAGGGTCGTTCTGTTCGCGCACACGCGTGCCAGCGCCGCCTGAAAAACAATAACAACTTTGTAAGACGCGACGACACTTAGAGGGCGTTACTAGCACATGAAGTAAATATCATTTGATAACTCAAACTCAAACGTTTATCTGCTAAGAACTCTGTTATTAAAGATCACATTTTAAAGTTAGTAGCGCATGTGTTCAATCTGCTCGCAGACGTGCAAAAATTCACCTACGCTGTCTCATGTTGAGGAAGTGTTTATCAGTGTTGACATTTCTCTAACATAATAAAGGCCGGTGCATACGTAACTGGTTTTGATCAGGACGGTAAGGCACGTGATTACTCAAAATCTGTATCTTGCTTCTGAAAATGCCAATTGCTTAGGAGCAATACATTAAACACATTGTGTACGAAGCACCACCTAAAAGAGTCCCGGGGCGGGAAAAAATACGGGCATTTAAAATATCCTTGCCGACGATTTTTCCCCGTCCACGCTCCCGCCCCGTCCGTGCACCCGTGACATTAGCGTTGTTTAATACATTTTATATGAAGCGATGTTTCTGAAACATACCGTTCTGTCTCATCCAGATAAAAAACCGTCACTTAGCGTCGTTAAGAAGCAAATTAAACCTATACGCTTTATGTTGTTCCTGTTCTTTGACAAAGACCTTAGCAATCTTTCAATCGTTACAGAGTGCGCAAATCATGTTATCTTGAGCTCGATCAAATCGTTTGAGTCAAATCGATGGTGAATTGAAGTCTCACTTACTTGAATATTTCTCTCTGTATTAGTATCTAACGCTGACGTAGCTTCGTCTAAGAGAACTATCGCAGGATCTTTCAAAATTGTTCTGGCAATAGCTATCCTTTGTTTTTCGCCACCACTTAATTTCAAGCCCCTCTCTCCAACCTAAAATACAATGTTAAAGTGCGTAAGATTATTTAATTCTTTATCATTTTTTCGTCAAGACACATTCATAGAAGTTTTATACCTGAGTGTCATAAGCATCAGGGAATGTCAGGATTCTGTCATGAATGTCTGCATTCTTGGCTGCGGAAATGATATCTGCCGTCGGAGCATCTAGTCTTCCATACTGAATGTTATATCTGCAAAAATATTATTTATTAATTACACGATAAGGTGCACAAAACATATCAGGCAGGAATCATACCTTTTCAGCCGCATAAAAGTGTGTTTTGCGCACGGAAATGATCGAACTGCATTTTACATCGGAGAATTAAGGCTTCATACAAATGAGGCATCGGTCATATAAGCGTTCGGTTGATAGTTTTCGTTCAGATAGAAATCGGTGGCTTTGGTTAAGATTTTAGTGCAGCGACTAGCCTCACGACAGCAATATCCCTATGTATGACCTGACAGTATTCAGTTAAATAGAACAGTTTATAATATAGCGGCACTACGCCAATATTAGCCCGTAACGACGCCTGCGTCACAGTCCGTACATCCTGCCCGTCGATTAGGACGGCGCCGTCGTTCACGTCGTACAATCAGGATTAAATACCTAAGTGTTTTTAAAGGATCTGCAGGAATTCTCTTACCTGACGGTGTTGTTGAATAGCACAGTATCCTGCGGCACAACACCGATATTAGCCCGTAACGACACCTGGGTCACAGTCCGCACGTCCTGCCCGTCTATCAGCACTGCTCCTTCGTTTACGTCGTAGAAACGGAACAGAAGACGCATCACGGTAGATTTCCCTGCTCCGCTGGGGCCAACCTGTTAATAGATAGATGGGTTTTGTTTTCAATTATAATACTTTAAGTCGTTAAAAATAATAATAATAATAAATAATCAATATTTCACAACAATCACACCAATTCTCTAGTCTCAAATTAAGAGGCTTGTGTTATGGGTACTAGACTACTAACATACTTAAATACTTTTTTTTGTAAATAAATACATATCATACATAGAAAACACCCAGACCCAGTACAAACACACATGTTCATGCACACATATGCTTGTACTGTGCGGGAATCGAACCCGCGACCCTTGGTTTTAGAAGTCCGACATGTAGACCACTGCACCAAACGGTCGTTAATACAATTAGGGAGTCTGAGTGCCAGGGATATGATGCATTTAAGTCACTTGGTGTGCCATAAGGTCCTCATTAAGACACTTGGGGGGTGTACCGAAATTCGGAACTCAATATAATCCCGTCTTGCGATAGTCACCCGCCAAGTTTGCGGGCGATAATCGCATCCGCGGCGGCTGCGTAACCGCACAAAACTCCGCTCTCGTGAGTTTTGAAAATAAAACTGCATTGCGCCAACGTGGCGGGCGTGGGTGAAAACCGCGTCGCACTACCAAGTCGCGAACGTCGGACTCGACGCGCATTAAGACACTTGGATGCAACCAGCTGAAGGGGAATAATGACAGCACTCACCAAGGCGACAGTGCTGCCCGGGGCCACTGTGAAGCTGACGTTGTTCAGCACGAGCCGCTCGGGCCCGTAGCCGAAGGACACGTGCTTGAACTCGACCGCGCCGCGTCGCACTACCAAGTCGCGAACGTCGGACTCGACGCGCATTAAGACACTTGGATGAAACCAGCTGAAGGGGAATAATGACAGCACTCACCAAGGCGACAGTGCTGCCCGGGGCCACTGTGAAGCTGACGTTGTTCAGCACGAGCCGCTCGGGCCCGTAGCCGAAGGACACGTGCTTGAACTCGACCGCGCCGCGTCGCACTACCAAGTCGCGAACGTCGGACTCGACGCGCATTAAGACACTTGGATGAAACCAGCTGAAGGGGAATAATGACAGCACTCACCAAGGCTACAGTGCTGCCCGGGGCTACTGTGAAGCTGACGTTGTTCAGCACGAGCCGCTCGGGCCCGTAGCCGAAGGACACGTGCTTGAACTCGACCGCGCCGCGTCGCACTACCAAGTCGCGAACGTCGGACTCGACGCGCATTAAGACACTTGGATGCAACCAGCTGAAGGGGAATAATGACAGCACTCACCAAGGCGACAGTGCTGCCCGGGGCCACTGTGAAGCTGACGTTGTTCAGCACGAGCCGCTCGGGCCCGTAGCCGAAGGACACGTGCTTGAACTCGACCGCGCCGCGTCGCACTACCAAGTCGCGAACGTCGGACTCGACGCGCATTAAGACACTTGGATGAAACCAGCTGAAGGGGAATAATGACAGCACTCACCAAGGCGACAGTGCTGCCCGGGGCCACTGTGAAGCTGACGTTGTTCAGCACGAGCCGCTCGGGCCCGTAGCCGAAGGACACGTGCTTGAACTCGACCGCGCCGCGTCGCACTACTAAGTCGCGAACGTCGGACTCGACGCGCATTAAGACACTTGGATGAAACCAGCTGAAGGGGAATAATGACAGCACTCACCAAGGCTACAGTGCTGCCCGGGGCTACTGTGAAGCTGACGTTGTTCAGCACGAGCCGCTCGGGCCCGTAGCCGAAGGACACGTGCTTGAACTCGACCGCGCCGCGTCGCACTACCAAGTCGCGAACGTCGGACTCGACGCGCATTAAGACACTTGGATGAAACCAGCTGAAGGGGAATAATGACAGCACTCACCAAGGCGACAGTGCTGCCCGGGGCCACTGTGAAGCTGACGTTGTTCAGCACGAGCCGCTCGGGCCCGTAGCCGAAGGACACGTGCTTGAACTCGACCGCGCCGCGTCGCACTACCAAGTCGCGAACGTCGGACTCGACGCGCATTAAGACACTTGGATGAAACCAGCTGAAGGGGAATAATGACAGCACTCACCAAGGCTACAGTGCTGCCCGGGGCCACTGTGAAGCTGACGTTGTTCAGCACGAGCCGCTCGGGCCCGTAGCCGAAGGACACGTGCTTGAACTCGACCGCGCCGCGTCGCACTACCAAGTCGCGAACGTCGGACTCGACGCGCATTAAGACACTTGGATGAAACCAGCTGAAGGGGAATAATGACAGCACTCACCAAGGCGACAGTGCTGCCCGGGGCCACTGTGAAGCTGACGTTGTTCAGCACGAGCCGCTCGGGCCCGTAGCCGAAGGACACGTGCTTGAACTCGACCGCGCCGCGTCGCACTACCAAGTCGCGAACGTCGGACTCGACGCGCATTAAGACACTTGGATGAAACCAGCTGAAGGGGAATAATGACAGCACTCACCAAGGCTACAGTGCTGCCCGGGGCCACTGTGAAGCTGACGTTGTTCAGCACGAGCCGCTCGGGCCCGTAGCCGAAGGACACGTGCTTGAACTCGACCGCGCCGCGTCGCACTACCAAGTCGCGAACGTCGGACTCGACGCGCATTAAGACACTTGGATGAAACCAGCTGAAGGGGAATAATGACAGCACTCACCAAGGCTACAGTGCTGCCCGGGGCCACTGTGAAGCTGACGTTGTTCAGCACGAGCCGCTCGGGCCCGTAGCCGAAGGACACGTGCTTGAACTCGACCGCGCCGCGTCGCACTACCAAGTCGCGAACGTCGGACTCGACGCGCATTAAGACACTTGGATGAAACCAGCTGAAGGGGAATAATGACAGCACTCACCAAGGCGACAGTGCTGCCCGGGGCCACTGTGAAGCTGACGTTGTTCAGCACGAGCCGCTCGGGCCCGTAGCCGAAGGACACGTGCTTGAACTCGACCGCGCCGCGTCGCACTACCAAGTCGCGAACGTCGGACTCGACGCGCATTAAGACACTTGGATGAAACCAGCTGAAGGGGAATACTGACAGCACTCACAAAGGCGACAGTGCTGCCCGGGGCCACTGTGAAGCTGACGTTGTTCAGCACGAGCCGCTCGGGCCCGTAGCCGAAGGACACGTGCTTGAACTCGACCGCGCCGCGTCGCACTACCAAGTCGCGAACGTCGGACTCGACGCGCATTAAGACACTTGGATGAAACCAGCTGAAGGGGAATAATGACAGCACTCACCAAGGCGACAGTGCTGCCCGGGGCCACTGTGAAGCTGACGTTGTTCAGCACGAGCCGCTCGGGCCCGTAGCCGAAGGACACGTGCTTGAACTCGACCGCGCCGCGTCGCACTACCAAGTCGCGAACGTCGGACTCGACGCGCATTAAGACACTTGGATGAAACCAGCTGAAGGGGAATAATGACAGCACTCACCAAGGCGACAGTGCTGCCCGGGGCCACTGTGAAGCTGACGTTGTTCAGCACGAGCCGCTCGGGCCCGTAGCCGAAGGACACGTGCTTGAACTCGACCGCGCCGCGTCGCACTACCAAGTCGCGAACGTCGGACTCGACGCGCATTAAGACACTTGGATGAAACCAGCTGAAGGGGAATAATGACAGCACTCACCAAGGCGACAGTGCTGCCCGGGGCCACTGTGAAGCTGACGTTGTTCAGCACGAGCCGCTCGGGCCCGTAGCCGAAGGACACGTGCTTGAACTCGACCGCGCCGCGTCGCACTACCAAGTCGCGAACGTCGGACTCGACGCGCATTAAGACACTTGGATGAAACCAGCTGAAGGGGAATACTGACAGCACTCACAAAGGCGACAGTGCTGCCCGGGGCCACTGTGAAGCTGACGTTGTTCAGCACGAGCCGCTCGGGCCCGTAGCCGAAGGACACGTGCTTGAACTCGACCGCGCCGCGTCGCACTACCAAGTCGCGAACGTCGGACTCGACGCGCATTAAGACACTTGGATGAAACCAGCTGAAGGGGAATAATGACAGCACTCACCAAGGCGACAGTGCTGCCCGGGGCCACTGTGAAGCTGACGTTGTTCAGCACGAGCCGCTCGGGCCCGTAGCCGAAGGACACGTGCTTGAACTCGACCGCGCCGCGTCGCACTACCAAGTCGCGAACGTCGGACTCGACGCGCATTAAGACACTTGGATGAAACCAGCTGAAGGGGAATAATGACAGCACTCACCAAGGCGACAGTGCTGCCCGGGGCCACTGTGAAGCTGACGTTGTTCAGCACGAGCCGCTCGGGCCCGTAGCCGAAGGACACGTGCTTGAACTCGACCGCGCCGCGTCGCACTACCAAGTCGCGAACGTCGGACTCGACGCGCATTAAGACACTTGGATGAAACCAGCTGAAGGGGAATAATGACAGCACTCACCAAGGCGACAGTGCTGCCCGGGGCCACTGTGAAGCTGACGTTGTTCAGCACGAGCCGCTCGGGCCCGTAGCCGAAGGACACGTGCTTGAACTCGACCGCGCCGCGTCGCACTACCAAGTCGCGAACGTCGGACTCGACGCGCATTAAGACACTTGGATGAAACCAGCTGAAGGGGAATAATGACAGCACTCACCAAGGCGACAGTGCTGCCCGGGGCCACTGTGAAGCTGACGTTGTTCAGCACGAGCCGCTCGGGCCCGTAGCCGAAGGACACGTGCTTGAACTCGACCGCGCCGCGTCGCACTACCAAGTCGCGAACGTCGGACTCGACGCGCATTAAGACACTTGGATGAAACCAGCTGAAGGGGAATAATGACAGCACTCACCAAGGCGACAGTGCTGCCCGGGGCCACTGTGAAGCTGACGTTGTTCAGCACGAGCCGCTCGGGCCCGTAGCCGAAGGACACGTGCTTGAACTCGACCGCGCCGCGTCGCACTACCAAGTCGCGAACGTCGGACTCGACGCGCATTAAGACACTTGGATGAAACCAGCTGAAGGGGAATAATGACAGCACTCACCAAGGCGACAGTGCTGCCCGGGGCCACTGTGAAGCTGACGTTGTTCAGCACGAGCCGCTCGGGCCCGTAGCCGAAGGACACGTGCTTGAACTCGACCGCGCCGCGTCGCACCACCAGGTCGGGCGCGCCGACCGCGTCGCGCACGTCAGAGTCGACGCGCATGAGGTCGAACATGTTCTCCATGTCGACGAAGTTCTTTTGGATTGCTCTGAAAGATTGACGACTATTTTAATGCCGAGCGCATGCATCAATGCAATTCAAATGTATCAGAGCCATGTGCAACGCACACCCTTTAGACGCATGTAAACCACTGTTTGTTAAATTGATTTTATTGACACTAACATGCCTATGTATTTACGAAGTAGCATTGTTTGTTAAAAAACATCCTCATTTCTTGACAAAGTTTAAAGACATACAGTAAACGACATCCTGAAATAATTCAATTTCCGATTATGAAAACTGAATTGTTTAGTAATAATTGTTAAACTATGGTCATAAGAATTTATAATAAATTAGCAACCTTTGATAACTGATCTACCTTTAAATCAATTTTAGAAAAAAATGTAGGTACCAATAGCTTGTAGATGAATGTTTTAATCAATTAATGAATTTTTTAGTTTTTAATTTCTTTGACATTATTTTTAAACTACTGAAATTATTATTATTGTAATCAATGTGAGATTGACATTTAAAAATATTGAATATAAATTGTAACTTACCGAAATCGTATATAATTGTAAACCACATCTGTTTATATTTGCATGTCTGACAAGACAAAACATGCTGAGCTTATCCTTATTTGTGATGTCCCTATCTATTGTTACCATGTTTTGTACAAATAAATATTTCATTTCATTTTATTAACTTTAGGCAGACTTATGTAGTCCGAAAAGAGCCTGTTACCCAGCCGACGAACAGAGTAACAGAGCTGTAGGAGCAAGGGGAAATCATTGTAGTCCGATTGCGACGGACATTCAAAACCATGAGATACTTAAGATCACTGAGACACTAGCCAAACGGCGCTGCCGGTTGTGCAGGTTAGGCTGTTAATTGAACGACTGGTTTAGCTAATTGGATGCGACACATGTATTTTTTTAAGTTTAGTTTATTAAACTAACAGCTCTTGGTTTGTTAATTCTACAGATACTATTTATATTTATTTAAGCTTTATTGCACAAAAAAAATATGTACACTTAACGCCATAGAGCATTCTCTAACAGTCATACATTTGGGCTTACCATTAATGATTAGTGGGCAGTGCAAAAAAATAAATAAAAGAGAAAACACAAAAATAATAATACAAGCTTGCGCCTATTTCGTGGTTACTGCTTTTAATATTCACTGCACAATGCACACTGCAATGTATTAAACTCTAGCAGCATATAAGGTGACCAACCTGTAATAAGTGCCGAACCAGTTCAATGGCACATACAGCTGGACAATGTAGGAGGCGAATAGCACGTAGTCGCCAACAGTCAATTCGTTGGTCTTTACTACCATGTGAAGGCAGAGCAACGATCCAGCCAGTAGACCTATAAAACAATAAGAGAATATTGACGACCACTTTAGTGTAACGGTCAAGTTGTCTATTACCCAAGAGGTCGCGGGTTCGATCCCCGCACTGTTCAACCATTTGTGCGCATGTACATGTCTGTTTGTACTGGTCTGGGTGTTATATGTATTTATTTAAGTTTATTTGTAATACCACTGTTGATTCTGATATCAGTAACACAAGTGCTTAAGCTACTTACCAGTCAGATCAATGTTTTTGATGTTGTTATATATTTATTACGTGAGACGTTGAACCATAAATGACGAGTTTAAAACATAGTAAGCAGTATAGACGAAAAAGATAACGTCATAAGAAGAACCATAAATTATCAAATCAAATTTTCATATATCAGTATCAAATTTTTGGGTAACGTTTTCTAAAAGGGCTAGCAGAAACCGTAAATCCTAAAAGCGCTTGAGAAATATCTTTCTATAACAGAAAGTTAATCAACATACAAAACACAGAGAATCTTACACACTGAATAAACAAAACTTTGGCTAACTCACCTCCGCAAATAATAATATTTTGCATGGTGTTCAGCATATTCAGTGTGATCAATGATTTGAATTCTTCTTTCTATAAAAAACAGACAAAATATGAATTATATCAAATTCTGCAGGTAGACTCTTGTTTGAAAACTGAAGTTTTGAAAACTGATGATTTATGAATGTTATTTACTTTGTTCTAAACAGCTTAAAAAGCTGTAGCAATATGCAAATATACCTATCGTTAATATTTTCAAGACCATGCTGTTTAAAAAACATAACCTCTATGAAGTTAATGAAACTGATTTATTTCCAAAAAACTGTAGAAACCAATTTTCAATTACACATAATTGAATAACTATTCAGTCAATTTCTGATATGTACTCTAGCGTGACGTCAAATTAGAGTATTCCCTTGAAAAATCTATACAACGATATGTATGTCAACGATTGGTGGTGTCATCTGGCCAATTGAAACAAGTTGATAAAAAACGTTACCTGGAAATTCAAAATGGCCTCTTTATACGTCAAGACTTCGTATGACTCCGCGCCGTAGTACTTGACAGTTTCAAAGTTGAGTAGTGAGTCCACGGATTTTGCTTTTTGCTCGTTGTCCGCCGTGTTCATGCGACGTTGGAACTTCGTACGCCATTCCGTTACAACTATTGTTGCGACTGAAACATTACACATACATTTTTATACACGTTTCTGTAAGACAACTCGAGAGTGTATATTTGAGGTGTGATGGCAATTAATCGGCTTTTATTTAATTTATTTTTTATTTGGGATATGTTTGCTATTGACCCAAGCAAGACTAAGCCCTACGAGGCAAAGATTGAGTCTACGATGGAGCGAGTTCACCTAGATGACGTCTGTTAACTCTAGCTTTGAAATTTCCTAGGTTGTAATTAATTGAATTTAGTTATTTTTCAGATTAATGAGTGTTTTGTATACTTCTTTGGATGTGTCTCTAGCTATAACGCCTCGAAAGATCAACATATAGCATAGCAGCACAAATGGTTATTATTAGAAATTATTCTCAGGAGATAGAAATTTGAGCATATTGATTTTATTTCGCAATTTTGCTAAATCATACTCACTTATGTAGAGAACCATAGTCGAAAAGACGATCAGTCCGAACCACACGTTGAATTGTAAAACGAAGTATATCACCGCTATGATGATGTCCACCAACGTAGGCGTAATAGAGAATAAGATGTAAGATAAAAGATTGTCTATGGAATCTGTCCCTCTGTCCATAACGCGGAGAACTTCACCAGTTTTGCGGGAGAGATGCCAGCGTAGCGGTAGGTCGTGTAAGTGCTTGAATAGTTCTAACTGGAATAAGAATTAAGATTTTTTTGCATTAGCACTGCTACAATGTAAAATTGAAACACACTTAAACAAAATAATGACCGCCGCATTTGGTACTCGAACCTACAACCTCTCGCAAGCCGGGCGATTGCTCATCACTGACTGAGCTTCAATGACACTGACTCATCGACTTGTTTTAAGACGAAGAGGCCTTTGCCCAGCACTGATACAGTTTTAGCAGGTAAACATACAAAGATTTCAGGTACATATAACCTTACTTATTTCTAATGGCAACATTACCTACAGTAAACCATCTAAATAACGTAAATTATTTTGGACTTTAAATAAACCGTGTTCAACTAATCTTTTCACTATTTGCATAAGTTTTTTTTCGTGTACTTAAATATAATAACGCATATTTAATGTAAGGATGAGGAAAAATATTCATGGCCAAATATATTTTGATAAACCATGGTTGACCAACATTCAATATCTATAGTTAGATATCGTAACCATGTCTTCCTGCTATGTACGCATTAGAAGTCAAATAATCAATATTTAGGAACGTTAATTAACAAAAACCATAGTATTATACCGAAATAGGCAGCACCTTTCGTCATTTTTGTGAGTGCCTTTTTTTAACTTGTTGATTAAATACCTATATTTAAAAAAAAAATGAACTTTTTCTTCAAAATACTACTTCCAGTTAATTTTGTGGATAGTTTAGTTGGGCTGTTTCCACACTTGTTTGACTGGGCCATTGTGCGTATTTTGTTCCGTTCCCACTCCAACCAGCCCCGGCTTTCCCAGAAAACAAGCAGCTTTGCTGGATTGCCACAGGCCTCCGAGAGTGTTGCTGGCCATAGAAGTATGAATGCCTATTGTTTGATAATTTTGTAGACATACAAAGGTTAAAAACTAATTCAACATTTAATTTAAGACGACAGCATTGGTCTAGTAGTCTGAGGTCCTTACTACAAAACCGGCTGTCGCGGGTTCGAATCCTGCTAGGGGCAAATATATGTGTGATGAGCACGTGCATTTGCACCTGTGCCATGGGTGTTTATAAATGTATTTAAGTATTTCTATCCGTTGCGTTAACTTGTGCTATGGCGACTAGGATAGTTGCCATAGCACAAGTTAACGCTTAGTTTGGGGCTGGGTAATTGGTGTGTTTGTTGAAACAATTTATTATAAATTTATACCTGCAGTTCTCTGGTAGTATACTGCTGCACTTTGATCCAGAGGAATGAACGTAGGTTGTTCAGTAAGCCCATACCGCCAGTGCCGCCCCCTTGCAGGAACTTGAAGAAAACGTACACTAGAACCAGGTCCCATCTGAAGTGTAGTGGGGGTATTGATATGCTGTCCACTGAGAAATAAAACGTTTTTGTTATTTGAACATAAAGTTTTATTTGGATTATGTATATATCTCGAGGGTAATGATGCTTGTCTATCGCCGTCGGGCGGAGAAACGGAGAAATATTAACCAATAGGATTGCACATCTCCGCACCTCTTAAGTTCACAGTCCTATTGATTATCCGACTAATATACTAACTCTGGCATTGTCCTATGTCTCGACCAATACTTGTGTCAATCGCGCTTCGTTACTCTTTTAAACGTGTCTCGTATACATTTAAAATTGTCGCGTTACGTCTTACGTGAACGGTCACGTAAGACAACGAGTGTGTAATTTTTAAACTCAACACATACCTATAAGCTTGTTATAAATAGGCACGTATAGATTGACGACTCTGCCGGCCAGCAACGCCAGTATGCATATGAACACGTACACTTGGAGGCAGGCACTCTTGCGTGGCCACAAGAACGGTAGTAGCGTCCGGAGTTTGCCGAAAACATTGCGGAACGTTGATCTGTTGTCATCCTGCACAGAAAAAGTATACATTACAGACAGTTCCATTTAAACTATTACTCCTGTATACCTTAAAATATTTTAGGGGTTTTAATCGACTTTAGTAAAGTTTATGTTACACAAAAGCTGAGAGATGCAGCTCCTTGTAGTGATTACAATATGTTTGATAGGACTTATTAACACTTTGACGGACGAAAGCCAGACCAAACTGCTATAGCAGTCTACTGTCCATTAAAGTGTTAAAGATTTAAAATTAGACGAATGGATATAAGAATGGCAGTAAACACTAGTATAACATGTTGTGGTGTCAATATTGTTGTGGGAAGCATCAAAAAACGCGTTTGATTAATAAAGAAAGATTAAAAAAAGCTCCTCACTGGGTTATAAAAATAAACAAACTCCATCCATAAGCATCAAGGCGTTTCGATTAAATGATAAATACTGTATATGTAAACAAAAACACATTACAGACAGTCAGGTGGGTTACTATCTCAATTGCTGATAGTCTATTTAAAAGAATTTAAAATTTTATAGTATTTGCTAGCGTAAATTCACCTTAACTACTTTGGGTTTAAATATGTGTTTGTCTCCTGAACCAGATACATTAAAATGATTTTGATATGGACATGACATCTTAACCTAATAAAAATCATAAAATAACTAATGTGGTGACATAATAGTTGCCAATGTCACACACTTCAAATGTATTAAAAATAATTACGCTGAGTTCTAAATACAGCATGAAGGTACAGTGGGCTTAATCTTTTTTTTTCCCTGAAACGATACACAATAGATATTTGATTGTTAAATCCGGGTCCAGACGAGGGTAACGCGTAATGCCAGATTACGAGTAATTTAGCGTCAACAGTATGGAATGCACACGAACTTAAAGCGAATTGTATACGCGAAACTATATCAAAAGCTGTTTCCACTCAGTTGCTACGAACATGCCGAATAGGAAGGTGATAGGTGGTGGTGATAGCGATTGTTAGTCACTTCATATTATCAAGAAAGTGCACACGACAGAACCGTCACAAACGCCGTCCAAACGAGAACTGCGAGCGCCTTTGTGTTCGCGCGAAAAGCCGACAGCCGACGGATTAACCGCGAGCGTTACATGTAATGCTCGTAGTGCCGTCCTCACGTAGAGTTCGTGTTACATTACACGTTGGATTACATTACGCGGAACACTCGTCTGCTCCACCACCGGGAGCATTCGTGTGAAGGTGTCTTCAGACGAGTGTAACTTGTAATCAACCGTGTAATGTTACACGAATTCTACGTGTAGACGGACGACGAGCATTACATGTAACGCTCGTGCGGCGCTCGGTGTGATCATGAGCTGTTAGTTGTTTAACGAGCACATAGGCGCTCGCAGCACTTGAGCAAAATTCGCACTGATTTATTATGTCGTACACATGTAATGCTCGGAAGAAGAATCTATAATATTACATTAAACGCGAATGCATCCGGTAAGGGAGCACTTTTAAGTCGCCGATATCGTCACAGAATAGATAAAAGCAAAAAGGATGCACAAATGCTCAAAAGAGACGCAAACACAGACGCACGCTCAACTGGTCGCATAAGCGGTATTTGATAGTATTAGCACTGCGAGACCTCCTACAGGCTCTGTAAGGGGCGAGACTGTGTGTTTCTATCATATCGAGCATTTGTTCTTTGCTCTTATCCAGCTTTGGCTTATATCTATACTATGATATGGTCCTCTTGATCATCATATCCGAAATCATCATCGATATATCATCGATATCCGAAAATTCATTTCGGCGCAGACTCTTTGACTCCCTACTTTAATGGAATAATCTGATACCCAATAATATAATACTAGATTAGTTATTGACCACTCAAGTTTAAAGCAATATATAAAACTAATAAATAAGTAACAAAAACTCACCATGGGTGGAATCAGTCTTCTCTCATCGCCAATGTATTCAAACTGGTGCATGATCCCCGGTGCCTTCATGCCCAAAATAAACATGATCATACACGAGACGTAGCGGCCGACGAAGAGAGCCATCTCTAGGCGGTCTTGTAGACTGGAAAAAATTACACAAGTCACTATTATGTGAAATATCAGAGAAAACGGGATTAGGGACAGATAATTGATGAATACTGATCCACCAAGGTCTAAGTGCTTGGTCACAAAGGACGCACGGGCACAAAATATCAAACATATGAAGTGCGAAACGTGCGTGCGGTGTTAGTAGCGAGCACGCGCCCGCGCTCGCGCGTTTCAGTCTGAACAAGCACTAACAGCGGATAGTACAGACCACTGAAAAAGGAAAACACTGCGTACTAATAGAAGGCGTAAGCGGGGCGCGAGTATAGTTAGTTAGTTAGTGCGTCTTCGGGAACGCAACCGAATACGCACTTGATGGGCGTGTGCGCGTTTTGGGCGTGACAGCAATTTTTGTCAAACAAAATTAACAATCCTCGTTAAGATTCTTAACAAACTAGTAATATGATGAAGTTTGCAATAATAGGTTTGTGCTATAAGCTCTTTTGTAACCTCTACAATTGACCAATCAAAATCAGTTCTAACTTGTGACATGAAGTATATGTGTGGGTTTGGTTAAACTGGTTATTCCTTGTTCTGTAGTAAAGCCATAAAAACAAGAGCATAAGCTGAGATAGAGTTATTAATTAATAAGTTATCAGAAAATAAGTGTTGCAATACAATGCAGGCATAAAATTACAGGCATTTACAAAGATATTGCAAACAAAATAAGATATCATTAAAATCAATAAAATAAGTTATTTATATTTTTAATTATGAATCAAACTGACGTTGATAAAAATGATGATAACTTTCAACTTACTCTTTTAATCCCCACCACCATCCTTCTTTGTTCAGATTCAAAAACGATAGGTTCTCCGAGACGAAAATTAGCGCCCAAAACACCAGCAATACAAATCCATGCCCTCTCGGAGGTACTGATGGTAGAAGAAACCTTTTCTCAAGTATTGCTAAGTAGGCCGATAGGGGAAAAATTACAAGTGTCACCACTAAAGCTACTATCTGTAACAAAACAAATAATTATAAACAAACAAAAGACGAAAAAGATGATAAGCAATCAAAGGAATCCCTTTATTGCTTTGACAAGAATGCTATTAAATTTTACAGTTTATTAATAAACAACTAGCGGCCGCCCACAGGTTTGTCCATGTTCAAGCTCGAATAAATGTTAGAGTTTTGGCTTTGCCTACTAGCTGAGATCTTTCAAACGGTACCTAAATATATTTTTAGGCCCAAACACCGCAACATAGGCTGGTGGGAAAGGAATGCTCTTACACATATAATGTATAGAGATGCAGACAAGACAAGACAAATAAACATCTATATATACATACCATGTAACCATAGATATGTCCTCCCTTAAATACAAATGATTGTAACATAAACCGTATCACAGCCAATACAGGTACAAACAATGTGAAAAATAGTTGAACACCAAACAACCGTGAAGATCTGACATCCACTACCTCAGTTGCATATCTGAAAATTACAATATTGTAATTTAAACTTTCATAGTCACTCACATATTATAAGAAACCTGGACAGAAGAACCTGGAAGAAGAACATATTATAAGTGGACCTGGCTGACGCATTTCCGGTTGAATCAGTTAGGTATGTTTAAGATCTAAGCATACATACTTAAGGGAAATTTGCTTTAAACTATACAGTTAAGTTATTATTTAAGGGATTGCACTGCTGCAAGTGCCACAGTCACAGCACAGAGTAACTCAAGGTCTTTCATGCAAACTTATTGCATTTGTAAAAATGCCTAAACACAGGAACACAAAAATAATAACTACATATTTGTTGACTAATCCACACAATATCTTTATCTTCAGTAAATAATTATAAAAACTGTAAAGATTTTAAGAATTTGCATAGTTTTTCAGCCAAAATGAATATTTGACAATGAAATTTTTCTATTTTCTTCAGTTACAAATTAACAAGAACAAAGGATGTTTATGTACACTATGACCACAGTTATCTTGTCTTCAACAGTCAATCAAGTACCTATACTGTGGTACTAGTTATAGATCACACAATAAACTGCAGTGTATTGTGGTGATAAGATATGATAAATATGAAACATCAATAAGATGATAATTGTAATTGCACTGTCGTAATGCTTTTTTTTCAGTAACTTTTAACTGTAAACTTATCATTATTAGAAATTTCTTCAAGCATTAAGAGTCTAAAACATATATCTTCTCTAAAATAATTTTATTCTAATCTGCTATATGTGTGGTATGCAATACAAATATTCCATACCTATTGCACACCGCACATAAACATTTAGTGGTGTGCAATACAAATATTCCATACCTATTGGACACCGCACATCAACATTCATAGTGTGCAATAAGAATATTCTATATATTTATTTTAGATAAATACGAGGGTGAATCAAAAAGTTCTTAGAAGTGCATATATATGAAACCTTTTTGGATCAAGTTCGATATTCAAATTAAAGAGTGTCTATCACACTATATTTATGCAGACTGTCACTTGTTTTTGTCAGTTTGTTCACATGTAATAAAATTTTTTGTGCAACGAGTTGCTAAAAAGTCAAAATTATGGATAAAAGTGAGTTACGTGCGGTGATAAAATATCTGTTTGAAAAAAATGTCTATGAAGGAAATTTTTTTGGACATTCAGCAGACATTAGGGGGTGATGCTGTACCCTATTCTACGGTTGCGTACTGGGTGGCTGAATTTAAAAGAGGTAGATCAAGCTGTAAAGATGACCCGCGTTCTGGGCGGCCTTCAACCTCCGTTACAGAAGAAAATGTCAAAAAGGTTGAGAATCTGGTTTTGGAAGACAGAAGAATGACTATAAAACATATAGCTGAGATCCTAAAGATATCTTTTGGTAGCGTTCAATCCATTTTAATTGATTCACTGGGGTTCAAAAAAGTGTCTGCAACATGGGTGCCACGAATGTTAACCGACGAAAACAAAAAGCGACGTTTGGAAATTTCCAAGCGTAATCTCGAAATGTTCCAGCGTGATTCGGATAATTTTTGCCGTCGTCATGTCACCATGGATGAAACGTGGGTCCACCATTTTGATCCTGAAACTAAAAGACAAAGCATGTCTTGGAAACGACCATCCTCTCCATCCATTAAGAAATTTCGAGTTGCTCCTACCGCTGGCAAAGTTATGGCCTCTGTGTTCTGGGATAGTGAAGGAATCCTTTTTATTGATTACATGCCAAAAGGCCAGACGATTACTGGACCCTATTATGCAAATTTAATCCCGAAAGTGCGTTAAGCGATTAAAGAAAAACGTCGTGGAAAACTGTCGTTGAGCGTGTTGTTCCTTCAAGATAACGCTCCTGCTCATCGATCAGAAGTTGCGCTCAACGCAATCCGCTGTGCTGGCTTCAATCTCCTTGACCACCCACCATATTCTCCGGACTTAGCCCCCAGTGATTTTCACTTATTTCCAAAATTAAAAGAGGAAATTCGTGGAACAAAATTTCACGATAATGACGCGGTTATAGCTGCTGTAGAGGACTTTATCGAGAGTCAAGAAAATAATTTTTTTTCACAAGGAATAAGGAAGTTAGAAACGCGTTATTCTAAATGCATTGCATTGGAGGGAGATTATGTAGAAAAATAAAATATTATTATTTAAATCTTTGCATTTTTAATATTGATTCCAAGAATTTTTTGATTCACCCTCATATATTGATAAGCATTACTTCTTATCAAGATTGGGAAAGATTGATTTGTATCTACAGTAATTCTCATTAAACTAAATGGATTAAAATACTTATTAACACTGATACACTGCTAGCTTACCTTTTGTACATAACAATTTGTATACCTCCAAACACCATAAGAAAACCACCAATGATGATAGCAGACACAGTTTCCATGAAACATTGTGATATTCCGTGATCCACCCATACTTCCCCTAGGGTGACATTTGGTGGACAGTAGCCAATCATTTCTAGAAAAACAAAATGACAATGTATGTACACATTGCTGCATCAACAATTGCAATTTACAATTAGAAAATAAAACACTGGGGAAGTTGGAATAAATGACCCAAGAAAATATAAATACTATGTAAATGTCTTTGATACTTTAAATTTTTAACAGGGTAAGAATACCAATTTAATATATTGGAAAAGTAGTTTTCTTGATTGCCTAGGTTTACATGACTCTTGTTTTTATAAGGTTGTGGATATCTGTCTTTTATATCAATATTTGCAAAATAAAACCAAAATATTAAATAAATTAAATATGTAAAGCAAGTCATTTCATACCCCTTTTTATTCTTAAACTTGGTGGCACTGAATTCAAAATTGTATGCGAAAACCGACCACGATAGTTTAATTTCAGTTGCGTGAGGCATAAAGATGGTATGTAAAATAGATAGGTATTGAGACTGGTAAATTGCGTGTTTTGACTATTGGCGAAAAACTGTAAAACTAACACGATTTCATATAATTAAATTTAAACATTTACGGACTGGGACTTACCTGAAACTTATCCGAAAAACACGTGGGGAATAATTTTCCTGTATTTCGTTGTACTAAGTATTATATCACCGGCATGCTAAACGTTAAATGCCTTATCAAAGAGCCGTAATCAATTATTTACGTACGGAAGTAAGACGATTACGATTGAAAAATTGTAAATGACAGCCAGTGCCAGTGGTGTCTGTCAGATGGGAAAAGTAAGGGTCGTGACACTGACAGCTAATTGTCACACTTACTTTATTACTTTTTTGTAAAGCTTCGAAAGACGTTTCTCTCGTGCCAAGCCACGCCATGCCAAGTTATATGTATAATGAATCACTTGTTGTGAAGCTGGATCCACACTATCGGTCAACAGTTGGCCTGAAAACTATAGGGTCACCGGACTCTTATGAAAATCAGGGTTATTTGAATTTTTGTAAGGTAGCACTGGGAAAGTTGGAATAAAAGAAATGACCCAAGAAAATATCAATACTATGTAAATGTCTTTGATACTTTAATTTTTTAACAGGGTAAGAATACCGATATAATATATTGGAAAAGTAGTTTTCTTGATTGCCTTTGTTTGTTTACATGACTCTTGTTTTTATAAGGTTGTGGATATCTGTCTTTTATATCAATATTTGCAAATAAATATAACCATAATACATGTGTAAAAAAAGTTTATTTGAAAAGTGAGAAAAAAACATTTATTTAATTAAATTTATAATAAGATACGTTTTCTCACTTCTCATGCACTACTTTTCTTTGTGAGGTATCAAATTTTTTGCTGCCAAATGTACTAAATGGGGAGAATGTCATCAAGCTCTATCCAGCTAGTCGACACAATCATTCGACTTTCCACGTTCACGGTTCATGAAACACAGTTAAAACGTTGGCTACATCACTATAATGCATAGTTTTCTTTAAAATATTGTGGAATCATGATAAAAATATTTAGTACCTTCTAAAATAAATCAACGACTTTTCATGACAACGGCAAGGCAGTGACAATGGCAAGTCATTATTGCCATATGAAAATCTTATTTACCTGACATTTCGAATTTTCATTAGATTCCGGTGCCCCTGTATATAAAGCCCGATAAACACGTTGGGCGAACAGACAGGTCTGCTCCCTAAATCCGCACTCCCACCTATCCACTCACCAATCCCAACCTCACCCAACTAACTCTCTTCCCTATCCCAGCCAGAGTCAGCCGCAGTCAGCTTGCCCTGCTCATCGGGCCTCCCCGAACGGGGTCTCACCTGATGGGCAGCCCGCAGCGACTGTGCAGCCGGCTCTGGCAGAAGAAGACGTAGTTAGAGACCTGTCGTCGCAAGACGGCCGCGCATATGCGGCATCTAACACCGTGGGCCAGTAGGCCCATGAGAAGAAGCCCGGGGAAGGAGCTTATGTTCGAACCCGAACCGCCCCTACGGGGCGAAGAAACCCGATGCGTTGGGCGAACAGATGGCTGAAAATCGGTCAACCAATGAGTGGACCTAGAAAAAATCATTTGCCTCAACGTTGATTAGTGATTTATTGAAGGTCTATTCTACTGACCAAAAGCGTTCGTTTATGGCCAACTGTTCGCCTAACATGTGAAGCTGGCTTAACGCTTAATTACAAAAAAGCACCAATCGACGTTGAGTTACTTTTTTTGGCCAACGCTTTTTTCATTGGATGGTTTGGTTTTTCAGCCAAAACTTGGCCAAGGGATGCAAGACTTAAAAATTATTTCATCAAACAATTTTATAAATTATAGCAAAAAGATTCTAAATGGAACAGAATGTCATATGATGTCATGTGTGTGAGTGCAAAGGCAACAAAAGAACTGGTAGATTTGTTTGTGTGCGTAGTTAGTTGCCAAATGACGGGTGATGGGATACGCTCGATGGTCGCAAATATGTTTTTTGTGTAAATCCCAATCAAAAGTTGTGTTTACTCGTTTTGTAGATGGGCTATATTTAAAATCAGAACTTGATTTACTTGTAGAAATGCAATGAAGTGTTCCTAAAATCTTATATGCTCCAAGAATATAAATGGTCAGCATGTGTCACCACTCATCAACAAAATTATAGTGAAGCAGTGAACAGTCGTCATGTGAGGAACGCTATGACTATCAGCTGGGAATCAAGTTAATTTAGTTGGTGTTTGTGTTGTGGACCAGTGTTATTTATTTTTTGGCTGGTGGGAGTGATAAATTCGGTCTCAAAATGGCGGACCTCGAAGCTGTGCTGGCAGATGTCAGCTACTTGATGGCTATGGAGAAATCCAAATGTACTCCAGCAGCCAGAGCTAGCAAAAAGATAGTTTTGCCAGATCCAAGGTAAACATTGTAACTTCATTTTTTAGCATTGACAATGCAAATTTCTTTACAATGTGAAATTAACACACACTTAAAGAAAAATGGACTAACACAGGCCGGACTCGAACCTGCACCTCTCATAAACCGGGCGATTGCTCTCCCAATTGAGGTACCATGACACTTACTCATTGGCCCGAATTTCTTTAAGTGCTCCTTAGGCTGCTGCCAGCCATGATTTATCATTGTTGTGGTTAGATACCTACAACATTCGAAAGAAACACCTTTTCAGCTGTTTAACAAGTGGTTAAGATGAATCAGCTTATTTATTAAGTTCCTTATTTAGCATTATCCATGCAAATTTCTATACAATGTGAAAGTAAAACTCTCTTAAATAAAAATGGACTGCCACAGACTCAACCAAGGTATATTTTACCTCCGTTAATGGCAGTCCATTAATAATGACCCCAACAACACCGTTATAAGTATACAGAATATATCATTATTTCTCTTGGTCAATGTCTACAACATTCACATACCATATCCTGGATTGTCAAAATTCCTTATAGTAGATCCCTACAGGAGTAGTATTGTTTGGATTGACACAAAAGATAAGTCTTGCATATACAATTTGTGTATGCTTATTTATTGAAGAAGTACTACTGATATAAGGTGTAGGAAATAACCTAGGAAAGTTCTCTAGATCAGTGCACTATTAAGAATCGGTGCTTATATCCTAATTTTGTTTATCATATGACATTAAATTCAGGTAGGTATAATTATATAAAAAATTGATAAACAATAAATTACACATCTTAGTAGGTCAATAACACTACTGAGGTCAATACCCTTGGGCTTGTTAATTTCTTAAAAGATTGTGTTACAGAAACAAATAAAAGTTACAACAAAATAGAACTTTAAGAATAAATTATATTGATTAAAAAGCAAGCTCTTGAAATAACCTCATTAACTTTTTGGACATGAATTTCTTTGGACTGGGGGGGGGGGGTCTTTTCACTTGGGTGTTGAAGGTTTATATCAAGAAAATCTTAAATTAAAGCTATAACAATAATTTTTTAATTTTTTTTACTTTTCTACTTTTTCTATAGAGTTGATGTTTGTATGGAGAAATTTATAAAATTGCTTTGAAAAGTTTTTTATGTTGGCTTTCTGTACATATGTAAAGGATAAAGGCTTTGTTTTCTTTCAAATAATATTTGGTTTTAATTAACCTCAAAATCAAAAACAAGCCGTTTTCATTGTATTCAGTAGTAAGATATTTTTTTAACTGGACAAGATCCAGAAAATTTCGGGATCGTGCATCCCGAAATTTTCGGTTGGAATTTCTAATCTTGAGGTATTTATTTATTTATTTCTAATTAACGAACTCGATTCAGCATTGCATTCCCTAGACAGACATAAGTGAGGAAAGAATAACCAATATCCTTCAGTGACACAACACAAAAGACTTTAAATAGTGGTTTGCCAGGTATCACATATGGGAGTGAGATGAGGTCTCTTACTAAGTCTGATAAGAAAGCTCAGGGTTGCCCAGCCAGCGATGGTTGTTTTACTCTACGCGTGGAAACAGAAATAAGGAAACTCATAATCCAATCCCTTATCAGAATCACGATCCCGCAAGCTTGTTGGATTAAGGTCATTGATCTCGCGGATCCCGTGAGATATGTGGTATTGTTTTTATATTTCGTTGTTAAATGTATTTTATTGTTTAAATATGTAGTCTTCTTAATTCTAGAAACCTGACAACCTGTATTGTACTCTTTCTGGTATGCTCTTTTTTACCTGGCATCATTTGACTCGAAAAAATGATCGTAACTTTTCCGCCTAGTTGCTTCCCGCGTCTCTGTATGGTAATAAATAATAATAATAAATTGTATTTATTTTCTTTCACAAAAAGCCTTACAATTAAGGAACATATGCATTGTAATATTACTAGATTGTGAAAGACTGGTGCCTGAAATAGGTTCAAACAAACCTGTTCTACAGGTCACCAGGCCTCCCTCGCAGGTAATACAACTAAAATATAACATAATTTTTATATTTGTGGAGTGCATGTAACATCATGTGTTAGTGATGTGGTGATGATGATGCTGATGATGATGATGATGATGATGATGATGTGTGTGTGTGTGTGTGTGTGTGTGTGTGTGTGTGTGTGTGTGTGTGTGTTTGAGCTGTGTAAAAGCGTGAGTAACATTGGGGCAATTATGTGATGTGAAGCTGTGTGTAAACAAATAAAATTAAATGTATCTTTTAATAAAATTAAATCAATAGGCATAACAACCTTTCCGTCTCATTATAATTTAGGGACTTTAAATATTCTGTGACAATTTTTTTACATTTAGATTTAAGTAGAGGATAGATATTGAGTTTTTCATTAATTTTGTTGTAGAGAAACGGACCAAGAAAACAGAAAAAATTGTTAGAAAACGCAGTTTTGAAAGAAAGTTTAGGACACACAGGGCCAGTTCGTCTAAATGTTATGGTGTTTATCTTAAGAACTACTTAACGGATATTTATGCAATTTTTTTAAGAATTCTACGAGGTCGAATCTGCTGGCGAAAAGTTAGTTTATCTAAAAAAAATCCTGGCATAAATTCAACAAGCAATCAACTGCTTTGTTCCGTGAGAACGCTTAACTGCCATGAACCAGCAACTTAATAGATCAGAAAATAAAAAAGAACTTTAAAAGTCATACCCTCCATAAAAATAACACCTGTCTTAAGGCGCGTGACGAGATTAACCACTTATTGTATACGTGATCTTTCCCGTTACTGAAACCCTACAAGATTCTGTATATCGGTAACGCTATGTAGGCATTTGAATAGATCTAAGTCAGGTCTACAGTCTCCTCTCTTGGATGACGTGATAATCTCACTTAACACGATCGCCACTGATAAAGAGGCCCTTGTAAAAATCGGACCTAAATCTCTTCTCTCATAACTTCCTCGTCCGCAAATTGTGATTGCTTACAAATTATTCTACATACCTAGATGAATTGCTGTTTACGTCAGCTTGACGTCATTAGGGTCAAGTGTCCCACTCGCACCAATGTCCTAATCAACTGTCAATAGTTAATATACGATTTCTGTTGAGTTATGCAATTTCATAATTGAATCTTGTATCATCTTACGTAAACTAGTACCAAATTGGTTTACCTTCATGGTATTATGAACTACCAATGTGCTGCACCAATCGAAAGAGAAAAATCGTGTTATCTCCTGAGTTCCTAGATCCCCAAGAACCCGTCCGAAGAACCCTGAAGTTTACATTTAATTGAGTTTATCAAGTTAAAATGAAATCGGGGTTTTCCGGGACGGGGGTCCCGGGATACTCGGAGAATCACCCGAAAAATCTATGAGATACCTAATTAAATCGATTCTTATTTTTTAAGTCAAGCTCTTGGTAGAAAATGGATGGTGAGCAAAATTGATTTTTTTTCAGAATGATGATTAGAATCTTCCTAAACCTAACTAGAAGCGGAATCTAAAAAATCATTGAACAAATTAAATGCCAATTCTGCAGTGTTGATGTTGTAGGGACCACTTCCAGCAATGTACATTTGATTTACTAGCTTGGCTGGCACAAACTAAAAAAACTAATTGTTTTTTCCATTTGTGTTTAGGTTTTTCCCTATACAATTGGCATGACTCGTGTCCTTAAGAGTAATAAGTAAATTAAATTCACAACAATTGCCTACCAGAACCAGCTCTGAAGCAGCATTAGACACTAAGCAACAGCCTTCTAAACAAGTCGTATTTTTACACTAAGGTGAAACACTAAGACTTGTTACACTCCCGACTTAGTTATCACCAATAATGCACATTTCAGGTTTAAAATTATACAAAACACGGTGTAGAGAATTCAATAAGCTTTAATTCAGGCATTTACTGAGGCCTTCAGGACTTATAATAACGTCGCAAAGTTTAAAATTAAACAAAATGGAAAAACCGTATTTTTCCGATAACAACTGGAAATGCTTATCTGTTTAGGTAAGTGTGCTAAGGGGCCTATGTAATGATCTTGAAAAGGTTACAAGTTGCAGTGCCATTTTGTTCCTGTTGGCGTGAAAAATTCAGATAAATTTAGACTTAAATATTTATATACGATACTTATTAGGTATACGTTCATTTAATATCTATAGAAATAACGCCAACGTTATAAGACCGCTAATTCTCTACACCGTAAATAGTAGAAAATATTATCTTATCGTCAGTGGAAAGGGAAAACGGCTAGAGCGCCAAAACGGTACTCGTGGAAAAAGAGATTTAAAGTTAAAACTTTAGACCTCTTTACCCCTTAGTTATTATTAACTCATAAGCATGCGTAACTCGCATAGTTAAATGATATGGACTAAAATCTGAATGCCTACAAAAATATTGAAAAATTTCTGTTGGTTCAAAATTTACACAAGTATTTCAAAGCTGCAAACTTGAGTATATTTTACTGATAGTGGTTCCTACAACTTATTGTAAACTAAGAATTGGCAGTTCTAATGCGTTTTGGAGTCATTTTTTTCGGGTTGTGCTGACCGACTTAAACCACTAACACTTCGTTCATTCTCGTTCATTTTTCTCTGGCACGGAGAATCGTTTGTATGAATCAGTCTCGCGTAGACACATTATCAAGTTGGGAAATGGCGAAAACTGAAACAACTTCGCTAGTAATATTTTTTCTTCTGTAATGGAAACTTCAAACAACAGTTCCCACTTAAGAATAAATGACCTAAGGAGTTGACTGACGGTTGACTAATAAAAAGAGTCAGTGTTTTCATGGGAAGGATTCGTATTTGAACTATACGAGCCCCGATGCAAAATAGTTCGTCTAGTATGAAAAATAAGATATTATGAAATAATGTGAAGTGAATTTGGGTAAAGTAACTAAAAAAGTTAAGGAGACGGTAAACCACAATTTGAGTAACATTTCAAAGTTTATTTTAACGTATCTCAAAATCTTTCATGGCCTTACATAACATAAATAAATAAATAAATATACTGAAACACATGTCGCAAAAGTATTCGTCTGTCACTGGCTCTCACGCAAAATAGTTCGTTTACCACTTAGTTATGTCGCTTAGGTCGCAACCAACGCTGCACACTCGTCGGTCGTAATTGACTCCAAGAGCCAAGAGTTTAGCCTTTAAGTCGCTCTTCGATCTTGATGGATTTTTGCGAAGGACTTTCTTCATTTTCCACCATAGGGTCTCAATCGGCGATAAGTCCGGGCTGTTAGATGGCCACTCGATGGTTGGGATGCTTTTTGATACCAGCCATGTCTTTGTTGTCCTTGCAGTATGGCAGGAACCGTCTTGTTGAAAAATGAAAGAATCTTGATGTTTGAGTGACGGAATGGAGGGCAGTAGACTTTCTTTCAAAATATTTTGATATCTTGTTGCATTGATGGAACCATGCATAAACTGCATCCCACCAACACCTTGCGCAGACATGCAACCCAAGATCATGAGAGACGCTGGAAACTTAACTTTTCGTTTAATGCAATGAGTATGAAATGCTTCATGTTTATTTCGAACCACTTTTTTTCTTTCATCGCCGACTGTGACTTCAAATTTAGACTCGTCACTCCGTATGATACTACGCCACTGATCAGAAGTCCAATTTAAGTGATCACGAGCTATCTCTTTTTCTTCTGTAAGGCAGTCAATAGTGGTTTTTGCTCAGCTGTGTAAAATCCGTAGCCCATTCTTTTTAACACTCTTTTGCAGGTATCAACTGAAACATCTTTGTCAATCATGTCCCTCCATTGCACCGTTAGTTCTTCAGCTCGAGTACGGCGACTTTTTTGACAATTTTCTTAAGAATTCTGTTTGCTGCTTTACTGGTGATACGGGGTCGGCCAGTTTTCTTCAAGCAAAAAGTATTTCCATTCTTTTTATAGTGCTGAATGATAGATTGCACTGTATATCTGAGCAGTGTCAAGTCTTTTGAGATTTGGTAACTTGATTTGCCCGCCTCAATCCCACAAACTATTCGCTTTCGAAGTTCTTCTCCCACTGGTTTGCCACGACCCATTTTTACTTGAAAACTGGAGAAATTAACAGAATTTTTCAGAATTCATACAATCTCACTTGTCAAAATGACTGAAGAATTACTTTTCCAAACTTAAATTTTTAAAAATAAATTTTATAAAGGGAAAAAATATTTAACTCAATGATAGACGAACTCTTTTGCATCGATTAGCAACTAGATAAACTATTTTGCTTACGAGTTGCTCAACTTAAAAGCAGGTTATCTCTTAATTTAAAAGGATGAAATAGTTTATTACTTCAACAATGAATAGTGCATAAGTAACCGAACATGAGATGGTAGAATAGTTTTTCTGTTTACGTAACTGGACAAAAATAATTAAGTTAGAAAAAATCTTTGTACACGTTTTTCGTCCTAGACGAACTATTTTGCATCGGGGCTCGTAGTAGAGAGGGATTAGACAACAATGTGTTAAAACCTATAAACACGGTTGAATTCTGAATTGTTTGTAGTGAAACCTTTTAGGTTACATGTTTGACAAACTAGCAATATAAGTTCTTTAAATTGTAAATCTATAATAAAAATTGTCGACACAGATATGCATACTTTTTGTGACTGTAGAAATGACGATGTTGTACACAAAATTAGATTGATTTGTATAAATTGTGTACTTATTCGGGTAAGAAAACTGCCACGTAAACTTTCTATTAGCCTTAGCTTTGCCACCTAAAGTTTTTTTCGAAAGTACATTCAGAAACCGATTTCCGAAATCCAAAACTTTACGGCCCACCACTAATAATCGGAATGTACTACTCTACTAAACTATTTTGACATCATGCGTGATCGATCATGCATATAGGTACGTTACGATTACGACACATATTTATTTAAATTTAGGAACCCAACAAAGCTTGCTAAATGTTTAGGGCTCGCAGCACGTACAAAATTTTACAGGGAGCCTTTATTATAATTCGCGTGCCTTTATTTACAATTGCTTACCATCACGCAATGCTGCGACAGTTATGATACTGTGATTCATTGCCTTCTATTTCAGTCGGTCAACTAGGTGTGTAGAGATCATGAACGCCGCATAAATGTTATTTCCGAGGACATGCGAGATTGGAAAAAAGGGTTACTCGAACCAGTCATGAATTTATTGGTTGCATTCCATAATTGATGGCGGGTAAAGTCTTCTGACTAATATTTTTTTTTGTGAATTTATCAATTCAAAGATCAATTTTTGGAGCCTGGACTTTTTTGTGATATAAAAAAGTCCAGGCTTAGCAGTTTCTTCTCTGCTCCACGAGCCGGGTACGACCATTTTCTATCGTATGATATCTATCGTACACGCCAAAAGGATTGAGCTCGAGTTTTTACACTACGGGATGTTTACCTCAAGTGTTTTTTCCTCGGAACTCTTAACACTTTTATTTCTGTCGTTCTTGAGCAATGTTCAAATCGACCACTACACAATTATACTTTCTGCGATTAATGATATCATCTGTCTTCAAAATAATCGGTAAAAACCGTGCTTATTAGTTTTTTCTCCGACTTCAAAAACGAGGAGGCTATTGAATCGTTTGGTTTTTAATTTGATTGTTATTCAAGGCAAATAATTCAATTCAATTCTATTCGGACATTTTTTTTTTGTTTAGTATTGTATGCTTACAATTTGGTCCCATTCTAAAAAAAGTAATCGAAAAAGATCAAATGAACTTACAGGCCAGTTGAACACAATTATGAGTTTGGTTCAAATCAAAGGGAATCATAAACCAGTACTAACCCGATCATACTTCACGTTCGTTTTACAGACCATTCTGCTCTGAACTATAAGTGACCGGTCGACGTCAACAAAAATCGGCGTCCTTCACGTCACAAATACGCAGTAAACTTTGGGATGTTTTCAAACATTGCACCTTTGCAGCGCAAGGGGAGAAAATTGAAATATAATCCCATGGTACCAAACAACGTTTGAGCTGGTATTGTTTGTTACACTTCTTAACGTCAACACTCTCTTCCGTAGCTTATTGGTTTGTAAGTTGGAGTCAAAGATGGACCAGAAGCACTATTACGAAAAACGAAGCACGAAATTGCGTACGATACTAAAAAGCCATGTTCCTACTGTGAAACATTTTCGTTTTTCGATACATCAATTTATGTTCTTCTAAATGTAAAAATCAAATTACGCACTTCGATCCGATATCGCATCCGAAGTGTTTCGTAGAAAACAAGACAAAAAGCCGTTTATTGTTTTGACGGATTTCGAATTTCTTCGTAGGTCTTCAGGTTCTTACCGAAATTGCCGGTACTTGATAACTCGCCGAACATAGATGTAATTGTATGAGAAGAATAATTATTTTCATGAGTTCAGGTTTTGCTTCAACTGTTATTTTTCTGTTATCATAGACACATGTTTTTTTACAGAATGCTTATTTGTTTTTGAGTAATAAATATCTAGGTCATGAAACTTTCCCGATACTGACCTAATATAGCAAACGTAGCAAACAAGGTTTTATTGTATGGTTATTCTATAGCTTCAGGTTACAGACGCCGTAAAAAAGCCCGATGCTATGTCGTCCACATAAAATAAAAAAAACTCTTGGTGATCGTGGTTACAGTAAACAAAACGATAAAATAACGGTTTAACTTGCGATCCAGTGGTGCTGTTATGTCTTATTGATGGACTGCGAGGGTCGGATTGGATTTATCGCGAAAGACAAATAGGGTTTTATTAAATTTCCAACATAATAAAAACTTCAATCGAAGAAGACTTTCGTTCAGATTTTTCACTATAATATACAAAATAGATTTTATACGAAATAATACACAAATAATCTGTTTCCTCTAAATTTCACAACATTAATATTTCTGTTTCTGTGTATCAAAGGTTCATAAAAATACATGAAGATTAAATTCCTACTACTCATTCCTATTAGATCACCATTAAAACTGCTTTACAATATCAAAACAATAACAATAATGTGTTTTTAAATAGTTTTACGCTTAAAACGTAAAAGTAATCCGCCATTTTTGTTTACATTTTTTACTAAGTGCTAAAAAATTGACTATATATATGCCTTCTTTGTTTCAGTGTACGGAGTGTAATGCACAAATATATGGAAAAGAAGAATGAAGTTAATTTTGACAAAATATTCAATCAAGTCCTAGGTAAGTCGGTTCAAGATTATGTATATTTTAATTACAGTTAAGATTAGAATACGATGTTTAGTAGAACTAAGTAAAGTAGAAGACACTTCCTTGCTTAGAACACAAAATGTGATCTACTTTGGTACTTACTACGAACGTACGTTCGTACCGTTAACAGTAATTTAAATGAACAAGTTACTAGAACATATTACTATTATTTCACAATATTATGCCTGCCTTCGCCATTCCACTCATGTTTTATTCTACAATAATATGTATAATGTTGCTTCTACTTTCTAAAGGGCCAAACTGGGTTAAAAAGATTACCGATTGAAGTTCTATAAACAGTCACATTTCCATTGAAGCTTGCACGAGAGAGGCATTGTAAACATACTGAGAGGCCCTTTGACGATCTTTTCATCTCAAACGATTACGGCTGAGATTTTACAGCTCTACAGATTGGAGTAGCGCCTTCGCTCCCCCGCGCCGTCTCGGCAAATACGTTTTTATTAGCTTGCACAGCGGTAGTGGTCCGAATGACTGCGTTTCCATCACAATTGTTTTCCTGGGGTGAGCAAGAAAAACTATCGTAACGTATTCGTAGCGTTAACTTTTCGTTAATTGGTCAATTTGCATGGGAAAACTGTCAGTTTTTGATAATGTTCGTGCTCACATAACTGTACTTCTGTGGCAATTGTAACATTAAACGAAATTGTATAAACGAAAATAGAGTCTTTAATATTGATCGTCCCCATTGTTAGTCGTTTCGTTTAATAACCAAATAAAATATGAATAAGAAGAGCTTGAGCACAAACATTATAGTAACGTATTCGTGTCGTCGAAAAGTCAGAAACTGTCAGTATCTCCATACAAATTGACAAGTTATCGATAAGTAAACGCTACGAATACAACACGTTACCATTATAGTAATTCCAAATCTATGGTTACGATAATTGTTCGTGCTCAAGCCATGCGTCAAGTATTCAACCTCACGCAAATTTATGGTGCTTATTCAAGGCTAAAAAAATGTATGACAGCTTTATAACTCTTTGCAAACTATTGGCTCTATTTGCGTACGTGTACTGTGTATGAAAAGCAACTGCCACAGTGCGGATTACGGCCGATCTAGATAAGTTTAATTCGGGATCACTTAACTTTCTTGTCCGGATTCGTATAGTAAACAAGATTAAACGTAAGCAGGGCCGAGGCAAGCGGGCATTTGCGCACGCACGACCAGGGTACTATGACTGCCTATAAAATTTACTCGGAATCTAATAAATTTACCTTATTCTTCTTGTTTTAAACAATTATTTTCTTCTCTGTTTAATTTCAGTCTTCAGGTGTCAAAATGGGAGTAGATAATACCAGTCCATCGCTTGACATTGTAACTTGTTACTTGATTATTTTTTTCTAATAAAAAAGACTGATAAAGCTTATAAAAAAGATTTATGTAAACCCCAAAAAATTTGGAAATTCCTGATTTTGATGTAAAGGAGTGAACTGCAGTGAACACTAAACATAAAAGGCTGTGTAAATAGATACTAATCTATCTCTCTTACTTCTATGATGCTGGTCGTGTTGACACAAATTATAAACCTTTGTATAAAGCATTAAAATAGGTAGCCAAATCATAAACAAATACGAAACATGACTGTTAATCTTATACATAATCATATTTGGTGTTGACAGGCAAGAAGATTTTTTTCGTCTGTGTATAACCTCTCCTATTCATTGCTCAGAGAGAGACGATATCGAAGATTTCTCCAGAGAATACGAGAACATACGAAAGAGAGAATAAAAATCTTACGGTTTTTAACACGCTTTTGTTAGATCGGGGTGTATGTATCTATGTTTGAATGTATGTAACGGAATTTTTGAGCTCAATTTTCACTAACTTCCAGAAGTCGGATTAATTTGAAACTTTGCATACGTATTAAGTACCGATGACAATGCAATAATTTGATAAGAGTTGTAACTAAAAAAATTAAAATAAATAATAGTTTAAAAAACTAAAAAAAGGACGCTTTTATTGCTAACTAAAAAAGAGAAAATAATTTCTGAGTACACGGAATTTATATTACAGTAGAGTAAAAAGCATGGGGTGCTTGCTTGAAAATCATCCTATTATTGGCACGCATAAAAGAAAATGATGAAAACGCCATAAAGTGCACCCCACGCTTTTTACTCTACTGTAATATAAATTCCGTGTAGGTACTCAGAAACTATTTTCTCGTTTTTAGTTAGCAATATTTCGGTCATGCTTGCATCAAAATGACGCTCGAATAAGTGTGTGAAGAATACAAGAAAAAAAAAATGACGTTACATATTTATAAGCGGGAATGTAAAATACTGACTAACCAAACGTGACTTTACTACGAAACAAACCTTAATTCGTGCTAAATGACATTAGTAATCGTTATTCGGGTAGCGGGTTGCATAAAAACCAATAAGGATAGTGCTTCGCTTTATCAGGCGTTCCTTCCCGTCGAGAAAATAATCGAAAGAAGTTAAAACCTGCTGTAGCCCGGTCGGGTCCATATTTAGCAGTTCCACTTATCGGGGCGTCAATGATACCCTCCCAGATCAGTTATGATTAATGGAGCCGGCTGGTTCATGACCGGAATTAATTTTATGACGCCTACACATTAGTGAGAAGAGATTTTTTCGCCTACATATTAGTGAGAGCAGATTTTGTCGCCCTACTGAGATGAATTAGTCGCACAATCGTTTGTAGGATTCTGACCGTATCCATTACCCAAAGGGTTTACTCGCGGAAAATTCTGTTTTTTTTTTCGAAAATACATTAAACCTCAACCTAAACTTATACAAACTTTTACTCGATTCTTTTATTAAATTTGATATGGCACGAAACCCTTCGTGCGCGAGTCCGACTCGTAATTGTTTCTTCACTGTTGGGCTGGATGAAGTAGATGGAACTACTAAACAAGATAGATCGTATTTATCCAGCGCCTTCTGTTGTATTGCTGTCTGGATGTAACAATACCGCCTTAGTAGGGCGCTGTGATTGTAAAGTACAATAAAAAATAGGTAGATAGATTAACATTTTATTGTACCCCACAAAACAAAAATTACAGACAAGTTTAACAAAGGAAGATGTACAATTTAGGCGGTCTTATCGCTTGTAGCGATCTCTTCCAGACAACCTTCGCTTAAAGGAACATTTAATTAACAGGAATTGGAGTAAAATATTTACGGATAATACAAAACACAATTTTTACGACACAACTAAGATATATATATTTCAATGGGTTGCTTAATAATACCAGAATACTAAAACGTGAAATAGACTGTACCTAAAAAGTTACATAATTAACTAGGTACTCACTCGTGTCTCCGTAAATGTAAGTTAAAGTAAGGAGGTCAATCTTATAATGGAGTTGCCTACCTGAGAAAATGTAACTTCTTGACAATTACATGTTAAGTGCGTCATAATGATGACTGTACATCACGCAATGCCTATCTACGTCAGTTCGCTATTGGTGTCATGAAAGGAATAGTTACAAAACAGGGACACGTATCGCCTTAACAATACAAAGATCCCCTCAGTTGGTCGCATCTGAACAAATGCGGCTAAACACCACTTGACACAAAAACACACAGATCAGTGCTATCTGTCGCTTATCGAACAGTGCCGATATCTTATTTACAGCACTTATTTTATATAATTTATCAGAATGCCTGGTTATCCTTATTACCGTTTTGAGAATAACTAATTTTAGAGTCACAACGGCAAGTGAGCAATGCATTTATCAGTTATTCAGATACTATTTACGATTTATATAATATTAAATGGTATGTCGCATGTCGCCTAACTTTACATACACGTGCTCAGCGAATGCCTAACGAACATAGGGAACCTACTTAGACAGAAGTGTTCATATTTCCAAGGGTATTGGAGCAAAGCTCTCGGGACGAGTTAACAATACAATTTACCGTGCCCTCCCCCCTCCCCCCTCAATAACTTTGTGGGCTACTGCACTGGACATTGCACAGCCAATATAAAGAGCGAAGTTCTATTTCGGTTACCAAAGTTCTGGTGGAGGCATTAAAAAAAAAACTTAAATTAACTAAGCTTTTAACGTAGATCAAGAAGAATAGATATAATGAGATGTTAAGAGGAATAAAGATGTTATTGTACTTCTACTTATCAACGCGTAAGATGAATGCGGACGATATTAGTAAGCAAAAAATGTGTCAATCGCATAGGATTAACATTTGAAGGTTGGCTGTGAAGGCAGACTGCTTCTCGAAAATATATTTAAAAATCAACTTTTGGATAGGGCATACGGATACCTTCATACTTTATAAATGCGCCACTTTTACACTAGTCCAAAAGTTTCTTTTGCCGCTGCCCCGTTGGAAATGTTCGGAAAAGTCCTGGGATTCCGACAGGAGAGGAGACGCCACACGAGGTCACATAATTTCTCGTGATATTTCTTTCGCCTCATTCTGTGACCAAAGTTGACACGCGTAATGTGATGTGAATACTAAGTGCATTCGACTCAAGTAGTCGAAGTTGAGGTTTTCTTTTCATAGGGTTGTTTACATCAGGCGACGTTTTTAATCCTTTTAAAGTCTGGTCACATTTACTATAAATCATGAAATAAATTTAGTAAGATAGTTACTCTTACGGAGGAGTTCATTTGAACTGTTTAATCCAGTCATTCCTTACCTCACTGAGTGGAGCGCGTGATGATAATATCAGGTCGTGAACACGAGGAGTATAGTTGACACTCTTAATGCGTTATACGCTACGCACTTAGGTACTAAAAGACGCAAAAGAAATTCGTCATTTACCATTTGACGTGATAATTGTATATTAGGTAAACAGCTTATGAGTCAATTAGAGTTAACGTTCTAAATACCAGAAACTAGATTTGTCAATTTACAACCACTAGTATTTACACACGTTAAATGCAACTTGGAAACTTTACTTTAACTTTGGTTGAGTGAATCACAATATTATTATTATATAAAAGCTCACTAGCTCTTATAGTACAAGTATACTCAGCTAGCTCTCTTTATATAACATCACTTAAAAAGGGGTCTTGACTGTTCAAAAATATTATAAAACGCACTATCTCTACAGAAGAATTTTGCAATATGGTTTTATTAATATGATAATTAATTGATCTTAGCGATAAATCGTAGTGAACTTCGGTGTTTCTCAATCCATACTAATAATATGGACAACAGAATATATTATAGCGAACGATAGTGTAGTGTGACCGTCCCTATTAACTGATTTAAAATTTAACATAGGTTAATGAAATTTAAGTAGGTGCATTTTAGAAGCTTTTAAGCAGAATAAATCGCACCTTTAATAATAAACCGAAATAATTCAATAATTAAGATAGTTGAAATCGCATTTAAAGTCTTAAATGCGTTTTGCCAACTATCTTCATTTTTAACTTATTTCTGTTTACCTATATATATTAAAAATGCAAAATATAAATCAGAGAATACTTTTTCCTTAAGATCCGTTTAACTTTTATTTTTGTTTCAGGTTATTTATTATTTAAGGAATTCTGTGAACAGACGTCAGAAGAACCAGTGCCACAATTAAAGTTTTATGAAGAGGTAAAGTAATTTTTACACCGGCAAAAATATTGACTGATACCATATTTAATTCCCTAGATATGCAGCTTCTGTAACATTCAATTTTCTTCAACAGATAAAATTATATGAAAAACAAGAATGTATAGAAGAGAGGCGGAGGATTGCGAGAGACATTTATGACAATTTTATTATGAAAGAACTATTAGCACATTCGCACGTAAGTAAATATTAAACCATTTTACTTTTATTTAACGACATATTCTATGGTTTCGACGTTCACTCTGTTTATTGTGTGTTTGAATTTGATAAATTGTGAGCTAGTCGCATTCTTTTCAGATTATCATAAGCCAGGATAAGATGATAAGACTTCTTTCGTCATTTAACGTAGTATAGTATAGTTTATATAGTACTTATAGTATGACACAGTCAAGATTGTAATCCATACTACATGAAACGCCCGTTTTCGTTTATTTTAATATGTTTCACGTTAAATAATTAAAATATAATCAGTTCATCAGACTACAATCCGTCGCAGTTGGTTGTTCATTTAATGAGCCTCGGGCACTTGGCGTTGTGCCCAACAGTACCAGATAACAGTCGATACGCTCTATGTGGGCACTAATGACTTAGTAATTCCCATCATTTGTTCCTAATAAAACGGACAGACTCGGTAAAGAGATAAATCATCCGTCTTCGGAGTTGAGCAGCCACTTAGATTAGCATCAGCGAAGATGGGTCAGTTGGATTAGCTGTATTTATAATAATTATGATGGTAATACTACTAGTGAACCCGGCAGACGTTTTCCTGCCCACTACATATAAACCTACCTCTTAAATCACTCTATATTAAAAAAAAACTGCAATAAAATCAGTTGTGTAGTTTTTAATATGTAAGCATACATTATGTATATTCAGACATAGGGACAACAATAGGGATACAGGAATACTAGGGAAAAGAGGAAAGATCTAGAAGTGAATGGCTACACCTATCAAGGTGTCAACAAATTCAAATATTTGGGGTGTACCGTTACAGATACTAATCACAGAGAGGAAGAGATAGATATTCGTATCCAAAATGCTCTGAGATGCACGGCAGCTCTTCACAAGGTTCTGGTGTCCAAGCTGATACGCAGGGGAACTAAAATTCGTGTCTACAAAACGGTTATTAGGCCAATTTTAATGTATGGATGCGAAGCCTGGACACTGACCTTGAAAGAAGAGAATAAGCTGCTAGTGGCGGAAAGGAAAATTCTGCGAAAGATTCTGGGAACGAAGAAACTGGAAGATGGGAGGTTGAGAGTCAGGAAGAATTTGGAGATTGAAGACCTAGTGTCCGAACCTAACATTATTGGAGAGACCAAAGCAGCCAGGCTTCGATGGCTCGGACACGTAGAGAGAATGGGAGAGGATCGTGCCGTGAAGCGAGCGTACCTGGGACAACCAAATGGGAAACGCCCGGTTGGACGTCCTAGGTTCCGCTGGAAAGACGCTGTTGCTAAAGATCTGCTCAACCTCGGCCATAGCGATTGGCAAGAACTGTCGCAAGACCGAGATGCATGGCGTGATCTGGTGTCGGAGGCCAAGACTCACTTTGGGTCGTTGAGTCACCCTAGTAAGTAAGTAAGTAAGACATAGGGACAGACACGGGATGCGACTTTGCTTTATTTATATTGACTATGTATGTAGTAAAGCTCGCCGTCAAGTTTCACCATTTTTTACAGCCTGTAATGTATGCAGTGAGTGATTGATAATATGCTAGTTACTCGAGAAAGTATTTTATATGTATATTCGTAAATCTGGTAAAATTGATATTTGGTTCCTTCGCTTGTTCTTTATTTTATTGTGAAACTTTGGGTTCGAAGTTTATTAACAAGATTTTGAATTTTCAAAACGCAAAACGATAATAATATGTAAAATCTTGTGTGAGATTTAGCAAATTAATTATTTTGTGGTCATTATTGAAACACAGAACTGCGCCAAAATTACTCCTAAATGTCTTTGTGAGATTTGATGTAGAAATGCTTAGCATTATTATTAGAAACGGTCCAAAATAGTCTTCTAATAACGGAGGTGGTGCATTAATGAAACACGTTTTGAATTTACTCCATTTCAATCCAACGCTCGGCACTCCGAAATTAAAATGCATTTCCGTTGGTTGCCTTCCCCGTTAGTATTCATTCGAACGTCATTAATTAAACCTGAAATTCATTACTTTATGGAGTTTGACGTACACACGCAAATATTCAAGGAAGGTAGAGTTAGATTATCGTATTCATCTAGATGATCAATATCCACATCTGACATCCAATATTACGTTGCATGAACTCAATACCACGCTCTATGGAAATGTTTACTGGCATTTCAATTAAAGTGGTACTGCATATGCGTATATTGCTGTCAATATATGACAATTAAAATCAATGAATTGAAATTGTAAGGTTCAATTATGAGTAAGTACCAACAATGCGTTGTTCAATGCGCTCAATCTCTGTTTGTAATTGTCAATTTTTATCTTACGGTTCCGTGTTGGAAGTTAAATATTGTTATACATTTCGAACAATAAACAGAGTTGGCTAGCGAGTCGTAACTGAAATAAAAAGCTTTACATTAAAACAAACAAAAGTCGCATGTATGCTACCCGTGTGTGGAGTTAAATGTGAAAAGTTCCGACCTTGGTAGGGATTAGCACCCTAGGTTCAACGTTACTGTCAGCCCGCAGTCATCATCAGCTTATGCGATTCGTGCCTCGCCCTAATTGTGTCCCAGTTAAAAGTTAAAGCCCTTTGTTAAATAAATTGAAGATTTGAAGTTGGTTTTAAATCCGACCAGGATTGTTTTCAGTTTTCCATTCCGACCTCGCTTTAGGTCTCTAGAATTCCGCGTTATATTTTAATTTCAAATACTGATTTAATGATGCTTAAGTTTGATTACTTTACTTTATTTTTTATCAATAACAATGCAAATTTCTTTACAATGTGAAATTAAAACACACTAAAAGAAAAATGGACTGCCACAGGCGGGTCTCGAACCTCTACCAAGCCGGGCGCTTGCTCTCCCAATTGAGGAGACGTGACACTTACTCATCGGTTTAAGTTTGATTTTTTATGTTTTGTTTCAGGATTATTCCAAAGAATGTGTAGCGCATGTACAGAAATATTTAATGAAACACGAAGTGCCACCAAATCTATTTGAGGTAATTTATTAGTTTTAATAAAATTTGCATGAACATTGCGAATAAAAACTTTAAGAACATATGTTAACTATTTTATTTCTTACAGCCGTATATTGAAGAAATCTTCCAACATCTCCGAGGAGAGCCCTTTAAATTATTTTTAGAAAGGTGAGAACTTAATTCTTATTTTACTTGTTTGATCTTTGTGTTATCGATACATTTTCATAACTTCCTTTTTTTGTTACAGTGATAAATACACAAGGTTTTGTCAATGGAAAAACTTAGAATTAAACATTCAATTAACAATGAACGACTTCAGTGTGCATCGTATTATCGGACGAGGGGGATTTGGCGAAGTAAGTCTGGAGTGCTATACACTCTAATCTGGCAGATTAAATTGTTTATTTATTTAATTTATATGTATGTTGTCACTACGCGCTATCTCTAGATATAGAGGTTCTGAAATACTCTGCGTCCTCTTGAGGAATTCGATAATTATAATCTTGGAGGTAAAATAAGACCGAAAGCAGATATTGTTTACAGACACCGATTTCACATGTCGTACTAGTATTGGACTTCAGTTGCCTAGCAGAGGTTACTCTGGGACTGGTTAGCCTACTCTAGGATTTTTGACTGTAAAGTCACTCTGTCAGTGTACTGTTAAGTCATCACAACTCATCAGGGTTTGTCAGACAACGAATATGGACAGGCTCGATGTTGTAGCGTGCTTTGAATACAATTCATAAAAATAGTCGTACAAAGCAAATCATGTTCCCCTAACCTACTTGTTCTCCGTCTCCGTGGCACTATTTTAGTTTGGCAAAGCCCTAAAACCAAGCTACCGAAAATATTGGCACAAAATAAATGTTTTACACAGGTGTACGGATGTCGGAAGGCGGATACTGGCAAGATGTACGCCATGAAGTGCCTCGACAAGAAACGCATCAAGATGAAGCAAGGCGAGACGCTCGCGCTCAACGAACGAATCATGCTCTCACTAGTCAGTACGGGGGTGAGTCGCATTTCCTTATCATTTCCTCTTACACCCGGTATACGTGCCTAAACGCCCCATCACTAATTCGAATGAACATTGATTAGCTGCTTTGCACTAACACTACAGATAGCAAAATTTACTATTAAAGCGCATACTAATTGAGATTTTTTTTCGATTTACCATGCAGCGTGATTGATATCTGAATGTTTTATGTAGCAAAATATTTTCTACCCCACCTCCGTCTACTTGTAGTGAATCCCTGTAATCTGTGATACAGTTTTTCATTTTAAAAACTAGCTGATTCTTGTCTTTCATTGCCCGTATAAAATACAAAGTCAAAAAGTATTTTCGTATGTATTTTTTTGTATCTCATTACAATTAGACTTTTACACATTTCACGATCCGTATGTTGTAAACAAAAGGTGTGTTTTGTAAAACTATATTTTTGATTCCTTGTCTAATTAGTAGAAACGTGCGTAGCCGTATCCATTTGCGCTGGATATTATTCATTAAAGATAAGATACCTAAAGGTGACTTAGTCGTAGTCTTGAGTATGTATGTACATTCAACATGTTTTGATGGGCATCATGTACTTAGAACATTATCAGTAATTTAATATTGATACGACCACGTCAATTTGACGATACGACGATACGCCCATACTAATATTTACTAATGTTACATGTCTGTTTTTTTATCAGCAAACGTTTGTAAATAAATTAACGCACCAAATATCATGTGTACATGCGAAAAATCACAAGCCTAGAGTGGATTACAATTACTTTGTGATAATTATTATATCTTGCAAACTGACGTGTTTTTTCTAAATCTAAAAATATGACAATTATAGGTCACTTTCAGTACTAAATCTAATAAATAAATTAAGTATGGGTAAGGTCAGACATGCCACTGAAGACTCGGAATATCTTGCCACTTTTCAGTTGCGGGCATGAAAATCAATTTGAGCTTGAGCACCGCAAAGTTTCACATAGGTATTGCTAAAGAGAAAGCGAATATTCGATGAAACTCTGTACCTATAAGCGCAGAATTTGCCCTGTAAAGCTTCTTTGTAAGCGAGTGCGCTGGCGTTTGTTAGGAATTTAACAGACTTTGGAAAGAGCTGGATAAAACATCGTCTCTATCGATAACCTGCTCTTGTTACGTTGACATCGAGGGATATATGATTAACTCAATATTATACTATAACTCTGGGTTATTGTGATGTTTTTACCATAAGAAACCTATTTAGTGTCTCAGTAGGCAGTTTTAGGAAGATTTTAAATGCATTTAAAATAAAAGTGATTTGTAGAGAAATGCGGTTACAGACACAAATAGGTGATATAATAACGTGTGTCATGTATTCATATTTATCATCAAGTGTCGATAGATTATTACTACAATTCTACTTACTAAATCGTCGTAAAAAATCAGTTAAAGTAATCTTTAGGCGTTTTTATTCATTTGGTATCTACATACCTATTGTTTTATATGATGCCAGTGTCTAAGTAAGTAACTGCTCAAAATTGGCTATATCATCTATCAAATAGATTGCGGTCAGATCCTAAACGAAATTATGTATTCTGATGGTGAATACTGTTCCGTTTTGATTTTTTAAAATAGATCTCCATTGATGATTATGATATCATCAACTGCGTAATGCTAACGGTGCGTTTAAAAATACATGACCCAGGTGAAACCGCTTTGTTTACTTTAGTGAATCGGAAACATCTGCCGGTTCCATTATAAAAGTAACCAATGAACATGAGCCTATTCATTTAAATTTTGGTTGTATTTTACATTATTATATCGGTAATGAATTCATCTAAAGCTGTAGTACGGTTTTAGGTTTGGTCTTGTAGGTCAAAAAGAACACCAACGTTAGGTTTCTAGTAGTTTTTCAATGTAGCCTTAGCCTGTTCCGTCCGATCTGGATTTATTTTTGTTTTCCCAAAAAGAACAGGCCTTTTTACTGAAGGGACCTTGTCATTATTCGTCGGGTCGCCGCGCTGTACAAAGAATAAACCAGTAATTGAATGTGTGCAGGCAGGCAACGGTGCGGACGTAAATGATTTTACCCCGGCAAGGCACTGTGGCAAAGTGGAGGGCCAACGGCCTGTAGTAAATACATACTCATCTCTGGTAGTCGATACGGTTTCAGTCTTGAACACAGTGTAGTCCCGAATTATGCCGCCACACAAAATAGGTTAAGGAAGGAGCGCTCAGTGCGCAAACTCCGTGAGTAAAAGGGCTGTGTGCTGTGTCGTAACCGTGACGTATATCTATGCTTATTATTTTTTACTTTGATTTGTTACTTACTTTGATTGGACATATTTCGCCTTGCGGACTTAACACGCGCTCTTGTGTAACTTGCTTTAATTTCTCAAAGCTTCACTGCATCTTCACTTAAAATGATTATACGAGTATTCAAAATTCTAATCGTCAATTGATTTCTAGACGCGATACGACTGAAAAAATTAAATTTAATTCGTTTTATTGTTCTACATTTGAGTTATTTACCACCTATGTCATTCATTATCGATTTAGGAGTATGATTGAATGCTTTATTATAGCTGTATGTGCGCAGTAGTGTTCTTATCGCTGCTATAAAAAAAAACAGTTTTATATCTAACTATCTGACCCGGCAAACTTAAAAGTTTTGCAATATAAATTATTTTGGACAACCCTTATCACTAAGGGATATGAAAAATAGATGTTGGCCGATTCTCAGACCTACTCAATATGCTCACAAAATTTCACGAGTATCGGTCAAGCCGTTTCGGAGAAGTACGGGAACGAACATTGTGACACGAGAATTTTATAGATATATCTCTATATCTTCCGATTAACGATTCGATGTTATTGTGTAAAATGTCGTTAATGCTTCCTGATCCAATCTGCATTGGACGTGCTGATTGCATGTGCTGAAGCTCTTGATACGTAACTCGCCCGTTGTCTTGAACGAAATTTTTCACTGCTAGCACGTTTAATTCTGTAACAGCCATTAAAGGGCGACCACTTCTTTCTTCATCCCCCAAAGTTAAACGACCGCGGTAGAATTCGTTATCGATGAACAGTTGCTCTGGAAGGACCCTCATCGTCATCATCATATGATTCGTCCGATGTCAGGCGACATTTTAAATCATAGCGCGAAAATGAGCCCGGCGTAAAAAAAACAGGGAAGTTTTTTAAATTTAAATGTCTTTTTTTAACTAATAAAAATGATTATATTTTCCAAATAGATTATAATCAGCCAGTCTTTCATACAGAAAAAGTTTTTTCCGCCAAACTTTCTGAGTGGCCGGGTATCTACCCTGAATTATTTGCTCGTTCATCCAGCTATTTCATGAATGACACGAAGTAGAAGAACCATGCTAGATATCCCAATTAACTTTAGGTAAACAGATGACCAGTAGAGTTTATACAACTCGTTTCAGACCATTCCGTTTATCGAATGGAAAGTTATTGAAACGGCCATAATTGCATTAAGAATTTTATACACCAGTGACAATGAAATCAGATTGGTTATCGATTGCAATCTGCTTTGATTCACAATACTGCCGTCGTATATGTATAAGTTATAAGCGATATGGAATCGCGGACATAAACGATATCCAGCCAATTGGACTGAAACGAATTGGATCGCCCTCGATTTGTCGCAGACCAATCCGCTTCCGCTGCATTTTGTTTTACAATTCCCAACCGCGATCCGTGTTTTACACTAGCACACAAATGGGAAACTATTTCATACTACAACTGTGTCGTCGAGGACAAACTAAAGACAAATCTCAATCGCTGCATATCAAACATCTTCGAGTTTCGACCTTGCTTGTGAACAAAGTAGTCTCACACTAAATAAGTTGCTCCACGACTCACAAGTCTTACTTTCGTGTAGAAGAATCTTGGAAATAAATTTTATTTAAAGCCAAACGTCTCGTATGTATTACAAACTACCAAAGTTTCCTTTCGCTCCCATTTGTTACGCAAGTTATTGAAGCCGAAATTGTGGAAGTCTGACAAAGAAACGAATTATGTATAGACTTCCTATTTACAGCGAAAAGTTGCCTCGATCAACAATGTCACGCTTACACAATCATGTAGGTAGAAATGATAGGAGTAAGTAACACATTTGTACATAAGTACAGTTTTATTCCTCGTGACCTGAAAGGCTTCCCCTAAAGTTTAACAAGGCCATCGGTATCTGACGCAAAGTTTATAAAACGAGAAACTGTCTACCGTGCTCTTACTATGTTTGTATGTAAGTAGTCAAGTTTTGGCATGAATTTTCTTTTACTGTGGCCTTGTTTTGGAACTTTATGTTGTGTGGTACCTAATAAACGTTTTTATTTTATGTTCACGGGTAAGCAAACTCGGATTTATAGCGACGGGCCGATGTGGATGACAAATTTTTATCGATATTGGATTATGGGTGTCCGGCGTAAAGTCGATCGCATTTTAATATCGAACACCATCTATAGTATAACGTCTATCATCGACTTTTAGATGGTCAACCATATGTCTCATTTCTTCTTTATGAAAAACGGTGTTGATTACAATACGTTTTCTTCTTAGATTATTTCCACACCAACGCACTTTAGTGACTTGTTTCAAAAATAAAGTCGATAGTTCACACCGAATACATTAGTTTTCTAACTTATTTATGACGAGACTGATATTGAGATCAATAAATTTGCTTGGGCCAATCATAATGTTGCCATTAGTTGTCGGATGCGAGCTCCCGTTTTTAACTCAGTAACAGTAAGTATTTTTACTATTCCGCTCCAACGTCTGCAATTTGATGAGTAAATATGTGATGTTTATTGAAAACTCGTGAACTTTTATTGGCACACGTCAAACTGTACGTTTCCGACTTGCTCTTTTCGTTACAACGTAGACTCCGCACGTGAGTCAGCGTACCAGGAGGTCTACTACGAAATTCGAAATTCTTGAATTCGACAATCGTTCTTTTGTTTTGCTTACTACGAAACACTTCGTATTCGATCGACCTTACATTGATTGAGGTATTATAAAACGAAAATGTTTCGCAGCGTAGCTGGAACAGACTTTCAATTATGTATATAACATCGGGCTTTGTTTTTCGCAGTCAGCCTTCTTTTCAGTCGCAAACGTTGCAGATCTAACTAACGGATCTGGTGTCGTACTCCTTAACGTTTTGTTCGTATTTTCGCTCGCTTGGTCAAGCTTGTAAGAGTGACAGGGATAGCTACATCCGAAACTATGGACAACGGCTAAGAGAGTAGGGGGGCTGAATTGGCGCTGAAGTGGAAACGTAGACGCATTGAGCATCGCTTTGTCGTCCTTTCATGCAGATAATCGCCGAAATCCGTTTAAAGTTCGCGTTAATGCACTTGCTTGATTGTGCCCGGCGAGTCAGCTTATCTTCTTGCGTGCGGTCGTCTGCTGGTCGGGCGCCGCTTGGTCTGTACCGGTACAAATAACACCATTGGGAATGATTTATCTTCGCCTTGACACGCCTTCTCTTGGTGGCGAATGCCGCTCCGAGATACTGTATTTATACTCTATCTCAAGTATTAAGGACGTGCGCTTTAGTGGCTAAGATTGATGTCTAAGCTTTCTCTATTATTTTCTTATAGTTAAAGCTACGTGCTCGTGTCACATTATTTTTCATATCTGTCGTAATTGTTGAGAATGCCTGATCGTGATTTATTTCCTGATTTATTCTAGAATTCATAACGTAGTTTTCAGGAATATGTATGTCAAAAGTTACTTACGTATGCAGACGTCGAATGAAACCCGTTGTTATTCCGCCATTATTGCTTTTAATGCTATATGCGAATAGCAATAGTAGGTACTAACATTTCAGCTATATCGGTAGCTTTTACTTCGTCTGTTTCGATTTGTGCCAATTTCAAAGTACACAAGTGACAGCATCCGTTTCCTATTTAGTCATTATTAACTGAGAACGGATACAGTTTCTTGTCAAGTTGCTCTAACAAATGTTAGGTCAGGATAATTGCTACCTAAATAATAAATATATGTATAGTCTGTCACATCTCTACAATAAACCTTTGACCAAAAAAGTATATTTTTTTCAAAATTAAAAAGGAAAATGGACTATATTGAATTACTAGACAAAGCAACTTATAGTCATAAAGTTGCTTTGTCTAGTAATTCAATATAGTTAATTTTCCTTTTTAATTTTGAAATCTGTGTGAAAGAAAATGTGTTATTTATTCGTATATTGCAAACTGGTTTTATTTTCGAATGATATAAAGATATCACTGTCCTTAACTGTCGTAAGCTAATTCCTTTCAAGATAAAATAAGGATGATTTCTTCATACTTCCAGTATAGAGCACTGCCTTTGCAATAAAGAATAAGTCGCTGCTGTACCTTCAGAATTTATTTGCAAATACAGAAATCGCTTTCTATTTCGCATTTGGTAGAAAATAGAAATGCCATTTTCCTGTTAATATTTCCATAAGCATATTTTTATATGTTATTTTTAGATGTTGGCCTTTAATGTTATGACGGTGAGTATAGATTATGAATTTAGAGTGGAATATTTCTCTTATTAAAAATAATATTATAAAAAGGAAAGATTTAATTGTGTGTTTGAATTGAATAGGCTCCAAATCTAAAAGACCAATTTTAAAAGTCTTTTACCATTAGAATTCTACATTATCCCTGATTAACAAGGCTATATTTAATATATAATAACGTGCTTAATATTTAAGATAAGTACTAAATTCTTTATAAATTAAATATTGCTTTAACACTTGACAGACTGTATTTTAGACATTAGTTACTGTCCGGCAGTTAAAAGAACAAGGCACAAGAAAAAAATCCGAAGACACGTATAAAATTTGGATATTGATATCCAAAAAAGAATAATTTGTTAATAATTTCGAGTTGATTTGCTACACACATAGCTTTTGCAGAATTGACGATTACTCAATGAATCTCCCATGTCAATTGTTTTTTTTACCTTTAAGTAAAATTGTATGTTTGATTATTTTGCAGGTGGACTGTCCATTCATCGTGTGCATGACGTACGCATTCCACACTCCGGACAAACTATGCTTCATACTCGACCTGATGAACGGTGGCGACCTTCACTATCACCTGTCGCAGCACGGGGTCTTCAACGAGGCTGAAATGAAGTTCTACGCCGCGGAGGTCATCTTAGGTAAATTGAAAATTTACCATAGATTTGAAACGTTGTACGTCAAAATTTTTCAAGGGAGCGTTCAAGTATTACGTAACGCAATTTGGGGGGAGGAGGGGGTCTCGTGAAACGTTACGATGCGTTACAAGGGCGGGAGGGGGTCTTTCTTACAACACGTTACGTAACATTGTTTTTCTTAAATAAAAAATTAGGGAATTAAAACTCCCAAGTTGGCAACCCATATACGTTTACGGGGAATCCCTCGATTGTATATTCTGGTCGTCAATTGGATGTAGTTATGCTACAACCTTCCAATCCACACGCAGGTCGAACTGAGTAAATCGCGTTTTTATAATTTTGTGGTACACTTTTTTTTGGTAGCGAGTAGAACTAAGTAGTATGTATCACTTCAACTAAATTAATAAACATTATTTTATTATATATTTGTCATTAAAATTTATTAATATTTCTCATACAATTTTTTTAAAAATGCACTTGGAACAATTTTGAAAAAAGGCTTTTTGTATGAAATTAGCTTTTAACATAATTTGCAAAAACGTTCCAAAGTCTGAAAATTGGTATATTTTGGTAGTTTATAATAATTTTTTTCTAGAACATAAGTATAACAAAGAAACAACATTATTACAAGAATATTCATTAAGATTTAGTGGTAGCAAAGCAAGAAAAAGCATCACAATTTATTCATCATCTAGATCGAAATGTTAAAATGTTCCAAGTTGATTGAACCATTATTTTTATTTTTTTCAGTTCAAAACGAATTTAAATAGTACGATTCAAATGGAATGTTACATTTTAAGATTAAAAATTAGTTATTTTTAAAACGTTCCAAGATGATTGAATTCTTATTTTTATTGCATTCAGTCCAAAACGAATTAAAATAGTACGATCCAAATGGAATGTCACTTTTTAAGATTATAATTAGATCTCTTGCTTCGTTTTATCATTTAGACCGCTTAATTATTCAATAGTTACTGTCGTAAGAGAGTCGGTGTCTTCAGCACTAGATACGATAGATACTAGGACGATCAAAAATACCTAGCTTGAGCTCAAAAACTAAATTTTGACCTGCGTGTGGATTGGAACGTTGTAGCATAACTACATCCAATTATACTTTGTTCTCGCAAGTTGCCAAACCTTTTCGTTTATAAAGTTTATCAAGGATAAAAACTATAACATAACTTTTTGCAACTTTAGGGTAAAAATGATCACTTGAATGTTATGTAACGTTTAGAGAGGGGGAGGGGGAGTACAGAAAAACGTTACGGTGCGTTACAAGGGAGGGAGGGGGGGGTCCAAAATCATCAAAAATTGCATTACGTAATACTTGAACGCTCCCCAAGTACCGTGTCAATAACAATTTGAAGGAGTTCGTGTACCATGTTTTATGCATATAAAGATTATTCTATTCTATACAAGAAATTAAGTGCCAAGATATCAATGACGCTAACTCGTGATATTTCCCCTTATACCAATGCATTGAGTTATTTATCACACTTTAAAATCCTTAAGATTCCTTGTGCTAATACAGTTATGACTTTGCCATTTTGGAGTACTCTTTAAGCGGCACAATCACACATATACGTTCCAATAATAAAAAAAAAACGAACGAACAGTGGAATAAAGAGCGATATCATAGATTTGTAACAATAAGAAACTAATGAATTTATTTATATCTGATCTCTAGGTCTGGATCACATGCACAAGCGCCACATAGTGTACAGAGATCTGAAGCCGGCAAATATTCTCCTCGACGAGCACGGCCACGTCCGAATATCCGACCTGGGGCTCGCCTGCGATTTCTCCAAGAAAAAACCACATGCCAGCGTGTAAGTTATTTATTTGCCATATAAATATTCATTAATACAGTCTCTTGAAAAACTTTACGTCAAATAATGTACGGCTAAGAAAAGCTTAATTACTATCGTGCAACATGCAAATACTTGAAGCTCAAGGGCCTTACGGCGTAATATGACGTCCAAAGTTTCGCGTTGGCTTCGTTCGTCACTCATGTCAGCTTGAGCGAGCGAGCGGGATGGAACGAGCGAAAATACTGATGAAACCTAGCAGACAAGCGTATCAGCTCTCTTTTCTCCTTGATGTAGGAAATACTTTTTACTCGCCGATGCATACATAAACACATCGCCCTTACAAGCGACTTTATTAGATCATAATATAATACCAACGAATTTAAATACCCTAGAAGCAACATTGCATAGAAAACCGCCTTCAAAAACTGTCCCGAAAGTAGTTGCAACGGCGGGAGGGACTTGTAGAACAAAAATAATATCAACTTTAATTTTAATATTCATAAGTTGACCTTAAATCACTAACATACGATCTCACTTTAAATGTACTCATCCCAGAGTTATGACATTTTTGAATGTACGCAGGCAACAAGCTCATAAAATTTTATTGCTTTATTGCTGTAAAGACGAATGTAGCCTGTAAAACAATAGATATAAGGTTTAGTTCTGCTTGCGCTGTTTGGAAATCATATAATTTTTGAATCTAGAACAGAGTAAGAAGAGTCGTCGTCGGTGTAAATAAAATGTATTTGAGTAAAATAATTAAAAGTGTGTGTGTCAGCTCCGACGCACGACTGGAGTTTACTCCTTAAGAACGGTTATAAAAATTTAATAGATTAGGGAATAAGGATAAATGAATGTATTTTTTATGATACTAAAGGCATGTATGAAACATTAATTTTTATTAATTATACAATGAATCTGTTGAAATACATAACAAAACCATAGAAATATAAACAATAGTCTCCATAATACATACATACTACAATACACCTTTACAATACTCGGTTGAATGTGTCAGAAAATGACCGATGCGTCTTCGGGTCCCATCGTGTGACATCGCCGGTCGCCCTGTGACATTTTCGTGTAACATCGCGTGACATCGGATTTTTTTTAAGATTTTGTTGTTGAGAATTTGATTTTACTTCCATATATTTTCATACCTCGGCCTTATAAAATCGATTATTAAACACTAAACTCCAAAAACCTTTACTTGTTTTTGACTAACTAGTTCTATTATTAACTAGCTTTCCGCCAGCGGCTTAGCCCGCGTGGACTAGCTGTGAATCTATTGACTGTGCTTTAAGTATGCTGGTACTGGATGTGCTCGATAGCGAACTCATTGAACTTTCCATGTTTGGTGTTGACAGTACAGCATTTCCGGGTGATGTTGTTTGATCGATCTGAAAATAAATTGTCTTGATTAGACAATAGTTTCGCCACTTTTCTCTTTTTATTTCATTTTTCGGAAATCTGAAATGATACAGATAATATTTTATAACGATATCCACTAGTAATAAAATTTCTTGTCGAATATTGTAAACAATATTTACATTCCTTTTCCTCCAAAATTACCATAATAATCTTTAGTACAACGCGACTCCATTACTATGTTCCAAATATTACTCTGTGTGAATGTGTTAGAAGCATTTAGACCGCAGCGCGTGGGAAAGGGACAACTATAAAGCCAGTCGCGCGTTTGATTTCTTCAGATTTTTTTAGAAAATTACAATTTTAGCACGTTTAAAGATAACTTTGCACCACTAATGCATTCTCTTATCAAAGATGGATTAATAACTTACCGGAAATACGAAACTCCATCCTTTTTCGAGTGGTTAAAGTATTGTTATTGCACTTTTTCACGGAGCACTTCGGCATACTGACGCTAGCACGGTCCGCGCGCGACTACAAGCCAACGAGTGCTTAAGGCGTGTTTAAGCACTCGTTTTGCGAGACATTTTTCGAGCGCTGTCAGTGTATCTAGGGTATTTAATATCGTTGTATAATACATAAAATATTTGCATGGCAAAGGTTGTCATAAAATTGTTATTCGCCAAGGAATATTGAGCGCGTACACTCACATTACATAAGATTTGACCTTAAGTAAACATGGCTGTTTATATTCTTTATCGGACACTTTATTTTTAGGGGTACCCACGGGTACATGGCACCCGAGGTCCTTTCCAAAGGCACCGGCTACGACTCTTCGGCGGATTGGTTCAGTTTTGGCTGCATGCTGTATAAACTACTCAAGGGTCACTCACCCTTCCGTCAGCACAAGACGAAAGACAAGCACGAGATCGACAGAATGACGTTGACCATGGTAAATATACTTTTTTTGTTCTCTTACTAACCCTGGTATGTCAACAGGTCTTGTCGACTAACGGAATGTACTAATTTTATCAAGAACTAAAAGCAAATTTAAAGTAAAAGTTTTCTTATCATAAAAAGTTATTATCAAAATATGGCACGAATATCTTAACTCCAGATAATTGTATCAAATTGACCTTGACCTATTTTAAACAACCCTCCATAAAAGTACCGGGATTTTATAAAAAAGCTTTTTGAAATAATCAAATTGTTTGACCATAGAACAAAAACTTACATTACTGACGAGACATCCTACTGTGGCCAACATTTGGTTATAATAATGTTTCTGGGTCATGGTCAAAGATAAGTTCAATATATATAGATTCTAGATAATGAGGATGAGATAAGAGTACATACTCAATATTTGGGTAGGGTATAAGAAAACACTGAGTGGGCATTGTCGAATAATAAATACACAACACAACAGATGCAATACAAATAATCTTCCCAAAAAAAAACACCATATTATGAAAGAAGCTGCTAATTAGTTTAAATAACATCTAATGAATGTAACGATAATTGAAACAAAAATATGCCTTGTTATTGTATGTACTTACATTACAAAAATAATTTGAAACTGTGCGTGTTACAGATAGTTTTTTATCATATTAATTGCATAGCATGTGGTTAAAGCTATGATTAAAACACACTCGTGTGAAAATCTGGAACGCACCCATATACGTCATACGATATAATTACCCGCTGGCTTAATTGCTTATCCCACACAGAACAATGAAATGGTACAAAAAACGTAATTGTTCCATAACTTAAAATGAATTGATGAAAACATAGTTGAAAGATAACATAATTAGCCAGTTAAAATGTAAGTATCCATAATTTTACGTTATTACATGACAATGAATGTTAGTGGCATGTCTATTGTTTCTATCTTTTAACACATTTTTTATTTTAGTTCAGTTGTCGCTTTGTTGATATCTATGTGAAATCAAAAACAATGGCCTAAAAATATAATTAACATTGTCTTTATTATATCTCTTTGTTCTGCATTTTTAGTGTGACTGCTATCGGCAGTTTTATTTTCATTAAATTTTTATCTTGTTTATTACATTTATTTGCTTGTTCTCGATTCAAATGATCCTAATTAAGAGGCTAAACAAGAATGGAAGCATACATAGCCCGTGTAACAATACATACAGTCATTAAATGATGGAATACCTGATATTTTTTTTATAATCTCAGGTTACAAATATATTACCGCCTGTAGCACACCACCGCGCAAAACTATATCAACGCGGCAACGGCACTGCTCCAGTTACGCCTGTCATATGTCAGTTTTATGTCAAACAAAGATGAAACGCCTTGTTTGTTACACATACTTTACTTGCTGGCTACGCTACATTTCCGGGGCAGCTTACGAGAAATAGTCAAAGCGATAGTCAAATCGACAAATAATCCTCTGATTTCAAAGTATCTTAACCACTTTTTTATGGGTATCAGAAACAACAAAGGTAAACACCCAGACCCAAGACAACATTGAGAATTAGATTCCAACATTGTCTGTCCATCGTTACAGCTTTACGGGGATCGAACCAAGGACCTCATACGAGCCCCGATGCAAAATAGTTCGTCTAGTATGAAAAATAAGATATTATGAAATAATGTGAAGTGAATTTGGGTAAAGTAACTAAAAAAGTTAAGGAGACGGTAAACCACAATTTGAGTAACATTTCAAAGTTTATTTTAACGTATCTCAAAATCTTTCATGACCTTACATAACATAAATAAATAAAAAAAAATACTGAAACACATGTCGCAAAAGGATTCGTCTATCACTGGCTCTCACGCAAAATAGTTCGTCTACCACTTAGTTATGTCGCCTTTGCTTTCAATTACACAAATATATTACCGCCTGTAGCACACCACCGCGCAAAACTATATCAACGCGGCAACGGCACTGCTCCAGTTACGCCTGTCATATGTCAGTTTTATGTCAAACAAAGATGAAACGCCTTGTTTGTTACACATACTTTACTTGCTGGCTACGCTACATTTCCGGGGCAGCTTACGAGAAATAGTCAAAGCGATAGTCAAATCGACAAATAATCCTCTGATTTCAAAGTATCTTAACCACTTTTTTATGGGTATCAGAAACAACAAAGGTAAACACCCAGACCCAAGACAACATTGAGAATTAGATTCCAACATTGTCTGTCCATCGTTACAGCTTTACGGGGATCGAACCAAGGACCTCATACGAGCCCCGATGCAAAATAGTTCGTCTAGTATGAAAAATAAGATATTATGAAATAATGTGAAGTGAATTTGGGTAAAGTAACTAAAAAAGTTAAGGAGACGGTAAACCACAATTTGAGTAACATTTCAAAGTTTATTTTAACGTATCTCAAAATCTTTCATGACCTTACATAACATAAATAAATAAAAAAAAATACTGAAACACATGTCGCAAAAGGATTCGTCTATCACTGGCTCTCACGCAAAATAGTTCGTCTACCACTTAGTTATGTCGCCTTTGCTTTCAATTACAGCTTTAATGCGAAGAGGCATGGTCGCAACCAACGCTGCACACTCGTCGGTCGTAATTGACTCCCACACAGCCAAGAGTTTAGCCTTCAAGTCGCTCTTCGATCTTGATGGATTTTTGCGAAGGACTTTCTTCATTTTCCACCATAGGGTCTCAATCGGCGATAAGTCCGGGCTGTTAGATGGCCACACGATGGTTGGGATGCTTTTTGACAGCAGCCATGTCTTTGTTGTCCTTGCAGTATGGCAGGAAGCACCGTCTTGTTGAAAAATGAAAGAATCTTGATGTTTGAGTGACGGAATGGAGAGCAGTAGACTTTCTTTCAAAATATTTTGATATCTTGTTGCATTGATGGAACCATCCACTAACTGCATCCCACCAACACCTTGCGCAGACATGCAGCCCAAGATCTTGAGAGACGCTGGAAACTTAACTTTTCGTTTAATGCAATCAGTATGAAATGCTTCATGTTTATTTCGAACCACTTTTTAGGGTTCCGTACCTCAAAAGGAAAAAACGGAACCCTTATAGGATCACTTTGTTGTCCGTCTGTCCGTCCGTCCGTCTGTCAAGACCCTTTTTCTCAGGAACGCGTGGAGGTATGAAGCTGAAATTTATATCAATTACTCAGGTCTACTGTCCCTTGAAGCTGTGAAAAAATCAAACTTCTAAGCCAACGCAATCAAAAGATACAGCCGTTTATGCCGCAAATTTTCGACACTTGCAAGGGAATCAAAACCTACAGGGTGCTTCCCGTGAACTCAGAATCTTGAAATTTGGTACGAAGCAACGTCTTATAGCATAGATAAAGGAAAAATTACGAAAACCATAAATTTTTAGTTACATCACATAATATATATTTTTTTAATAATTTTAAACTTACTACCCATTTCCTCATAAACGCGTAGAGGTATTAAATTGAAATTCATACCAAATACTCAGGTCTATAATACCTTTAAGCTGTAACAAAATCAAACTTCTATGTCAACGCAATTAAAAGAAACAGCAATTTAAGCTGCATATTTTGAAACTCGCAAGTACTCGCAAGGGAATCAAAACCTAAAGGGTACTTCCAGTCGACCTAGAATCTTGAAATTTGGCATGAAGCAACGTTTTATAGCACACATAAAGGAAAAATTCCGAAAACCTTAAATTTTTAGTTACATTACAAAATATATATTTTTAAATAAATATAAACTTATTACTTTTTTCCTCATGAACGCGTAGAGCTATCAAGTTGAAATTCATATCAAATACTTAGATCTAATTGCCTTTAACCCGTGAAAAAAAAATCTAAGTCAACGCAAAAACGCAAAACGCAAAAGTACAACCATTGATACCGCATATTTTGAAACTCGCAACTACACGCAAGGGAATTAAAACCTAAAGACCACTTCCCGTTGACATAGAATCTCGAAATTTGGTAAGAAGCAATAGCTTACAGCACAGGTAACAGAAAAATTCCGAAAGGCTTAAAATTTTAAGTAGTTATACCACCAAAAAAATTGTGATTGTAAACATAATTGTAGTTACAGCAATGACCGCGAGTTAATATACTATGTATGGGGAGGGCAACATTTTTCAAACGGCAAAGACGACCTCACTCATCGTCATTCAATCCCGATGTTTTGGTGAATGTAGCTGTATAATCTAAATGCGTCCTAACTGCTTAAAGTGTTATACTTATAATTAAATTCAATGACATTATTATAAACGATAAAGAGATCTTTGTCTTAAATTTATGCTCCTCCATCTTTCCCCATTGTAATGTTATGAATTTCATTTTGCAATAAAAATACCATAGTTATGACTCGATTGTCGTAATGAACGAACTTTGTAAACCTTGCAGGTTTGTACGGAACCCTCGGTGCGCGAGTCCGACTCGCACTTGGCCGGTTTTTTTTCTTTCATCGCCGACTGTGACTTCAAATTTAGACTCGTCACTCCATATGATACTACGCCACTGATCAGAAGTCCAATTTAAGTGATCACGAGCAAACTTCAATCTCTTTTTCTTCTGTATGGCAGTCAATAGTGGTTTTTGCTTAGCTGTGTAAAATCCGTAGCCCATTATTTTTAACACTCTTTTGCAGGTATCAACTGAAACATCTTTGTCAATCATGTCTCTTCATTGCACCGTTTGTCTCCAGCTCGAGCACGGCGATTTTTTTTTGACAATTTTCTTAAGAATTCCTTTTTCTGCTTTACTGGTGATACGGGGTCGGCCAGTTTTCTTCAAGCAAAAAGTATTTCCATTCTTTTTATAGTTCTGAATGATAGATTGCACTGTAGATCTGGGCAGAGTCTTTTGAGATTTGGTAACTTGATTTGCCCGCCTCAATCCCACAAACTATTCCCTTTCGAAGTTCTTCTCCCACTGGTTTGCCACGACCCATTTTTACTTGGAAACTGGAGAAATTAACAGAATTTTTCAGAATTTATACGATCTTACTTGTCAAAATGACTGAAGAAGTACTTTTCCAAACTTAAATTTTTAAAAATAAATTTTATAAAGGGAAAAAAATATCTAACACAATGATAGACGAACTCTTTTGCATCGATTAGCAACTAGATAAACTATTTTGCTGACGATTTGCTCAACTTAAAAGCAGGTTATCTCTTAATTTAAAAGGATGAAATAGTTTATTGCTTCAACAATGAATAGTGCATAAGTAACCGAACATGAGATGGTAGAATAGTTTTTCTGTTTACGTAACTGAACAAAAATAATTAAGTTCAATCTTTGTACACGTTTTTAGTCCTGGACGAACTATTTTGCATCGGGGCTCGTAGATGGCGGTACCTTGAAAACGGTAATCTCGTCACTACACCACTCAGGTCGTCGATAGGCACTTGACGTAAAACTGACATAAAAGAGGAAATAAAGTTGTGCCACTGCTATGATTAGGTGCAATGGTGTGCTACAGATGTAGATATCTGTAGATTTTATGATACGCGCTAAGTACGACTTCCAATAAGCCAACCAGGGGCGGATCTACCTATGGGCTTTTTAGGATTCAGATCAGGGTCAACCCATTGTAAAAATAATGAGAGAAGAATCGTAATAAAGAAGTTACTAGTTCAGCATTTGTTCTCACGAATAAATATTTTTATCAGCTGAGTTTTTTTCTGATGACCTATACACTATACCACAAATCAAAGCACCCTCTAGTAGTTTTAGTCCAAGACCCCACATAGTCACGATCCGCCTCTGAATCCAACTACATATTTTCTTAATTTAAAGATACTGATGTTGTGAGTAAAGATGGAATCATTTCTGCAATAGAATTACAATGTGTTTCAGAACGTGGAGCTGCCGGAGTCGTTCAGCCCGAGTCTGAAGAGTTTGCTCGAGGGGCTGCTGCAGAGAGACATTAACAAGCGGCTCGGCTGCAAGGGACGGGGGTAAATACGATACTAATGACATAAATAAACTAATCACTACATAGTATATAGCAACTTTGCTTCCCGCGTCTGTCCCTATGTATGTAAGCTTGAAACTGTAAAACATCTTAACGGATTTTAATTCAGTTTTTTAAATAGATAGAGTGATTCAAAGCGAGGTTTATAACACAGCGGGCAGGATAACGTCTGCCGGGTTAGCTAGTAAAATATAAAACTGAGCAAAATATGATATGAGTTTTCTAACTTGACTGATGCATTCAAATAACAACAAATTTAAGAATAATACTAACTGTGCTTTAGTTGTTCGCGCTTGCTCGCCAAAGCTTTGCCTAGGACATGAAACCTAGACAAAACAAAATAATATTAACACTTATACATATACTTTACCTTATTAACACAAATGACTTAACATAAAAAAATAATACGTGTCTCCTTAATTTGTTGATGTGATACTATTTACTGACTAACAGTAAATCGATTGACCAATTAATGTTTGTCATTAAAGTTTGAGAATTCTTGAAAACTATGACGCCGACTGTTCAATTTTAATCGTTTAAATTTCAACTTACAGCGCGGACGAAGTGAAAGAGCACGTGTTCTTCGCGGGCATCGACTGGCAGCAAGTGTACCACCAGAAGTACACGCCCCCCCTCATCCCGCCGCGGGGGGAGGTCAACGCGGCCGACGCCTTCGACATCGGCAGCTTCGACGAGGAAGACACCAAGGGAATCAAGGTATACTTTGTTAGATAAAGTGCAACATATTCGTTCACAGCGACCTAGAAGTATCCTGGCGGAGGTAAGGAATAGGCATGATGACACTTATCTTAAATATTTTCAAGACCATGACCTTTAAAAAACATAGCCCCTTGAAGTTAATACAACCGGTATATTTCCAAAAAGCTGTAGACACCAATTTTCGAACACAAAATTCAATAAATATAAAGATAATAAATACCGTGACGTCACGTTTTTGTATTCCCATACAAAATCTATTGAGGCGTGAATGTGACGTCACGTTCATATATCAGAAATCGGAGTCAATTGACCGAATATTTATTGAGTTGTGTGTTTAAAAATTGATTTCTACATCTTTTTGGAAATATACTGGTTGTATTAACTTCATAGGGCTATGTATGTATTTTAAACGCCATGGTCTTGAAAATATTAAGGATAGGTTTCATCATGCCTATTAAGTTCTTAAATTGACAAACATTACTAGTCGTTGAGCGTCTTACCGATCTATGTTCTTTAAAATCTTGTTTACCTACCAGTGATTTGAACACGAAGTTTGGACCAATTGATGTAATTTACAAAAAATTCCATTTACAGTTGACCGAAGCGGACCAGATGCAGTACAAAGACTTCCCGCTCGTGATCTCCGAGCGCTGGCAGTCCGAGGTTGCGGAGACGGTGTTCGAGACGATCAACCAGGAGGCCGACAAGATGGAGCACAAGAAGAAGTCCAAGCAGAAGCAAAAGTTCGATGCCGACGAGAAAGGTAACAGTTGAAGATGTTGATTTTATAATAGTCGTTAAGGAGCCTTGATCCCGTCGAAAAGTATGGTTGGTCGTTCCGAAAGTCTGCACTCTGCAATATGCTTCAACTTGTACTGAACCACTCGTGGTACGAGTGTGGTCCGGCAGAAGTTCGATGCAAATGAAAAGGTAACAATTGTTTCTTAAGCCGCATTTCCAACAGGCAACAATTGATGCGCAACATGTTGAAAGTCAGCTCGGAAAGTTTAATCGTCAATCTTTAAAAGCATGCACGTTGCAAACTCAGACAAGTGATTTTTTCTATTGAAAAAATCATAATGTCATCTCGAAACTTGTTGAACAACGTTCTGTCTACACATCTAGTAACTTGTCTCTAAGCCGCGCGTCATGCTGTGCGCTAGCTGGCAACGTTGCACGCTGTTGTGCAGCGTTGCCGTAAATTTAGAGCGTCACGTGTCACACGCCAAAAGTTGACGTTAGCTTTTTTTTTATCGGTCAATTCGGAGCGATTTCAGTTTACCTGTTGCTCTTCTCATTTGATCTTAACGATTCCAATAGGATCCGTGTAAAGATCCGTAACTTTCGGAGGCGTCATAAAATAAAGACTCCTCCAAATCTTCGAAATAGAGGTTAGTAAAGATCAGAAGAAAATAAAGTTTGTACCGCCCACTTTTAATTTCTGCTTAGCCCTAAGGTACTATAGATAATGCCTAATGGCGTTAAGTCCAACTTTTGTACAAAGTATTGGTTTTCAATAAAGCTTCGAAATAGAGGTTAGTAAAGATCAGAAGAAAATAAAGTTTGTACCGCCCACTTTTAATTTCTGCTTAGCCCTAAGGTACTATAGATAATGCCTAATGGCGTTAAGTCCAACTTTTGTACAAAGTATTGGTTTTCAATAAAGCTTGAATAAATGAAAAATAGAAGTAGCTCTTTTTTAAGTCTGTGGAAAAATAATAATTTTGATGGTGAAATATAATACTTGTGGATATGGGGATATTTTTATTTATTTATTTAATCAAAAATCAAACAACATATAACAATTGTATTTAAAAGTTACATCACAAAAACCTAATTCGGTTTGTCTGGATGTATCACTCACTGGTGAGCAGTTAATTATTAATAAATAGACGCCAATTAACTCTACACATCCCAATACAGCTAACACTCGTCGTAACATTCCAGAATCGGACTGCATACTGCACGGCTACATAAAGAAGCTCGGCGGGCCATTCGCCAGCGCGTGGCAGACGCGCTACGCGAAGCTCTACCCGAACCGATTGGAACTCCACCTCGAGAACAGCGCTAAGCCTGAGATGATACTACTGGATACCGTCGAGGAGGTGTCCTCGGATCTCGTGTCTGTGAAGGGCGAGCAGTGCATCGTGCTGAGAACTAGGAATGACACGAAAATCGTGCTTACTAATACGGTAAGTTTTGTTACTAGATTCTTCTCGAAAACAGGGCCACCCCGAGATGATATACTGAATGCTGTCGAGGAGGTGTCGTAAGATCTCGCGTATGTAATTATGTGTGTGTCCAAAAGGAATTTTAGGGGCACGCAATGCCTACAAACCCCACAAAATTTCATTAGATCAAATATGAGTGTTGTTGAGTGATTTCTTGTTGTACAGAAAGCTATTATAGGCTGAAATCCCGAGTCCCATCTTGGGTATTTGGCACACGTGGTGCACAACGCTAACATAGTCCAAAATCTCCAAGCTCCGCCCAAAAATGATATCCTTGATCTGAAACTGCGACGTAGTGTATTTTTCCTGTGTGTAACGTATTTGTCTCGTCAAAACCTGACAGTTTTCCCATACAAATTGACAGTTAAGAACGATTAGTAAACGATACGAATACGTTACGATAGTTGTTCGTGCGTACCCAACTGTCCATATAGACTGATATACTGGCATCTCTGATTGAACTTAGTGAAAATTTTCATTCATCGCATTTCCTTACCCATTCCAGGACGAGATTGGGCTGAAAGAGTGGGCGATATCTCTCCGATCCGCTCACAAGTGCTCGCAGGAGCTGCTCGCGTCGATGGCGAAGAAGGCCGGCAAGATCTACGGCACCGACGGCGCCAAGGACGCGCTGGCGCTCGCGCGCGCCCCGCCGCCGCACGCCTCGCCCGCCCTCGCGCGCGCGCCCAACGGCGCCAACTAGCACGAGCTGCCCGCGCCCAACAAGGGCGCGAAGATGTTCCGCCGCTCCAAGAGCGCAGCGCAGCTCATCAAGTGAGCACCGGGCGCCCTCGCCCGCGTCCCTGCCCGCCTTCGTCTATCAACAATTGCCTCGTCCGATTTCGACTTTTCGACCATCCTCGAACTGACCGAATCGGGCGATCCGATCACGATTCGATTCCGATCGGGCCGGCAGGATGAGGGCCCCGATGTGGGACGCTGCGAAACTCGACGTGTGCTGCGAGAACCTAGTGAGCGCGAGCATGATACGTGCATCAAAAAGTGTAGTGAGTTGCACGGAAATTGTTCTCCCGTGAGCCGATCGAAAAGTGACATTTTCCGGCCGCTCGTTTTGCGGTCGCCCGCCTGTGTAGCTCATCAGTGAGCGAACGAATAAGTGCGTCCGATGTACAGGTCGCTTCAGGTAAGAAGCGCGCTAGGATTTAATGTGCCGGTGGGTGTGTAGTGGGAGCGGAGGGCGATCTGCGCTCGTGAACGGGATAGCGATTGTTCCCACGACCGAACATCCCATCGACTGTCATTCAGCGCTCTTTTTATGTGACGCGACTTGCTAGTCAGTTGCTGCGACACTCGTCGAGTGCTACGATAGCTTAGTGTGCGCGATCGGATGTGCCACCGTTGATCGGAATGTGTAGTGCGTTGCTCAGAAATTATTCTCGTCTAAACCGATTGAAAACTGACATTTTATTGCTAGTAGTGGCTGACTCGTTAGCGAAACTCGTTTTTTCTATAGAATCGTAGTCACTTTTTCTATTGGTTCGGTGGGAAAATTTAGAGCAATTCGGAACCTATTGTGTGCGCGGTACTAAACTGTTATTCGACGTAGTTGAGGGGCCGACCCGCCCCGGCTCTAGCTCTAAGAACCATAGTGACTTTTAGGACTGCCAATTATTACTAAACGAATGCTGTTCGTATTTTATTGTTGTACGAATTAATGTGATAGGACCTATTAAATGAAAAAAAAAAATGTATAAATATATTTCGTTCAGCCAATGATCAGTGATCTTTCGATTGTGGATAAATAAACTTTTGTAATCATTTGCACCGATTGAATTTTGTAATTATCGATGTGAACGTTCTGGATGTTGTATTTAACTTCGTAGTAGGTACATATTGTAAAAATTAATAACTTATAAATCGAGTAGATAAGTATAGCAATTACCTTTATGTGTTTGTGCAATAGATCAAAAATATTATTAAAAAAATAAAAAAATGTAACTAACGGTCGAACTGGTTATCGGAAATAAGTATGTCGTCTTGACGATTTTGACAAATTGAATTGTTCGTTGTGCGTATACTTATAGAAGCTTCAAATTAATCGATTGATAATGTAATTAGAAATTCTAGCACTTTGGTTCCACCTCCAACTATTGCACATGAATTATAATACTGTATCACATTTATGTTGTGTTGTCTCTGGTTGCTCTCTTGTGCAATTACAGTAGGTTTATGTTAAAATAGTTCCTTTTATGAAATATCTGGAACAAATATAATGATGTTATTTATTGAACGGTACTTAAGTAATGTGTCACTCCTTTTGTGTTCCAAACTGACTATTGCAATAACTTTCATTGTTATTTATATAAAATAGAAAACAAAATGTAAGTAGATCTAATAAAAAATCTCTTTTCATATAATACTTAGAGGCAATACTTTTCTAACAACATTTAGGTGTGGTGATTAATATAACAATAGATGTAAAGGCAATATTTAGAGAAATTTTAAAGCATGTTCAATGTCCATGAATTTATGTGGGATTTTGTTCTAATATTTATTCCATAGACAATTTATTATGGCATGGCCAGAATGACTTTTTGTATGTTGTGTACGTTTATATGTGAACCAATGCAAATTCGTTTGGAAAAAATAATTTCACGTCATCTGATGCAGATTTAGTTGCAAAATATTTTATATTACGACTGTTCCATTTGTTGCCATATGATTAAAATATATGTTTATTTTATACAAACAGTGTTGGTGGTTCTCAGGCATAGGGCTGAAGCGATGGTATATCATGGCGTGATGATATATGAAATGATACTAAGCAATATGAAAACTTATCGACGAAGGTAACAGGGTGAGGCGGTGTCATGGACGTGAAGATATTGTCGAGTGTAAATACTTTACTCTTATAGATTACTTTTGCGACCTTTTGAGCGTAGTGTAGTTTGACGCAATAGATTAGACATTGTGTGTAAATATGCTATTTGATAATACTTCATCATTAGCAGAATAATATATTATGATGCCTAAATTAGATAAAAACGGCATTGGGTTGCTGCTCTGACAAGTAAAATTACGAATGTAAGTTATGATTGTTTATTAGAATATTTTCATATTCCTAGTTGATGCAGTATAGCGATATTTATAACCTGTATTGAGGTTATTGGTATATTGTCATAACTATTAGATGCTAGTCAATTGAATTTTACTGCACTAAAGTCATTGATTTTAATGAAATTAATTAAAATTGTAATGTAATAGTTTGAGCAGTATTATAGGTTAGTTGTTTGTTTCTTGATGAAATCATTCTATCTATTGTGATATATCTTTAAATGTGTAGTTGCATCAGTTAAGTAATATTATCTGTATGAAGGGAATTTAATGTTATGGTGTACTTAGATTAATCAGTCACTCAGGAGTTGCAAACATTTTTCCAATTTATATAATACAATAATTAGGATTAATAGTTCTTTTTATAAATCTGAGTGTTTGTATCCGAAACTACAAGTATTTTTAGACTGCACTACAAAATTAATTGAATACATACTGATTTTGTATTATATATAGCAACCATATAGGGTAAACCACCTAGTAACTGGCCACTTAAAGGATCTTGCAAGTTCATCTTTGTGTTTTTAGAAAACGGGGTTGAATTTTCACTTTTTTGTAATATCTACTTGAAGAGTGTGACATTTCAGATTTCAAGGAAAGTAGAAAAATATTCAAATATGCATAACATTTTAAATCAATTACAAAATAATGAATATGTGTAGTAATTGGCCACCAAATTTTGATACTGGCCATCATTGACTAGAAACTGTCTTCACTTTTATAGGATCATTTAAGCATAATGAGATTATATCCCAAACTTAAAAAGGAACTGAATTGACTTAAATGCAAAATCAATATGTATTGTTAAGCTATTCATAAGGTTAGAATCTAGAAAAAAATAAAACCCTTGCTTTGCTGCTTCTTCCCGGATTGAGTTGAATAATACATCAGCAAATATGACCCAAAAACTTACCATTTTCGTCCTCAGGGAGATGGACTCGATGTAACACCAGATCAGCCCCAGATATTTAAATTGTGTATTTTAAATTGAAGGCTCCTTCGTGGGACTCCAAATCTTTTAGCTGCCTGTCTGATTGAGCCATCCTTATTTTCGATAAACTAAAGAGCTTCTTCAATAGCTTCTTTAGTGTAATGTCGTTTCTTCGACATTTTGCAGCTCACTCAACAAAATCCTAGATAAAAAAATAATATGTTAATGGGTTACTGGCCACCAAACTGGCCACTGCACTGGCACTGGCCAAAAGCAATTTTGCATTGATACTACGCCTTATAATGTAAGGAATAATGTTGGTTTTAACGTTTAATTCGTTTGTATGGATTTATACCACTAACTGACAAAAGCGGCCAGTACTAAATATTTTGTTTCACTGGGACATACATTGGGCAAAAAAAGTGTCCTTTCACTTAAATTTGAATTAAAAACTGGAAAAAAACCTCCCTAACAATTTTGACTAAAAATACTGTATTTTTAATTCATACTTATGCCATCCCAAATAACAAAATAAAAACACACTTCACAATTCTTTCTTCGTAGCGCTTATTTATGACAGATGACGTCGATGATGGTCAGTTACTGAAAGTGGCTAGTTACACCTCGATTCACCCTAGTAGTTGGAAACATTTAACATTCCGGAATGCCAAATTAGCTAGCTATAGTGGGTAATTAATGCATTTATGAGATTTTATTTATATAATGTTAACTCATACATAAAACGAGCACTTAGAGTGGGGTCATTTTGTAACAACAAGGCTAATAAATAATGGGTTTAAATATTACCAACACACACCTGGCTAGATCTGCATCAGACAATGTTACAATACCTCCTTTAGGACATATTTTTATTGTGAACCTACATTATGTGTAGTAAATTGTTTATTTAATCAACGTGGTGTTTTAATTGTGGTGTATAAATCCTTCATAGTATTAATGAAGCTTTAAGCATGTTGGGTAAATTTGTTAATGACGGTCAAGCTTGAGATTTCTTTCTGTGTTGTCTCCCACTTAGTGATTGAAAAGCAGCCAAGGGGCTATGAGCAAGCTATGGGGAGCTATGAGGGGGCAAGATGTACCAACACTAATTTTATTAGGCGAAATATCGTATTAGACTAATATTTGCATAAAATATTTCTGTACGATAGTGTTAAAAGTTGTTATTTTTACGAAAACGTTCGCTCGCGCGGACTCGTAGTCAGCAAGAGTGACATGAATGGCTGCATTCGAAAACACTGTCACAGAATACTATCCTCCCTGACTGGTACTTGATAGATCAATCACATCACTATGACAATTGACACCAACTTCCAAAATTGGCAATAATAAACAAGTATAAAATTTTGTTTGATATCAAAATGTGAATCCTGTATAAATACCGCAATTTACAAATTAACATATTGAAATGATAGAAGACTTAGTGTACTTCACCTCAATCTTCATATGCATATCACTAGGCAGCTATTATAAGAAGATTGAGAGCATAGAAGCGAAGCGCAACTACCTATGGAGTGGGACTGGGTATCCTGGTGGCTTGTCTGATATGCGGACACCATGTATACCACACTATATTTATGGTGTGGGGAAACGTGGTGATAATAAAATGTTGTGACAAACGGTAAGAGTACTTAGACAAAGCGACGAATTGAACATATAGTGCTGCGCCAGACAGCTCCTTTTTCCACCGTTAAAGTTACGATGTAGAATCTTCACCATAACTTGTGAGCTTTTGATGGGCTTCTATACCTTTAATTTCATCACTCCGTTACGATGGAAGTGGTGCCTTTCCGTTTATAAATAGTTCTATGCCTGATTATCTACTTTCAGCTACATTCACCAAGTAAGCATGGCGTATACCTGGACCTACCTGTTATACTTACATTGGAACTTAAGCTGCACAGTTTACGTTAAGTGGCTGCACCAGACCTTAGCTCTGAGATTGGTCGGATTGGCTTTTGAGATGAGTTCGGTCGAGAAGGTCCACTCTACGAGATCTTTGAGTGCAATGAAGATGCCCATGGGTGATTCTGAAATGGCTTTGCCAGAACCATCTGCTGTGGATATTATATCGTACACTTATTTCTTCATTGGCTTACACAAAGGTGAATAAGTAGTATCATGTTACACTTTATGTATAATAGTCCAATGTGTTCGTGCATGACCTTCGAATCGTTGACTGGCCGAGGTCCACTTGAAATTAGTGGGCGCTGGTACTGCTAGGAGTAGGTACCTACTGCTGGCTGGTTAGAGTAGCGGTAATTAGAGATTGCGTGCTTCCAGCGTTTTCAACTTTGGTCACTGTTTACCGCTGTTTACTCTTCGTGATATAGCAATTTTATATAAAAATCATGGTCGATCATACAAAAGGCTCTTTTATTTTCAGGACCATATTATAGATGGAAAATATTCTGTGACCACTTTAAAACACCTTTTGGGTCGTTAGGTGATTGCAGGGTTATAACGGAGCAGAAAATAAAGAAAGCCATTCTGTGCGCTATTGTGTATACTTTGTTACGAATGAATTTTTCTGCCCAGGTATGTCCATGTTCTAGTAACGCTATCTTCGCGTATACAGGCTGTAAAATTTAGAAATCTCTTAGACCAGTGTATTTTACAAAACGACGATCATCTTTCTACACACTGCGACTTTGATCATTCTTTTAAATTTGCGCGTTTTTGAATCGCGCGATACCAGCAGTTTTTACAAATCGATGCAGTCGTGCGTCTGCATCGATGATAAGTCGCTGTGTGTAAGGGGACTTAGTTAACATGACCCTAGTTCTTAGAGGCTAATCACCTCTTTACTGGCTGATTCCTGTTATGGTTTTTCCAACTTCTTCAGAGCTATTACGAAGACAAATTCTACGAGCAGCACGGCTCCGACTACCGTTTCCTGTACAATATGCCGCAACTGGCGATGTTTTTTTTCTACTTTCAAATGGTGATGATGCTTTGCACTAGCGTATTCACTGAAGCCGGTTTTGGTGTGTACCCGGCTTTGTGTGAACCCTTGCCAGGGTATGGACCTACCGCGAGACCTAGTCTGCTAAAGTTGGCGTAAGTTTATTTTACGTTTATCTGATAAATTTTCAAATTTAAACTTGAATCAGAAATCGAATGTTCAGATAGAAGTTCGAAGATGTGGCTTTTTTGTAGCTTAAATTTATTAATTTTTCAGTGCAACTTCCCCCGATAAAGCCCTAGAGCAAGAATATAATTTTGCAATGCTTAAATGTTTTCAAAATGAAAGATTGCTATTAGGGCCTAAAATGAGGGACACCATCATTGGATGGGATATGCCAACTAGATATTGGTTTCGGACCAACATTTACCAAAACTTGTTAAGAGCCAATAAGGAAGTAAGGTATGAAACAAAAATTGTTAGTTTTATAAGATTCATTCGGCAAGTATTGCATTTTTTATCCCATTAACCACATCACACACACTATGTATAAATCCCGTCACGTGAAAAGCGCTTTAAGATTCAACTGCGCACAATCTTTATCACTGCTGGGCACAGGCCTCACCTCACCTATGAGGTGGTACGAGCCATACTCCACCATGCGGGCTCAGTGCGGATAGGTGGAGGGGTTGTTATCAAGGTAAATTACCAACCTTAAGATGTTGTCAAGCTGCTCGAGGGCTTCTGACCAGGCTTAACGACTAATATCTATCGATATTAACCGGGACAAACGTGACGACGACTTGTAATGCTTGTAAATAGACGTTACTTATATGGTCGGAATGGTCACCCACCCAAACACTCTAATTTAATTGAAGGTACGCGTAGTAAGGGGCAGGCTTTCCCTGTCAGGCGCCACCAGGCCCGTGGCAATTCAAGCTAGCGAGATAGCGACTGCACCCATACGCAAACACATTCCCGCCAGGGCGCTTTTTACGTCGCGGGCACTAGTAGTTATCACTTATTAAAACCTCACTATATTCTCTCTTTCCAGGAGCGCCAGTTCTTTCTTCGCATATTCCGTGTGGGCGGGGTTGACTTTGCAGCAGGTGATAATCTCGACTACGATATGGGTCTACCTTCACCTCGAAGCAGAGTACACAACGCTTTACAATACGACAGGCTCGGTAATTAATTACATTTATTATTTATCATTAAGACACATCTTTCATCGCCTTTTTCTATCTCATGAAAACAACTTGCTTAGTAGGTATACAGAAATATTGTAATTTAATCATTTCGTAAGCTTTATATAAGAACTAGCGTAAAAGTCTACCCGTAAATAACAGAATGTCTTTTTGAATTTTGGCATTTTATTTTTTACTTCTGCATTAGCACCCACGGTGTGAAAAAAGTATGTAGCTCAACGTGCCAATTATTTTAAAAAGTCAAAATTATTTTGAAAAAAGTGACACTCACTAAGGTAGATATATTTTTTACCAATAGGTCATCGGTCAAGCTACCTGCAGTTAAAGGGTTATTCAATATTTCCTGGAAACCCTGTATAATAAAAAAAAATGTAATAATATTAGTAGAGTAGCAGGGATTCTCAATTCAGTGATATATCAGTATTGCCAGTCAAAACCTAACTAAGTAGGTAAACGTATTCAACTAGGTAGCGAAAATCTAACTTAACTTCCGAAATTCTAACTTTAGATCCTGATTTGTATTATTACTAGGTATTTTACAGAGCAATAAGATGGCCTGGTGAAATTTTCATATTTCCCTCAAGAATCTTTAATTCGACAGATGAAAATGCCTTGGAACATCGGATTCACCATAATGCGAATGCTCTGCCTGATCTACCTCACTCCTTGCCTGGCCATCGGCGACTGCAACACGGTCCTGCGTTACTACCATTCCATATTTTGGATATTCCATTTTGTACTACTCATATTCATAGTGGGCGCTATAGTGGCGCATAAAACCAAAGCAAGTCATTAAAACATTAAAAACTATGCGATAGTCTTATTTTTCGACTTAAATGGATAAAAATAAAATAATCACATACAAGACCCATCAATCGTAAAGGTTCCTTTAGGACAATTGCATTTTGTCATCAATGGAATAACGTATTTTTCGCAGTCTTATGCCAATTGGATACATTTTTTGTTGTAAAATCGCCCCTATCATAAGACACCAGGTAATGTCGTCGATCGTGATGAATAAAAATTACGACATATCAACAACATTAATTTATTTACTTTATAATAAAAATTAAAACGTTATAACTAACACAGCACGATATTCAGGTATTTCACAACAAGTGTACTGTCTCTATTTATAATGCTTACATACTATGCAAATTATGTGCTATACAACAAAAATATCTTAATCAGTTGTAAAATGACTGGAAGACATAACATTGGTCCTATAATTAATATCTTTATTTCAGAACATGATATAGAAATTGCTTTTTTTGTGTGTGACACGAACAAACATAATACACAACAACTCACAACAATGTTTAAAAAAATCATAAACTATGGTATGATACAAACTATTTAACAAAAATATTATTATTCGTTTAAATTCATTTATAATATTCTACTTCAGGAATGCGTATAACGGCATGACATGAGTATTATTTAAGAAGCCTAAAGCTTATCAAGTTATTTACTTATAATAAAGAAGTTCATATCTGCTAATTTACTTGTTAGCCGAAAATTTGCCATGTACGATGACAAGCAAAATGCATACCTACATTCAAAGTTACACCTTTATTGTCTCATAATTAGATTATTGTCTTTGTAAATATTGGCTTTTATCTCTTTTCATTAGCCATCATTATATTTTTCACGCACACACTACATTTGAACTAGCTGCAAAGTTTATAATATTCAAGTATTAATTACAAGGTACTTAATAGAGGCAACTTACATAATAGGTCTACTTACGGCGTCAATATTTCCACAGCCTTTATGTTTATAACTGGTTCTTCTATAACTTTTTTGTTCTGCACCAATCTTAGCTCAATGAGCGCTGGAGGTATTTTACCAGTTGGTTGGATTTCTGAAATAATCATGAGTTATGTTAAGTGAAATAAGAACATTCTGGAAGACATCTGCATCGTGATTCGTGTGCATTTAGTTTATCTAATGAGCTGTACCCAAAAAAGTGTACAGGTGATAGTTACTCAATAACTTAACTGAATAGGCAGGAAGAGCGTAAATTAAGTTTGTATTAACAATCTTTGTTAAATTATTATTTGCATTTTGTACTGTGTGTGATGGTTAAGAGTAATTGAAGTCATAAAAGTGGTTTATTTTTGCACATAGAGCCACAAGGGGCACTTATATACACTCGCGAGCAACCAAATCGACTCAACGCTTTCGCAACCACATTTAGATGTATTTTTCGTAAAATATGTAATTTATGCATAATATTTATGTAATAAAACTTATTTTAACACAAATGTCAAAAGGTGTTTAACTGTATTTTCTTTCTTACAATAATAAACCTTAAAAAAATTCATTACAATACTTACGTGTTGCGCTCGCAACACGCCCTATAAAAATCACCCCATCAAGAGGTCAACCTTATCAGTCGCTTATCACAAGTTTACTAATCATCTCTGCTAATTGCATCCATTGTATTAACGACACTATCTATGGACACTACGCCCGAAGAAGCTGCTCAAGTTGTTGCTCTTTTGCGGTCAGGACTGTGTCAGCGTACAGTTGCAATTCAGCTTCATTTGCGCCAGTCTGCTGTATCCAGAGTCTTTAGAAGATTCCAGGCGACCGGAGCCTTTAGTCGCAGGCCAAGAATTAGCCGCCACCGGTCTACGTCAGGCAGAGATGACCGATTCATTATCTCTACTTATTGCGAAATCGACACCTCACTAGTGTTGATGTTTAGCAAGAGCTGAGACGTGTACGAGAGGTGGGTGTCTGTGAGTGTACAGTAAGAATCCATCTGAGAGAAGCCAACCTCATACCAAAACGAACTGCCACATTTCTGAAATTGACTGCAGCCCACCGGAAAGCGCGACTTCAATTTGCTCGGGAACGTCTCGATTGGAGCATCGACCAATGGCAGTCCGTGTTACTTACCGATTAGTGCAAAATGTCTCTGCATGGCAGGGACAGGAGTCTTTAGACATCCGGGAGAACGATTTGCACAGTGCTGTTTTGCTTAAACAGTGGTTTACAGCAACGGCTCATGCATAATTGAGCTGCGTTTACCTAGGATGGAAAGACTGACCTTGTTTTTGAGCCTGGGTGAGGCAGAAGAGAAATGCTGACAGCTAACCGAAACATTACCGACATTCTTCTGGAACACCTTGTGTTTTGTCTTTGATGGCGAAAGCTTCGTTTTGATGCACGACAATGCACGTTGTCACAAGTTGCATGTTACTCAACAGTTTTTGGACAAAGTGGGAATACGAACGATGTACTGGCCTGCGCTTAGCTCGGGCATGAATCCCATTGGGAACTTATTGGATGAGCTGAAGAGAAGAGTCCAGGCCTAAATTCAGCCCATTCTGGAGCAGCTTAAGGCGGCGTTACTAAACAAGTGGGAGACGAAGAAGAAGCTATGCTTCGTTCAATGAAAAACCGCCTGCAAACTGGGAGGGGTGATTTATTTTTATAGTAAAAAAATGTTTCTTGTAAAATTAGCGACACTTATTGCGTTTTCCTAAATTTCAGTTTTACCACTGCTATGGTTCATTTGACATTATTAAAAAAAGCTCTTAATAAATATGGACAATTATGGTATTGATTTCATGCTGGAGAGACACGCTTTCAGATGATGTATGATTTAGGTTGGATGATTTTTGTTTCAAGACAAAAATCACATTTGGTTGCTCGCAGGTGTATAAGTGGTGAAATAGTGTGTTATTCTAAGCTTACCTCTTGCTTTTCGATATGTATCCTTAACAATGCTCTGCATAGTAGCAATCGTTTTTTCTAAAGTCAGCTTAACATCATTATTCGTCTTGTGTGACCAAGCCAAGAACAGTGCAGCCAGGAGGTCCCCTGTACCTGTGAAGGTGGCATCTTGCTTTTGCATTTCTATTTTGTAGCAGGACCCTGTAAAATTTTAATGATTCACTATAGTTATGTCAGTCTGTATGTCTGTTTGATACATGACTGAATAATGTTTGTATAAACATACATTAAGAACTTTTGAAAGACATCATTGTAGAAGTTTCAGTGGCACACAGTTATGTTTAGCTGCATAGCTAACCAACTAATCAACCAACAAACAGCAATATTAATTAAATCTTATGTTAACTAACAAGATAAAACACAATGATAGAACCTTCATTGTCAGTAAACTGGTAACATAAGATTTTCATAAAAAAAATGCTTAAATAAATACATTTCCTTGATAACTTTTAATAACCTTCTCAAACAAATACTGATAAGTGATTTAAAAGTTTCATTTTTTTGAGCCTGCACTTACATTACTGTATCATTTTAATAAGGATTTATTTAACTATTGAGGTGGTACCTCTTGGCACATTTATTGTAATCAATTTCATAGCTTTACTCCTGCATTTTATGAGCTAACCATGCACTGTTTAAATTAATTAATTGTTTATATAGTAGAGATTAAAAAAAAACAAGAAAAGTATAAGACCACATGCATAACAAACCTTTAGTGCTAGCAATTCCAATCATGGTCTTGTCATCTCCTAGGTCTGTGCTTGATATGACCACAGTTTTCACTCCCTTGTCATGCAAAGCCTGAACAACCTTCAACGCTCCATCAAGATCTTTCATTTTGAGGCCAGTTATCAATTCTGCCTCAAACTGATTAGGTGTAAGGATGTCAGCTAAAGGTACTACTATATCCCGATAAACTGGCAGTATTTCTTCTGGCACATACATTTTTCCATTGTCTCCCATTACAGGGTCACAGACTGAAATGTCAATTAACAAATTACTTAGATATTAGCCAAGTAAAAACAGTTTTTGCAAAATTTTGTTCTAATAGTTAACAAAAGAATTAAAATGATTAAACTTCAGTTACTTGCCATAAACTAAATTAGGATTGTTTTGTCGCAACTTTTCAATGATTCCTGCTATCTGCTTCAATGAGTCTGGCGACCTTGAATAGCCAGTTAGGAAATGAGTGTAATTATGAACTTCATTTAACATCAGACCTTGTACCAATTCTTCTAATTCCTCATTTTTCAAGACATTCCCTTTTATATGCTTGTATGCAGTGTGAGTTGAGAACTGCACAGTATTTATAGAATCAACTTCGAAGCCGAGAACCTGAAACATAAAAATTGGTATACCTACTTTACAGGAGCACTTTTTAAGTAAAACTAAAGTACTTCCTACTTCAGCACTTATTTTAACAATACAATTACCTGGAGCGGAAATACAGCACTTTTGTTACCAACATAGCCATGAACAACATGACTTTGGATTGAGAGAACCCTAGGAGTTGAGCCTGCATTCATTTTATCAGAAATCAAATTCAAAACCGAATAAACTGTTCAATTGATAATTAAAAGTTAGTAACACTTATTTTAACAACTTAACTTGTCAATACGGTTAAAATACCGTCAGCTTTACTCAGGTTTAACTACGATAGTGCCATTGATGTAACAATAGCCTATTTATTTTATCACTTGTTTACGACTGAAATTCCTACGCTCAAGATGATAATAATTGAAGATTGCACACGCGCGAACGATCTTGCACACGAACAAACAAATGTCGTTAATTTCCTAGTCTCACGATGATGAAGAAACCATAGTAACTATTTATAAAATGATAAGGTGATAAACACAGCGTTATCAATTTGCTTGGAGAAGGAGACCTTAAAAATATGTCATTGAGAAATGTCTATTTGACACCGATTACAACATTGTATGGAGGTCAAAAAATTAATCGTGTACGAAAATGATTCCTATGAATATGTGCCTTAGAATATTTTTTTCAATCATAAAAGTGACAGATGACATCCTAATATTATGCCACGTGCGTTTCGTTTCTTTTTCTCAAAGAATTCTTAGTGCGTTTTGTTCGTTTTATTGGATATTTATTGATCTTTTAGTTTTAACATAATGAAGGTGTGACGCTGACGCCGGGTGCTCACACTCCTCATAGATCATGCATGGCCTAGTTAGAGTGAAGGGTAGCTACTCTCGGTAGAGAGTAGTTTATTCCTTGGGTAGCAAACTATAAAATATGCAAAAAGGACCACACATAAAGATTCAAGAATAAAGTCAGGCAATATGTTTTAATAAAGTAACCCAAAGGTTGACAGCTAGTAACTTGTAGGAAAAATAACACAAAACATAATTATCATTATAAATTATTTATTGGTTACTACTACTGCTACTTGTAGGCTGCTCCTGTGTCATTTCATATGCTCGTTCTAATGTGTCTGTTACAATTTTCATATCATTTTCAATACTACGAGCCCAGTTTTCTACATCACCAATTTCCTTTAAAGCACTACTAAAGTTTTCTACTAGGGCTAACCATTGTTGAGTTTGTTTTGCAAAATTAATTGCACCTTGGTGCAATAGCTTTGCCTCTGCATCCAATTTTTTCTGGTTCAAATATGCTTGAGCAACCCTGAAATAAAGTAGCATTCATCAGTTAATACATTCACGACAGCATGGTTAATGAAAAATCTTTTCCAAAACAATTATGTTTTCCAATCCATTGGGAACTTATGCAATGTTTTTTGGAATCTTGGTTTTGCAATTTTACTCTACATACCCAACATTTAGATGATCTACTAATGCTTGTGTTAACTCGTTGGCGGCAGCTATGCATTCTTTGCGTTTTTGTTCTGTAAGTAACAAAGTTTGCTGGTAAAAGTTATCCCAACAACTAATTAAGATTAACAAAATAGGTAGGTAACAAACCTTGCACTACACGTTTCGCAGCCTGTTTCGTTTGATGTTCTTTTATCAGTGATGATAACATCTTTTTTAAGGTACTTTTCTTGTGCACGGCAAAGAAGCGATATTTTTGTTACAATTTAGTTGATATTTTTATAGTGAAACAACAAACAACGTCTCTCGGCCAGCAATCAGTCCACTGTCAGTCTGACATGTGTCAATCCAAATACTGACTTTGACAGTTTGAAGATCGTTCAAAAACAGGAACTATACATTAGTTTGTTTAATAATGTCGTTAGTTAAGGAATTAACGGACTTTTTAAAAAAAGGGTCTTCTTCTTGCGATTTAAAGCCGGTTGGTAAGGAAGAACTATGTAGATTAATACTGAGACTCGTTGAGAGAGACATACATCATTGACAAATCTAACACATATCGAATCGCTACACTCTACATGGGAGGGAAAATAAAAAATTTTACCAGTATAACAGTTTAACAATTCGCTGTACTATGTCATTTTAGCAACATTTTTCTGATTAAAAATGTTATTTTAGCAACAACGTGATTTTATCAACATTTTTAATCAGAAAAATTTTGCTAAAATCACATAGTACTGCGAGATTTTTATTGTTTGGTATCATCATCATAGGCCTCATCCGTCTATAGCAGACGATTTAAGCAGTGTCTGCTGCAAGGCACTTCTTATTATGGCTGAATAAGCCAATCCGGGAGTGACAAACTTTTCCGCATTTAAAGCAAGGGAAGGCAGCGGCAGGTGGATCATCGCCGCTCTGATGCCTTCTTTCCCTCCTGTCAGCCAGCACATTGAACCAGGCATCGTCTGTCTGTCCAGTCTTGGAGGGTATGCTCCCTCCCTACGCTCCCTCGAGTGCTGTGTACAGTCCCTCTCTGCTGACGGTGTCGAAGGCCTTATTCAAATCCACGAACGCCACGAACAGAGGTGTGTTCTGTTCTCTACACTTCTTCTGTATCTGGCGAAGTGTGAACACTGTATCTATTGTAGAACGCTGCGCACGAAAGCCACAATGAGATTCGGGATAAACGCGATCCGCTAGTTTCTGGAGCCTTCCCAAGATTGTGCGGTCTATTACACCGGTCTCTACTCGCAACCAGTCAGCATCAGGCAAGAGGCTGTACAATGCATGCCCAAACTGGAAACTTGGAGCGAGCTAGATGACGTCCCCACAATAGAGGAATTCATCAAGGCTGTCAAACAGCTTAAGCATGGCAAAAGTCCTGGGAGTGATGGAATCCATGCCGAAATCATAAAACTCGAGTGCATTACACCTATCTTGTACAATCTGTTGGGTAAGTGCTGGGAAGCAGGTCATGTGCCACATGATATGCGCGACGCTTACATTGTCACTCTTTACAAGGGGAAAGGTGACCGCGGTTACTGCAATTGTTACCGTGGAATATCCCTCTTGAGCATTGTAGGCAAGCTTTTTGGTTCGGTATCATGTGGTACAAGTTTTGGAGTTTTACACTCAGAAATTAATAATATACCTACACTTCTATAATAACACAGAACTTTGATGTAGAATTGTCTGTCATGAGACTGTGAGATCTCTCTGAGATGAGATGTCTGTTAATAGTAGACGTGTGGTGTAGACAAAAGGTCAACGTCTGAGCTGAGTCGCCCAACTTGCGATTTACTAAGTGCAGTCATAGCATCAAACTGTCGAACGTCGTGTATTTTGTAGGTGCACATTGGAACCGATTTGGTGCCATTCAAGCTCGCACCAGCCAGTATTTTGCTGATTTCATAATTCATTCTGAGAAACATATAAGTATGTCTGTCTTCTTTTCTAAAGACTAATAGACCGTATTCACTAATTTTGTCCTTCGTACATGACCTTATGACTCCTGAGTATTAATTAACAGCCAATTTAATTACAATAAGTTTGTTATTCGCGGTTTCGTTACCAAACACTGTACTGTAAGCATACCTATGATTGTACTGCATTAATTATACCAGGCTAATGGAGGTGGTATCGATTTTCGCTTATCGTTTACGACGCCGCCAGCTGTGTTCAGCATTGGAAAAAGATTTCCGGACTTGTTTCAATTTTCTCATTTATTTTTTAAAGCGGAGCAGACTTGCTGCATTGAGAATTCATGCACTGGATTGCAGTGTGGGCAGTTGCAATAAACAGATTTACTCATGAGAAACCCGTCAATTTTCAGTGTTAAACACTAGAGTACCTACGGTACAATAGAAACACATTAGAGTATTTGAAAGAATTCACTACCAGGGTTTGCTTTTATTTTATATTGTATTGACGATCAATCCTAGGGTTTTTTTATGGAAACGATATACTAATGTCGGCATTAATTAAGGCACTTAAGCAAGGAACGTAAAATAGTAAGCAAGACAACATTTGATTGATTTGAGACAAAAATATTACTTACTAATATAATAAACTAATATGAGTCTCGGCATTTAATAGGAGTCTACTTAGGGAGTTTTGAAATAATGAAGTAACAAGATCACATTGTAAGTAATTTTTTATGAAACCTTTATTTCGAAATAACGATTGCACGAGTTCCCCTTATTGAATTAATATTTACAAATCTAAATAACATAGGTAAGTAAGTTTACATTTAATATTTAAAGTCTTCATCGTGTAATTCTCATTCTTCTTTTTTTTCTGCAGCTTTAGTCACATGCCCGTACTGCGATTTGAGTTTTTCGGTGAACGCCGGGTCGTCCCATCCCCAAAGGTAGTGAGTTCCATCCCCTGTGCGATAGGCGCGTTGTTTGATGATGTCCGGAGATACACTCTTCAGGTCGTAGGCTTGACCTATCTGTGGGAAGGTAAATCATGACTCAGATAAATAAAAGACGTGGAATACTCGTAAAAGAAAATAAAAGAGGTGCTTGTGGCGCAGTGGTGGCAACACTTTGGTAGTAATACTAAAAGTTAAGCAACCTAAGGCGCGGTCATGTTTGAGATGGATGACCATTCTTACCATATAAGTGACGACTATCTCCGTGCTTCGGAAGGCACGTTAAGCTGTTGCTCTCCCTCGGGCGGCTTAATAAATCTGACAGTAAGGGTGGTCACTTACCCCTCCATCAACCCGCACTTAGATCGCGTGGTAGAGTATGACTCGCATCACCTAAGTTGAGGTGAGGTCTGTGCCCAGCAGTGGGACGTATATATGCTGATGAGATGAGATGAAATAAAAGACGATCATTGCAAATTCCGTTTCATGCAATGTTTGCTTTCACTATGTCCTGGGAACCATAGTTCTTAGGCACAGCCTAAAGGCCACTTATGCCCGGACTCCACCTCAACCAAGCAAAGATAAAGGAGCGGATAAAAGATGTTATTTTAAATAATCAATATAACTTCGTAATTCAACCTGAACAACACCTTCATAAACAAAAATAACGAAATTCATTTGACAGTTTAAAAATATCTTCTCTCTGCTCATTTTCACCATCCATTTTGGTGGAGCCTTGGTCTTAGCTTGGGTGGCACACATTATACTTCCCGTTCAAGAAATAATGACTATCTTAAGTTTAGTTACAGCAAACAAATGGGAAAGATTGTTTTACATGTCTCAACTACAAAAAATGAAACTGGGTTTATTCATATCCCTTTACCTTAGCCATAAAGTCGATGAAGACGATGGTAGGCGTCAGCATGTTGTACAGAGGGTACTCCGTCGCCCTGTAGTCCCACGGGAAGGTGTGGTGGTAGTTGTGGAAGCCTTCAACGCAGATCATCCAGGTGGCTATGTTGTCACGGGGATTTAAAGACCTGTCGATCGGGGAAAAGTCACATCTTAGAGCATAACAGGCCTAAATTGGATATGAATGAGTGGTGGTGGGTCCACACTGCGAGCTTAGCGCAGTGCATAGCGGAGCGGGCGCAGAAAAAGCAAGCATATGAATCGCGTCTTTGCGTCTATACTGCAGAGACTAAGGCGGGAGCCTATCGCTGTATGATTTTTTAGTCAAAAATGTATACACAAAAGATGGTCTAATGTTGTGTCCATGCCGGTTGAAGTGGTAAAATTTCTACATAGACTGGCAATTTAACCTCAAAAATGTTAGCTTAGCTAGTTAGTTTTTAAAGCAGAAGTAATATAGCCTATAGAATCAGTGTTTTACTACTTTATATGAAGAAGAGGTTTCGTTCCATATGCCATCTTTTAAAAAACATTTAAGCAATATTACTGTTATTAATTTGACCATACTTGTCATAAGGCCTGTATCCGAAGGTGTGTGCGAAGCTGTTGATAGACCAGACAACATTAATGCCACAGGTGTACCGCAGGATAGTGGGTACACAGAACGCGTTCAGCCAGGTCTCACCCCAGAAGTATACGGGAATGATGGTGGGCAGAACGAAGCACAAGATCGGCATCATTTTCATGTAGTGCCTGGGAAAATGACAACAATTTTCAAAATAGTTCTGTAAACGTTAGTCATGGAAACCTAGACTAGGAAAAAATGTCGTGTGACCCATGTTGAACAGGTCCAGAGAAACCGGGCGATGACGCCAGGCAGTGCCAAGCGTTCATTCTGTCTGAAGCGACAATATGTCATGTCATAAAATTATGCCGTTTCTTATTTAAGATGTCTGCTGCACTATGGCTCAAGTTTTAGAACTAGAACAGTTGGGAAAAGCAAATACCCTCGAAACTTACTTTTTTTGGAACATTACCACAGGATCAGCATACAGGTCGGATACATCAATCCTTTTGCCTCCTTCGATAACTTCTGGGCTTTTCTTGCAGCACAACCAGCCCATATGCGAGAAGAACAGCCCCCTTTCAGCGTTGTGAGGGTCTGCATCTGTGTCTGCGTATTTGTGGTGAGTACGATGGTCTCGTGCCCATTCGAAGATGCAATCCTGTTAATAAACAATCTTTAGAACTTTTTCCAATTACAAAAAATGACTCGGTGAAAAAAGTGTGCTTTGCTTACCTGAAAACCCATGGTCTGCCAGATCATAAGAAGAATGCGAAGAGGTGTGCGTGCTTTGTAACACCTGTGGGTCCATAGTCTGTGAGATCCTGCACCGATTCCAATGGCGCACATAAGATGAACCGCAAATGCTGCAAGTAAATCAACAAATAACCTTAGTCTAATGACTTTAAATTAACAGCTCTAAAATAGAATGAATAAATACTGTCGAAAATGCAAACATGGCCGCATCACGGTTAGTTTAGAGATTCTGTGTCACCGTAGCTTTATCCAAAAACCTCTGACGCGATTATCGTTACGAAGGGATTTCATTCCCGTTTCCCGAAAGCGCTATGTTAATTTGGATATACCCTCTTTAACATGCATGGGCTGTTAAAAAGTACCCACATTTCGTGATGAAAGAGAATGATGTACCATTATAATCCCTGTGTCGTTTACATGGATGTTGTTTTGGTATCGAAATTTCAGGTAGGAAAACCGTATATTGGTGTACATCGTATGTCTTAAGCCTTTGTAAAAAATTTAGTTAGCACTCAAGTTTTTGTAATGGTTACAGAGGCTTCTTAGGAATATTGGAGATTCTTAGGAATGAGTTACCCAAGTTTAGGTTTCAGACATCTAAAAAATACTAACCGAAAACATTAGTCTGCCATTTAGCCGACGTGAAGACAAGGTAGATGCCGTACAACGAAGTGATGTGCAGGAAAAGAAACCAGAATATGTTAAACCAGACGTATTCATATTTCTTGGGCGCCGCATTCTTCAGCACTGATACATCTTTGTCGAGCCCAAGGTCTGCAGTTTGAGTGTCGGACTCGAATAGCACCCCACTAACGACTGGGTCGACTTGCGGCGGCATTCTCTGAAATCGAGCACACGTTTCATTACCTTATTTTTAACGGTTAAAACTACAACATTACATAACATGGGCACATTGATCTGAATCCGAGGTAAGTAGTAGTTGTGCAGAAAAGTGGTATTAAACTTTTTATAACCTTATTTTTAAGTCGGTTACGACAACATCAAATCGCAAAGGCACATTGATCTGACTCCGTGGCCGTGGTAAGAAGCCTTAAGATCTTCTTGTACAGAAATCAGAATCAACAGGGGTATTACAAATAAACTTAAGATATAACACCCAGACCAGTACAAACAAACTACAAGAAAAGCATAGTCATATTCCCAGAACAGCTGTAACTATGTTCGTGTTAGTTTACTAGTGAGATTTTATATTATATCTACAAATTATAAGAAGAATTATTGAAATAGTAAAATAGTATCGGTGAGCCTACCACAAATAAATTAAAAGTGTCCAAGCCTTGTCAAAATATCAAATCAATTTGAAATTGATTGATGTCACTAGTCCTGAATCCACATAATATTGACCGGGCTATATCTAGACAATCCTTAACACTGTCATGACGTTTATTTGTGGTAAGAATGTAGGTAAATGTATAAATAACTTACATTGCCGGTGGTGTAGCGAACTGAGTCCTAACACAGACTAATTCGTATTTTAACAAAAAACTTTTATTTATACGGTCTCATTACTGGTGCTCAGTTCACAGGTTAAATAAAATCGGGTATCAATTTACCTATTTCCAAATCATGTTAATTGTTATTGTGAATATTTATTACTTTAAATGTAAATGCGGCATGCGGTCGGGACTTTGGATTATGTCACAATTGTGGTCCCAATAGTACCTTTTTAGTTTGTTTCCATTTAAAAAATTGTGGGTAACGTTAATACACGTCCAACAAAGAATAATACAACATACCTACCTATTGTAACTAGAGTTAGTTTATGAGTTTAAGGACTAGTCTAGATTCACCTATTAACTGACTCTGATTTTATTGTTAGAGGCGACCTTCGATCCGATGATGATTTCTGCTTGGTACACTTAATTGTATGGTGTGGGATGTATTTTTTGAAAAATACAGAGATTTGACATTTTAATTTAGGTAGGTATTAAAAATAGATTACTTCAAAGCAATTACCTACCCTAGTATCACAACCTAATCGCTAGAACGTGGTCGTTCTCAATTTTGCTGTATTACTGCCACCCGATTACCAGTATTGTGGTTAAAATGGCTTCCGATCTTGAAAAACGATTCACCCGCGACCACTGAACGATTGAATTGCCCGCTCCGACTGAAATGTGGGTAGATTGAATTTGCCGCTCAAATACCTACTCGTAAAATAAACGACGTTTCGCCTTTTAAATATTTTATTTTTAAAATTTACATTAGTAAGGTAAGTAAGTGTTTAAAATAGTTCTTTAGGGATAACGTTATATCTCAAGATAGGATTAAGCTATCTTTAGACATAACGAATTATTTTTAGGTTTTTAAACTGCCAAATACTTCGATTACCAACCTTTAATAACGTAGTTACATTTTAGCCATTCTTATTTACCCAGACGTAAGATCTTGTTACTAATAAAACAAAAAATCCATTAAAAATCAGCTCTTAGCTTTAATATTTGGAAATATTAAATACAATTACATAAAAAAATATGTATCACTTCAGCAGATAGTAGACAAAAAATCTACAAAGAAATCCCATGCTCTGTGAACAAACATTCGACTCACAATAAGGTTCTGATTACCTACTATAATAATCATTGCAAATCAGGCAATGATGTTGTATGGCGAGGCAAATGAACGATTCGTGATTGTTCGCGGGGTCCGAAAGAGGGTTCCGTGGGTACTTTCCTGTGTCCGGCCAGAACTCAATTACGGAGAAGTAAAGGCCGGTCGAACTCTGAACTGCCACAGAGTAGATTAAGCAGCCAGCATAAAATACTTAGTAGTAAAAACTTATCAAGTTTATTATCGTTATTACTAAGGAGTAAATAGTTTTGCTCTTACCATTAAGATCGCTGAGCCCTTGCTCACAAGCAAGTTAAGAACGTTTTATTTTCGTATTGTTAAATTAAAACATGATAATTAATTAAATAATATTTAATAATTGCATGGACATAGCAATTCGCCGACTGCATACTTCTTAGTGATTCCGCGAAAGTGTGTTTTAATTGCACAATGAAATTAGATTTGATCAGCATCAATTATTTTATTAACTAAGAACCCTTTCATTTATTTAAAGTTTTTGTAGAACCAACCACGGACCAGGATTCATTGGAAATTCTTGGGCGTACAACAGTTAAAAAAAATATAAACAAAATGTTCGTAGAAGTGAAGAAGAAAGAAGAGAGAAGTGAGCAATCTGTTCCTGTTATGCTATAGGAGAGGACTTCGCAAATAGTTCCCAAACTATTAACTTCGATTGTGAGGCATTTTCAGAGTGGCTCCTCCGGCACCGATTCGGCCCTCGACGCCACCGCATGCGACTGATTTGACACTCGTTGAAGTGACTGTCGTTAGGACAATTGTTTTGGTTTATGGGTAGCTGTCATTATAATTGTACTAGCGGCCCGCCCGCGACTTCGTCCGCGCAAACGTTGGTTTTTTTCTCCTTCTTGTTTTATCCCAAGGGAGCATTTAATCGGCATAAAAGTATTCTATCACCTAAGTCAGCTCATGCCTTGTCTGTATACAAATTTCCCTCAAAATCCGTTCTGTAATTTTAGCGTGATTGACGGACAAACATCCAAACAAAAAACATTTTGCATTTATAATAATAGTGTGAACAGTGTGAATTAGTGTGATTAAATGGTAATCATGATATTTTATACATGTATCTACGTGAATAATTTATAAGTTTGTAAAGCATTACATATGTGCGTAATATTTAAACAGCTTAAACGATTGAGTAGCCAATAAACCGATTTGCATAAGCCCCACGTTAACCTATTTCGAAATTATGATAATACTAAGCACTTACGCTATCAATTGGACCACACTGGGTAATAAATAAGTAGTGTCCTACCGAAGTTACGGTTTCGGTTTCAGCCGATTTCGGCCAAAAAATCTAGTTTTAAAAAACATTAATTGACTGTTGATGTACTTTATTAGAAAATGAAGTCACAGGTTAAAGAGAGATTGTAAATAAAAGAAATTGAAAGTGTTTTAAATGATTAGAACAAAATGATTATTCAGTGTGTTCATTTTATATGTCTTAATAAAGTAGAATAATGGGAGAAACCCCCAAATTAAAAAAAAAGATATTTTATACGTGACCACATGAGTTTCGGTTTCTGTTTCGGCTGAAACTGAAGCCACAGCCAAAACGTTCGGATTCGGCTTTGGTTTCGAGTAGTAAGTACATAAATATTGCGATATTAATGTATTAATACCAACATAGATTAATTTAATTTAAATTTAAAACCACATTGCCTCATCCTAAAGATAGGTTATGAACCTGAACTACGTTGTCCTTAACAAGTTATAGCACGTTGTTATGTTATGTAAGTACCTAAATGATATAGATCAAAGACTATTTAAATGAGAGTCAACTGAAAACTAATTGTTGGTAGAAATAACCTGAACTGAAATGCACTCGAAAAGTGTGCACTATGTTGCTGAGTTAAAATTTTAACAATCAATCAAACAATTGAGCTTAAAGTTTTAACAATCAGATTATCTCGCTTTAGACTTGGATGATAATAGCTTTGCGCATATCTTTTTGGGGAGAATATGCCGAAAAGGTAGGTTTTTATGTACACGGACGGACAATTATATTTCCTAATTTCATCTTAAAATACAATAATCACACGCTAGAAAATATATACTTATTTCAATTTGAATGTTAAATCCGAAAATTGGGGCGAGTTTAATGACAACGTTTGTGGGTTACCTTAAAAGCTTTTTTACATTGATTCAACTTTATTTTACTCGGCTCTAAATATTTAAGGGACCCTAATAGCGTGATAGTAACAAAGGATAATGTTTACTGGTGGCGTTGGCCCGGGATCGGGGTAAACAATTAGGTTCTTTCTGTAATAACATTACGCTCTATTTGACGAGATGAAGATAAATGAAGAGGGATTGTGTAGCCGCGGCTCACGGTTTTATTACAAGGCCTTTTTAAAATCCCTTCAGTCCCGCCCTTCGACTAATCCCGCGAAGGCGGGCGGAGCCGTCAGATTGGCTTCATAACTTTTTCAAAACAAATTTACATATTTTTCGAGGCGTTATTTATCACTTGAATGTTAAGTGCGTACGCGGTATATTGGGTTTACTTGACGTGAAGATTAAGGGCGATTATAGGAAGTACGAGAAAAATATTTAAAAAAAACCCCGAAACTGCTGGTGAGCTTCAATGGCTGGACAGATTTTGAACAGCCATAGTTAAGAACCACTGTAAATTAATTACTTTTCGAATAAAAAAAACGCATTAAAATCGGTCCATCCGTTCGGAACTTCGATGCCCCAGACTGGCACACGCAAACAGAATAGAGGTCAATCTTATTACACCCCTCTTTTTCTTCGGGTGTTAAAAACCAGCAACTGTAAGCGCCTTTAAGGTGATTGAAAGATTGAATAGACTTTGTACACAAAATCGTTAAACCATCGCTAAGTAGACGAAGGACGAGAGAGAGAGAGCATTGCATTAGCGGTTGAATTATTCGAGGCATTAAACAATAGTCCCTAATTGAGCGACTGATAGAATGAACAGAATATTTTGACTATAAGACCGCGTTTTAATCGGCATTATCTGGTGAGCCGTAGTCTTGTAATGGGTGAACACAGAATGCGTTACTTCATAGAGTCTGCAGAGTGAATTTGTCAATAAGGAGGTACTCGTAGATACTCGCGAGTTTTTAAAGTGAAACTGCTGCTAGTGGATTGTGGAAATTTTTTGACTGCAGACTACTACAAAAGGGTTCACTACTCCATTTCGATACGTTACATCGATGGTTCCTTCCAATCGAATGAAAGATATTCGATGAAATGAACCATCGATAACGTCTTTCGGGTATATAACGCATCTTTCAAACAAATAATCGACTTGTTACCATCGATGAATTGTGAACCCACTATAAAGGTTTATTGTATCTTAACCGTTTGTCCTACGTGAGTGACAAACGCCTGTGGGAGACAAGTGCGACGCTACAATAGCAAATGTAGGTATGTATGTTTATGACAGTGTCTTACGAGACGAGGCGCGATTGACATTGACACAAATATGGGTCGCATCGCGTTGCGTCCAACTTGTCGCGTTGCGTCGTCGGATTTATGGACAATTTGATTGAAACTTATAAGGATGTATGTCGGTGTGTGGCTCTTCAATCTGCTAATGTTAAATCTAAAAACACATTATCTGAAAGTGCTTGTGGCGCAGTGGTTGCAGAGCTTTGGTAGTGATACCAAAAGTTAAACAACCTAAGGCGCCGTCATGTTTGGGATGGGTGACCATTCTGACCATTCAAGTGACGTCTATTTACAAGCATGTCTGTGCTTCGGAAGGCACGTTAAGCGGTTGGTCTCGGTTAATATCGATAGATATTAGTCGTTAAGCCTAATCAGAGGCCCTCGGGCGGCTTGATAACATCCGAAAGTAAGGTTGGTTACTTACCTTACATACACCCCTCCACCAATCCGCACTGTGCCCGCGTGGTGGAGTATGGCTTGGACCACCTCATACTTGAGGTGAGGCCTGTGCCCAGCAGTGGGACTTATATAGGCTGATTAGAATGAGAATCTGTGAGGTCATCATCCGGGGTAAGATCTCCGGACGGAGACTAGAAAAATCATTTTGTTAATGTTGTCACGGGCCCAGGCGGGCGCCTGGGCCTATGTGCCTATGTTTTATCTGAGTTTCTTAACCCAAGTGCTAACGCTATTCACTTTTGGATCAGAACAATGTATGTGGTGCTGTCCACATAAAAATGCGAATACTAATTTACTTTTTAGCTATCTATAAAGCAAACTTGTCTATATAACAAGACCTCGGTCAGCGGTCTACGCAATTGTATTTATGTAAATGAACTTACCCTCTAGCTAACAGTTGTACTTGTTTTGGCAAGACAATTTGCATGTTTGTCGTTTGTTTCAAACTGTGGAGTGCGAATATTAACATGTTTGCTTCGTAATTAGTTTTTACCCACTAAAATGTAGTCGCAGTTGTGTTGGTATTGTACGTATGAATATTTTTGCTTGTTTTTCTTGTCCTAAAATGTTTAATTATTAATACTATATTGCATACTATTGAACGTTATACAAATGTTGTGACTAATTTGAACTAAGTTAAAGTTCTATACACATAGTCATAACCCTATTTCAATCTTAGAAAATAATATTATTATCTTAACTCATTCGCGGACGCTATACTGCTACTTATAGCAGTTGTAACCAAAAAACTTCTATTGCGTGTGGCATAGTGTGCGCGAAAGACTTAACCTCACTCAAAGCAATTTACATGACTTAACGAATAGATAAACGAAAACATAAAAATATGAAGTTACCTTTTCATATTATATCGCAAATGTTATTATCCGGTAATGTGTGGGTGTTGTAAAAAGGTCAATGATAATATTGCTCCCTGGCATCAAGCAAAATCGTAGGCGTCAAGTTTCACAAACATTTATTCCATAATGTTTACTCGTACAACCGGAATATTTTATTTCTGGTACCACCTTAAGCTACGTATAATAAATACCATCGTGTTAACTCGAGTAGGTATGTACTAAATTCATTCATGTATGGGTTGTAACCGTGACTAATTCTGTGAATTTTCGGGGCCTATTTTCTTTTCAATACTGTAGCGAGATTGAAATTCTTTTGAAAAGAACGTCTAAGTCACCACTAAGGGAGGCCAATATCGTGTCTTGCGAGCAGCCACAGTATTACTTCCATAAATCACTGAAAGCAAATTGTTATCGGACGAGGCTCCGCTCAACGGCTGACAAATGCATATCTGATCGAGTCTCATGGTACACACGGCTCCACATCAAGCTACTTATTTTCGTTGCAAAATCACCCTTATTACGTACGCATAAAATACTGCAGGGTTTAGCTTGAAGTGTAGCCGTGCGAACGGGGGGCCATTCAACTTAAGTGTGAAAGGTTTCTAAAGATTACCACAAATGTGTGCCAGTGTGAATTCAGAGAGAGGATATCCTTTTTTGCAACGCGATATTAAAATTTCCCTTTTTTGTTCGCGCTTTGCTGATCTTGATACCTTCCGCTATTATGACGCTACGAAGTGAATATACGCGGCTAATTTTTATGATTTATAAATAAGATTTTGGAAATATATTTTCTTCTTCTTAAAATTTAAGAGCCTTGCTCTTGTCAGTGGCCACTGAGCTCTGATGTGCATCTTCTCCTTGACTTTCTGTTACAACATGACTCAAACTTATTCCTTCAGTTGTTGCATGGAACTCCTCCCTGGTCTTCCTCATTCTCCTTTTCCTTCTATTTGCCAAGGAGTCATGTCGTAACAAATGTCCATCCCCTCCTGCTTTCTAAGATACATATGATTATAAAGGTTTATTACGGGAAAATAAATGATTAGTATATGACTCCCACCACGATATGTATACGTAGGGCTTTTTGTGGTAATGTGACGGGTGAATGAAAAAGTTATGCTTATTACCAATGATTGCTAAAACAGACGCGCAGGCGCGGGCGCGGGCGCGAGCTCACTACTAAACTGCGTTTTATACAAACTTCTAATCTCGATTAATCTTAAACGCGTTTTCTTAAACTCGTTTTAAATTGCAAGCGGTGAATTTGGCCCTAAGACGCGCGGTACGTGTGTAAACACTTTTCTATGTAATTTTATAATATGTATTATGTCTGAATTTTCGCGTCCGCATCCTCGCGTCCTATGTGATCAAGCGCTTAACCAACCTTATCCCATAGAAAGATTAGGTTGGTTAAGTTTTAGCCATCGTTATTAAGTTTGACTAGACCCGAAACAGGACGTTTTTATTGGTCAGGCATCAGCCACGTCCTCTTGTATTTTTTTATTAATTAAATCTTTTAACCGTTACTTATCTATGTGTGATATAAGCTGTTGTGGATACATTTCAAACTTTCTGCCGTAAATGTGAAAGTATCCACTTAAGCGCTGTTTATAAAGCGTCCCTTACAAACAGGAATATATCATCGGTCCCTTTGGTAAACATCATTTTAATATTGTTATGAGGTTTTAGCATAAAATTTTTTTAGTGTTATAAATAATAAGTATTAGGTATGAAACAAATATGTAGGTATGAGTTATTCTGAAAATTAGGTATGTAACAAACATGTAGGTATGAGTTATTCTGTAATCTGTCCTTATAACCTTAATCATATTTCGAATTTAAAAATACTACCGTGTTTGAGACAGAGCGATAATGTTAAACATAGTACCAATTTTAACCTAAGTTCCGGGCGAAAATAAAGGCTAGCTTGATGTTGAGGAAAACTTTTTTCTTTTCATTGCCATTTGATCATTAGGAAAGTACTCGTTGTTCTGAAAAGCAATTGCGGAGTCCGAGGTGAGTCGATAATTCGAGGCGGAGCACCCGGTAAATCTTCATTACCGCGCGGTCGATACCGGCACCATTGGCACTGATGCTTTCTACTAATAAGATATTCTCGTTCGTTCTTGTTAGAATGATAAAAGAAAATAAAAGAATAAGGTTTTACCTACATACTGTCACGTAGGTCGGTAGGTTACATAAAGAAAGAATGTTCCGGAAGTAAACTACCTACCTACTACTACGTACTAGTAGCTACTAGAAACTTCTACAGAATACTCGAATGTTCTGGAACTATATCTATCTCTTTCTAACACTATACCTATCTCGCTCTAACATTAGAAGTTTCTAGATATATCTAGGTCGAGTGCCCCGGCATATAAATAGAGGGTCGCCTGCGCCGCGAATTGGGAGTCGCCCGCGAGTCGTTGTACGAGTAGGACGTTGGATGCTAATTACGCACCTCCCTTTATAGGACGCTGGTCGTATTACATCCTCCCTACACTGCCGCGCCGCGAGTGCCTTGTTTCGTTTTCACGTATTTTGAAACTCTTGTTCCGCGATTTGACGCTTTGTGTTGTTTAGTTTTAAAATAGTGATTAAGTGTACGTGTTAATTTTAGTGACTAAAATTGTGCGTGCGACCATTAGGCCAGCCTGTCCCCATTACCTGCAGTTATTTTCAACACTTACCCTCCCTTTTTGTTTTTATTCTTCTACCCTCTTTTTCTTTTGTTTTTATTTTACCGTGTACCCTTCGTCTTGGCATCATATTGTGAAATATGAGCGACCGAGACCGTGTCCCGCCGGACCCAGGACGCTCGTGGCCCCGCAGGACCACAGCGCCCAACACCACCAACCCACCCGCTAGATCGGCGATCCCGATCCTAGCCGCACCACCGAGGCCGCCCCGAGTGACCGAGCAGCGCCCGACTGCCCCGTCGCCGTTCAGGCCACCCCAACGCCACTCATCGGACCCATCGCCGGTTGTTGTTGAACAACCACCCGCGATGGCCCACCGTGAGGCGCACCCGCGCGACCCCCGCAGGAGACCACTTCCCGAGGACAGCTTCAGCACTGTCCAGGAGGAGAAGCGCCTCTGCCAGGAAGTCGCCAGCGAAACCGTGTTGTCCGCCTCGGAGTCGGACAGTGAGTCCGACGAAGCGGATGACCACCCGCAACCGTCCACATCAGCCTCGCAGCCCTCAACATCGTCCGCTATGGCGTCGTCATCGACGTCATACGCGACGATGGCTTCCCAGCCGCCGTCCGCTCGTGCGCTGCGGGAAACCAGGAGCCCGCCGGCTTCACCTCGCCGCACCCCGACGCCACCGGCTACCACCGGGACCGATGCCCAGCCCGCCACACCGCCCCAGACGCCTAAGGTAAAGGGATACCCGCCAATAATCGTGGAGAACCTTCCCAACTGGTGCGTTCATTTCGAACGCATCAAGCGCACCTTAGGCCACCCGCCCAACGCACGTCCATTCGGCAAGGGGGTTCGCTTTATCCCCAAGAGCCCGGAGGAGTTCCGCGCCGTTCAGGCCTACCTGACGGAGGCGGAGAAAACAGACCCGACAGTAGCCTGGTACTGTTACTCCCCGCCCGAAGAGCGTCCGACGAAGGTGGCCATCAGGGGCCTACCCGCCGACACGCCGCACGACGCCATCCGCGGAGCCCTAGAGGAGCGCGGATTCAACGCCTCCCACATCAGGGGGATTAGAGGCAAGCGGGGCAACCCGGCTTGCCTCTTCCACGTCGAGCTGGAGCACCTGCCCAACCAGGAGCTCGCTCGCCTCTACGCAGTCGACGAGCTGCTGAACATGCCCGGTGTCATAATCGAGGCATGGCGCCCCCGCAAGGGCCCCGCGCAGTGCCACCGTTGCCAGGCGTTCGGCCACTCGTCGGTGAATTGCCACCGACCAGTCAAGTGTGTCCGTTGCGCCGGCAACCACCTTGTGGCCGACTGCCCACGCCCTAGGACCGACCCACCTACCTGCGCCAACTGCGCACAGGCTCACGCAGCCAACGACCGACGCTGTAAGGCGTTCCTGCGTGAGGCGAGGCGAATGGGGACCACTGTTCCCCCACCCCTCCCAAGTGCGCCCTCCCGCCAGCCCCCTCGTTCTCACACCGACGGCCCGACGCACGCCCCAGCGCCGCCAGCACTGGCCGCTACGGCGCCCACGGCGCCCCCAACCGCACAGGCAGGGACCACCTTGGCCACCCCGGCCAACCCCGCCACTGCGAGGGGCGCCCCCGCCCCCGCCGCGTCCCGGCGCAGACGCCGCCGACGCCGCCGCCGCACAGAGGCGAACACCGGCCCACCCGCGGCTGCGTCGACCCCGACGCAAACCGCCAGACCACCGACCCCTCCCCAAGCTCCCCAGGATTTTGCCTGCGGGGGGACCATCACCGCAGCCCACGCCATCCCCCCACAGGCAGTGGCAACCCACCGCCCCTCCTCTTGGAGGGCCACGGGACCAGCCCAGCCCCCCCGCCCAGTTTCCCAGCCCTCACTGAGGCCGAAGTCGGCCCAACGAGGCCCTCAGCTGGGAACACGACCCCAACCGGCCTTCCGGCCCCCCCGTCCCCAGCTGCCTCTTCAGCCCCCGAGCGGGTTTGCGAGTCGGGTGCCCCAGGCCCCGATCTCGTTCATGAGGCCCCAGCCTCCCCTAGAGGCCCAGCGACCCCACTTCCCACAGCAGCAAACGGGGGCAACCCCCGTGATCCCTCTCCAGGCAGTGCTGCAGCTCCTCCACACCCTGCTGATCCAGATCGGGCAGGGGATGGACCCATGCGCGGCGATCATGAACGGGCTGAATCAGCTCGTTATGAGTCGCTGCGCTTAATCTACTGGAACCCCGGAGGGGTCCGGGGTAAACAGCAGCAGCTGCGCCATCTCGCCCAGTCGCAGGACGCCCACATCGTCCTCCTGGGCGAGACCCACCTACGGCCGTCCACGCAATTCTCCCTGCCGAACTACAAGATTTACCGCAGGGATGAGGTGAGCCCACAGGACGCGCCCTACAGGGGCACAGCAGTAGCGGTAAGGCGGGACGTGATCCACGAGGAGCTACCGTGGTCGGAGTTTAAGACTCTGAGCTCCCTGGGGGTCAGGGTCCACACCCCAGCCCACGAGCTCCGTATCTTCGCCGCCTACCGCCCACCAACTGCCGCATTCCACCCGTCCGACCTCGACGAAGTGTTTGTCGACGGTCTACCGACAATCCTAGCAGGCGACCTCAACTGCAAACATGTGCAGTGGGGCTCCCGCATCACGCGGGCGGACGGCCGTCGCCTGCTAGACGCCACCACCACCAGGAACATCGAGGTGGTGGGCACGGATTCCCCGACACACATCCCCACCGAGGAAGGTCACCAGGCGGACGTGATCGACGTGGTCCTCCACAAGGGCCTGCGCGTCCCCCTTTCGACGGAGGTGCTGTACGAGGGAGACACCCAGCACCTCCCCCTGCTGATCACAGTCCCCACCTCTCTAGCGGCGGTGAGAGTGCGTCCGCCCAGGTCCCGCGTAGATTGGCCAGCCTACAAGTTGGCCCTCAGGGACCTGACAATCGAGGGCCCAATCTCCACGCCAGAGGAGATTGACGCCGCAGTGGCCCTCCTGACCCAGCGGATGAGGGAAGCGAAGGCGGCTCATACCGAGAAGGTACCGCCGCCCTCCCAGAAACGCTCCCAGCTTCCGCTTTTCTTGAGGGCACAACTTCAACAGAAGAAAGCCCTCAAGAAACTATGGTGCGAATCGCGATGCCCTAGGGTCAAGGCGGACTTAAACGCCATGACGGCCAAGGTGACCGAGGCGGTGAGAACGTGGCAAGGTCGCGAGTGGGACGACCTTATCGACAGGGCAGGAGAACACCTGCACACACTGCACCGCCTCAACAAAGCCCTCACCGGGGAGAAGTCCCACACATGTCCCCTCCTGGACTCGGACGGTCAGAGAAGATTCGCGGCCCAGGACAGAGCCCGAATCCTGGCGGAGCACCTGACCGTCCAATTCAGGCCCCACCCGCCAGCCCCCAGAGCCCTCCACCACCACGCAGACGTGGTACAGAGAGTGGAGGAATTCCTGGCCACTACCCCACCTCCACTCCCGGGCGACACATTCATCTCCCCATCGGAGGTGAAGAAGATGGCCGCCCGGCTCAATAGGAAGAAGGCGCCGGGCCCCGACGGCCTTCCACCCGCAGCCCTGGCGGAGCTGCCCAGGAGGGGAATAGCGGCGTTGACCCGCATCCTCAACGCCGCCCTTAGGACGAACCACTTCCCCACGCCATGGAAGAAAGGGCGGGTGGTGATGATCCCCAAACCGGGGAAAGACCGCCGCCGCCCAGAGAGCTACAGGCCCATTACTCTGCTGGATCACGCCGCCAAGCTGTTTGAGCGAGTCCTGCTGCGCCGACTGCGCCCCTTCCTCATCCCGAGGGATGAGCAGTTCGGCTTTCGCAGCGGGCATTCCACCACGCTCCAGCTGGCCCGCGTGATCCACCACCTAGCCGAGGGCCTAAACAAGAAGAAAGCCTCGGTGGCGGTCTTCTTAGATGTGGAGAAAGCTTTTGACCGGGTTTGGCACCCCGGCCTCATCTACAAGCTCTCCACGACCGCCCTGCCCCCAGCGTTAGCCCACCTGATAGCGTCCTTCCTCCGAGGACGCTCCTTCCAGGTCGCCGTGGAGGACGCTACGTCCGCTGAGGGCCCCATCGATGCAGGGGTCCCCCAAGGCAGCTGCCTTTCACCGACCCTGTACGCTGCCTACACCAACGACGTTCCCACCATCAACGATCAGCTTCATGAGTGGGAACCCAAGGTCGAGCTGGCGCTGTTCGCGGACGACAGCGCATTTTTCACCACCGCCCCATGGGTCAAGGCGGCGGTGAAAAGGATGCAGAAGCAGCTCGACCTACTGCCGGACTGGCTGGAGAGATGGCGGATAGCGGTTAACGTGGGTAAAACCGCCGCCATCTACACGGGCCCCAAATGCAGAAAGTTGCCCGAGCTGGTCCTCAACGGACAGAACATTAAGTGGCAGCCGAGTACTAAGTACCTAGGCTGCCACCTGGACCAGCGCCTTACTCTCAAAGACCAGGTCAAGCACCTGGTCAACTCCAGCCGCGGGGCGCGCGCAAGACTGCGCCCCGTATTCCAGTCCCGCCTGCCCACCAGAACAAAGGTGGGCATTTACAAAACGTACGTGCGCTCCAGGCTAACATACGCGGCCCCAGCCTGGTACGCAATGATCAGCGCAACCCACCGTACGAAGCTCCAAACCCAGCAAAACATAGCGCTCCGAATTATAACGGGGGCCGGGCGCTATGTAAAGAATGCTGTAATCCACAGGGACCTCAAGATGGAGGCCCTGGAGGAATTCGTGGTCCGCACATCCCGAAGGATGTACGAAAGAGCGGACCACGGGCCGCACCCCGGGCTACAAAATATAGCCCCCATGCCCACGGTAACTCAGGCGAGCAAGAGGCCAACCCCACGACAGGTCTGCTCCCTAAATCCGCCCTCCCACCTATCCACTCACCAATCCCAACCTCACCCAACTAACTCTCTTCCCTATCCCAGCCAGAGTCAGCCGCAGTCAGCTTGCCCTGCTCATCGGGCCTCCCCGAACGGGGTCTCACCTGATGGGCAGCCCGCAGTGACTGTGCAGCCGGCTCTGGCAGAAGACGAAGATAGAGACCTGTCGTCGCAAGACGGCCGCGCACATGCGGCACCTAACACCGTGGGCCAGTAGGCCCATGAGAAGAAGCCCGGGGAAGGAGCTTAGGTTCGAACCCGAACCGCCCCTAGCGGGGCGAAGAAACCCGATGCGAGAAACCCGATGCCGCGAATTGAGTTTAAGTTTGGAAGCGATACAGTGAAGACACAAGTGAAGATAAAAAGTAACCAGTGAATTGTTCAGTGATTGTTTTGTGAATTTAGTGTGTGATCGTTTTAGTTAATTAGCGTGTATTGTTTTCTTAAATATAGTGTTTCTTCGAGTTAATTGGACTAATTAATTTATCCCGAACCCCAGCTCGTAACATTTGGTGTCAGAAGTGAGGGATAAATTATGCCGGTTCTACCGAAGGAGGACACTGAAGGTATACGCACCAGGAGTCAGCGGCAGCAAGAAGTGGACCAGAGGCGCTTTGAAGATCTACGTGTACAGACACCTGGTGGCAGCCAGTCAACAATGGAGCGAGTTTCCCCAGAATCAGCTGCGCCTTCGGCATCAGCTGCGCCTGCAGCATCAGACCTTTCTGCTCTTATGGCGATGCTGCAGGAGCAGGCTCGTCGTCAAGAGGAGCAGGCTCGCCGTCAAGAGGAGCAGGCTCGCCGTCAAGAGGAGCAAGCTCGCCAACTGAGGGAACAGCTTCAGAGCGACAAAGAGGAGCAGGCCCGCCGTCAAGAGGAGCAGGCTCGCCGTCTTGCGGAACAGCTGCAGCATGTTAAGGACGAGCAGATGCTCTTCTTGAAAGACATTAAAGCAACATTCGGCAAGGAAATTAAAGCCGTAACGGAGAAGGTTGAGCTGCACCAGAACCGTATCTCAGAGGCCGAATCCCAGATCGCTGATGTGAAGAAAGAATTGAAAAGTCTGAAAACTGGAGACGTGACTGTGGCTCCTGTGGTTGCTGCACCTTCGCTACGTGGGTTTAAAGTGCCACCCTTTGACGGAACATCTTCCTGGTCAGCATACAAAATTCAATTCGAAGCTGTCAAGGAAGCGAATGGATGGACAAAAGGACAGGCCATGACCGCACTTACTTTGGGCCTTCGCGACCAGGCGTTAACTGTTTTAGAGGCTCTATGTAAGAATGTCACCTACGAGCAGCTGCTGGAGGCGTTGGAGTCCAGATACGGTGATGCACATCTGGAACACGTGTTTCGTGCCCAGCTGAAGGGCAGAGTGCAACGCGTTGGTGAAAATCTGCAGCAGTGGGGCCTGGAAATTGAAAAGCTGGTTCGCAAGGCATACCAGTCGTCGCCTGCACTCATCGAAGGGAATTTAGTGCAAGCCTTCATCGATGGCATACGGGACCTTGAAGTGAGAGCTGCTGTGAGACTTGGGCACCATATGACGCTGAAGGACGCATTGGCCCATGCTTTGGAGGTAGAGGCAGTGAGGCAAGATCATCGTGCCCACCGCATCAGGGAGGTTGTTGCATCACCTGTACCGGCTGTACGTGACCGATTTAAGTATAGTCCTAGATGCTACACCTGTGGAGAAAAGGGCCACTTGCGGTCGAGTTGCCCTAGGCGCAGCGAAGATCAAGCTCAGGAAAGAAGGGCGGCTGATGTCACCGCCCACCAGCAGGGAAACGAGTAGAAGCCAGGACTGCGGGGCGGGTGCTGGCTGGTATTAGAAGAGCCCCAAGGATTTCGATTTCACAAGCCCACGATGGGAACAGCCTAATCATCAAAGGCGAAGTGAACGGAAGGCCATGTAAGCTGACATTGGATACTGGAGCTTCTCGCACGGTTGTCAGTTCCCGACTAGCGAATCGTTTTCTTGGGGACTGCTTCGGTCAGTTTGAACACCCCAATTTAATAACAGCTACCGGTCAGCACATAACCGTCCGAGGTGAGAAGGAGGTACAGCTACAACTGGGTAATACAATTTACCGACATAAGGTCATCGTAGCTGACATAGTAGATGACTGTATCCTAGGATTGGATTTTATGCGACAGCACTGTTGTGAGATCGACGTGAACCAAGGAGTTTTGAAATGTGGTTCGGAAGAAGTCTTCATGGAAGGTGCACCATCGGGAGAAGTGTACTGCTTGAAGAAGATCACCCTCCCTCCCCGGTCGGAAACAATGGTTCTAGTTACTCTTCCGCAGAATTCATGTCAGAAAAATCGATGCATTCTTGTTGAAAGATTGGACGAACATCTTCCATGGAAGATGGCGAGGACCTTGGTGAGGACAACTAACGTGGCAGCAGTACGCGTGCTAAACCCAAGTGAAGAGGAACAAGTCATCAGGAAGGGGACATTGATGGGAACCTGTGAGGAAGTAGATTGGATGCGCAACTGCCAACACCAGTCTTCGCGAAATAACATCCAGAGTGCAAGGTTTAACGTGTCAAATCTCTTGGAAGACTGTTGCGAAGAATTATCTGATGGAGAAAGGGAGAAGGCAGAGAAGATGCTTCTTCAGTACGCCGACATTTTCTCGACGAACGATGCTGACATCGGCAAAACTGGACTTGTTCAACATAGAATTAATACGGGAAGTGAGTTGCCGATTCGACAACGACCGAGAAGACTACCAGTGGCAAGAGAAAAGGAAGTTGACACCATGATTCAAGGAATGGTCAAGGATGGAATTATAGAGCCTTCCTCCAGTCCATGGTGTTCTCCTGTGGTCCTGTTGAAAAAGAAGGATGGCAGCATGAGGTTTTGTGTCGACTATCGGCGACTGAATGACGTTACAAAGAAGGACAGCTATCCACTACCCAGGATCGATGACACACTAGACACGCTGTCAGGCATGAAGTGGTTCTCAACTTTAGATCTAAAAAGTGGCTACTGGCAAGTGGAAATTGACCCTAAGGACAAAGAGAAAACCGCATTCTCTACAGGAAAGGGACTTTGGCAATTTAACGTTATGCCATTCGGTTTGTGCAATGCTCCTGCAACTTTTGAAAGACTAATGGAGTTAGTGCTCACTGGACTAATTGGAGACGCCTGCCTTGTCTATTTAGATGACATCATCATCGTGGGCCGCACATTCGATGACCACCTTCGAAACCTGGAACAAGTACTTTCAAAAATCCGAGGAGCCAATCTCAAGTTAAGTCCAAAGAAGTGCTCATTTTTCAGGCGGCAAGTAAGCTTTTTGGGGCACATCGTTTCGGAAGAAGGAGTACAAACTGATCCAGAGAAAATTATCGCCGTCAAAGATTGGCCGGTGCCAGAAGACAAGACGCAGGTCAGAGCATTTCTGGGTTTGTGCTCGTACTATCGACGGTTTGTTAAGAATTTTGCTGACATTGCAAAACCTCTTCACAAGCTTACTGAGGAGAAGAGATCGTTCTGTTGGGATGAGTGCTGCGACACTGCGTTCCAGGAGTTAAAGAAACGTCTGTGCGATACCCCAATATGGGGCTACCCTGACACACAAAATGAATTTATAGTGGACACGGACGCAAGTAATACTGGAATTGGAGGAGTGTTGTCTCAACGGAAAGGAGATCATGAAGTTGTGATAGCTTACTTCAGCAAGTCTTTATCAAAACCAGAACGTAATTATTGCGTTACGAGACGTGAACTTCTCGCCGTTGTAAAGACATTGCAGCATTTCAGTAAATACTTGCTAGGACGTAAATTTCACCTGCGGACCGACCATGCTGCATTGAAGTGGCTGTTGCAGTTCAAGAATCCAGAAGGACAAGTAGCGAGATGGATAGAATTGCTACAAGAGTATGACTTCACAATTGAACATCGCAGTGGAAAGTCTCACGGTAACGCGGACGCTTTATCAAGAAGACCTTGTCCTGGAGACTGCAAGCATTGTATTAGACAAGAGACTAAGGAAGAACTCCCTGTTAGGATGGTCAGAACGGATCTTAGTGATAAATGGAAAGAAACCCTGAAGCATGCTCAGCAGAGTGACACAGACATCAAGCCAATTCTGGAATGGATTCAAGCTAATGCTCCTAAGCCGAAGTGGTGTGATGTTGCAGCAAGGAGTACAACCACGAAGAGTTATTGGGCACAGTGGGAAAGTTTGGTTATCCAGGATGGTGTCTTGTGCCGTAAATGGGAGAATGCCCGAGGTCATCGCTGCCACCTGCAAATGGTCGTTCCGAACGCAAAGGTACCAGATGTTCTACAGCTCTACCACAGTGGTTGTTCAGGAGGTCATATGGGCGTGAAAAGAACTCTGCTGAAAGTTCGAGAGCGGTTCTACTGGATCCACTGCCGAGAGGATGTTGAGGATTGGTGCCGCAAGTGCACAAGTTGTGCAGCAGTAAAAGGACCTCAAACACGCAGCAGGGGTGCATTGAAGGTATACAACGTAGGAGCCCCCTGGGAACGGATAGCAGTAGATGTTGCTGGCCCTTTTCCTGAAAGTGACAGTGGGAACAAATACTTCATGGTTGTCATGGATTATTTCACTAAATGGCCGGAAGTCTTCGCCATTCCTAATCAAGAAGCTTCGACGGTTGCTGATAAATTAGTCCACGAAGTCTTCTGTCGGTTTGGAGTACCCTTGGAAATCCACAGTGATCAAGGAAGAAATTTTGAGTCTCAAGTTTTCCAGGAAACATGTCGGGTAATGGGTACTCACAAAACGAGGACTACGTCGTATCATCCACAATCTGATGGAATGGTGGAAAGGTTCAATCAGACGTTAGAAAGATACCTGGCGAAAGTTGTATCGAACAGACAAAAGGATTGGGACAAGCATATAGCGCCGTTTCTCCTGTCATACCGAAGCGCAGTTCATGAGAGTACGACTGTGACGCCAGCCTTCGCAAACTTTGGAAGAGAGTTAAGATTACCAGCAGACCTGATTACCGGTATTCCCCCTGATACTCCACGCAGTATAACGGATTACGCACACGACCTGCGTAGCAAGATGCATGACGTTTATGACCACGTCAGACAATCTGGCCAGCAGACGTCCGAGAGAATGAAAACTCGTTATGACCGGAAGATTAACAATAGTGGCTTCGACGAAGGCTCACTAGTCTGGTTGCATAATCCAGTGCGCAGCAAGGGGAAGTCTCCTAAACTACAGGCAAAATGGGACGGACCATACCGAGTTGTGACCAAGATCAACGACGTCAGCTACCGAATACAGAAGAATTCGCGATCTGCGCCTAAGATTGTTCATGTGGATCGATTGGCACGCTATTACGGGAGTAACGATGCTCGGGACGAGCATGTCTTAGGAGGGGGCAGTGTCACGTAGGTCGGTAGGTTACATAAAGAAAGAATGTTCCGGAAGTAAACTACCTACCTACTACTACGTACTAGTAGCTACTAGAAACTTCTACAGAATACTCGAATGTTCTGGAACTATATCTATCTCTTTCTAACACTATACCTATCTCGCTCTAACATTAGAAGTTTCTAGATATATCTAGGTCGAGTGCCCCGGCATATAAATAGAGGGTCGCCTGCGCCGCGAATTGAGTTTAAGTTTGGAAGCGATACAGTGAAGACACAAGTGAAGATAAAAAGTAACCAGTGAATTGTTCAGTGATTGTTTTGTGAATTTAGTGTGTGATCGTTTTAGTTAATTAGCGTGTATTGTTTTCTTAAATATAGTGTTTCTTCGAGTTAATTGGACTAATTAATTTATCCCGAACCCCAGCTCGTAACAATACTTATTCTTAGAGGAAACATAGTTTCTGATAAAAACAATAAGGTACCTATGTGTTGTAGCGCTAGCAGTCTTAGAGATGATATTATTATATAAGGTACTTACCTTATTTTTACAACTTGCACGTCATATGAGAAGGTAAAGTAATTACCTGAGCAATAATATTGTGAACACTAACAAGAAGTCCTTAATTTCGAGGTTCAGAGGACCTGCGTCAGAATTTGCTATGCATTTATAAAGTATTTATTTCTATTAAATCAAATGTATGTTATATATTTAGTTCTGCATACCTTTTTATATTAATTTTCCACTTAATTACCTCTTACACGAGTCAACCTAGCATCACGCAGCAAGTGGCCCTCTGTACTATGTGAACGAAGTGTACCTGTTTTAACCTCTGTTTCAACTCGGGCATGCTAAAAGAAACTATGTACGCACGGCCACACGTCACGTATAGCACTGCGGTATCTTACTCTTCTATAAAAAATTAGGATTTTGCAGCGGAAATGAATAGCTTAATGTGTTATCGTGTGTACTTATTGCACCCATGTTTACAAAGTGATCAATGACGAAGCGTTATAGTGTCGCGTGCGGCTCACGACTGAGGGCGCTGTCCTTCGATCGCTGGCGCGTTTTTGGTAATAGTTGCCCACGTATGCTTACGATTTTGTTACAAGCGTTAGCGATTTGGAAATAGAATAAAAACAGTTGTATTCATTACTAGCGAACCCAACACACGTTGTCCTGCCCGCTGTGTTTTATACGTATAAAATTCCTCTTGAATGACTCTATTTAAAAATCCGTTGAGTAGTATAAAAGATCTAATCATGCAGACATAGAGACCGACGCGAAAAGCGACTTTGCTTAATAATATATGTGTCGGAAACGGTCATAAGTACGGACTGAACACGACGCGCAGCACGAGTCCCGAGAGAGAGGTGGCAGCACCGTCGTCACTTCGGAGTTACTCGGCTAACTTCGTGCTACAACAGAGCCTAGAATGGAAGGGGTGTTGGACAAACGGACAGTCTTCATTTGGCCGTCTTAGAGATCAGACCTCCACTCTAGTTGATTGTTCCGGATCAAAGTAAATTAGTGTGCGTAATTATAGTTCAAAGTGAATAAAAGTGATTTGATTGAGTTAACTATGTTTCTTTGCTCGATTATCCCAACAACACGCCCACATACTCACGATGTCCGACGATACCACCGAAAATAATGACGCCTCCGAAATATGTATTGATTTACTTAATCCGTTATAATAGGTTCTTGCATTAATAGGTACTGTGAATACTAATCCATATCCCATATTTCTCTCGCTTTGTCACAATCGAGCAAACCAATTACAATTTTGTAACGATTGATTAGCGGATGATAGCGGTCTTATGCCGCTGGTTTGATACGATGATCTCTTCGATTTTGTAAATGCACTTTACCACACCATTGTGGTAAAGTGCATTTACAAAAATAAAAGTTCATGCCTTGTACCACACACGGTTGTCCCTCCGCAGAGGGTCAGTGTAACGGCGGGAGCCGTTGACAACCCCGAATAAAGGGCTCGCCGCGTCGAGAAAACTTCACTCTCGCGTTGAGAAGGGACACCGGTCGGATTCCGCAACCAATATACGAGTATAGCGATTTAGTTGCAACTTTGCTTTGCTATCTTGCGAAGGTTGAAAGCTAATTTTCGGTTCAAACTTTCTTGATTTATTTTGTAGTTTTGGATATTTTATATGTGAGTTATCGAGTCTACAATTTAAAATCTAAAGCTGCGTTGTATATAATGGGAGCAAGAGGACACAAGATTTGGACAAGTGTGTGGTTGACACAAAAGATGGAAAATAGATCTTTACATCTTCTCATCATAAAATTCAGTTCATCTTCATGTCATGTTTACACATCCTTTCAATATAGTAAATCACAGAAGTAATAGTGCAAAAACAGTATGTTTTAGCTTATTTTTTTATTATATATAAAATTAATAAATGAAATAAAAAAGCCGGTTCAATATATTCGCATTATCCACTCACATCGTATTATATGTGAAATTCGAGAACTCAATAATTTGATTAACGTCAAAGTTTCATAACATTTGATTAATTAATTATGCTTAACTAACTTGTGCAGCGCGCCCGTGATATATTGAATTATCACAAGATTTAATCAAGGGCTTACATTTGCAGGTAATTTGGGATATGTTGAGAAACTTCTTAAATGTAAACATAGGTATAGGTGAAATGTTTTACTTATTGAAAACCAATAAGGGAATAAATATGTTTTTTTGCTTGTTTTATTATTAAAGCAACCTGCGCGTTTGCGTTCTCTTGGTTAATTTTTTTGGCGATGACGTTATTGTGTCTCATAACCCAGAGATTTCATCAAGCGATGTCAAGATATTTTTCAACCCTGTCTTAACTCAGCCTGGATTGTGTGTGTTTTGTTCAAATCCCAACATTCTCCGAACCCAGAAAACATTTTAAGAAAGGTTCTGTTGTGAATTCGATCGCTCGTCACATCATTTCTTTATCCTCATACCGACGTCACAATTGGGATGATGATACCTATCTTAAATATTGTCAAGAACATGGTGTTTAAAAAACATAGCCCCTATGAATTTAATACAACCAATATATTTCAAAAAAGCTGTAGAAACCAATTTTTAAACACACAAAACGCAATAAATATTCGGTCAATTGACTCCGATTTCTGACACATGACCGTGACGTCACAATCATTTATTACCATACGAAATCTATGGAGGCAGACCGTTTTGACAGATAATAAAAAGTATGTCAAAGATTGGTGGTGTCGTCTAGCCAATTGGCACTCATTCGAGTGTCAAAACTAACGACAGTTGTATGACTTGTGACAGGAGCGGACGGGTGCGGGACGCGAGCGTGGGCGGGCTGGGGAGGGGGGGGGGACTGACGTCATTCCGCGCATGCGCCCGGTAAGACTCCTTGCTGCACAGAGCAGGGCAACGATGTAGAAGTAGCGACATAATACAATTTAAAAAAAAATTGGTTTAATGTGAATTAAAACACAATTAAAGAAAAAAAACGGACTGTCACAGGCGGGAATTTTTTCTTTAAGTGTGTTTCGATTTCACATCGTAGAATGTTGTATTGTTCATGCTAATAATTAGTAACTTACCTCATAAAACTATTTTCAACATAAATGCCAAAGGTCAATTATTACTCCATAAACCGGCAAATTGAAATCTTTACTGCACAAAGTAAAAAGCATTTGTAAATATTCGTATAGTAAGACTCGTAAAGATTACAGTAGCTACTTAGGTCATCTGAAAATCTATGCGGGAGGCTGGTGTTCAGCTGAGGCCGAAAGAATCAATAACACAAAAATGTGCATGCGTATTGCACGCACAATCCGGCTATCAAATTGCTTATTATTATTAGAACGTGATGACTTAAATATCTGAAGACACTTGATTATCTAATGCTAATTCAAGATACCTACAGATCTACATCTAGAAAAAATATGCAACAACCATACTTATAGCTAAAAATACACATTTCTGATTCTGGTCCTAGTTTAGGTACTCGAGAACGTTTCACCCGCAAAGGGTATTTTGGGGACCCTAGTCATTTACACCTGTAGCTTATTATAATATTATTTATTAAGTAATATTAATAAAATGCACAGCCCGAATCATCTGTAACCAAAAACTACTCTGCGCATTGCAATCCGTGTACGCTCGGAGCGCGGGGCAAGCAGTCGCTTTGTCCGCGCGCGCCGCTACGCCGCCTCGTCCGCTACGCCGCTACGCGCTACGCCGTAGCCGCGACTACGCTACATGCTACAGTGACTGTGACGTGATAGTGCATACCCCCTGTGATTTTCACCTGTACTTACGTGCACAAGTGATACAAGAAATACTCGAAGGTGGGTCATTTGATTTTTTCACACAAATTCGGATGCTAACACACTTTAATGTCAAGGACACGGTTATTGATCAAGCATTAAGAGCCAAACTACGTGTTTATTGTTTGTTTTGTCACTTCCAGCCGTTCACGTGACAGCCGCGCCGATAGATACGTAAAGGTTATTAAATATACGGGTTTTCCGTGAAGGGGAGGAGGATAAAGGTGAAATACGCTCTGTAGAGCTCATAGAAAGTAATGTGCTACAAAGAGATGGTTGACGGGACTTGGAATAATTTATAAGATAAGGTGCCACCTTGCGTTACAAGCCTCATGAATTTGAAATGCGTTCCGAATTTTACTTTAAGCGATCTGCGTTTATGGTTTGCACTAAAAGCTAATTTTGGTTAATGTTGCAACTCTGGCAATTCAGCGTATCCACTTTAAAAAAAGGATATTCAGGCTCCAGTTGTAATAACAGTCATATTTAAGTATGAAATCATATTTATATGATACTCCCATGAATTGTTTTGTTCAAAAACTGAAGTTGAATGTGGCTTCAGGGATGAATTTATTGTAATTACTTTATTTTCTTTGTTCCGACTCGGCATGCCAAAAAATCATGCATATTTTGCATGGAGTTTACCTTAAAAAGTGTTCATGGGTTTGCCCTAAGGGAAAAGGGTAATGGTACGCATTTTTTGCTAGACGCAATCGTAGAACTCAGTAGGGTTGAAAATATTTTTTTTTAAACCTCTTACTTAAACAAGTATCCGATTATTAAACGAGGTTTAGTAAAAAATTGTGCTCAACTATTCATAAAACTTCGTTTATTAAAAGTAATTGTGTAAGTAAAATAAGAATATTTAATATTTTACTATGTTAATGTATGCAGATACGGGAAAATAAATATTTTGCTTCCAGTCAAAAGCAGATCCTCTCTGCTTGTATATGAATAGTTATTTGTTATACAAGAGTGCAAAGTTGCTTTTTAACCGCGTGTTCAATTTTGATGACCGAGCAAGCGAAGGATTCTAAAATTGAATCACGAGCGCAGCGAGTGATTCAAAATTAGAATCCTGAGCGTTAGCGAGGAAATCAAAAGAGCACGAGGTGAAAAATCTTTGCACTCGAGTGCAACACGTAACTTTTCATTCCACCTCAGCGAGGAAATGACTAAATGCAAAAAAAACGTTTACAATTACAAGATAGGTACTTTTATTTCAGTTTAGGTATTAACTACTACATTATGACAGGTAAGTATTACAGAAAAATCTTTAAATTAAAACAAATACAACAAATACTAGTATAATTAAGGTGCTTGTGGCGCAGAGGTTGCAGCGCTTTGGTAGTGATACCTAAAGTTAAGCAACCTAAGGTGCGGTCATGTTTGGGATGGGTGACCATTCTGACCATTTAAGTGACGTCTATTTACAAGCATCTCCGTGCTTCGGAAGGCACGTTAAGCTGTTGGTCCCGGTTAATATCGATAGATATTAGTCGTTAAGCCTGGTCAGAGGCCCTCGGGCGGCTTAATAACATCTGACAATAAGGTTGGTCACTAACCTTACAAACACCCCTCCACCAATCCGCACTGAGCCCGCGTGGTGGAGTATGGCTCGGACCGCCTCATAGTTGAGGTGAGGCCTGTGCCCAGCAGTGGGACGTATATAGGCTGATATGCAGTATAATTAAGAAAATTTTAAAGTAAAAATAATAGCTACTTTTATTTCAGTTTAGGTATTAACTACTACATTATGACAGGTAAGTATTACAAAATAATCTTTAAATTATAACAAGATAATAGTTAGGTATAATTAATAAAAATTTAAAGTAACGTTGCCACAGTTATTTAAATTGAGTGTAATATTTTTGTTGGGTACTGTAATATTGGCGTTAGTCACTTGTGTACTGTTTTTCGAGTGCTTGCTTTTTTGTTCTCGGATAAATGTATAAAATATGCCAGCAAAACGTTTTCTGAGAAAGTTTTGGCTCATTTTGCTAGTCGCCACGTGTTGAACATAACGTACTGTTTTAAATACTTCTCGCGTGATTGTTGAGGGAGAAAGATCATTTGCGCATTATTAACAGTTTCAGTCAATTCTGTTGGCGTCAAACAAACTTACTCGTCGCTAGAATCACTCATTTTAGTTTTTTCACTTGTTTTCAAGTTTCTTGTTTTTAATATAAGGTTTAAAAATGACATGAAAAAATGCCGCGTAAAAAACCGCCAACAAAGCAAATTGAAAAAAGAACACGAAGAAGGTTCCGAGTTTGAGTTTTTAACAAATAAAAAAATGTTATATGATATATTCGGCACCATAGAGGTAGCAATAAATAGGTTTAATGATTGTTTTAATGGGATGAAAACTTATTTTCATCCCACCATCTCGGAAAGAGTCATTTTGCTCTTCAATATCTGAGTGGAAAAGCCGTTTTTATTCACTAGAGGTTAAAGTAAATTTGAATTTAGAACATCGTGTGCACCAAGTTTGTGAATTAAAAAAATAATTAAACCTATTTATTGCTACCTCTATGGTGTCGAATATAACATACAGCATTTTTTTTATTTGTGAAAAACTCAAACTCGGAACCTTCTTGGTGTTCTTTTTTCAATTTGCTTTGTTGACGGTTCTTTACGCGGCATTTTTTCACGTCATTGTTAAACCTTATATTAAAAACAAGAAACTTGATAACAAGTGAAAAAATTTAAATGAGTGATTCTAGCGACGAGGAAGTTTGTTTTACGCCCACAGAATTGACTGAAACTGTTAATAATGCGCAAAATGATCTTTCTCCCTCAACAATCACGCGAGAAGTATTTAAAACAGTACGTTATGTTCAACTCGTGGCGACTAGCAAAAGGAGCCAAAACTTTCTCAGAAAACGTTTTGCTGGCATATTTTATAGAATTATCCGAGAACAGGAAAGCAAGCACTCGAAAAACAGTACACAAGTGACTAACACCAATATTACAGTACCCAACAAAAAATATTACACTCAATTTAAATAACTGTAGCAATGTTACTTTAAATTTTTATTAATTATACCTAAGTATTATTTTGTTATAATTTAAAGATTATTCTGTAATACTTACCTGTGATAATGTAGTAGTTAATACCTAAACTGAAAAAGTAGCTGTCTTGTGATTGTCAACGGTTTTATTTGCATTTAGTCATTTCCTCGCTGAGGTGGAATGAAAAGTTACGTGTTGCACTCGAGTGCAAAGATTTTTTCACCTCGTGCTCTTTTGATTCCCTCGCTAACGCTCAGGATTCCTTCGCTTGCTCGGTCATCAAAATTGAACACGCGGTTAAAAAGCAACTTTGCACTCTTGTATAACAAATAACTATTCTTACTCGTATAATGTATCCATTGTGAGATAGGCATCTATTCTCTCGTTTTATTATCCTGCTGCTCATAATATTTTAGACCGAGCCTTTGGGCTTGGGAGAGCGCCAAGGAAGCCATCAAAACTAGTTGAAACTCCCGTTTTTCTTCTTAAATTCTATCATGGCTTTATTATAAAAGTATTTCAACTGTATCGCCTTTTTCTTAATTAGTTCAGAGCTTAGCAAATAACCTTTTTTTTCTTTTTTTACTGTGTCACTTGCTAGCTAAGTTTCAGTGCTACTACATGTTAAATTAAGTTATATGAGAAAGAGTCTTTTCTATTTATTTATATGGTTTTTTAATCCCTCTCAAACTAACACACAAAGCAGTGGAGCGTTCGAAATTTTATTGCTTACTAAGAAATAATAGTAAGGGAGACGGGCTTTGAACACTTTTTTATTCTGTCATAACTTCAGATTCTCTTGTCCTGAACCTTTCTACTGTTTTACAATGCTTAGTCTAAATATTAGGCTATAAAATCGTTATGCATCATATAACGAAGAAAATGCAAATTATAGCCTTAAAATCAATTTTAGAAAAATAGCAGGAGTATAAAAAAAACCGTTTTCATTACAGATCAAAGTTTAAAAATGGTATTGATCTGTAGTCCATTGCGTAAAATATGAAACATTCTGACTAATAGAGGGAACAATCGCTCCATATACCTTGACTTCGATGACCAAGATCCTTACGCACTCAGTTGAAAAAGCTTATCATTTGCACTCGAAACTGAAAACTCTTCATATCTCAACTACAGGCTATCAAACGTCGAAAGTGATAACTGTCAGTAGTGCAGGTTTATATTACCACACACAAAAAATCAGCACGAAATTAGCTTCTATAATGTGTTCCAAGGTGCCGACCCACCTTCTGCCCTACTTATGCATGAGTACGAGTATTTTTTTTTATAGATTTCAGTCAACTTAAACTTTTTTTTTCGGATACATTCAACTCTAAATGGTTATGAATTACATAATGCTAGTTTGCAAAAGACAAAGTGACAAGTAACAAGCCTTACAAGCACGCATCTTAGCAGCGCAACTGCGCCAAATTAATGACTTAGTTTGTCCATAAATCACACATAACACCATACGCGGTGCGAAACTAAGTTATGGCTATGCAAAATATTGTCATGATGATAATACACTCAGGTTACGGTACACAATTAGCTGCTGATGAAGTAGATATCAGCATTGCAAAGAAAAAACATTCAAGGTTGATTCTAGCTACAAATATTCGGTTACAAAACATACGTTATACGTTCGCTCTGCACAATAAAAAATACATTATAGTTGGATACCTGTAAGGTACCTTCCCCAGGTACTAAGCATAAAGTTTACGCTACCGAAATGTTGTTGTTTTACATCTCGTTAAATTAATATTGCTTGGATCCAATTATTGTATGTTCTCGCGTGGGTTTGAGTAGGCGAAAACCACGATTAGAACTCGTGTAACCTTTAGTACAATATCCGTTATAATCCTGGTCATTGTTAATGTATTTCAGTTTCCAGGCGCTCACAGCCTCCATCCAGATCTCTCATGCCTGGAACAATGCCAGGCTTGAGAGGTTAACGCTTCTGACCTGTTATTATGCATGAAGTAAAGTTCTGTGTTGAATTTTCAAGATTAGCCCGCTCCTTGTTGTTGGATCTATGATTACATAATTTTTGGCAGAACTTAGGTCTTAGAATTTTGTTTAGTCTTTTCTTAGTTTATATATTTAAACAGAATGACAAATAATAACGTTATACATTGTTTGATTTTATCAACCAATGCTTTACGTAAACCATTTTTATGAGGAAGGGCTGAATTTAAGGTTCGTAACCATGTGGATTTTATTACCAAACTTGATAGGTTTAGTTAAATATTAAATGAGTGGGACTTAAACTGAAACTAAAAATATAATATAATAGACTGAATTAAGATATGAAAAACCACACCACCGATTTTGTGTTAACCAAAGATGATTAAATGCTTCCAGTTAAAATTAAATAACGCAACATTTCATACAACAGTGGTCGCATTTTAATACAAAATGAGAACACATTTGCACACCGAACGTTCATACAACTGTGCTATTGAAAACAAAGAAACGTTTGAATTAGCATTTCATGAAACAGGATATTCATAAATTACAGGGCAATGGGAAAACGCAAGCAGTGCAGCTGGTATTGCAGTATCGGTATTTGCACCCTGTAATTGCAGCATGTTGGTTAAAACCAACTTTAGATTGAGTACCTCATGGTTATTCTAGGATCGGTATTGACATTGAAAGTATCGAAGTGGTGCATTTTAGTTTCCGTTGGATCTTATTTGGGACAGTTGTTTTGTGATATGGCTGCCAACTGACTAATATCAACTTACGTAAACAGATTACGTTTTAGGGCGGGCGGGTTGATATTTCTAACATAAATTAGGAACTTATTTACCTACTTAAGATTTGAAAGGAGCACGCATTGGTTCCTACCCACTACAAAACATTTGGTTTTGATAGTGCAAAATGCCGTGTCACTCACAGAATTCAAATAATTTCTATGCTTTTCATCAAAAAAAATTCAACGTCGTCATTTGAACGTCGTTGTTGTTTGAATTTACGTAATAGAAACAACATTCTGATCGTGACACTTTTTTGCGCGCTTTCTTTTAAATTATGACTTTGTTAATATTCGTTAAAGGGTTATTCATCGCAATAATTAATGTCCCAGTTCCTGTGACGGACAATGCTATTAGAATATTAAGAAATGTTTCAAAGCTCCACCTATATTTGAAGCAATTTTTATGAACGCTGTATGTTTGAATAAGTAAAAGGAGTGACGTCATGAATATTTCACGACATGCCTGGAATTTGTAAACTTTTTTTCAATATCTCTGGCGGCGACGTTCTTGGCAAGACAATTTGTTTCTTTGTATAATTTGAATAAACGAAGATATTTTCCGTTACTCACTTTGTTTGACTTCTTTTCTTATTTCCGGTGTAATATAATGTAAATCTCTATATTAACAACAACAAATAGAAACAACGAAGAGAATAAGTAGTAAATAGCAGCGAAACAAACAAACAAAATAGGATCATTATCAAAAAATACTAGTTTTAGCTTTCATATTCTTGATATACTTCAGTTCAATGTTCAATGTTGGTAAAATTTTGGCTACGATTCAAATCGCCACCAAAGTTTGCACTTTGAAATAGCAACGAATGAATAAAGTATGAGCATAAAATGACTTCTAGTATCCTAGTGGACTACAAATGTGGTCTGATTGCCTCAGCTTACGATCCTGAGGGAAATGAGTTTATCTTTGTACGAATATGAAGCCATACCCCGTACATTTACCTACACAAGATAGGTAATATTTGTAAGGTAAAACCTTTACCCTTGGGAACGTATCTTGTTTGTGGGTAATATTCTTTGGATAAAATTTAATATCGGCTAACTTTTCTAGGTCAACCTTCGCTTTACCTTGCCTCCTTGATTGTGATTAATGTGTTTCGTCGAGTTCGGTTTTGTAAGGTTTCAGAAACTTTGTTCTCGTGTTATATGGAATTGCCTGAGCGGAATTAGTGTTACCGATTGGAAAATTCCTTTGAAATAAAATCTCAATAATCACAATTATTATACGTGCGTTTCTACAGAACTGAAAATATGTCCCAAGTTGTATTTAAATAAGTGTTGTATTCAAAAAGTTGTATTTAAAAATTATAAATGCATAGCGTGTTCGTTGGCGTGGAAATGGATTTCGTGGAGCGTGGATTGATGGATTCTCAATAGTCTGGCGACGACCCATATTTGAAATTCCAGCAAAGAACTTGCTTCAATGCTCAGCAGATATCTGAATCTGTCTCGTGGTAAATACAAGTCGTTATATGGAGTGCGGCGCCGCCCTACTGGCCCCGAGACGAACTAAGCCTGAGTCTCCATTATTTCGCAGGTAGGACGTCCACTTAGCGATTTTCCGGTATTTCGGCATTTTCGAATGACGGGTTTGTTCCCCGTTTTACCTAATGCGAATAAAAAAACTAAACCGCTTTTCAAGTGAAATAGTGCTCCGTGGTAGCTGGTGCAGTTCGGTTGTAATAGCTTTGCTATTTCTGTTCAGCCTTTTACCTGTCAATTAATTTTATTATGGGTAGATGTGTATCATTTTTTAATAAATTACCTGAAAACTTAATTTCATTGCCTTAGATAAATTTAAAACAGTTGTAAAAGATGTATTAATGTCGAAAGGATATTATAAAATTGATGATCAATTGACAAATTGAAATATTGTAAATCAATTTTGAAAAGAGGCAATGACAATAGTGACTGAGTTTCTTGCGCCGCTTCTTCTCAGCACTGGCCCAAATTGTCCCGAAGCGGTGATAGGGTTAATTTATTTGTTGGGACGTGTAAAAGTGCTAGTGGTTAGCCTACTTACAGAAATAAATGGATTTTATTGGATTTTATTTTATTTAGTCTGAATAAAATTATTTCATTTGTTTCCACAAAGTAGTAGAGAAACCGTATTTGTAAGTCAATGGTAACACTAGGTTTGGTTATTCAAATAGGTAACGGTTTGTGAGATCAAGGGAAGTCTGTATCTACTCAGGGGTTAAACTCTGACTTTGTAATTATCGTGTAGATATGCTTTCGAAGCTGAGGTTCTACTCTGGCTAGGTTATAACCCGATTTCCGAGGACCCCGTCCCGCAGAACCCCTAATATGACTTTCAGGGATTTCTTTGACAAATGGGAAGTGTAGTAAACAAACAAAACAAATAAAATGTAAATCTTAAGTTACTAACGTTCTTCCTATAACAAAGTGAACACAGCATGCAATGTGTAGACATGTTTGTAAGTTTAGATGTGTATAACTACAATGTAGATATGTAAAACTTAAATGGTAACTAATTTAATTTCTTCCCTAGCAGAGGCCAAGGAACCGTGAAATATATCAAAAGATTATCAGACGTGATTGTAGCTCGTCGTCATTCTATTTAGCGGCGAGAGCTGACTTGCTCTGTGCTACGATTGGGCTGGACAAAATTTCTTTTATTGCCTAATCTTCAATCGGGTCTTGAGACGAGTAAATCAATTTATGTAAGAATGTCAGGGCAATTAACCAAGCCGTTCATAGTTTTAAAGAAAAAAAATAAGTCCGCCGCTTCTCGTCGCTTACGCAGTGTTTCTAACTTGTAGTGGTCCAGTCTGTTCTTATGGGACTCGAGAAACTTGCACTGTTTGTTCGAGTATGTCAGGTGGTATAAGGATCATTTTTGAACTCTCTCCAGCCGCTCTGAGTTACATTTATGACCCGGTTTCCAGACTGGACTAATTTCATTTGTTCTTGGGCTGTAATGTTGCCGTTTTTGTCATTTGACCTGTAGTGCAGTACGTGTGGCTAGGTACAGTACCTACAGCTAGAAATATGAACATGATATTTTTAGAGTAGAACTCTGGTGTAGTGAGGGTGTTAACGATATGTCACGTGGGCTTTCGGGATTTCCGTTCGGTTCGCAGGTTTTTGTTGGAATAGCTGTTGCTCGTTTGTACAGTTTGCACTGGTGAGCATGGCTGTATCGACAAATAATAAAACCTGTTACGTGATATCCTAGCTGAGAGCAATGTATTTTTGCGTCGATTTATCACTGGTATAAAATTTAAGAAAAAACTAAGACTAGAAATAATGATTGAATAGATCATCAATTTGAAGAATAATTACTAGGCGTGGTACTAAGTGGTAACGACCCTTTTTTGAGTATTTGATCGGTATTGTTTCTAGAATTACCTAAAAGTAAGGAATAAGTAGGGGAATTTTCTTAGGCTTTGACGTACCTAGACCAGCTGCATGCAATTTTATTGCAACTGGCCCAAGTAGGTACGGCAGATTAATTCGTAAAAAAATAACAATGCGATAGCTATTGTAACAAGAGAAATGATAAATATGACCTATAGGTGCATCCAGAAATACTTACCTACCTATGTAAGTATTTCTGGACATTCACGACACAGTGGGGTGACCTCGTACATTATACAATAGCTTAAAATAAATAATGTAGGTACTTATACTTTTCGTACGATTCGCGAGTATTTTCAGAGGTATTCGTTGTGAATTTTTACTGATGCGAAAAGGTGGACGGTCGCTGTCGCTTACTGGCGTCTGGTACGAGCTGACGGAACCGTGCAGCTTTCATTTATATGTAGCAAGTCCCGAGTAGCGCCTCTGACTCCTGTCACCATTTCTCGCCTCGAATTGCAGGCAGCCACGGTAGCAGCTCGTCTGGCGACGTCTATCTGTGACGCTCATAAGTATAAACCCTCTAGGCGGTTTCTATGGACCGACTCGAAGAATGTTCTGGGATGGCTTCGTAGCGACACACGTTCGTTTTTGCCTTTCGTTGCACATAGGTTAGCAGACATCCTAGAGCTTTCAACTTTAGATGAGTGGCGGTGGGTGCCCACAGCATTGAACGTCGCAGATGACGCCACACGGCAAAAGTCAGACGCTGACCTTAAAAATAGTCGGTGGATTGAAGGACCTGAGGTAAAATCAACTCAATGTGTTTGGCCAGTTGAGCCACATAACACTAGCCTCAACAAAGATGAGCTGAAACCAAGTGCTAAAATTCATTCATATCTCATCCAAGTAGGCACCATTCCCGTCCATCCCGTTTCAGCGGATCCGTCCCGCTTCAGTCAATGGTTGCGTTTCTTACGGTCGACGGCGCGTGCACATCAGTACATCAGGCGTTTGAGATGTAGAGCGAGTGCTAAGGCCTCAACATCGCACACGCCTGCCTCTAGGCTAAGAACTTCTGTCGCCCAGTTTACGCCTCTTACTGCGGAAGATTTGCGCCTAGCCCAGCTGCATATTTTGACCAAATGCCAAAATGATTCGTTTCCTGATGAGATAGCTGCGCTTCGACTTGGAGAGCCATTGCCACGCCACAGCAAGTTACAAAAGCTTCATGTTATTCTCGGAAGCGATGGTTTAATGACGTTATCGGGTCGCATTGGAGCAGTTGCAGAATCTACTGAGGCTACTAATTTCCCGATTGTTCTTGATGGAAGGCACCCAGCAGTTAAACTTTTGACGCAACATTACCACCGGCGCTTTGCTCATGGCAATAATGAGACTGTTGTCAATGAACTCCGGCAGCAGTTCTGGATTTTGAAGATGAGAAGTGCAGTCAGAGCAGCAGCACATGCCTGCCAATACTGTAAGATAAGGAAGGCTATCCCTTTGAACCCTCCTGTCGGAAACCTCCCGGCGGTTCGACTCGCCCATCATCGCCGACCCTTCACTTTCGTCGGCCTAGACTACTTCGGTCCAGTGCAAATAACTGTTGGCAGAAGACACGAAAAGCGGTGGGTAGCTTTGTACACCTGTCTCACTACACGGGCTGTACACTTAGAGGTAGTCCATGACCTCTCAACAGACGCAGCGTTGATGGCCCTACGTCGATTTACGGCCTGTCGTGGAAGTCCTCAACAGATCTGGTCAGACAACGGGACTGCGTTCGTCGGTGCTGCCAAATTCATGCGAGAACTCTACGGCCCTGCAGTTCAAGAGTTTGCAGCCAACCAGAACATCGAGTGGATCTTCATTCCACCGTCAGCCCCGTCAATGGGTGGTACTTGGGAGCGGCTCGTGCGTTCAGTGAAGTCTGCTTTAAAAGTAACCTTGCAGGAGAAAGCCCCAAAGGAACCAGTTTTGACGACTCTTTTGATGGAAGCTGAAGCTGTGGTCAACTCAAGACCCTTAACTTACGTTCCTGCTGACTCAAATGACGAAGAAGTACTAACGCCGTTCCATTTCCTTATCGGCACAGCATCCACGGCTAACCATTACGGTAAGACAGAGCCGCAGGATTTATGGGGGCGTTATCAATGGCGTAAGGCATTGCGGCTTACAGATTTATTCTGGAACCGATGGGTTAGAGAATACCTCCCAACTCTGACACCTAGGCGAGGTGACAGGACCGGCGATGGACTGGCTCTTGGTGTAGGTGACCTCGTGCTGGTGGTCGATGGCAACTTACCACGCGGAACGTGGCCACGTGGTCATATAACCCGAGTATTTCCTGGCGCAGATGGGCTAGTGAGAGTAGCCGAGGTTACTACTGCAGGAGGAGTCCTTCGCCGTCCCTGCAAAAAGCTGGTGCGACTGCCTGTTTAAAGGCCATCTTTCTCTCTCTCTCTCTCCATGTCTCTTGTTATATATTTTCTATCAGTTTTGAAAGAGAGGGAGAGATGTTGCGGAGCAAATACTTCTTTTTTAGTTTTTTTACTTTTTTTCTATGTGAAAGCTCTTTTTGTTTTTTGACATAAGTCCTGTCTTCTGCTACGACTTGGTGCGTATTGATTTATAATTTTTTCCTGTTTTTTAATTGTTACAAGTTACAATACACGCTTTACTTTCTACTTAAAACTACAGTCCCTATTATTTTCTCTCCCCTCCTTTACATTTGAGCTCATCGTCCTCCAGGAGGTCGCCGCTGTGCGAGCTTTGCCTAAAGTAAATTCTGAGGGTAAGGACTTGCATTTCTTTGCCGGCCGTGTCCGCAGTTGCATTGCAGTCATGAAATATCTTGACAATAAGTCCTATTTAGAGTCACCGGAGCTTTATAACTCGTTGCTTCTGAAATTGACCCCTGCAATGCGAGCACGCTGGAAAGATTACGCAAAGTCCCGCTTTAACCCGATTTTAGGTACGAAATTAGAGTTGCTAGCTGACTTTTTAGCTGAGGAAGTCACTACGGAATTCCAGTTTGGCGTTATTACGGAAGCCAACTTGTTAAGTCAGCCACATAGTTCAAAAATGTTTCAGGTTAACGTGGTGAATTCAAAGCAAAATAATCTTCATTCAGGTAATAAGTCGGCTGAAAATAAAAATCATTCAAATTCACAATCACAACAAAATAAGTCAAATTGTTGTTTATATTGTCAACAATGGCACACGATTGACAACTGCGATAAATTTATTCGACTTGACTTTATGGCTAGGTTGAATTGGGCCCGCGACCAAAAAGTTTGTAACAGATGTTTAAAAAAAGGTTCGCATCGCTATAGGTCGTGTAATCCAAAGACGTTATGTGATGTGGAAGGCTCTAAGTACAAACATCATAAATTGTTGCATAACTTTGAATCAGTTAATTCCCATACAACTACCGAAACGCTCTCGAATGGAATCGAACCCAAACCTAGTTGTTTGATTGTGCAGATAGAGTCTCAAAGCGAGACTGTAGCTCACGCTATTTCAAATGGGCCCCTCAAAGCTCTTTTGAAAGTCGTCGCTGTTACTGTAAGCGGACCTAAGGGCTCTATAAATACTTATGCTCTATTGGACGACGGCTCGTCTAGCACTTTTATTGACGATGAGGTATCAGCTCAAATAGGCGCAGTCGGCCCTAAGGCACAAATTAGAGTCGAGTGTATGGGTGGACTATCTAAATTAACAGAGGTCGAGTATGTAGATTTTTATATAAAAGGCGTGCACGAATCCAAACAACATAAAATTAATAGAGCACGGTCTGTATCGGCGCTAGGTATTGCACGCCAGTCAGTCAGCTCAGACGATATTAGGCATCTTTCGTTGCCGTAGAGTTCTCGCATGAATTTGGCAGCACCGACGAACGCAGTCCCGTTGTCTGACCAGATCTGTTGAGGACTTCCACGACGGGCCGTAAATCGACGTAGGGCCATCAACGCTGCGTCTGTTGAGAGGTCATGGACTACCTCTAAGTGTACAGCCCGTGTAGTGAGACAGGTGTACAAAGCTACCCACCGCTTTTCGTGTCTTCTGCCAACAGTTATTTGCACTGGACCGAAGTAGTCTAGGCCGACGAAAGTGAAGGATCGGCGATGATGGGCGAGTCGAACCGCCGGGAGGTTTCCGACAGGAGGGTTCAAAGGGATAGCCTTCCTTATCTTACAGTATTGGCAGGCATGTGCTGCTGCTCTGACTGCACTTCTCATCTTCAAAATCCAGAACTGCTGCCGGAGTTCATTGACAACAGTCTCATTATTGCCATGAGCAAAGCGCCGGTGGTAATGGTGCGTCAAAAGTTTAACTGCTGGGTGCCTTCCATCAAGAACAATCGGGAAATTAGTAGCCTCAGTAGATTCTGCAACTGCTCCAATGCGACCCGATAACGTCATTAAACCATCGCTTCCGAGAATAACATGAAGCTTTTGTAACTTGCTGTGGCGTGGCAATGGCTCTCCAAGTCGAGCCATTGCCACGCCACAGCAAGTTAAAGTTAAAGTAAAAAAACTAAAAAAGGAGCAAATACTTCTTTTTTAGTTTTTTTACTTTTTTTCTATGTGAAAGCTCTTTTTTTTTTTTGACATCAGTCCTGTCTTCTGCTACGACTTGGTGCGTATTGATTTATAATTTTTTCCTGTTTTTTAATTGTTACAAGTTACAATACACGCTTTACTTTCTACTTAAAACTACAGTCCCTATTATTTTCTCTCCCCTCCTTTACACTTGTATTGTGATCAAATAACATCGTGATTATTCTACTCGACATCACAGACTCCATAACAAATCTATGTCAGAGTGAGAGGTTAATAGGCTGTCATATTATCATTACTCAACTTTACGTCCAATTGAACTCGTGTTCCATTATTTGCTCCTTGCCATGTTCCCTTCAATAGATACCTTATACCGTCTTAGAGGGTACTTAGACTCATCGCTCGTAATAAGAGACGTTACCAAATAGATTCAACATCCCACATCAAACGGAGACGGTGCGCGAAACTGGAAGATCGAATTTCATGACATATGTATTTACTCGTATTTGAGATGAAAAGAAGCGGTGTTACAACTCCCAATCAATATTTTGATAACGAGAACCTTTAGGAAACGAAATCAGTACAAGTCGAAATAAAGAGTTTTTTGCTCAATCTGAGCGGGACTGATGCTCAATCGAGCGCCGCGTGATTTTAACTACAGAAGTAGCATAGAAATGGACGAAAACACGTCCTTCTACTACCGATAATACGGCCCGTCAACATAAAACAGAGAACGGCAATAAAACTTTACGCTACCGATCCGAAAATTTAATGTCCAAAAAAGGTCCAAAAAAATCCAGCTTTATAGTAAAAGTTTAGGATGGAGTCTATTGTTACTCTGTTTACTCATAACTTTCTCAAAGCTTTGTACAAAACTGAAAAGCGAACTAATCAACTAAATAACATGACTCCGCGATTTACAAAGTGAATGAAACAGCAATTGAAACAGTACAATGACACTCACCTATCAAGATCGATACTCATCTTAGAGCACTCTCTCCCCTTGTTACCTTTCTTTGTTCGAATTGACCTTTATACTTGAGTCGGTAAGGGCTATTTATGCTTATCATTGGGTGCAATGTGTTCCCGTATCAAATGGATTCGATTTATCTTCGGTGCACAGAGGCGGGGTGTGCAGTTGGGGCGAGTTCGCCAAATAGAGGGCCTTGCCCTGCCCTATTTTTCATCCATGCGAGAACGTATTCTGTATAAAAAGGTCCGCAGTTTCGACTTTAGTAATCCATGTTACTCATGCCATCTTTACAGTGCGAGAGAATGGGATGGCAATAGTCGACGATAAGGTTGACCTTATTTTCGATTTACAGAGTAGCGTCAATGATTTGGTGTTAGTGCGACCCTACGGCCGATTGAATTGTTGATCTCGGAACACTGTAGGTGTTGCTTCTTTGGTCAAGGATTTGAAAACCTATTTTTGCTCGGTTTCGCCGATTGCGAATGGGAGGGATTTGTGGGAAGAAAGTGAAAGAATCGGCATTCTTCGAGTGTAATTAGCACAAGTTATCTATATGTATATCTTCTTTATATATAAAAATGAATTGCTGTTCGTTAGTCTCGCTAAAACTCGACAACGGCTGAACCGATTTCAATAATTTTGGTCTTGAGATATTCGTGGAAGTCCAGAGAAGGTTTAAAAGGTCAGAAAATAAAAGAACAGAGTGCAGGACAACGTCTGCCGGGCCACTAGTATATATATAAAAATGAAACCCGTTTTCCTTGGTCACGGCATGACGCGTGAATGGCTGGAGTCTGGACCGATTTCACTAATTCTTTTTTTGTTGTATTTGTTATTATTAGGAGAAGGTTCTTGCGGAAAAAAAAATTAAGAAAATCTCTCAGAAATATTGAAAAATATACATTTAATTTTGCATATTTTAAAAAACGCGCGTAACTAATGTCAATGTCATTCGATGACATTGTTCAATTATTGCAACGCTAAGGCGGTACGAAGTTCGCCGGGTCAGCTAGTTCTCAATAAAATGAAGAGTAACGTTTATTTGATCATATATTTATGTAAAGGATGTAAATACATGCCTATGTACCGTAATCTTTAATATTTAGAGTGATAATAATAATAATAGTCCTCCTGGCCGATTTCGACCACAGCGGCCAATCTCAACAGAGATCAGCCAACTACGCAGGAGATATTATAGTGCACAAGTGTGAGCGCAATACACAGGTGCACTCACTGTTCCATCACTCTCAAAGTTCGGTGAGACGGCACTCCGACATGACCGGAGAGAGATCAGGCGCAGGACCAACGGCTTAACGTGCTTTCCGAGGCACGGGGGTGTAACACCGCCAACTTCCCGACTCCGAGCTGTTTTTGAGAAATTCATGACAGAAAATCTCAGAAACAATTTTGTGGCTCGACCTGGGATTCGAACCGAGGACCTCTCGGATGTAAGGCAGAAACTTTGCTACTACACCAACGAGGCAGTCAACATTTAGAGAACTTACTTGTGCTTGGTATACTCGTAGTATATACACACATCAAAAGTGTCTAGGGAGCTCTGCCGAATATGGAGGGTATCCAGTCGCAAGAAGACCTTTTTTGGTGTTGCAAAGAACATGGGCGGCCATTCCACAGCGTGATTTGGATGAACTCATTTTGAGTATGCCAAACCGATGTTCTTGTGATGTTATTGTTCGCGGTAGAAACACGGATTATTAATTGTTTAAGTTACCTAATAAAATTTTAAAGAAAACTGTTATTTCAGTCTTTTTTTCGAACTTTAATGTTAGTGGTTCAAATGTCAAAAATCCCTTTATTAGGAAAATGGCAAAATTCTTTATTAATGCAAAGGTGACTTGGTTTATCGTTACTGTAGACAAACGAAAACACTTTATTTGATGAATCCTTAAAGAAAATTTTAATTAATATCAATCAGGAGAAAAGTTATTGCAAAAATATATGTTGATCCCTAGACACTTTTGATGTGTGTATTGAAATCATTCTATTATTGGCTACTATTAAAAGAGAACTATGAAAACGATATCAAGTGCACCCAACGCTTTTGACATTATTTTTTTAATTATTTTTACTCAGAAAATATTTAATATTTTCTCTTTTTTAGTTAGCAATAAAATCGTGTTTTTTTCGTTTTTTAAACTATTATTATTGTTTTAGTAAAATGTTGTACGGTAAGTTTCGTCGACTATTTGAGTTTCATTTGCAACAACGTAAAGTTACGGAACAAAAATGTTGGTGATTTAACATAATGCCCAGTTGAAGAGGAGACCACTAAAATTTCATTTTCAAAGTTCACTGAACCTGTAACAAATTGATAATATAATCACTAACAACACTGATCCGATGTAAGCCGATTCAAATAAGTTACGAGTACGAGTATTTTTCGCACAAGAGAACATTTATATAACCTTCTCAGTTTCTCCCTTAACGTGGTGGTTGTGGCTCTATTTTATAGGTAAGCCTTTACAAGTTCTTGAAATGGCAAATGCAAAGACCACCAAGTATGGCATCTCGAATGGCGAATATTTTTGCAATTTTTGTTTTCCTGTCGAGGAAATCATTATTGGATTGGGGAGATTTTTCTTTGTGTAGAAATAGGAAGAATAGGTTATTTATTTATCTTATACAGGGTTTCGGTTCCCTTCCTCCAATGTTGATTTGATTATAATTAGATAGGGAAGGGACATTCCCAGGAGTCATAAAGTGAAGATCAAGATGTATAGGGTCCGCTTGCCCGACTGTACTCCTTTAATTAAGGGGTAAATTGCACATGATAAGAATTGATAAGTATAATTGTTGAGTTTGTATTCTGTAGCAATGTGTTTGTTTCGTATGACAAATAAAATAGATAACCAAAGAAAAAGGCATCTGAAATGTGAATCTGTGCTTTCTGTGCTAGCTGAAATGTTGCTCTATGTTTGTGCTCTATGTTGAATGTTTTCGGTGGTGTTGAATAAAAAAAAAACTATCTATACGCACCATAGGGTGCGCCGTTTAAGGTCCGATGTATGATGTGTATTATGCTGTTTTGACCAATAGCTAGACTCTGTCAATAATTTTACTACGTGTAATATTGAGGTGTGAGGAGGAGTGACGTATGGGTTTGACCCAACAGTATGGATATACATTCGATGTTGCTTGGAGAGCTGCCACCTAACATATATAAAATTAAGAATGGAAGTACGTAGAGGTCTGCCCATAAAAGCTTAAATGTGATTTGTTCGCCATCTCTCTTTTTCGTACGGTGTAAAATAAGGATAGTGAACTTTTATGAGTTGGCAAGAAACTGTAAATCGAGAGGTACTTTACTGTTCAGTGCACTTGAGAGGTTCTGAGATCCTCTGAGACTTGGGAACCTCTTCTTTTCAGTTGAATACTTATATAGGGTTTTTTTTAGTGATTATTTAAAGGAACTTGTCATGTAAATTCAATGTGGAATCGTATTTGCTTAAAATAAAGTTAAATAATTTAACTTCAAGATTTGTAAGTAAGTAACGTGACATTTCCGCCACAAAATCATTACAAAACATAAATTTTTAATACATTAACTCCACCATTATTACTTTTAGTTACTTACTAAAGCGTCACTTGGGCAGTTTTTTTTTAAAGAACTGCTGGATATTTCGGCGCTAAGTGGCTCCGTCTCGGTATTTGAATGGAAATTGAAAAAGTTTTATCCCCGACGGACATAACAAGCGTTTTAACGTATTTTTAGATTTATTTCGTTCCCAAGTGCACTTATCGAGTTTTGGGAGTTTAATCAACGGTTGAACCCGGGACGAAACGGGTGGTTAAACACCTGTTCCTTTCAAAGTTATTAGAATAAGGTATTTTATAAGGCTTTGACTTTTTTAAGCATTTATTTACTTAAATTATTTTACATTCACGTTAAATGACCAGATAGTTCATCAAACGTTTTACTAGCCTAGTTTACTACAATATGTCACCGATGAAACGAGAATTTGTTTCATTGTAATTTTATTTCAATTTGCCGCCGGTTGTGATCGAACAAAGGAAAGGTCAATCGTCAATTAAAATTCAACTATTGTATAATGGTTTGTATTGTTTTTACGAAACGAAAAATAAAATGATTTATGAAGTAAAATTCTGTGACGCTATACACACCAACAGAAAAGCCTGTGAAAATACTTATCATAAAGAGTTTTCTTGCAAACTTATACATTATTCAAAATGTGCTTTTTGCTCGTCTAGGTCTATCATTTGCCCCCATATAGACATATATCACATATTATAGACACAGCTATCAGTTTTGTATTTCCTAGATTTCCTCTAAATATTTGATTAACATTAAAAAAAAATAAGTAAGTACCTTAGCTGAAATGAAATCGTCCGAGGAAATTGATTGTGAGCACTACACCAAGACATTTAAGTGTTGTGTTAAATGATTTTGAAACGTGGATATGTTGATCAACATCTGGGAGAAAAGAGGTATCAAAACAAAGATCTTCCTGTATGGAGTAGGAACGTGGACAATTATATCCTGAGAAAGAAAAATTATGATGCATTCAAAATGTGGTGCTGGAGGCAAATACTCAAAATACCTTGAAAAGCGAAACGCACTGCACATGCATCAATCCAAAGCCAGCATAAAATTGAAAATCGTCTATCGATTATATGCCAACGACGTATTTTAGTCACACGGTATATAGACGACCACTTTAGTGTAATGGTCAATAAGTTGACTATTAACCAAAGGTCGCGGTTCGATCCCCGCATTGTACAAACATTTGTGTGCATGAACACGTCTGTTTGTACTGGTCTGAGTGTTACATGTATTTATTTAAGTTTATTTACAATACCACTGATGGTTCTGATATCTGTAACACAAGCTTCTTACCACGGGGTCAGATGTAGGAGTATGTGTGTACGCCCGTGATGACATTTGTGTAAGACGTCTCGGGAATCTTGAGCGATCCAATCTTTCCGTACTTTGGATTATGGCGGACACAGGTTTCGAACAAATCCTTTATGCCTGTGTCTACCGTTCGCATAGTGGAGATCTGGAGACTACTCGTCTATTTGACCATCTCAGCCAAGCGGCTGACAAAGCGCGGGAGTGTTACCCTTCAGCGCAATTAGTTATCCTGGGGGACCTGAATGCCCACCATCAGGAGTGGCTTTTCCCATTTCAGGTAACCGACCATGCGGGAAGAGAAGCGCACAAACTTGCTCTGACGCTAGATCTCACCCAGTTGGTGAATTGTGCTACAAGGGTTCCGGAAGTTGACTCCCATACCGCTAACTGCCTTGACCTTCTGCTGACAACTGATCCAGACAGATACTCAGTGTCGGTAACTGCGCCACTGGGTACTTCCGACCACTGTTTGGTGAAATCTGTATCCGTATACTCCCCACCTGAACTGAAACCTTGTGGTCCAAGACGGGTGTGGCGATACAAGTCAGCAGACTGGGACGAGATGCGTCACTTTTTTGCATCTTTTCCCTGGCGGCATGTTTGCTTCACTTCAGGAGATCCGTCGCATTGTGCTGAAGCTGTATCCGCGGTTATACGTCAAGGAATGGAATACTTCATTCCTTTCTCAGACGTTGCGATGAACAGCAAAGCTCGCCCATGGTTTGGCGCCGATTGTTACCGAGCCGAAGCTCATAAACGGACGGCCTATACCGCCTGGGCTCGAGCCCGAGCGCACAAGTCATCGGAAACTCGAAAACTGAAGAGAGCTTATAACCTCGCCGCTAGGGAGTGCAAGAAAACATTACGCAGGGCAAGATTCAACCACATTAGCCGGATCGGATCAAAACTAGCCTCATTTCCTGCTGGGAGCAAGGCATTTTGGTCCTTGGCGAAAGCGGTTGAAACCAATTTTTCGCGCCCATCCCTCCCACCTTTGCTGAAACCGGATGGTTCACTGGCCCATGCTGCAGAGGAAAAGGCGAACTTGTTTGCATCCTTATTTGCAGCTAACTCGCGTCTGGATACTGCAGGAAAAGTTCCACCTATCTCATCCCCGCATTCTGACTGTATGATGTCTGATGTGCGCGTGCGTCAAAAAGAGATTCTCAAAATCCTGCAGAATCTATATGTACAAAAAGCTAGTGGGCCGGACGAAATTCCCGCAATAGTCCTGCGTAAATGTGCGCCCGAGTTGACTCCACCCTTAACACGCCTTTATCGACTCTCACTTGAGACCGGAATTGTACCGAAATTGTGGAAGCTTGCAAAAGTGCAACCAGTGCCCAAGAAAGGAAGCCGTGCTGACCCAGCCAACTACCGTCCCATCTCAGTCACCTCCATACTCTGTAAAATTATGGAACGAGCACTAAACAACAAACTCCTGGCACACCTTGAAGGTAACGATCTCCTCAGTGACCGACAGTATGGGTTTCGCCGGGGCCGGTCTACTGGGGACCTTCTAGTGTATGCCACACACTATTGGAGTGAGGCCATTGAGAGGCATGGTGAGGCTGTGGCTGTGTCCCTCGATATCTCGAAGGCCTTTGACAGGGTTTGGCACGCAAGCCTTATAAGCAAGCTTCCCTCCTATGGTATTCCTGCTGGCCTCTGCAAATGGATTTCAGACTTCCTGAGTGAACGTTCAATACGAGTAGTCCTTGAAGGATACTCGTCGGACCTTCATGCCATTGATGCCGGTGTTCCTCAGGGGTCAGTACTATCGGCAACTCTTTTCCTGTTGCATATCGATGATCTGCTAGTGCCCGGTATCATTGGGTATGCAGACGATAGCACAGTTGTCGATAGATATTTTTCCAGGCCGGGAGCCAGCAGTGAGGAGATTCGGTATTGCCGAGAGTCCATGGTAGAGCGTTTGAACGGCACTCTTCAGGCTATCTCCGATTGGGGTGATGCCTATCTAGTGACGTTTAACGCCTCCAAAACACAGGCGTGTTTGTTCTCCACAAAACGGAGCCATTTTGTTCTGGCTATGACTTTCCGGGGTGTACCTGTTCCCGTCACCGATAACTTGCGGCTTCTAGGGGTCCAGCTATCATCCAATTTAAATTTCGCCCAGTACATCGAATCTATAGCCCAAACTGCAGCTAGAAAGCTTGGAGTTCTCTCAAAGGTCAGGCGATATTTCACGCCGGTGCAGCTTCTGCAACTCTATCAAGCTCAGGTCCGATGTTGCATGGAGTACTGCTGCCACCTTTGGGATGGATCTGCCAAATATCAGCTGGCTGCTTTAGAATCGATAGAGAAGAGAGCAATTAGAATTATTGGAGATGCTGAACTCTGTGAACGCAAGCTGCAAAGCCTTGATCACAGGCGTAAAGTGGCGTGTCTTTCAGTGTTCTACAGGCTACATTTCGGGGAGTGTGCGAAGGAATTGCACGAATTAATTCCACCAGCCCCTTTTCACTACCGGGACACAAGACGCAGTCGAGGTCTCCACCCTTATGTCGTAGACATGCCTACATTACGTACAAAACGTTTTGCATCTACGTTCCTTTTGCGTGCGGCTAGGGAGTGGAATATGCTGCCGCCTAAAATATTTCCGGAACATTATGATTTGGATGCTTTCAAGAAAAGAGTGAATAGGCTGTTAATAGCCAGACATGTTCCATCTTCGGTCGCATCGTCGCTTACCATCAGGTGAGATCGCGGCCAAATGTCTGGTTATTCATATGAAAAAAAAAAAAAGATAAATGTATGTGATGTTGTTGTGAATTTTTGAAAAAAAAACTTATATTGTTCGGGAGCACCCAAGGTAAAAGATCGCGTGGTAGATCCTCGACAAGATAAACCGATCAAGTAAAAGACTCGTCGTCCTCCAAGCTCTACACAGTTCGTAAGAGTCGCGCTAGACCAGAACCAGTTAAGGTAGATCATCCGCTCCAGATGCAACCGTGTTGCTGATCATGATCCTCAGAAAAGATTGATTGATATTTTTTGTTTCCGTTCTCATTTCCGTCAAATCACTACGGCACCAGTATGGCATGATCTTGCTTTCCGAAAAAATGCCAATACAGCTAAAACTGGGGCCATATTGCAACTTTGCTTACCTCTCGCTAGGCTCAGGATAAACCTTAATAGCTCTTGCGTTGAGTGGTTATCAATATACCCTGGACTCTCTACAATTAGACTCTCAGAATGACCCTTGCATGCGGGTTACACAATACAAACGATTCGCCGGCGCAGGCGCAATGCCACTTTCAATTGGCGCGAATAGCCGTGTTCCGTAATTCCGGCTTGGTCGAGGAGGTGCGTTGGTAGAAGATAATCTGTATCATATTTTTAGCTGAAGACAAGAGTTTATTCGAGATTGTAGAAAAAGATTTGTGAGTCAAACAATTTAACAACATTTCTTATAAAAATATAAATAAACAATTTTATTTTGGTTGTCGTAACTTTTTTGATCTTATAGGATCTCGTTGTTCAAAACTCATTTTATTTAATAAACTTTCAAAGTAATAAGTGAAATTACTTTGAAAGTTTTTTTATTAAAATATATTTTTTAAATCTTACGATATACATAGTACTTACTCATAGGTACACTTAGGTACTTTCGAATAGAAAGAATTGTAACTCGGAATAGTTTTTTTTTAAAACTTGATCTGTTGTATTTTCTCATCAGCCTATATAAGTCCCACTGCTGGGCACAGGCCTCACCTCAGCTATGAGGTGGTCCGAGCTCAGTGCGGATTGGTGGAGGGGTGTTTTTAAGGTAAGTGACCAACCTTACTGTCAGGTGTTATTAAGCAGCCAGAGGGCCTTTGACCAGGCTTAACGACTAATATCTATCGATATTAACCGGGACCAACAGCTTAACGTGCCTTCCGAAGCACGGAGATGCTTGTAAATAGACGTCACTTAAATGGTCAGAATGGTCACCCATCCCAAACATGACCGCGCCTTAAGTTGCTTAACTTTAGGTATCACTACCAAAGCGCTGCAACCACTGCGCCACAAGCACCTCAATTGTGTTTTAGGATCCAGAAATCAAACCACTAGGTACATTACTATAAAAAATATATTTCAGTAAGTGAATTTAGTGGCGATAAAATAACATTTCTACAAAACAGTCCCCGCTTTCATTTACATTGTAATATGTGCAACGGACGTATAGACATTTCCGCTTCCTATTTTATATTCAAACAAACTCGTGTTTTCCGCACGCTTTCCTTAGCGACTAAACGATATGTTGCCGTTTGTTTTTTGTATGGATTTCGTTTTAGAACGATTTTGCTGATATAGTTTGTTTGATAAAAGTTAAATACTGAAACGAAATGATGCAAATGACATTTTGTTTTAGTACATTAGGAATGCATCTGATTATCTTTTTAATCTCGGCTTTGCTCGCATATGTTTTTTGTTGTTTTTATATAAAGATACAGGCAGTTTATTTTCAAGACATTTTATTTATCTTAAAGAATTAAAATAGCTTTCAAGAGAAATACAAATGATGATTATGATGATGATGAATTTTTCACTACGTTTGCCATACCTCCTTACTTTGTAATGATTAGTGTCCATTTGCTAACTACTAAATCTTCCGAGTCTTTAATGACACAATTAATGAAAATATTAGTATAAAATTGTTAAATGTATGTCCAAGTAGGATTACTTGCCTATTCCAGCATTTTGGCAGACAGATATCTCCGATATAACACTTCACCCGAACCGCTTAGATGCCTCCAAACAAGGCTCCCCTAATTACAAAAGCAAATTAAAACAAAATCTGTTCTGAAACTCCTAAAGTGGAAACGCCATAATTGCCATCGTCATTGCCCGTTGACTCCATCATCCTCCATAATTGCATAAATCAACCTAAATCCCCACGTTCAAATGTCATTTGATTAACGTTGTACGATCCTCTTAAGAGGTTTTGTCCCTAAATGTAATAACCGAGCCTCAATGACGGTTTACAACAAAGTTATTAAATAAGAACGGTAAAATCAGTTGTTCTTCAAAGTTGTGCAAGCAAAAATGAAGATGAGAATTTTCACTATCTAAAAATTACGTTTAAATCGATTAAAGAATTGTTTGAACTTAAATCTTTTTAAATTTTTACTGAAATGTAAGACGGATATTATTTTGGTAAATAAATTGTATACGTATATAGGTCATTAAAAAACGAACTGAAATTACTGGAAAATTAATACCCTTGAAATCCTCGGAAAAACAGCCCCAACATGCATTTCACCACGACTATGCTATCCAATATTTCATTAAAAAATATTCTCCACTTTTCAGTAAATAATAAATACGAATAAAGCGCGCCAACTGCGAAATCTTGATACGTATGAAACGGTGCTATCCACGCTCGAGTATTACTAAAATTATACTATTCCGGAAAAATTGCTTCCGTAAAATTCAAATTTTTCGTCGGAATATTTATTTCACCAGTCCCACTAAAATGTTTTTGGTAGGAATTCCAGCTTTTTTAATCGTTAGTACGTTTCCACCTGACCTACCTGCATCCAGCTGTCCTAGCAGGAAAATTTTGGCACAAAATTACACTTTAAACATTTAAGTTTTATTAAACTTATGCAAGAAACAAAGAAGATTTTCATTTAAAAAGCCATGCCCTTGGCTTAGTAAATAAAATATCAGTACATAGTACTAAAATCACATATGTACAATCTAAAAAAATAACTTTCATTTCTAACCATTATACTAGTTGCAACATAAGTATTAAGATCAACTAAAGCTGTAACTTTCACTTGTATTCAAATGCCAGAATCGAAACGTATCTTTTTCTACTACCATACTGATTTGGTATCTTCCAAGGTATCGGGCAATTCTCCTATCTTGTAAGTACCAAAGAAGACACCGTGCTCACCAGAAACAAATGAAAGTCGTTGCTCGTCCCGACGCGACGGGCGGACGGCGAAATGTATTATGGTACCTTTCCACGTCGATAAGTAAATGTTACCCTTGTCCCTACGAGTTATGAACCCTCACGGGTACATAAGCGTATTTTTTCCGAGGCCCTTCCTTTAGGGTTGTCGTTTTTCAATTTTAAATTGGGCTGTGGTGGCTTTGGAACGCGTATCGAATTGGTGATGGATGTGTCAGTTCTTTTTTAAATTGGTAATAGAATTCAACGAATTTTAGCTCGAACCGTAGATTACGGACAGGGTATTATTATATCTGAGATCGCAGAGACTTGAAGGTATACACTAGAAGAATAGGTATCTTACAATCATGGATAGTCTGACCGAGGCTTAATGTAAGCCCCGAAGGGCTTATCTCCGCTTGGCAGGCGAGTGAAAATTGTTGATGGAATGGAAGACACGAATCACTGCTATCGTTTTGTTCGTGTATCAGGTCTTTGGAAGCCTAGATACTAGTTATTCTGCACACTTATATAAGTGTAAGGCTACTAGCCTTTGCTACTAGTAAAAATATTTACTAATCTCATTCTCAAATATATCTGCAACATAAATTGGGGCATATAGGTAAATAAAATTTATTAATGAAGGCAACCCTAAGTTACTCTTTTTACGGATTACATCACGCAAATATGACGCTAAGATGGGAGTTTTCACGTGGAAACCGTTTACCGTGATGGACCGAAATTCATTGTGGTAATGTCAAAGTGTGTCTCTCTTTGTGTTATATGAAAATCCTTTGGGGAAGAAAAGCGTCAAAGGTGATTACAGATATAAAAATTATATCTTTCTGAGGTGAGCTACAGTTAAAAACCAACTAAGTATTAATATAAAGATGAAACTATAGCTCAAATAAACGTTTTACATTAGTTAAAACAATAAATAGTTTACTTGTTAAAATCTCATATACTTATCATACCTATTATTTGCTCTCAATTCATTTAATTTTAGTAGGAATCTATGTAGTTTTTTTTTCAACCATGTGTTGGTTAACAACAATGGATATGGTTGGTTGTGCAAGAATGTATTGCGTTTTTCCAGCACAGCCTGACTGCATTCCAGCGCTTCGACACAAAATGTTCCCATTATTTATTGCCGTCACATTTTCGTCGGCGCTCCCGAGCCCACACAATCAGCTGTGATTGTGTCTCGATTGACTGGATTGTAGCGATTGTCCGTTAATTTAGCCCGTATCTGTCCACCGGCCTCAGTGACTTTGGCTCCGTGATACTTTTGACAAGTTTATAGGGTCATATTGGGCTGTTATTAAAAGTCATGCTATACACGTCAATGTTAAATGTGACGCATTTGAACCAGAAATCAAAATAACAATGTGTTTCCAAATCCAAATAGTTTATCTTAGTCACAGATTAATATTATATGGACCTTAGTATATGGACGACTTTGCGATGAAATTGAACAATGCACTTGAGATAGTACATACGAGAGTACCTGGGGGCCTATCTTGCTTTTGGCTTACCAGCAGAGCTCTACCTAATCATGATTTCATTTTATTTGTACTTTCAGTCAAAAGTCAGATTAACTGACGGTGAAAACTGCCTCACCTATAGCTCGCCTCATTCTAATTCCGTGGTTATAAAATAAAGAAAAAATGGATTAAACATTCATACCTAATTATGTCCATCAATCTTAATTTTGACTGCCGACTTTTCACACATTATCAGAAATGTGAGATATGATTTTAAATATACAGTGTAGGATTTTTTTATTTATAGTATCTGAAATCAGTGTGCAAATTCACTATTGTAACGAATATAAGATTTTAAGATCAATGTTTTAATCAGGAACCCTTATTAAGCTTCAAAATGGATATATCTTTTTGAACAAAGGAAAATAAGTAAACACTCGAGAAGTTAAGAACATAATCTTTTCGTTAGATTCTAATTCCAGTAGCCACTTCAGGAAATAAGCAAGAAATATGTTTTTATTAATGCTATTAAAGGAAAAGATAATCCACAACTGTACAGCACTTCAACAGAACGCTACGCCATTTGCAATGGGTCTTTCCACTTTTGCGATCGTTTAAAATGTTACGAACGCTAAACATGACGCCTCAAGTGCCCTCTGGGAGAAGTGGTCTAGAACAAGTAATATTGTTTCGTGTCTTTGATGTGATATATTTTAAAACAATAATCCGGACGGGCAGCGGGCGTGCAATCGTAACGAAAGGGTGGTTTCTGACTGTGGAGAGTAATATTGTGCAGTGCCCCGAGCGAGGGTGGCGCTCCAATCGATACGCACCCCTATTCTGCACGGCCTAATATACCCCTGACACGGTGTACCGTCTCCATCCAACATATAGGGTGACTATTAAACAGAGTTTACGCACACAATTGACAAAAATTTGAAAATTTTATACCAATCAACCCTTACTCATTACTTGAATAAGCTAATTATCTGTCTTTTGTTTGGCCATTAAAAGGTCGACGAATAGCTAATTACTTGATTACAATAAAGTTTATTAATAAAATTGTCTTTTTTCTTTTTATATTTTGGGCTATGGGATTTCCAAAATTTTTCTATAAGAAAAGCACCCGATTTTCTTTTAAAATACTTAGGTAACATAGGTTACATTTTAAATTCTGAATAGCCTTTTTAACTATAATGCAAGTGCAGCAATCTTCCTTGTTAGAACAGTAAGTAAACTAGGTCGTTAGTGATGCGGTAGAAAGCGATTACCCTAGTCTCAGATATTATAATACCCTGTCCTAGTACAGCTACAAGTCAAATTACACATTTCAAACTTAACGCCTCCTCCCATTTATAGAAGCAAGGCTTTGATACTCAGCTCTGCTTAATTCGGAGTGGTAAAGCTAGTAAAATTTTAATTGGAAATAGAACATGTACCATTTTTTTGCTAGCCGTAGTTCAGCGCTTGCTGTTAGAAATGTGTTTGCGATACGTATTATACTCGCAATACATTTTTGGATAGTGCGTGACGTCAGGTTGAACATTGGTATCGAATCTTGATCAAATGTCTTATTTTTCAAACGTTTTTGTTATTTTGGTTGTTTGATGGTCGTTGTATTAAAGTCCTTAATAAAATAGAAATCACTTAAAAATGCGCTAAGTCACGCAAGTTAATAAGTCAGGTATCTAATAATTATTCCGCTACATATTCGGGTAGGCATTAAGTAAACTAATTGCTAGTATTTTATTACAATTGGGTAAATCGTATACAATAATATGTAATGGTGTGTTGCAGTTAATTAAAGGTAGTCTATTGAAGAGTTGGTATTTTCATTCATTACTTTTTAAATAAAAAAATCACAGCTTATTTAATTAAAAGCTTTAATTTAATTTCACTCACTTCCTAATGTCCTATTGAGCTAAAATTTCGTAGATACGTTTAGTTTCAATTACAATGAACAATTTCATTATAAAAGCTGGTTTTCTTTTGAGCTTGTTTCTTTTAAAATTACTTTCGTTAACATCTCATAAAGGTTTTAAAAATGCTAGCGACATTAAAATGTCACAAGTACCAAACCAAATGCATTTCTCCAGCGTCACTATTAAAACCGGGTTTTTGTCGCATTCTCCATTTGAAAAATCTACTCGTAAGTGAATTGAATAGTGAGTCCAAAGGCTTGTTGCCGAAAGCTTAAATACAAAACAGGCTTTTAAAGCTTTCCCCAAAGCTTGCATGCGAAATAAGCGCGTCTTGAACCGTGGCCGGGACGAAGCGACTCTCTTCGGAATAGAAGATCTTATTTGAGGGATGTTAGTCAAAATTTAAGTACAGCTTTGAGTAAATTCAAAGTTCAGAATGAAACTTTATAGAAGTAAGGCAATACAACGAAATAGGGAATAGAAAGTACCTACTTGTTATAGTTTTTAGTACTTTTAGTTACCTGTTTTGATTTTTGGTTCAGAAATTTAACACGTTGCAAATCTATCGGAAGTTCCAATATTTTTTATTGAGTACAAGAATGCGAAACATCACCAGCGTAACAAATGAAAGGCTAAACCAATACAGAGAGACAATTATAAGCTTTTAATCCTTTGTATCGTGAATTCATGATTGACTCCTTGATTTATATTTAAATGGTATGATGAAACCACGGATGCCAGACAAAAGGCTGTAAGATTTAAATAGGGCAAAAGGTACAAAAGGCCTACAACGAAAAACACAGATTACACAGACACATATAACACAGACGACAGATATTACACAGACGACAGCACATCACGCTACGAATTTCATCGGCCTCATTACATGCGCATTAAATGATGCCACAGTATTTACCTTGCCGAAAAACTATCATCGTTTTGACAGATTTGGATTTTTGTAGTAAGACTCTGTCTTCATGCAAATCGTTTCGTCAATATCACCAGACGTATAAATAGTATTTAATGATCTCACTCGTTGGTCAATAATAAATTAAATGTTGGTGAAAGCTTACTCGATGTCAGCAAACATTTGAATACGTAGATTACGTGTTCATTTTATAAAGTCCTATTTACTGTATATATGCAATATATGTAAGCCTTTGCTGTCACTTGTTTATTTAAACAGCTCGCTACTTCACAGCCGTTTTGAAGGCAAACCCTTGCAAATGGACTCGATTCGAAGCCTCGCTGCCGAATGTTAAAGCATTTTTTACACTCGCAGATGAAAGAAACCTTTTTTGGGTTCTATGCCCAAAGAATTTGAAGATTGCTTAAAGGAACTTTAAAAGTAATGTCCCTGAACACGATTTGTGTTTCATCATTTGGGTACTACATGTCTACATGTTAGTACCGATTGTGAGCTGCTAAAGGTGCTCGTGGCGAAGTTGGTGCAACGCTTTGGTATTGATACCAAATTTAAGCAACCTTAAGCGCGGTCGTGTTTGGGATGGGTGACCATTACGAGCATTTAGGTGACGTTAATTGAAAAGCATTTTCGTGCTTACAAGGCATGTTAAGCTTAATCAATAATTGACATCTGACGGTAAAGTTGGTCACTTACCGCCATCAACCTGCACTGAGCCCGCGAGGTGGAGTATGGCTCGTACCGGCTCATGGCTGAGGTGACGTAAGTGCCCATCAGTGGCACGTATATAATATAGGCTGATGAGATGAGATGAGATGATGAGAGCTGCTAGTAATATACATTTTGATTAAGGTAATCAGTAAAGATGACAAACAATTATGTACGGAACTCCCTCTCCGACTCACACTTGACCAGTTTTTTTGCTACCCCTCCTGTGGCAACTTTCCATGCAACGAAAGATAAACGACGTTATGCGGAGCACTTATTAAAACATTCCTCTTATTTTTTCTTTGCGCTTCCTCGTTTTACTAAAAACGCGAAAACGGGCGTTAATGAAATTTATTGAGTGATAAAATATCTGGGTTACAATTTAAATTCTCAGCGTGTAAAAGGTAGATTCTAATAGCTTTTTGTAGCTTTCGTTAACCTTATTAGTTTATGCAAACTCAAAAAAAAAACAAAACTTAAGGTATTTTTATTAAGGTAATAACAAGACTTTCGATGTAACTTTCCTTTTATATTCGGGCAAAGTTACATAAAAACCAGCTCCCATAAGAGTCGTTATCACAAAGGCATTACCCACATTGAAAAGACGAAAAAATACTCGCCTAATAAATTTTATTTGACCGCTATTATACGTGAAAAGTTTCATTATTCCCTTTCACGTGACCCAGGGAGCACCCGCTTAAAGCCATTGTGCTGTGGGGAGATATAGATCGTATTTCCTATGATAACCTGCTCGATTTTCCAGCTATTTTCTGAGACCCTTCTCTATGAGCTTCCGTATTTTCAACCTCAAATATCACGCTCACTCGCGCCTGTAAGCGAGCATGAATGAAAGGAATGGCTAGAATGTTCAATACGGTGATTGTGTTATGGAATACGCCCCTGTTTAGAATATATTATGTTACCTCAGGCTTATCTTATTGCTGCCGGCAAAAGTGGTATGACCTTATTGACGAATGTACTGTTTTGCTTTTGTTAAATTAAATTTCTGAATAGATTGTAGAAATAGGTACATGTAGGCGTAGGACGTAAATGCTGCTGCAGTTATAACTTAGAAATACTTATTATGAAAACAGAAAGCGAATAGGAAAAATCATGGGTAACAGATACATATTTAGTGTCGAGGACGGTTTTTTATTGTATGACTTCTGAATGTAACAGGATGTCCTTGTTCTTTATTTTTAAAGTAGGTAAGAAGCTGTGTTACTAAAATTTGTTTTTCTTATTTCCAGAATCCTCAAATAGCTGTACGACAAATCAGGTAATTTAGATAAGCTAATTTTAAATTGATGACATTTAAGCCTTTAAAGTGAGTAGGTACAAATACACTTCAAACGTCACATTCATAGCCAATAGTTTTATTGAAAAACGTTAATTTATCTCGCTGCTTAAGATTTGAAAGAACATTTGCCACCATCGCAACATTTTACGTGTGACTAAAAACGAAACCGTGAACCGGCGTCAAGAGCAATGTCTACGGAAAGTTGATTTCCTGGGTGTCTAGACATGTTTCCCAAATCATGTTTCAGCTGATACGATTACAGTGTCACTCAACTCGTTTGACGATTGCATGCCTGTGGCTAAGGCTTCTATTTTAGGGAAAATACAGCGTTTAAGATGTTCTGTGGAAATATCTCATTTTGTACACGCATAATGTGGAAAATATTGAAACAACATTGCGTTTCCTTTGCTGTGATCACGTAAATATAGTCATTTAAAGATTATTTCTAACTGTCACGGTAACTAGAGTTCAATTAAAAGATCTGTTCTACCATCAAATTGAATATTTTCCGTCTCAAAGGGTCTATTTCTACCTAAAATAATTTTGTTAAGTTAAACCCACGACTGTTAGTGTTTGAACTGGCTTTTTATAAGGTAAGGCTCATATTTGTCAACAAAGTCTTTGACGTGATTGCCTCGTCTAGACGCCTTCCCGGAATCACGCAGATGTGATTAGAGCTCCCTTCAATAAGTTAAGCTTTAGTGTTCAGAGCTTGAGTAAATACAGACAGCATCTAAAACAATATTTATCTTTTTATATTTATTTTCAAATATCATTATTCTCATAGCTTGCTCTAGTTAAATAAATATGTATAAAGAAGTGTCTCAAAATTGGCGACACAGATTCTCAATGAGAAAAGGATTAACTAAAGGGTAGAAAGGGGTCAAACTTTATATGTTAATTGATCACTACTAGATTTTATTTCATTTTGATTATTTTTAAGGTATTGATGAGATCTAGGAAAAATTTTGTAGGTGCAAAATCAAGCTGAATAGGTTTTTGGTTTTTGAAAAATGTATTTAGTGTATGGTGAAAGTGTTTTTAGGATAAATAAAATGTTCCAGCATTCTCCATCACCCAGTAACTAAATGTTGTTAGATATCGTTTATATACACAAATAAATTACTGTTCGTTAGTCTAAAACTCGACAACGACTGAACCGATTTGAATAACTTAGGTATTGAAATATTTGTGGAAGTCCATGGAAGGTTTAAACGATGAAATATGAAAAAAATGCGAAATCAGCGGGCAGGAAAGCGCCTGCAGGGTCCACTAGTCGCTTATATTTTTGGTTGAAAATTTTGTTTATATCCAAACAGTGAATTGGTTAACGCTCGCTATACACACAGAGGGCACAGTACCTTAACTGTTTGGTTATTAAACAATTCAAAATGGCCAAAGGCAGTGTGGCTGTGAATATTGAAAAGCAAACAGGCGCGTTATCAAAGCGCAGAGACAGACCGTGATTCTGTAATACTCGATTAGCTGTATGTGCTTGTGTTCCTTTGTCTTTAAACAAAAGGTCGTTCGCATCGGTAACGTAATCCGAATCCGAGATGAAAAGTTCTTTTGCCTCGACGTAAAAGAGGTGCTATAATATTTATAAGTTTGACCCTTATTCTGTTTGTGTAAGTCCGTCTTTGGCATCATAACTCCTGAACGGATTCCAGTGCGGCTTTTTTGACGTGACAACGTCTTATAAATTGGTTTGCCGGGTGACACTTCAAGAAACTGCGTTACGCTCCGCTCACGTTCCGCGCTCACAATGAGAGCGAGTGAGAGGCACGCGTCCCTTCGACTCGGGCATGGTTAGCCCGCCTAAGAGCGAGTGAGACAGACATAAAAAGTGAAAGGCACGCGTCCCTTCCACTCGAGCACAGTTAACCCGCCTAAGAGCGAGAGAGACAGAGCGAGAGAGAGAGAGTGAGAGAGATAGGCATACACACCGGTTCATGTTATACGAATGAATATTCACATTAAAATTATTTTACCACTCAAAGTCGTTGTCACGTAAAACTTTGCCCGTATACCGACTTTACAGGCAACCAATTTTTTATTTACATTTAAATATAATTTAATCACGGTGGTTGTTACCTATGGCTGGTAAAATTCGATCCAGCCGTCGAAGCTCACCAGCGATTTTCCTGCCTCCGTCAGGGTTTTTAAAATATTTTCGTAAGTAAGAGTGTCGTAGTTGTAAGAGTTCTTGAATTCAAGGTACAACTAACGTTATAGTTGATTGGCTGATTAGTACAATTTCATGTTAATGTTAAGTTGATATTTAATTGGAAGGGTGAGTGCAAAAACAAATTGTAGGTTGCAATGCATGAGTGGTTCACATTACGATAAAACATCAATCGCGTTTGTATTGAACACATTGTCTGCGCACTCTAACAATGCTTGCAAGGGTGGACTTACTGAGATCTGAAGCACTATTCAATGTATTGTGCTAAAAACTGAGCACGGCAAGAATACGTGTAGCATGTCGCGTAACGTACAATGGAATTATTGAACATTCACGTTCATTTCAACGGTCAGCCGACTTCAATAGCGCGCATATTCCAAGATTAGACTCAATGCCCAGAAGGACTATGACAATGGCATACTAAGCGGTTCTGAATGCATAAAAGCGGTCATACCGCACACATGTTTACCAAGTACGTGGACTGGGGATGTGCTCAGTAAAGTACTGAGCATTCCAGAACATTCAACTCGAATGAGATATTTTTATATGGGAAGCCCCCTACAAGGTGGACTGACGATCTGATGAAGGTCACGGGAAGCTGCTGGATGCGGGAAGCGCAGCAGGACCGATCACGGTGGAGATAGGTACTAGGGGGAGGTGTTTGCTCAGCAGAGGGCGTCGATCGGCTGATTTAATGAGTACAAATGGGGACAACATCACATACTCTGATCCAAAAGTAAGCTACTTACTTTTATGCACTTGTGTTATGGTAATCAGATACAACGAAGGTACCACAAACACCCAGACCTGTGACATCATTGAAAATTGGGTTCCAACATTGTCTTCGAACCCGGGACCTCATAGATGGTGGCGGCGACTGACAGCGTGTCAACTAACCAATCACGTGCCCTGGTTCTTAAGTGTGAAACGCACTTGGTCGAATCGAGGTTATACGGACGAAATATGGTGTCTGCTTCAAGAATATAGTATTCGTATGTGGTGTTATCAGCTTCTCATTCTAATTGCCTAATGCATTTCGCACTGCCATTCGACAACCAATCTTATCGATAAACTGCGTAGCTGGTGCATCACTACATGTGTGCAGTGGCAGGACGACCGTTGAGGGCCTTACAAAAGCTATTGTCATCGAGCAAGGAGTCTAGTTATCTCGTATCTATTTGTGTGCGGTTCCGCACTGATACCGCTCACGTCGTATTGCGTTACATCATGAAACAATTGTAAATAAATAGTTCTTAGTTTAATCCGCCGATTAGCAATAGGCTAGATGACACCACCAATCGTTGACATACTCTTTATTATCTGTCAAAACGATTTGCCTCCATAGATTTTGTATTGGAATACAAAATCGTGACGTCACGGTTGTGTATCAGAAATCGTATGTTTAAAATTTGGTTTCTATAGCTTTTTGGAAATAAACTGGTTGTATTAACTTCATACAGGACTATGTTTTTGAAAAATTTTTATGAGTCATCATGCCTATTGGCGATTACCGGATACATGATGTGAACTAATGAGTTGACAAATTGTTTGAATCAGGGTGCGAAAAAGTCCGGTAAATATTTGCTCTCGTACCCTTATCAAAAAGAGGCTTAGGTACCTACATCGTCTACACTTCTATTTTGATCACTTGTAAAAAGTAACTGCAGATAAAATCTAACGTAAAAAATAAGATAAAGTCAATCAACTCAAATATCGTTGTTCAGGTAGATACGGAGATTTTTATCACAACTATTTATCTTTTTTCCAATTTAGTAGTTCCAAATATTGATCTCGACAAACTCGTGTCATGCCGTATCGAAAGATTTCGCGTGGACCCCCAGAGCTATTGAGAATAATTTTTGAAGTAGCCGACTTAGTTCAACTAAAGAACATAGATTACACCATTGACTTCGGTCAAGAAGGTACAATCAACAGTTACTATGACGGCATATATATAGTCGCTCTGAAAGGATACAGAGACGGACACAAAGTGAGGAAAAGATATTTTATCAAGTGGCACACTGACCCAAAAAAACGTTGCATGTTCCACAATGTTTATCGACGTGAATACTTTTTCTACAAAAAAATCGCACCACGGTTTTTGGATATACAGCACCGTTTTAATATTATCGAAGGACTGAAAACTAAATTTGTGAATTGCGAACTCGCAACAATATTTGATGGAACGGAAACTCTCGTTCTCTCCGACCCGAAGGTATTCAAGGCCCACGGAAGATTTGAAAAGATATCACTAGACCATGTCTCGCTCGCGTTGAAAAATTTAGCGAAAGTGCACGCTTTATCTTTTGTGTTGGAAAAATCTCAGCCAGAGTTTGAGGAAATAAAAAAAATTTGTCGGGTCGACGTACAATATTCAAATGTGGAACTCATTTCATCGGCAATGCTCTCATATTATAATACTTCAGTGAACGTGGTGTCTGACAAAGCAGCAAAAAAGAGGTTGCAAGATGTGGCGCAAAACATTCTTAAAATTTTAAATAAGTGTACCATGCCAGATTCTGGATACAACTCCATTTGTCATGGAGACTTTTGGAATAATAATGTTCTTTACCAGTATCAGGTAAATCATCATGACTTTCATGATTCTTATTCCCATATGAGTTACTTTTAGATAGGTACCAAGCATTGTGAGTGCATGTTTCAATGCTCAGCAACATCTGTTCACATGACATAAATGACCACTCGTGAGTCATTCATTACGTCATATGAATGTTTATTTACTGCTACAAGTAATATGATATTAATGTTAATATTTCGTGGCATTCACATCAAGCCGTCCGAAAAATAAAACGGAACAATAAAATTAATTCTCTTTTCAGAAAACCAGGCCTGTGGATGTAATTTTCGTCGACTGGCAACTGCTCAGATACGCATCACCCGTCACAGATATATCCTACTATTTGTATATGTCTACTGACCACGAATTCCGCTCCAAATATTATGATCACGTCCTCTCTTTGTACTATGGGACATTATCGGCAGTGTTGCGTCAATGTGATCTCGACGTAAACGAAGTTTATCCAAGCAGTGTGTTCGAGCAGCATTTAAGAGACTATTCAGTATATGGTTTGATTGAAGCTTTGATATCCATGAAGATAATTACGGCAGAGACAGAAGAGGCACTCAAGTTGATACAGGTGAAATACGATCACTGCGAAGAAGGATTGTGCGAGAGTGAATCGCCGAATATACCTATACCCCTATACGAGGAACGGGTAAACGGTGTGGTTAATGATTTTTTTGCAAGACACTATTCGTTGGACGCCCTGCTTAGTAAATGAGTAATAGGATGCATTGTGGTTTTATTCCATTCTGAAGAATTACTCAGCATTTGTATGTCGTCAACGTAAGTACCTTTGCCTTTAACAAACAACAGATTGGTTGGGGTCTTTGAAGTACGAAATATTTGGCTTGACCATTCTTCAGCCATAAATTATCCGGTTTATATTCCAAGAAAAAGTGTCTCTCGTACCATCCGACGTCCCAAGGAACGAATTAATTCTTCGTTGCTGCAGTTAATTGTCTGTAACAAAGGCTCCTCTGAATCTCGGATGGTACGAATGAAAATCTTTGTCGGACTGAAAATAATGGCAACGGAGCAGATGCCACTGTTTTGCACTCTTTATTGTTGTTCGGATTGAAAGAAATTTCATTATTTTGCGATGCTTAGAAAGTATTTCCATAAACCATTACAGCTGAAAGGAGGACATAAAATTTACATCAATATTAGTAAACTATAAAATTAATAATAATAATAATAATAATAAATCTTTATTTTCTCATCACAAACACATTTACAGTTGGACAACAATTGAGATACAATTAAATGAAATGTTTGTGTGAGACTGGTGCCTATGCTAGGTATAAAATACCTGTGTTACAGGTCACCAGCCTCTCACCTCCTCGGACAGTCGTGCAATTAATTATGTAGACAAATGATGGAGAAAAATAAAATAAAAAATGATATATGTACTGTGTAACATTCTAACTTATCTATGTAGTGAATATATATATATATATATATATATATATATATATATATATATATATATATATATATATATATATGTGTGTGTGTGTGTGTGTGTGTGTGTGTGTGTGTGTGTGTGTGTGTGTGGTGAGCGTGTGTGTGTGGTGAGCGTGTGTGTGTGCGGGAATGGGTGCGTGCGTGCGTGTGCGCGTGTTTTGAATTTGTCGTCATAATTATATATATAAGTAATTGAATGCGTTATCATGAGCTATTTCATCACAACAATGAAATCTTCAGTGCTCACATAATCAAGATTACACAACCAGAGTGTTAATTTAGTTTTACACGAGTGCTTTGGTAGGTGGTATAAGCTCAGTATATTGTTCAGCTTATTGTACAGGTAGCTTCCTAAGAAGCAGAAGAATCTGTGGGCAAAAGCTGTGTTAAAAGACAGATTATAGCAAACCCTACCCCTCCTACGTCTGTTGATCGCTAATAGAGGGTCGTATGTGATCAGCGAGTGCTTGCGAAGTACTACCGAGACAATAAACAACTGACGTACTGTTAAAACCTTCCAGAATTTGTATACCTCAGTAGTGGGATACAAGAGGGGGAGAAATGCAGCAATCTTCAGGATAGCTCGTTGGGCTCTTTCCAGTTTTAGTAGATGGGTTTTAGAAGCTCCACCCCAGGCTGAGATGCAATAGCACAAAATGGATTGGCACAGGGATTGATAGACCATTTTGAGAATTTTTAGGTCAGCTAGATGTCTCAGTGTCTTAAAGACATAAATTAATTTTCTGACTCTACTCGTCACCAGATCAAGATGCGCATAAAAGTTGAGATGAGAATCGACCATTACGCCCAGGTACTTAATCGTGTCGGAATGAATCAACTGAGGACAGGAGCAGTGCGTTTTGGAGTAACAAATGTTCGAGTGTGATATCAGTTTGTGATCACTTGGCTGCCCTCGTCTATCAATAGAAAAAGTCAAATATTTTGTTTTCGATACATTTAACGCTAATGAATTTCTAGAGAGCCAGTCGAATATTTTATTCAGCCCTTCCTGAGCATATTGGTATGCTTCACACCAGTTACTAGCATGGAAAAGCAAGGCAGTGTCATCGGCAAACGCTATCAGTTTCCCATTTCTCAGTTGAGTGTCACATAACTGGTTTATATAGACTAGGAATAGCGTGGGGCCCCAGGACACTGCCCTGCGGCACACCATACGTAACAGGAAGCTCAGAACTTGTCATTTGTCCAATTTTAACGACTTGTGTACGGTTCTTTAAGTAACTAGAAAATAGTTGATGAGCCACACCCCTAACACCTATTCTTTCCAACCTATCCAGAAGAATCGTAACAGAGACAGTGTCAAAGGCTTTGGCCAAATCAAGAAAAACACCTATAGTTTTATCTTTAGCGTCCAATCTCCTAGCGACAAAATCAGTCAATTCATGAACTGCGTCATCGGTCGACCTACCTGATCTGAAGCCATATTGACATGATGAGAGTAAATTGTTGCTGTTTAGGAAATCCACCAGACGCTTGTTCATTAGCTTTTCAAGTATTTTTGACATAATTGGGAGAAGGGATATGGGCCTATAATTTTCAACACTATCCCCGTCACCACCCTTATGGATAGGCGTAATGACAGACTTTTTATAAATATCAGGGAATACTCCTGTCTCAATGGAGAGGTTGCAGATAAAAGTGATTGCTGGTATTAGTTTTTCCCGGTATTGCTTTAAAAATCGCCCTGATATTTGATCGTATCCTACTGCACAGTCATCCCTTATATTTAATACAAGCCTCTCAATCTCAGACTCGTCTGTCAGTAGTAGGACCAGTGAATTTGCTGGAACTGAGGAGCTGTCAGTACGATCGTCATCAGTGGTCATCTGGTTAAAGGAATGTTGAATGTTAGAAGCTATGGATTGGCCAATATTGACAAAAAATCTATTTACTTTGTCAACACCGTCCTGAGAATTGGCATCCGAAATTAAATTTGAAGCAGAAGAACTAGATTTGCGATGTTGCGTGATGCATTTAATAGCATTCCAAAGCTTTTTGGTACTAGGCCCTGATTTTTGTATTATTTCCCTCTCATATGCGCGTTTAACTTTTTTTAATATTATATTGCAATAATTACGATATCGCTTGTATGTTACAGCTTTATCTATGTCATCTGGGTTGTTTTTAGCCTTCTTGTGTAGATTATCCCTATTACGCATACATCTAAGGAGACCCGGTGTTATCCAGGGCTTATTGATGCATTTTCGTCTAGATACCTTGATCTCATTTGAGCTTTGTTTGATTGCGTCCATTAGTACATTTGATAAGTATTGGGCAGCCTCATTTGCATCCAATAACCTGTACAATGGTGAGAGATCCATATTTTCTATCACTGAGTCTAGTCTTTCCTGGTCAGTTTTAAGCCTTGTCATACATCGCTTTGTGAAATCTTTTGTCAAGTCTAAATCTAGTACAACACTATAGTGATCAGTAATAGTAGATGGCATAACAAAACACCTGGCTTGATTATTAGACTTGACCATTACGTGGTCGAGACAAGTGCTAATACGGGTTGGAATTCTATGCCCAGGGTGTATATTAAACTCTGAAAGAAGGTTCAAGTAGCCACATGAACGTTCATCGTTAGTATTATGGGCCACATCGATGTTAATATCACCCATAATAACTATGTTTTGGTATGTATGAACCTTTCTTAATACAGAGTTAAGCGAGGTCAAAAATATGTTGGTATCTGTATAACCAGGTGGACGATATATAGCTATGATGACAGTTGATGTATTTACTTTAATAATTAAGCAGTTGCCGCCAATAAACACCGGTTCCTCAATTTTGGGACACAAATTTGATCTATAGTAAACAACAACTCCCTCATTTTGAGTTAAATTATTGTTAGTTGCAGCATAGTCGTATCCTGAGATAACCGGTATATGGCCAGTTTTAGGGAGCCAACATTCAGTCAACACCAGTAAGTCCCAGGGGATATTAGTTCTCACCAGCAATGTGTCAAAGTTATCAATGTTACAAGCGATGCTGCGTATATTTTGTGTCATGATCTTAAGGGATGTATTGGTATTATTAATAAGGCGTGAGCAGTCCTCGGGAATGCATGTGGTTTCACAAATGGTTTTATAAGTGTCCAGGTCAGTAACCAAAAAGTTGGGGTCGTTAGCTTTAGAAATATTGAATTTTATTAAATGAAAAATCATGTAAAGAGATCAACAGGATAGGGCAGATTGTTATTTTAAATCGACTCATACTATACAAGAATGGAGCTGAGTAACCTGAGACAGTAATCCGGTTAAATTATAAAAAAGGAAGTTATGATTTTAATCAACGTCGTGCCGGCAGCCATCTCCTTATAAAATAATAACATCCCATCCCAGGGCGTATTGCAAAACCTGTTAATACTTCTAGCTAGACAGTCCCCTGACAAAGCCCCGTAAAATCATTATGATGTTATGAAAAGTCCATACTTTACGATCTACAGAGAATTCTGAAGCCGAGACTTCAGTAAGCCAATTTATATTAAAGTTTGATTTCAGCTGTAGCCGTCTCTCTTCTTTTGGTACTTTGACGTTATGAGACACAGATTTAACATTCATCATATCTCCGAATTTCTCATAAAGTTTAGAACAAAATGTGAAGTCTTGTTACTTGTTTAAATGAACGTGCAATATTAATATTTCATTTCAAACGATACGTTATGATATACCGCCTTTTATATGCGTGTTTGAACCCGACAAAAAAGGTACCCCTGCCATAATTTTTGTCCCCTATTCTGTTTGTGTGTGTCTGTCTTTGGAATTGTAGTTCCCGAACGGATGAACGATTTCAATGCGGTTTTTTTTATTCAAAAGATAATTTAATCCCGGTGCTTCCTAGCTATGGTTGGTCAAAATCCGCACAGGCTAAAGCTCACTAGCGGTTTTCCCTATTGTGGGGGATTTTTAAATTTTGTGAACTCCAAATTATTTATCTCATTTTATCTTGAGTTCACCTAGGAGTAATCTTATCCACGAGATCAACGACACTCGATACTTCATGGCGTTGAAAAAAGATTGATGAAATAGGTATCAATTGAAACTTTACTTATCTTAACTGTGATGGATGACCTGGATTTGGATACTATGATGGGACTTTTTTGAATACCCTAACCTAACATACGAAGAAGACAACTCTTTACAAAAACTAACTTTTTGGTTAAAAACCCCCGACTGAGCCAAAAAACAGCTGGTAAGCTTCACCGGCTGCACGGGTTTTGTGCAACCGAAAAGGTTAAGTAAGTTAAAAGTAAAAGTTATAATACCTTTTTTTTCGTCGGGGATTAATAAAGATATTTCTATATTTCACAACAATCACACCAATTCTCTAGTCCCAAATTAAGCTACGAGGTTGAGAGCTTGTGTTATGGGTACTAGACAACGGATAAACATACTTAAATACTTTTTTTTTGTAAATAAATACATATTATACATTGAAAACACCCAGACACATTCATGCACACATATGCTTGTACTGTGCGGGGATCGAACCCGCGACCCTTGGTTTTAGAAGTCCGACATGTAAACCACTGCACCAAACGGTCGTCGAGTTAAACAAACGCTTATTAATTCTTCACTTAAATTATAAACATATTCATACGTATAGGCTTGTATAGTCTTGACGTGATGGCATCATAACACCCACGTCAATGTCAGAACGTCAGGCTTGCAAACAATATAAGGAATGGCCCTGAATATCGCATAAACTGTCTTCATTTCGGTAATGTAACTCATTTCTTTCTGGACGTATAAGATCTTATTTACTCAGGCCGCGTACATTCAATCTGGATGGCAATGCAAACACAACATTATGATCAGAACAAGTTAACCGGAAGCGAAGGGCGGCAGCATACTTCCTTCGAAAGGCCCTGATTTATCCCCATATATGTACTTACTAAATAAAATATAAAGTTATTCTTTTTACCCGGAACAGCATAATTTATATTTTGGGATAAGTACATGTAATTTAAGTTTTAATTTTAAATATTAAATACCATTGTATCGTTATTTTTATGATAAAATGAAATTGTAACGCGAAATTAAGTCGCTGATTTTTAAACCCTTTCATATGGACAAAAGACAAATTATTCTCGTTCGCTTTCGAAACCTACTCAATTTATTGAAATGTGCAGTTCGCTGACATGAAATGTAATTTTATTGTGTACTTTTATTTGTATTGTTGTTGGAAAAAGGAAGAGAAATTGGACCACTGATTTATGTTGATCTCGTTTGCACCTTATCACAGTTTTTCTCCCATTTGGAAAAAAATGAAATCTAGGTAAGGTAAGTTTTGGCGGAAAATGTATCAACCTAACCTGAGAAGGTAGATTAATAGATCATGTAGATAAGGTATTACTCTTTTTACACTAAAGTTCTTCGGCTTTTTAACAACGGTCTTACCAGTTCTTTATCAAATTATCGTAACCAAGAGGACCATATCGGACCGGATAAATAGGCTGTAGGTATAATTATCACTATTTTAAGGTATACGAGTAATAGAAAAATAGTCCGTTCTATTTTAGTGCCAACGCAACGGGGCTGATGTAGAACTCCCAATTATTACTGGCAAAACAATGGACGTGTTAGCAACTAATCAGCGACGTTGTTTGTAATATAAACGTATAGTGTTAGATAACTGTAAATTTATTCAAAATTCTTAGAATTACAAATAGCTAATGCATTAGTTTAGCTGAGCTATTTCCACACACTAGTCGTTTGACAGCTAATACATTAAAAACCTATGCTAAATTGTTATTTGTAATCAAGATGAATTGAGTTAACCATTGGCTAATTCAATAGTAAAGATAATGCATTTATGCTTGATGGTTTCGCAAATCGTGATCGAATGTGTAATTGAATGAACTTTGAGCAATTCATAATTCACGTTCAATTTTAAAGCTCCTTACAAATTTCCTTTAAAAGTATGCGTATATAGGTTGTAGCAACTTTTATTATTGTTTCGTCAGAGCCCTTAAAAGGTAATTTGACACGAGCACGAGACCGTCACGAAATTAAAACTTCAGGTGTAAAGGAAGCAATTTGGGTCGAATTAACATTTACAAAATGACGTCGGTGGCATAGTATGTATTTTAGTCAGCAATGAAACAAATATTCGAAATAAAACAATCTCACACCCGCACGTCTGACCAGGAATTAAAGCGGTATAATGGTATCAATAAATATCAATATTATCTATACGCGCTTACGGTGCCCGCGCCCTCTACAAACATGTATCTTGTCATTTTGAGCATTTGTTCTCAGCTTCTGTACTGCTTATTTCTGTTCTCTGTTGCTAGGGCAAGCGGGAGGCTCGACCCGCCCTTTGTCCCCAACTAAAAGGGTTAACTTAAACACTCTCTCTACCCTTCGCCCTCCTGAACATATGCTGAATAATATTTTTAACCGCGATACTGTTTTGTAAACGTTATATACTTTTACATTACTCTTACTAAAATAACATCCGTATACCTAAAGTAAGTTTTTAATAACCCTTGACGATTTATTTTATTAATTTAATTTTATTCCTGTAAAACAATTTGCATGCTAATTATAAGCAAAACATGTTGCACTCATTTTATTGTACCACCTACAAATACCATGTTTTAATGCAAATAAAGATTTATTATTATTCTTATTAAAAAGAGAGGTGTTTTGGAAAAAGTTTCGCCCTATGTCTGTTGTGTGTGTATAGTTTTTTTTTTGTGTGTTTGTCTGTGGCATCGTAGCACCCGAAAGGATGGACCGATTTCCGAAATGATTTAAAAATTATTTTCTTAATACACTTTTGTCGATAAATTAAAGCATAGTTTCCGATATTTTAATTTGTGCACTTTATGAACACTCAGTCTTTATATAGAATGTTCTTACACCAAGTCAAATGACACTCTCTTTTCCCTCCCCAAAAAATATTTTGAACCGCGACAGTGTTTTGTAAACGTTCCGCTCCATCCAACGCATTAAAAATCCAACGGAATATATTCTGTTTGTTCGCCTAGCATGCAGTTCACAACTTTCCCAGACTTGCATATGGTAAGTAACTCAACGAATGTACTTTTGAATTTATGGATACAGCAGGGAGTAGCAAATGTAGGTAACTTACTTGCGCTATTGAAGGAAAAATGGCTCAAAAGGCTGCCGTCCCGGTGTATTGTTGTGTTACGTTTTATTAAGGCATCGTTTCTTCTTTCTCATTCCCAGGGTTATTATGTGATGCATCTATCGCTTGTTCGACTAACTTTGTTTAACTAGGAGGAATATTTTAACGCTTCCTGGAGGTAGGTAGTAGTATTTTATACTTAATATACTTCAGACTTCCTTATAAGTTTGTAAGTTAACACATGACTGCGACAGATAAACCTATTATAGGACTATTTAGAAGAGGGAATATTTAAAGATTTTTGTAAGGAATAAGCACTTAGACATATGTTCTTCAAAACTCGAGAGATATTTTCCTTTTTTTACAATCAAGAAACAGACAAAACAAGCTTCTGGATTGGTTTAACATAGTTAGCCTCTAAACTTAGGGCTTGGAATTAAATGACCTAGCACCTTGTGAGCCTTCGAGGATTAAGCATACTTCATTACGCGGCTCAGATAGCATCGGCATACCATCTTAATTACACTCTAAGTCAAACTCTGTAGAGTCTAAAATTAGAAATTACCCGTTCAAAGCAGACTACAAGACAAACGATCAGCCGGTTTAATCTTTACTCGAATTCCACACTGCATACGGTCTTCGGATTAATTAGAGCTGGGTATTCTACGAATAACGAATGCTTTATCATTTGTCGTAGTCACAGCAGTATCATTTTCTTGTTTAAATACACATTTTTTTAAATAACTACGTTACTACTTTTAGGTTTTACAATAAGTCTTCTTAAAACACTGTTTTTCAACGAGTTTTACGCAACACAGACGCTTTTTAAAGGTCAACTTAGTATTTACCTTCCCGGCGTTTCGATCTGGTTGCACAGATCATGGTCGCGGGCGATATCTTCTTAGTCTGAGCGCAGTCCTCATTATTCAAATCTCGTTTATAATGGTTCATTTATTAAAACTGCCTCTTAAACATAAAATTACTGTTTTTTACGATACGTCAACAATCAAAATTTTGTTGTACTATTTATTATATATTTATACAAAATTAAAATATTCTACAAAAATAACACAAATACTGCTACGCCGTAGCACTGTAACGGGCTACGACGTAGGGTAAACCTTTTTATCCCACAAAAATACATAAAATGGCACTTAAACAAGAAAATACATATTTCATGTAAAAATTAAGTTTGAATTTCTCGTCAACGAGTTAACATCAGTCATTATGGGCCGTTAAATTATTTACGACTTCCATAGACAAAAGAAAACATGCAGAAGGCATGAAACTACGAACACAGCTACAATTTAATTCATCATCATGAAGCTCTGTACTTAGTTTTTATACAAAATTAAAATATTCTACAAAAATAACACAAATACTGCTACGCCGTAGCACTGTAACGGGCTACGACGTAGGGTAAACCTTTTTATCCCACAAAATTACTCGTACATAAAATAGCACTTAAACAAAAAAATACATATTTCATGTAAAAATTAAGTTTCAATTTCTCGTCAATGAGTTAACATCAGTCATCATGGACCGTTAAACATTTACTCGTACAACTTCTATCTATAAACAAAACAAAACATGCAGAAGGCATGAAACTACGAACACAGCTACAATTTAATTCATCATCATGAAGCTCTGTACTTAAAAAAGCTTTTGTACTTGTATTTTAGTTAGTTTAAACAATCCCTTTAACAGAAACATTGCTACAGTCCACAATCAAACGAATTTATTAGTACGTAACCGCCTAAGTGTTTTGTTTCAGATTAAGAAATATATTAAGTCGGTTCCCGCGGAGAAAATATAAAAGGGATAAACTGGGAGGAGTGACTAAGAAGACATAGATGTAGGTAAAACCTCCCGCGGTGTCGGGACAAATCTAATTTTTGCCCTGTTAATGGTCTCTTGGCCCGCCTTTCTTTAGGGTTGCCACTATGTAATGCTTTTATAGTGATATCAAAACTTTTTGCTTCAATATTTTAAGCAGCTATTTTATTAAATGATATTCTTTAAAATTGATTACGGTATTGCACATGTACGAATATTGTATGTTACAAGATTAGGTTCAACGTTGATAGAAGTGTAATAAACGAGCTGTAAAATGCTTTCGGTTAGAAACTTTCAACAAAATATATTCTTATGAAACAGATTTTCTCTTTTCTACAAGAGCAGAGACGATGCCGTAATCTCGCCTGATGCGGAGTCAGCGAAGATGGTTCTTTGAGTAACGGAATCGTAAGACTAAACTTATCTCGGTGCAGATATTCTGAGACAGTTTGTAAAGCTGCACGTATGAGCTACCAGCAAAATATATTTTTGACATGAAAATACAGTGGAAATTCAATATGACAACCTTTTCATCACCGATAAATTACGATCGAGAATAATTTACGCAAAATTATAATCAGCCACTGTTCACTACGCATGGCTTATGCAACAATTCACTATACCACAGATTACAAATAGTTACTACTATACTACGATTATATCGCGGTTTTGATTACATTTTATGTTTTTTTGCGTTAATACATATGACTATTTTGACATCCCGGAAAGATTGGGTAGACTACCGGAACCACTCAAGACTGGCGCGAAAATTGTTACTCCGGGGAGGAATTTATAAAGGCGTAGTTACACAACTCACTGTGGTTGATGTGAGGGAGCATTATTTATGAGAGATTTGGGTAAACAGATTTATTTAGAGTTGCCTATAAGACCTTGTATTATTTATTTCTGGTTAAAACCGCACTGTTGCTAGCGGTACTAGCAAACGCATGTTAACTTGTTTTAATAAAAATATGCAACCTCTCTTTATTTCTTTCTTAAACATATTTTTCCTCTATCAAAATTTTAATAATGAAAAGAATGTATTTGGCCTCTAATTTCAATGTTATTTACCTACTTCACTAGTCACAGTGCCATAGTTCGATAAATCGTAATTCCACCTGTATAGTTGTACCACAATTCGTTCTTTCGGACACACCGCTTCAACCATACATTAAGCACTAAACACACAGAGCACACAACTTTTTAAAATACATGTAGTGCATACTACACAACCGAACATTCGCGTGGCCGCATTCGAGCTTTGAAAAATACATGTAGCGACTAGAGACTTTAGTGCGGCTCTTACAGTTAGTGTGGACTTAGCCTAAACTCCTCTTTGCCACTGAGCAAATCGCTTTTAGATTGAAACGAGAAATGAGATGTTTATTGTCTGCAGGCTCTTATGGCCGCCCTGAATTACTGCAGAAAATTAACAGGAGTTTATGGGGTGGTCTGAAACGCTTTGATAGATGTCGAGACAGGTACATTTACACATATCATGTTCCGTAAATACTATTGTTTATATATTTTTATTTTTAAACAGAGTATGTTCACTCAGGCCACCCATTTTTGTTTCAAATCGACCTTGTCACAAGAGCATAAGATAACGCAGTGTTTAACATGACGTGCTTGCCACCGTACGTTCAGAGATTGCTGACCAAAATGTGTAATTTTGCGCCCATAAAGATTCTTATTATCCTTAATCGTTGATTTCATAGCCAAGTTGTTAGAAGATAATTTGTTACTATTGACATGACTGAAATTTTACAATATATTTTAGTAGATTACAAAAATAAAATGTGTTCACTTTCGTTCATTGTTTTGCAAGATGATGCACACAGCACGATCGGGGATGACGGCCGTACGCGGTCGCACGGTGCCACGGACGTACAGTGTTGTTGACTTTAGTTTCGTGGAGTTTGCATCACTGGGTGGGTGGTTTGCATGCAACGAGGGATTCTTAAACGGAGAATCAAATGTGTATCTTTAATAGTTTAAAATTACACCTTCATCATGGCACGTGTTCCTAAACTGGACCCTTGGGGAAAATTTGTCTTTTTCAGATAAATAAAATCTAAATTTCAAATACTCTTAGCCAGAGTTTACGAAGAATTTAGGGAGGTAATATTTTAAGAATCTCAGCGAGTGTTCCTTGAGTAATATAAATAAGTAAGAATACATGGTTTTTTATATTGTGATTTGGTCAGTGCCGGATCAATAACTTAGCCAAAGCAGAAAATATCACTAGCCTCACGCATTTGAGAGCACCACGCCCTAAGGTAGTGAATATATACTAATTATATGGCTTTCTCCTATAGTCTTCCTCTTCTATAGTCTTGTCAAGAGTGTCTTGGAGTACTGTTGCCCGATCTGGTCACCTTACTATAATAAGTATGTGGATCACTTGGAAAGGATCCAGAGGAGATGTTTGCGTTACCTATCTCGAAAGCATGGCTTTGGTCGTTCTCTCAACAACTATGAGGATCGATTGTCCAGGTTTGGTGTCATTTCACTTGCCCAACGACGCAAAAGGTACGACTTACTTTACCTCCATAAAGTCGTGCACTCCGCCGTCGACGCGCCAGATCTGCTCTCATCCCTTAATTTTAGTACTTGGCACAGGTTGCGTAAACGGAATGCGTTTGATATTCAGGTCTATAAGAATAATACTTCCTTTTATAACCCTCTTGTTAGAATGTGTCGCACGTACAATGAATTGGCCAATAGTAGCAAAGACATGGATATAGATATTTTTAATGGCAATTTCCGTTGGTTCAAGAAAGCTATATCTGACACTCTATGCGCTGTCGAATCAGAATAACCTCACTCAAATTTTCTAAATTGTTTTATTTTTATTTTAGTTTAGTTAAGTTCTTACATTCAAAATAAATTGTTTTTCTTTTTTTATAAAGCATGCTGTGTATACAATTCGTGGATTATAGTTCCGTAAATTTAATTAAGACTTGTATGTTGACCAAGAATTAACTGTAATCTGTATGTATACCTTAAATAAAATTAAAATTTCTGTAATTCACATCCCTTTTTTTCGGAAGTTTTCGGAAACTGAAAGAATAAAAGGCCAAAAATCGCGAGCGCTCGCTACGCTTGCGCGCTAATTTATGTGGTTTTCTGGTAACTTCAATGGTTGTGAAAGATCGTGAAAGTAGGTCGTGATTGGGCCTTAAATTATAGGCCGCGCCTAGCCTTAAAAAAATCTAAGTCCGCGTCTTCAGAGGGTCCGGAACCAGAAAATATTTGAAAGGGGTCCACGAGAAAAATAAGTTTTTCAACCTCTGATCTATCAAATAACGTAGAGGTGGCAAATATTGTTTCTCTCGGAGCGGAAAAACAGCTGGGAGCTCGGGCTCGGGCCCTGCACCCAGACAGTGAGTGCGACATCACACATACTCTTTACCATGTAACCCTAATGCAGTGTCTGTTTAGCGTTTGTTTATTGAATAATTGATACGAGTGAACGTCTGGCGTTCACCGGTCAGACACTCCTGAATAATTTCTGAGCCTGAGGGGCGATGGGGGTGCAACACGAATGCGACTGATAGAGGCATATTGTTTTGATAGCTCAATTGCCAGACATTATTTTTTATGCTTCCTATACGAATTGGAAAGCGCGTAATGCTTATTTTAATAATTTCCTACCTACTTGAAACGTAGGTATGTCTCGTTCAAGTTATGTAATTTGTGCTGTCATTTAATTTGAAATTGTCCGGCTTATAAATAAAGAAGTGTTAAACACTGCTTTGTTCTTTAGTTCCTTTGTGGTAGAGCCGTTTGTGTTTCTAGTACCTAACTTTATAGCGTGTGCGTTAAACTCCTGACTTACGTTAAAATACCTAATCATTATATCTGAAAAAAGACATCTGTTTTGAAGGGAGGACATTCTTTGATACAAATCATAAATAGCTGCTACATTATACAAAGTTACTAAAAGTTTTCGTAACCGCGATAGGAGGATCGGATGGTGACAGTCCCTACAACATGTCGGTTCTAATGTCGGAAATGTTAGTATTTCTTTCCTCCTCCGTAATATACTCGTGTTGTGATTGCTGGTTTGGTCAGTAGGATGGGTTTCTGAGATAACAACAGTTTTCATGTGATCGATTATTATTCATTATCTATCTTCAGATTTTGCATCGCTTGGAGATCAAATAATCATTCGCACGTAATCTGCGTTAAAAACAATGTGACTTACAGCTTGCACGGTGGCCATCCAAAACATCTCATTCGACTTTCTAATTGTGCGTGGCAGGCCTTTTCGATTCGACACCTCTTGGTGGTATAACAGCTCTAATATCTTCGATAAGAGGTATTATTAGATAACAGGTCGCGAGCCGTCATCCTCCAAAACAGGCCCGCCCCCGCACTGGTGTATTATTATTTTGTGTATACAGTTAGAGTCACAAATCGAAAACTAAGTAAGTACTTCTGTTTTTTTTAACTAACGAGTAACAAAATAAGAACTAGGTATCACTAGATATTCAGAAAAAGAATGAAAGACAAAAAGAAAGCTTTGGACATGCAAATGTAAGCATTTAACAACAAGTGAAGCGTACATACGCTGGTACAGACATAAGACGTGTACATAAAGGAAACTGAAATGAAAGGTCGGATAATCGCAACGAATAGTTAGCGGGTTATATACCTGCTTACTATTCGTTGCTGTAAATTTTATATCGCTGTGTTTGGCCGTGTACTCTTTCAGATTCCGAAACCTTCGCTAACGCATCGAGATATTCAGCTTTTTAGTCTTTCAAATGTTTGGAAACGGATATGAATTAAAGGGAGCCATATTATTAGTATATATTTACTACATTAACGCGTGGTGTTCTCAAATGCATAATGTGGCTTAAATGTGGGCCTAGTGATACAAGTCTGTTTAATAATTAATCTAGTCAGTGAAATCTACCCAATGGCTTAGTCACAGTACAATATTTTTCCCAAATTTATGATAGGTGGAGTGTGTCTTATGTGGCTTGAATAAAGTTTAAAGAGGCGATCCGGAGGTCGCTCAAATTTAAGAGGCAAAAGCAACTAACTTAAACTTACTATTATCTTTGCTATTTGACATTTATGAATGACACATCACCTAGATGATGGAACATGCATAAGTACTTCAAATGATCCGTCCTAATAGGTTAGATTTTAGCATTTAGATTAGAGCCCCGATAGACACTTATGACCGATTTTCGTTCAAAAGTGTATTTCTAATGCATGCCTCTCACGCTTGTGTACACGCCTTAACAATAAAAATTCAGCGAGCGTTGCAAAAATATCATTACACCTCTTACACGGAGCCACGGTCGTCGGTAATTGCGCTCGGGATGCGACGCGACCGCCTCGAATGCGCGTCGGAGCTACATTGTAAAACGAGTTGCATCATAGTATTGCTTTTTTTTCTGAAATCGCTTGAAATGGTATATACATGATCTAAAAAAAGGAGCAGTTTACTCGAACTAATTTTGTGTGTTATAATAACCAACACGGTGCATTGTGGTACTCAAAGTATCAAAATCTTCCAATTGCATTCTGGTTTGCATGTACGAGTACGTATGTACTAATGAGGAATAGAATTAACTGTGTGCAAAGTATATCTTTTGTAGCTGTTACAAATTGTGTATAGACAGTTGATTCTGAAAATATCAATTTTAATTTCCAAGCATTGAAGCACAAAAAAATTGATACCATCTAAAGCGCAACCATCTAAGTTAAGATCGTCAATTTTTTTAAATTGATTGCGGCTTGTAATAATGTGTACAAGCCGCAATCTGAAAAACATAAAATGCGGTACTACATACAAACTTCCATCACAATAGCGTAAGTCAAAGACAATCTAAGCACTACCTGTTTGTAAAGTCAACACGCACCTAATGATTTGTTTGGTCGTGCTATATTTGCGCGATTATGCTGCGGTGTGCGAAGCTACGGCGAATGCTTCGTAGCCTGTTACGTGCTACGGCTGTACTCGTAGCAAGCTGGTGTAGAGATATCTATTTTATTTCACTGTTTTGTTTCTGTGCCGTTCAGATAAACTAGCGGTCCGCTACAGTGCTGAACGCATTCACATTAGAATCTCAATTAAACCTTCTTTATAGAGTCACTTCCTAGAGGCAGACTTTTGTCAACGATTGTAGTGATAGGTTGACACGTCGTCGTGCTCTCGCGGTAATAAAATAAAATAATTTCTGGTTAATTCTTGCAAACTTTTGTTTTCAACATTCGATACCTAATAGATTTTTTATTTTAGCAAGAGCCAACAAACGCAAGCATGGTGAGACTCTAAGCCTTGATTTCACGAAGATAATTTTAAAGAACAGTTTCGTTAACAGCCGGTTAAAGTCATTCTCGGTATGTAAATTGACACTGTCTGACAAAAATATGGCCGATTTAGTTTTTTTAACCTGCCATTCCAGAAGACCTCGAACTTGGACCTAATACAATTTTTTTAAAGATATCCTGATAACGCCAACCCATCTCATTCCTCGTTTTCGCTCCAAAAAATGTATATTACGTTTTCCAATGCCACCGTCGGGTTTGGCATAAATATGAACCCAACTAACTCGACTCATTGAATATCTACGAAGGGCGACCACTGGTCTATAGTAAGGGAGAATGGGGCAGCTTTGAACAGTTGTGGTCTTTGTTGGGTAGTGGCAACACAAAATTGCACAACTTCACTTGTCACTTCACTACTCACGTTTTAGGGTGCAGCAGCTTTGAACATTTGACTTCTTTTACTAAAATGGATATTGCGGCTATAATTTGCATGTTAATTGTCATATTATGTATCTAAATTTTATAGCCCAATAATCAGACTAAGCATTGTAGGTAAAACTGCGAATCCGAAGATATGGCAGAAAGTTTAATTAGTGTTATGTTGTGTTAAAAGGTGCCCCCTCTCCCTTACTAGGAGATGATGATTTCCCATCACGTACGCGGCTGCCCACAGTTTTGATTCCGTGGCCGGTCAATTAAATGCTTTGTGTGCTTTGCTGTTAGTAGAAGTCATTTTGCGACCTTTTTTCGTGGATTCCGTGGATTCTCTTTGACGGCGACTGCTTTGTATTCTGGTGGCGATGGTGAATATTGATAAAAAAGGTCGCTTTTATAATATGTACCTAAAGCCTCTCTTTCTATGTCCAGGTATAGCCATAGGACAAAGGTACATTACTTGCCTATGAATTTTGGGGCGTAATTGATACTTTCTAGTTACTTAAATGAAATATTTGGAACTTTAAACAGAAAGATACAAGAATCATAACAAACTTTCGTTATCATACAGACAAGCGGTTTTTGGTAAGGGTAGAGTAGGTAAGGGCACCGGTGGGCTGGGCGTATACGTCATCCATCACTGTATGCAAAGCGATGCTTGCGTGCCAATAGCTAAACTACAGAGCCAGGAAATATTACGCTTTCGTGCAAAGCAAAAATAGACTTCGTTTTCTTTTTGAATCGAGTTTCCTACACAGCTCGTATCTAAGCCATATCACAGCTTATGCATGAACGGAGAACAAAAGTCGGATGTTCTATCAACATGTTTTTACATAGCATACTTGTGTAAGAGCGTCGCTTTAATGTCAGGCTGTCTGTATCTATTTACTGTTAAGGTAACTTAGAATAACGTTTCCATTTCATAAACAAGTAAGTTAGAAAAATAAAGATGTATTTAACAAAAAAAAAATTATTTTTTACAAAATATCTATATATATTTATTTTACCAAAACAGATCTGGATAATTGATTAATTTTTGATGTAAATACGCGTACTACCTACCTGATATTTCATTTATATTAATTGTCAGTCAGCACGATACATTTAAACATAAGCAGTAAAATAAAATGGTAAATGCCGAAATGAAAAACAATATAAATTCTGATTGGAAGTCTGACTGCCAATAATATGTTTGCGTTGAAAATTATTCCAGGCAGCGGATATTAATTAATTCGTTTTAAAGCCCAAAGTTTTGTGAGCTATAATTTCCGTTGACAAAACAATGAGGTGGCTGAAAAAAGAGGAAAAGTGATGAAATGCGTTGGATTTCGCCCGGGGATGTCGGCTCTAATTAAATTTTAGCAAATGCGCTTGCATGAAAAATTTTCGTGTACCTTGGGAATTCGTTTGCCGACTGCATTTGGAGGGAAGTGTGCCGTAAGTGAAGTGCTCTGAAATAGCTTTAGGGATTTAATAATTCATTTTAGGGGGGCTTTGCAGCGCTGTGATAACTTTTTATGACATTATATTTTTCATCGCGGCGGCATTATACGCTACGTAACTCAGTAATTCTACATTGATATTCTGAACTTCTGTATGCATGGTGCCCGAAGGATGATTTGGCACCTATATTGATGAAGAGGTCTTGACTCAAATCTGTATGTGAAAAAAATCACTTATTTGTCTAACTGTATTTCAAAAATTAGATAAGCACAGCAAAAACTGATGTAAGAGTAAATTAACTGTTTTTTTATCTGTTACCATTTGCCGTTGTATCCCTTTAGGATATGAGCTCCTTTGAAGTGTTCTGTAATTACACGAAGAAAGCCAAAGGAGAATTCAACAAATGAACATGGCGAGGAAAAAAGGCTAAGAAAGATCAACATAATTTCGCTTTGACGGTCATATAAATAACCATTCTCCGCGCAAAGAAAACAAAATTTAAATTGGAAATCATATTTTGTAACGCGGGCACTCGATCAAAATAAGACTGCTTAGACGGCATTATAATAATTGATTCTGAGTTGACCGCCTTTCCGTAAGAGTGGTTATCGGTTTGGGGAGGAAATACCACGGCTCGGATAGGGGAGCAAAATTTATCTTTATTGCTCCGGCTTTAATGACACATAAACGTGTATAATTTGGGAATATCTCAGCGGAATTCCAGATTATTTTTTTGTGTCGGAATCAGAGTAAAGATTAGCGTTACTTATTATTTTTTGTTGTCCATTTTAAGTTTGGACAGGGAAATTACTACAAAATAGCGAATGAAACTAGTATACGAGTAAGGACTGCACAATGAAAGATTTGGCATTCCGTTTCTCCCAGAAAAGTCAGTTTTCTAACCAGACTTTGCTGAAAAGAGAATATGATACTCATAGTTTTTTTTTTAAATTCTGCTCGGTCGAGTTTGCGCCTCAGAATTTAGGTGAGCGTCGGGGCGGTGGCCCATCCGTAATATAATTACTGCTGAGTGCTTCCTTATATAAATAAAGTCTTTTGTTATTTGACCGGATTTGTTTACTTACTTAAGCTCCGACAACAGGCTCATGTTTACGCAACTTGACCATCTAAACTTCGTTGATAATTAAATTCTGGAGTAAGCGGAGAAATGCCTGTCAGACCGCAAATCTGCGGCTTTGAAACATACAATAAAATGGTAGCATAATAATTACTATAGCCTGATGTCGCTTTCACATCAAATATAAAATATACAATATACATATATATATGTATATATATATATATATATATATACATATTTAAAATACACATAATATATACAAATATACACTAAATAAATAAATAAATTTGACGAACTGTTAAAGGAAGATCTATAATGACGGTTGCGGTAAAGTAAGAAAGTGGGTGCGAATGAGTCTCTTGAATGACAATTTGCTGGGAGCCTGTTTTATATTTTCGGGAAGAGCATTCCTTCATCTTGTTTATCTTGGAAGAGCCTATACAAAGTAGCATAAAATATTTTTCGTCTAGCTTACGGTTTCACCACAAAGTACATTTGTATATTTTAAACGTTCCACATTTAAGGCGGAAATTACTACCCGAAGAGAAAATCGAAACGTTAAATAAGTAAAGTAGGAACTGATTTCAACCGCAGCCCGCTAATTTCGACGCCGAACTTCTAACTCTAGAAATTGTGAAATAAGTGCTTAGTTACTTAATAACACTTGTATAATGAGAGGAGTTCTATCAGCAAACACAAAATTTCAAATTAAATTCAATTCTGTTCCATTTCCCCTGGAGTTATAATTTAATGTGCGGACAAGAGGGAAATCCATAAAATCTAATGGGAAAATTCCAAGGCGCGATGAGCTTTCAAGATTTATATTAGTACTTAAACGACTGTGGTAGTGCCTGTTTAAGCTTTATTACTTTTCCCGGATTGAATTATTAGGAATAACTACCTTGCAGGTATTGGTGCGGGCGAAATATTTTTAGAGAAATATTTAGTTTTAACATTTAGTAACTTGATTAAAGTTATAGTTAAACAAAAAAAAGTTCAAAACATACTTGCAGTATATTTCAATAATATAGTCTGTTAAAATCAGCAATAAATCTTATTTTATTGTTCCTTAACATCGAATTGATAATTAAAACAATTCAAAACTTATACCGTGTGATTATAAAGAAAAATAGGAACTTTTAGATTTTAAATGTCCGCTATCCGAAGACATATGACTTCGAGGACCCTTTTTTCCATTAACTATTGCTCTTACTTACGTCTGAATCTATCGATCTTCAGCACACTATACTATGCAATGACGGCAAAATGGCTAGCTGCAAGCCTCACCCAGGCCTTGCCTTTTCATTACTGCAGCAGACCCGGCGAGCTACGATCTAAAGACAATAGTCACGCCCTGTTGGTACAGAGTCTCTACTCTCTATTAGAAATAAACTCGCCGGTAGAATGGAATAGCTAATCCATGGTATCTTTATGTCACTCAAATGACAGTTTTAACTCCAGCAAAACAGACATCAGGTGGAATAATGACTTTAATAAGGCGTTAAACCATTAATAGTAGAGCAATGCTCTGATCTCAAATTAAGTAGCTAAAGCAGTCATATGGGTAACAGACACAACGAAGCCACAAATACTCAGATCCTTGACAAAATTGAAAATTGGTTACTAACATTGTACCGTCTGGGTATCGAACCCGGGACCTCACAGATGGTGGCACTATGATACCGGTACTCATGCCACTATACCACGGAGGTCATCAAACCTTTAGCGTTATTTGCTACTTCTGTCGCTCTTTCTAACATGTCCGTGCGAGCAAGCAGGCTAGCTAGATCCGTAAATATGGACGCAAGGTTTCAGAGTACAGCCTCGGAAATGCAAATTCTGAATCGTGCCGACCCCCAATATAGCCATCCATTGAGGCAGGCTTAGACATAAACTGCATCAACAATACCTCGAAGAAATACGTGTATGAGCAATCGTGGTCGGGACAGGGTCAGTACGGAGCGAGTTGAATTTGCGAATAGTGGAACCCTGTTGCTTGGATTAACGATTGCCTGGCAAATAAGTATTCTAATCTGACGACCACTTTGGTGTAATGGTTAAGAAGTTGACTATTAACCAAGTGGTTGCGGGTTCGATCCCCGCTCTGTATAAACATTTGCGTGTATGAACATGTCTGTTTGTACTGGTCTGGGTGTTATATGTATTTAATTAAGTGTCTCAACTATAGTAGTGTAGTTTATAAGTATTACTTTATAAGCATCCATTAACACTTTGCTAAAAATAAATGCATGTCTCTCTCATGCATGAATAATCAAAGAGTTGTCAGCATAAATTTTCAACGAAGCACGTCAACTCTAGATTCTCTTGTAGTGTTACTGGGAAACAAAATGTAGAAACAGGTTATTTAAACGTACATCTTAATCCAATAGCACATGCCTTGCAAACACTTTGTTTACGTACGAAATAATGAAACTGTTACCTACACTGACTTTTTCTTGAAATATGCTCTTTTTCGCATATGAATAAGTTTTATATCAGAACTAGCGGACCCGCAGACGTTGCTCTGCCTGTTGTTTTTTTTTTACTTTTCTGATCTTTTAAACCTTCCTTGGACTTCCACGAAAATTTCAAGACTAAATTTATTCAAATCGGTTCAGCCGATCTCGAGTTTTAGCGAGACTAGCGAACAACAATTCATTTTTATATATAAGAAGATGTAATATGTACGTGCTATCACGCTAGGAGCTATCTCACTCCACAAAATCAGTTGTCAGTAAAACAACAGACAAAAACTAACTACGTGACTTTAGTTAGCGGCAAAGTTTGTAACATAGCGTTAATATGAAGAAAACAATGCTACGATTTATTTCCCTAATGCTCGTATAGAAATGTTTGTTTTGTAAGAATGCATTGTTTTTGAGCATCCCTTATAATTGCGTCAGTCCTATTAAACGTGTGTGTTTGGGCCACAAAAGGTCTCGTTATGTTCGGCAAATATTTTCGTAACATAATAGGGCCTGCCTTCACAGGCTTACTTTGATTATAAAATGTTACTTTTTGTCTCTTAGCTTTAGCAAAAAACAAGGTACACGGAAAGGTTAAATTAACTTTTGTTTACATATTCACTCATAAATAAATAAATGGGGACAACATCACATACATATGAGTAAAGTTATATATGTCGGAGGCGTCTTTATTTTCGGTGGTATCGTCGGACATCGTGTGGGCGTATAGTTGGGATAATCAAGCAAAGAAACATAGTGAACTCAATCAAATCACCTTTATTCACGTCCCAAATTAAGTTACGAGGCTTGTGTTATGGGTACTAGACAACGGATAAACATACTAAAATGCTTTTTTTGTAAATAAATACATATTATACATAGAAAACACCCAGACCAGTACAAACACACATGTTCATGCACACATATGCTTGTACTGTGCGGGGATCGAACCCGCGACCCTTGGTTTTACAAGTCCGACGTGTAAACCACTGCACCAAACGTCGTCAAATATAACATATATCAAATATATATGTATATAGTGTTATGGGTATCAAAAACAACGAAGTTACTACAGACATTCAGACCCGTGACAACAGTGAAAATCGGATTCTAACATTGTCTCCATCTGGGTATTGAACAAGGCACTACATTAATTGCGGCACTTTGAAACTAGAAACCCGTTACTGCTCCACGATGGTGTCATAATGTTTATACATAGTTTAAATGGAAAAAATGAATAATTTCAAATTATCTATATTACATATTATTAGGATTATTTATTTTTATTTTATATGCCATTTATTTAGTAGTAAAGTAAATAATCATGCAAGATTTCTTGAACTTAAATAAATGCGTTGGAGTATAAGTATGAGAGTCTGACGATAGCTTTGGCATAGTGGTCTGAGGTCCAGACTACAAAACCAGCTATCGTGGGTTCGAATCCTGCTAAAGGTGATGGTCTGTGTGATGAGCACGAGCATTTGTACCTGAGTCATGGGTGTTTATAAAATGTATTTAAGTACTGACGCTTAGTTTGGGGCTAGGCAATTGGTTTGTTCGTTGAAAAATAAATGAAAAATTTGATACTTAAAATTAAAACTTTTGTGAAGTTTGCATTGTGTATTGTATGTTGATAATGGAAGTACTCCGAGCAATATCGTCAAAGGAGCAATTTGTTTAACATGACAGCCATTAAGATGAACGTGATAATATTAAAAGCACCGGTCCATTGTTACATTACATAACAAGGTCAATGATCTACTCATGGTAGGTACATAATTTCCATTTTAAAAAAGAGTTTTTGCATTGAATTAGTATTATGGAAAATTGGAAAGCATGTAAAATAATAGTTTTATCTGTTCGCTGAACCTTATGCTAAGTAAATCAAAGGTTATCATACACTAACTAATGTAGGTAACAAAAATAAATTTAACCATCCATTAACGCCCTGTTAAGTTTTAAATTTATGAGCTTTTAAGTTATTTTTTATTATTATTCAAACAACATTAAATGTTTTAAATACTCAGCGAAGATATAGTACCAATAATGTAAATCTTTTAACAATTTTGATTTATTTGTTTCAGGTAATAGCACTGCACCAGTAAACAGGGCATGGAATTTGTTCAATGTATAACCATAAACAGGTAGGACGTGGTATAACTTTTTTATCATTACACCCTCAACTTACATACAAAAAAGAAACAAATACAAAATTCAATGATTATGTTTTATATTAAGACATTTAATTAATGAGTACATAATAAAGTACCCACAGTGTTTGAAATGTCAATTGTTTCAAAGGTTGTATTTGCGATAGGGGCTAAATTAGCTAGCGGCACCTGCATGATTAATCAGTATGAACAGTCTACGTGCACACGTATTCATGGTACGTTAGGCACTGAAACTAGTGATGCTACTAGGTTTGATGTTTTGACTCTATTTTATGGTTAGGGCACTGGTAATTTAAAAAAGTCTCAAATAAAACAGGCGAACAATGCTTATTTAGATTCTATTTACGAACACGTAATAAACTTTAAATAAAAAGTGTAACTCTAAATATCGAATTTTACTTGGTATCGATGACGATTGATGACGATACGACATTGCGTGGTCTTCTGGACAAAGAAAAACTTAGAGGAGGTACGTAAACTCGCTGTTAACACCTGCTGTTCCGCCGAACACAGCTCCGCAACAATAGAATATCGATTCTAGGCGTGATCATCGCGATTTACCGGATAATCTTACTGATCATTGATGATTTGGATGCATAATGACTACATTACTCGTACCAGTAATACCTAAGCCCCTCGCTAGTAGGATCGATTGGTAGAGTAAATGTTGGCCGGCTGACGCCCGCCGGCCTGCCAAGCCGTACTCCGGTTCAATGAACTTAGATTTGTACCTTTTGGATTTCGGACCATGATTGGTGTGCAAGCATTTTCCGGGCAGTATTTCGATCGTATGACCTGGTTTTTGTTTCAACATACGGTAGTTAATTTTATAGTATAATAAAGCATACCGAATTATTACGTAGCTATAGAATTCGAAGAAAAAGATGTATATCCAAAACTAAGAAGCCTTACATCGCCTTTGGACTGGCTTATAATTGTTTACGTATTTTATGAATAGGTCGATAGCTTTTTTGCCTTGTACTTGTGTGTGTGTGTGTAAAATAAAGTCAATAAATATACAACACGGCTTGTTGCTTGATTCAGAGCTGTACCATCCTAAATATTCTTGTCCCAACAAGACCCTTTCCAAACGCAAATGCAGTAACGTATTTAGGGTGCTATTGCGATATTTTCCGATCGAAAGCGGAGGAAAAGTCCACAATTCATAATGTGCGACCACACTGAATGCGCGGTAACTGGACAGACATGGCAAGCGTGGCGAGCGCCGGGCGCATCGAATCATATATGGCGTTAGGTTCCCGCCTTAGTCTCTGCAGAATGGTCTCAAAGGCGCGCGTACAGAGTGGAGACCACTGTACGAAAATGAATTATTAAAACAAAATCTACCCAATAGTTTAGACACACGGCAATATTTTTAATTTTCTACATCATGTAGTTGTGACTAACTAGACTCACACTAATTTGAGGTGCATCGCAGAAACAAAACGTTTTCAAACGGTGTTCGATTTTGTTTGAATTTTAATAAAGCTGAAAAAGAATGAATTATAGGTTTGATGTTGGGGGTTTTTTTAAATACTTGCTTCAATCATACTTTTATAAACAAGTAATATTGATGTTTTCATTTATTGTCTGTATATGACTATACTAAAACATGTTTGATATTTCCGGGCCCGCTGTCTCCACCGCGCTAGGCTTGCAGTGTGGACACACTAGGGTCCTCGTGCCTTCGATGATGGCTGTGCGAGCGACGTGGCTCGAATGTCGATCATTGTTGAGTGTAAGGAGAATACTAACCCGGGTTTTTTTTTTAAATATCAAAGACTACTTTTCTATAAAGCTTATTGATAAGTTGAGAAAAATTCAGAATAAAACCCTATTCTCTGCAATTAAAGAAAAAACTGACATCAATTTATAGGGTATGTAATCTTGAATGTATGTATGGATTTTACAAGCGAAGTAATTTATGTAAGTCTTGATTTACCTACATTTTTCTTGTATTTTATTCAGGTACGTCTAGGTACAGATAGTTTAAATCAGTTGTGCGCGCGGCCCTATGTGTGCGTGGGCTTGTAAATATACAACTTTCATTCGTGTGGCAGTGACGCGGCCACAAAGTACTTTTTTATATAGGGAATAGAGACTTAACTTCAGGGTTTTTTTGGGCAAGGTGCACTAGCGACATCTATGTTTGTCAGATGGCAACTTTATTGTACTGTATCGTACTGTAGGTGTACCTACACTCTTCCTATTTCCTTATCCTTCTTTTTAGTTTTTTAGGAAAATAATGTATGGATTAATAGTATTTTTAAGCAGTTTACTTGAGCTCTATCAAATACATACATTAATAAGAAAATAAAACAAAAAATTTCGAACAATACAGTACCTATATTTCAGAAATCAGAATATTTATTTGCACAATGTACATTACATTGGATGGCTGAAGGCATGCAAATGTTAGTAGGTACGTTTCAGTATAACTGTTACAGTACAATACACAATTCATTCACTGGAGTGTCTGTCTCAAATCCTCAAATCAGTCACTATACAAGCTATCACCATTTTACTATGCTATCACTGTCGTAGTTTTAATACTAGTTTGGAGGAGCAGGAACAGGACTCGACTCAAAAAACAGCTTAAACAAGACAAGATTAACTTGAAAGCACAAAATACAGAAAAACAACGAACCGCACCGCACAACGAACGAAATTTTTCTGCAATGTCAGTCAATGTCAACAAAGTCAGTCAAAGTGACACGACTTGACATTCAGAGCAGAAAAAATGAGGTTCTATGACCGGGGGTAGAAATTGTCTGTCTATTAATGTAAGTGACATGAGACATCTATAGTTTTCCGACGGCAACTTTTGCAGTTTAGTACTTGATATTACTGTCAGTAAATTAATTCTATGATTGTAGGCCCTGGACGCGGCAGTCGTCGTCCGAGCAAGACGTGTCCTTATCGCTTTTTCTTACGGGTACAGTCGTTTACGAAAATGTCTAGTTCTTCACGGAGAAAATGTTTAAGGAGTCAGGTAAATATTAAAAGATTTTTATTTTATTTATTTATTTTTTTAATTTAGATGTAATTAATATTTATTATTCAGAGATCGGAATTGGGTGTGTGAAAATACCTAAAGTTTGCAGCGGGACATAATATGGAGCACGTGTTATATTCTCGATATTTTGTATTTTCACACACCTAATTCCGATCTCTGATTATGATTCTATATAAGAAAAAAATTTTCCTTGTTGACGTTTACGTATTATTGTTTTAGACTCGAGAAACCATTGCTAAGGTATACGAATTTCTGAAAATAGATGCGAGAGATATATTGGAACTAGTAAGTGATCCAGTTTGCAGCGCAAGTCCAATTTTAATATCGAAATTAAGTGAACATTTAAATAGCGTACGGAAAAGAACAGCAATGGCAGTGGGGGTATCAGAGAGAACAATTACTAATATATTGGCTGAAGGAAAAGAATCTGACTCTAAATTTAAATCTCCGCATAAAGACCGTAAAAAACGTTTAAAGAAGTTAGAATTAGACAACTTTAACGTTGATGTTATACGTTCCACTATTCAAAATTACCATTTAGAACATCGTGAATTACCTACGTTGCTAAAGTTGAAAAGAATATTTCAAGATAAACTTAACTATGATGGAAGTATTTCGACTCTGCGTACAGCTTTGTTAAAGTTGGGATACAAATGGCGAAAAACTGTGGATAACAGACGTGTTATTATAGAGCGGCATGACATCCAAAAACTACGATTTTCCTACCTAAAAAAATTACTCAGATACCGTCAAGAAAATAGGTGTATCGTATATACAGATGAGAGCTACATCTTAACTAACCATGTGCAAAACAAAGGATGGGGTAATAAAGATGGACCACCTTTAAAGAGAAACCTGTCGAAAGGACAAAGAATTATCATTGTGCATGCTGGTTCAGAACAAGGTTTCGTACTGTTAGAAGACGCTTTCGTGCACAGTTTTTAAAAAACAAAATTAATTAATTAAAAGTTTATTTGTGGTTTGTCACAACTGAGGAGAGAGGGGGGAACCCGTTGGCAGCGTGTGTACGCGGTCGAGAGCAGGCGCGAACTGAACCTCGGGCTCCGGGGTTCAGGGAGCTAATGGCAAAAGTGCTGACACAGCTCTATTGCGGGTAGATCAGCCCTTATGGGTGCATCTATTAGTTATAACAACCCCCGCCGAAGATGAAACTTCGGGGTTAAAATAACCGAAGTTTAATTAAACTGAATTATACTATTTCTCTAAGTCTAGGAGGGGAAAGCTGCGAAGGTTGAGGTTCTGATGCTAGTGAATTACTAGTTTTTATAACAGGGGTTTCCTTAAGGGAAATGTTATCAATTTGCGACTTTTCTAATTCCGTTTTCTTAAGAATATTAGTAACGCTGCGGCAGGGTTTTACATGAATTATAATCTTATATACTATAACACATAGAACTATACTACACATAACTAAGCTAATTATAGAGTAATGTGCACCGTATTTCGTGAAGTGGGGTTGATCGATAATTTCTTGAGATTTGTTCAAAATAGAAGATGATGCTTTTATATAAAACTTTAAATTACTTAAATCAATATCTTCTAAGTGAATGGGTTTTAGTTTTAATTGGGTAGTATTTATTGAATTAGCTTTACAGCATGTGTCATGGATAATGTTATAATCAGATTTTTCAATTGGAATTGACACATTAAGTACATTAAATTTCGGGATCAACTTCGTATTTTTACAAAATGCGGTGCAGTTGCTCGGCATGTTAAGTACACCTGTACCGAATATGTTTACAATTTTCATTTCAGAGTCTATGCAATCTATAAACAGTTTAGACGGAACAGATTGGACATATATCCAGCGGTTATTTGTGAGCGGTTTCCAGATGTCCATATCACCAAAAATCACTTTAGTTTCACACTGTTTGGGGAGTTCAGTTAGCACTTTTGTTAATAGGTCACTTTCACATGAGGCACGAGCACTGGGGGTGTAAGTATTCATGACTGCACATACATAGGTTTGGGAGTTTATAATTTTACAAGGGGCCAAACTATCTAGGGTACAATAACGGGATTTGTCTTTGGTCATTGCTATGTATCTGGTACTGGGTATTATTGTCGCGTAAGACTTTGATTCATTGACGTCATGCGGTGTAGGTAGCGGAATATTATTATACAATGAATATGTTTCCGGGGTCACGAGCGGTACACTTAAAACAAATACTAACTTATTTCTATAATAGTAACAACTTAAACTAGAAGCTTGAATTATAGCATGTATAAATTCTATATCTAAGCTAACGGGTAATTTCAGATTATTAGGGAAATATCTGTAACTCTTGGCAAGCTCTTGATACAATTTTGACGGGGTAATAACAGATGGGTGTAACACATTTTGGTTGCAGAATAATATTGCATTTACGATGTCTTCTAAACGGAAGGACACTGTCAGTATAGCTGAATCTAAAGTGTTAAAAACCGTATTTAAACTGGAAGTAATGATCGCTTCCTGTGAGGCGATCGCCGTGTTGTTTAAATCCGCGGAGAGCTTGTCAATGGCTGTTTTTAAGTTGGCTTCATTAGCTATTATCCTTAACAAAGTTTTGTTTTGGGCGGCTAGAGTGGAGGATGTAATCAGAATATTTTGTTTGAGCAACGAGGCAAGCTTCTTTTCGTTTCCCTGTACAGTATTTAGAGCATCATCGTATCTTATTGCGTCATCTTCTGTAAGAGTTCCAAACAACTGTTTGAGGGCTGAACCAATGCCTCCAAACCATGCAGACCGTTTACTTCTGTGAGTAAATAAGTGAGATAGTGAATCATACTCTTCGACAATATCATGATAGCGAGTTAAGACAGGTTCTAAAATATTATCGCATTCTACTTTATTATATAATTTACTTAATTCACAAAAATGGTTAATTTTATCCAACATTAACTTTAAATTTGTAATGTGTGGGCTTAAATAAGTAATTTCGATGGGGGCGAGTACACTAAGATATCCACCGTTCACTTTCAATTCACCCATGTAGTCGAAGTATATTCCCGGGCTTGAGCTGATTGGTTCAACATAGTCGGATTGGCCTTGCGTTATCATACTGAAATGTAAATGAGTATTCCGAAATTACCCTTAATTCAACTATGACTTAATGTTCTAAAAATATACTAAGTACTTAAGCTAACAAGAAAGTCCGTACTGTGTAGGACATTTTAAACAAGACACGCTGTGCTTACAATGTTGCAACTTACGTGCCCTACCTACGCTGTGTTATATCGACGCGTTGTGATAACGCGAACACCATGCTTGGATGGTTTCATGCAGTATAAGATAAATTTAAACTATTTTAACTATTTCGGTTTAAAACATTTATGTAAAAATTACGTATTTATTTCAGCAGTTGTAGTGATGGTCGCCGGTTTGAATTGATCAAAGTGGTGTGTTACATGGCGTCTATTTATTAGTAGAGTGGCGGTGTTGTTGCTATGAATTTCTATAATCTTGTACGGTCCTTTCCACAGGGGAGATAATGCTTTCCTGAGTCTGAGGTGGTTTTTGAGGTATACAAGGTCGCCTACTTTATAGCGTGGAGGTGGTCGAGTACGATTGTCGTAATATGTTTTTGATAATTCTTTAGATTTGTTAAGGTTTTCTATGGCTTTCTCGCGGGTATGTTTGAATTTGTGTTGAAGGCGTTTTACGTAGTCTGAATACGTGGCACCGAGACTGGTTTCGTATATTGTATTCGGAATAAGCGGTTTGTGGCCGAATACCAATTCATAGGGCGTGAATTTAGTGGTCGTGTGGACAGTAGTGTTATAGGTTAGCATGGCGGTATAAACGTAAGTCGGCCAATTGTCCTGATTTTCATTTATAAACGATTTTAAATACTCTTTCAAAGTGGAATGGCTGCGCTCAAGTGCGCCTTGAGTTTGTGGATGGTATGGAGACGACCAAAGCTGTTTAATTTTTAAGAACTGGCAAGTGGTTTTGAATAACTCGGATGTGAAATTGGTACCTTGGTCAGTAAGGATCGACTTAGGAATTCCAAAGAGGGAAATAAAATGAATGAGGCAGTCACTGGTTTCCTCAGCAGTGGTACTACGCAGGGGATAGGCCAAAGAATATTTTGTTAAGTCGTCTTGCAGTGTTAATATGTATTTTAGTTTAGCAGGACCTGATTCAGGTAGAGGGCCAACGATGTCTAAAGCAACTCGTTGGAATGGCGCGGTGGACGTAGTTGTTATTTCCATAGGGGCTCTGTGTATTTTCCTTAAGGCTTTATTTTCTTGACAGTGTTTACATTTTCTTACATAGTCTTCGATGTCACTTCTCATACCTTTCCAATAGAATTGTTCTTGAATTCTGCTGTACATGCGAGCCGCGCCTAAGTGTCCAGCGATGGGAATGTCGTGATTATCACGGAGGATTTTCGGTCTTTCACTTAATGTGGGGAAGATGATTCGATTTAAATAAACGTGGATTGATATATTTGTATCGTGAAACACATAAGCAAGGATGTTGTAGATTTTGGTATACAAGTGGTGATCAAACGGATTCTTGAAATCTGATATAGCAATGTCAGATACATTTTGAAGTAGTAGCAATTGGTTTTTTATGTTAGTGAGTGTGTTGTAGATATCGGGGTAAGAAGATTCATCGAAATGATTAACTTTAGTGAATATTAGATAAACAGTTTTATTTTCATGGGATATTTCTAGGAATGTATGAAGTTCTTTTTCGCAGCTAGTAATTTCGTCTCTATTTTCAGAGTTGGAAAGGATTTCTTCAACATACGGATTTGATTCATCAAGATCTAAGGAAGTAGGAATGATTATTATTTTATGAGTGGATTTTAGGAGGGTTTCATTGTGTTCAATTATTCGAGTGTTAGCAATAAAGTTTTTGTTAGCAGTAGCTTTCAGGTATTTAGAGTAATTCCTAGCAATGTTAGAATGTTCATTGGACGATGATTCAGGGTTTGTTGGAGTTTGGGGATTTTGAATAATCTCAGGATTCAGTAGATCTGTATTGGATGAATCTTCAGAATTTAATTGTTGACTGGGTCCCAATGTAGTTTCTGGATCGGGTTGTTTTCCAGGATTTCTCGCATTTTCAGGAGAAAGTGGTGTATCAAGAACTGGTAAGTTTTCAGGACAAGGTGGTGCATCTTGGACTGGTAAGTTTTCAGGATTTAGAGGAGATGGTATCGTCAGGTTATCAAAATCGAGATCTAGGTCTTCACTTTGAGGACTAAAATCAATAGGGCCGAGATCCATAAGCTCGTGATCTGGACTTGGGAGAAATCCATTGGGGTCCGGTGTTTCTAAGTTTTGATTTGGGATTACAGGATTCGGAGCGGACGGAGGAATTGAGAGTGGAATTTCGTTGAGTTCATCAGGGAGTTCGGGTAAGTGTTGGTATTCCGTATTATTTGTATTTGGATCTTGGGATGGTAATATAGGATTTACAGGATATCGAGAGAGAGCATCAGCTGCTGAATTCAGTCTGCCTTTACGATATATAATCTCATATTCGAATTCTTCGAGTTGTAAACGCCAACGCTGAAGTTTGCTACTAGGATCAGTGTGATTGAAGAGCCATTTCAAAGGACGGTGATCGGTTATGACATAGAATTTGTGACCAAAGAGATAAGGTCTAAAGGTTTTACATCCAAATACAATTGCGAGGAGTTCTTTTTCAGTAGTGCTGTAATTCGTTTCGTTTTTGTTAAGAGTTCTGGACGAGTAAGCTATGGGATGGTCTTTACCGATAGGACCTTGGGAAAGGATAGCCGAGATTGCGTAGTTAGACGCATCACACGTGAGGTTGAAAGGTTGGGTAAAATCAGGATATGCGAGAATTGGGGCAGATACTAGTTTATTTTTTAGTGTTTCAAATGCTAGCTGCTGCTCATTGGACCATACAAATGGGATATCTTTCTTTAATAAGGACGTTAGTGGTTTGGACAGTTTCGAGAATTCAGGAATGAAACGTCGGTAGTATGATATTAGACCCAGAAAGGATTTTATATCTTTAGCAGTTTTAGGGACTGGAAATTCGGAAACAGATTTAGTTTTATCAGGATCGGGTTTTACACCGTTTTCAGTTATTACGTGTCCTAGGTAACCGACTTCTTTCCTTAAGAATTCGCACTTATCGGGTTGAAGCTTGAGGTTGAATGAACGGAGTTTTTGAAAAACAGCTTTTAGGTTTTCTATATGGGAAAATAGATCATGAGAATATATGACGATGTCGTCGAGATAGACGAAACATCTTTCACCTTGGAGACCAGTCAATACATTATTCATTAAACGTTGGAAAGTTGAAGGGGCATTCTTAAGCCCGAAGGGCATTCTGGTAAATTCAAAGTGGCCTTGAGGGACGCTGAAGGCGGTTTTGCAAGAATCGTGGGGTGCCATTTTGATTTGATGGAAACCTGAGGAGAGGTCAAGCGTGGAAAAGTATTTAGAATTTCCCAGTTGGTCAAGAATTTCGGTGATGTTAGGGATTGGATAAGTTTCACCAACGGTTATATCGTTCAGTCGTCGGTAATCGATAACGATGCGCCATTTTCTTTGACCAGAGGCATCTATTTTCTTTGGGACGATCCATATTGGAGAGGACCATGGAGACAGGGAAGGTTGAATTATATTTTGATCTTGCATTTTCTTTATTTGAGATTGAACTTCTTGTTTATGTACTTCGGGAAAACGATAGGACTTCACATTAACGGGTTGGTCCGATGTAGTACGAATTTCATGCTGAATGGCATCTGTTGATGTTAACTGTTCGTGTGACAAGTGGAAGATATCAGAATACTGGGAACATAAGTCGTATAACGCTTCTGCTTCTTCACCATTTAGGTGTTCGGTTCTAAGGAGATTTAGTACTTCATCTGTTCGGGAAAGAGTATCATTATTGAGGTGGTAAATCGGGGTCTCAATTGAAGATGTTGGCATAGGTTGAATTCTAAGCTTGAGGTCAGAATTCAGAGTTATGGGATTTTCGGATGTATTTACTACGGATATGTTTATTCTTTTGTTAGTTTTGAGTTCGACTATACAGTTAGCAATCAATAAGGAGTCAGAGATATGTTGATCTAGTATGAGACCCTCTTTAATATTGGTATTGGAAACAGTGCATTCAATGATGGTCTCAGTTCGAGGTGGAATTATGTAGATGGGCTCAGAGAATTTTAGTTTAAGGGTAAAAGATTGGATCTTTAGGATACCTTGGTTGTAGTCTATATTACATTCAAGGCTATTGAGGAGATCATTGCCAATGATGCCGTCGTAGGGCAAATTAATTTTGTCAACAACATGGAATCGGTAGAATATGCTCTTGGCTTTGGAATTGGGAAATAAGTTTAAATTGAAATGACCTAATGTAGGAGTACATTCTTCTGATTCGTCAATACCTTTGAGGTTTATGATTTCAGGGTGTAGGGTAGGTAATGTGCGCATGGAAGATTTCTTCAGAAGACTGACAGCAGAACCAGTGTCAACGAGGAATGTGAGGGGTTCGTCGGCAAGTGTTGTTTTCAGGACAACATAAGGTAAGTATCTTTTATTTGTATTACTATTGATATTATATACTTTATTGTTTTTATTTTCTGATTGCAGGTTTGAAGATAAGTGGGAGCCAGAGGCTACGGATGCATATGACACGGAAGGGTTGACTGATTTTGTCAGACGGGACACTTTTGGTTTTGGTGCAAATGATACGGTGGATTCAGTTGGTTTCAATTGATGGGATATAGTAGTTGTCGATGGTTTTTTAGGTTTGGATGAAGTAGGTTTATGAGATACAGTGGATTTCCCGGATTTGGATTTTGTCAATTTAGATACGCTGGGCTCAGAAAGAGCAGATTTAGGAGATACGGTGAGTTTTTTTGACTTAGATACAGCGAATGTAGATGCAGTGGACTCTTTGGGCTCTTGGGCAGATTTAGGAGATACAGTGGGTTTTTCGAACTTGGATACAGTGAATGCAGATGCATTGAGCTCTTTGGACTCTTGAGCAGATTTAGGAGATACAGTTGGTTTTTTGAACTTAGATACAGCGAATGCGGATGCAGTGAGCTCTTTGGACTCTTGAGCAGATTTAGGAGATACAGTGGGTTTTTTGAACTTGGATACAGCGAATGCGGATGCAGTGAGCTCTTTGGACTCTTGAGCAGATTTAGAAGATACAGTGGGTTTATTGAACTTGGATACAGCGAATGCGGATGCAGTGAGCTCTTTGGACTCTTGAGCAGATTTAGAAGATACAGTGGGTTTATTGAACTTGGATACAGCGAATGCGGATGCAGTGAGCTCTTTAGACTTTTGAGCAGATTTAGGAGATGCGGCGGATGTTGAATTAGTAAGGGTGCCTTTTTTATCAGGGATCACAGAAGTTGGACTCTCGTGACACCGCCGAGAGCCCGTTTTCAGTTTAAATTGTTTTCATTATTGGTTTCGTCAAGGTCTTCCTGTACGTTCTCATCATATTGATCTTGATCATTGACGATGTATGTAATGCGGCGTGGTTGCGATGACGGTTGAGGCTGAGAGTTGGAATATCGTCTGTTATTGTTATATTCGCGTTTACGGCAGTTTTCAATAGAATGTCCTATGTTTTTGCAGTACCGGCATACGATGGTGTTGTGTGGTTGATTGTTGCGAGGACCTTGCGAGTCGCGTGTTCTGTTATGGGAAATAGCGCGTGATCTGTCGGAATTGGAAGGTTGATTTTGCGTCTTTTTACTGAAATTTTGTAGGAGCTTTTCTTCCGCAACTGCGAAATTAACAGCCGCGTTAAGGGATGTTGGATTGCGGCATCGGACAATTTGTGAAAGTCGAGGTTGAAGCCCCATCATAAATGAATGAAGGGCCAGGTCTTCCATAGCAGCAACACGGCCAGCTAGTTCTGTTTTCTTTTTAGTTGGAATAGAAATATTTATTTCGGTAAGCAATTTAGCGAGACATGTTTCCACGCGTAGCCCGAAGTTGTTAACTGACTCATTATATTGTTGTTTTGAATCTTGTAGCTCGGATAATAAATGTGTATAATGTTTTTGTTCTCCGAACTGTTGTTTTAGGAATTCAATGAATTGTTCGAAAGAGTCGAATTCTTTTATAGAACATACACTTTCAGCTCGGCCTTCTAATTGGCTAAGAATATACTTGAACAATATGGCTTTCTGAAGATCGTTAGCTAAACTGAATGCATTTTGACAATTGTAAATGAACGGGTTTAGTTTTTCGCGATTTCCATCGAATGGTTTTATAAACTTCAATAAAATACCGAGTTCGATCTCGGGTTTAAGAGCTGCTGAAGCAGTAGTAGAGCGGGTTACTGGTTTTGACGGGCCTGGTACGATAGGCATTTGTGCGTCATGAGGTTCAATGTCTAAAAATTCTTCTTGCAACGACATAGTAACTTAGGCAATAAAATACGATAATGTAACAATTAATAAACACAATTCGGGTATAGTAACACTGTTGAAATAAAATACTTAATTAGAATTTAACTTGGCTACCTTTTGAATAACAATGACCAAAGACTCACCAAGAAAGGGCCAGAAGTATGAATGCGCGCATAGTGATTTCTTGGAACTGGGCTGGTCGGATGTTCGGATGTTGATTCGGCGACGGCGTTATCGCGCTCGGGATGGCGCGACGGCGATTTAGCGTGATTGAGACAGGGAGGTTGAACGATGCGGCGATGGGTGAGTTCGGCTGCTCTGGACAGTGGATGCGACCGTGACGATAGTGACAGGAACAACACACTGATGACGGCACGATGATGTTGTAGCACGAATTGGTATGGAAATAGGAATTGGCGTCACTTATACACGTACACAGTACTGGCACAACACTTAGGTTCACTGGATTTCGAGGCGTTTCCGAGGATCACACTTTTCTTGATCCCACCGCTGCCACCAAATGTTAGAAGACGCTTTCGTGCACAGTTTTTAAAAAACAAAATTAATTAATTAAAAGTTTATTTGTGGTTTGTCACAACTGAGGAGAGAGGGGGGAACCCGTTGGCAGCGTGTGTACGCGGTCGAGAGCAGGCGCGAACTGAACCTCGGGCTCCGGGGTTCAGGGAGCTAATGGCAAAAGTGCTGACACAGCTCTATTGCGGGTAGATCAGCCCTTATGGGTGCATCTATTAGTTATAACAGTACCTAACGCACTATTGACATACAAAGCAAATAGTGTTTCTGGTGATTACCACTCTAACATGAATGCAGAAAACTATGAAAAGTGGCTGAAAGAACGTCTAGTACCGAATCTTCCACCTAACTCTGTGGTTGTGCTTGATAATGCCTCATACCATAACGTTCAAAATGACAGAGCCCCAAATTCTAATTCAAAAAAAATAGAAATGCAGAGATGGATGACAGAAAAAAATATAGCTTTTAATCAAGAAATGAAAAAAATTGAACTGTATGATTTGATTAAAAAAAATAAAGAAAAATATATTTCTTACAAGATTGACGACATACTTCAGCCATATGGCATAAAAGTTCTTCGATTAACACCATATCATCCTGAACTAAACCCCATAGAAAATGTGTGGGGAATTTTAAAAAATTATATTGCTTCACATAATGTCGATCAAAATGTGACGGAAATAATGAAACTCATAAATGAACGTTTAAGTCAAATTGATGAAGGGATGTGGGGTAATACTTGTCGACATGTACAAAAGAAAGAAGAAGAATACTATAGACATTTTGACATGGAGTCAGAAATCATAATTAACCTTGGTGAGAGCAGCGAATCCGAAAATTCATCATTAGATTTTTCAAGTAGCGATGCAGAATAATGTTCAATAAATAAACATTAAATTACGAAATAACTGTTTTTTTTAAACCCGTATATTATAACCCGTAAATAACAGTATTTGTATTTGTACCCGACTGTACCTCTTGTCACGCACACAAAGTCACTGTATATGTACAAGGTTTACCCACACATAAGGCCGCGCGCACAACTGAGTTGAACTATCTGTAACTTAGGTTTAGCTTAGGCTGATATTCGATTTAATGTTATGGTAAGAACTCCCAGTTATTTAAATACATATTTCTTTGACCTATCGCGACCCAGTTTAGTACTTGATACATGAAACTCATTAAAAGAGAAAAAAAGTTTGGTACAAAAATATACAGTATAAAAGGTTTGACAAGTCTCAAAGAATGTAATGTAGCGTGTGATTACTTACTAGCAACGAATAAGGGCTGCTGCTCGTAGATTTGGCCTCTTAATTTGGGTTAATGACTTCCTTTTAAGATACGAGTATATGTACTAACACTAGTGAAGTTTCTTGAATGGTGAGTGCTTGAAGATATTCAAATTTTAATGTAATGATTAAATTTTGTGAAAACGCCTTATCATTTTTGTATGAAGAGTTTAACGAAATAAAATGATAATCCGTGTAGATACTCGCAGGCACTATTTGAGGACGAACTCAATAGGTAACTGCGTAATATATTTTAAGGCTCAGAAATATTTGTTTTGGTAGTTTGAGCACTCCAATACAATAACACTCGATAAAAGGTGAAGTATCTATATAGACCCTGCCCTATTTACCAATATCTGTAGTTTCCAAAGATGCCGTCTTTGTCATTCATTCTGTTTTGAATATCGAGGGACTGGGATGACTAGAATGTAAAGTACCAACGGAAAAAGCCGTAGTAGCCTCTTTTCATAAAAAGGTTTGTTGCAACCCTGATATGGAAGTTTGTTGTTCGCACATACGTATTCTACTATACTAGCGGTTCATATGTTCGCCTCCTACTCATATGAAACGCTCTCATTGAATATTTTCAGCTAACTTTTAAAGTGCTCGTTGAATACTGAAAAGGTCACAGACGTCCGGAGATATGGAAATTTCAGTTTTTTAAACCGCCTTACATGAATGTTAAGTATCAGGATTGGAAGTAAAGTGATTTTTTTATGACATCATTAAGTAGGTATTTTACGTTGAATCTATCTCATCACTTTTAAATAATGTCAGTATAATAAACATGATAACAAAGTCTTTTAATCGGTTTTATTTAGCTTGCCCCGCTTGTTGGTGAATTTTTTGGGTAAATTCTAGTAATTTAAGCTGACGTCGGCTGATAATATAACATTTCCCGTTTCACTGTTCATAAACAAATTTCACCCAATTAATCAAGCAGTTCTTAGTTATCAAACAGACTGGATGGTCCATTTATCTTTAAAATAAACCGAATCCCAATGTTAGAGTTTCCGTCGGAATTGTACCTAACTAGAATCGCAATTAGAAAATCTCCCCAGAAACCGAGAATCCTCGATCACAATGCTTTCTGTCGCCGAGATTAAGTGAATTAAGTGGATTACAGATGCGAAGGTTACCTGCTGGCTCCGATCGATCGCTCTCAGCCAGCACCAGGATTCAAGCAAAGAAGAAGAGGTAACAATTAAAAACTTTCTTACAGCGAAAACAAAACAAATTGTGTAGAAGCCATCTTGTCTTTTATTCAGTTGAGGCACTCCAAAAGGGACAAATCAGGAAGTCTCTATTGTTTCGTGTTTTTCGAATTAAATCTGTTGTGAGTAAACCTTTGGAGTATCTGTTAAAAGTTGAGCTTTCTAAACAATCGTTGAACGAGAACAAATGGTGTAGGTGCGTTTAACTTTCCGAGATACGCTGGTTATTTACTGCTGAAATGGGACTAAGCGATGTTGGTAGACAGTTAGAAATGTGTTATGGTTTAAACGGTATGTTGACTTGAGTCGATTTCTCAGATGTTAGTGCATGCGGAGACTCTGCAACTGACCTCCTTAATAATAATGATTATGGTGTCTGAGGTGCCAGTGTCGCAGGTATAATCCAACTACTTTTCTAGTGTGATTTCTCAGCAATACCATACCATTTTCAAGTTTGCAGCTACTTTTATAATGAAAAAAATACCAAAGACACAACTACAAAATTAAATGAAGAAATGGCAATAGTTTCGAAATACACTAAAAACTTGCTGTGCCCACGTTGCCGAACAAAGTTTCACGCCAGTTTCGATGCAAATTGCTCATTTTGGTCTTAGCGGACGATTCCCGCGGCACTTCGCCCCGGAACGGCAGCGTAAAGGCGTTTTCTGTTCCATATTATCATAATATTAATTACGAATTCCGCGTGAGAGGGTGTTATTTTTGGGAGTTTGCCGCATTTTCAGCGGAGAGAGGCGGCGTGTAAACACATTGGCCTAATTTAAAGTATACGTGAGTGGAGTAAGTTCGAGAAAGTTCCATAACCGGTGTGAATGTGAAAGACGAGCGAAGTTGCGAGCGTGAGCGCCGATACTCGATTGCTCGAGTTTGTTACAAGTATTCGTTACACTCGTTATGATTGCGTATGGAGATGTTGATTTACAGCTTCAGGGCATGTCTTCGAGTTGGTAAAGTTTGATTTGTATAGCAGCTTTTTATTCGGTTTGATGTACTTGTAGGAACCTCAGAAAACTGTATTTTTTCGAGCTTTGTTTACAGTTTCACACGAGATTTAAAAAAATAATAGGATTACCTCTAGGAACCTTGCTTATTACTGATCATTATTATCTTTGCTTTTGAACTTTCAAGGAATGATAACCGAAGTCCGCACAGATCATTTACAATTCAGAAATGCAAAATACACCACATAAGTATGTAGATTTATATCAACGAAATCTCATTTGGGGGCTTTCGATGTCACCGGCTTAGGGAAATCTCTCCGACGGATTATTGATGTCGAGATGCCACAGGCACGTCTTCAGATTGCAGTGGATTCTATATAATACTATTGTAATTAGGTATAATCCTTACTACAATGAAGACTGATTAATACTGTTTTAATTAAATTCCTAAACACAATTATAGATTATTTCGGATGGTTAAAGATTTTGATTGGGTTCGTTACGTTGGTTTCATGATGCCATGAAACTGTGACGATGAACATGAACATGAACCATGATTCAGTGCCGTCACTTTTAGGTATTATGCATGCAAAAAATACCCTTTAAAGTCATATTTGAGAACATGTTAAAATTTAATGTCTATCTTGAAATGAGAGATTACGAAAGATTATTCGCGTCGAGAAATATAAGGTAGGTATGTAGTGTGCGAAAATGTATAAAAGAAAACTCCGATCGAAAAGCGACGCGACTGACTGCCGTTATGATTTTATGGTTTGTGTATACATCCTTATATAAAAACCGGTTCTATGGAGTACTATTTATGTCCTTTAAGCAAAAAACGGATCGTTTTTGCTTAAAGGACATAAATAGTACTCCGTCAGAGAAACGGTGATATCCAAAATAATATTATCCAGTTGATATACCATTTCAGCTGATTGCCACAAGTTGCTCCAAGTTCCTGGAACTCCGTAGACTAGTGTAATATAACTTTCGGGTCACGACGAGTTCCGGATTTCTTCCCGAATAAAACTTGTATTGCCAAGTACAAGAGAACTCAGTAAATATTCAGGAAATGTTAATGGTTTGAGAGGAACAAATTGTTTTAATATTCAGCTATATTGCTAAAGTCTTCCAATTACAAGGAGCCATTTAAATGTCTGTAATAAAATAACATGTTAGCTACAATACATGAAACCTTACCTTATGATAAATTTACCAAAATTTGTTAAGTAATTTTATAAGGTAAATGGAAACTAGAGAAAACTAACGTCTAAACGTTGCTACGTTGTCAGAATAGTACATAAAAATGAACAAATAATCGTAGGGATCACAGGACAGCTAACGAAAAATAAAGAGTTATAAGTTTTAAGTTATTATCTACAACCTTTTTTTTCAGATTTTTTCTATTCTTTAGTTACCTACAAAAGTAGAAATCCGATTTTCTCGGAAGTTATCAGTCGTTGTTTTGGCTGGCCTCCCAATTGGCGCCAGATGGTGATATAACTTCGGGAAAAGTTTCCTTTAACTATCTCCGATTCTGGACAAAATTTCAACATTTTGTCTTATTCTTTTAAATAAAGATTAAAAAATAATGTCATTTGGGCGACTTCAAAGGAGTATAATTACTTATTAAAAATATTTTTATCAGCCTTACCACAAAAGGATTAAAGAGCGTTTAAGCTTCGTCTTAATTTTATAAGAGTCATTTCATAGTAAGAGGTTAATGATGTATTTTTTTCTTTTATCATAGTAGGTACCAGTTTTTGATGTTAGTTTAAAATAAACTAAGCATCTAATTAGCGAGTCCTAATTGGACGTCTGCTTTGAACAAGAAACCTCAATGAAAATAAATAAAAGTTCGTTACTTCATACTATAAACTTAAAATATTATCTTTATGATTAAATTTTTCAAATGGGTTTTCCTTTGAATGCACTTCATGATTATAAAATTTCATTGCGTCAGTTGCATGTTATGTTTTTAAGTTATTTAATTTTATTGAAAGTGACACATATTGAAATTGCCACAGTGATATTTATATTCGTAGAGAGCACCCATGTTGTGGCATTAATCAATCAGGACCGTTTTGTAAAGTCTTTATGGATAGTCTGACAGGCATGTAAGCCTCTCCTATAAATCGTTTAAACGACATAGGGGAAAGGCCCTAGTCCTCCCTCAGACATGTCAGTATGTAGGTATTACCTTTAACGTGTACACCTAACATGGCTCATGTGACATTTAATTAATTGTATATTCAGATTTTAGTAAATACTTGTTTCAAGCTTCGTTTCCTAGTTTTTACGTTGTACAATAAACATATCTAAAGAATCTGCCTTAAAGGAGCTTAATTAAGGAGTTAAGTGTTGTAAAATAACCTAAGTTCCTATATTAGTTCTTAAGAGCTCTTATGAACTAAAACTGGCCTCCTTACTAGTACTACTCGTACTTTATTTTTTATAAATAACAAATTAAGTTCAATTACAGGCTATTTCGAGTTATTTATCAAACTCGTTAATTACGGCTTCCCGTATCATTTGAGTAAACACATTAATTGTGCATATAATTTGTTGATATTGGCATTTAATATGTTTAATTTACTCTGAAATTATAATGGAGGTGCTTGTGGCGCAGTGGTTGCAGAGCTTTGGTAGTGATACCAAAAGTTAAGCAACCTAAGGCGCGGTCATGTTTGGGATGGGTGACCATTCTGACCATTAAAGTGACGTCTATTTACAAGCATCTCCGTGCTTCGGAAGGCACGTTAAGCGGTTGGTCCCGGTTAATATCGATAGATATTAGTCGTTAAGCCTAGTCAGAGGCCCTCGGGCGGCTTAATAACATCTGACAGTAAGGTTGGTCACTTACCTTACACACAACCCCTCCACCAATCCGCACTGAGCCCGCGTGGTGGAGTATGGCTCGCACCACCTCATAGTTGAGGTGAGGCCTGTGCCCAGCAGTGGGACTTATATAGGCTGATGAGAAAATGAGTCGAGTGCCTAGGTCAAACACGTATTATTTGTACTAATTAAAATCGAAATAAAAAGACGCATATTTCATTTACTATTTGTAACAAGTTAAGCTTTAACTTACATCAAGCAAAACTAATCTGATTCATTATTCTCTTGAGTCTGAAACTTTGACCGATGAATATTCATCATTTAATTTTATGCGACTAAAAACTACCACATTTTGGTTTTCCTTATAGTACCTACAGCAAAGGCTTGTATCTTTTATAATATACTAATATAATTTTATATTTATAATATACTCGTACAAGCCTTGTTTATTCTTAATTTCTTGTTTCAATGACACCATCAATATGGTGTGTATGGTGTTACCCATGTCATCATCTTGATACTTCCACAACTTCATATTCAACGAAACCAAGATTTACATAAAATAAAGCTTACCTATCATTTGAGCAATATTCATCAAAGCTGCCAATTTAAAACCTCAATTTCCTTTGTAAGTATTTCGACAAAGTTACTCGTAGAAGCATATAAAGTACTGAAACACGCTAGTCAAACGAGAATATGGAGTTTCGTAGGTAGGTATTGTTATCTTATGCAAGGAAATTATGACATGCTCGGGTTACGAGAACTTGATTCCTGGAAGTGGCTATTCTTAGAATGTATCGCTTCTATTTGAAACGAAGTCAAGTTTAGTTCTTTCCTACCTGCATGTTATTGGATTATATTCCAGGAAAAAAAGAGTTGAAATGTGAAAACTTTGACGATACTATCAGATACATATGATGGAAAACGATATTTTTGAACTATTTGAACAATAAATTGACATCACTGTAAAAGATACGAACGAATATGTTTACTAATCGTAAACATCGAAAATAACTTTCTTCATGGAAGCTTTCATAAGATTACCTAATTGGATGTCAACTTGGATTTTCCACTGCGCTGCACTGACAGGCTTTATGGAATACTTAATATTCAAACTCTCAAATTCATTTGATGTCACAATGTCTCTAACGTTACTTAAAGTCACTTTGCTGATAACATCAGGCGTTTGTAAAAATAATGTAATAAATCTTAGTTAGCGAACGAGGGTGATTCCGCCCCAGCTGCCCTACTCTGTTCACAGATTTACGTAGTTTCAAATATACCTGTCCTCTTCGTTCATGCCAGCTTGACCGTGAGAGCGAGCGCGATGGACTAGACTCTTAAACATAGAACATTTGTAACAAAATAGGGCCCCAGTGTCGTTTCCATCTTAATTTGCGTCTGTGTCCCCTGGCCTTCCTCTGCGCTATGAATGAAAGATGGAGTGTTTGCACCACCGGTCTTTCCCTTTGAAAGCTTTGAAGGGAATATTGCTTAAGCATTAATATTTGCTCGAGAACTGCGATGGAGTTTGTGTAAGTTGATTTTAATTTATTATTGATACGTATTTGTAAGGTATTTTATAGTAGACTAGTGGTATTAAGAATTGTCACTTAAACGGTCGGCATGGTTACCCCTCCCAAACACGACTGCACCTTAGGTTACTTAACTTTTGGTATCACTACCAAAACCCTGCACCGACTGCGCCCATAAGATACCGTGTTTACCGTGACGTGCTGGCCACCGTATTCAGGTAACGTTTACTAGTCGTAGTACGTGTCACGGAAGAGACGAATAGCGTCTCTTCCGTGACAATTCATCAGTGTGCAAATCCCCTAGCCTCTTCAATTTCACCTGGCTCTCACCATGAATGCTAGATGAAGTGTTTGCCGTGCTAGCCTATTCCCTTACTACCCGGATGCTTGCGGTTATTCAGTTTGGATCCCGTTACAATATTGAACGAAGACACATAGACAGACATACGAAAATAAATACCTAAATATCTTAATTTTCATTCCAAAATGTCTGTTCCGTAACGTCGCATCAGTATGAAAAACCCTTAGCCTCTTCAGCTCCATTCAGCTACCCTAAATGGTAGATGAAGTGTTTGCCGTGCTAGCCTCTTCCCTTACTAACCGTACGCTTGCGGTTATTCAGTTTGAATTCCATTACAATATTGAACGGAGACACATAGACAGACATACGAAAATAAAATACCTAAATATCTCAATTTTCATTCCAAAATGTTTGTTCCGTAACGTCGCATCAGAATGAAAAACCCTTAGCCTCTTCAGCTCCATTCAGCTACCCTAAATGGTAGATGAAGTGTTTGCCGTGCTAGCCTCTTCCTTTACTAACCGGACGCTTGCGGTTATTCATTTTGAATTCCATTACAATATTGAAACAAGATACAAAGACATCATCATCATCATGGGGTGCCATCTTCAAATTGAAGTTTGGAGGTCAGCATGTAGAAACCGATGCGGTCTTGAGCGGCTCTTTTTATACAAAGACAGACATACGAAAATAAACTACCTATCTTAATTTTTATTTCAAAGTGTCTGTTCCGTAACGACGCATCAGTGTGAAAATCCCCTAGCCTCTTCAGCTTCATTCAGCTACCCCAAATGGTAGATGAAGTTCACTTTTCACTTTATTAAACAGGTACTTAGTAATTTTTAACTTTATTCATACTTGTTATTGATTTTTCATCTTCGTCGTTACTAACGTTGAGTCTATTAAGGTTGTTACTTTTGTGTGAGAAACCTGAATTTCGTCGAATATATTGATATTTTAAAACTGCCCTATGCGTGTTCAAAGCTGCCGCAGGGGTGGGGCAACATTTGTCTTCTTTTTCTAATCATTGTGAAACATAAGAAAGTTTTAAACAAAAAAATCTGAAGTTATGACAGAAAATGTACAAAGTGTTCCTCTCAGCCCTCCTCTCCCTTTTCTTAATTTTCATTCCAAAATAACTGTAACGTAAAGATGCATCACTGTGCAAATCCCCTAACCTCTTCAGCTAGACCCAGCTCTCTCCATGAATGGTGGATGAAGTGTTTGCATGCTAGCCTCTTCCTAGACTCTTACTAGTTATTCAGTTTGGATTTCCATTACAATATTGAAGGCGATACGAAGACATACGAGGGCTTGCGGCAATAAGCTTGAGCTTCACAATGCGAGGATATTTTATTTGAAAGCGAAGTACAGAAAAGCGTGTGAAGAATAGTATTATTATTATTTTATTTTTCTATTGCACAGCATACGGGACATTATCAAACTGTTATATCGACCCCTATAGTAAGAAATGTAGTAAAAGCCAAAATACGATTTTACAGTACGGGCAAAAAACAAAATTGGTAGTATTTATTTTTAGAATATCTTTATTACTTACCTATATTGCACCACCGAAGCTCAAAATGCTTAGATTTATGAGATACAAGATCCTAGGCAACTAATTTTACTGTAGCTATTGCAGTTTTCAAAATAGTATGGCTTTTACTACAAAAAAGTATCAAGCAACTGGCTTATACAGCACTTTTTTAAAGGTATAACACTGTTATATATGTCGTAAAAGGTATTTAAAACTACGTATACAAGGTAATTTTTGTATTAAAAGACAAACAGAGTTACAAAAATATAATTTTAATGTTGTAACTGAAGGAAGAAATTTAGAAATACACTTTCTTTAATATAAAAAAAATGTTTTTTTTTTCTGTGATAGATGATAGCACACTTTTTCAACAAATACATAGTCTATTAGACCAAAATGAACAAAAAACTTCAAAACATCAGCAGTAACAGAAACTTATATTAATCATCATCATCATCTTACTCAGCTTGAAGAAAAGAATTACAAATTCAAAAAAATATAAAATTATGTTAACGAAAAAACTTCAAAACAACGACAGTAACAGATACTTAGATTAATCATCATTATCATCTTAGCTTATTACCTACGTAAAAAATCACAAAAACACAAAAATTTTAAATGTTAAGCTAGATAGGTAACTGTTTTTTGGAACTTTTAAGAATTTGCCTCAGAAATAATCACATTTGAGCTTTGGGCTTTAGACAAACGGTCGGCATTTAAACTGCAATCTTACTTTTGCAACCGAAACTACCGACCTTATATTCTGACTGCAGTCTGGTTGGCAGTTAGATAGAATACAGCCGAACAAACTACGTCGGCCCGCTCTCCACCAAAGCGGAGACGAGAAGAGCGGTGATGTGTTTTCATACATTTGACAGATCGAGCGGGCACGCTCGACTCAGCTCGATCTGTCAAATGTAGGAAAACGCATCTAATCATCTCCGCTTTGGTGGAGAGTGGGCTTGCTGTTATTTGGCAGTCGGGTTTCAGTCGAAATACAGACCGTCTGCCTTGCCTTGCAAAGAACATTGATAACCAAATGGTTCATTGATAATCAATTTTAACTAAAACATTCTAATCGTATCCTTACCTATGTTAATCTTTATTACAATTACCACATACATCGGAACCAAGTTGTTTGTTAAATTATGTAGTATAAGACTTGTTTAAAAACTAAATGTCTTTTACGACACAAATTTTGACAAATAGCATCCTAACCTGTTAATTACGACAAATAAAAAATAAAAAACTGGGTTTAGACCTCAATTTTTCCACGTCGCAAAAATATACAGATCGATAGAGCGCGAAAAACTGAGTTCAGAAGTGTCAAAAACCCATTTTCGCTAAAATGGCTTTTACTACATTTCTTACTATAAGGGTCGATATGGTAAATTTACAATTCTGGATGTGTTATTGCTGTATCGTTTTTTAATGGTAAGCACTAAGAGGAACTAAAATCGTTAAATAAGTTGGTATTTGAAATAAAGTGTGTAGCATCGGAGGATCTCCAACAGCGGCTTCGCACGCGTGTTATTCGGTTTTCTAATATTATTAAGCATATTATTGTACATATAAAAACTCTATCTCAAAAAATGCATTAAAATCCGTTCAGTGGTTTTAAAGATGTAAGCATACATATATATTATCGACATAGGAAGAGACGCGGGAAGCGACTTTGCTTTATAATAAGTGTACAGTGATTTGGAGCTAGAGAATAAAGTTAACATTTGATTTTTATAACGTCTATCCCATGCTCTTTTGAAACGCGACTAACATAATTTCAAAATAGAACTCACTCATATTTTTTCGTGTGCTACATAAATATAAACTTCCATCAATCATTTAGAAGGCTTGAGAAATAGGTACTTTGACTAATAATATCTAAAGCTACTCGACGCTGGACAATCAATCATCACGTCTGGAATTCTACTGGGATAGTTAAGGTGTTTAACCGCAGACGATCTACAAAATCCTCTTGATGTCGTACATTAATCAAGCTAACCATTTATTTTGGACCAGGTGCCCAGACTATCTGTACAGTCAGGTATGTGACTTATCCCTACCTTTTAATAATAAATTGCTAAAGCAACTCTATTCGTCAAGCCTTATAAGTCGAAATACTTTAAGAACCAATTAGGTGTGATTGTGTTTGATATTTGAAGGACTTAAAAGAAGAGTTTTTGCTATATTTGTGCAATGATAGGAAAACCACGCATTTATGGGTATATGGTTATGTTGTTTGGACCACCAGTTACGAATATTCCGTACCAATCATGCGCGATGTAATTAGTAATTACTAATTGTTTATCATATCGCTTATGGACACAGAGTTCCTAGTACGTACGATACGATTTCTAGCCCTTTTCATCTGTTCTTTGGCTCCTAACTTCTATGTATATACTATAACAAATCAAATCACTGCGTTATTTTCTGCAGTTGTAATAAGAGCGATGTTGCTATAAAAAGGGGTAGCCTAAAATTTTATCGTCTGTACATAGATACACTTTCACTCAGGTAAGGCGATCGCTCAAACAACTCGTACAAACCGTAAGCCCCTCTCCCACCCCTAATCTTAGGGGTTGGATACTGAATTTATTGCTTTAATGTAATTAAACGAGAGAAAAATCTCGTTACCCGTAAGGTGGTAGGGGTCTGAACCAAACCGTGAACATTGTAATAAGATTAAATACGAATAACATAGGGACACAAACATTTTCATATTGAATCGTTATTCGTAATATAAGGTCTGTGAAAAACGATCAATCAATTGTGCCATATCTGTCTGACGTAGATAATTTTCAAAAAACAGATAAACTAAAAACCCCCGACATAGGCCAAAAAACAGTTGGTGAGTTTCAATGGCTGGACAGATTATGATCAGCTATAGCTAAGTACCACCATGATGAAGTTATCTTTCGAATAAAAAAAACCGCACTCTAAACGATACATCCGTTCCGGAGCTAAAATGCCACAGATTGACACAAAGAGACATCAGAGTCAAATTTATGACACCCCTCTTATTCGTTTGTCGTGGGGGATTAAAAACAAGACCACTTGGAGCATTAAAGTACACTTTTTTGAATCAAATCTACGTAAAACAACGCCAAAGCCAAAACAACTGACGAAAACAACTCCTTGCCAGTCAAATAAACACTGATTCTGACACTCAAAAGACAGCCCTAAAATAAATTAACCAAATCCAAAATTTATGTCCCCAAATGAAATGATCAGTTGCAAATGAACTTAAACGATTCCATCGCGAGGCTGGCCCGGCAAAAGCAGTGTTTTCGATTAATTGATACAAACAGATTTGTAATTTTCTCCAGGCACAATTATTGCCAATGTAAAGTGTTTAGGAGCTTTAATTAAATCCGGAGAGGAGGACGCTGATTAAAAAGATGGTGAGTGGGGGTTGAACTAACACTCGACGGTTCCGTACTGTTAACTGGTTTTAATTATCAAAGCGAGAGAGTGATTAAACAACTGCATATTTTATACAAGAAACTTTTATCTGGTAAAAGATTGAGTTTCAAATAGCGGGGAAATATTACCCTTGATTTCACTTGAAGATATGAAACTGTAGAAATGATGAACGTTATTAAATTAGTGATTAAGTTATCTATACGTTTATTTCTAAATGTGTGTACTTTAAGCACACAGTACCGGACGACGAACTAATTCCAAGTTTTTTCATTTCCAAGCACGTAACCCTAAAAAAGGAATTTTGTGAGCGTCGTGCCACCGTGACGCACCTGACGGGGGCTCAAGTGGTTTGTATTGCTCAATTCAACCGTTTCGCTTTTTGCTTTTTGTTTCACTCTAATTTGGTTCGAGCCTTTTCTACAAACTGGCACAAAAGACACGGTCCTCGGAAATTGTAGGCTCGGGAATAAACGACGCGCCATTTTGGGACCCCATGTTTGGTTTGAAAATGTTCGTCATTTTATTTTCATCTTGTTTATGCGGGAATAGGGCAAGATTTAATGTAAGACGAACGGAATCTTGGTGAGTTGATTGCACTTGTATTTACATAAGTAAGTCCACTCGTTATGAGTTCGTATTTTTAGGGTTCCGTACCTCAAACGAAAAAAACGGAACCCTTATAAGATCACTTTGTTGTCCGTCCGTCCGTCCGTCTGTCAAGACCGTTTTTCTCAGGAACGCGTGGAGGTATCAAACTGAAATTTCTATATGATACTAAAGTCTACTGTCCCTAGAAGCTGTAGAAAAATCAACCTTCTAAGCCAACGCAATCAAAAGATACGGCCATTTAGGCCGCAATTTCCGCAAATTTTTGAAACTCGCACGGGAATCAAAACCTACAGGACACTTCCCGTAAACTTAGAATCTTGAAATTTAGTACGAAGTCACGTCTTATAGTACAGATATAAAAAAAATCGAAAACCGTAAATTTTCAGTTTCATCATATATAAAAAAAATATTTTTGATAAATATTTTTTTGCAATAAAATACCATAACTATGACTCGATTGTCGTGATGGGTGAACTTTTACTTATATACCTACAGGTTTGTACGGAACCCTCGGTGCGCGATTCCAACTCGCACTTGACCGGTTTTTTTATTTGGTTAAAGAGTGCATGCCATTTTTATTTTTCTGTTTAATTTTATTTATACGAGTATATCCATTCCATAATTTTTTCTTTTTCAAAATTTATCATTTTTCTTTCACATTGAATCATTATGTACGAGTAATAGTTCGTTTTAATAACCTACTCTCAATGTGTTTTTTACATCAAGTTTAAATAAATCTAAACGTCTTACAAATCTCGTGCCATAAAGTAGGTTTTATAAAAATTGGTAAAAAAAAGTAAATGATTTTATTGACAGTAGTGTACTAACAGCTAAAAAAATATTCGGTAAGTAAAATAAGGTGCTTGTGGCGCAGTGGTTCGCTTTGGTAGTGATACTTAAAGTTAAGCAACCTCGGGGCGGTCATGTTTGGGATGGGTGACCATTCTGACCATTAAAGTGACGTCTATTTACAAGCATCTCCGTGCTTCGGAAGGCACGTTAAGCTGTTGGTTCCGGTTAATATCGATAGATATTAGTCGTTAAGCCTGGTCAGAGGCCCTCGGGCGGCTTAATAACATCTGACAGTAAGGTTGGTCACTTACCTTACAAATACCCCTCCACCAATCCGCACTGAGCCCGCGTGGTGGAGTATGGCTCGGACCACCTCATAGTTGAGGTGAGGCCTGTGCCCAGCAGTGGGACGTATATAGGCTGATGAGATGAGAGAAGTAAAATAAGATCACACATAAAAATAAAATCGTTGGACCCGCATTTCGATCCCTACAACTTAGATTACGCCAAGAGCCCAAATAAGTAAATATGTATACAGAAAAATAAACCGAGTAGCCATGATTTATATTTTTTAATATGACTTGATACAAATATGTGCATTTCGATGAACACTGAGCGTTACTGGATATAATATATTTAAATTATTCATCCAATAATCTAAAATTATTGTTATATTTGAAGATTGAAAACCTTTCTCCTTAACTTGAAGACAATGAGAATTAAAATTATATTACAAGGTATTTTCCAGCAGTTAACAGCGAAAAAATAAGGATAGTTCTGAACGCCAAGGGAAACCTGTAGTAGCTATGTTCGGTTAGGTTCGTGGGAATGGTGAAAGAACTCGAAGAACAAGGCAGGGAGAAGGATGAAGCAGACAAAGTACAGGAAACAGAATAGGCAGGGGAGAATAGGAGTAGAGTACAGGGAACAAGAAAGAGAATCCAAGACCTGTTCAAATTCAAACTTTATTTTGCATAAACAGTGGTACACATACAGATGTCAATAATAATAAAAGTCTAATGAATATAGTTAAATGTTAAATGTTGACCTTACCTGTTACTTATTGATTGTAAAACTGTAAACTGTAGACTCCTGAATCATAAGACTGATTATTATGCTCGTAGTACTGATAAAAATATACAAATAGTCTAATAATAATATAGATTCTAAAGGCTATTTATTTACAATGTCCTTACTTTCTTTCCGTTAACGCCAATGTACGCAGGACTTTAGAAGGATAAGACCAATAGCGTATCGCCGCCTACATAAATTCATTATTTCTACTCCATTTCCCACGTGGTTCGCGAAATTGACGCTGAATATTAAAAGGTCCTCACAAGTTAGCTAAAGTAGGATTGTTGGCGACAGACCTCTTTTTTATTGTTATTGTTTATGATACTTTTAATTTTATTTTTATATATTTTGTATTTGGAGTGATATTTTGTTTTTCTATGACGTTGGTAAAATAGCGGAGTGATCTTGTGTGTGACTTAAGTGAAATAGATTGTTTGTGAAATAATACCAGTAAGTATCTTTTTATTTAACAGCTGTTGCCCTGCCTCTCCTGCTTCTTTATAAGTTATCGTCTATATTTTGGTCCTTCTCCCGGCAAATTAACCTAACATTCAAAAAAATTTTTCTATGGTAAAAACGAGGAGCATGGCAGCAGCGGCCTCTTCTAACGCCCAATCAGGCGATTCAATCACTCCTTTGGAGGTAGAGGGCCTAATTCCAATAACTTCGGACGCCCCGATAACCTCATCGGTCGCTCCATCGGAGGGACGAGGCCCACAAGATAAACAAGACGCAATGCAGCCTAATCGCTCATCGTCCCATAGTAGCTCCCATCGTAGCTCTCACCGTTCTGCTTCACTACAAGCACAGCGCCTCGCTATAAAAGCCGCACACGCCCGCCGTATGGCAGAAAAAGAGGCAGAGCGCGAACGAGTTGCGCGAGAAAAAGATGCAGAGCGCGAACGAGTTGCGCGAGAACGAGAGATAGCTGTCGCAGAAATAGAGCTTCAGGCCGAGCTAGCTGCATTGGAAGACGCCAGCAGCCGTCAGTCGTCTGAAAGAAGCCTAAGTGTGGACAGGTGGGTAGCTTCTACAGCAAGCGAGAAAACTAATAGACCTCTCTGTTTACAGGAGTCAAGAAATGCAGTTGAGGCTAAGACCCCAATGGTACTTACGTCGCGGCCAGCCGATCGCGAGCGTGTGTTTTCGCCTAGCGCTGTGGACTCGCCAGTCACGGTGCGCGAACATGCGCCTTTCATTGCGACGGTGCCGCTTCTGACGGAAGCACCGCGAGCTGGTTGCGTGCGCGTGGCCTCGCCCAGTGCCGCTGGCTTAAAAGCTACGGTACACGAGCACGCGCCTACCTACGCACCGGCTCCATCAGCGTTCGTGGCGCTTCCTCGTGACTGTCCAGAGCGTGTTGCTTCGCCCAGTGCCGCCGGCTTGTTAGCCGCGGCGTGCGAGCACACGCCTTACTACATGGCACGTCCAACACCAACTACCGAACACATAGGCACACTTACGCAGACTAATTGTAACAATAATAAAAACTGTAGCTGTACACAACATTCTAACGACCTCCTCAAGCTGGCTGAGGCCATAAGTGACCTCGCCCATAATAGCACAAAGGTAAGTGCAGAGGTAAAGTTGCCTATATTTTTCGGCTCGCCCACCCATTGGTTAACCTTTAGAACATCCTATTTAAATTCAAAAGGTTCATTTTCGGCGACGGAAAATATAGGTCGGCTGAACAATGCTCTACGTGGCGCCGCTCGTGATGCTGTCGTTTCCCTTCTTTCTCTGTCACAAGACCCAGACGAAATCATGGCGGCTCTACAGGAGCAGTTCGGCCAGCCGGAGCTTCTTATACGTCATATCGTATCGGAAGTGAAGGCCATGCCTAAGTTGCCAACAACATTGGATGGTGGCAAGGAACTTCACCAACTTGCTTGTGTGGTACGCAATTGTGTCCACACCATTAAAATGACAGATTCTGTTGAGTTCCTGGCCTCTCCAGAGTTGTTGTACAACGTTTTGGTCAAATTGACCCCGTTGTTGCGTGAGAAATGGGTTGATTTTGCTCATGCCAATTATGATCCACATTCATTTAAATTAGAAATGCTTTCTACATTTCTCACACATCAATCACGGGTCCATTTGAAGTTTGGCATTTCCGATGACGGCATGCGTCAAAAGCCCATAGATAATTTTCGCAAGCCCATAGACAAGGTTCGAACGCATGCCACCATGGATGTCGAACCCGAGGAAGCAAATGTCTGTGATGACGTTTGCTATGCCACCTCTTTTTCCAAACCGAAGGTGGCGCAATCTTCCTTGTCTGCCGCAGGCCCTAAGTCGACGCCATCTGTCAACACTTGTAAGTATTGTCAGAAATGTGGTCATAGCATTGTCAAGTGTGACAAGTTTTTAGCTCTCGAGGTATCTGATAGATGGCGCTGGACAACACAAAATAAAGTTTGTCGTAGATGCCTTAAGAAAGGTGGTCATTTCTATAAAATCTGTAAAGGCAATTGCTCCAAGACAGATTGCAGAACTAAGATGTACCACCACGAGTTACTTCATAGTGATTCCCCGATCACTGCTCCCGAACCAAAAGACATTCCTGTGACTGTCGCCCACAGCACTGCAGCAGATTGTTCAACCTCTCAGTCGAAGTTACAGCCTTTATTGAAGGTACTTCCAGTCACAGTCTTGGGGCCAAGAGGAGAAGTAGAAGTTTACGCTTTACTTGACGATGGTTCTACTGTGACCTTGATTGACCAATCAGTTGCAGAATTAGTTGGTGCTCAAGGTCCGAAGGGCATGATTCGGGTTAACTGCGTTGGTGGCCTCTCAAAAGACTCTGAAGTAAGTTATGTCGACATTTTTGTCAAAGGCAAGCACTCTAAGGAGAAGTTTTTATTAGATCGTGTTCGCTCCATACCGAATTTGGGCATAGCAAATCAAACGGTCCGTGCTGCAGACTTGTCCAAGTATCCTCACCTTAAAGACATTGCCTCCGAGTTAAGCTACGTGGAGGCCAAGCCGATGCTTATAATTGGCATTGATCACTGGTTCTTAACCTTACCACAGGAGGTCAGGCGTGGCACTCGCAATCAACCTGTGGCTATTCGGACCAGTTTGGGGTGGACAGTCTTCGGCAAATTTCCAGGTAAACCCATAGAGTCTGTATTCCATAGTTCAGTGTCAGAGTTGGAATCCCTAATAAAAGAAAATTATCGCCTCGATGCGATTGGTATTAAAAAGATGGATCTCCATAGTGCAAATGACGAGCGGGCGCTAAAAATATTGGAGAATACTACAAGGCGCCTTCCATCAGGTCGATACGAAACAGGGCTGCTTTGGCGGGAAGACATAACGACTATTCCCGACAGCTACAACCTAGCCATGTCTCGTTTCCTCAATTTGGAGAACAAGTTTAAAAAGGACACGACTTATGCTGAAGCATACCATGATTACATCAACGGGATGGTGGCAAAGGATTACGCGGAGGTTTGCACCAACAAGCCTTCGGTAGGCAATCTCTGGTATTTACCTCATTTTGGAGTGTATCACCCCCAAAAAAGAAAGTTGAGGTTAGTGCACGACGCTGCCGCTAAATGCTCCGGAGTCAGTCTAAACACTCTTTTGCTCCCGGGTCCAGATCTTTTGCAACCTCTGTTGGCCATACTCATGCGGTTTCGGGAAGGGAATATTGCCCTCAATGGTGACATTAGGGAGATGTTTCCGCAGACAAAAATTAGAGATAACGATAAAGACGCTCAACGCTTCCTTTGGCGTGCAGATCCCTCTTTGCCAATTGAAGAGTACAGAATGTCATCAATGATTTTTGGCGCTGTTTCCAGCCCGTGTACCGCAATTTTTCTGAAAAACAAAAATGCTTCAGAACACAAAGGTAAATATCCTGAAGCAGCTGAAGCTATCATCCGAGATCATTACATGGATGATTATCTCGGAAGTGTCGACTGCCCTCAGCAGGCCGCACACCTAGCAGCGGATATTGTAGCCGTCCATCAGGCCGCCTGTCTGGAGATGCACTCATGGGTCTCTAATGAACCTGAGGCTCTTTCATTGTTAAAGCCAGAATTTCGAGCAATCGATACCTCCGAGGTGGGTCTCGGGCCCTCTTCCTCTTCATCTCCATCACAAGTAAAGATCCTTGGCGTGGCATGGAACGTTGGTGACGACACACTTAATTTTAGAAAAACGTCCCAGCTTCCGGCTAAGCTTACTAAGAGGGTGGTACTGTCGCACCTTATGCAGGTTTACGATCCTCTTGGTTTTCTCCTGCCCATAGTAATCGCAGGACGCATTCTCTTCCAGGATACTTGGCGGATGGGTGTAGACTGGGACGAGGAGCTGCCTTCCGTAGCAAAACAAAAATGGCATATTTGGTTTACAACTTTAACTGACGTGTCGAACAATATCACCATTCCGCGCTGTTATCGAACTAAGTCTCCTCGTGAAATCCAGCTCCACGTCCTGGCTGACGCAAGTGAGCTAGCTTACGCGTGTGTGGCCTTCTGGCGTTTTGTTCACGAAGACGGGTCAGTACACTTAGCCCTCATAGGAGGAAAGGCACGCTTGGCCCCATTAAAACCCACGTCTATCCCACGGTTGGAGCTGCAGGCGGCTCTTATGGCATCTCGTTTCGCAACTTATATCATAGAGGCTCATCGCATCGTGGCCTCTAATATATATTATTGGTCAGATTCGTTAACAGTACTTAAATGGTTGCGAAGCGATGCCCGTACTTTCAAGCCGTTTGTCGCTCATCGGGTCGGGGAAATTTTGGAAACGACTAATGTCAGTGATTGGCGTTACGTTCCGTCTGCAATGAATGTTGCAGATGACGCCACACGTGGCCAATCATCACTTTCGGCTTCGTCTCGGTGGTTCACGGGCCCAAAATTCTTGGTTGATTCTCCAGATGAATGGCCTCGTGAGCCCACACAGGCTCCTCCGCCTGTGCTCGAGGAGTTGAAACCTGACCATGCACTGACTCTTTTACTAAATGAACAATCAGAACGGCCAGATTCACAAGCTCCTGTAGTGGCCGATTATCGCCACTTCAGCAGATGGGATCGTTTAGTCAGGGCCACTGCTCGCGCTCATTCTTGCGCTGTGTGTTTTCGTTCTCTTTTAGGCAAAAACACACCCCAAAATTCAAAAACATTGCGAACCTCTTCCAGGATCTCTTCTGTCGATTTGCGACCTTTGTTAGCGGGAGAGATTCGGGAAGCTGAAAGGCATCTGATGCTGAAATCTCAGTTAGATTCTTTTAACAACGAGCTTCTAAGACTGAGAGCTCATCTCCCTCCAAGCAAGCAAGGGAAGCTCAAAAATGTTGTTTTATCATTAGGAGATGATGGGTTGATTCACCTCAATGGTAGAATCCGAGCGGTCTTGGAAGCTCCCACGCAGGAGGTTGATCCCATAGTCTTGGATGGCCGACACTCAATTGTCAAGCTTCTAATTGACCACTACCACCGAAAGTTCGGTCATGGCAACATAGAGACGGTGGTCAATCTTCTGCGGGGAAAATTTTATATCATTGCCTTACGCCCTACTGTTAAGTCTGTCGCTAAACGTTGCACATTTTGCAGGGTTAAGAAACTTCTTCCGTCGGTACCCCAATTTGGAGATCTCCCTGGCGAAAGACTAGCTCATCATCAGCGCCCATTTTCTTACACCGGTCTCGATTACTTTGGGCCAGTAGATATCGCTGTGGGACGCCGACGGGAGAAGCGTTGGGTCGCCCTTTTTACGTGCCTTACTACCCGGGCCGTCCATTTAGAGATCGTCGGGAGCCTGTCAGCGGACTCTGCAATTATGGCATTGCGCAGGTTTATCGCGCGCCGTGGTTGCCCAGTAAAGATCATTTCTGACAACGGGACAGCGTTTGTCGGCGCAGCCAACCAACTACATGATGTCTTTGACTTTGCAGCTGGTCAGCAAATAGCATGGGCCTTCATACCACCGGCAGCGCCAACCATGGGAGGCTCGTGGGAGCGTCTGGTGCGCTCCATCAAAGCCGCCCTCGCCACAACTCTCAAAGAGAAAGCCCCGAAGGAGGAAGTGCTTGGGACCCTATTAATGGAAGCAGAGGCAGTGGTGAACTCACGCCCCTTGACACACGTACCGGTGGACCCCGAAACCTTGCAATCCCTAACACCCTTCCACTTTCTTCTGGGAACTCCATCAACGGAGGCTGTGCAACCTGGCTCGGATGCTGACCTGACTCGCCGGCTGGACTATAAGAAGGCACTTCGTTTAACAGAAATTTTTTGGTCCAGATGGGTGCATGAATATTTGCCGACGCTTATCCCAAGAGTAGCTGGGCTGTCCTGTTCGCCCGTGCAAGTGGGTGATCCAGTCCTGATAGCCGACCAAAACCTGCCGCGGGGAACTTGGCCCAGAGGAAGAATCAAGAGGATTTTTACCGGCCCGGACGGAGGTGCCCGGGTGGTAGAGGTGGCCACTATGAAAGGGACACTGAGGCGACCGGTGCGTAAAGTAGTGCCCTTACTTATAGAACAGGGCACCTTAGATTACTGCGCGCCGGCGGCACTGTCGCCACATTAGAATGGTGCTTCGCACCGGGGCGTCGTATGTTGGCGACAGACCTCTTTTTTATTGTTATTGTTTATGATACTTTTAATTTTATTTTTATATATTTTGTATTTGGAGTGATATTTTGTTTTTCTATGACGTTGGTAAAATAGCGGAGTGATCTTGTGTGTGACTTAAGTGAAATAGATTGTTTGTGAAATAATACCAGTAAGTATCTTTTTATTTAACAGCTGTTGCCCTGCCTCTCCTGCTTCTTTATAAGTTATCGTCTATAAGGATTATGTTTCACGGCATTCCCAGCACGTCACGCCGCTGACGGACAAATGAGGGACGTATGACACTCCGAACGTGAGCCGTCATTACGTGAATTCACAGCGTTTTATATTATTTTTCACGCGGCACTCTCTACGGTTATGATAATAGAAGTATTTACACGAGACCCTTTTTACGGGCAAAGAAAATTTCGAACAATGTTTTACTGTGTCGGGTGATGCTAAAAGCCGTATTGTGTGAAAGGTTCGCATCGCACGGTGCTCTATTGAATCGAGACGTAAAAATGGAATTTACGGTGCGTAAATTTACGGTCTTTCTGGATTAGTATTATGTTTCGTGCCAGTTGGGTAGTCATCATCATAAATGTGCGTGGCATTGTTGTGAGCGCGATGTGTGCCACGATCTGCGCGGGATTGTATTGTTTCGTGATCAGAAAATAACAAACATTTGACTCAATTTATCAGATAAACAACTTTATTTAACCAACATTGTATTTCATTTCAAACAATACACCCCATTAAGCTTTCCTAGCGTGTCTAAACTGGGTATCGCAAAATAGCTGACTATTCCGCAAACATTTGCCGACATACGAATTTCGGATATGAAACAAAGGCTGTAGCTAAAACAACAAGCCTGCCGAGAAAGCCGATGTATACCCGACATTGAGGTGCTTGTGGCGCAGTGGTTGCAATTGCGCTTTATACCAAAAGTTAAGCAACCTATATATAACTTATAACCAGTTTGAGATGGGTGACCATTTTGACCATTTAAGTGACGTCTACTTACTATCTTATCTTTTATCTCCGTGCTTCGGAAGGCAGGGTAAGCAGTTGCTCCCGGTTAAAATCGATAGATATTAGTCGTTAAGCTAAGTCAGAGGCCCTCGGGCGGCAATAACATCTAACAGGAAGGTTGGTCACTTACCTTAAAAACACAACTCCACCAATCCGCACTAAGCCCGCGCGGGGGAGTATGGCTCGAACCACCTCATAGTTGAGGTGAGGCCTGTGCCAAGCAATGGGACGTGTAAGGCTAATGAGATGAGATACATTTCGTAAATGCTTACTTTAATAACAGCCAGTGACGGCGGCGGGAAGGTTCGGATGACGAGACAGGGCATCTCGTACCGAGACTTTCGCCGGGATTTGAATGCGCGTAGAATAGCGTGTCGAAAGAGACAAATTATTGTCGTACGGAGTCACGAGGTCACGCCGGTGGGGTGCGACGAAATTATGTTTTACTACCATCGTAAAATTCCTCACTTACTTTTAAATTACCTTTTTTTTGAAGTTGTTTAATAAGTTATTGTTTTCTGCTTTATCTACAAAGTATACCATTTACAGTCATAAAATCGTGGTCTGCCGGTGGATTGATACTAAATATTTGCCATTAAATTATTTATATACTGATACTTATTCCTAATATTTTTTTGTTGTGATCGAATTAAACAACCAACGTTATGTATGTATCTGCTGAACGTTGCACTTATATGTTTGTAAAAATAACTTTACAGTGGTGAATCTGTGGTTTACCCGCTGTCCTAGGTGAGTGACAATGACACAAGGCGTTCGAACTATTGGTCTGATTACGCGGCTTCGCATCGCGTCGCACTGGTCGCGTTACGTCACGTAAGACACCGCCTCACAATCACACCACCGTTGTTGACATGCAAAATTAACAAACAAACATCGCGGTACACGTCAACGCGCGTTGTACCCGCGAGCCGGAAACTTCACATATTGTTTTGACTCCCCCTTCCGCGGCCCGCGGCGAGCTAAGCGCTTGTCTAGAGGGCTGTGCGTTGTGCCTATTACCGGTGCTTGCCTGCGTTGAGCTTTTTAATTAAACCCTGCAATAAGAGAGAGGGAGGGAAATTGTTCTGGAACATGATTCGCAATTAATCCCATCTTGTTACGCGAGTGCGCGACTGGAGCGATTACGTGTATCATTTGAGGCGACGTCTTTGGATGTTAGAAAAATGTTGTATTCTACGCGTAGGTACCTACTTATGTCGTAATTATTTTTTGAATTTGTTTCATTTGTCATACGTTTGCCTCATTTATTAAAGTGGATTATTTAGTTAATGTTTGTAGAATTCAATGAAAATACAGAACACTTATTATGTATGGACTATTCGTATCGAACATCAATGCGAAAGTTGGAAGCATCAAACAACCAAAGCTGCCGATCGCACAGTGGATAAACTCGTCGAATGTCAAATTCGAGGCAAAGCCTCAAATTGAAACTGTAGTTCCAAGTCAATCTGCATTCACATCGATCTAAGTATTGACGTAACTTTTGTTTGCGATGTTTCTTTGTTTTGTTAGATTGTTTTCCGATGGGTCGATGCTACATGATGGTTCTCGCAACCCTCTCGTTAGTGAACGTTTTTACACGTCAGTAACAAGGGAGCGTATGTGGTTTCGACCCCGTAACGAGCTTAGGTCATGACCTGCGGTAGATAATACGGCATCGGAAATAATTGCGCTCTGAAGTGCGATGTTGCCTGTGGCTTGCACATCTCTAATTGTGATTTGAACTTTGGGGTTGTAGCTTTAGAGTAGGAGATAAATTTAGAAATAAAAATAAATTGAACACATTTTCTTCACGAACGTTCAGTATCCCAGAGCTGGAGATAAGAATATTGTCTCTAAAATGAAGCTTTATTTATTACGGTGCAGAAAAGTATTCGCTAGCTGAAGGTGAAAACTTCACCTTAGATAATTTATAAATACTGTTCTTAGATAAATTTCCGTTCGTTTTGTAATACGGTATTTACTACAGTACAATATTTCTGTACGTACGTAATACCTGAACTTTTCAGACATTTCTTTTTCTGCCTCTGTCTTGTGAGATAAATCTTCGGAGGTATTCATTTTTCTCAGTTTGGCCTTACCCGAGAAAATTACAGTTTTCACACCGGTAATGAACGGTTGAGCTTCCTTATCCTCCAAGCAATGTGGGACTTCATTACTGAGGATTATTTAGTTTATTATCTCGGTACCGACTATTTATTTATGTGGGAACAACAGGAAAACAATGAGACTCGCCACGTCCCCGCCGGTAATGAAAAGTTATTCTGATGTATGCGACCTGAATTTTATGTGCTTTATCACAAATATTACAACTCAGATCCTAAAGGTCCTTCGCCTTTACTTGATTATCGTTATAAAAAGGTAATTATAACTTTTTGAGCAAAAAATTGTTACGAATAAAAAAAGGCATCAGCTTTTTAATACTGGATGGATCTTAGGAAGGTAAAGAAAATAAACTAAGAACTAAGCATAAAATCAAAGCTTTCTTTGAAACATCTTTTGCTGAAGGTAAAATAATTCTGTAAAAGTATTTTGTGTAGGTAGATGAATCTTCGCTTAAAAGACATTTTATATTTCTCTCCCTTTTGTGTTATATTTCCAGTTACGATCCTCGAAGTGACACAGTGATCCGACATTTAGGCGGGTTCGCATTTCAGACGTTTTATGAAACTGTAACAAAATCGAAGCAACGTGAAATTGTGACGTGTCATTGTGAGAACGATGTTGAGACAGATAAAGGTTCAGTGGAGCGTCGGTCGAAGTATTTATTTTTTTGAAAGCAGAGGTTGAAGAATATACTTTGAGTGCGCAATACATTAAAAAAAACTAAAAGCAAACAGCTCACAGTTAACACATAGGTATTGTAAACCAGTATGAAGCTTGTAATATAGCAGAGCTAATGATACCGAATGAAGTTTTAAGAAGACTGCATCTTTTGGCCACTATCGATAATATCGATAGATATATCTAATACGAGTAACACACACTCACGCACACTACACACACTTTATTTTAGTATAAAAATAAATATAGCTTTCGTTTTACATTTTAATGTAAGGTACAAGTAATCATGGTAAAGCGATGTCACAATCACAAGTTTTGGAAATGTGTTTTTGTTTGTGAAATATTAAATTAGAATTATTATTTTATAACATCTGACAGTATGGTTTGTCCCTTATCTTAAAAAAACCGACTGTATGGCTGGCTAAGTATGGCGATAGCCACCTCATTGTTGTTGGGATGTATAAGCTGAAGAAGTGACGAAGATAAGATGAATCTAAGAATGAAAAAACACTGATTTTACATGTATTTTTACGGTAAAAAACTCATAATTCATTCAAAACAAAAAAGGTCATCATCTGTCTCTGAATGAAGCTATGCGGGTGATCAACCTACACCTTCCATTTATAAATTACGCCCGTCCAAAGTTGCGGGGTGTTTTAAAACGTAAATTGACAAAGTTCAAATTCTGTGGTCGGGAACTCTCTCACCGACGATTCCATTTGCATACGTGATAGCAGTTGTGATTCGGCTGTAGCTCAAAAAACATCATTTGTTGGAAAAAACGCGAACACAAAATATGAATGTCCAATTTGCCTATTAGAAATGTTTGTGACGGTTGCCAGTAATATACGTACATTAAATTTTCTAATAAAATGACAAACTGATTCCATAATCATTTTATACTACACGTATTTAGTATACCTACTTTCTACCACATACGATGATTATGATTGTCACTACCTAAAAGACCGGGATGAAAACACGGTTTTACGAATTTGTAATAAAATCGCTCATGCATTTGGTTCTTTGATCTTTGATAACTACTGGCTTCCTAAAAGTATAAAAAAAATTTAATAAAACCAATATGCAATACATTTTTTTTACTTCATCTAAAGCGAAGCAAACTGGGAATTGGAAATACGCAAAACTAGAAAGAGAACTAAAATTAATTAAGCATCAAATATCGGGCAGTGCTTCTGACAGGGGCGAGCAATATTTTAATTAATGGATAGCCGTTGGTACTTTTTAGAAGAGTACAGTAGGCAAAATAAACTGTTGAAATCACGATGAGTACTTGAGACTGTTCAAGTACTTAAGCCACCTACTTGAGAGATCGTATGAAATTAAAAGCTCTCAATGTTTTCCGATGTAAGTTTGCGTATTAAATTAATATAACAGGACAGCGGTAAATGAAACGTGGTAATTTATTTTCAAGATAAGACCCGTGAGTGGAGTATAGGTAAGCCGATGCTATTAATTAATGTTTCAGGGAATAATTTACCCATAATTTTCTATAGAGCTGTGACGACAGCAACTAAACATATTTAGTCGTTAGTTTGGGCTTCATAAGTTATTGACGTGCTTCATACAAAAGTGAATGTTTTTGTATGAAGCACGTCAATAACTTCATGTCGCTTGCTACGAAGGGTATTTCATATAAACACATAAACCAGAAGTGTAGCAATGACAGGCGTCAATTTAATCTGCTGGGATTTTATGAAGCCCAAACTAAAAGTGTCGCAACGACATGTCGTCTGCTTTGGTTCTTCCGTCCACCTTGGATTTAATGCGTTACTTCCAATGTTTAACCATTAATAATAATAACATTTTCTTTAACTAGTTTGAAATATTATACGCGTGCTAGAGTTATCATTTCAGTTCATTCCTTAACGTTTTCAGCTATAACTAAACGTCATAAGTTAAGTGGAAGTTAATTAAAGTAAGGACGCAGTTCGAAATGGGAATATAACCACACCTGTATTTTAAACAAAACACAGCAATGACAAACAATGAACAGATTCCAGTTTAGAGCTGAGTCTCGTGGAATTAATATTGGATGGTCTTAATTATGCTGGTGTTTGATATATTGCACTCCAGTCAAACGCGGCTGCTCCAGTTCGATATTGGCTCACCTGCGCCCCCAGCCGGGTTTACATAGGAAATTAACATCCCCGTCTATGCGATAGACGAATTTTGTAAACCAATCTCGACTAAATTGACGTTTCGGTTCGAGTAGGGCCTTTATTAACCCTTGGTTCAGACGCTTTTTAAAGGTATTTTGACGTGATATGAGATACAAAGATTTTTAATTGCTGTTGGAGTAACTCATGTGACAGTCTGCTAGTATCTTACGTTTATTTGGAACTAGACGACCCCGCAGACGCCGTAGTCCTGCCCATTAGTTTTAGAAAAAAAAGTGAATTGCCAAATTTCCTGTTTTATCCCGAGGGAGCATTTAATCGAGATTAAAATTATCCTATCACCCAAGTCAGCTCATAACCTGCCTGTGTACCAAATTTCATCAAAATCTGTTCAGTAGTTTCAGCGTGATTGACGGACATACACCCAAACATCTAAACGTCCAAACAAAGAAACTTTTACATTTATAATATTGTAAAAATATCACATTTATAATGTGATGGGTTCGCCAGGAAACTCCGACTCCCCAACTCAAGTTCCAGTTCACGGACTTAAAAGTGACCGGTTAAGAAATAATCAGCCAAAAAAAAAAAACAATTATCCATTGTAAAAAGTCACATTAGCTGTCTGTTTACTTAACCGTCTGATGAATCGTCTGTAATTCATTTTGGGAAAACTGGGCTTAGTTCGCTAAGCAGCCCTTGTATTGTCCGATATTTATACGCGTTCTCTATACTTATTGAATACGCCATTTGCTTTGGTCCTGGCCCTAGCCCAACTTTGTCAGATGACGCTGGACATCTCTGCGCACTAAAAAATTATAAAGACGTTGGTGTGCCTGAAACTGTTCTCTCTTTTATTGTACTTATATATATCTTTTATAGTTTTTATATTATATAGTAGTAAGATAAGAATATGTTAGTAACTGTTAAGAAGTGCGGTTCTTCCTAACACAGGCTGTGTTTTGCCTAAAAGGAAGTTCCCTATATATTTTTTACCTAGATTAAGTTAAGGAAATAAACTTTATGTATTTGTATGTTGTATTTGTACCTAGCTGCTTTTAAGTTCATAATTACATACGTGGGTTAACAAACTGCAGAAAAGCCGCCGACACTTAGTAGATTTACCTCTATGAAGTTTGTTGTTGCCTCGTTTCGATGAGCGGTTTTCACGTGGTCGCAGAAATATCACTTTTAGTTGCGAAATTGATTTTCTCTTTGCGCGAAGCCCACTGGACGAAAATAATTTGCAGGAAATAGTTACTTTTATAAAAACGCGCTGTGTCGGCAATACATCACACTTACCCATGTGCCCTAACCGGCAAGATTGACTGACGATTTTACAAGGATTCTAGGACCAAACAGCCTTTGCTGGTTCCGCCACAACGGCGGAAGTAAAGGCTTTAGGCAGTACTCGTAATATTTGGCAAAGAGGAGGTTTGAGTGGGTATACCTCGTCCTTCTCACGACGTAGCAGTGCCCTTTTTAGCGCGCTGGGAGTGCCACACGCCAATTTACCCCCCAGAAGGTGATGATGCGTAAAGCATTTTTTTCCCTTTATTAAAAAAAGGATCAAACTGGATACATCCTGTTGAGTACCGAACGACCTACAAATGTTTGGAAACCCATGTTTAGCAGTGGACGTCCTGCAACCTGATATGATGATGATGAATTGCTCTTAACTAAACACACTTAAAATAACTGCGATACTCGAAATTCCTTTTTCGTATCAAAAGAAAGTAAACAGTTTTACCGTTAACAATGAGGATAAAACTAGACCGAGCTAGTATATTTTTCTTTCTTAAAGGAGGCGCCTCGGAAAATCGCCCACTTACTTAAACATTGTTTTCCTGGGCTTTGCTTTTTATAAGGTTTCTGCGACTCAGTGTTTTGATACGATCAAGATAAACAACAAATTTGCATTTTGAGTTCATTTGTTAACCTACGGCTTTGCAAATGTGCAAATGTGTAAAGCTTTCAATGCAACTCCAGTTTTGATTTTTCATCTTATAGCAACAGATAATACATAAAATATTTTCGTCATGCCTGGAAAAACAAATTGTACGAGTTTTAAGTACCATTTTCAATGCTGACCATAGAAAATCCTATCATTTTACTTTTTGATCCACGTAGAGATTTTATCATTCCAAGATAAAGTGGTGATTCAGATCGAGATTACTTGTTAGTAGTTATAAATGCCAACCCTCCGTGCTGGCGAGCTGGTGTCGTGGTGATAAAACGTGTAATATCACATGACGGATCACATCGTCACAGCTCCGAATCCGAGCGTACACCCTGTGATTCTTCTGATGTATCGGTACCACATAGTCACAAATGCCAACCCTCCGTGCTGGCGAGCTGGTGTCGTGGTGATAAAACGTGTAATATCACATGACGGATCGCATCGTCACAGCTCCGAATCCAAGCGTACACCCTGTGATTTGTCTGATGTATCGGTACCACATTTTACAACGATAAATGCCCCATGAACAATTACCATTACTCTCAGAAGCTTCAAATTAAAGTTTTACGATCACATTCATGGACCAAACTTTAAATTTCAACCAAAAGGTTGTTTTGAAAAAATATTTGCATAATTATGTACTTCACTCGCTTGAAATAGCCTGGTACCGTCATAAAATCAAAACGACTTTATTTATTAGAGAAAGATAAAGCATAATGAAAGAACTATTTTATGGTTCGCCTTTTGATTACAGGACCAACGAAAATTGATACTTACGTCTTATCTACAAACTTTCTTATGATCAGGTCTTAAAAAAAATATTTCAATAAAAAAATATTGTTATAGTTGATGGAATCAGGCGTTACTTTGCGGAAATCCATGACTAAAGCTGAAAAAGAGGATTATTTTGCTGGCGTCGTTTATTGGAAATTTAAAGCAAAATACACCTCTTTTTCAGCTTTAAAAAATATTGTTGAAAATCTGTGCCTTACTTTGTAAACATTTTTAAAAGATTATATTTGGGTTTTTTCACAAGGCTCTTGCAGTTTATATAAAACACAAAGTTGAAGCAATTTTATAAATGAAATGATAGACTTTTAACGGAAAAGCGTATCATTTTAATGACTAGTGTTCATGTTTATAGAAGACAACAAATACATTTTATAAATCTTTAGGTGCGCGAGTACTCCCTACTTTTAAAGTAATCTAAATAAAGTAAACCGTGCTAATGTTATCAAAATCAGTTCATTGGTTTTGCTCGACTTCTACCTTTTTTTAGTAACAATGACATAACGTTGATTTCGGATACAAAAAAATTGAGTGCCTACGGTACATCTATCTACTAATTATAACTACTTACAAGTATGAGGCAAGGTAAAGAAGTTGTAGTGACAAGACGAGCTTCTATCACGGCAAGTTACCGAGTGCAAAGCAACTCGACTGCATTAGCGCACGAAACTTAGCCGAACTTTAACCGCTGATTCTACAACCTCTCCGTACAGAAATGCTGGAAAAGTATAAAGTATGTATGAGTATTACTTACCACTCTCAATAATTTTTTATTTTTTACATATGATAAAATCATCAATTTTAATTATCGTTTAATTTTAAACGCGAATGTTTGGATGGATGTTTACGCTTTTACGTAAAAAACTACTGTATGGATTTAAATGTAATTTTACCAGAATATGATGATGATAAGCTTCTACATCAGAACAACACCGGCTACAATTCATAAAGAATTGTGAAGATAAAAAAAACCGGTCAAGTGCGAGTTGGACTCGCGCACCGAGGGTTCCGTACAAACCTGTAGGTATATAAGTAAAAGTTCACCCATCACGGGTATTATAGACTTAAGTAATTAATATAAATTTTAATTTAATATCTCAACAAATATATTATATATATTCCTATATCTTTACTACAAGACGTGACTTCGTACTAAATTTCAAGATTCTAAGTTTACGGGAAGTACCCTGTAGGTTTTGATTCCTGTGCGAGTTTCGAAAATTTGCGGCCTAAATGGCTGTATCTTTTGATTGCGTTGGCTTAGAAGGCTGATTTTTCTACAGCTTCTAGGGACAGTAGACCTAAGTATCATATAGAAATTTCAGTTTGATACCTCCACGCGTTCCTGAGAAAAACGGTCTTGACAGACGGACGGACGGACGGACGGACGGACAACAAAGTGATCTTATAAGTGTTCCGTTTTTTTCTTTTGAGGTACGGAACCCTCAAAACTAGTAAACCATATTTTAAGTTTGTAGTTGAGTACGCCAAGTTCTCTTCCATAGTTCCATCTCAATTAGAAAATAGTAAAATTTGTCTGGAAACAGAATACTACTAATATATATTCTAACCATGAAAGCGTCTTACTCTGAAACTAGTCCAATACCATAAAATAAGTCACGTACGTCGACGCAAATGAAATTCTCGTACTGTTTATAAGACCGTCGTTATTGGTTGCGAGTTTATTTCCTTAGTTATTAGTATTCTGGCACAGAGCACAATACCTATTTTCATTACGAGAACAATACCGCTATGGTCATAATCATAACGCAGCATTATTCTATGAAAATGGATATTCTAACTGACATTTAAATTAAATACTCGTGCATAATGTGTTGTAGATGTTGTCAGGCTAATATGACAATGTTGGAACTCGGAATACACGACTGCTTGACTCAGTAAACTTGGTCCGTAACTACCTTAACTTTTGGTAAACATGCGTACGATGCTATGATTAAGTCAAACAGTGACTCCATACAGTACTTATCTATATTTTTGCTGCATTGTATCATAGATTTATGCAATATAAGATTTTGCAACAATCTTTTAGATGATATTGTCTTTTTATAGCCCGAAGGTAAATGCAGACAAATAACTTCGCAAAAAAAAAGATTAATGGTTTTCGCGCTTCTAAAATCTCTTTTTTTTGGGTGATACATCCCATTTACTTCAAGCTCTAGATTCCTTCTATAGTCTATCTGAACTCTTACGTATTTAGTGAAAGCTTACTACCACAGGAACCAGGTAAATTCTCTGGAAGTTCTCCAATTATAGTAGTTCACAAGTTTATTAAAGCGAGTAAGCCGCCCTTTGATAACTCTGGCTGTCGAATGCTAACTCAAATCGTGGGAATCGTGTCCGAAGTCACTACAAATCTTTGTATCTATAAACTAGAATATAGATTCTAGATGGAATGAATTTTCTCAACACTTGATATTTGTTACCGTTGCAAGGGGGAAAAGGGTCTTGCAAATAAAAAAACTCACGTCATTCTACAAGAGAATCTTGGTTTCTTTGTTGGCTTAAAATAATTAATATGATTGCTTTACTTAGGTTCATTATGTATGTCATTGGTGGTGTCTGTCATACGCACATTCTAAGTTGGGGAAGTGTAATCCTGGATGATTAAAAACAAACTCGCAAATTCCAGATACTTCAGGCTTTCACGGCTGTTTTAACTCACGAGTTGTACAAGTAGGTACACAGGTGGAACACGAATTAACTCAACCGAGGCTCTTGTTCAAGGAGTTCAGATTTAAATTGAATTAGTTACGAGTGTGGGGAACATGAAGCAAAAACAAAGAGGAGTCGTAACAGTCAAATTTCTTTATGAAACGACGCGTGATATTTTGCGGGGTGCGGGGGTGTTCAGCTCTGCCCGTGGCTCCGCCCACTTCGCAATATTTAATCTATCGGCTAATAGCAAAACTACTAGTTTAGGTGTATGTTGATGTTACTACTAGTTCAGCTATCTCACACTAGATGTCGAAAGTCTTGAATATGATGGGACGTACTCAGAACTTTAAGCTTAAAAAAATGTAATATGTATTTTTTTCTCTCTTTATTATCATGTAAATAACCGTTACATTACAAAACACTTAACTAACATGCTTAGTACAAATGAACCACTTGGGTTTGTAATAATTATACTAAGGGTTACAAATAAATTTAATAAATACATAAAAACAAGAATGGACAAATAATATATGTAAGCCGTTTGGTTAATAATTTAATAATTGCTAATTACAGGAAATAGAACCAAGAAAGTTAAGCTTTAATTTAATATTTTTAAAAGATAAAATTATCTCGTAATTTTCTTGATAGTTTATTTATTAGGCGAGGCACAATAAAATCAGAAGTTCGCTTACCGTAGTCATTATTTACGCGAGTCGAGCTGCACCTCAACTCCAAGCTACCGATCGTGTGTATACAGGGTTGTTTGTTTGTGGCTGATTTTTACACGTCTTGAAGAACAGTTTTTTTAGCAAAATGAATTTAACTTGGATTTGAACAGGTTGATTACTTTACAATATTCAAAAAGGCCGGAATAGTCATCACTATATTGTTGCCTGATTCCTTTTGGTACTATATTCTTTAGTATTCTTACTTGAAGATCGTATATTTTATTTAAGTATGTATTAAAGGTGCGTCCATAGCTGCATAAACCGTATTGGATGTACGATTCCGCTAGAGAATTATACAGCATCATCCTCACCTTGTACGGGATCCGGTTTTTAAGAATAATTATGTTTACCAAAACCTATCTCAACTTATTACACACATTTTCATTATGATTGTACCAGTTAAATTTATTGTCAATCTGTAGACCTAAACATATTTGGCAATCTACTATTTCTAAACAAATGAGTGAAAGTATTTATGGTCATGAGCCAGAATGCCCTTTAAGGGAACGCTTTTAATATAAGGTGATTTGATTGGCAGTAATTTTGTTTTTGAAGCGTTGACAACTAGTCCTACATCGTGACACTACATCAAAAGAGCGTTAAAGTCCGATTGCAGCGTAGCCCATGCTTCATTAGTGCCATTATGGGCAGCCACTAGGCAGGTGTCATCAGCAAACTGATAGCATTTACTATTTTTATTGTAATTGTTCATGTCGTTGACATATGAAAGAAAGTGTAGGGGCCCTAAGACCGATCCTTGGACCTAAATAAGAGATGGTTTGACATTTTGACCGAGTAAACTTAATTTTAAAATATTTAGAGTAGATTTAAAAATAATAGACAAAATTTTATTCCAAACATAACTTTGTTTAAGAAAATCAATTACCAGTAAAAATAATAGTTTTGGTTAGTTGTTGTCGGTTAGTTGCCCGTTCGTTTTGTATTGTTGCAAAGTGCTTAAAACGAATATCAATATATTTTTCTGCAATCGATTTCATCAGAAGTACAATATGATTAGCTATAGGTGATTGGTCAAACATATGATTAGCCAATTGTTTGAAACAATCTTGTCCAATAAGAGATTGTAATGTATACGATACAATGGTATGTTTACGAAAGTTAGGAGTATTCAAAGATTGCGATTTAACAGAACGAATACTGCATTCGGTCCGAATACATATTTTTATGACATATCTAGATGGCAAAGTAAGACCACCCTTATTTTTTGTATTTATCAAATCCAGGTCACTTATCATTATAATTATCAGCATATAACTCTTTGCCTTCATTTACCTCATTTACCTACTTTTTCAAGCGCTTAACTTGCATTTGTAGTCTTCTGATTTTTAATCCAGCCCTTTATTCTTTAGATCGAAGTTGTCCTATTTCTTGCTTTAGCTTCTTTTTTCTAGGCGAATCATTTAGTATCAGAAATTCATTTAAATCACTTGTGGTAGGGTGAGGCACAGATGATTTTACAGGCTCTGGTAATTTTCTTTTAAGCTGTAATATAAAAAAATAAAATTAACTAGTTATTTTTTCAAAATAAATAAGACTTGGTCACGCAAATAATATTTAAACAAACCGATAAATCCAGTTTTAAAGTAGGTAAAATGCCCTTTTTAAATTTTTTAAGGCCCTTTTTTGTCACTATGAAGTCCACGTCAATGAAATGGCCAGAATAAATCTTTGTATATTTTGTTGGTGTCCAATCCGGTCTATTAAGTTTTGAAATCCATTGCTATTTTAAATTTTGGTCAGATGGAAATCTGAAACGAACATAGAAAAATAAATATTTTTTCACAAGATCATTTAATTCTTAATACGGCCCTGGATATTTGTTATATTTAAAATAGTTATTCTAGACGACGACAGATAGCGGCCCGTTAGTAAAATAATAATAAAAGCTATAAAAGTACTGTTTTAGCTACTAAAAGGTATTTAATACTAAGTTTATAACAGTTTTCAGTTTAAACGCATGAGTATTATAATATACTACTGCAAAATGATACGTAAACTTATGTTTTTACTTCCCAAAACTGTCGCCATCTAGTGTCAAATAGAATAATTTGAACTGAACTGAAGCTGAAAGCTGAGAATGTTATAGACTTTTTATTTTTAATTTACGATTAAAATTACTTACAAATGAAAGTGATGCCATCCATATTATCAGAACGTCTGTCTGAGTAACTTTGACATTGTAAAACACAACACTTCATCCTTTTTTTTGTTAAACCGCAAAAAACACACTTACAATGCGAGTATCGTTACGTGTGCATCTGACGAACGCTGACAACAAACTAAGCTAGGCCCCGCCCACAATGATGACGTCAGGACCTAGTTGAAAATCACAGTGCACAGTTGCTTAGGCCAGCTCCTCTTTGTTTTTGCTTCATGGTGGGGAATCCACATAATATCATAGATTATAACAATAACCTTTTTAACTCGTGGTTACCTAGCAACCGTTGTTGATAAAAGATATATTTTTGGCTGTCACAAAAAATCTACGATATTTTTATTTAATTTGCGTTATATTGACTGTTACTCGTTCCAATCGTTTCCTTCACCATTTCTGACTTCTGTGCTCTGTTTCTCCTTCTATTGTGTATTGTGGTCTATCTGTTGTGAACGTAAATAAACAATTTGTGATTTCATCGAAGACTTTATTATTATTCACCAGTATAGCACCCCACAAGTGGTGACCCCGATTCAAACATTGTACTATGAGCAGTGATCAGGAATATTCCGACGCGAGTGTTACAGTCGACGATCCAAATATGCAAGACGCATCTACCGAACAACAGGCGCACGGAAACCCGTTACCAGCACCGGAGACGTTTCGAGTTGGCGTCAGAATACCCCCGTTTTGGCCGGAAAAGCCTTCAATATGGTTTTCACAAGTCGAAGGGCAGTTTGAGATGGCACGAATCAGCAACGATAATACGAAGTATTATTACGTACTTTCACATCTTGATCGCCAATACGCCGTGGAAGTAGAGGATGTAATCACTTCTCCACCGAACACCGGTAAATATGAAAAATTAAAAAGTGAGCTGATCAAGAGGCTGTCTACATCCAGCGAAAGAAAAGTGAAACAGCTGTTACAATCTGAGGAGCTCGGAGACCGTAAGCCATCACAGTTCTTGCGTCACCTGCAGCACTTAGCCGGTCCCAACATACCTCACGATTTTCTGCGTACACTTTGGACGAGTCGACTACCGACCAACTTGCAGACAGTGATTGCATCTCAAGTGAGTTTAACCCTCACCGAGCTAGCCGACAGAGTTCACGACATCGCTCCATCATCACCGCAAGTAGCAGCCACCAGTAGCGCTAGTACACCATCAGTGCTAGACATGATGGCTCGGAGTATAGCAGACTTAACCAAGCAGGTTAGCGCACTCACAGCGGAAGTGCACAACAACCGATCCCGTCCTCGCACCAGACAGACACCGCAGCAAAACCGCCGGCGATCATCATCAACCCGCTCCCAATCAAATTACAGAAAGTTCCCACAGTGTTGGTATCATTACAAATTTGGAAGCCTAGCAAAGAAATGCGTGAAACCATGTGATTATAAATCGGGAAACGCTCACGGCAATCTGTAATGGCGGCTGACGATTGCCTACCCTCCACTGGTCGCCTCTTCGTAACGGACCGTCGATCGAAAGTTCAATTTCTCGTCGATACTGGAAGCGACTTATGCGTGTACCCTCGCTCGGCACTCCGTAATCGTCGTGAGAAGACCAACTACCAACTATGCGCAGCTAACGGTTCCGCCATAAATACGTATGGATATATACATTTTAATATTAATTTAGGTCTACGTAGGGACTTTAACTGGAAATTTGTTGTTGCCGATGTAACGAAAGCAATAATTGGTGTAGATTTTTTATCTTATTACAATTTACTTGTGGATGTACGTAATAAAAGAATAATTGATGGTACAACTAATATCGAAACTGTAGCTTGTATTGTTAATAATGATAACCACATACCAAGTGTAAAGGTCGTGACTGGTACATCGAAATATCATAACTTACTTGCTGAATTTCCCGAGATAACCAAACCATCTGGCACGCTGCGTACAACCAAACACAACACTGTACACCACATTAACACAACACCAGGTCCCCCAGTGTCATGTTCACCCCGCAGGTTAGCCCCAGACAAGCTGAAAATTGCAAAGGCTGAGTTTGACGCAATGTTGGCTGACGGTACTGTCCGTCCATCCAAGTCACCGTGGGCATCACCGCTGCACCTGGCTCCTAAAAAAGATAAAAGTTGGAGACCGTGTGACGATTACAGGGCGCTCAATGCAAGGACCATACCAGATAAGTACCCGATACGTCATATCCACGATTTCTCCCATAGCCTCTCAGGCTGTAAAGTTTTCTCTACTCTGGATCTGACCAAAGCTTACAATCAAGTGCCAATCCACGAAGAGGACATCGCGAAAACAGCAATCACCACACCCTTCGGACTATTCGAATTTCAGTACATGGCATTTGGTTTACGCAACGCGGGGCAGACTTTCCAGAGATTTGTGGATGAAATGACCCGTGACCTTGATTTTTGTTTCCCTTATTTGGACGACTTTCTAATTTTTTCTAGCACCGAGGCTCTACATGAAGATCACCTCCGACAGGTCTTTTCTAGAATGAGAGACTACGGTATGGTGATCAACACTTCCAAATGCGTGTTCGGTGCATCAGAAGTCACGTTTTTAGGTTACCATATTTCAGAACACGGAACCAAACCACTTGAAAGTAAGGTTCAAGCCATAATGGAATTCCCTCAGCCTGGAACAGCCAAGCAGTTGAGGCGGTTTTTAGGAATGATTAACTTCTATAGAAGATTCATACCACAAGCCGCCCAAATTCAGGCACCATTGAACGCCTTGCTGACTGGATCCATCAAAGCGAATCATCCAATTGTCATGGACGGAAACGCCGTTAAAGCTTTCGAGGACTGTAAGCGAAGTTTGTGTCGCGCAGCTCTATTGGCACATCCAGACTCTCGAGCCAAGCTCGGACTGTTCACCGACGCTTCAGAAGACGCTATGGGAGGCGTTATCCAACAGTGGCAAAATGGTCATTGGCAACCATTGTCTTTCTTTTCACGCAAGTTGAGTTCGGCTCAAAGGAAATATTCAGCATACGACCGAGAACTCCTTGCCATTTATGAAAATATAAAATACTTTCGCCACTGGTTGGAAGCTACGCACTTTACCATCTATACCGACCACAAACCCCTCTGTTACGCTTTTCGTGAACGAAAAAATAACTGTAGCCCTCGTCAGTATAGGTATTTAGATTATATCTCCCAATTTTCCACAGATATCCAGCACGTCTCAGGTAAGGATAACACAGTCGCCGATACACTATCACGAATTGACGAAATATCCGAACCGGTAAATCTGGAGGAATTAGCCAAAATGCAAAATTCTGACCCAGAATTAGCTCATTACCTCAATAACGAATCTTCTTTACGCATAAAGAAAATACAAATACCTGGAAGTCGTATTGAGTTGTACTGTGACACCAGTACATCGACCCCCAGGCCATTTGTACCCAAACCCATGCGCAAACAAATTTTCGACAGTTTGCACACTCTTAGCCATCCGGGAGCCAACGCCAGCGCCAAACTCGTAGCGCAGCGGTACGTCTGGCCACAGATGAGAAAAGATTGCCGAGAATGGTCTATGTCATGTTTTGCATGCCAGCGCACAAAGGTAAGTCGACACGTAAAATCGCCTTTAGGTACCCTCGACTTACCCACGGCGCGATTTAAATATGTACATTTAGACCTCATCGGACCTCTACCTCCTTCCCGCGAATACCGGTACTGTCTGACAGTAGTCGATCGCTTCACGCGATGGGCTGAGGCTGTCCCTATTACCGATATCACAGCGGAGACTGTGGCCAATGCTTTTCTGCTGGGATGGGTCGCTCGATTTGGCTGCCCCACGGATGTCGTGACGGATCGTGGTAGACAATTTGAGAGTGCCACCTTTCAGCAACTGTCGAAAACACTAGGTTTTAAGCACCGCAGAACAACTGCATATCACCCTCAATGCAATGGTTTGGTGGAAAGGTTCCATCGCCAACTAAAAGCTGCCATTATGTGCCACAGTGATAGCAGTTGGTCTGAGGCGTTACCTATAGTTCTGCTGGGTATACGAAGTTCGTTCAAGGAGGACCTCCAGACGTCATCGGCAGAACTGGTTTATGGTGAGCCCCTTAGGTTACCAAGTGAATTTTTTGGCCATAGTGTTGTCAAATGTACTACTGATCTAACCGATTTTTCGGCACGGATCAGATCATTTGCCAACAATCTTCAGCCAGTACCCACATCAAACCACTCCACTAAAAAGGTATTTGTCTTTAAAGATCTTTCTTCTTGTTCCCACATATTTCTACGCGAAGACGCCTTGCGAACTTCCTTACAGCCTGCGTACTCAGGCCCATACGAGGTAATTGAGAGGGGACACAAAGTTTACAAGATTCGTGTCAAAGGTAAAGATGTTACGGTATCGGTAGATAGACTCAAACCTGCCTACATATTGTCCCATCAAACAAACACCGATACGGCAAAGCCTGTCAGTAACACTACTTCTTCTCCCTGCACTAAAACCACCCGTTCTGGTCGTCAAGTTCGACTTCCGAATTTTTATCGACCTTAGGCAAGGTCTCTCAGGGGGGAGTGATGTGGGGAATCCACATAATATCATAGATTATAACAATAACCTTTTTAACTCGTGGTTACCTAGCAACCGTTGTTGATAAAAGATATATTTTTGGCTGTCACAAAAAATCTACGATATTTTTATTTAATTTGCGTTATATTGACTGTTACTCGTTCCAATCGTTTCCTTCACCATTTCTGACTTCTGTGCTCTGTTTCTCCTTCTATTGTGTATTGTGGTCTATCTGTTGTGAACGTAAATAAACAATTTGTGATTTCATCGAAGACTTTATTATTATTCACCAGTATAGCACCCCACACGAGTATGTCTGTAAGGTTGCCACAATAAGTAATTCAGGTGAAATTAATTTTCGTGATGAGTTCCGTTTGTGAAGCTTTGAATTCCTCATTAAGTTACTTAATTTTTTAGCATCAACAATGCAAATTTCTTTACAATGTGAAATTAAAAACACTTAAAGAAAAATGGACTGCCACAGGCGGGACTAGAACCCGCACCTCTCGCAAGCGATTGGTTCTCCCAATTGTATGGTAGGTAACCGCAACCGTGATGAATCATGACTGGCTGCAGCCTAAGAAGAATTTAAAGAAATTCGTACCGATGAGTAAGTGTCACAGTAGCTCAATTGGGAGAGCAATCGCCCTGCTTGCAATAGGTGCGGGTTCGTGTCCCGCATGTATCAGTACATTTTTCTTTAAGTGTGTTTTGATTTCACTTTGAATCTCTACTTAAAAGATGTATCTAAATTAACAAAGTACGGTAGCAGCTTCGCCCTAACCTTACGATAGATATGATCAGAATATTCGATAAAAACTTCCATTAAGTATATATTTGTTGAGATTTAAAATGGTGTCGCCTAAAGAAATGGTAACATATTGAGTTAATTGTTATTAAAGTTAATGGCAAAACTGTTAGGCAATTAGGTCTATTTATGAGGCAATCGCAAAAGATATGACCTGAGAAGTTTGTAGAAGTCTAAAGTTATATCGTAAAATGGTCCTAACAAAGTACGGTAGCAGCTTCGCCCTAACCTTACGATAGATATGATCAGAATATTCGATAAAAACTTCCATTAAGTATATATTTGTTGAGATTTAAAATGGTGTCGCCTAAAGAAATGGTAACATATTGAGTTAATTGTCATTAAAGTTAATGGCAAAACTGTTAGGCAATTAGGTCTATTTATGAGGCAATCGCAAAAGATATGACCTGAGAAGTTTGTAGAAGTCTAAAGTTATATCGTAAATACGGTCCCGTGCGTTCTACAGGATAATTCTCGTCACCTGTGGTCCTTCGTTTCCAAGGATGAGCAATTGATTTACTACGTGCCTAAGATACTTTTGGGTTCCTAAATTTCTTGATAGAACTGGCTGTAACCTTCGTGGAAATAACATACATACTTTGTTTTTTATTTATTTATTTAAAAACTTTATTGCACAAGAAACGTACAAAGGGTGGATTTAATGCTAAAGCATTTTCTACCGTTAAGTATTTTTTTGCAACCGGTCCGGTGAGGGATTTAGTTGATCGAACTCTGAACATGTACAGAAGTAAGTTCTTTAACTAGTCATTCGTGAAGCTTACAGACACATTCTATATTTGATTGTTACGAAGACGGCTTCGCGATTAATAGTAGAGAACACCATGTAGTACCCAAAAGATAAACAATATTTTATCTCTCTGATAAATTACGCACACATGACTCTCCAATTCTTCTGTAAAGAGTTACGCAAACATTCTATAAAGCACGCACCCCTTATTCTTGTGCTTCTTTGGAATTCCAAACCTAAATATTCCACAAGGCGTAGTGACATTAAAAAAATGGGTTCAATGTTACTGAAACGGGGAGACTGCTGAGCCTCGAGACCGTTTTATGCAAATCTTGAAGGATGTGCAGAGTTTTTTAATGAAACTGCGCAATTACTTTGATGAATACTACATTCGTGACGTGACGGCCCTCACAAAGAGGAGGGTAAATGTAAATTAACGTCGGCTACATTGATTTAAAGTAAGGAGCGTTAGCGCTTAGATTAAAGGAGGTATTAACACCATAATTTCCTTGAATACAGAATTTGCTACCAAACTTTATATTGCATGACGTGGTGGGGTTATTTTAGTAAGAATCACTTAGATGTGCTTTTTACAATGCTGCATCACATTTGCTTTTGCAATTTTCATTTAATTTGTTAATTCAACACAAGTCACTTAACAAAAGTATACAGCGGTCCCACTCAGCAAAATCAAATAAGATGAAGTAAAAAAAGAACCCAAACGTTCTAGACGCAATCTAATAAAAAAGTAGATGAGACTTCCTTACGCAGTTGGAATTTTAATCAATTTTGCGGCCAATAACTGGAGCGAGAGCTCAACGAGCCGACTTCGCAAATTACCGCCTCAGACCCTCGCCCAGACTATATTCGTCAGTATAAGAGCCTGAATTTAAAAAGAAACTTGGTAAATCTATTTCCTGAGGTGTGGCTGCAAATAGCTAGTAATATATTTGCGCTCCAAGCGTAGCTATGGACACCTAACATAAATAAATAAACAAATAAATTTACAAGCGGAAAAGACCTGACTGATCTGAACCGAAGCTGGTTTCAATTCTGAATGCTATTAAAAAAAACTCCCTTTCATATTTGCATAGTGGTAAAAATGTTTTGCAGCAGTTGTTGGATGTTTTTGTTCGTCGTAATTACATCAGCTGGCCGGCCGAAGCATGTATATACTTAAAGCGTGTCATTGCAAATAGCTGCCGTAGAATTCAATAAACCCTCTTTTCATTTTCTCACTGCGGTATTTTTGCTGTAGAAAAGCGTGCGATTGTGTTTCGCCGATCGGGATCGCAATCGTGATCGGAATGGCCGCCTTTGAGAGACGAGTCGTAAAAAAGCATTCATTAAGAAATATTTTCGCACCCTGCACCATTATAAGGTAAAAAAAAACGTAATTGCAAATCGGGACATGGTCTTCAGCACTCTGATCGTGTATCAACTCAGCTGCTAAACTTTAAATCCTACGACCCTCTGGAGATGACTAATCAATGTCTAAGTATGAAAGTTTGGACCGATTCCTTTTGATGTCTCTCTGTGGGCCTTCCGAACCACACTGAAATTTGTCAAACTTTGATAATTTCACTTTATATAACCTTTACATTAATTTACCGATTTGGCGAACGATAAAGAGTGTGTTAACATTGGTGGTGTCATCATCCCTATCGGCAGGACATTTTTAGACATACATAAAGACTGTTAACATAAGATAGCATAAATTAAGAGTACATAAATACCTGTTAGTTTTCCATTAATACGGTTATACATACGTTGTTTGAACACGACAAGAGTTATCATCATTCATGAAATTTTCAGGCGCGCTCGTACCAAAAAGCAATTTTTGTAAAACCGCGAGTACAACCTATATAGCTTGGCGTAGGTACCTACTTGCTCGTATCTATTCAGAGCGAGTGTTGACCTACTTCAGCCTCTGTGAGCTATCAAGTATGAACTTTTCAATATTCATTAAAGTAATGGTTTCATAAATCTGAGAACAGGAAAATGGGTTTAAATGGTAAACTATTTAATAGCATTCGCATTCAATTTTTTTGCGCTCACCTACAGAGTTCTGCCATTCTTTACTGCAGTTTAGTAGCCCTTGGGAATTTCGTAATATACTTATTTTATAAAATAAACGTTTCAACTTGAACTTAAGAGAAAATAACATCAAAAAGATTTAAAGCATTAGCTATAGTAAGTTAAAAAATATATAGGAATCCGATACCAAATGGGGCATTTAAAATGTAACCGTCTTACTCATTCTACCATTACTCGATCGTCTACGATGGTTTCTATAAAATGTTCTTCGCATCGATAGTGAAATTGGCGTCTTAAAAGAGGCCTAGACTTACCAAAGAATTTCATAGATAAAAACACTGAAAAACAATCCAATAACACTCATGATCATTGTTCCAGATAACGGAGCAATAAAGTCGTCGTCGAAGACCGAGGGGAGCGTGGGACAAAGTGGAATAGTTGCAATAGTTCAGCAAGTTTGGCGGTACGAGTGGCAGGTGTCGCGACCATGGCGGGGGGCGGCGGGGGGTAGCATGCCAGCGCCTGCCACGGCGGCCTGATGGCGCTAGTGCGCCGGATACTAGGCGACGCCCAGGTAACGACACCACATGAATGCATGATCAGAACAGGTTTATTTTTTGGTGGAGAAACTACTCTATTACAAGCGTACAAGGTAGAGTCAGCTTTAGTAATGTGTGAATAGTTTTGGCGGTGTTCCAAACTTGTTAGCGACAAAAGATAGTCCCTACCGGTATAAGGGCCTACCTACACTGAAATGTATAAGAAAATACCGAAAAAAGCTAGTGGTTGAAATCTAAAAAGACTAAATCAACCTTTAGGTAGGTACTTAAATAGATTAAAATATTTCTGTTACCGATTACGCTGATTCCGTGCTAAAATAAAATAAAACTAAAACATATAACAGTTGAAATTGAAAGGTTGCGTGCTCTAAGCCAGCTAGCCTGGTCAAACTGTTAACCTAAAGTGGATCATTTAATTGCTGGTTAATGTCAAAACTAACGCCCCATACGTGCAAAGTACTTAGATGCAGGATCACGCGATCAAAATCCCATTATAAAGTTTAACGAATGCATGGTAAACCAAAAACGCATTAACGGATAATTTACTACTCGTATACTTTGTTGTATGAACGGAAACCTGCCTTTTAAAAGGCTTTCAATTAAAAAAAATATATTGATACCAAGTTTTTATAATTATCAAATCAAACCAATGTGTAAGTTTCATATCGTTTGCTTGATTCTTGCGTTCTTGCGTAGAAAACTTGTTATGTTCATATACCTTTAGTTTTATCCGATCCTTTGCCTTTTGAAATAATGAAATAATAACTAATTAAGTTGTATTTGTAAAAGATTGAGTGATCCAGATAACTATAAGCAAGGTTTCCTCTTACATGTTTTTATCATCAGCGATTCCCATGCGAAATGCTTGGCCAAACGCCCTTAAACGGCGATTAGTCAAACGACAGGTGAATTAAGTAAATTGCGGTATTAGATTAATAGTAGCAGATAAAACATTTCTGAATCGCTGAAATGTATTACTGTTAACCCAAAGCTTGTTTATCAAATTTGCTTCGGACTAAATCTATATTTTGCCCCATAATTGGGTAACAAAGGGTTTCTGTTTTGGGATTAACTATTTCAATATTTAGGCGCATTGGGCGCTATGATTTAGGTAGTTACCTACGGATTAAATTAACTGTTCTCATCAAAGTGAATTTGAAACATATTCATACACACTTAAGCTATAATTAATTGGGTGGAAAACTGTAGTTTCAGGATTCGCATTTCCGCTCGGTTAATTTTAGGTACCTTCCCAGGCCGAAACATTTGGCCAATACGAGAAAGATGTGATAAATTAAATATTAAAACAGCTTGCGTTTTTATTTAACGTCTATAACCATGCCATTGACTTGCAGTGAAATCATTTCATTGGTCAATAACTTTAACAATAAACTTACCAAATGGCAACCGAAATAGTGCACCTAATGTTTTTATTCTCTGGTTTAGTTCTGATTTCATTATCTTACCCAGGCGAAACTCCGCAAAATGGTGGATGAGCAAGTGTCGGTGGGCGCTCGGGTCGAGGCGGACTCAGAGCCGGAACCTGCCGATCCTCTCATCACGCCAGCCAGCTCGGCCCATGAGCGGTCCGACCTGGACCCCCGGCCCATCCCACCAGAGAGACGTCTCCTCATCGGAACCCTGGACAAGAGGAACGGATCGCTCAACGGGGACAAAGACGGCACGCTGAATAGGACGAGACTGTCTATACGGAATGGGAAGGATAACCCTTTTATAGGTAAGTTAGTTTAAAGCGCAGCACAGGGGGTTAATCAGCTACTTGGACCTTGGACCTGATAAGATAGCACAACCTACGTAAGATGCTGGCAGGTGAAAACCATTCAAAATGGAAATCTTTTGGGGAGACCTATGTTCAGCAGGATTTGCGTCCAAATATGATGATGCACCTCATCATTCCACGACGGAAATTGATGCAAGTCGCTGCTAACTGATTGACCTATAAATCTTTGGTTTCTTAAAATAAACCTAAAAGGCCCTCTAGCCCTGCCTCACTCCTCTCTCGTTACCACCATCAGCAACGGGTTTTTACCAATTGGCATAGATTTTCGCAATGAATTTATTACTCTGTTATGCTAGACAAAGTCTTAAATAATCTTCTTTTTCCTCTTAGACGACGACAATAAAGAAAACCAAGCGAACGGCAAACTCGAATCTCCAGTGAAATGGTCGACGCAAAATGGCAGCGACAGTGGTACCTACGCTGAAATCGGGACCGGTGGGACCAGCAACACGAGTGAACGGAACGTGCTGGACCCAGCAGACAGTTCCGAAGAAGAAGTCCCTCTGCCCGATGCAACTTCTCCAGGCAGGAGTAGCGATGGCCCTGAACCTAGAGCTGACATCACTGCCACACTCGATGGAGGTATGTAAAATATTTACACAAATATAACTTTATAGCGAACATCACGTCTTTGTCGGCGATGTCCCGCCGTGCACCTCATTGGAACTCATTGTGGTTGATAAACAAAACAATTATCACAATTAAAATTATCACTTGTTTATTCTTATTACAGCGTAACAGAGCTGAAAAACGTTTGAGTACAGAATGCAAGTTCCTTCTGACAAACAGTCGCGTAAATAGCAAATTGCCATCACTACTTGTCGACCCACTTCGATCTGTTAAACAAATAACTTTACTTATTATTTATAAAGTTAGTTAAAGATTACAATTGAATGTTTCAAAAATATTATCATTACCACAGCATGCCGCCCACATCTTCATCGCTTGCGGTCGGTAGCAAGGTGTAGAGCAGTGCTGACGGGTCTTTCCAGCTGTTCGGATATCTGGTCCGACCATATCTTTGTACCTATTCTTTTTTGTATGTATCCTTTTGGTCTTTTCCCCACCTTTATACCCGTCACCATACAGTCTCTTTAGGCTGCCATCGAAGTATTTCAGGACCTGGTTCTCAAGTTTGCAGGCAAACTTAAGACATTCACTGGTCTTTCTAAATTTTGAGTTGTTTTAGGACAGGGACATTTGTGCGGTGAGTAAATATAACAAAGAATCCGCATTTTAAATTTCGAGTAGCAGTGCATTATAGGTATGCCCTTGACCTAAATTTGAAAGAAAGTAAGAAAATTGAATTTAATGTTATTGATTTAACTTTTAATGAATAGATTCTTAGCCCATTACGAGCTTCGAGTATTGAGTTGCTTCAGCAGTCGCAGTTGTATTGCTTAATTGGGTATTATTTCTCTTCTGTTTAATGTTGGTCGAGTTCGTGATGGGCGACCACTCATTTGAACCATTAGTCTATTGACAAGCATCTTCGTGCTTCGGAAGGCATTTTAACCTGTTGGTCACAGTTAATATTCATAGATATTCGTCATAAGCCTGTTCAAAAGCCACTGGTACCTCCTCATATATAGGTGAGGCCTTTGCCCAGCATTGGAACGTATAAGAGTTGATAAGAGAAGTGTGGCATATTTTTGTTGTAAACCATTTTTAAATTATTACAAAAAAAGCAAGCGTGTCATTTTGGATTTGAAAAATACATTCCATTTAATTCATTTCAGTCGGCTCGATAAAGAATCTTTTACGAATAAAATACTGGAGAACTGATGACTAATGCGAGCTGATTCCGTTACGCTGAACGATGATAAATAATACTTATTCCGTGCACTGAATGCTTAGGCAGAATTTCTAAAGCTATCCAACAATCTGACGTCCGATAACGAAACGGTGGTACGGCATGAAAAGTTTAGCGGAATGATGTCTAGGCTTATCAAGAAATAAACAAAAGCAAGAGCTAAGCACAGGAAGAGGTAAACTTCGCGTTTGCGTTTATCTTACAGTCTGTAATCCACGAGATAATAGTTCCTAACTAGTCGAGACGGCATGTTTGTTTTGCTGATGAAGTTCAGAGTTAGTTGGAAATTCTTCAACGCAGCCACGAGCTGAAACTGTTATGAGGGCTGTTTATAAAAGTCGTGTTCGAGACGCTTCGGCTAGAGAAACTAATGTTTTCAGGTCAGCTTATTGAGCTTACGGTGTACCTATTTACTTTTAACATAATTACTTGAACATTTTATTTGACGATCACTTTGGTATAAGTAAACGGATAAAGAGTTGACTATTAGACCATGAGGTTGCGGGTTCGATCCCTGCACTGTATAAACATTTGTGTGCATGAACATCTGGGTGTAATTATGTATTTATTTAAGTTTTTTCGTAATACCACTGTTGATTTTGATTTCTGTAACACAAGTGCTTACTACGGAGTCATAGCAATGTTTGTGATGTTGTTGTTTATATTATATTATTATAAAACTTTTGATCGATTTGTGTAATGAACTCGGTTCAACTTTCAATAATTAAGTAACTCAGTGTTGTGTAAATAACGATCCCATAAAGTTTGATGAAAGGAGTCTTCCAAAATTGATCCGAAGTTCATTTAAAGTCAGTTCATAGGCGCGTACTTATAACATTTTAGTAAATAATCCTAAAAAGGCTTATCTCATCGCTAGTCATACATCTACTTAACGACAGAGAAAAGATTTTAATGACTTTGATCCATTAACCTGATTATTCTGGAAGCGTTGGCGGACGCAGCCAATATCTGGAATATGCTTTCAGTAAAAGATAAAAAAGAGCCAACTAGATGAGGCGAGGTGCATAAAAATTAGCTGAGGGCGTCGCGTCGAGGCAGGTAATATATTTTTCATTTAACGATAACCTCTGCTTCACACAATGGCTCCAAATTTTTCATTTTCATCATTTATTTCACTCATTGGTCTTTGGTTGGACTTTAAAATGACGTTAAACGATGTCAACTGTTTTATAAATGATTTAAGAGACGATTTCGTTATCTTAAAAATATCGCTAACTAGTCATCTAAGTTATCTTTCGTTGCTTCTTACGCAGTAACTATGAGGTGGAATTTGATTCATGTCAATAGAAAAGATTTCTACGTTCATAAATGTTAGCCATGAAAAGGCGTACGCGGAACCTTACAAGCGCGGCCACACAGAACGGAAAGCGAATGGTTCCACTGCTCTGTGCCCAGGATCCCTCCGTTCGCTAATGAGCCGGTAGCCGTGGGGAATAAGCTCATTTGCCGACTAACTGCACAACCGACCAACTCCGCTCGAAAGAACTTTCCGACAGCCCTTGCTTACAATTTGTCGTTTAATTACGAGTATTCTTGTCAACTTTTATTTAGGGGGGTGGTAATTTGTATCTGGGAACTTTCGTAATTGATCGCACGTCTTTGTTGGCACAAATTGACACTTCCGGAGTGAATGATAGATGATAAAGTTTATAACGGACAATTATTTTGACGTAAGCTTGGTAGAATAAGAGATTACCTTGTTATGGACTTACATGGTCACTAGCATTAGAATTTGTTAGAAAGAACGTTATTAACAAAATTATTATCCATATTTCAAAACCAAAAGTCCTGTATTTAATAACTATTTTAATAAGAGATTACTTTATAAAGATAGGTTATCAATATAATAGCTACTGAAAACTCAAGGTAAAAGAAAATTGTGATTTATCAGCGTCTACAGAATCAGCTCGACTGTCGATAATGCGTTTCGTACGCTCACCGCCTGTTTTCTTTCGCTGCGATAATTTATTTTGTCACTGACCTTATTTCCCCTTTCGGACCTCGAGATCCGGATGTTTATTGATGTGGGTTTGCACTCGGCATCCGACAGCTGAGATTCGAGTCAAGAATAATTACCACGCGGGCAGATATTGTTTGTCGGAGTCGATACATCTTTCCCGAACAGAACAAGGAAGCTATGCTAACTGCGTTAGAATAGAAGGTGTAAGTGGGCGGACCGCGAATGTAACTATTGCGCTCTCATAGACGCACTTGATGATTGTACGGGTGCGTTTGGAACGTGACAGCAAAGTATATAAATATTGACAATTTGTGACGGCAACAGTTAGTGATATATTCAATGATTTTTTTCTCAAAAATTTAAAAACCTCGTTTAGCTTCTAAAGATTAAGTTTACATTACAGCGATAAACCTTGTAATATAAACTTAAGCTTAGCTTTAAGCTCTTTTGTAACCGCCAAAATTGACCAATCAAATCTTAAGGTCGTTACTTAACGTACATGTGTGAGTTTCGTTACACTGTTTCTCGTACAAATTAGCTGTCATGCTAATTCTAGGTTATTCCTTGTTCTGTGGGTGGTACGATAAATTAGGCTTCGCACACACCTGCTGACGCGTGTTACACACGACCAATCGATTTGTCTGGACCGGACCAGCTTTCGTGACTGGCGCAACTTTTTGCGTTATTACGATGTTTACGTAGCTCAACCAATTCCATTTATATGACTGGCGGCACCCGCACTTTACTAAACTTTTCATATTATAGTAGGACAGCTAATAATATGGAATGTAGCGTGAGCCCTTGAATGTTAAACAGAACGAGGAAAATGAGGGAAGAGCTATTTAACAATCAAAGTTTGACGTTATTCAGTTCTGTTTGGTGAACTTCGCCTTATTAATTCGTAAAGAATGGAACTTTCCGAAAAACTAAAATTATTTAACGTTTACAGATTGACAATATAGGTACAATTTTTAATGTTGCGGCAACTAAGTGTATTATTTTTTTATACAGCAATTTTAAAATATTACATTGTAACTCCTAAATCATATTTGATCTGAATGAGCGAGTATAACAGAAAATTTCGTTTTCATTTTTCCGGAGATTAACATTAATGTCCTCTTTCATAAACGAATGAGCTAGTTAATATTTTCTGTTTTCAGGGCTGTAATTACTTTTCCGAGTGAGTACCTACTATCAGAAGGAATGAAAGACTAATTAGGTTCTGCTTACAGAGGAAACTGTAATGGGAAAAATGTCCCAGTATTAAATTTGAATTATGTATGAAACACAATAATGTTTTTTTGAATATTTTATCTTCTATTCAAGTAACTAATACTGAGGCAAAATTTATTCCAGATAGTGTACAGGAACACTATGAGCGTTTCTTGTAGTACTCTTCTCTCCAAAGGAAGTGGCATTTCACTTTTAAGATATGATTTCAAACGTCTAGTAGCTTTTATATTCAGTCTCCCATTCAAGTTTGACGCAGGGTTAATACCATGTTTTCTCGGGCGTGAAACATGTTTTTCGGATACGGCCATGTTCCTTTTCACAAAAGTCAAATGCTCTCGTTTATTGTTCGGTATAAGACCTCAGTGGTTTTTTTTATTACCAACATTTTTAATCTGGCATTGAGTTCTGCGGCTTAACTATTTACTAACTATTTTAATCGTTTCAAACCTACATCAAGACTTAATAACTCTATACCGTGAAGTTCATCAGCAGTTCGACGCCCATTGCTGAGCATAGGCCTCCCCCAGGATAACCACCGCGATTGATCCTGCGCTTTGCGCATCCAGTGGCTTCCAGCG